>JAFKAC010000001.1:0-2400000 GCA_025766275.1 Lactarius indigo | reverse complement strand
GCACAGCAGATGCCATCGAGCCCTCAGCTCGAGATGAGAGGACATCTACACCGCTTCTGAAGAATGGAGAGCTCTCAATGGTAACCGTCCATCAAATATACGAACGGGCTGGGACTGAGCCTATGTGGAAAAGGCACCGCCACCAAAGAAACGCCGCAAACGTGACGCCTCGCGTCTCGAAAGGAACGAATTCTTGCCTGGTCCACCCACGGAGGAAGGCGCCACACTCGGCAGTCTCGATTTTCACGAGCTGCTCGACCAAGACGCGCTCAAGCACAAATCTGCCGTCGTGAACCGTGCACCGGTTATGATGGCGTGGGCCTGCGTCGTTGCCGAGCGCCTTGGCTTTTCGCGTGAGGAAGCGCTGAGTATCGGTATCCAAGCCACTCCATTCCCACACCCTCCTTGTTCATCGATCATGCCCGTTTCACAGCGTCGGTGTACACAGAAATGAACGCGATCAGCAAGGGCGTCTCAATCGGCGTCTACGACAAGAAGCGCGAAGCGGATCTCAAAACCGGCCATGCCGGCGGAACACAGCCGTACGTCGACATCCTCGGCAGGCGTGTCCCGCTCTATCGTAATGCGTCCGGTGCATGGCGCGCATTCACCACCGAGGACAGTGACGGCAGCGGCAGCGCACCCGGCGCAGCTTACGGCTACATTACGCGTGCACTACGGCAGACCGCACCGGCGGTACTGGGGGCAATGCGCCTCCTCGCAGAGAGCTACAATGATCCGGTGGAACTGAACCGCGTAGGATTTGCACTCTATGCCGATTTTCGGCCCGAGGTGACCGGTTGGGGTAAGCGCGGTGAGCTGAGGTGCGAGGTCATACTTGCACTCAGGAAGACAAAAACAGAGGGTCCTGGGGATCCCGGTATCGCGACTGGAGTGACCGAGGTTGATAGCCAGACCGTCGTGAAGTACGAAGTTTCAGATGGTCGTCAGCTTACACAGCATGCGTTGGGCGGCGAATCAGATGGCCATCTAGAGTCCGAAGACCCGGTTGATGCACTCTTCGACGAGTTCACCATTGAAGAGCTCGGCGCTCTGCCATAACGCCATCGATCAGGTTGTGTCGGTAACAGGTCTAGCGGTATATGTAATGTCTACACTAGTGTATCCCTAAGAACAGAACAATAGTTTTTGGTCCGTGGCCCGTCCCAGATCCTTGCTCTATTGTTGTCGCCAACGCAGTACACGATTTATTCGAGGTTCTTAATGACTGCGGCCGTGAATTCATGCGTGGTCGAAGAACCTAGCCGGGAAGACGAATCAGGCGCCTTGCTCAAAGTACCCATTGGTCATGACTTACCTCCCATGTCAGCCGTTTTGACCCTACCGGCGTTGAGGACCTGGAAGGTTGCAGAGGCAATGTTGTTGGCAATGTGATCAAGGCTGAGACCGGGAGGAATAATTAGAGCAGGGTCGCTATGAAATTAAGATCACAGACCCGAGATGCCGGAGCATCATGGTTGCGGAAAGAATCATCGCAGCCGGGTTTGCCCGATCTTGACCCATGATGTCTTTTGCAACGTGACGGCATCCGGGCTCAAAGAGTGCGTAGTCCTTTGCACGGAGGAGTCAACCAATCATGGCCATTGAAAGCCCGTCATTTGTGTGCTTACACGGCCAACGTTGCAGCCTGGGACTACGCCAGGACCACCGACCAGGGCAGCACCAATGTTTGAGACGATCGCACCGTACAAGTTAGGCATGACCATGACATCAAATTGCGTGGGCTTTGCGACGAGCTGCATGGACGTGTTGTCGACAATCATATCGTTGAACTCGATGCCAGACGACCTGTATTCCTCAGCGACACGACGGAAGGTGTTGAGGAAGAGACCATCTCCGAGTTTCATGATGTTTGCCTTGTGGACGCAGGTCACTTTCTGAAATGTGGCAACTCAATAAGCAAACGTTGGACATGTGAAACCCCGACCCCGACGCACCTTGCGATTATTCCTAAGGGCAAAGTCGAAAGCGAAGCGTGAGATGCGTTCTGCTTTGGCGCGCGTGGACACTTTCAGGGACTCAACGACACCAGGATAACTCTGGTGTTCAAGGCCGGAGTACTCGCCCTCGGTGTTCTCACGGATAAGAGCAAAGTCGACATCGGAGTGGCGAGTGGGAACGCCTGGGAGTGACTTGCACAAGACTACAGAAGCGTAAATATCAAGTTGTTGACGCATGGCCACATTCCAGGAGATGTGGCCGGACTTTGAGATCGGAGTAAAGAGGATGCCTTGGGGACATCAGTTGGATGCACAGAGGAGAGTGTATAGATGAGCAAAAGACAAACCCTTGAGCCCAACTTTATTGCGCTTCAGGCTCTCCATAGCCTGCTTAAAGAGAGCTTCACCAGAGGAGGACATGCCCGAAACATCGTACTGTTCCCATTCTATGGGCGCGTTGACCGACTCGAAGATCTCTTTGACGGACTCTGTGATTTCTTGACCAATACCATCACCTGGAATAAGGGTCACCTGAGCAGGATGAGGAACTGAGACACGAGGACGGAGGCAGAACTCACGGTGTACACGCCGCCATACTTAGTTGGGAGCTAGAAAGAAGGCTATGAGGGAATATTACTCACGCGTCGGGGTGGATACGTACCCTTTCCGCAACTTTCGGAAAACCAGCAGACAGTGTCGAGGCAGCCCTCAGAGATGGATAGCGAGAGCACGCATACAATTGAGAGGCGACAGAACGCTTTGCGGTGTTGAAGGACATGAGCATCGACGTTAAGATTAAGCGGAGGATAAGTGAAGAAGACGAAATAAAGATAAAAAATAAATAATATAAAAACCCGTTGGGGATATCGGTGTGGTGGGACGGGACTGTATTGTGGATTCCAGTGCGGTTTTCACATGATTGCTTTGAGCGCGCGCTACGCTTTGAACATGGGCATGAGAGTATTTCTAGTCCAAGGCATGGATCCCCAAATGCTCGATCCCTTCTTTCAATGGCTCTGCCAATCTCAGAACAGCCTATCCGTCCCCCGTCTCGTGACCTGACTTACTATCTTGTCCTCGCCGTCCTCGTCTTTCCTCTCTGGTCGATCCCTCTGTTCTCATGGGCATTTGTACTCTACGAGCTGAAAGGAGGCGGCATTTGGACTCTCTCATGGCATGGAAAGGCGCTCTTCACATATGCTCTCGCAGAGGTGCGTTAGCCCCTCCATCCGCTTCCCTCCCACCGTCTGATCTGATCACCGGTCCAGGTTCTCTTTTCAATATACCACCACACGCTATATAAATTCGTCAATGGCCCCTGCCCAATTCCTCCAGGAAACATAGAGGAGCTCACCCTGGCTTTTGAGCGTATAGCGCAAACCGGTCTCGCAGATTTCGCCGAATATGACGAAGAGACTCTCAATGAATCTCGTCCAGGTAGCCCTGCTGAAGCCGTTGAAGCGCTCAGTCCCACGGACCCCCGCGCCGTTGACTTTCAAAATCAGTTCCGGAACTGGTGCGTCCCGAACCCACCCAAACCCCATGGTGGACGACTAATTACAAATGTTATCTCCAATAGGTTTGGAGGCGTCCCCTGGTCGCAAGTCCGGAGGAAAGAGATGTGTGCCTGGCTTTACTGGTCTCTCTTCTACGAGCACATTCCTGAGTTCGACAAGATTCCACCCAAGAACCTCAAGGTTTTACTTGATTGTCTTGACTTGATCGAAAAGCGGACGGGCACTACGATTCCTGAAGGTTCCAACCCCAATGCACAACCAAGACTTCTTACTCTCGATCCTGTCAGTGTCTGGTGGCGCCCACTTATTTATTACCTTGTCGTTGCCTTCGGTGACTTTGCCATGAAGCAATTACTTATTCATGTTGGGGGCATGACCCTCGGTACACGCCACGGGATCGACTATCTCGTGCGCGTCCCACCAACCTGGGACGCGTGCAAGGACCCCACACCAATTGTATTTGCCTACGGCTTGGGCGTTGGGCTACCTCAGTACAGCACAATTATCTACGGCTTCCTCACCCGGGTGCCGGATCGCCCACTATTCGTTCTCTTGCAACCCCACATCAGTCAGCAAATATTCCACCCTCGCTTCCTCGCCCCCAAGAACCGAAAGGAGACAATGACTGTCATGCGCCAATTACTCGTCGACTTCGGATGGGTTCCGAATCCCTCTGATTCTCGAAATGGGGTATCCAACGGACGGAAACCGAAGGGTATCACAGTAGCAAGCCACTCCAATGGTTCATATGTCCACGCTTGGTTCCTCAAAGATGCTCCGGATCTTGTCGCACGATCGTTGTTCATCGATCCTGTTACATTCTGCGGCTGGGAAGGCGGTATGTCATTATTGTTTATTACACCTTCGCTATTGGATCCCGTATTCACGTGTGACTCTAAAAAGATCTATGTCTCAAGTTCCTTTACAACCCTGCCACGAACGTGAGTACATCACCCTTTGTTCTACTTACCGCTCCAAGTTAACGCGTGTTTCGTCTCTTTGTAGGGACTTCGGCTCTTTATGAACTACTTTGTTAGCACCGAGATCGGCATTTCGAACTTGCTTCAACGGCAGTTTGACTGGACGGCGAACACATTGTTCTTTGAAGAAATTCCGCACGCCCGTGACCCCGCAAGGAATAAGTTCATCGTAGCACACGACGATTTGGTTTATTGCGCCCCTGTAAGTTCTCAATAGTCTCACCCGTTGCAGAGAAGGTGACCATTTGTATAGCGCATCAAGAAGTATTTGCGATCTCACGGCGTCCGTAAAGGGCTTTATTACAATTCCAAAGGTCAACATGGACTGGCACTTATTCCCGGTACCGAAGGGTTCAATGAGCTTATAGCATGGCTCAGAGAACCCGAGCAATACTAGTCATCTCGATTTTTGTGTGTTGGTGTGCTGCTTTGCACTCGCCGTATTCTCACTTTTTTTTTTAATTCTGCCGCAATTGCTTTGTCGGAAAGTCTGTAGGCCATAGGATAATACCCCCAATGACGTATAATTTTTAGAGAGTACGTTGCATAGCTGCTACCAGAGACACACTAGATACATTGTATACTCTCGACCGAGGGCACAGATTAAGTAACTGACAGCCTAATACCACGAGACTCAAAAAGTCGCAAAACATTTCTCCTGCGCACATTCTCTAGCTTTGATGGGACGGCTTGATACGCTTTTTCGAGGTCTCCGTCGAACCAACGGATGGTGTCCAGAGAAACCGCTACCGTGGACCACAATCTCGGTCAGCCATCTGAATTATGTCACCGGTCCGACTCTTACCTGGAAAGTCGCTTCCCCAGAAAACACGATCCCCCAAACCCCACGATTCTACTACACGTGCCTCGCAGCCGCCGCTCAGTGCCGCGTCCCACCAGTATCGCCGGAACTCAGAAATAATTTCTTCTTCCGACAGTGGAGCACCCATGTATGACGAAAGTCCAGCGACCCGTGGTATGAGCGCGAGTGTGCTTCCGCCCATGTGGGCGAGTATGAACTCCAGTTGCGAAAAGCGGCGCGTCTTGCCACTCACGACGAGATGCGCCGCAGCTTTGAACGTTTCATGGGGCACCTGTCCACGAAGTGGTCAGGACCGATAAAAACATTCTGGAGTTCATTACCGCTGTGATAGGGAGTCCGAGCGTCGAGTGCGGAATCGGGGTCATGGAAGGCGTTTGCGTGCCATGGATGAAGACAATCACACCACGTGCGTCGAGTGCGGACCATATGGGATCGTAATCGTCATCGCCGATGTACTCTATGCGCAGTGGCAGATGCGTAAATGTTTGAAGACGAAAACGCACTGGCTTCACTTCCGTCCCCGTAAGACGAAGAAACGGCCACACCCACCGCGCCAAGCTCGTCAAAAACATAGGGGATGAGTTCAAGAGCCCCTAGAAAGCAGCAAACACCGTCGGTGCAGTGATTGGAGGGTCAGGAATGTTATTAACCTTTCACATCACGCCAATCGCCCAAGCAGCCCCAAAACGCGAACCTGTTCTTGTGCTGTTGTACGATTTCGTGCATCAACTTATTCGCATTTTTTGCTTCGTCGAACGTCTCTGCGACACCCGCGGGCAGTGATAATACGGCGAGCCCGATGCCGAGTGAGTCCATCGCACGCAAGCTTATATCCACGCTCCATGGCAGATTTTCTGGAGGGGTGCGAAAACCTACTGCTTGTGACTGCGTCGCTTTGGCGCGTGAAAGGGAAGACGGAAAGAAATGGTGGTGAATGTCGACGCGGTCGTTCCTTGCGTCCATGGAAGTGGTCTCTGGAGGTGGACAACGGAATCGATCTTCCTATTCTGTTAACCAGTGTGTACAAATTTGGGCATCCAACTTCCTACTTTGCGCAGAGCATGTGACCTTACGAGTGTCGCCTGAACTCTCGACATCTCTCATCGTCCCAGCTGACAAACTCGCCAGAGAGTGACTCTGGAGCATGCAGAGAGAGGGCGGCTATGACGTAGCCTGGCTGCTTGGGCTTTAAAAGTAACCCCTCTCTCTTCTCGCGTATAAAGCTTTGGTGGACGTCATGCGCCATGTATAATCCACCAGATTCACGAATTTCCCCTTGCATCTACACTCTTGTGAGCTCCAAAAGAGGTCGCGGGTTCGAGACAAGGAACAAAAAGGAAACGAACATTGGTATCGACTTTACCAGGGCGAACCGCGATGGAGACGATCTTGCCTCTCTCTTCCTCAGCCAGTGTCCTGGTTATAGAGTATGAGCACATGCATCAACTCCTCCGTGGCAATCCAACCGGTTTAAAGAGTTCATGGCGGCTTTGCTGGCGTTGTAGGGACCCCAACCCGCGATGCCACCGATGGCAGCCCCCGAGCTGACGAAGACGACCCTACCCCCTTTCGGGCTGTCTCTGAGAGGCGGAACGGCTACTTTTAGCGCAGTGATGAGGGAGTACACGTTGACCTCGAAATGCGTCCGCCATGCATCCAGAGGCGTGTCAACCGAAGCAACTGGCACCAGGGGCTCTATGGTACCAGCGTTCAGTATCAGCCCATCTAGGTGGCCATGCTTGGCTATCACGGATTGGATGGCCGCGGTGAATGCGAGCTCGTCGGTTCTGTGCGTGTTATCAGCGAGAGGCTCGGAAGCGAGCGTCCGAAATGTAACTGGCATGTCACATTGTACAGTCTGTAAGCTCCCGGGATGCGCCGTAGCCAGAACATCCAATTCGGGAGTGCGTGTGCGTGAAATAGCGACAACGGTCGCGTTGAACGTCTCGAGTAAGAACGAGGTAGCTGCCAGGCCAATGCCCCTGGGCAGAACAAAAATCAGCTAATAGAAGCCATGATTTTGTTTCTCGCGATGAAATCAACCTTGAGGCGCCTGTGACTATCACAACAGCCATAAATGTTGAGGGGGAAGCACCGATCGCCTATCGTGTTTCCCCAAAAATAGTGTCAGAACGTATTACATAATCTGACCTCTGGCTTCGTTCGCTTACAGTCACGACCGGGTTCTCTCGCTCATCCACCTTCTCTCTTCTCCACCTCTTCCTCCCCGTCGAAAGACACAAAAAAGAAATTCATGGCCACGAGAGCCTTCTCCCGTTTAACACCGACTCTGTCAAGCTTGCGTGCCAGCGCATCAGTCGCTCCACGTAGGCACGCGTTCCGTTCATTTGCCACGGAAGCGGGCGGCAACTCTGTTAGTACTTTCGTCTGTAAGCTGGGCGCGCACCGTCTCATGTTTTTTTTCTTTCTTTCTTTCAGATGACGGTTCGTGAGGCGCTAAATACAGCCATGGAGGAAGAGATGCTCCGTGACGAATCGGTCTTTGTCATGGGTGAGGAAGTCGCCCGCTACAATGGTGCATACAAGGTAAGTGTCACCCCTTACTCCGTATGCGCATCTTATAACTGCGTTCAGGTAACGAAAGGCCTGTTGGACAAGTTTGGTGAGAAGCGTGTAGTCGACACACCCATCACAGAAATGGGTTTCGCTGGTCTCGCTGTCGGTGCAGCTCTGGCTGGTTTGCGACCAGTGTATGCGTCACTTTTTCTTCGCGCTTTCACACAATTAATGGCGGACCGACATAACTGAAGATGCGAGTTTATGACCTTCAACTTTGCAATGCAAGCCATCGACCAAATCGTTAATTCGGGCGGGAAGACCTATTACATGTCTGGTGGGAATGTCCCATGTCCCGTTGTTTTCCGCGGTCCGAACGGTGCTGCTTCTGGCGTTGCCGCACAACACTCGCAAGATTATGCGGCGTGGTATGGACAAATCCCAGGCCTTAAAGTTGTCAGCCCGTGGAGCGCGGAGGATTGCAAAGGTTTGCTCAAAGTGCGTAACGCGCTGTTTCTTCGTCTAAGACGCCAATCTGGTGGCGTATTATTCAGGCCGCCATTCGTGACCCCAACCCCGTTGTTTTCCTTGAAAACGAAATGCTTTACGGTGTCTCGTTCCCCATGTCGAAGGAAGCTCTGTCAGATGACTTCCTCCTTCCGATCGGGAAGGCTAAGGTGGAGCGTGTTGGGAGTGATGTCACTATTGTTGCCCACAGCAAGATGGTGACCCACAGTCTCGAAGCGGCGGACATCCTCGCCAAAGAGGGTATCAAGGCAGAGGTCATCAACCTCCGCTCCATTCGTCCTCTTGACATCGATACAATCAAGGAGTCAGTGAAGAAGACTAACCGGTAAGCATAAAGTCCCCCCCTTCGCGTCTCGACGAGAATTCATTTTTCCAAGGCTCGTTACCGTCGAGGGTGGCTTCCCCGCGTTTGGCGTAGGCTCTGAAATCTGTGCACAGATTGTTGAGAGCGAAGCCTTTGACTACCTTGATGCACCTGTTGAGCGCGTCACTGGTGCCGATGTTCCTACTCCCGTAAGTTCTCTATAATGGCACACCGTTGTCTACTGACATCTGTGTCCATTAGTATGCTGCAAATCTCGAGGCTTTGGCCTTCCCCGACACCCCGCTCATCGTTAAGGTTGCCAAGCGTGCACTTTACCGGACCAACTAAGTCGGATCTTTCTACAATACTCATTCATACATCGCGTTATTCCCAGTGCTATAGACTTTTTCCCCGCGGACTTCTTGCAGTGGCGCAATCTGTGATCCAAGGGTGTATGGCTTCTATGGTCGAAGGTGTGCCACAGCGAGGAGTATCTTTTTCCCGCTTCTTCCGCGAAACCGAACAAAATCATATCAAACCGAGTCGGATCCGAACAGCATTGGCATGTGCCTGCAGCCCTTCACAGTCGGCAAGTGTGGTAACTACAGGTCCGAGTGCCTTGAGGCCGTCAGCTGTCAGTTCTTGAGACGTGATGTGTTTTTGGAAGGATAGGGTGTTCACGCCGCTGAATTGGCGAGCGTAGCCATTCGTTGGCAGTGTGTGGTTTGTGCCCGACGCGTAATCACCGCAGCTATAATGGGCCGCGCAGCAGGTCAGGAGGGTAGTGATCATCAGTGCTGCGCAGGCACCGGAGAACAATATCGACTTGCCTCTCTGGGGAGAACGGCCCCACGAATACGCTTCCTGCGTTCTGCACATGTGCAACAGCAGCCGCAGCCTTCTCGATGTGCAGGATAAGATGCTCTGGGGCGTAATCGTTCGAGAATGCCAATGCAGCTTCTAGATCCTCCACTTGTACGATAATGCTTTTTGCAACGGATTGGCGGATAATGTCCACACGCTCTAACGCGCGTGCCTGTGTATCGATTTGCGACTCTATTTCCGAAAGAACTGACGCAGAGAGGTTTACAGAAACGAGCACGACTTGGGAGTCGATGCCGTGCTCAGCTTGGGATAGCAAGTCTGCTGCCACATGAGCGGGTTCACAAGTTTGATCTGCGATGACCTGCCAATAAACCATATTCGTTTTCTTTTTCCTTACAGACAAGGGTGAATGTGGAAACTCACAAGGACTTCTGACGGCCCAGCGGGCATATCAATTGCCACTAGCGCATCCGTGTCGTTCTGCACGAGCATCTTGGCTGCGGTCACCCACTGATTGCCCGGGCCGAAGATCTTGTCCACCTTTGGCACCGTCTGTGTGCCATACGCAAGAGCTGCAACCGCCTGAGCGCCCCCCGCTTTGAGGACCGCGGAGGCACCGACGAGATGTGCGACATACATCACTTCTGGAGAGACGCTGCCGTCAGGGCGAGGGGGGGTAGCGAGCACGATCTCACGACAGCCTGCAACCTGCGCCGGAATGCCGAGCATGAGTGCGGTCGAGGGTAGCACCGCAGTACCCCCAGGGACGTAAAGCCCGACACGAGCTATGGGGCGAGCGAAGCGCGAGCACACGACGCCGGGAATCGTCTCGACGACGAGCGTGTCGCCATCGGCCTGGGCCGAGTGGAACTTGCGGATGTTGGCATAAGCGGCGTCGATCGCGGTGCGGACTGGCTCGTCGAGCTGCATGCTCTCGGGCGAAAACGGGGGGAATACGACCGTGCTGTCGAGCCGCGCCTTGTCAAATTTGGCGGTCAGCTCCAAGAGCGCGGCGTCTCCGCGAGTGCGCACGTAATCCACGATGGGCTTGACCTTGGTAATCATGTCATCAAACTTGAGTACGGGACGTCGAAGAAGTTGGGCGCGATCGTCAGGGGAGAGCGAGGTGGCCGTATATTTGCGCATACTGATGGTGCTGTTTAGATCGGGGGGAGATGGTTGGCCCGCTTTCGCCGATGGTTCGGCAGTAGGCGCAGGTTTTGAAGACCACTTTGCCTTGGCGTTTCCTGGCCTTCTTGAGACCTTGCGTGCCTTGGCGTCGAGGTTGCGCTCAATGTCAACGAGACCAACACCCGTGGCGACACATCGAGTCAAAGTGAAGTAGAGCAGGTCCGCCGCTTCGAAGGCAACTTGCTCCTTTGTCTCGGCATTGCAAAGCTCGTCGGCTTCTTCCATAATCTTCGACCGCAGAAGGTCAGGGTCGTTGAAAAGTCGTTTCGTATAGGAACCTTCGGGTGCGGATTGCAAGCGCGATTGCAAGGTACTCTCCAGCGCAGCCACCCCGTTCAAATCACCGAAGCACGAAGGGCGATTCAAATGACAAAACCCTGCGCCGTGTTGAATGACGCTGAACTCAAGAGAATCTGTGTCGCAGTCGAGGTGGATGCGGACGACGTCCTGCGTAGCGCCTGAAGTCTCGCCCTTCCTCCAGAGACCATGCTTCCGAGAGTGATAAACGCCTTTCCCCGATAAGATGGATTCGGCGATAGATTGACGAGAGGAATATACCAGTCCGAGAGAGCGACCACCTTGAGGGAAAGAGGATACCACAGTGGGGAAGAAACCGTCGGGACGATCTGAGCGGAGAGGGGCAAGGAATGCGTCAGTGATATTTAGCTGTGAGGCATTGGATGGATCAATGGTTAGCTGTGAAGTCGGAATGACCGGCACAGCACCGACAGAAATAAGTCCCCTGATAGTGGCTGGGGTAGGCGGAGTAGGTGAGGTTGATAGTACGTAAATCGATGAATTCGAAAAGAAGTGGGACACAGAAGAGATGAGGTCCAGTTCAAGGGATGACGACTTGAGAAGGACGCCGGATACTCCAGAACGGGTTTTGTCTGAGACTGCGCTCGCATTGGCGACGTCTAATAGAAGGAGGATTCGATCTGGAGGCACGAGACCAATAACCTCGGATGCATGGGCAGGGGATAAGATGATTTTGTCGGCACCACGGTCTAAGCATGATATGAGGTCGTCGTGGTCAAGAGAGGTGTTGTTGTCGACAAGAACATAAGAATTGTACAAGTCCGACGGTGTATCTAACAGGAGACTCGAGATTGGTTTTACCACTGGCCCGATGCGATCAAGGGCGATGAGAAGGGCAGGCTGAGTATTCTGTTCGTTGTCCCTCAAAGGGAGAAAGGCGATCATTTTGGTCTAAGGACGTAAGATCGAACCGCCCTTTTAGTCGTCACCGCAGCAACGGTCCGGCCCGATCGCTTCCCGTTTTCGAATATAAGAACCCATCTGTCCCATACAGCGCATACATTCCCCTTTCATCTTTTTCATGCCTCCGAAAGCTGCTCCTGGAGAATCTGGCCGTGGTCGCGGTGGTCGCGGTGGTCGTGGTGGAGGAGATCGTGGTGGAGGTCGTGGCGGTGGTGATCGTGGTGGAGGTCGTGGCGGGGGTGATCGTGGTGGTGGTCGTGGAGGAGATCGCGGCGGGCGCGGCTGGCGTGGTGCAAGTCCAGACCGTGGTGGCTCTCCCTCTCGTGGCGGCCCAGGTGGCCCTCCTCGTGGTGGCCGTGGTGGCCCACCCCGCGGAGGGCCCCCCGCTCGAGGTGCCCCCATACCGGTGTCTGGAGGGCCTGCTGTTCAGCGTTCGCTAATCCCAGCTGCCCATGTTGAAGCTATCGGCGTCAAGCGCCCAGGACAAGGGACTGGTGGACGGCCAATCGAAGTATTCACCAATAACTTCGCAACTGAGCTCGACCAGGGCACGATCTATCATTACGACGGTATATGCCTCTCTTTCTTCTCGAAAGGACCCACTAAACAGTTGCTTCCCACCTACTCTCCCACGTTGCAGTCGGTAAGCGCCGTCTTTTTCCCACATGCGTATATCACTGATCGCCGCTCATCAGTCATCTCCCCGGCTGATAGGCCACTTCCAGCCGCAAGGAACTTTGAGATCATTCAGGCATTACAGACGCAAGTGGAACCTGGACTTTTCGCAAGACCCGGGGTGTATGACGGCCGTAAGAACCTATTCACGGCGTATGAGCTCCCCTTTGAGTCTGGTGGTCGCGAAGTGAGTCCTCCAAGTCACTCCTCGTCGCTCCTTTTCATTTGTTTCTCACTTTCTAGTTTGCGGTCCCTATGGGTGCACCTGCATCGGGCGAGGGAGCGGCGGGCCGCCGCGGTCCTAAAGTGTTCACAGTTCGCCTGACTCACGTCGCGTCGATAAGTCCTGAGTGCGATGCGCTTTAACCTTCCCAAGTCGAATCTTATTCGATTTATTCCTAGGGTTCTTCAGCGCTTTTTGCGAGGCGAGCAGAGCCACGACAACACAGTTTTGACAGCGATCACGGTATGCCGAACTACGTGTGCTTGTTCAACCCCACCATGATCCACGCAACTAAACAGGCACTCAATGTAGTGGTTCGCATGGGACCAAATCTGAGATACCCGTTCAATGTCCGCTCGTTCTTCACAGATCGTGAAACGAGAGACATCGGTGGCGGAATTGTCCTGTGGCGTGGATACTTCCAATCTGTGCGACCTGCAATTGGTCGCATGGTGATCAACATAGATATATCGACTGGTGCGATGTACATGCCCGGGCCACTGATCGACGTCGCCCTCGCTATACTGGGAAGACCAGGTAACCCCAATGCGCTTGCGCCGCGTCAGGGGCTCCCCGACAGGGAACGCATACGTTTGCAGCGATTTATCACCCCTGGTTTGAAGATCACGACGACGTACGACCAGCGCGATCCAAACCAGGCCCCTAGACCGCGTGGTGTCAAGAAGCTGAGCAAAGAGGGGGCTCGGGATTTGACATTCGAGCTTACGGGTGGCCAGACTACGACCGTCGCGGATTACTTCCGCCAAAAGCTGAATCGGCCGCTCCGGTTCCCGGACGTCATCTGTGTCGAGGTTTGCATGCGTCCATATGCGTCGCTTCACGCTGACCGTTGGTCCTGCAGCTCTCAAGTGGCGCATTAATCCCGTTGGAACTCTGTCACGTCCCCCCCGGACAGATAATGAGGAAACAAGTACCCCCTGACAAGACGAACTCTGTTCTCGAGTTCGCCACAAAGCGTCCTAACGACCGTCTAGGAAGTATTGTCAACGGCCTGGGTGTATGTTCTGGCAACCTGTTCTTGGTTGATCTGCTGACCTTCTACCCCAAGGTACTGGAATACGGTCAATCCGAATATGTTCGCGAGTTTGGCCTGACTGTTGCAAACGAACCGATCAGGATACAAGCCCGCATCATGAATCCCCCGACTTTGAGATATCACCAATCTTCTAAGCAGCCTAGTGCCGTCCGTACATTTTCACTTCCTTTGAAAAATCGAATGACCTCGTGCGTTTGTGTTAGAGACCACGTGATGGCGCATGGAATTTGTACGTTAAGTCGTTGTGATTTTCGTCACAGTTTGATAGTGTCTTTTCAAAGGATCGATAAGCGGATGTTCACCCCAACCAACGTTGCACATTGGATGATTGTTATCTACGAGCGGCAACAGCGCTTCAATGATCAGGTTGCCAACCAGATGGCCTCCGACCTGGTGAGAGCATGCGAAGCTGTTGGTAAGGTTACTCATGATGGAACTTGGCATCTGTCGTCCCTCACCTGGACCTTATCGTAGGAATATCCATCAATCCTCAACCAGCGCTTATTAAATGGGAGTCGGGACAAGGCAACATCGGTCAGGTCAGTCGTCTTGTAGTTTGACTGTCTTCGCGGGTGCTTGACTATCTTGGCAGCAACTTCGCGCGGCAGGTGGCGAATGTCAACGACGTACAAGGAATCTCCCCACTCTCATTGTCGTCGTCCTTCCAGAGGGTGGCAACGACATATACAGCGCTGTCAAACAGTAAGTACTATTACCAAAGTTTACTGCGGCTGGTTTCTGATCTGTTATTAGTTTTGGTGATGTCGCGGTAATTGACAGTTACTCTTAGCGTCCTAACGGAACACCAACACATTGACCTTTGTTCCCAGACAGGTGTGGTTACGCAGTGCATGAAGTCCTCCAAGTGCTTCCGCGCAAAACCTCAATATTATGCAAACATCACCCTCAAGTGAGTACACCGAAACAGTCTCTAGAACTATTGAAATCGTCTCCACTCAGGCTGAACGTAAAGCTCGGTGGTGTCAATTCGGTCCCAGAACCCCGAGACATATCTTTCCTCACCGACTCGGCAAATCCAACCATAGTCATGGGTGAGTGCTCACCTCCAATCAACCACATCATCCGCCACGTTCTGTCCAGGTGCCGATGTTATTCACCCTGCCCCTGGGTCGGGGGATCGCCCGTCATTCACTTCATTGGTCGGGAGTATCGATACGAGTGCTGTTCGCTATGTCTCGACGATGGAAGTGCAGACATCTCGACAAGAAATCATTGATGCAATGGAGTCTATGTCTACGGTTCGTTTCCTTACTTTTCCATATGAGCACATTGACTGAGCGAACGACAGTACGTCCTAAGCCAGTACAAGCTCAACACGGGAAAGTATCCCAAGCGAATCTTGTTCTATCGCGGTTAGTGAACCTGCTACGCCTGTATGCGCGTTACCGACGGTGTCTTCCAGATGGCGTCTCGGAAGGACAATTTGCCACTGTTATCCAGGACGAACTTCCTCTCATCCGAAGTATGAACCATTCGTTTCTTTCGTACTTCTCCATTCCAACTTCCCCTGCAGGCGCGTGCAAAAAATTGGGTTTCAATCCCACCATCACCCTTATCATCGTCGGCAAGCGTCACCATGTTCGCTTCTTCCCACGATCTGAAAATGAGGGTGATCGGAGCGGAAATTGCCCCGCTGGCACGGTCGTCGATAGCGACGTCGTCAATCCCGTTGAGTTTGACTTTTATCTGCAAAGCCACGGTGGACTGCTCGGTACCAGCCGTCCGGCCCACTACAATGTTCTCATCGACGAGAATAGATTCACGTATGTCGTCGCATTTCGGAGTGTTATTGTCGATGCTAACGGTGCGCACAGTGCCGACGGTTTACAGGCATTGTCGTATGCTCTTTGCCACGTCTACGCGCGTGCCACGCGCTCGGTTTCTATACCCGCACCTGTCTACTGTGATGCCTTTTCACTGTCTTTATCTTTGTGTATCATAGCTGACGGACATTGACCTAGACGCGGACATCGTGTGCTCGCGCTCGAAGCACCACTTCGACCCGCAACTGGGTCTGGACCTCACTATATCCGAGACGGCGACGAACACGACAGAGGCAGCCACAACGTTGGAGAGATTCCGCCAAGCATTTAAACCAACACACGAACGTCAGAAAAAGTTGATGTACTTCTGTTGATGGCGCCCGTGGTCTCTCGTTTTCTCCCAAATGCGCTGTTGAACATTGTACCCGTCATTGTAAAACAGTAGTAGTTCGACAGCCGCCGTCTCTCGTCCTAGCGTTCCACACACGAATTGAATTGTTTGATCTTGCCTGAATAAACTCGCGCTACTCCACGGCCGACAGTATTATAGCGGCGTCACGGTGTATCCAGTGAATCAAACCTGCACAAATCATGATCGGTACCACGCGCCTGCTTGACTCGGGTTGGACATTCACCCGGACTGGCGGAGGTCAAGGGACAGAAGATGATGCATGAAGCATCGATGATGAGTGGTTGGAAACATCGACTTTCCCTACCTCCGTGCATGTCGAACTTCTTTGGTGAAGGAAGAAAATACAAGATTCCGTGTGCACAGCGTTGGCGGGATGAAAGTTGTTTTGCTATTCTGATAGTTCGTTAGTCTTCATAAATGGGACATACAGTGTATGTACAGCATTCTAGGGCCTCAACGCTTCACGAATTTTCCCACAACACTCTGTCTTTCTGTTTTCGGGGATTGAGGGATCGGACTGGGCTTTCGGGACCACCTTCGAGGTCAGTGGGCGGGGAATACCGATCTCGTGTTGTTTGACACCTTCGGCTTTGTGCCACCCGTGAGCACCATCACTGGCGACAGTGACCGCGAGAGCGGTGACAAAGGGCTCATTCTCAATAGAATAGCTACAATATTCTTGAGTAGGAGTGTTTCTGTTCTATCTATTCCACACAACTTGATGATGTGCCATTCCAGAACCGAGGACTTCTAGGCTTTTGATCACATCGGGCCAAGAGCCCGGGCCCGGCGTTTTCGGGCATTTTCCTGAGGGTTCAATCGTCTGCACGTTTGCAAGGTCCAGTATAAGTGTGTATCTATTCAACGCGCCACTACGGTCGGCAGTGCGGTACCTAGAGGGCCAAGGGTATTGAGGTCGTCACTGGCAGTTGTTAGTCACGGCTACTGTAGGTTCGAGACATGATGTGTTTTTGGAAGGTGTTTACGCCGCTAGATCTGCGTGCGTGCGTGGCCAGACCTGCATGATACGGTTTCCTTTCCACCTCTCTCATGCCTCCGAAACCTGCTCCTGAAGAACCTGGTCGTGGTCGTGGTCGCGGGCGCGGGCGCGGTCGTGGTCATGGTCGTGGTCGTGGCAGTGACCGTGGTGGCGGCGATCGCCGTGGCTGGCGCGGTCGTGGTCGTGGTTCAAGCTCAAGTTCAGGCCGTGGTGGTGCTCCCCAGCGCGGAGGGAACCCTACTCGAGCTACTCCCTTCCCTGTATCTGGAGGGCCTGCTATTCAACGTAACCTAATCCCAGCTGCCCGTGTTAGGGCCATCGGCGTCAAGCGCCCAGGACATGGGGCCGATGGACGGCCAATCGAAGTATTCACCAACAGTTTCGAGATCAAACTAAACCAAGGGACAATATATCACTATAATGGCATGTACCCCTCTTCTCCTCGAGAGGATTTACCGAGCATTTCCCACTCACTTATTCCGCTGCAGTTGGTAAGCACCCTCTTCGTCCCGCGTTCGTATATCACTAATTGTCGTTTATCACAGTCATCGCCCCGGCTGACAAGCCACTTCCAGTCGCAAAGAATTTCGAGATCATCCAGGCGTTACAGACGCGGGTAATACCCGAACTTTCGGCAAGACCCGGGGTGTATGACGGCCGTAAGAACCTGTTCACAGCGCACGAGCTCCCCTTTGGGGCTGGTGGTCGCTCAGTAAGTCCTTCGGACACTGCTCGTCGGACCTCTCTATTTGATCTCCCAATCAAGTTTGCGGTTCCTCTGGGTACGGAGGTGATCACAATTCGCCTGACTCCCATCGCATCAATCGACCCCGAGTACGATGCGCTCTCAGTCCGCTCAGATTTGACCCTTATTTGACTCATCTCTAGGGTCCTTCAGCGCTTTTTGCGAGGTGAGCAGAGCCAAGACAACACAGTTTTGACAGCAATCACGGTGCGCCAAACTACGTGTGCTTGTTCGGGCTCACCATAATTCACGCACATATATAGGCACTCAATGTAGTGGTTCACATGGCACCAAATCTAAGATATCCATTCAATGTCCGTTCGTTCTTCACAGATCGTGAAACGAGAGAAATTGGTGGCGGAATTGTCCTATGGCGGAGATACTTCCAATCTGTGCAACCTACTATCGGCCGCATGGTGGTCAACATAGATGTATCGAGTGGTGCGATGTACATGCCCGGGCCACTGATCGACGTCGCCCTCGCTATACTGGGAAGACCAGGTAACCCCAATGCACTTGCGCCGCGTCGGGGGCTCACCGACAAGGAGCGCATACGCCTGCAGCAATTTATCACCCCTGGTCTAAAGGTCACGACGACGTACGATCAGCAGGATCCAAACCAGGCTCCAAGACTGCGTGGTGTCAAGAAGCTGAGCAATGAGGGGGCTCGGGATCTGACATTTGAGCTTACGGGCGACCAGATTACGACCGTCGCGGATTACTTCCGCCAAAAGCTGAATCGGCCACTCCGATTCCCGGACGTCATATGTGTTGAGGTTTGTGTGTCTATATAGACCGCTTCACTCTGACCGTTGGTCCTGCAGCTCTCAAGTGGCACATTAATCCCGTTTGAACTCTGTCACGTACCCCCAGGACAGGTAATGAGGAAACAGGTACCCCTTGACAAGACGAACTCTGTTCTCGAGTTCGCCATAAAGCGTCCTAACGACCGTCTTGGGAGTATCGTCAACGGCCTGGGTGTACGTTCTGACAGCGCATTATTCGCTGATATGCTAACCTTCTACCCCAAGGTACTGGAATACGGTCAATCCGAATATGTCCGTGAGTTTGGCATGAATGTTGCGAATGAACCGATCAGAATACAAGCTCGTGTTCTGTGTGCCCCGACGCTGAGATATCGTCAATCTCCCGGATGGCCTCGTGCTGTCCGTAAGCTTTCCTTCCTTTGAAATCTGAACGACCTCATGCGTTTGTACCAGAGTCCATGCGATGGTGCATGTAATCTGTGAGTTACGCTGTCGTGCTTTGCACCGCGGTTTTGATAATGTCTTTTCAAAGTGCCAACAAGCGGATGTTCACCCCGTCCAGCGTCGCACATTGGATGGTTATTATCTACGAGCGGCAACTACGCTTCAATGAGCAGGTTGCCAACAAGATGGCTTCCGACCTGGTGGGAGCATGCGATGCTGTTGGTAAGATTACCCATAACGCATATTCGTCCCCCTTCACCTGGACCCTGTCGTAGGAATATCCATCAAACCACGACCAGCACTTATTAAATGGGAATCGGGTCAAGGCAACATCGGTCAGGTCTGCCGTCCTGTAGTTTGACTGTCTTCGCAGGTGCTTGACTATCTTGGCAGCAACTTCGCGCGGCAGGTAGCGAGTGTCAACGACGGACAACGAGTCTCCCCACTCTCGTCGTTGTTGTCCTTCCAGATGGCGGCAATGACATATACGGCGCTGTCAAACAGTAAATATATATTACCAAAGTTTGCCATGACTGTGATTTCTGATCTGCGTACTAGTTTTGGTGATGTCGCAGTAATTGACAGTTACTCTTGGCGTCCTAACGCATCACCAACACATTGATCTTTGTTCCCAGGCGGGTGTTGTGACGCAGTGCATGAAATCTTCCAAGTGCCTCCGTGCGAGACCTCAATATTATGCGAGCATCACCCTCAAGTGAGTACACCGAAACAGTCTCTAGCACTATTGAAATCGTCTCCACTCAGGCTGAACGTAAAGCTCGGTGGTGTCAATTCGGTCCCAGAGCCCCGCGATATCTCCATCCTCACCAACACCACAATTCCCACTATGGTCATGGGTGAGTGCTCACCTGTATCCTGATACCAACAAATCAGCTACCTCACCTGCCACGTTCTGTCCAGGTGCCCATGTCATTCGCTCTGCCCTTGCCAGTGGGTCCGGAGATCGCCCCTCAGTCGCTTCGCTGGTTGGAAGTATCGATACGAGTGCCGTTCGCTATGTCTCGACAATGGAAGTGCAGACTGCTCTACAGGGAATCATTAGTGTAATGGAGTCTATGTCTACGGTGCGTTTATTGGCTTTTCCATGTGAACACATTGACCAAGTGAACGACAGTACATGCTAACCCAGTACAAGAATGCAACAGGAAAGTATCCCGAGCGGATTTTGTTATATCGCAGTTAGTGAACTTTCCACGTCAGTATGCGCATTACCAACTTTGCATTCCAGCAGGTGTCTCGGAACGACGATTTGCTACGATTATCAAGAAGGAACTCCCCCTCATCCGAAGCATGGACCCTTCGTTTGTGTCTTGTATCTTTCAATTCTGACTTCCCCTGCAGACGCATGCAAAAAATTGGGTTTCAATCCCACCATCACCCTTATCATTGTTAGCAAGCGTCGCCATGTTCGCTTCTTCCCACGATATGAGAATGAAGGTGATCGGAGCGGAAACTGTCCCATTGGCACGGTCATCGACGGCGACGTTGTTAATCCCGTCGAGTTTGAATTTTATCTGCAAAGTCACGGGGGGGTTACTGGTACCGCTCGTCCGACCCATTACAACGTTCTCGTCGACGAGAATAGATTCACGTATGTCGTCGCATTCCTGAGTGTCTCATTTACGGGATATTGACGATACGCACAGAGCTGACGGTTTACAAGCATTGTCGTACGCTCTTTGCCATGTCTACGCGCCCGCCAAGTGCTCAGTCTCTATACCCGCACCCCTCTACTGTGATGCCATTCACTGTCTTTATCTTTGTGTATCACGACTGACGAGCATTTTTCCAGACGCGAAACTCGTGTGCTCCAATTCGAAGCACCACTTTGACCCGCAACGAGACCTCGCTATATCTAAGATGGCGACGAACACGAAAGAGGCAACTACCACGTTGGAGCAATTCCGTCAGGTATTTAAACCAACACATCAGCGTCTGAAAAATTCGATGTACTTTTGTTGAGTGGCACCCTTCAATTGGTCTCGTTTTCTCTCAATTACGCTATTAAAAATTGTGCCCGTCGTTGTAAGTCAGTAGCTTGACAATAACTGCCGTCTCTCCCTTCATAGCGTTCCACCCACGAAATTGTTTGATGTTTCTTGAATTAGTTCGCGGTGCTTCAGTCTTCACAGACCAAATTATTGAACTAACGCTACGGTACATCCAGTGAATCAACCTTAGCCATATCATGACCTCACGCCTACTTGACGCGGGTTGGACTTTCACCCAGATCGGCGGAGATCAAGGGACAGAAGATGACGAGATGACGAGTGATTAGAAGCATCGACTTTCCCTACCCCGGTGTATGTCAAACTTCTCCACTTGAAAATAGCGGATCCCGTGAGCATAGAGCCGGCAAAATGCAAAGTTGTTGTTTTGATATTTTGATAGTTCGTTGGTCTTCATAAGTAAGACGTACAGTGTATGTGCAACATTCTAGGCTTTCAAAGCTTCGCAACTCAGCCCACAACACTCTGTCTTTCTGTTTTCAGGAATTGAGGAAGCGGACTGAGCCTTCAAGACCACTTCCGAGGTCAGTGAGCGGGAACTCTCAGCACCGAATATCGATCTCGCGTTCGACAGCTTGGGCACCTTCGCCTTGTGCCACCCGTGAGTACAGTTACTGGTGAGAGCAATGGCAAGGATCTCATTCTTCCCAAATGGCTACAAGATTCTTGAGTAGGGGTGTTTCTGTTCTATCTATCCCACACAACTTGATGATTTGCCGTTCCAGTACCGAGAATAGTTTTGTCACATCGGGCGAGGGTGAATGAGCTCGAGTCACCTTGTAATCACGTTTTCGAGTACTTTCCTGAGGGCCCAGTTATCTGCACGTTCGCAGGGTCCAGAAAAAATGTGTATCTATTCAACGCGCAGTGTATCACCTGCAGGGCCAAAGGGCCTTGAATGTTAGTTCCTGAGGCCTGAGACTTGATGTATTTTTGGAAGGCGTTTACGCCGCAGGATTAGCGTGCGCAGTCATTTCAATTCGACTTGCATAATACGGTTGCATCTCTCTCATGCCTCCGAAAGCTTCCCCTGAAGAATTTGGTCGTGGTCGTGGTCGTGGCGGTGCAAGTGACCGTGGCGGCTGCGATCACCGCGGCGGGCGTGGTGGTAGACGCGGTTCAAGTTCAGGCCGTGGTGGCGCTCCCCGGCGCGGAGGGCCCCCCACTCGAGCCATACCTACAACTGGAGTGCCTGCTGTTCAACGTTCCCTAATCCCAGCTGCCCATGTTACAGCCATCGGCGTCAAGCGCCCAGGACATGGGACCGATGGACGGCCAATCGAAGTATTCACCAACAATTTCGCGACTGAACTAAACCAAGGGACAATATATCACTATAATGGCGTGTACCCTTCTTTCTCCTCGAAAGGATTTACCTAACAGTTCCCACTTATTCCGTTGCAGTTTGTAAGCACCCTCTTCGTCCCGCGTTCGTATATCACTAATCGTCGCTTATCGCAGTCATCTCCCCGGCTGACAGGCCACTTCCAGCCGCAAGGAATTTCGAGATCATCCAAGCACTACAGACCCAGGTGGTGCCTGGACTTTTCGCAAGACCCGGAGTGTATGATGGCCGTAAGAACCTGTTCATGGCGTACGAGCTTTCCTTTGATTTTGGTAGTCGCGAAGTAAGTTTTTCGAACCACTGTTCGTTGCTCTTTTCATCTTCTTTCCCTTTCAAGTTTGCGGTCGCTCTGGGTACAGTGGTGTTCACAGTTCGCCTGACTCACGTCGCATCAATCAACCCCGAGTACGATGGGCTCCAAGTCTTCTTAAATTTGTCTCTTATTTGACTTATTCTTAGGGTTCTTCAGCGTTTTTTGCGAGGCGAGCAGAGCCAAGACAATACAATTTTGACAGTGATCACGGTTCGCCTAACTACGTGTGCTTATTCAGTCTCACTATAATCCACGCACATATATAGGCACTCAATGTGGTGATTCGCATGGCACCAAATCTAAGATATCCATCCAACGCCCGTTCTTTCCTTACCGATCGCGAAATGAGGAACATTGGTGGTGGAATTGTCCTATGGCGTGGATACTTCCAATCCTTGCGACCTGCTATTGGTCGCATGGTGATCAACATAGATATATCGACTGGTGCGATGTACATGCCCGGGCCACTGATCGACGTCGCCCTCGCTATACTGGGAAGACCAGGCAACCCCAATGCGCTTGCGCCGCGTCAGGGGCTTCCCGACAGGGAGCGTATACGTTTGCAGCGATTTATCACCCCTGGTTTGAAGGTCACGACGACGTACGACCAGCAGGATCCAAACCAGGTTCCAAGACTGCGTGGTGTCAAGAAGCTGAGCAAAGAGGGGGCTCGGGATCTGACATTTGAGCTTACGGGCGGCCAGACTACGACCGTCGCTGATTACTTCCAAATCGTGCTGAATCGGCCACTCCACTTCCCAGATGCCATATGTGTCGAGGTTTGTATGTGACCATATACACCCCCTCCCACTGACCCTACGTCCTGCAGCTCTCAAGTGGCGCATTAATCCCGTTTGAACTCTGCCGCGTACCCCCCGGACAGATAATGAGGAAACAGGTACCCCCTGAGATGACGAACTCTGTTCTCGAGTTCGCCACAAAGCGTCCTAACGACCGTCTAGGGAGTATCGTCAATGGCCTGGGTGTACGTTCTGACGGCGCATTATTCGCTGATATGCTAACCTTCTACCCCAAGGTACTGGAATACGGTCAATCCGAATATGTCCGTGAGTTTGGCATGAATGTTGCGAATGAACCGATCAGAATACAAGCTCGTGTTCTGCGTGCCCCAACAATGAGATACCATCAATCTTCCGAACTGCCTCGTGCTGTCCGTAAGCTTTCCCTTCCTTTGAAAGTTGAATGACCTCATGCGTATGTGCTAGAGTCCACGCGATGGTGCATGGAATCTGTGAGTTACGCTGTCGTAGTTTGGGCCGCGATTTTGATAATGTCTTTACAAAGGATCGACAAGCGGATGTTCACCCCGTCCAGCGTCGCACATTGGATGGTTATTATCTACGAGCGGCAACTGCGATTCAATGATCAAGTTGCCAACCAGATGGCCTCCGACCTGGTGAGAGCATGCGAGGCAGTTGGTACGGTTACCTATAACTGTCACTGGCACATGTCACAGCTCACCTGGACCTCATTACAGGAATATCCATCCACCCACGGCCAGCGGTTATTAAATGGGAGTCGGGACAAGGCAATATCAGTCAGGTCTGCCGTCTTGTAGTTTGACTGTCTTCGCGGGTGCTTGACTATCTTGACAGCAACTTCGTATAGCCAGTGACGAATGTCAGCGACTCACAACGAGTCTCCCCACTCTCATCGTCGTTGTCCTTCCAGAAGGCGGCAATGACATATACAGCGCCGTGAAACAGTAAATACACATTTCCAAAGTTTACTACGACTGATTTCCGATCTACGTACTAGTTTTGGTGATGTGACAGTAATTGACAGTTTCCCTCGGCGTCCTAACAGAACACCAACACACTGATCTTTGTTCCCAGACAGGTGTTGTTTCGCAGTGCATGAAATCTTCCAAGTGCTTCCGCGCCAATGCTCAATATTATGCGAACGTTACCCTCAAGTGAGTACGCCGAAATGGCCTCTAGCACTATTGAAATCGTCTCCACTCAGGCTGAACGTAAAGCTCGGCGGAGTCAATTCGGTCCCAGAGCCCCGCGATATTTCCTTCCTAACCAACACTACAATTCCAACTATAGTCATGGGTGAGTGTTCGCTTGTAGTACCCTGACACCAATCGACCACATCATCTGCCGCGTTCTGTCTAGGTGCCTATGTCACTCACCCCGCGCCTGGGTCGGGAGATTGCCCGTCATTCGCTTCGTTGGTCGGAAGTATCGATACAAGTGCCGTTCGCTATGTCTCGACGATGGAAGTTCAGACATCTCGAGGGGAGATCGTTGATGCAATGGAGTCTATGTCTACGGTGCTTTTCTTGGCTTTTCCATATGAGCGCATTGACTGAGTGAACGACAGTATGTGCTAACCCAGTACAGGGGCGCGACAGGAACGTATCCTGAGCGAATTTTGTTATATCGCAGTTAGTGAACTTTCTACGTCAGTATGTGCATTACCAACTCTGTATTCCAGAAGGTGTCTCGGAAGGACAGTTTGCCACTGTCATCCAGGACGAACTTCCTCTCATCCGAAGTATGAACCTTCCATTTTCTTTCATACTTCTCCATTCCAACTTCCCCTGCAGGCGCGTGCAAAAAATTAGGTTTCAATCCCACCATCACCCTTATCATTGTCAGCAAACCTCGTCATGTCCGCTTCTTCCCACGATCTGAGAATGAGGGTGATCGGAGCGGCAATTGCCCTGCTGGTATGGTTGTCGACAGCGACGTTGTCAATCCCGTCGAGTTTGAATTTTATCTGCAAAGTCACGGTGGAGTGCTCGGTACCAGTCGTCCGACCCGTTACAACGTTCTTGTCGACGAGAATAGATTCACGTATGTCGTCGCATTCCGGAGTGTTTCTTTTGCGAGGTTGTTGTCGATGCGGACACTGACGACACGCACAGGGCCGACGGTTTACAAGCATTGTCGTACGCCCTTTGCCACATCTACGCGTGCGCCACGCGCTCGGTCTCTATACCCGCACCTGTCTACTGTGATGCCTATTCGCCGTCTTTGTCTTTGTGAAATATGACTGATGGGCATTGACCCAGACGCGAAACTCGTGTGCTCCCGCTCGAAGCACCACTTCGACCCGCAACTAGATCTGGATCTCCCTATATCTGAGACGGCGACGAACACGACAGAGGTTACTACCACGTTGGAGCAATTTCGTCAGGCATTTCAACCAATACACGAGCGTCAGAAAGATTTGATGTACTTTTGTTGAGCGACGTCCTTGGTCTTATTTTCTCCCCAACGCGCTGTTAGAAATAGTGCACGTCGTTGTAAACCAGTATTTCGATAGCCACCATCTCTCTCGTCGTAAATCTCCACACTCGAATTAAATTGTTTGATATTTCCTGAATAAGCTCACGGTGCTTCACGGTCCCCGTCGACCAACTTTGAAAGTATTATACCAACACCACGGTGCATCCAGTCAATAGCCCTACCTAAATCATGACCAGCACCACGCGCCTACTTGACACGGGTTGGACTTTCACCCAGATCGGTGGAGGTCAAGGGACAGAAGACAATGAGTGGTTGGAAACATCGACTTTCCCTACCTCGGTGCATGTCGAACTTCTCCACCTAGAGAAAATACCGGATCCCGTAAGCACCACGTTGGCGAGATGAAAGTTTATTTGATGTTTTAATAGTTCGTTGGTCTTCACGAGTGGGATGTGCAGTGTACGTGTAGCCCTCTGGGCTTTCAATGCTTCACCGGACTCACAACGCTCGGTCCTTCTGTCTCAGGGATCGGGGAAGCGGATTGGGCCTTCAAGACCGCTTTCGAGGTCAGTGAGCGGGAGCTCTCAATACCGAACATCGATCTCGTGTTCGACGGCTTGGACACCTTCAGCGTTGTGTCACTTGTGAGCACAGTTACTGGCCTGCGAGAGCGGTGACAAAGGGCTTATTCTTTCTAGAATGGCCACAAGATTCTTGAGTAGGAGTTTTTCAATTTTATCTATTCTACAGCTCGCTGACGTACCATTCCAGAACCGAGAATCAGTTCGTATCATATCGGGCGGAGGCTAAGAATTACCTGATCGTTGGGGTAAATGAACTTGTAATCACGTTTCCAAGTACTTTCCTGAAGGTGTGATCACCCATCGATCGTTGCGAATGCTTCCTCGTGCTGAACTTGATCTTAGGGGAAAGAACTCGAGCAAAGGGACGCCAGATATCAGTGCTGGAATGGGGATCCCAGTCGTCTACACGTTCGCAAGGCCCAGTACAAGTGAGTATCTACTAATTGGCCACAGTTTCTCACTGAAGAAAATACCTCATAAGCTACGGTTGGGACTGGGGTTCGCATGCATTCTGTTCTTCCTGACTTCTTCCTGATGAACGAACAGGCCCTGTATTATTGACCACCGGTCCTTGGCGTCCTGTGACTCTTCACACGTACCATGCGCACATATCCGACCTCCGTGTATCCGCCAAAGTCAGCGAATATCTCGAGGCGGATCTGACTGTACGCATTGTGCTTTCCTCCCTAGAGGTGCCTTGTACCACCGAAGTACTACTCAAGGACCCTTCCGGCGACCGGGTAACTGGTCAGAGCGCGGTCACGATGAATGACGGTTCCGCGCAAGTCACGTTCCAGTTCAAGAGGGGAGACGTCAGGTTGTGGTACCCAGTTGGGTATGGTGAACAATCCTTGTATGATGTCCATGTCAAAGTATCCGATGGCGTACGTTTCAATGTCAAAGGAAGGAACCGTGTATTTACTCAGGGTATGATGATAGCAAGGCCACACGCTGGACACTAAAATTCAAAAGATTGGGTTTCGTCGCGTGCGTGTCGTAGAGGAAAAGCTGGTCGACCAACCAGGACTTACCTGGCTCTTCGAAATAAACAACATTCGTATATTTTGCGGGGGTTCGAATTGGATCCCTGCAGACTCCTTCGTAACGACGTGAGTACATGATGGAAGTTGCGCCGGCCTCCATGAACTGATCCGATATAGTATTACGCCCGAGCGATACCGAGCATGGCTACAGCTGTTGAAGGAAGGAAACCAGAATATGATCAGGGTTTGGGGAGGGGGTATCTACGAGGACGACGTGTTCTATAACATCTGCGATGGTTCGTTGTTCTTGTTAAATTTTCTCGCCCCAAGTAACTATTTCTCCCAAGAGTTAGGGATTCTCGTTTGGCAAGATTTCATGTTTGGTTGTGGTCAGGTTAGTTACCCGATTCTGTGAGGGGGACGCGTTACTCACTTAGGTGAAGTATCCGGCACACGACGCATTCCTGGCGAATGTAGAGTTGGAGGCTGCGCAGAACGTTCGAAGGCTACGACACCATCCTTCCGTCGTGATTTTTGCCGGGAATAACGAAGGTCAGGCGCTCCTCCCTCGTGTATCGGAAAAGAGTGGGCACATGACTTGAGCGTGACCTGCAGACTACCAGCTCGCCGAGCAGTCGGGGCTGGAGCTCGATTACGACGACGAACAGTCGGATTTTCGGAAGACCAGCTTTCCCGCACGCCACATTTACGAGCGTGTTTTGCCAGCAATCGTCAAGGAACACTCGGACATTCATTACCATCGGGGTTCTCCATACAGTGGATACGGGAAAGCAACGACCGACCAGACGTACGGCGATTTGCACCAATGGAACGTGTGGCACGGTTCGCAGGAACCGTGGCACAACTGGGACATACTTGCGGGTCGATTCGTTTCCGAATTTGGAATGTTCGTCTTGCAAAGCTGCGGGTTGCGAGTGTGATCCGCGCACTCATACACCGTATAGGGAAGCTTATCCCAACATCCGCACGGTCAACTACTGGACGGGTGGGGAAATCTCCGAGCGCTACCCTCAGTCTCGGTACGTGAGCGTTGGTTTCTGGCGACGCCACTTCTAGAAAACGCTGCGGCAATAGGACGGCCGCGAATCACAACAAAGCGGCAGGCTTCGAGCGCCGCCTCGAGCTGTATCTCGTGGAAAATTTCAGACATACTTTTGACATGGAGGGGTTCGATATCCGATTTCTCTCGGCGCAACGTGTTTACTCAGGTACCTCGAGCAGCTATGTCTATTACACCCAAATCATGCAGGCAGAGACGCTTGGCACCGCATACCGCCTGTGGCGGAGAAACTGGGCTGGCCCGGGGAAGGAATATACGGCCGGTGCGCTCGTTTGGCAGGTAGGGCGTTGAGGTCTCATTTCTTATTACACTTGGTAAATCTCGGCTTTCCAATAGATCAACGATTGTTGGCCCGTGACCTCCTGGTCGATAGTCGATTACTTTCTCCGACCAAAGCCCGCGTACTATGCCATTGCACGCGAGCTCCGTCCGTACACGGTGGGGATGACACGCAAACATCGTAAGGTATACGCGAATCAACGCACGCTGGCGCACTTCACGATCACGTCCCAACTGGAAATATGGGGCACCAACAGCACGCTCGATGAGAAGCACGCTACACTAGAGGTCACATCTTTCCATCTAGAACGACCCGATTGGAGCGATCGATGGGAGATGAGCGTTGTCCTCGCGCCCAATGCCAGCACGGAGTTTTGGAGGGGTGGGGTGCCTGGCCAGCCGGTGCGTACGCGGGAAAGCCAAGTGCCGGAAGCGATCGTCGTTAGCGCACGGCTGCTCGACGGGGACGGCGCCGTATTGGGGCGGTACTCAAACTGGTGGGTGTAAAAATGAGCACGGGTTCCGCCAGGCAAGTCGTTGACGCGCAGAATTGGTCAGGCCAGAGCCATTCAAATATATCCGCTTTCCTGACGTAAAGGACCTGGGCCTCAGGATAACCCCGGATGAGCAGGGCGAAGTGATCATGCTGAGCGCCCTGCGCCCTATCAAAGGCATCGTACTCGAGGTCGAGGGGGAAGACGTCAAATGGGGGGATCAAGCTCTTGACCTAGTGCCAGGAGACCCTCAGACAGTCAAGGTCATCGGGCTGAAAGGTAGACCAGTGAAGGCTAGGTTTCTCGGAGACAGTGTGGAGTACAACAGAAGCAAGGAGGACGGAAACTAAGGAAACAGGTTTGCCATGTATAAACGAACGTGTCCCGCGTGTCAGAAGCGGAGAACAACGTCAGTGCCTCAGAGTGGAGGGATCATTCTGATGTCGTGTTGCTAGGAGGAGGTTGCGGAACTCCGGGGGCGCCACTGATAGTCAGAACGGTCAGAATAATGATATTAGAAACCACCAGTGGAGGGCGTAGTACGGGGAACAGCCCCGCTGACTTGGGATGTGTGAGGCGCTATAAGTACATACAGGGCAGGTCAAAGCATGAAAGACCAGAAAAGGGGGTTCTAAGGAACTCTAGTCCGATAGAAGGCAATTAAATGGGAAGGACAGAAAACGCCACACGACTTTAGATTGTAATAATAGTGGTTCGGAGTACGAGAAGACCAGTGTCAACGGGGAGTGTATAAGCCAGTCAGAGAGGGAGTCGTCACATAATCAGGCAACGACTGGCTGTCGGTTCGGTCTTGGTCGGTGCCTGTCGCTCGATCTCCGCAAGACACAGTTCGAAGACTTTAGCTAGAGGACGAATTTGTCAATTGACACCGAACAAAGTCTAGACGAGGAGAAACGTAATGAGTAACGTACCAACGTTGATGTTGTTCTTTGCGCTGGTCTCGACCCAGGCTGCGCGATTTGCCTTGGCAAGCTCCTCACCTTCAGTTGGTTGTACCTGTCTACTGTCTTGTGTGAGGGACGATAGACATGACGCCGAAGTGCAGGGGAGGAAAGGCCTACCTTTGTGAAAGGTCTATCTTGGACCCAACAATAACGCAGGGAATCTCCTTGATGCCACAGAAGTTGATGATTTTGTCGTACACAATCTGAATCATGTCGAAAGAATTTCTTGAAGTGACCGAGTAGACGAGAACGAAGCCATGGATGCCAATGGCATGCTTCGAATTGAGGATAGAATACTCGTCCTTGACCTCGTGGTAAGCAACCAGGTGGCACGCTGGCGGTGAGTACGGACCTGGCCAGCGGTATCGATAATGTCACAGTCGTATTCAACGCCCTTATAATTGACACCCTTAGAGAAAGTGTTCTCGATGGTAGGGTAGTAAGAGTCGATGAACTGGTTCTCGGTGAACTGAACGATGAGGGACGACTTTCCTGTTGCAGAGGAAGAACTCTATTGGGCACGAGAATAGAGAGAGACAAGCTGGACGAGCTCACCGACTGAGCGAGAGCCGAGGACGGCGATCTTTCTCTTCTTGAGGATGTCGCCTGGCATGTTTGTGGGTTACCAGTGAGCGGCCGCGGGCCCGGGGTGGAACAGCAAGGTGGAGTGCTTTTAGCTCGGTCCGCATCTTCCGAATGTCGCACCACGACCCACGTGACTGGACGCGTCCAAAAGGCGAACTTAATGGCCTTCCATGTCCGCCGTGTCCTGTCTTTCAACTTGAACTAATCATGTCCACGACTCCCAGCGACTCCCCCGCCTCCGTACACATCCACCCTTTACATAATCCACAGAATGCTGCCCACGTCACCGTACCACAGGCGCCCCTCGGTAACGCTACCAATGGTCCAACGAACCAGGGCCCCCCAGGAATGGGCGCAAGAGCCCTTCTCGCGAAACGCATGGCCAAGACTCAGTGCGCTCGCTCTTTTATCTCGAAGTAACAACTGCTGACTGAGGTGCCCGAACAGGAACCCGAGCTATGTTTCACCGACGGACAATCTGCTGACGCCCGTCACGCAGAAGATTAGTGCCGCCAAGAAGAAACACTTCAACAAGTCAGCGTTCACTCCTGCCCCTTGCTCATCGAGCTAACTGACAACCCCCCCCACTCGTTTCAGAGGCCCATCTAAGCCCATGACTTCCCTGTTTGGCGAAAATATCGCAGACACATCCAACAATGAGGACGGAGATACCATTCCCCCAACGAGCTTGGGAATACCCGGAGAATTGGCGACCACGGAGGATAACCCATTTTGAGTACCCGTCGCCTTGGTTCTCTATTAACTTACGTCGATAGATGGAAGTCATGATTTATTATGTGTTTTGTTTAGCTTTCCTGTGACCGTCTCTGTTCTTTGTAGGCTGCGCTATGTGAATCGTTGTTGGCTGGCTCCAGATGACAGCGATGGCTTTATTGTTATGGTTCCTTATAAGGTCACAGCCTGTCCGAAATGGCTTGCGCGTCCTCACTACGATCATGTTTAGTGAACACAGAGCGTTCGACCCCGACACCGTTGCTGCTGATTCCTCCCTGTATATGGACATAGTGACGGCTAACGAAAACACCGACTCGGATGAGGACGGGGAGCTCCCTAGCCTGACTGACGAGTAAGTGAAAATAACGACCAGCGGCCTACCTTCTGCGTCGCGGCCATGCGGATCATCCTCTGATGCTGTTCAGTGAGATTCGAACTATCGTGGACAAGTTACCTCGTTTGACCGAGTCTGACTTGGAGAATCTCGGACATCGTGGTATGCACTCTGCCACACACGCAAGCACGCACGCTGACCACCTAACCCTTCTCTACTTGAGACTCGTCATGCTCCATCTGCATGAACACCTTCCTCGCTTCTCTCGCAGAAGAAGAGATGGCGCGAGCGATGGATTCTCCCGCTCAACCCGCTGAAGATCTCGGCGTTACACGTCTAATTGACACCTGCGGACATGTTTTTTGTCGGAAAGAGTTAAGTTGATCGTATCCAACTTTTTTTTGTTTGATCTACGTATTAAATTGGACGCGCATCCCGACGCTGGTGACACCAGTCTCTTATCATGGATACGTGATGGAGTGAGCGCCTAGTCTGCCTGTCTGCCTACCTGCGCGCATCAAGGCCCGCTGATCAGCGCCCTCTACAGAATCCGTCGTGTCCTCTCTGTCGTGCTCAGTTCCTCAAGCGACAAAGCAGAAGGGAGCTGATCCATGCGGCAAGGAGGCGCGTTTCGGCTGCGTATCGTATGGAACATCGTATCCTGAATGGGGGTTCGTTCGGTGGGGACATGTACTCGTAGCGAATGTGCTCATAAATAGGGCAGGGCCATTGATATTGGGGCTAGAAAGCCCGAAGATGAATATGTACATGAGACCGACCCCCCTTTGCGCAATATCTCTGACTGGCAAAAGGTGAGAAAGAATTGATTTGGTGGGAAGTGCAGTAGCCAAGAGAGCGTCCGTGGTATGTCGAGGTATGAACGAAACAAAGGAATTAACGAACGACGACTCGGTACGAACTTCACGACCTCCTAAAGCATCGGAAAAGGTTGCGTTTGAAGAAGTACCATAGGCACTAGATGGGGCACATAAGCTAAGACTTGAGAACAAAGTAAAGCGGGAATCACGTACCCCGGTAAATCGCACGAGTGACAGTGCGAACGTAGAGTAGAGTATGAATGCGAAATAAATGTTTTGCTTCTTGCGGAGGTCTTCCTCGTCTGTGGTTTCATTGTTACTCTTCAAACCATTAATGTTCTCAATGGCGACGGCTAGCCCCGCGTTGGTGAGCATCCAAAACACTACCAAGCGAGTGCGGAAAGTTTTGTTCTGATCATCCATCGACGGTTTCTCTGGAACCTCCTTCACGTCAATCTTGGTTACCGCCCGCGTCACAGTCTCTTTGAATACTGCATCCAGGTCTTCCTGCACTCGCTCGGTGTCTTGTACGACAGCGGCTTCTTCGTTTTTCCCCTTGGATGATGAAACCGATGGAAGTGCCTCTGCTTTATCAGAGCCTTTCGTACCCCAGGAAACATCGTGCAAGTTGCAGAATGCGTAGACGTTGAGGACATTGGTAAAGCTAGGGGCCAGACACAAGTACTGGAAGAAACTCGAGAACATGTGCCAAGGATCACGCTATACAGGCAGTGAGCAGGTGGTGACACGAGCACTGGATCGGGCTTACATAAAGGAACGACGCAAAGAGGTAAATACCGAAAGTTGATACCATAGCTGCGATGAGCGCGCCGACTGGGGGTTTGAAGAACGTGGCTATGATTTGCGAGGTCGTCTTAGACTGCAGTTCATTGGGTATATTCTGGTGGGGTATCATTGTCATGCATCGGGCCTCATGGTATGAAAGAACTCACCGCAAATGCTTTGACAGTAAGAGCCAGCGAACATACGAGCAAGTAAATAGCCAGGACAGCATACACCCTAGCGCCTTTGTCAGCGACCTGGTCGGCGGATACAGAAACGACGTACCATAGAGTGATGGTGTACGCAGTACGTTCACCCTTTGGTCTGTTGCCTAGAGCCAAAACAAACTTTCATTGGGGTTAGTGGGACTCAGCATTCTTATGCAAGTTGATGCCCACCTGTATGGCCAGAAATCCGAGATAAATCCATTTCAATGCTAAGTTGACCCAATGTGTCTGACAGGGTAAGTCAGGACAGTATGAGTATTTGAGAAGAGGGGGACTCACGATCTCGAGTCCCGTGTTGTTGTTGCCGCCGAAGAACACGATACCTTGGCTCGGTAGAAGATCGATAATGATGCTGAATGTTAACCAGATATTCGCGAGGGCGAACCAAGAGAAGATGAGTGAGAATATGTTGTACTTAAGAGGTTTTGAGTATCAGCACCAAAAAAAAAAGACGCGACGCACGAGGGCTTGGATGTGGAAGAAGAACATGCGGATGATGCCATGGCCGGATTTATACAATCGGAAGAAGTGCACGACAGCATACTGTGACGGTAGAATGAGTGTCTGTATGGGATACAGCCCGGCATAGCCCTTACGATGGATGCAGCAAATGAGCCATTTAGCCATCGGCGACGCTGACCAATTAATTCTGGGGCACTTTCGGGTACGTCTGTCTCCGCCTTGGAAGGCTTGACATAGGTGAGTGTCCACTTTGCTCCGGCTTTGGCTACCAACTCGAAGCAGAGGATCCGATCTTCGGCCAAGAACATGTTCTTAGTGAAGATATTCATTCCGTAAATTCCCTTGGAACCAAGGCGGTCCGCGAGCGAGTGGTCGCCATGGAAGTATTGCTCGAGGGGTCTGCCTTGGATCGCGCGGAACCGATAGGCAGAGAAAGCGCCGGGAAGCACAGACACATAGCCAAAGCTACTCTCGAGTGGCTTGTCCAGAATGTTTGACATTTTATATTCAAAGTTCTGCGCCGCAATGAGTGGGTTGAGTAGTTTCCTGCCCTTGTTGATCATGGCGTGAATTTCACCACAGCAGCCGCCAAGATTCTCGTCATTGTAGAACGCTTCCCAAAGATAGTATATGGATTTGTGACCAGGTTTGGTGCCAGCGTCAATAAGGACACATATCTCGGGCTGTGATCATAATTAGCACTGAAGGACGAAGCCCGGTACTTTACGCACCTGTAGCATCCGACCGATGGCGTTAAAGAGCCAGCGATGGGAGTTGATTTTCTTCTGATTCTTTGCCTTCAAGACAAAGATAATTTGTACCGGGACGAGGTTGTTAGGATCATCGCCGTGAGGGAGGATAAGCTTCGGGGAAGGGTCCACAGAAATTTGAGTGGTATACTGCACAGGGCTAAAGTCAATATAAAGACCGGGAACTAGAGATGAGACAAACCTCAAAGATATGGGCCACGGTATCTTTACCATCAACCTGCTTCTTCATGACGCCGTCTTGATACACGCCAACGGTAGCGAGAAGATCTAAAACTGTCTTGTCCATAGGCTCCAGGCCATCGACAATCAGAGCGACAGTTATTCTCTGCCAACCGGGAACGCCCTCCTCCGCACTGCGGCGCCAGTACTTTGACTGTTTGGTCTTGCAGATATCACGGATGTTCAGCATGACCCCGTGAAGTGTGCGAGAGTACAGGGTCTTGTCTTCGTTGTAAGAAGTGACGGCGATAAGGAGTTCCGTCTCGCGATTATACATCTTAGTTCGGAGGGACCAGCCGTTCTCCTCGCTAAATTCATCAGGATCACATGTGGCGGCACTGTAGCGCATGTGCCTGGGCAGGGTGGATGAGATCGGGGTTGAGGGTCCGTATAGGGTAGGATACTCACGAGAATTCGGTTGTCTTGACGCCGGATTTCCACTTGTCCTCGACAGCACTGTAGACCGGTGTGGGAACAGGGTACTCGGTGATAAAGTTACCATTTGTCAGTCTAACAGTCTTCTTCACACCACGTCGGATGGTTTGCCGGCGACGCCACGCAGTGTCGACACCGTTGGATGCATCAGAGGCAACAGAGAGGGGACGGGCATATGGGTCGCCATACAGGTTGGGGTCGATCGGCCTAGGGAGAATGAAATGAGGGGAATATTATAATTTGACATGACGCTGTACACACCCTGGAGGGTAAAAGCCCCCGGCAACGTTTCCGCCAGTGAGAGGTTGCTTTTCTAGCTCATCGTCCTCATATTGTCGGCCTTGTCCAAAGTCTTGGGGGAGTGATGTGGTAGAGTCGAATGGCCTGGGTTGGGGTTCTTGAAAACGTAGGCCGTGATGGCCATCCGCAAAAGGATCTGAATTGTAGTCAGAGTCCTGGGGGGGCAGTGAGGTAAGTGGATGACGGTCAGACATGAAGGAACGGAGGAGGGTTGTGAGTTGCTGGGCACAGTCGAGCCTTGGTTTTGTTATACAGTGACACGGTAACGAGGCAGTGAGTCGGTTTGTTTGATCGCGCGCGCAGTCGCCACTAACACGGGACAGACACACAGCATTCCGTATTTATGATTCCATCCATTTGATGGCCAATTCTTATTCTCCGCGGGTTTGATGAGACGGCTTTTGCCCAGTGCGTAGTACACCCAATGATATGCAGTACTCAACCAAAACGTCACGGTGACAGTGGCCTCGCCGGCGGTGGGCGGCGGTGAGAACACGCCGGTCGGTCGAGGCACCGGTGACCGAGTCGCCGTTATTTCCTATTTTTATCAAAAAACTTTCTTTCGGTTCGAGCCACGCACACGTACGACCATGTCAGATCCAGGTCCAGGTCGAACGGTTCCTGCTCCTCCAAGAGCACAAGAAGAGGAATCACCCCTTCGCAAGTTCATCTCTGTCTTACAGGTCTGTATGAATTGCCTCGTAATAGCCCTCACATCACTGACTATGGTCACCCTCTCATCCAGCAAGTGCTCCTCATTTACGCAGTGACGCAGTTCGGTGAGATATTCACCTTTGCTCCACCCACGGATCCGTGCTCACCGAAACTCAGCGGGTAACTTTCTTTGGCTCAAAAACTTCCACTACCCAGCCTTCCCCCGTGATACCCGGGAGCAGCCCCGATCCTGTGCAAGTTGATCAGATTCCTCTGTCCGTCCAGCCCGCCAAGGCACATCTTGCTTGGCCGTTGGGAGTCCCAGTCTCTTTATATTTTCACTTGTCAACAGACCCTACAGAGCAAGTGTTTGCCAGTCACTCAAAAGAGACAGGGTTGCCTCACTTTGTTTGGCATGACATCACCTTTGGGAATTGGAGCGAAGCCCGAACGGTGGATTACAACGTGCACTTACCAGAGGTGCGCAAATCGTGATTATATTTGAGTTTAATTCTGTGGTGCTAAAGTTTCCCATGCTAGACTGTTCAGCGCAATGGATCATTATGGGCGCATATATTCCTGACCAAGGACAACGCAGACCCGGACCCTTCCAGCCCAAAATACAGACAGGATTCTGTCCACCATGTTAGCAAGCGTACGTAGGGAAAGCTCATCTTGGCGAATTTACCAACCCATAACTGTCTAGTCTTGACTCGCTATCTTCCCAAGACCAAAATCCGCAAAGAGAGGAACCTTTTGCAGGACAAGGCCAAAGGGGCAGATGAACAGGAAGAGCCTGAGGTACGGTCGGGATCACCGCTCACCCGCCAGCTCGCTCTAATCTGACGGACAGGTTCCGGACACAATTGTTTCCTACTGGCACCAGGTTTGTTCCCTAATGCACCTCGTGCGCAAGGCTCTTTATGCACATCACCTTAGAACTTGACCTTGGCTCTGGTCTCCGATGCTACGGTTCTGCAATATGCACAACTTCCCCCTCCAATTGCAGAACGTGTGTTTATGAATCATCAGCCCATTCAACACAGTTTTTGACGTACAAACAGATGTTCATTTAGTCCCTGGATTACGAGACGAAACTGGGACAAATGGTTACTACAACCCAATCATCTTTCCCAACGAATTTTGGCACCTCAAGTCTCAATACGTCGAGATTAATGACACCACAGCAATACTCCCCCTACAAGTCGTATTCCAGCCGATGTCATATTTCAAGTTCCAACTCTTCGCCTCGATGACTTTTGGCTTCCAGGAAGCCGTTAAACAACAAGGCAGTGGCTCATCCGCGGAGATTGACGAGGTTAAGCGCATGCTTATCGAGACAAATCCTTGGTTTTTAGCTCTGACCGGTGTCGTGAGCGTGCTGCATGTGGTGTCAGTGGTTCACGTCCATGCGCTTTGTTTGCTCACAAAAACTTAGGTTCGAGATGTTGGCATTCAAGTCCGATGTCTCTCATTGGCGAAAGAAGGATGAGCTTACCGGTGTTTCAGTCCGGTGTGTGTCACTAATGCGAATTCCGTTCACGACCGTTAATCCGATCCGTGTAGAACGGTGGGGTTACATAATTCCCGGAACACGCTATGCATGCTCATCCTCTCGTTGTACAGATTGTCACAAACGTTTTCGTCCAATTAGTGATTCTCCTATATCTCATCGACAACAACACGGACACGAGTTGGATGATCCTCATGGGCTCGGGCATGGGGTTGCTCATAGAAGCTTGGAAGGTGGGGTTGGCATTTTTGTGCGGGTGCACTAACGATTGACCTAATCTTGGACTCCGAGAACAGATCACAAAGGCGGTCGACATCAAGATCGTTGCTTCTGAGCCAGGGTCTGTAATACCTTGGAAAGTGGTGTTCGCAGGTAAGTTCACAAGATGTTGACAATGTCAGTGTCAGTTACCCCCGACGCAGATAAACATGTGTTGAGTGAGGACGAAAAGAAAACTCAAGAGTATGTTATACTTTGTTTTTGACTTGTCGCCGGATCTAACCTCATGGTGGAAGGTACGACAAACTAGCATTCCGCTATGTGTCATACGTCGCTCTACCTGCTCTTGCTATCTATGCCGTCTACTCCTTGGTTTATGACACGCATAGAGGCTGGTACAGCTTCGTTATTTCGACTCTGACGTCGTTTGTGTACATGTTCGGCTTCGTACGTGTGGCAGGTACTCTCCAAAACCTGGTCGATCTGATAGAGGGTGATCGCTACAGGCACAACTCGTTCCTCAACTCATCATCAACTATAAGCTCAAGGTGAGGCATGACGTGTTTCTCTGTCTGTTCTGACCTGACGGGTTGACACTAGAGCGTGGCACATATGCCAATGAAGGCGATGGTGTATAAAACACTGTCGACGGTCATTGATGACCTGTTCGCGTGAGTATTTGAACCTGGTGGGATCGATTCAATTCATTGCGATAACACCACACGCGGACTAGGTTCATAATCAAGATGCCGATTTTACATAGACTGGCATGTTTCCGGGACGACGTTGTATTTTTAATCTTTTTATACCAGGTGAGCGCGGCATTGATTTTTGTCCTTTTCGTTACATTGAGTTGGATAGCGTTGGATATACCGTATAGACCCGAAGCGGGTAAATGAGTATGGACAGGTGATGGTGGAAGAGGAGGAGGAGAGTAAGAAGGACAGGTAGTAGTTGTGCTTGTCTCGGGCCGGATCATGCATGTGCCAACGACCCACCCAAACTCAATGTCATGTTGTTTTTCCTTGAACATGTCCTCCAACTATGCCTGTCCCTGTCTGAACGTCCTCATCGCTGTACAAGCTCCTCCTCCACCAGATACACCTCCTTCCACACCCACTGATCCGAATTATCAGCCTGTTTACGTTGGTGAGGAAGGTGTTTCCATAGTTAGTATCCTTGGCTTTCTTTCCTTTTCACTATTGAATATTTTGTGGCCCCTTAGGTTCATCCTCAGTTGACCCTCAGGAGTCGAACGCACTCAGAACCCGAGTCTAAGTCCGCACTCCTTTTCCGCAGACACACATCCTTGACTTGTCTTATATGCCGCACGTCTGTCTACCGCGTCCTCCAGCTGGTCCCACCTGACCTGGATGCCGGAGAAGGTCCAGTGTTACCTACAGAAGAATGGGTCGAGCAAGAGGTCTTGCGTAGTGAGTCTGGTTGGATCGAGTTGGCGAAGCAGTGCCTTGTGAGCCCCTTGGTTTTCTGTTCCGGTCACATGAATGGGGCCATTTCTAGTCGCATGTTACTCACTTTGTCTCGATTCAAAGACAGATGAATCAATGGCTCAACTACGAGCCTCGGATGCATATTCACCTGTGTTTCGCGTAGCACTGCCCGCGCGACTTGTTCATGTTCCAACGTCTCCACTCTCTGCCTCACATCCGTCATCACCTAAACCACCACAACCTGAGCCTCCGCACAATGTCCTCCCCCCTCTATCTCCGCTATTTCCACCCCCTCCGTTTGTTCCGTCGCATCCGGCCTTCGATCACCTTTCGACAATAGCACTTCAGCGATCTAATCAGCTCCGAAAATTCGCTGAAGAGCAAGTTTCCCAGATAGTCCAGGCTCGCATCTCAGCGATCGAGAAGGAGGAAGCAGAGCTGAGGCGCCAAGTCCAGCTGCTATGGGCAGCGTTCCGAGAAGCCGAGTCCACTCTGATCCAAGAACAGAGACTGCGATCGCCAAGTAATCAGCCCATTACCACCGATTCTGCTGTCGTACCTCCGCTGTCTCTAGCTTCTCCGGTTGCGATCAACGACTTTATCCCAGTCTCCATTGTCAAGTCGTCTTCGTTAATTCGTGACGCAGCCCCCTCCGCTTTATCAACATCTCTCGCAAGCTCTTCATTTCATCCTCCAAAGACTTCAAGCGAGGGTAGGCCTAGTACTTCCCCAATAGCAGCGACGCCATCTAGCCCTCTCCCCACTGGTCCAACACCTGTCGGGAGCATTAGCTATCGAGATCCGGTCAGACGTGATATGAACGAAAATAAGGATATCGCGACAAGCTTCAAGTATGTCGTGGACATGGAATCGGAGAGAAACACACGTACGAAACAATATCAGTCTCTTTCAAGTATCAAGTCACCTCGGGTGAACGCGAAGCTTACAGGCAACGCCACTATCGCCGTCTCTGATACGGTGGAGCATCCCGGACCAGAGCCTGGTCCATCCACGCCACAAAATCGGGCTCTACTACAAGAATCGCTCAGTCCCTCGGGGTCAAAGGGCAAGCGCAAAGTAACTTTTGATATCAAGCCCGCCGTCTCGGGGGGAGAGAAGAGAAGGACCGAAGTCCTTGAGCAACAAGGCGAAGGTCAATTTAAAGCCCTCCTTAGCGCCTGGGGCCACTGGTCTGACTCCCCCGTGCAGCTTCGATCTTTGATCTGGAGGATGACGACTCCGATGCATCTCCAAGAACTGCGCCAGATGGACTAATTCTTCCTCTTCGTGAACCAGTTGATAACCTCCCACGTCCATCCCGCCAGCCACGAGCCAGCAGTAACCTGGCCCTTCCTCAATCCCTGCAAATGCTGCGGCCTGCATCGCTTCCAGCTACAGTCGCTCTTCGAGCCTCCGACACCCCGCAGCCCAAACCTTCTTCACTGGGGAGCGAGGGCCCATTATTTGCCACCGAAGAGTCCATAGTAGATGACGATGAGAACTTGAGTCAGCGTGATAAGGAGCTCGCCCGCCTTGTCAACGTTATCACCCCGAGTCATCGAAACGCTTGGAAAAAGGATAGTCGATCATGGAGGCTTTTTTTCGGTGCTGGCAACGCGGAAGATACCGTTCCCGGGTCACCCGATAGCGAGTCGGGAGCCCCCTCTGTTGACCGTAACGGTAACTATGGTGCGAGTCCAAGTTTATCTCAGTGTCCAATGACCACTCATAGATTTGTTCATTGAAGAAGCCCTGTTAAATTCTGGGGTCGCTGCGTCCCTACCGATTTCTATTGCCCTGGTCCCGCGGAGTCGTGTCAAGAATCATTCTTCCGACGAACCGGACCCTAAGACAATCCCAACCTCGACATCGGCTAGCTATCGTAAGGCGTCGTACGCAGCACGCGACCGCAGTCGTTCTTTGGATCCCGGGGCACTGGATTTCGAGACGATTGGCGATGACGAGAGCGTTGATGGCGATGAAGGCGACCACCCTGGCTCGCTCAGTCGAGGTCGCCGTCGTGCGTTGAAAATTCTGCAAGCCCGCAGCACCCTGCCTGCTGAAGGTATGTGGCGGAGCTTGGCGACGTAGGACTTTCTTGTCTTCCCGTTCACTCGACGGCTCATCTTTGCTCTATCTAAATTTTGCCTATTGCCGTCCTTACAAGTTGTAACCGTGTGCACTACGCATCACTTTCACCCTATGCATGCACTCTGTCATTTGTACACACACGCAGTATTCTAGTTTTCATAGGTGTCTCAAATATAATTGTTCCGCTGGGCTAAGCTACGTACTACCGTGTAGGTCAAGAACATAACCATTCTACCCAGGATAATGATAATCTCAGTCGATGGTGGTCGTATCGGAGGTAGCGGGTGGACTTGGGCCCAAGGCAGCCTCCTGGTCGACTTGAGAAACAATCGGTTCCACTTTTGATTCGTCGCTCAGCTGGGGCTCCTTCTCTCCCGCCGAGGGTGGTGGAGCCTCCTTGACGCAACGGTCGCACTGGCAGGCGAACCGCCATCCGCGTGCAAGCTCCTTGCGGCGGCGGTACCTCGCCTGGACGACGTCTTCGTCGTCGTGAACCGAGGCGTCGACGTAAGAGACAGTTATCTCGTCCCCGGCTTTGACATCGCGCGTGGCGACGAGGTGCATCTCCGAGTCACCATTTTCAAAAGTCGGTCGGGCGCTTGGATCGCACGAGTGGGAAATCTAACCGTAGGGGGATTATGCGTCGTCTTCTCTTCTAATATTGGACACTCACGTAGGATGAAACGGCAAAGAATCCGGCACCGACTTGACGCGCCGTGCCATTGGGCGTTCGCGTCAACTCGACGTCTTCTGGTCTGACGCTCGGCGGGGGCTGCGGGTGAAACCTGATGAGCCCAAGGCCATGTGCGAGAGCATGTATCGAACCTTATCGTCTCGACCACCCGCGAACGAAATACCGTACGCATTATACGCCATCTTCCCGATGAGCACGGTGTATCGCTCGTTGGTCACAAAGTCCTCCAGGCCCTGCAGGTTCGCCTTCAATATGGCCCTGAGCTGCTCCGCCTCGTCCTCATCAGGGTTCAACTCGAGGAAGCGAACCCGTTCGACGTGATCGAAGAGCGTGTACCCGTGCCCCGTCCATTCGTCCGTTTCGGTCGGGACGGAGGGATGGCCGGTAGGCAACAGCTTCACGGTCTCGTTGACGACCTGCCTCGCTATGAACCGCGCGACGAGGGTGACGCGTGTCCTGCCGCCGGCAGATTCTTGGACGAAGCGGGCGAACGCTATCTGCGCGTCCTCGCGCTTCTTGGAATACTCGGGACCCTCGTTGGGATTGAGTTCGATGGGGATAGCGTACTCGGGGCCGAAGAGCAGCGACTGGGACTCGGCTTTCAACTTTGCTTCACATTTCTTCGAACAGAATGCGGACGTGAGTCGGTCTCCGTCAGGTCTTAATGCAGCACCGTCGTCGATCTGACGGAGACACTGGGAACAATGTGACCCCTTGCCCTCCAGATCCGGGTCAAGAACCGAGACGATTGGTCGCTCCTGTGCGTCCGAGTCAGCCAACTTGATTCCTCAGAGCAGGTGGATAACGCGTGTTACTTTATATATGGTCTCTCCAGCGGCGAAATCTCTGTCTGCGACGAGAATACGCTTGAGAGCCGCGGCACCACTTGGGTCGCTTATTTCGACAGTCTTGGTCGAGACGCTCATGTGTTTTGGAGGGAAAACTTCGTAGTAACCTACCGGATCAAGAATCGCATATCTCAGCTTTAGACGATGGCTTGTTAGGTTTTTGGCTCACCTTCAACACGACCCTTGACCTACCCATAGACAAACATATAAAACAGAAAAGGATGTATATTAGAACCATGAGATGCAACAATGACAGTGGCAGCAACGAGTACATGGAGCCCCTGCACCACACGAAAAATTATCATGCGGTGGGCGGTGTCAGGCTTCCAGGATCCGTGACCCGGTCCCAATCCTGCGATGAGGCCTCTGAAGGTGGACCACGCTTAGACGTACTCTCATCGTCCTCAGATATTGTAGCGTGTGGCAATGTGTCGACATCAACCGATGGTGGAGGATCACTCACGTCGAGGCGCATCATCTCCAACACCATCTAGAAGATTTAATAAGCCTCAAGTCGAGAAACGAATGTGGTGCAACACACTTTGAAAATAGGCTCCGGTACAGTGTTCTGGAAGATCATGATCAACTCGACGGGCGAGGGATAAACCCGAAGGGCTCTGAAAAATGCTAGCGCCGCCTCGATGGCAAAGTCGGGGCCTGTTACAGGACAAGTAAGCAGATGTACCACCGCAAAGCAAGGCGCGCAAAACACACCCTGGGCACAGAGCGCTTCGCCTTTCTCAACTTGCGCCATGAAATATTTCTCCCGTTCCTCCGGCGTTGTTGGAACCTGATCGTCCTTAATGCTCTTCATCGCGTCAATAATTTCTGCAGTGGGAACGCTGGCATCGCCGAGCGGATTCCCAGACGCAGGGGTAGACGCGGTCTCTTCAGCGACAGATTTGTCGAGTTTCTTTTTTTCTTTGCCTAGACGGAGGTGTAAATGGGGGAAGTGATGCATGACACGAAGTCGGACGTACGGAGTCGTTTCCGAAACCCTGCGTCCGTCCTGCGCTTGTAATCAAAGTAGACGGCATATGCCAAAGCCCCGATTCCCGCAGCAGCCAAGACTGTAAGCGTTCTACTGCTAGTCGCTGGAGCCATATTTTGGTGTCGTGAGGAGAAGAGACGACACGATCCGCTTTCGTGTCACTGAGGTACGCGAGTGTCCCTTCTAAATGTCACGCTTGTCACGTCAATGCCTTTTGGCGCACGTGAGTGATCACGTGGTCAACGCGCCTAATGACTTTGATGAATTCGGTTCACACGACTTGAACAAAGACCTTCGAGACGACCCAATGTCTGACGCATTCATCAAAGTTTCTTTCCAGGAAGACAAGGAAGGTGACCCCTTGTTAGGACATTGGATAGACCAAGGTATGTATTCTGTTCAAACCAAGCGGCCACAAGGTCCCGACTTACCTTTTGTAGGATCTGCGAAGCATTCCTCACCACTCGTGCTCTTGTGAGATGACGAGCTGTAACTATAGCTTTCCTGCTTAACCTGATCTTATTTTTCGGACAGGTCTCAGCTCCTCCAGAAAATATACCCCAACCACTCTCTCGTAGTGACACAGGACTACCGCCTGGATATCCTTGCGTTTCCGGATGTACATGCTCAACCTATCTCCCCATCGGATCTCATAACGAATGCCTTTTTTGCGTCACTCCCAAAAAATGCTGGTCCTGTCCCCGGAATTCTGTTTGACTCTGTAGAATATGGTGCATTCAAGGCCTTCTGGCAGGTAAGTCCGTCACGAACTTTACTCAGACCCCACATAGTAAACACGCACATTAGGGAAAGGCATTCATCCTGTACATCATGCGAGTACGTTCTTATGCTGTTGTACTCTTGGACTATTGACGAGCAACTGCTCTACCCTAAGTGGCCACAGGGTTTTGGAGTGGCCACCGAGCATTTCATCCTTCATGAAGGTCCTGATACAGCTGCCCGAGAATTGCTCTTGGCAGCTGGCGTCTGGTCCGATCAACTCCACAACGAGATATGGGTCTATAACCAGGGATGGATGAAGAACGCTAGTCTTTGGCAAGAGATTCAGAAGGCCAGCTGGGACGCAGTAATTCTCGAGGAAGACTTTAAGCGGGCCCTCAAGAAGGACGTCTTCGGCTTCTTCTCATCTAAGGATACCTACAAGGGGCTTAGTCTTCCCTGGAAGGTCGCAAGCGTTTATTCCACGCGAATTTCCTGTCTAATTTACTTTCCTTTTAGCGTGGGCTTATTTTCCATGGTCCACCTGGTGAATATTGTGGCTCTTGCTGTGTGTTCCTGCGCTGACACTGGATAGGGAATGGGAAAACCATTAGTGTAAAAATCATCATGAAGGAGTGTTCGGAAAGAGGCTTCAGCCCAATGTACGTCAAAACGTTCAGGCGTATGTTCATGAGTTTCCTCGTTACCTATATCATAACGCTGAGCGCCGCCCTTTCCTAAGACTATTTCGGAGATGAGTACGCCATTGCCGAAGCATTCAGTAAGGCCCGACAAAATTCCCCTTGTGTCATCATCCTCGAAGACCTTGATAGTCTGATCAACGATCAGAACCGCTCTTTCTTCTTGAATGAGTTGGACGGGTTGGAGGGGAATGATGGGCTTCTCATCATCGGGTCTACGAACCACCTTGATCAGCTAGACCCCGGATTGTCGACTCGACCAAGCCGCTTCGACCGCAAGTAGTACGTCGCCACCGCTGTGGTGTTCTATGCGACACTCCCACTAAGAGATTACTCTTTTCTCCAGCCTATTCGACGATCCCAACAGGGCTGCCCGGGTACTCTATGCCGAATACTGGCAAAGAAAGCTCAAGGATAACAAGGACGTAGCTTTCCCCGACTCACTTGTGATAGGAATCGCCGAAGAGACTAGAGGCTTTAGCTTTGCATATTTGAAGGAAGCTTTGTATGCATTCCCTGCATATCGCATGCGTGCTGGCTTGCTCAGTCCAAATCCGTTTTCTTTAGTGTTTCTGCATTAGTGACGCTCCTCGCGGAGAAAGAAGACGGGCACGACGTCACATTCGAAACCGTCATCAGGAGGCAGATCAAGGCACTTCGCAGGCAGCTAGACGAAGGCTCTATCAAGCGTGGAAATGCTGATAGCAAGCCCCCAGCTGAGATACCAGCGTTCCCTCGTCCTCGAGTTCCAACAGAGAAAAAGGATATTGCGCTTGCGTTTGAGCACCTCTCCCTGGCGTCGAGGGGAGCTGCAAATAACGCAGGGCCTATCTTCCCCGCGCCCAACAAGGACATCCGAGGTCTATTGGACGATCTCCAAAGGATTCCAGGCGGTTCTTCAGGCTGGTTCTAAATGTTGTTTGTCGGTGCCACTGTACCAGATTAGATAAGATGTGTACCATAAATACATTACGTGTGGATCCGACTTCGGGTTATACTTGAGTCTTGAGTACAGTGTGTTGAGTAGACTTCTCACTACAGTAAATCATCTCACGCACTAGCACATGGCACATGTGATCTCGGAGACGTTGACGCGTTGACGTCCAGTCAAAACCCGCACGGCACCGAGAATACCGAACGAATCTGAGGCTGTGACTGAGACTAGCTGACAATTCGCTGATTTTATGTATTGTACTGTAATCAAGCCAGAGCTGAACGGATCACAGCCATCCCAATTCTTGTTTTTTGGGAGGTGAGTCCTCGATCAGGCCTTGATGACTGGTAAACCATGTCAATAGGCAAATGAGACAGACTTTCTGCTCATGTTTAAAGTTGTCATCGACTTTTTGCCTGTTCAGGCATCGTCCGTCTCCTGCAAATGCATTTTCTCATCAAGTAAGGGGACTTGTGGCCTGCGTCGGAACCTCTTCTTGTCCGCACTGATTGAGGTTATTCAATCCTTGTATACGAGCAAGGTCACCTCGACTTTATGTCGGCTGGTTGCAACAGAAGAGGACTACTCCATCGAGTGTGTTTGTTTCTCTCGGAGAGACAGATGAACTTCTGGATTTGTTGCGCAGCATGGATGAGCCTGAGCCCGGTGGTAGTACGTGGGTCACGGTTACAGCATCGAGTACAAGGTAGCGTGGGAACCTTCAGAATTGAAGGCTTTCAATTGGTTCCCGTCTGTACCGAGTTGCACTGGTGTGAATTCCCAAGTTAGAGTTAGCATCAAGTTGCCAACTCGACCTGGACCGCATCAACTCGTGGCAACACTAAGTCCGTGTCGTCAAGACGTTAAATATGACACCAGCCAAGAAGCCCACAACCCAGGCAGATGTCGGTGAGAAGAAGAAGGAGTACAAGTACCAGCAAGAGATTTCCCAGATGGTGGGCTCTCGAACGCGATTGACAATGGCAGTCCCGTCCAACTGCCTTGTTTACAGATGTTCGTCTTCGGTGAGATCCAAGAACCACTCACGGAAACGGTCAATCTTGTGGAGAACATCATCAGAAGTCAACTTGTCGAGCTTGTGTGCTTCCTTGTACATCCATTGTATTCAACATCTGACCCCACATTTCAGATCATCCAGGCTCGTGCACTAGCGAACAGAAGGAACGCGCGGTATCTATCTGCTGAGGATCTCATATTCCTTATACGACACGACCGAGCCAAAGTTAACCGACTACGGACCTACCTCTCGTGGAAGGAGGTTAGGAAGCATGCCAAGGATTCTAATGCGGACGGAGGAGCAGGAGTCGAAGTAGAGACGCTGGAAGATGGGACGGATGGTGCGGGCGGTTCACTTTCCACTTGCCATCTTCCCGCTGGTTTATTCTAAGGTCTCGTTATGAACAGACAAGTTGACGGCCAAGGCTCAGAAGATTACCATAAAGCTGCCGTGGGAGATCACCACGATATACTCTGAAGCCGTGAAGCAAAGCGGTCATCAGTCGGACGACGAAGAGGACGAGGACGATCTGGAGGCGCAAGAGGCCTCGCTCGAACGCTTGAAGGTGGGCTCTCGCAAAGCGTATCACGTCCGTTTATACTCATGACCGAATTACCCAGGAAGCGGATGATGTCACGAAGCAAATGACGCGTGAGGAATATCAACATTATTCAGACTGTCGACAAGCATCGTTCTCGTATCGCAAAGGTTCGTGATACGCGTCATCCCTGAATCCTACTTAGCCATCTTCCCCGCAGCCAAGCGCTTCAGGGAATTCCTGAACTTGCCCTCACACCTTGACCTCAAATCCAACGACGATACCACCGACATTGTCGGCTTCCTCGCCTTCGAGATGGTCCGCTCTCTCACTGTCGCAGCGCTGGACGTCAAAAAGGCGCTGGAGGAGTCCTACTTTCGGGAGGATCACAGCGCGTCGCCTCTCCTGGGCAAACGCAAGCCCAATGTTCCGGGGCTTGATTCCAGCAACAAACGTCGTCGCGAACATTCCGCGGACGACGCCGAGATCCCGCTCCCCGTGAGCTCGCTGTTCGTCCAACCTCCGGAGGCCCGAACACCACTCCGGCCGGAGCACATCCAGGACGCCTTTGCGCGTATGCAAGGCGACTGGACCCAGAGCCGATCCGCTGGCATGCGCAACTGGCGGGGTGGTCTGGTTCGGACGGGTGTCAGCCTTATCTGAACTGTACTCGTGTCCTCATACACCGCTTTTCATTGTATATATCCATGTACATTAATTACAGACATAGCCCGTTTTTGGTGAAACCCTTCTAGAACAAAAGCGACGCGGCTGCATCCACGTTCCCCCCCGCGGCATCTAGGGTACTAATTGCTACCTCTCTGCTGACGCCTAGGTCCATCAGGACACGGATATCGCGTTCTGAATACCGTTGAGCTGGAACGGAGGTTTGGGGAACACGAGACCGTGATGGTCCAGCTGCAGGTCCAGGAGCTGCCCCCAAAGGTCGTCCTGAGCCAGAGAAACCGCCGCGAGATGCCCGCGGCGGGACCGGGGCGGCATTTGGTACTGGTGCTTCGAGTATTTCTTCTCCTACACGACTCTTTTCCGGAAGTTCGTGCTCCGAGAGGAAGCCGACCTCGCGACCTTGAATGCGAAGGACGTTCTTTTCGAGGTCGATGCAGGCTTGGTGTGCCTTCAACATATCTAAACCGAACAGGAGATCGACGTCCCGACCCTGCATCACGTCCAGCCGGTGCTCTTCGATCCCGATCTGGAACGACATACCTCCATAATGGTGAAGGCACAGGGGAGGAAGAGGTCCGAGAGCTTTAATTGCGCACTGTGTACCCGACCAAGAATCTTGGCGGTACCGACACCACGGGCGATGCCTGAAAACCTTTCGTCCACGAGTCGCATGATTCTGAGCTTTGTTAAATCATGGTAGCGTCAGAAAAATAGTAAGTATTGCCATACCCGCAAGCCTCGGCACACTCAGGGCTCACTGAGGAGCCATCAGGGATAGAACTAGCAGTCAACAAACCAAACTCACTGATTGTCTGTTGCGCGCCGCTATCTACAAAAGCCTTGACCGGATGTCCGTTGACCTCCACTGGGATGCTGGCATTGACGATGTAGAGATCGTTAAAGAAGCATAAGCGCTCACGTACTAAAGCATTGTAACTCGTCCAAAACTTTCGGGAGAGTATTCGAGTGCATGTTCCAGGTTCTCGAGGACTGCCTCCTGGCGTATCGCCTCCTCGATTTTCCGTTGCGCCTCGACATCGAACGGATCAGCATTGAGACGTTCTATATCCACGAGCCTCTGTTGCTCGATAGAGGCCCTACGCATGCTGAGCTCTCTCAAGAGTTGAGCAAACCGCTGGGGGTTCGACCGAACCGCAGCTGCCACCTCCGGCTGGGTCTGTATGGCGGTTATACACGTAAGGCAGGAGTTGAGAAGCGAAGGGATAGAGTCGGCGTACTTCTTCTAGCTGCCTCATGAGTTGGGGATCCCCCAGAATTTGCAATCTTATCGTCTCCGCATCTTGTTGTTCCGCTCTCCTAGAGACCTAGTAAGCGTTATATCTCTTTGTGCTTAGACGTGTCCCAAAGGCACACCTTCCACTAGCGGCGACCCTTCTTCGAAGTAGTAGCATTGCGTTGTCGCGGACACCAAGCCCTTTCATGGTAGCCTTCGTATTATTTAGTTCCCGTCCCTCGTGTGAAATGCTCTGCTCATTAACTGGAATCCCGGACTGTTGCAAGGAGAAGCATGAGGATCGGACTGTCCACCCCGTAGTGGGTAACTTACTTCGGCCTCGAGCAATGCCATCACATTCTCTAATTCCATGTCTGGATCGATATCAACACTGTACGTTTGCCCGAGATCATCCACGAATGTTAGCCGCATTGATGAACGTGATGGTATTAGACAGGACGAGTAGCAAGCCTAACAAAGAGAGTCCTTTCCCGGTCCGGACCAGCGCCCAATTCATTAATCACACTATTCGGCCACTCCCTCTCCCAACAAGATGAGCTGGTGACAAGTGCGAGCTACGGATAAATGGTTCAGTAATCAAACCTGTCGGTCGGTTGGCACACCTACAAGCGCGAGCCACCTCCACGAATATTTGACGAAAAGGCACTCTCCAACTCAGAGTTCAGACTCGCTTCTGATTGAACGCCCAAGTATTTGAGTGAGACCCATATTGACACAAAAGAAAACTTGTACGGACCGCTCAAATCGCTGAAACTCGAAGCAGAAGAAGCGGGTGTTGCCTTGACCGATGGCCCATACCGTAGAAGGGGCTGCGTCCTCGTCCCTGTGCCCGGCCCTGGCGAGGTTGCACTAGGTGAGGTCGCAGATTTGGCAGGCGCAATATGTCTGCTTGTCAGAGATTGTGAACTTTCTGGAGGCGGAGATGGTATAGACGGTATAGATCCACGAGGTGAACTTGCACTGGAGACACTTTGGCTACTACGGCTTGAATCACCAGTGTTCGCACCAGCGATTTGAAGAGGCGAACTTGGTGCGACGCGTCCTTGGATTTGGGGCACTTTTCCTTTCCGGTTTTCCTTCATAGAGCTCACAAGCCCGACGTTGTCTCCAGTTAAGAGTGTTTGTAAGTTTCTTAGTTTCTTGTCCAGGGCCTCCTGCTCTTCTAACCGCCGTTCGGCCTCTTCTTCTCTCTCTTCCTCTTCGTCCGTCTCCGACTCGGAAGATAGGGGAGTTCCAGGTCGAAATACGGCCTGGTCGCGCCTTTGACCACGGAGTGTGAGAACAGAAGAGGAGGAAGGTCTATTCATTCGGGAAGGCGAGTTGCTGCTCAACGAGTTGAGGCGTGCCCGGACGCCAAGGGGGGTTGTCAGTCGAATAGACGTGGACAACTTGGCAAGGCTACTATCTCGACGACTTGACACTGAATTTCTCCGAGGGTTGGGTGAATCCCCAGTACCTGGTAGTCCCTCTGAATGTTGTGGTCCGCCCTGTACACTTGGCGGGCTCAACGAACCCTTGATGACTTGAAGTCCACGTAGGTCCTGCTCGTACCGTACCTGTGCCCGGTAGAGTAGATATGGGAGTGGGACATCGAGTCGGGTGGCAAGCGCCTTCCCTTCCCACAAGTGTTGGCAACCAGAGCCACCATCAAGGACAAGCAAGGACACTCACAATCTGGTGCACCCGACTCAGAACCACGAGATTTCGCTACCACCTCCCAGAGGTAGTTCTCTTTATCCGAGGTCCACGATACCTGAATAAAAATGGGAACAAGATCGACCTTCGGTTGGAATTAGTTGGCTGATTGGCTTACTGGGATCGGGTCAGGGAAGGGATGCTCGGGTCGGTTGTAGGGCAAGCGGACTATTACTCGAACGGGTTGCGCTTGCATGATCTTACTGTAGAGTGATTAAAGGAGAGTGCTGTATGGCGGGCCGAGTTATGACGCGCGTAGCTATTATAGACTCATGAACCCGAATCGCATTAATGAGGTGATTCCAGGTTAGACGTGGGTTGAGGACACCATGACATGGACAGCGAGGGGACGCTCTGATATTATCTTTGCTCAAGCTCGTCGACGCAAGAGGAGAGTCAACTCAGACGTTAACGGGGTTACGCAACCCACTCGATGGTTCGTCCCGAGTTAAAATGCAATGTACAGTGCGAATATCAGAGTCTACATTAGGTTTTCAAATAGATCATACGTATACACGCCCTTTAATACATCCATACTGACATGAATTATAAGGTGTCTGTCAAATTGATTTGGTAAGGTCTGGGCCTTCAGTCGACGGGAATGCGAAGTGTCACTCACATGGTGTATTCATGTCAGGTTGCACGTCGGACGTGTCTGTAAGATATTGCCAGAAATCTGGTCCGAACAGGGTGTCTTGATCAATGTTAAACATGTAGTCAAACCCGGTAAGGGAGGAAGTAGTCTCAGGTGATGGTTCTGCCAGAGTGTTTTCTGAACTGGCACCGTCATGGTGCCTAGCCTTCGAAATCGAAGAGACTGCCGGCGCACCTCGAGGGGAGTCACCAGACTCGGCTGGAGTTCCCCCCGTGGTCTCGGCATCGTGGGCACTCAGCTTCTCGTACCACGTGTCAACGAATCTGGATACCACTCGAGCGCACCTACTCGCATTGTCGTCCGTACATAAGGATACCTCCTGCAGGCGATTGACTGTACGTGCGAGAAGTTCGTCGCTGGCGCCAGGGAGATGTCGCATACCCCTCGACTGAAGTAGTAAGTACTTTGCCGACGTCACGTAGGCCGCAGCAAACGAAATCATGGCGTATACCGAATCCGGAGCGGTCGCCAGGAGTTTGGTATCCGCGATGGAGAGAATTGTCGCTAGCAATGACTCTGCTGAGACCAGGGCATCACGAGCACATATAAGAGCGAAACCGGGTCCGGTGCGGGGTGGTTTGGACGAAAGTAAGGAGACCAATCCGCATGTGGGAGTGGAGGGGGGGATGTGAATCCGCATATGGTGTAGTGTGTGCAATACAAATGCCAACCGGCAAAAGTAGAAATAGACGACGAGCATGTGGGAATAAAACACTTCAATATCCGTCACCACTAATGAAATGAGTTAGTTCGAGATAGCATAGACACAAAGTGTATTATATCACCATGCACGGATGTAACAACCCTTTGAAGGCCGTCAAACCGATATAACATTTGAGCCGATTCGTCGCAGTACGTTTCAAAGTTATCGTAATCCTCGGAAATCTCCAGACGCATACCCGCCTCTGCGAGGTTGAATATCTTCGTCGATAATAGCATCCTTGTCCGGCGAGCGTCTTCGAGTGTTGAAAATTTGAGTGGGTATATTGACCCGAGCATATTATCCGTTATTTTTGAGGATATTCCACGCCCGGTGCCTAAGCATACTCTGGCAGGAATTAATACCCAAAGTAAAGAGACGTCGATATCAACTCACAAGGACTCTATGTTATGAACACACATCCACTAAGAAGGGGACGTGATTTAAGCGAGCTGTAGAAAGTCACGAACGTATGTGGGGTCAACTCACAAGAAGCTTTCTTTGCTCAGCGGCGGTAAGTAGTGCCGCTTCTTGAGGCGTCAGCTCCGCACCGAGCTTGCGACGCTCAGTAAGCACCTGCTCATCTGTGGCGGCTTGGTCGAAACGCAGAGAGGAGCACATGTTGATGGCGGCAGCAGCGATGAGGCGACTGTCGTGGGTTTCTGAGGAGGACGGAGAAAAACCGTCGAACGGGGACCATAAAGCGAGCAGGGCAAAGGCCTGGATGATCGCAGGGGAAGGTGCAGGATTAAAAACGTGCCCCACGATAGCTTCTTCGGTGAGTTTACGCAGACTAGGGAAAATGGCCTCGCGCATTGAACGTTCCAGGTGCCTGCTTGCTATTGTACAACAGATAAGGTCCAGGACTGGGTCATTTCCGAGGGCACTTGGCGGAAGCGAGAGCCAGGGTACATATCGGGACTCGAAGCTAAAGACGCTGATGAGTGTTTAAGAATATCATGGAAGAGTTGTAACGCACAGGGCGAGAAGGTGCCGCCTTTGATCGCCGCTCAAGACCTCAGTGAAAACCGGATTAGTTACTGGCCGTATGGTTGGCCGGTCTTTAGAAGCCACCACCTTTGACAACGTCAACATAGCCAGCATGGGGGCGGCAGTCCAATCGGGTATCCCTGGCACTTTGTGGAATTCCCATGGAGACACCATGTTAGACCTTGGCGTTGACCCGAGTAATTCAGATTGCGTTGGTTCGCAAGTTGGTTCGTTTGGGCCTTGTCCTGGGGCGGAGAAGGTGGGCTTGCGGGTATGTTGACGTGCATTTGCCACAGTAGGGTTATTTACCAGAGGATTCGATGGGGCATTGGTTTCAAACGAGCAGGTGATGGACAGAACATCGCAGCGGTGACAACGAGAGCGGTGGCTCGAAGGTTCAAACAGTTCGCAGCGAGTCTTGTGTTTACGGCACGAGGTGCATGCCCGACTGGCCTTGTTCCGCTTTGCCGAAGAACGTTCCGTGTTAGGGCCGGACGGGGAGGCAGCATCTGAAGAGTCTTCCCGCGGACGCTTCATACTTGTTCACAACGAAGGGAACTTTCCCAATACCCCAATCACACTGCGGATCCGGGCGTTGCGGGCGCCGAGCGCCAAAGCGTGACGCATACCCCCCGCTTCCGCCGATGCCGTGCCGGACCAACGCGCACCACATCACAAGCCCCAAACGACTCTCAGCCGCCGCCGACCCGGGGTCCGTCAGAATGCACGTAGCCAGTACGCCGGAAGAGAGCCGCGGCTGCAGCGCCAGCTCTGGCTTTGAGCAGGTGGTGACTTCTCTGCCAGATACCCCCGAGAAAGAAGCTATCATCTCCGAGTTAGATGGTGCCGTCCTCCCTCTCCCTCAGCAGTCATAATTCTCATGTGCATTTATTCTGAGCAGTGCTCCAGTCGATATATGGTGATCAGTCTATCTCTCCTTGGCACCCGTCCTCCTCAGCCGAGAAAGCTATCCCTCTCTCAGAGTCACACACGGTGAGATACCATGTGTCATTGAGGTATGACGATTGTTCGCCACTTTTTCGGTGTCCTTTTCGTAATGAAGTGTAGCTTCCCACCTCCACACGATGCTATATCTCTCCTAGTCCTTGTCTCACTTCCTCACTCATACCCTGCGACCTCCCCCCCTCAGTTACAGCTCCTTTCACGCTATGTCGGTGCTTTCGGCGTAGATGCAGACCTGTTCGGCTCGATAATCAAAACCTTCATGTCCGTCAACGGGATAGAGTGGACACCTGGAGTAGTCTGCGTATTTGATGGCTTGGAAAATGTGCTCGAAAGAACTGTCCTTTGGTATGAACAACGGTTAGAGTCTATGAAGGCAAGCGAAGCACTACGCGAACAGAGTCATTTGGACTCGGTCAAAGGGCCTGAAGTTGGTGGTGGTGCTACCGTCATGCCCCCCGTTTCAGCCAACATACAGCCCGTTGCGTTACCAGAAGGAATCAAGCTATTCGAGGCAGAGCCTATAATAGACCGCAAAAGTGCATTCGTTGGCAGGGCTTGCCAAATATCTGACCCTGCTCAGGTGATTACGCCTGACAAGACCCGTCTAGTCGTTGAATGAGGATTATGGCAGGTACCGGCGATCCTGTCCTTCCTTATGGCAGATCGACGAGTAGCCAAGGCAGCTCACCCAGTGATCAATGCTTGGAGGTGTCAGGTAGGCAACGTATTACACCAAGGTCGGTTGTCATTGTCTTGTCTCGGTCCTTTCCGACGGATTGCCCCCAGACAATGACGATGACGGCGAGTCGGCTGCAGGAGGTCGCCTCGCCCATCTGTTACAAATATTAGTGCGTAAATCTACTTCCGTCAGACGCCCCACTGTTACATTCGCCCATAGGACGTCAAGAACGTGTTGGTCATTGTCACCCGATACTTCGGTGGGACATTACTTGGCGCAGATAGGTTTAAGAATATTAACCAAGCAGCACGGGACGCGCTCGAGCTTGGTGGGTTTATTCAAGGAAAGAGATAGGTAAAGAAATAGAACGGTCATAGTAGATATTTATGGGACTGAGGCTTTAAAGTGTTGCAGAGTTGATGCGGGGGGTCCTTGAACCGCAACCACCGCCATGATCCAGATTTCATCCTCCACCCTCATGCATATGTGGCTCTCACAACTCAAATGAAGTACCAGTACCCGACCAAACACACCATGTTTATTCCGGTCCTCGACTCCCCACAGAGCGAAATTTGTAGCGCGAGAAATAACGTGGGCTGAGCCACATGCACCGAGTGAGGGTAAATAGTACGGAAAAAAGAACGACCAAACACACCAACCAGTATAAGTGCTAGGTCACACAGGACCTGTAAATATGGAAAACGCGACTCTTTGTATTAAATACCAGAACCCCACTGTAGCATCTCAATATGGCGAACGCTAGTATTTAATATTTATAGTAATGGCGAACATCAAAACAAAACAAGTAGTAGCCTCTACGTCGCGAGACCCCACAACACTCCCGCACACACGGCCCTCAGAGACCAATACCCCCACTACCCCCAAAACCCCATGACCAATACCTACTACGATACGCCAAGGTTGAAACAAGAAAAAAGAGAGAGAAAAAGAAAGAGTGTCACACCGCTGTAATCATCGAGGCACAAATACTTTTAAACGATACGTCAACAAAGCACGCCAGGACGACACCTAGGTGCGTGTGTGTGTGTGGCGAGAGATGGGGGGAAAGTGATGATGTCGCCGCGGGAACACGTGGGCTCGAAATGCAACAGGGGGATCACTGCCTAATTAGGAAGGTGTACATGGGCTTCAGCCACCCCTGTTCCGGAATACAGTCCCGCCACCCTCTTGGTCTGAGGACACTTGCATCACAACATCTTGCTTTGTCATTTCTAGCACTAAATATTTTTCTACTTGTCTAAAGGGTGGTCTGAGTAATTGGCTTCTCAGATCGACGCAGGACGCAGTCTACCTCAGCGCGGGTTTCACTGGTGTTGACGTCACGGTGTTGTGGAGCAGATTCAGCATCTGCCAAGCCGTGATCATGCAACTTTCCTATAAAACATCTCGCCTGACCTCGACAGGCGCAATAAGCTCGTGTTATTTTCCCTTTAAGAGACTCACAAATCGACTCTCACTCTCCGCCAGAATGGCCAGCTCTTCCTCGGTCAGCAACTCTCCTCCTGACCTTTTGCCGCATCTGCTTGATCTCTTGACAGTTTGGTCTCAGAGAGCCATCGTTACTGTTCAACCAGGGGCTTATTGGTGGCAAATGGGTCGACGCTAAAAGTGGTGCCACGATACCTGTCTTCAGCATGTAATCCTGCCGTTCGAGTGAATCCTCCGCTCACTATCAATTAGACCCGGCTACTGGAGATGAACTCGGAACTGTGCCAGAAATGGGCCTAGAGGAGACAAAGGAAGCCATTGATGCCGCAGGACGAGCCTTTGTGACATGGGGTAGAACAACCGCCAAGGTGCGGTTCCGTACTTTGAAAAGTATCTCCGAGAGTCTCACATGACGTTGTGATAGCAACGCCACGATATTCTTGTGAAGTTCTACAATCTGATGAAGGAGCACGAAGATGATCTCGCTCGTATAATTGCGAGTTTTTCCTTGTTTATTGCATAGATACGTTCACGCTCATCGTGTGCACAGACACTTGAGAATGGCAAGACGTTAGCTGAAGCAAAGGTGGGTGGCAACAATATAAGCAAAAACATTCGGTTCAGATCGAATGTCATCAGGGTGAAAATGCTTACAGTGCCTCTTTCATCGAGGTAAGCACGTTGGCTATCCTTAACCATTCCAACTAAGTTTGGATATGGTAGTGGTTTGGTGGGTTACCTTGTGCTCGCCTTAATACTAGATCTAAACAGAAAATGCTCAGCCGGGGAGGCTGTCCGAACATATGGCGGTTAGTGAGAGGTTATACTTTGTTATTTTCTTACAAGCCGTCATCGTCAGAGCACATCCCTTCGCCTTTCAGTAACACTCGCAATGTCGTGATCAAACAACCTATCGGTGATTACCATTATCTTCTAATGCACCCACCGATTGACACTAAGAATATGTTTAGGCGTCGTGTACGTTGGAAGTAGGAGTCATTCGCTGGCGATTCTCACAACCTCATCACTAGGTCCATTCTTACCCCTTGGAATTTCCCATCTGCGATGATTACCCGGAAACTAGGCGCTGCTTTGGCTGCTGGTTGCACAACCGTAATCAAACCCCCACCCGAGACTCCCTTCTCTGCATTAGCCTTGGCGGAGGTAGGTCCTGTCTTCTGGTGTAGAAGTCAGGTATTGATCTCTGCGTGGATTATGCAGCTCGGAAGGAGAGCTGGCATCCCAGATGGTGTTATTAACGTCGTTACCACAGAAAAGAATATCGGTGACGTCTCAAAAGAGATGTGTGAAAGCGAGGTCGTAAAGAAGGTAACTTTTACTGGCTCAACACGGGTAGCCAAGCTACTATACAAGATGGCGGCGTCCACCATCAAAAAGTATGCGTCGATTTGGCAATTTCTCAACCAATAGTGAAGATATATTTTTTCAGGGTTTCCATCGAAGCAGGGGGAAACGCTCCATTCATCGTCTTTGATGATGCGGATATCGATCAGGCTGTTGAAGGTGGGCTACTTGATCGTGATCGAAAGTCATTGGCCTTATCTTGGATGAAAGGTGCCATTCTCTGCAAATTCCGAGGAAGCGGACAAACATGTGTTTGTGCGAATCGCATCTACGTCCAATCTAACGTTCACGCTGAGTTCGCCTCTCGTCTTGCTGAGCGAGTCGCTGCGTTCAATGTCGGCTATGGTCTCGAGGAGGGAATGTGCGCAGTATATCAACACTGGCGTCTATTATCTGATAAATCTCTACCTCTTAGTACCCATGGGCCACTCATTCATGACCGTGCCGTCGAGAAGGTCAGCGGGCACGTCAACGACGCCATCGAAAAAGGTGCACAAATCCTCGTGGGTGGCAGTCGCATCGACCGACCAGGAGCTTTCTTTGCGCCTACGGTTCTATCCGATGTGCCCCGAAACGCCTTAATCAATGACGAGGAGACCTTCGGACCTGTCGCGGCGATCACAAAGTTCGAAACTGAGGAGGAGGTTATCAGGCTCGCCAACGACACCAATGTCGGGTTAGCGGGCTACTTGTATTCACGGGATGTGGGAAGAGTGTGGCGCGTTGCCGAAGCTTTGGAAGTTGGTATGGTGGGGACCAACACGGGATTACTTTCGCAGGCGGTCATTCCCTTCGGGGGTATAAAAGAGAGTGGCATTGGTAAGTCCTTCCATAAAACCAAAACTGCCGATCTTGAGCCATTTTAGGTCGGGAAGGTGGTCACGGAATCGAGGAGTATTTGAACACTAAGCTCATTACATTTGGTGGATTGTGACCTTACAATTGACGATCTTAGTTTCTGGCCACTATTTTCGAACACATCGCAGCATCTAGTACGCAGTGACGGAGTGTATCATCCATGGGTTATTCGCCAGTATCAGCTCATGTCCCTTTACAATTTGGCCGATATCGAAGGTTGACTCTCCTCCACCACTGGATTAATCAGTGTCCCGATCCCGCCACCAATCCAAACTTGAACGATGTCCCCGTTCTTCAGGTACAATGGTGGTTTCCTGACGAAGCCGACTCCTTTCGGCGTTCCTGTTAGGATGATTGAGCCAGGCTGAAGGGTTGTTCCCTGAGAGAGGAAAGCTATGGTTTGCCGAACGTTGAAGATTTGGTCGCTGCAATTCACGTGGGAAACATGCAGTCAAGCGACATGACATTAACATACGCAGTTGTTCCATTCTGAAGGACCTGCCCATTGACAACCGTCTTCAACGATAGGGTTTGAGGGTCGGGAATTGCAGAAGCGGCGACAAGACATGGCCCAATTGGCGCGGTGTTGTCTGACCAATGAATAGATCTAAGCGTCATCAGAGAGAATGGCGAGAGGGTTGGCTTACCAAAGCCCTTTGAAAAATCCCACTGAGAAACATTCATCTGATGAAAGCGGAACGAGACCTATAATTATTTGTCAGAAACGCGAAATTCCAGCCATTCCATTCTTTCGTCACGCACGTCGTTGCCCGCAGTATAACCTAATACATAGTCAAGGGCCTCCTTCTCTGACACATCTTTTGCTGCCTTTCCAATGACAACAGTTAGTTCCACCTCATAATCAGGAATGTGCTTCGAGACGGGCTGAGCAGCCCTTGGGATGGTTATGGGGGCATTTGGCCCTGTGACTAGCCGTCGGGGGCTTATAGAAAAGGATTGGCGCGCTGAGAGACCGGGGTAAAATTAATCTGTTCGACCGAAGCGTAGCGAGAATGAGCTCACTTCGGTTTCTTCATGTTAGCCTCAGCCTAAATGACGGCTTCAATGCCAATGCTGAGACATGGGTGCGTCAAACACATTACGGACAGCATGGTCGGCGTAATTTAGCCCAAGACAGCGCGCAAGCCCGATCTGCTCCCTGGACAATGGCGAGAGCAGTGTCTTTACGCTAAGTATATTCTTTGTGAGCTGCGCAGCAGTGTCAAAAGGAGTCCCCAGAATCTCATGGGCTAAAACACAGTTTGTTGTTCGCGACAGCTAGACCAACTGGAGGGTGCATCGTGAGTTTTGAGTATTGGTTCGAAAGACTGGGGTGGGCCCACCATCGAGCTGAGGGTCTATTGGTTGACCAATGTGGATCTTGGAGGTCTCCGCAGCAATGAAGCGTATGAGACGCGTCCATTGCTGGAAACGCCATTGAATCAGCACCATGCGCCTTCAGGACGAATCGACGCTAGCATACCGTCTTTACAGGTGCCATCGCTGGAAAAAAAGCTGAGACCACTGGCTCAACACAGGCTGCTGGCACTATCTAGTGTCCAATCGCCAAGGGTCCTCGGACCAGTGAGCCTGACTCTCGGGCTTCGCCTACACGGACACGTGATGAGGTTCATTCATTAACAAGTTGCACTTGACACTGGACGGTCACCTCTTTTACTATACCAGTCATGAACGACACTCCCACTAGTGCCAGTGTACATGAAACTCTTCAAGACTCGTTGGACGCGGTGAGAAATCGCGCATTCCATCGTCAGAGCTCCCGATTGAGTGTTAACCTTGTTGTAGCTGGTATCAGCGCGTTCATCCACGTCGACACGGTCGCGAGCACTCGAAACCTTGGAGCGTCTGACTACTCGAGCATTTGCGGCCCCTGAAGGCTCTGCGACACTACGGGAATTTTTGTCGCTCCAGAATACCTTTGAGTGCAACGGTGAGCCACTGCTTGCACCATCATTATATCATCCAGCTCACACCATCTAGTTGCCTCACGTACCATTCCATGGATTTCAGGGGCAAGCCTTCGTCTTGATGCACTTTTACAGCGCGGACTCTCCGACGGTACGCTGTTAGCGTGGACCGCCCTAGAATATACACTTACGACATACCGCCAGGTCAACGCCAGGCAGAGGCTTCTACATTGACGTCACAACTTACACAAGCACTGTCCATTATTCAGGGCGTTGCCCTCACACACCATTCGACCAAGGTCTTTCTCGGTCGAAGGTATCCCTTTGACGTAGGATATGTGTCCTGTCGCGTACATTCCTGGTGCTCATCCCAACACGCAGGTACTGCTAGATCTTCTTGTGATCTCGCGTCATTTGGCATCACCATCGCACAATCCGAAGCAGTCTGCTGCATCCGGCGAGGAACACCCACACAACAAACAAATAACACTTCCGTCTGCCTTACCCAATGCGGTGTTAGATACACTACTCTGCATTCTGGTAGGACTCTTCCCCTTCACTGCGAGTGTTCGAAGACTGTAGCGGTGTCCAAACCATTGTGAAGTTGTTGAAGCGGGCGCACACGCCCCGAGATGTCAGGTGAATTCTTTCGATCTAGTCTATCTTCGTTCTCTAACCCGTTACGAAGGATGAAGTGTCTGGAATTTCTGTACTTCTACCTGATGGACGAAACCTCTCCTCGCTCAGACCTTTCGGGGATGGCCATTGAAACGAGTCACCTGCTAGCCACGCCCTTGTCACCTTCGCCGTTCATCGACACCCCAATCAAGTTCCCGTACTTCACACAGAGCGGTCGAAATGCGTCGTCTGGTTCAGAGGACTCGTTCACTTCGAGTGATTCCTCGCGGTCGACTTCATCATCTTCGTCATCCGCGACATCCTTGTCGTCCTCGTCAACGACTTCAAAGACACCACCCTCCCCAACGAAGCTATCGTCAACACACTCATATACAAGACCACGCTCACTTCTTATGCTTCAGAGAGAAGTGGACTTCGTACCGGCGACACCAAAAAAGTCTCACGTGTCTCGACTCTCAGTGGACCCTCTCCGTCCCTTGAGCATACCAAATTCGCCATTTAAGAATTTTAGAGCTGTTCCTGACAGCAGTGATAAAATGAACTCAGCATCGTTTCACGAACACGGAAGCGACGGGACCGCAGTCGGAGGCGAGCAAAATATTGCCACTACCAAACTAGGTAATAGTCAAGATACCGTTAAGACGACGGAGCAGAAGAAAGAGTTTCTAGGGTCGATGTTGGGTAACGTAGATGCACTGGTAGAGGGTGTGAAACGCGCTGGAGTATGGGGTCTTGTTTAGTTGGTCGCACCTGTCTCGTTCTAGGCCCTGCATCGTTTTTTTTCCATCATGCAGATCAAGGTTTAACTATGTAACACGTGTTCCATCCGCGCCTTTGGCTCATTTGGGAAACCATACCTATTAATCAGAGGCTGGTCATTGGTCAACGTGGCACTGAAGGGCACGACGAGAATTTGAAAGCATCGAATTACATTAAATGGTAAGTTGGATATACCAGCCATACCAGCCCCGGAACTAGCAAGTCGGAACAAAGTACAGCTAGAAAGCGGTATGAAAGCGTAGCAAACAGTAGGTGAAACCATATTTTTATCTTCAAGAGTAGAATCTCCACGCAAAGTAAGCAACGAGAGCGGCCAGAGGTACGACATAGAAGGCGCTGAACGTAATGAGTTAGTGGGCCACGAAAGGGAAGGTTGTTGAAAACGAACTTGGACGTCTGCTCAACAGCATTCTCCATGGCTGCGGCAGCAGCGGTGGACTGGTATACTTTTGCCTTGACCTCCTTGAGTACGTAGACCATGAGTGGAAGAAGAATGTCAGGAAAAAGGATGAGATTTACATTAGGACCCTTCTCGAACTCTCCGACTAACAACCCCGGTAAGAGTGCGCGTGCCTCATCAGAGTGACCAACATCCTCAAACGCCTCAGTGGCGTCCTTGCCTTTAGTATAGAGTGAGTGACTGCAGCCTCAATGGGAAAACACCACTAACCAGCCTCAGAAAGAATAACTTCATCTCCCCCAGGATGCTACAAGTTGTGTGAGTCTCATTGTCGCACTGGATGGATAAGTGACGATAAACCTCATCTATGAACTTGGTCACGTCATACACTGCAAGATAGTCAACGCACTGAGCGGCAGAGGAAGGTAACAGTGAAACAGACCCTTTCCGCTGAGAAGGACCCATATGCTCTCCTTGGTCGTATGTTGACGTAAATCGTTGAGGGTGATAACCTTGGTAGACATGGTAATTGGGAGGGAGAGGTGCAAGCAACTTGAGAGGACGCTGAGTCCCTTCGGGGGTTTAATAATGGTTCGGGTATTTGCGAATTTGGTTCCCACAGGCTCAAACACTCCGTTGAGAACGATAATTTCTTCATCCTCAACAAATGGTTAAAACGTAAATTTATTTACTCGTATAGTCTTGTGCGATCCTGGTTTAGTACTCAAATGACCACGTATCAACTAGGACATTCAAGCGTGGACCAAGCGCTAGTAAGTTGTTTTTCCACTTCACCAGTAGAGGAGACGAAAGCATTGTTTGCCATGTCCCTAGGCAAAAGCGAGTGGGAACGGAATCGAACAAGACAAATGATCTAAGTCGGATCATGCAAATCGCTTGTAATGCGAAATGACCGATGACAAGAGACAAGATGTGGCGAGACAACGACAAGAAAGGAAGACCGAAAATTCACACTCCGTTCTAAATGAGACGCGCGTCTTTGCAAGCAGCAGCCACCACGCGTTTTTCTCATCACGGTCCGCGTCACCTCTCTCCAACTCCTCGGCCTGGCTGCCCGCCCGTCCCCGCCTGACGAACCCCCTACCCGACATGGCTCCCGATTTCGAGTTTGAATCTTCCGATATACTAGGCGGCGCTCTTCCTGTTGGTCGTGGAAGAGTTGCCCGTCATTCTGGTTTCTCGGCCCTCTTCAAGATTTGCACATTTGGAGTGTGCACTCTTTTCTTCCTACTCGCCTTCCGTCACGGTCGGACTTTCTTCTTACGATGGAAAGAGAGGCACTACAAACTGTATGCGTATTTCGGGTCTACTCCGTCTTGAATCTTGCTCAAATTGGTGACAATTAGATCTATGCGTCGACGATACGGAATTCCGGACCATGATCAGCGACCTTTCAACGTGGCTTATGCTGCAGCCAGACTTGCTCAAGAGGATAAAAGGAAAGTGCAGGATAGAGTGCGAATTGTGTCAACCCTCGACCAGTCAAATCCTCCTAGCCAGGGGTCAACAAGAACAGGTGCGTTATTCCATTTTCAGTGTGCCCTGCCACCGTAATAGATGTAATAGGGGAAAATTTTGACCTGCCCTTTCAACAAACCGTTCAGCCTGTTACCCTTCGTGTCTCCGCATATGATGAAAGTGACAAATCGATGTGTGTATTTTCACGACGAGTTCCGTTCTGATTCTGATTCTTTTTTCCAGCACAAAACGGTCACCATTTCCCAGCAGTACACTTAATCAGCCTTCACGCGTCCCCTTCCCCTCGGCATATTCAGACGTGTCAAACTCCCGTCTTCGACTTCCATCTCGGGGGGACGCATATAATTCTCCACACGACGAGAAGCAAAGGCTTCAACATGAAGCCAAACTAGAGAGGTATGATTCGAGCTCGTCTGTGATGGTTTATGATTGAAATCCTTGTAGTGATCACGTTGGTCACGACTCGAGTACAGAAATAGACTCAGCGCCTGTAACAAGAAAGCCAAAGCGGGTGGCAGACTCGAGCGACGATGGCGATTTGCGGTCATCACAAGAGAATCGCCACGACAAAAGGCGTCGAAAGGCATCAAGTCGTCGCCTCAAGAAGTACGTGCGGAGGGATGATGACGTTGAAATGGAGGTCTACGGATCGGACATCAAGGCCTCTCGTGGGGCCAAGAAACGTGACCGCACGGAGGCGGAATCGACTTTTGGTGGCGACGACGACATAACTCATAATGAAGATGTTGATTCTGCGCTGTATCGCCACCGTAAGCGGAGACAACGGAAATCGACGAACATATTCCGTGGTCAAAAACGCGGTCGGGATCTTGATTCTCCAGGTGTGGATACCGATTACGGCAATCCAAGGGGAAAGGGAAGAGCATTCCGTCGCAGGTCGGCCACGTCGGATACCGATTTATCGGCGGAAGATGTACAGACATCGAAGGACCCGTTGTGCAAAGGTCGCCGCATTGGGGAGGAATGGGAAGCTCACGGTGTTCAGTTTAGGGTCGGGCTTGATGGACAGAGACTACGGAAGGTGCTTATCAAAGTGGACCGCCTGAAATTTAACATGGTGAGCCTTATCTGTATCTGGTCGAATGTGTCTCATCCGTTGTCAGCCTGTTGATTCTGAACATCCGGATCGGTCTGCATCCGTGACAGCGATTGTCGAGCGATGGTATACAGAGGAACAATACACGGCTGCAAAAGAAGCACATGAATTAGCATGGCAAGATTCGGATAAGTCTTCTGCCGAACCCGAGATGCCAAATGATCGAGTAGTGCGTATCAACAATTGCTATGATCATTATATCCTAACCGTGAGCAGGGAGCTTCGTCGAATGTTGGCAAGCAACTTCTCTGGGCTTCTACATCTAACACTGGCAGCCCCGTTCGCAAAATTCGTATTTCCGGCCACTCTTCTGCAATCGTCAGTCCTCGTATAACATTGTTTTCTATTCCTCCGCCACCCCAGTATACTCGCCGTGTCTCGTCGCTCTACAGTAGTTCAGTGGTGAAACCTCTGGAAATGAGCCCAAAGTTGCGCCCATCCAGGTCCTATTCGAAATGGGAGAAGCAGGAAATCGAAGCAGAGGCGATATCGCGTTTACGTCGGAAAGCGGAAGAAAAAGAAAAGGCAAAAGCAGACGCTGAAGCAAAGGCTGCCGAAGAAACAAAGGCCGCACTTGCGTTGTCATTGCCCGCCCCTCCGACACTTGCCAAGTCCGATGAAAGGCCTCCGGTTACCCAGACACCTGTGCCTGCGTTCTCTGTGCCTCAGCCTCCGAAAGCCGATACTCAGGTTACTAGTTCTACTAATACCCCCTCACTCTTCAAGATACCCACACTGTCTTCGGACACTCACCCAAGTGAGACTAAAGGCAAACCCGAAAATAAGCCAACACTTGCGGTCCCTGCTCCCTCGTTCTCTTTCTCTGCCGCGCCTATCTCGGCAGCCCATAATGCGGCTCCTGCGCCCTCTGGGAGTGCCCCCCCGCCATCTAACCCGGCCGTCTCCAACTTCTTTGCACAAAGTGTACCACCTCCGACGGCGCCGCCACCTTTGAACACAAATGGCTCCGTAGCTCCTCCGTCGTCGTTCACATTCGGACAAACGAAGGCGCCGGCGAACGCTCCGAACGCGAACAGCTCACTCACTTCTCGAGGTGATGGTCCAAGCGCTCAACCTCGCAGTGCCTTTTCATTCCCGCAGCCCTCCAACCCCACTACGACTATTAATGGCTCCAACCCTGCTGCTCCCCCAATAGGAGGTGTTAGTGATTCACAGAAACCGAAGTTCAATTTTGGGATTTCAAACAAACCGCCTAGCACCTCTCCGTCTAACCCCCCTGCAGCCCCTGTTCCGTCTAATCCACCGAAGTCTGTCTTCAATTTTGGCACGTCAGCTAACTCGTCTTTACCGTCTGTGCAAACCATCACAAGTTCCTCGAATGCAACTGCTTCAAGCACAACAATAGCCCCATCGATCTCGTCCTCTTTAACGTTTGGGGGTGATGGAAAATCCAATGGCTTTTCCATAAGCAGTGCGGCGCCTGCAGCATCCGACATCAAACCTAGCGAGAGCGCCGGTATGGAGAGTCGGGGGCAGTCTGGTTCAAAGGAATCAGTCAGTTCCGCAACATTGTTTGGGGTTCCCAACGGAGGGACGAAGGCTCCGGATACTGGGAACGCGAAGTCAATTTCATATGGACCACCAGCAGCTACAAAGCCCCTTTTCTCTTTCGGCGCGGTGCCAGGAACAGGAAATCCGAAATCCGAAACCGGGAAGGCACCGTTCACCTTTGGAACGTCGGGCTCCACTCCTGCGGCGGCTCCTCCTACTCCAGGAAGCGTGTTCAGCGATTCCACTGCGAAGAATCCACAGAGTTCTGCACCTATTACGCAGCCTTTGTTTGGGGCCCCAAAGAACGGTGCAACAGGAGGGGGATTTACATTCGCACAGAACTCGACGACGACACCATTTTTGTTTGGATCATTCGGATCACAGTCACAGAAGTCATAGTGTAATCTCGCAATCATTTGTATGATGTAGGTTTCGATCATACAGTAGTACCCGAGCTGCCCAGCCCAGGAACAGTCCGGTTCAAAAGCCAGACCGGTGTTAGCCACCTTGGATACCTAAGATACACTCCTTTTGACGAATTGTAACGACCAATCTTATCGCTTTGACCATGAGCACGAGCATGCCCTCTTACAAGAAGCCATCCCCGCCTCCTCCATATGGCCAAACTTTGATATCTCCAGAACCGAATAGCTTGTCGGGCTCCGTCACCGCCCGTCGTATTCACGCGTTGGCAAACGACGTCTTTTCCGGTGCTGTCCCGTCTGCCATCGAGGAATGGATCAACGAAAGGTCAAGGGAGGAGCTGTCATCTCTCCTCGTCCGTGCAAATGATATCATACGCGATCGTGAGAGGGGTAAGGCATCCGTTTTTCCCCATATGAACTGACGGTTCACTTCGCTGCAGAGCTGTCCATGACCTCTGAGTTGTCGAAAAACCTATATCACAGTAATATAACCCTTGAGAAAAAGCACAAGGCACTCCTCGCTCGTTTACCTACTGCCTCATCTATGACCCCTCATACCACCCCATCCTCCTCGCCCGCTCCTACACCCGAACACCAGCCGACCCCCCTGCCGTACCACAAAGCCTATCACACGCGCCGCATCTCTGTCTCGCCGTCTGATCTCGCACTCCTTGCCGACCAGAATACGGAGCTCCTACAGAAGCTCGAGGACCTCGAGGCAGAGTCTGCACAGGCGAACCTTGCGGGTCGCCGACGGCTCGGGAAACTCGAGAAGGAGATCGACGTGTTGCGCGAGGAACTTGACCAATACAGGACACGCAGCGACGCCCTGCAGCTGCAAGCGGAGCGCTCGGAAGAGGAAGCCAAGCGGCGGAAGCAGGAGTGGAACGAGAGAGTGAAGGCTCATCGTAGCGCCAATAGCGGAAGCTCCTGGGCGTTCAGCGGAACCGGAAGCGACGTGCGCGATTTTGCGCCTGGCAGTAGTGTCGGCGGGCGACCGGTGCCGCTACCGGCCGTCGCGAAACTCGCTTTACCGACCGCACCAGACACGGCCTCCCTTACGCCTTCTCAGGACGGTTCAGACACCTACGCGGACGTCCCGAGACTAGAAGCTTTTACTTTCCCCCCTCGACCTTCCCGCTCCACTTCACCCGTCCCCCACGTTGGGGAGTCTGCTCTTTTCGCCCAGCTCGTATCCAAAGTTCGTGAACTTGAACTTACGAACGAGCAGATCTTGGAGAGTCAACGGGACACGGCGACGAAACTCCACGAAGCGCAGATCGAAGCTGAAGGGATTCGGCGCTTGTACGCCTTCCTCGACGAACAGGCAGACGTTGAACTCGAAGTCGTTGAAGACGGCAAGAGCGACGGTCAGCCTGTGCCAGACTCTAATGTAACAATGCGCTTTCAAAGTTTGCGTCGCTCCATCAACGGCGGCCTCAGACAGTTCCCCATGTCCAGCTTTGGGAAGGGCCCAGGAGTCGATATAGGGGACATTAGCGGCCCTATGAAGAGTCTTCCGCTGAAAGCCCGAAAAACAGTCGTCGGGCTGTTCGATACCCCAACTCAACAGACTGTAGATGGCGCAGAACCTTCAGTGCCAGTCAACGATCCTTCCTCCTCTCCAGCACTCTCCTTACTAGAATTGTCTACGTGCAGCCCCCTCTCCTCTCAGCAAGCCTCTCACGCCCATACACTTGGGAGTGAATTAGGAAGCGATTACGGCAGCGACTATGCGGAAAACCACCACCTGCGTTCAAGTAGTCTCTATGACGTGTTCCTCTCTGGACCGTCAGCACCCTCACGCCCCACTACCCCCACCCCCCTCCATAACGGCCAATTGTCTTCCGACCCGTTGCCAGATGAACTGCAGTCACTCAAGCCGTGTCAGGACCTAGAGAAAACACCTCAGAGGATGGCACGCAAAACGGATCGTCCGCACCGCCTTTCGGACACCATACGAGCGCGGACGCACTATTGGGTGGACAAACGTTTTCACTATACCACGCCAGTGAGGCGACATGCTACTCGGCACCAACCCGAGACTGGGAACAGCTCGGCCTCGGGCCAAATAACCGTTTTGAAGCCCGCAGTCGCGCAGGCCGCAGTTCAAACGATGACCGACGAAGAAGAAAGGAACCTTACGTTGGTCAGAGTTGACGCTGCGGGTGAGCTACAGAGCGCGTACGGAGTTGAGGTCGAGCCGAAGCGAAGTCGGGTGACAAAGATGGTGCTAGAACTCTGGCTGTGGGTGCAGTTTATCATCATCATTCTAGTCTTCCTTTGGGCCGTGACCAAGCGTGGACCTCGGAGCATCTTGCGTAACGCCGAACGAGTGACGAGGCGGGTTGAGTAGATTGGTAGCAGTTGGGAACGATATGATATCGGACTATCTAGCGTCATTGATATTTAGTAATGATTATGATCGAGGCCATCACGCCGCTATCTGAGCAAAGGATTAGTCATCTATCCTCATTCCGACCTCCGTTCTTCCCGTCGTTGCTTCCCTTCCTTGCCTGTGTTCCGTATCTCCCCCTTTCCTTTCTCCCTCGTCCTCTTTCCATCATGCCGCGTTGGAATCGCACTGTGGTCCTAGTGGCCTCGCTCATAGGGGCTCTCGTCAACTTCATTCTCGCAATTCAAGTCTTTACTCTCTGGCGTTCCCTAAAATGGGACTCTGAGAGCGAGTGGGAAGGGTCTCTAGATCCTTGGACCGTCAACAGTCTCAGCCTTCTCGGGGGCATTTCCGCAGCATACTTCGTCACAGCCGCCGTGGCGAGCACTATCGGGTTTACTGGTATTGTTAAGGTCAGCACCCTTCGCCTTAGTAATCGGAAGCGGCACTAATCGTCCCATGTCGATTTTCCTCTGTTGCGCAGGGCATACCAGAATATGTTCGTTTCTACCGCGACTTTTCAGCTGCAGACTTTACGTCCTGTGCTATTTTTACCGCCTTTGTCACATACGCCTCCTTCAGCTATCATTCAGTCCGCTCCAGAATTTGTGAGGAGTTCTCACGACACGGCGACCTTATGCGCGATATGGCCGAGATGGGCCTCAGCCCAGAGAACTGCGAGCAATGGCTCGAGAGGGCCATGATGGTCTTTGTTGGCGTTATGTTTGTTGCCATTGTCGTGCGGGTGAGCTTGATCTCCATCCGGAATGGAACGACGCCTGATGACAAATTATTTCGTAGCTGCATCTCGTCATCGTAGTGTCGAATTATTATTTGCACATCTCCCGCCTTTCAAGAGACCTCCCGCCAAGGCAGCCCAAAGACGGGGCATTCCAGCGCATATACCTTCTTCCCAACCTCACTTCTTCTACCCCTCGCGCGGACTCCAATGTCGAGTCGACTGCCCTTGTTTATGCCCCCGTCGCTTTGGGCACCCTCTCTGAGCGTGAGGTACAAGGACTGAACGCACGAGAGGCATGGGTACACACGAACGCTCCTCATCCAACTCGCCAACACCGTCACTCACATTCCCGAGGACACCGACATAGTAACGGCCGGATAGTACTTCCCACGCAACCCGATGAAGGGCTGCTTCGTGTACATGAAAAGTACAAAGATTAATGTTCTACTCTGTCGCTACCTTCTACCCCCACCCCATACTGTTGTTAGTGTTTGGCCTGTGAGACGTCTTCCAGTTCCATATGTGCATCTTGCGCGGTTCTAACCCGGGCAGGCTTCTTCCATATTTTGTTGTACCAATAAATTGCATCGTAGCGTTTTTTTTTTAACGTGACTGCGCCTTCGCAAGAAGCGTGTTTTGGGGCGAGACTAGCGCGTGTCTCCGGTCGACGAGGGTCTAGCCCCGAGTGCACGGATCGCTCATGAGTTGTGTATAATCAAACCCTCAAAAGTCGGAGCCTCTCCTCGCTTTTGCCACCGTCCAGCTGTGATGGTCAAGACTCACCCACGGTCGCCGTCTCCGGAGCCCAAGGCAAATGGGATGAAGCGACCTAAAATCGCGCACGAATCGCCGGCATCCCATCTCGCTCCACCAAGTCCTCAAGACCTGACCGCCTGTTTTGCACCCGATCTCTTCGACGCGGCCCACGTTGGCAGGTTGTCCGCTTCGTATTCCATAAGCGAGCCGTTCAAGCACGCGCTCGTCCAAAAATTATTCCAGGACGATCTCCTCCAGCAAGTCAAGGACGAGTGTCTCAGCGAACTACACTTCACCGAAAAAGAAACCGACATATACAAGGTACGGGGAAGGACCTCATTTCTCTGCCCTCTCACCCCCCTTTCCTCCCTAGGTCAACCAGACAGGTGATCTGGCATCGCTCTCTTACCTCACAGAACAGCAAGTTGCGTTCCTTCCCAACCTCATAAAGCTCCGCGATGCGCTCTATTCGCGGCAATTCCGTGATTTTTTGCGCGGGGTGACCGGCTGTGGTCCACTCTCGGGCGTAAAACAGGACATGTCCGTCAACACCTACCGCAAGGGCTGCCACCTGCTCAACCACGACGATGTCATCGGTACGCGGCGCGTGTCGTACATACTGTACATGCCGCTGCCGCACTACCAGCTCTGGCAAAAGGAGTGGGGCGGCGCGCTCGAGTTGTACCCTGTCAAGGAGGGTGCAGACGGCACGCTCGAGCCTGAGCCCGTCCCCGCCAAAAGCATCCCGCCGGCGTGGAACCAATTCATATTTTTCGAGGTGCAACCCGGCAGGAGCTTCCACTCGGTGGAGGAGGTCGTCGTCGGAGAGGGCGAAGACGGATGGCAACGGCTGAGCATCAGCGGCTGGTTCCACGCCGCTCAGCCTGGCGAAGATGGTTACGAGGATGATGGCGAGGCCGTCCCTCCCGTTGCAAGTTCGCGGGAGCAACTTGTGAGTAAATCGTGTCCCTAATTCCCATTACTGTGGGGATGGTGATGGGGCAATCAGACCTCCACGTCGACGACCGAGTTCAAGTCTTACTCAGGGTCGGAGACCCCTCCTCTCCCCGACACCCCACTCGCTGAAGACCACCTCTCGTTCCTCTCCGAATTCCTTAACCCGGCGTACCTCCAGCCCCGCACAATCAAGGCGCTTGCCTCCCGCTTCATGGGCGAGCTCTCTCTCGAGCTGCACGACTTCCTCTCGAGGCCCATCGCGGAAAAGCTCGACGCCGGCCTGCGCGAGATGGACGCGCGTGACGGACTGGGCAAGGATCGCCCCGCGCCCATCCCCCCACATACCGCCGGGACGGGGGGCTCGGGTTGGCGCATCAAGGGCCCGCCACACAAGTGGCGGTACAACGTGCTCGAGCCCACCACCCCCGGCGGGCGGTCGACGGCCGTGTCGCCGCGCGCGGCGCAGCCCCCACACGCGCTCATTCGCTCGCTACAAGACGAGCTGTTCCCGTCGCCTGCATTTCGCGCGTGGCTCGCGGCAGTGTCCAAGCTGCTGATATTGAGGTATGCGGTGGAGGCGCGTAGGTTCTGTCCGGGCCTCGGCTACACCCTCGCGACGAGCGAGGAGAGAGAAGCAAGGCTGGATGTCGTGCTCGCGCTGACGCCACAGGTAAACCAAGTCGAGGAGACAAAGGGTAAGGGCAAGGGAAGGGAAGAGGCGAGGGAAAAACAGCCAGTCGGGTGGCAGACTGGCGAGTGGGGCGGGTGGGAGGTGTGTACCTGCTTTCGATATTTTTTCGCAATTTTTATCTAACAAGGCTAGTGCTACATGGCCCCTCATGAGGAGGAGGACGACCCCGCAGTGTACCGGTCTGGTTCCCACAAAAAAACGGAACACAATGGGGATGGCCACGCAGTCAACGGGAATGGCAGCGCGGGTAGCTCGAACGATAACGATGAGGTTGAGATGGAAGACAGCGACGAGGAGGATGAGGACTCGACGTTGCTGACGTCCCAACCCGGCTTCAACCGCCTTTTGCTCGTACTGCGTGACGAAGGTGTCATGAGATTCGTGAAGTACGTCTCAGCCGCCGCAGAAGGTTCTCGATGGGATGTCTGTGGAGAATACGAAGTTGGCATGATCGAAGCAGATGACAGCGACGATTAGGGCACAGTTCGCCATCACCTCACCCTCTTGTATGACCTATTGTTGTTTAGCGGTACTTGTAGATGCGCTGCTTTAGAGCTCAACGCTCTAGGTCTTCTTAGCATGGATTTAATCATCGAATTTTATCCTCCGTCCTTGACTCGGTACTATTGCTACTTGTTCTCGCTTCGCCAGCGCCAATGCTGCTCCAGGAGCGGGGCGCGACTTTCTTGTCCCATTCTCAACTTTTTTAGATGCGCCACTGCTTCGACCAGAATCCGCGCCTTTCTCGTGCCGTGGCACAGACGATGGAATCGTTGTTTCTGGACGACCTTTTCTTTCTCCGCGATTGCCTACCACTGACTCATGTCTCTCACGGCGGGCCTTGCCTACAGTGGCAACCAGGCTAGATACCTTGTTAGGTCTAGAGCCAGCGCCGCCGCCTCGACGCACGGCGTCTGCAGAAGCGTATTCGACAACGAGTTTACGCCCATCGAGGTGGTGATTCTTCGGATGTATCAAAGCAGCCGTCGCGTGTTCCGTACTCGTGAAATCGACAAATGCGAACCTGACGTTCCACCAATGAGTATAGGCATTTCGGATGTACACACTAAAAATACATTACCCCTTGCACAGACCGCTATCCTCGAACGTCCCCATACGAATCTTTCGTATCCAGGGGTCCTGCTGCGCTTCAACACCAACACCAACATCTTCTCCCGCGGTCTCTGGACCTTTTTTTGGCTGCGCACGATGCGCTTCTAGAAGGCCTCTGATTGAGTCCACCGTCGTGTTGAATCCGAGGTTGCCAAAGAAAAGCGTGGGGGCTGGCGGCTGTTTCTGCGCTGAGAGTATTTTTCGTGCAAACGGGGACTGAGTCACTGCCCCATCACCGGGCATTCCGGGGTTTGGGGGGCGACCATCAAAGTCGTCGCCTAGGAGGAAAGTTGTAGTGCAAAATGGTCCGAGGGGTCAAGAGTGCACGCACCATCCTTGATGAGAAGGCGACGCCCGTCTAGCGGCGACTCTGTCATTACGATAGCAGCATTTTTTGCCTCTAGCGTAGCAAAGTCCACATATGCAAAGCTGCGGGCTAGTCGTAAAAAGAAACGGACTGCAGAGACCGCAAAGAGACCCGCACCCTCTATTTTCTCGACTTGCTGATTCGCCTGGGGACGCTTTCCCCGGCTTAGTGGGCAAATGCACTCTCGTTATCTCTCCGACGCCGTCGAAGAAGCGCTTCAGAGACTCCTGGGTGGTCTTGTAACTCAAGTTGCCCACCCAAATAGAATTTTGGCGTTTCACAGGAGTAGAAACATCTTCTTCCTTCTTTTGTTTCTTGGAGACGGTCGTAGATTCGTTTAATAGGGCCCTCTTTTGCTTCCGCTTCGCAGCATGCGAGAGAACTGGGGTATCCTCGACTGGCTGAGGGGAGGGTGCTCTTTTTCGCTTCAAACTTGACGGTGACATGACATTACTAGGGTCGCTAAGTCCCAGAGATATTCGATAAGACCCTACAGTATCGTTTCCACTTGCACTCGTCTTCCATTACCTCTGTAACTAAATATCGATTCCGAGTCAACAAGCCTGTCTGTTGTGCTAGGATACTACGATGCGTGAGCAATAGAATGGAAAGCAAAAAAGAGAAAATTCGGTTTTTCTGAGTTCTGACTCAAGAGTCTTGCTACTGTTCCCAAAAGAAAAAATCATGATTCTTCTGTTTTCTTGCTCATATCCATACGCAATAACTTGCAACCCATACTGAGCCTCGAGTAATAATGTCGAAGACGTTCTCCATTGTACAAAGTTTTTAAGTATGTAACTGTTGCAATTATAGATCTGGACCTGACATATGTTCTTGTCAGTGACAGTGGGGGAGTCTTATGTCCTCTCGCGTTCGCCCCTTCGCGGAATCTTGACAGATCTGGTATGTGTTCAGTCCTTCTCTTCCAGAGTAATTCAATTTCTTTGTATGTAGGGATCCTTTGTAGGTCCTGTCGCGCTGTCTGGGTCTTGGTGTACCCTCTACTCCCCGTCTTCGGTGGCTTCCCGCGTCGTAGGTACCATCGTAGGTACTTCTACTTTAATATTTTCTCTTCACACTTTGCCGTCCATCTGCTGCGTGTTTAGAACAAGTTTAATTAAGGAGAACCGGGCGGCTTCGAATCCAGCTAACCGACATAACGAGGCTCTATCCACCTCAAACTCAAAACCCGCCGACCCTCTTTTTCCCAGCAGCTGCCTTTTTCTTCCCAGTAGGTAGCCGCCCACCAAATGGGCCTGGGACAGACTGCGTACTCGCCATAGTCACGTGTGGGTCAGAAGGAAGACCCGAAGCTCGCTCGGACTCGGCCTCATTCCGAGAGCCAACCAATACCCCCGTCATCACGGGCTGCGAGGTGGATATCGCAGTAGGTAGGGCTGCCCGAGAGTCAGTAATAGTAGGTGGTGCAGTTGTCGCAACCAGTGGCGGACGTTGGGTCTGCGTGACAAGTGCTTGATCTTTGCCTGCGCGTTTCCGCATGGGGCTTGGAACGATGGGGCTTATAGTGACTGGTTGCTGATCGTCGTATGGGTCGTGATAGGTGAATCGGTCAGGATCGGTGCCAATATCCCATTCTGCCAAGAGCAACCGCACTCCCGGTTGCAGTTCTAGGTCCGTTGAAGCGTCATCCATGGTGCCCCGAGTGTTGTTGGCTATAGGGCTTAGGTGGCCGAACTGGACTGGGGGTGGCCCTGTCTCCGAGAATGTCATTGCTTCTGCAGCACGGGACATTGTGTCGAGTCTGTCGTCCTCCGTCAGATTAGCCTTCGATTTCGCAAACGGTTGTGCAGAGAACACGTCCGTCGAGAGTGCCAAGTCGACCGCCAGCTGTTCCCTGGCTTCTGACTCTCTTCGTAATGATGACCCAGAGCGACAATCGTCCAGAATCAAGTCATACTTGTGCAGTCGCTCCACCATTGACTGTACGTCGCAAGAAATGTCCGGGACAAGCATTTGGAGAACCGGCTCAAGGTTGAAGTGCCATCCGGCGCCATTGATCAGCGTTTCTCGTGGGACTCGTCCCTGTACCAGGGCACGGAAACCTCTTCTAGAGCTCAGGGTACTTTGCGTCAAAAAATCTGCACGCGAAGCATGTGCCGGCTCTTCCCCAGAACGAAAGGCAATATCGAATCTAATCAGGGCTAAACACACGACAGGCGCATATCATTTTACAACGTACATGGTCAACAAATGTTCGTCAGCGATACTTGCTTGCTTCCAGAATAGTGGTGCCGCGTCCAACGTCTGATAGACGGCATCTGCGTTTTCAGTCGGATAAATGGCCTCCGCGGCGTCGAGTGGTGAAAAGAGTCCTAGCAAAAAGGCGCAGAGTTTTGAACAGGTCAAGAACCCGCGAGGTGAAAAAACTACATACGTTGGTAAGCCTGGCGAAAGTCTATTTCTTGCATCTCACGCGCTCCCAATCTTCCGACATCTGGCTTTTGTGTACGATGATCGTTGTTCAGTCGGTGGACAGTGGAGGGCCAGGTTACTTCTATTTTGGCTGGCGGTTGGGTTTCCTCCTGGCAGACGGTGAGAACACTTTGGTATATGGCGCCACGGTTGGATAACTGAAGTAGTGAAGCAATCGCGCTGTTACCATGTCCTAGGTGGGGTTGCACCACGCAGAACCCGGAATGCGGCCCACTAGGGAAGCGACCAGAGAGGGTGTATGGTAGAGTATGGCTCTGCACTAAGCCATCGTTGTTGCCAGACACATCGTAAATGCTGAGAAGGGAGTTGTTCCGTGACGATAAGATAGTTAACTTAGCTACGGGTACGTGGATTAGAAATGAAGTTATTTGAAAATATGGCGCGCGTACCGTCACCGATACTAACGACATGGCTTGATAGTGTTCTATCGTGCTCGCGTTCGTGCTTAAAAGCCAATACGGGCCGTGTGTGGAAGCGAGAGTCGACCCACACCAGCTCGTTTGTAGTTACGAGCCGTAACAAGTGGTCATCGGGATTATATTCCATGGACGTGAGTGAATCAGAGGCCCGAGTCACTGAGTATACATTGAAAGCGCGGTTCAGAGTCTGTTATTTGTCAGGGACTGTGATATGGCAGAAGTAATGCGTAGTACCCGGAAATCGATGAGCTCAGCGGAGTTGGCCGTCATCAGAAAACACATCTCTCCTGATTCACCTGAGGCTATCCTCCAGAAACCATCGTTGGCATTGTCAGGTTCAGAGACACCGTTGTAAACTTTTACACTGTTCTGTGTTGAGAAAATTATCATTGTAGAAGTTATTGATGCACCAACGGGTCGTCGTCACTGAGTGGAGCACGTTTGAATATATGTCCCAGGTTGTTGACAAGTACCACATTTCCCAAAGAACGGTCAAATTGAACGTCAACAGCCATGTGCCCATCCAAACTCAGACGGTCAATAGAACCGACATCCCTGATCACAGGAAACGACGCCGCTGAAACTGGCAGGGACAGGGACAATAGGGACACCGATGAGTGCGTTCGGACTGCAATTACCGTTTCTGCTTCGCGTGATCAGCTTTGTCTGCTGGTCAGAGCGCGGAAATTACCTCCATCGAGGTCGTCAGACGCAGAAGGAACAATTTGGCGAATTGGTGTTCGGAATATCCGCGCAGGGGAGTCAGCAGGCTCGTTGATGATGCTACCCTCAACAGAAAAATCGATGCGTGAAAAATCTGGGCTGGCGTTAGACCTGCGTCTCCTGGATAGATTTATTGTACTCAACTCAGATCGCAGCCGCTCTCGCCCATAGGAAATGCCACGAACGTCCGCCATCTCTTTGACCTAGACGACACACCGAACGACGTTACGAGGTCCCCAAGGAGGGGATCAAATGTTCGTAAGGAGTCGCCCAACTGTACTTCCATAGCGACTTGCTCGCGGATGAGCTCCGCAGGGACATCCACGTCAGGGTAGTAGGTACGAAGAAAGTGGGCCTACTCGATAAACAATAAGCGCAAACGGCGCATATAATGAAGATGCTTACACTCTGTTCCGCACGCTGCGACCATGAAGTCGCTGGGGGGTGCAGCGGAGGAGACCAAGTTGCTGGAAAAGAAAGGACTGCGTTTTCACTGCAGAAAAGCCTATGTCTATCTAAACAAGGCGAACCAGTAAAGCTCAGAACTCGAACGAAGATCGTTTCACGCACCGGACGATAGGTTTTGAGCTGTTACCCACTCGAGACGACCATGGCGCTCTCGGAGTGTAGCGGAAGTCAGGGCTCCAACCTCTAGGAGAGGGTACGGTAGAATAACAGTCTTGGCCTTTCCCTTTCTCGGTGTTGAATTGTATGCAATACTTGGTGGCCAAGTATCCATCCCGAGTCCATGTCGTTGTACTGTCCAATTTAGGAAGTTCGGGACACGACGCGCCTTCTGTCCTCCTCTCTCTGGAGTCTACACCGGTCCATCAAAGCACACCAATGTGGTGGCAGAATCTTCCTCGAATGTCGATGTCATTTATCGGAAACATCGTATGACTTTGACCTGGGACGAGCACGGAGCACATTCTCCGGCCACAGTTCTTCGAGTTCGTAATTGTTCACTCCTGATAATATTCACCCTGATGTCTAGCGGTTCGAGTTTATCTAATATCACCGCATTCACAACTTGGAATACTATGCTGCGCAAATCGCTGCATCTGACAGGCCTTCCAATACGACGAGATAAATGTTCCAAGAAGGTTGCACCCCCAGACCAGACGCATAGTGGAAGGATTTTTCTGTCACGGCAGATGCTCATGTACCTATCGGTCCGTCGCCAGATAGATCCGTGCTGTAATATCGTGCAAGGATAACTCCGTCTAGTTTGCATCGACAGCACGCTCGACCTTGTCTTTGTTCGCGGCCGTGTCTGGATTCGATGACGATCACGTCTTGATCTGTAACATCAAAAAGCTTTGACTCGACACAACATCCAAAGGGCTTGTACGAGAACGTTTTACTAAAAGGCGTCTTGGACCTGCTATTCCCCGCCGGAACAGAGGAGCTGGCAAAACCCCTCATCTACCATCGTCGCACCATCTCATCAAATGACAAGTCTATTCGTCTCTAGGGAATGGTTTTTTGCTATTGGCTATGTAATGCATTCAATTTACACCTGTCTATCCCTCACTACGTGATGCCGATATCCATGGTCGTGCGCTGTGTGACTCCGAGTGTGAGGCAAGCATTTGTGCGTGCGAGAATGTATTGCGGGCAGGGTCAACTAGGCTTGTAACCAACCTGTATATGATAATCGATATATATCGCAGGTTTACCTTCATGGTCACCGTCTCAGGGTCAAGGGTCAACGTTTGGTCCAACGCACACGCGATGAACGCCTGAACAGAATCGTGTGATCATTGACCAAACCCCGCCACTCACATCACTACAGTTGACCAAGTCTTAATTACTATTGCTGTTACCGTACTTTACCCCCAACCTTACAATAGAGCGGAATACAAATGCGAGTACTGTATTATAATCATGGAGTGGTACGAGGAGGTTCTATGAGAGTATTCTACGCGGTCACTGAAGCAGAGTCGAATCGCTTGATCTTGCGTGATTCGGCTTCCCGGGCTTCCACCTCAAGAAGTTCGCGCCACGAGTGGTCAACGGTGTTGTTCTTCGCAGCCTCTGCACGTTGGGAGTGTGTGACGATCCCAGTTGCGATGAGAATACCAATTGTCAAGCCCTGAGCCCACATCCGAGCTTGTACAATCTTCTGCGAATTCGACTGATGTCTGAGGATGGGTAGTCAGGGTTGGGGAGTGCATAATCATATATGGGAAAGAAGCGACCCGTACCTATCACGCATGATGATGGTGCCAGCGACGGCCATGCTTGTGGCCCAACTGCCGAGGATGACCTGGTACTGATGACGGGCGACCCATTTTGAGAATTTTTCCGACGAACTCAGGCCATCCCATTCGGATGCCTCGCGAGCCTTCGCACTATCTAGAAGCTGGCGGCCGACACCCTTCCTGGAGTAGACATTAACCGTCAGCACCACCCAATTTTTCGCGCCCATGACAGAACTCACCAGTTGTGTTCCTCATCAAATTCGACACCTCGGCGTTCGGTTTGAATGGCCCACGTAGGACCGACGATGAGGATAACTCCGAGGGCCTTCAGGGGCAATGGTAGGGCACGGTATGCGGGCCAGTAGCGTTGTGCGGCAAATGAGGCGGGAAGGGATATGGCTAAACCGCCAGCGATGCCCTCGATGGAACCACGAATGGTAGCGCGGTCAAAAGCCTCGAGTTCTTCTTGAGTGACGTTAACTTTCATGGTATAGTATGAGTCGGAAGTGGTGGTAGAAATGTCAAGATGCGATGGAGATAAATAAAGCGTCGGAGGATTCGGGCTCGGACTCGGAAGTTCCCGTTACGGTCCCGTCGCTCCAGAGTTGTCGCGGTACAGTAAGCACTACAGTAAGCACGACGATGTTCGGTGGCTTGACGCTATCAGGCTCTAGCCTCGCCAAACAACCTCCACCTCGCCGTAAGTCTAGTCCGAAGCCACGACGGACCACTCAGGCTCGACCTCCCGGCGTCAATCCCCTTTCGCGCGTTGCGATCTCCCTCGAATATGCCTCTTTACGATATCAGTCCCACTGCCCCCTTGGCATGTACGTTGTCCCGTTAGTCGGCGACTCCTCTACTTGGGACGCCGTCCTCTTCATCCACCAGGGTGAGTCCGGCCCTGCTGCCTGATTCCCTTGTGAACTAAAGTCACTCGGACATGAGGCTACTATGCTGACTCTATCCTGAAATTCCGTCTTACCTTCCCCCTTAATTATCCCGACCGACCCCCGACCGTGCATTTTGTCACCGACGTCTTTCACCCACTGATTTCTCAGCAGGATGGGTCTTTCAACCTTGCTCCGAAATTCAATCCGTGGCGGTCAGTTATTCCGCTGTAGTAGACGTTGCTGAGAATCTGAAATTGATGCGCGGTGCTGATCGACCAGGCCAAAAGAGCATCATGTGTATGACATCCTTTACTACATCAAAGCCTCCTTTAAGAAACACACGCTTGATCAAATCAAAGAGGGCGATTGTTTGAATAGAGAAGCATTCAGGCGAGCATCGCTCTTTTTTTCCATCCCCGGCAGCTGTGTTAATGACCTCACATAGATTGTGAGTGAATAAATTACATTCCGCTCAGAAGCGTGGTGCGAGGCTCTGTCTCGTAGGTACCACGATACTACGTCATCCTTCGCCGCACTGGCAACCCAGTCGTCGATGCTCTCACAGACGGCATCTGCTCTCTTTGACCAAGACCACCCTTCGATGGCAAACACAAAGGGACCACCTCATAGTTTGATCTTTCGCGAGCTGAAACCGGAGCAGTCTGACGCATTACGTGCTCGACTAGGTCTGCATGCATGGGAGGACGCCCCTCGGCCAACCTGAGGAACAGTCCTATTGTTACATTCTCCTGTCTACATCGCACTTTGTACCCAATTATTACAGTCTGAAGTATTATACCATGATGCTCAATGAAAGGGTCCAGTGGGCTGTGTTGCAAAGAATCTAGGAGGTGCACATTCACGGGTCATCTCTGCTGCTCTCGTTGGCAACTCTCGCGGGCAATGCCTCAAGGACAAGGGGAGTTTCTGGACCCGTGTCGTCGTCCTAAAGCGCGGAATCAGCCCTGTCGGAGACCATCTTCCCCATATGACTTACCTCCGGCGTACGGCCAAAGTGCTTCGACAGCTTCTCAATAACAAGACTATACGGCAGGTGCTGGGTCAATTTTCTACGGAGAGTGATCAGAACTTATTCAGTGATTGGGGGTGTATACATGAGCTAACCGTCGTTGCTGCACGTTCAACGAGTGTCGGGCATCTAGGGCAGAGTCAAGAACGTTGGACGAATGAGCACCTTCGCTCAGCGAGAGCTTGATAGAATATTCTTTGTCTGATTTGCTTCTGCCATAGTTACGCTCGTACAGCTCGAATCTAAAAAGGGCAGTCAGTTTGCATGTCAAGAATTACCATAGAAGACGTATACGTTATATGTGACTAGAGAGCGCCATATTGGTGAACCTCATCTGTCACGGAGAATTAGGTACGTACCGCATAGTCAAGTTCGGGTATTCTTCGATTCGCTATTGGTAGGCCCGACAGAAGCACAAGATTTACCAACGTGTGGATGTGACTCTCCTTGGTAAAATAACATGTCAATGAGCTCCCGCCATGATTGCGCGCTTCTTCGAGATCCTCAACCACTTTCCGAAGAAGTGGGAGCGAGGTGAGGACGCCGATCTCCTCCCTGGGAAGAAGACCTCGGTTAGTGTGGGTTCGGGAAATGTAAAGATGCCGAGAGACTTTTCTTCGGGTTCGATGCCGTATTCTTGCGGCGCTACGAGGTCAAATAATGCCTTGGCACGACCATATAATTCGTGTAGTTTACGGTCGCGAGGGTGATAGTGGTCCTGCCCACCGTTCTCATCGAATATGGCGAAGAGAAAGGTGCGATGGTGGAGGGCACAATATTTGATCGTATCGTATAGCTCCGATACCTAGGCAATGTCGGTTTGGGTTCATGGACATTGCGTTGTCATAATAGGCCAGTACTTACACGCGATGGGTCGAACTTCTCTGGCTTTACGTCGCAGAAGTCTTCAAAGAGCTTCTCCCAACGTTCTCGGAACAGCCAAGGTTCGTCTCCGCAACACCTAGATAGAACGAAGTGAGACGATCTAGTGCATTTTCTCCATGTAATGTGACTTACCATCGCTCCTGGATCTTCTCTATCTCTAGTGTATCGAAATTCTGACCCATGATGGCTCGGAAACCGCTGAGCAGTTCGATGACCTCCTGTACAAAACTGCATCTCTTCTTTGTGTGTTGCGTCGATAAGCGGACTTACCTTTAGGACCTCTACGGGCTCTTTGTTCATGCTCTTGGGCCAAATCAATTCTGGTCGCTTTTCCGACTCCCCAGGTCGAAGCAAAATCTTGAGCCGTTTCTTCACATCGTCCATAAGGTCCTTTGCGGCATTCGAGTCGTCCAGGAGGTCCTTGCGTACGATGAGCTTGAGGGGCTCTCTCAAGGACATTGAAGACTTGGGGGTGATGGTAGGCCCGGGGCCGCCATCGGTAGATGATCGCCCAGAACGGGTAGGTGTCGAACTCGTTGACAGGGAAGACTGGTGCTGGTCAAGGAGCGCTGCGGCAAAAATCTCAGCCGAGGCAATGACGCGGCGTTCAGAGGATGTGTATATCTGTTCCAAAACGGGTAAATTAAGTAGCCATATTTGTCCCTCAGGCGCGGAACGGACCTTGACACTGTTGAGGACGTCCTTGTCTGCGCGCTTGTTCAGCTCTGACGCGCGTTCGTCACGAATGTGGTTAAATACGCACTCATGATGGAGATGTCTTTCTTCATATTCTCACCCAGGTCCCGGGATTGATAACGCGCGGAGTGAGTGAACTCTCCACCCCACTTAAACACAAGCGTCAGTTTCACCAGTTTCCTTGGGTAGCCTGCTGCCTTCTTCGAGTACACTGGTTTTAGCTGGGCTTTAGTCCCAGGGAGTTCGATCTTGCTGAATAGCGCATTATTGAGCAAAGTTAACTTGGTCAGGTCCTCTCCGTCTGCCCCCAATTGCTTGGCCTCCTCAACCGCAATGGCGATGCGGCTGAGCTGCTCCCTCTCGCGGAGGATTATCTCCTCTTTCTCGCCATTGAGGAGGGTAACAAATGGCTGGGTCCACGCTTCTCCGATGGGAAAATTGAACTTGAGCTTCTGCTTCGGAGTCCGGTCGGCAGTGGCGAAAGACGGTCACATTTGCTTTCAGTAACCAGGTCGGCACCTCCGGGGTGGCAGATTCAGAATTGATTAATGGTCTATCTGGGGCTGTCGATATGCGAATGCAAAGGGCCGAGAGGATCTCAGCGGCTTTGTCTAAGATGTGGGTCAGAAGCAAGAACATCACCGAAGCGCCGAAGGTTTGTAATCCGCCAAATACACGCACCGTAATAGGACTCGTTCCCCTTAACGAAACTCCAGCCATTGACGTCGATCACTTGACTCCGTGCGCCATTATCGCAGCGGAGCATATCATAGCCACAAACCCTCTGCCCAAACGCATCACAGATCTTCGCGGCCCAAGACCTCTCTTCATCATTAAGACGAGTGATGAAACTACGCAAGATTAAAATGTGACCTGGGTTCAAGGAATAATGTCCGCTCACCGAATTTCTTTACCATCAGTATTACGTCGTACAACACCATCAACGACAGGTGACTTGCGAGTTTCCGCGTGGGTATATTCTTTCCCGACAGTGTAAACTTTGATATCCTCCGAATTGTCCACGTCGATAAATTCTTCATATATGTAAGAGCCGTCGGTCCTCGGATGCATCAAATCAGGGTCCGAATCACTACTTTTATTTCCGACCTGAGAAGTATTTCACACAAATCATCAAGGATCCGAGTTAGTGCAAGTTACATCCGAAAGCTCACCTTTCTGAAGAGGCGACGCCCTCCACCATCCCTAAAATATATATACACGTTATGGTCCTCCCCACTCACTGGTTTCTCCACAAATGGTTTTTCTAACACTTGGCCGTCGATGATGATGGCATTTCCATCTTCCCGTAAAGTCACTTCGGGAGTAACCTGGAAGTCGCCCAGTTCTACGCCAAGCTTAGCTTTCATGTATTCTTTGAGTTCATTGTCGACCTTGGGTCCGCCATCGCGAGACACCTCCAAACGCTTTGGAGTAGGTACCTTGATATGGTCCAGTACGCGCCCCACTAAGCGACGGTCCCATAGGAGAGCTTGGGGCACCAGCTCGTTTATGCAGCAGGGACGTCGGAGTTTTACATAAGAAACTGCTTTGTCCAAGGGAAAGTCCTTGGAAAAGAACGAAATGAGAACGTCGCATCTAGGCCAGTTCTGAACATCTGTACCAGATGCACACAGGGTGTCAAGAAGAAGCGCGCATATATCAGGTAGATCTCGGCTCACCCTCATCTAGGATGACTTTATCTCCGAAAACCTTGACCTCGATAGCCCCCCTCGCTCTGTCCACAAGGCGTGTGAGAATCTCCCTCATCGCCTTTGAGCGAGCCTTCATGTCCATTGCACATATTCCGAGGACTATTGTGGGTTTCGGAGTCTCATTTCCAAAATATAAATCTGAAGTATGAGAGCCAGTTGGAGAAGGTGTGGAGGATCTAGCCAGAATGGAGCTAGAGCGGGGAGAATGTCTGTCAGTAGTATGCAATAACGAGACGCGGGACGGTCTGTCCCAATGCATTGTACTGATCATGGTCTTGTCTTAATGGCAACACCGATGCAAACTTCGGTCTCGTGAGCACCCCTCATGTCCGACAACTCCGAATACACGCCGGCCCGGTATTCAGGGACCCCGAAAGAAGGGGTGTCCAGTGTGCCGCTCCGCACAATTGCCTCCCCGCCCGCCTAACCCAATGAGTCATTCTGAGGCAATTCCGCGAATTCTCTCGTCAGTATTAATAACGTACCCCAATATCTATTGACTTTTACATTCAATCCACCGCTGGAATACCTAGAACCACCCGCGTAAATGTCGGTCCATAACCGCAACGAAGTTACGACGACGGTCTTCCTTTCCAATCTTCACTGTGGAAGGTGTGTCCCCTCAATCGGCCAATCGTGGCGTCCTAAGCATTATGGCGATTTTAGTTGTGTCCGTACCATTGAGGAGGCGCTTCAAGTGCTTGCTCCAACCCCATACTCTATTCACGTATCAATTCTCTCTCAATGTGTAATCGTCCGTCACTCTCTGTCCCTTTTATCTTCCTTTATCAAGAAGGCCATTGAAGATTTTGGATTCGATGTTGCGGATAGTACTGCGCCAGCAGACCCAGGTCCATCATCGGGTCCATCCAATTCTTCCCACCGCTTATGGAGAACGAAGAAGCATCTAGAACAATGCCAGGCCTGCAGGAATGCCCTGGGGATAGCAGGGGTAACGGCACCCCTGGACAGGTGTCGCCCTCCCCGGGATGCGGTCGGAAATGGCGTGACCATTTACCCCGGCAATGCAACTTATCACCTTGAACTTTTTGTAGGGGGAATGACTTGTGCGACGTGCAGAACCGCAGTAACCGCGGCCCTGTCCGGTCTGTCTGGAGTACGCGATGTGTCCGTCTCGCTTCTGGGAAACTCTGCTTCTGTCACCTTGGATAACAAAAATGTCACAAGTGACGTACTCGAGGCTATTAAAGCCACCGGATATGAGGCAAATATCGTGTCGGTCAGACCCTCAGACACGGGAACAACTCACCTCCAAATGGACGGCCCCCTCCACATTTCTCTCTCCATAGGGGGGATGACTTGCGCCTCATGCTCCTCCACCGTCACCAGGTTACTCTCGGAACTGGGAGGTGTTACAGATGTTTCGGTCAATCTTATGGGCAACTCGGCCACGTTGGTAGTGGAAAGCAAGAAGCTGATTCCCGAAGTGCAAGACGTAATTGAATCTGCAGGATATGAAGTAACTGTGGTTAACGTCGAGCCTGTCCAAGCGATACCAGATACTCCGGGGACTTCATGGGGGAGACGTACCGTTGCTCTACGTATAGAGGGCATGTTCTGCGAGTGAGTCGTCGTAACCGATGGACCTACTCACGGCCACTCATAAGACCCATCAGCCAATGCCCTCAAAGGATTACACAATGCCTCGAAAAGATGAGCCAGATAATTCACGTAGAACCACCAAGCCTTCAAGATCCCGTTCTTCGTCTCACTTATGAGCCATCCCCGCCAGCCTTCACCATACGCAACATTGTCTCCGCAATAGTGTCGTCCAGTGGCTCCCCCTTCAAGGTCACCGTACATAAGACCCTCACTCTCGAAGACCGTGCCCGGTTGCTGCAAGCCAAGGAGAAGCGGGGCCTCCTTTATCGCCTGGGATTTTCTGTCATTGTTGCCATCCCCGCTTTTATAATCAGTGTCGTATTCATGAGCTTGGTGTCACCTCAGAATCCAACCAGAATATTCTTGATGGGGCCAATGTGGTCGGGGAATGCGTCGCGTCTTCAATGGTCACTGTTGTTCCTTGGCTACACCTGTGATGTTTTACAGTGCCGGAAGTTTCCACAGGCGAAGTCTGAAGGAGGTTTATGCCCTGTGGAGAAGAGGGAGTCGCACTCCTATATGGAAACGTTTTCTCCGCTTCGGGAGCATGAACTTGCTGGTATGGGTCTCTTCTCTAGGCTTCCATACAACTGACGAAAACATCGCAGGTATCGTCTGGAGTCTCGGTGGCATATTTTTCCTCCATTGTCCTGCTTGCCCTCGCGGCCTCGAATCCACCATCCCAAGACGGTCACGCTGACACGTCAACGTATTTCGATTCTGTCGTCTTCCTTACGATGTTCCTTCTTATAGGTATGCCACGTTACTGTCATAAAGAACGGCACACCTGACTCTCAGCCAGGCAGATACATGGAAGCGTATAGCAAGAGCCGCACGGGGGATGCCATTACTAGCCTATCAAGTTTGAAGCCCGCAGAAGCACTCGTTGTGGGTTTATCAGATGAGAAAATGCTACTAGGCGGCTTCCGCAGCATTGAAGGTGACATAGAAAAAGGCGTCGCGAGCACAGAAACAGTGCAATTGTCAGAGATAGGTTCCAGAGTGCATGAAAATCCTCTGCAGATCTCTTGGAACTCGGCGACATCGTTCGAGTTCCAAGTGGTTCAACACCTCCGATGGATGGCACAGTTGCGTCGGGGCAGTCACTATTCGACGAGAGCTCGGTGACTGGGGAATCCAAGCCAATCAAAAAGTGTCCCGGGGATCGTGTATTCCTGGGAACAATCAACGTTGGGAAAGCCATAGATGTGAGGATAGATGTAGCGGAGGGCAAGACCATGTTGGTGCTTTCGTTCCTTCTCAGGGTTGTCAAAGTCTTACGTGAGCATAGGCTTGATCACGTCATCAACGTAGTGCGGGACAGTCAGACAAAACGAGCGCCGATAGAGCGCTTCGCGGACCATCTGACAGGCTATTTCGTGCCAGTCGTCACATTACTTGCTCTTCTGGTTTGGGCCATATGGCTCAGTCTTGGCGTGAGTGGTGTCCTTCCACACAGGTACCTTGATAAAGACGTGGGAGGATGGCGTAAGCTTTGACTTCCCTTCTCGTTGCATAGCTGTTGATTTTCTTTTCTAAAGCGGTATGGTCCCTCGAATTTGCCATCGCCGTCTTTGTCGTGGCATGTCCTTGTGGCATTGGTCTTGCAGCTCCAACTGCGCTTCTCGTTGGCTCTGGTTTGGCTGCGAAGTTCGGGATCTTGGTCCGTGGAGGTGGCGAAGCGTTTCAGGAGGCCGCCCAGCTTGACGCGATCGCCTTTGATAAGACGGGAACCCTGACCATAGGTGGCCAACCAATTGTCACCGACAGCGAAGACTTTTGTGACGGAACACCGTGGAGACGCGAAACCGTACTTGGATTGGCATCGGAGATTGAGACGTCCAGCTCCCATCCCCTGGCTACAGCCGTTCGTTTGTATTGCGAAGACAACCACGTCACTCCGCGGAAAGCTACCTTAGTGGAAGAAGTGCCGGGGAGAGGGCTCAAGGCGACCTTCCGTGACATCAGTTGCTCAGCAATCATTGGAAATGAGGCCTGGCTGGCAGAACACGAGGTAGAGGTTCCCGCAGAATTATCGGGCCGTCTAGAGTCCTGGAAATTGGAGGGGAAAAGCGTTGTGCTGCTCGCCGTTCGTCAAGACAGCGCGGTTGAAACATCGGGGACAAACACGTTCAGGATCGTTTTTTCGTTTGCTGTCGCCGACCCTCTTCGACCCGACGCCAAGGCGGTAATCTCCCACCTCCAGTCCCAGAATTTGGCGACTTGGATGATCTCCGGCGACAATATAACGACTGCAAAGGCTGTGGCGAAGCAGGTCGGCATACCTGAATCCAATGTGATAGCGGGCGTGTTACCTCATGAAAAGGTGAGACTTGCATAGTACTCCGTCCAAGCCCCTGCGAGCTGATTATGTCGACGGACAGGCGGACAAAGTTCGTTGGCTTCAGGAGAATGCTCCGAAGAAGCGGCGATCCAAGCTAAGGAAGTTGTTTGGGAAAAGATTGAATAATCGTTGTATGATCGCCATGGTTGGAGATGGCATAAATGACGCACCGGTGCGTGTGAAAGCGTTCATTACCGTTCTTGACGAAACTGACGCCGGCGGGTGCGTAGGCAATGGCTGCGGCCGATGTCTCTATTGCTATTGGATCAGGGAGTGATGTGGCGCTCTCAAGTGCCTCGTTCATCCTTGTTTCGTCCAACCTTAGTGGCGTGCTGACTCTCGTGGACCTATCTGCTACCGTATTTCGGCGTGTCAAGTTTAATTTTGTAAGTCTGGTGACTGGGTGTGTATGGCAAGTCCAGCTGATCGTAGCATTCTTCCCTAGTTATGGGCCTTGGTGTATAACATAGCCGCGCTCCCTATCGCGGCAGGTGTCTTGTACCCTATTAGGAATACCCGGCTCGACCCTGTGTGGGCTTCACTTGCCATGGCTTTATCGTAAGTGAATTCTGCGGACGCCTATCTTTTTGTTTTTGCTCACATTGGGGCATGTCTCAGTTCGGTCTCGGTCGTTTGTAGCTCACTCATGTTGAGGTTGTATAAACCACCCATCGAGAAACAGAAGTCCAGCTAGATATGTATACCTACCATCTGAAATACTGACAAATGGAGCGGGATGGAGGCTCTTGTAGTTGATCTAAAGACATCTTGTTTCTTTTTTACTTGTCTGTATACTGTCTTCCCTTCGGGTCGACTCTCTGTCTCGCGGCCACTATCTACAATACAAATAACTCTTGTAATTTTACATGGCTCATACAAATTTCCTACGGCTTGAGTGGCACCTGCGAGTCTTTCCTGGCTCGGTAGAAATCTGAGAATGAAAGTCGTATTCCCAAAAATCGACAGTCGAGGTCGACGTGAGCCTGCAATGCATGAAGGATGACTTGAACCTTCTCTGAGAAGGAGGTGCCGTATTCTTTGCACTGTCGAAGGCTGTTCAGCAGAGCGTCAGATCTCTGAGAGCCCGGGTGCTTAGTGGTGGCAGTGTAAATTCCCTGCCAACGAAAGTTAGTGGTTTCAATCGCACGACGAGACCCCATAAACATACACGTTCTTGATCCAGTTCACTGTCTCTCCGAGAGGACTCGGACATGCAGAGATTGTAGAAGTGTTCCTGTCATGAAGTTATTATTCATTCAATGGTGTGCATAGATTTACTGCTCACCGTCGCATCGTTGAACCCCAGAATCAGCGAAAATGCTTCCCTAACCTGGTTGAGTAGGCTTTCCTAGGCATAGTGCAAGTCAGTAATTGGTCGGAAACCAGAAGAACGGCCGACCTCTCTGCCGGCTTTAGCCCCAATAAGTAATATCTTCTTCACCATGCGATCCAAATATGCACGGTGTGCGCCAATCAGCGCATCTAAGTCGCCCTCTTTCTTGCTGATGAAGTCTATGAGAGCCTTCCACGAGCACTCGACTACTTCCAATTGACAGAATGCGGCCATCTGTCGTATAAAGTGGATCATTTCCGCTGTAATCAGGCGGATTTTGTGCCACTCTGGCTCCAGCTCTGGCTCCAGATGTCAGTCGTCGTGCGGCCAAAGCCTTGTCAAGACGCACCTGGGATTCGTATAAAGGCCTTGGTGGAACCAGCGGTCCTCGCCCACCCCTTTGTCATGGTGCTCTCGATCCGTTTCATCTTCCAGAGGTGATTGAATAGCTTCAGGTACTTGACCATCGAGTCTGGGTCGAGAACAGTATCCAATGGGGCATCTACTTTGTATTCCAGAGTGAACACATCCCAGCCGATTTCACCTTGGCTATATTCGAGCATCCGCGCATCAAGGCGTCGAAGGACGTCGGGAGGATCCTTCTGTGCATTAGACGAACGGATGGCTGTTTCCAAAGTCGCCGTTAGGTTATGGCGGTACAACGAGTTCGCCGGTTTCGATAAGCTTGGTCTGTAGACCTTAGAGTCTGAGTGATACCACGGGTATGATGACAGACCACCTTACCCAATTGTTTCCATCAGCTGATCCGCGAAGTCACCATGACCAAGTAGAAGGTAGTTCTTCAAAGCTCGGAGATGGTCCAACAACCGAAATTTATCAAAGAATATGTCGAACAATCGCTGGCTGGCAATTCGATAGGCGGCGTCTATCGAGCGCTCAAGTCCGAAAATATCGCTATACTGTAAGGCTTCTTTTCGTCAAACGAGAGAAAAGATACTTGTCTCTGCAACTCACTTCCGTGAGTATTGCTCATTTTCTCGCGAGTGGCAATCCAGTCCGTGTCGTGGCAACTATACCGAATGAAATTGAGACTCTTTCCAGTTGAGAAGATCTGTAGATATAGGAATTATTTGATGCAATTCAGGAATAAATATATACGACCTACTTTACTTCCAAACCCCTCACCAACAAATGCAGGTAACATCTCTTGCCGAAATTTGTACTTTCCCTGCCACAGACGGAGTCCACTTTCGCGTTCGCTAGTTAAATCATCTTGGTCTACGTGAAAGCCACCGAAACCATCACCCGTCATAATCCCCGCCCCTGCTGCAAGGGTCGTCGGATATACATATTGTAGATGGGCAAGTTCTGGGTCTACGGTGACGAAGAACTCCAAGTAAGGGTCGTATAATTCCCCCGAAAAGAGCCACTTCTGCAATGTCTCGAAGAAAGGCTTTGACACCTAGTGAGGGACTACATTGAGTCGGTTCAGAGGAAAACCCCGAGGCGCACATACCTCTTCAAGAAGCTGGTCCGTGAAGTTGCGTACAAATGGGTCGCCATTCTCCGTGTAGCTGTGAATGAGGTTGACAAGGGCGCCACCATGCGTATCTTCAACAAGTCAGTGGAGCTAATCAACGAAGGTGGCATATATTGGTACCTTTGGCGGCTTCTACACAAACACTCATCATACGCATCCGCAGCTTCCACTCATTGACCCATACGTCCAATCGTCTCAGAGTTAGGCCACTCTCCTCTGCTCGAATGTCTGGTTCCGATGGTATAACAGCTGTCGACGAATGGGTATCTTGATCTTGAAAGTTAGAGACAATATTCAACTGCGACTCCAAGACGGCTATGAGGCGATAGTACTCCGTCAACTGGGATTGGAGGTGATGGCAAAGACTTTGTTCAATCATGCCGATCCCAGACCTCGCCTCGCGTTCTCGGATAAAGCGATCTACGCGAATATACAGGTGTCCGACCTCGGACAACTTGTGTATCAACTGTTTGGTTGGTGTTGATATATATCCCTGAAAGAGAATGGTCAAAAGCCAAGCCATTGCCGGACATTCGCGCGCACATGGTCTTCTGAGAAGAGGAGGCTAGTCTCTGAGCCTCTATCCTTGCCTGTTGCAAAGCGCACATGCTTTCCCGATATCCCTTGGAGGAGGTATAACGCGTCTCTGAGTAGGAAAATTTCTGCGATTTGTGGGCATCCTATTCCGCGATTATGAGTAGGTACCAAACTCATTGTAATGTGCTATACCGGAACGAGCGCGAATTTCTCTCAGGAGCTCTGCTCTAGATCGTCCCGTTTTAATCCGCGGTGGCGGTATCGTGTCGATCGGTGAGGCTGCTGGTGTGTGTTTAGAAGTGATGGGGGGTGATGGCGCAAGGGACGGAAGGAAAGGAGGAACGAGAAGTGGTGCTCGAGTGGAGGACGCCAAAGTATGAAGAAACAGGACTGAGTCATATTTGCGCGACAGCACGGGCTGTGTAAAGGCTCAGTAGCAATTTGCGCGCTCACTGGAGGAAAGGGCACCTGTTCCAGTAATCTAGATAACAGGTTTGTGAATTGTACTGACGAAACACCGTCAGGGCGGTTCTGAGAAACTGGTGCAGACGTATAAATTAAGCGGTGCACAGCAAGAAGTTTATGTTCGTACGACGACGCTTAACGAGATCCGCCAGATGGCCGATATCCCTTTCTCGACTTTGCCCTATGTGGCTGGAGATTGTGTCAATCGACGTTGAGGACCTATAGACAGCGTGATTCACCTAGATAGGACATCTTTAGAGTGCGCGAGAAGATCGTTGAACAGGACACTGGTCGCTCCTAGACTGGGGGATGATAGAATGAATAAGAGACTCGAGCGAGTAAGTTGTAGACGAAGCAGACATTGGTTATTCTGGGACTGCCACTGCCTCGGGAAGAGCAACGCGTGCTTGCCTAAACGGTAAGTGACCGTGATCGCGCTCGCCGCTTTGGCAGCAGTTCCGGGTCAATCGCTCAAAGCTCGCAAGAGCTCAGCGCTCAATCTTCAACCTGAACATCCTCGGGAATCATTCCTTACACACTCGACTTACTCACCCCTCCACTACACCGTTCGTACCTGCTGGGGGTTGTGGTATTACTCACGATTTTTACGACTTGATACGACTACATGGAGCGATCCGATTCTTCAGCCTCTAGTTCGTCCGTGCGTTCGGGTAGGCCTAATTCATCCATAGGCTTCGCTTACCAGGCTCGCCTCCTCGAGCGCGGTTCTACAAATACCGGATCGCTTTCGAGGGCTGGCTCTGTCTCGACCGTCAATTCTCTCACCACCGGTAATAGCACGTCCACAACAACAGGCACGACCCGACGATGGACACCTTCCCATCGTATCGGCAGTAGTCTCGACGCTGTTCGCGGAAAGTGGGAGGAACGTGTCCGGGCGGAGGCTGTTATGGATGAAAAGGACTTACCCAGCGTCCCAAGGGAATCTTCGGACTCAAGATCTCCACGCACATCATCCCCTTCGTCCGACTCCACAGAGGTTTCGCCACTTCCATCACGAACTCAAGACCTTTCTGATGCTCAGCGGACTTATTCGAAACCTCGTACGACACCCGCCCCGATAATCGCCTCACCGTTGTCCCCCAATTCAACCGGTATTTCTATCATTAACCCAGACCCCGCGCGCCCGTCTTCTAACACCTCCCTCACTGACGTTGCATACCGTATTCGTCTTCCATCTTCCGCCTCAGCTACTACGGGTTCTGCTGCCGTTCTATCAGAAGCCTCCAGTGACGGTAACAGTGACCTACCACCTTTGAATGTTGCACGCTCACGTGCTCGCACTGTGAACGATGTCCCTTTAAAGGCAGCAAGATCATCTGTCTCTTTTGATGTATTTTCAACCCCCCTGAAGGACGAATCGCCCTCGTGGCGCATCAATCCTTCCCGAAAGGACATACCTAGCTCAGGTCGCATCCGTCCTACCTCTGTGTACGAAGATCTCATAACCAATACCGATCATGTTGGGAGGCAACAGTCCTCCTCATCGCCTCGTGCGACATCAAGCTCTCGCTCTCGGGACATTCCCGTCGACACTGTTGGCAACATCTCGGCAAGATCTGGGGCACTCCAAGATTCTCTCCAGTCTAGTTCGATGCCACCTCCCGCTATGCACCCCGCCCCATACAAGAGCCCATATATGACCAGCAAGAAGGCATCGACCTTACGGCGAGAACCTCATTGTCGGACGGAAGCTGGGGCGACACCTCCCCAGGATCGCTAGTGGGGACGCGGACGATAACTGGGTGGCAGACGACGATGCACAAATGCAGCGTGAGGAGGAAAAGGCTCGGAACGAAAGGCAAAAGTGGAGAGAACAACGTCTCGAGAGGCGACCAGCTCTTCGGCAGCGCGAATCTCGGGAATCTGTCGCCACTAGCGCAGCAACTCCAGATGGCGTTGTGGGCATCCCTGGTCGACTCAAGCTATCCCGCGACAAGGTTCCTAGCTCTCCTACATCGTCGCCTCTCTCCGCGGCACGAAGTACGAGAGGTCTCTGGGCAGATACTCAACGTCATCTTATGCAAGCTTATGAGTATCTTTGTCACGTCGGCGAGGCGCAGCAGTGGATTGAGGGTTGTCTCGGGGAAGAGCTCGGGTTTGGAGTCGTAGACATGGAAGAATCCTTGCGGAACGGCGTTGTGCTCGCCAAACTTGTCAGGGTATTTCAGGGTGAAGCTGTTGTTCGTAGAATTTACGACGCCCCCAAACTCGATTTTCGGCATTCAGACAATATCAACCACTTCTTCAACTTTGTAAGGCACGTTGGTCTCCCTGAGGTTAGTGCGTAATTCCCTCTTGGCCCATTGAAATACTAATGGTTTGTAATAGAGCTTCATCTTTGAACTTACAGGACCTTTATGAGAAGAAAAACCTTCCCAAGGTCATTTACTGCATACACGCACTGAGGTACCAAATAGTCTCTGTTTCGTTTGTCGCGCTGGTTGACCTTCGCCTGTTTTTAGCCATCTCCTCGCTCGTCGCGGCCTGGCTGAACGGATTGGCAACTTAGTTGGTCGTCTGCAATTCTCTGACGATCAACTCCAGAAAACACAGAAAGGTCTCAAGGATGCTGGAGTACCCATGCCAAACTTTGGAAACGTTGGTAGAGAGCTTGCCTTAGAGATTAACGAGGAACCAGAGGAAACCGAGGAAGAAAGTCAGCTCGTCTCGCGTATTCCTTTCGTATTGGTCACTCATCTGATCCCAGTACGCGATCGCCTTCTGCTGGAGAACGAGTCGTCCATTATATCAGTTCAGACACTCGCTCGTGGGTTTCTCGCGAGAAAGGCACAGGCGACGCAGACCGCCCGCCTCCAGTTAGCCCAAAGATATATTGTCCGCGCTCAGGCGCAAAGCAGGGGTGTTCTTACTCGACGCGCCGTTTCCTATTATCGGGGGCAGCAAGCTCGTCTACTGCCGTGGGTCGTTGCACTGCAGGCCGCATGTCGCGCAGGTCTTCTACGACAGCGATGGTATGCGTGGATCAGACGAGTCAAAGGTCGCTCACAGAATGTCGTCAAGATTCAAGCGCAAATTAGGGGATATTTAGTCCGTCGACGCCTCGCCAGGTTACACACGGCATTTCAGCGCAGTGTCTTTTCGGTCACGAAAATGCAGGCACAGGCTCGCGCGCGCATCGTTCAACGGAAGCAGGACCAGCTGATGAAAGTGTTCTCCACCCGGAAGGTATTCGGCTCCATCGTCAAACTCCAAGCAGCAGCTCGAGGCGCAATACGAAGGGCGGCCATAGCCAGGCAACTCAATGCCTTGGACCGTCTGGAAGGATCCATCATGGCACTCCAAGCGCAGGCAGCTGGGGTGTTGGTGCGAAGGCGAATAGGAACTCAACTTGCAAAATTGGAGAATATCACGGACGTCATCGTCCGCATTCAGGCAGGCCGTTCGGACATATCTGGCGCGCAAGCGGCTCTTAGTCCTTATCCGAGGATTGCGGAAAGCAACCCCGATCATCGTCCAGCTCCAAGCACGCGCACGGGCAAATCTAACGCAACACCACCATAAAGCATTGCACAAGACCTTGTCTAAGGTTGAAGTCGCAAGGTCAGTTGGTGGTTTCCAGGCATTGGCTCGCGCGGCCCTGTCAAGAAATCGTCACCGAGAGCAGATCAAACGCTTGGAGTTTTCCTTGCCGGATGTCCTTGGATTTCAGGCCGTCGCGCGTGGATTTCTCGTGCGTCGTGACTGGCACGCCTGGCGCGATCATCTACGCAGAAGCCATAGCGTCGCCTCTGCCTTGCAAGCGCTATTCAGAGGGGTCCTGCAGCGCAAGAAGTTCCGCGAGAAGATGCAGTATTACCGTGAGAACCTACACAAAGTCGTCAAGATTCAGTCCTTGTTCCGCGCGAAGGAGACACGAGAGCAGTATCGGCAACTCACCATGGGATCAAACGTCTCGGTCGGGACTATCAAGAATTTCGTGCACCTTCTGGATGATTCCGAGGCTGACTTCCAGGAGGAGTTGGACCTCGAACGTATGCGGAAACAGGTCGTCGAGAGAATTCGTGAGAACCAGGCTCTTGAGAACGACGTCAACGACCTGGATGTCAAAATCGCACTCGTTGTACACAATGTCAAGACGTTCGAAGAGCTTGTTAAGGTGCGGCGCAAATACGGGGCTGATACCGCAGCGGCACATGCGTCAAGGGCGTCCGTGCTGGCGGCCCACGGTGATCCTTTTGCGGGACCGAGCGCTCTCGACCATGCCGCGAAGCGAAAGCTAGAACTTTACCAACAGCTATTTTATCTTCTTCAGTCCCGCGGCGAATACCTTGCTAGACTATTTTTGGAAATGTCAGGAGACAACGTGCCTGAGAAGGACCGCCGCCTCCTGGAGAGGGTCGTCCTTACACTCTTTGGGTATGGGCAGGATCGTAGAGAGGACTATCTTCTCCTCAAATTGTTCCAGGTGCGATGTCCCCTATAACGTTTGGTTCACCGAGGAATAACATAATATTCAGTTCTCGATAGCAGAAGAGGTGGAGTGCGCGAAATCAATTGCCGACGTGATTCACGGACATCCAGTGTATATCAATATTGCGCTCCACTACATTCGACCCAAGCAAACCGTACATATTCGCGAGACATTACAACCTTTGATACGCGATGTCGTTGCGACTGACGACCTGGATCTGGAAGTCGATCCCAAGCAGGTGGCGACATCCCAGGCTCCACCCTGTGTATCTATGAATTGACCAAAACCCTCTAGATCTACCGCGCTCGAATCGACCTTGAAGAGATGCGCGCTGGAAAGGCAATCTCGAAGTCAAAAGACATTTCCTTCACCCAAGCCCTCAACGACCCAATCACACGTCCGGAGTACATTCGGCGTAAGTGGTCTCTATGTAACGAATAGCCGTGTGACACATTTTTTCTAGACCTTCAAGTGCTGAGATGGTGGACGGAAGCCTTCGTCACGGCTGTTATGCAATCGACAAGGAAGATGCCGTACGGAATACGATACCTGGCTCGTGAGACCCTCGTGGCGATTAGAGTGAGTTGTTCACGTTTTGCTCGTCCACACACATTCCCACACACCAATCAGAACAAATTCCCTGATGCTTCTGACGAAGCGTGTGCTATCTGCATCGGTCGCCTCATTTTCTATCGTTATATCAACCCAGCGATTATGTAGGCACCCGCCCTTCCTGATTCCCCTTTCTTCAACTTACTGAACTCCTCTGTAATTTAAGTACTCCCGAAACTTTTGATATCGTTTCTAGCACTGTTGATGTCAGCTCCCGCAAAAACCTTGCCCAGATCTCCAAAGTCCTGGCACAGATAACAAGCTGCTCCGAATTCGGGGATGACATGCCGAGCTACATCCCTATTAATGAATACGTGACAAAGGCCATTTCACAATTCACAGCCTGGCTTCTTGATGGTAGGTATTTTGTGAGCATACAAAAATTATGCATCTCAACGGACTTTCAGTTGCCGATGTCCCCGACGCGGAAACTCAATACCATGCCCACGAATTTTTAGATGTCACTGTGCAACCAAAACCGATATACATCTCACCTAACGAAGTCTACGCCATGCACGGGTTGCTTGCGCAGCATATTGACCGCCTGGTGCGCTATTTTTCGCTGGGCGTGCACACTCGCCCCTTTCTGATCCAACCCCTCAGGGCACGGGTCGTGATGATGCTTTGCGGATTATTCTCCAAGAGCTTGACGGTGTACCTCAATTTGGTAATGAAGAACTCAAAGACGCCAGGGATCGGGCAATCACGTTGGAACTGACAAACCGTTTTGCGCACGTCCGAGGTAAGGGATATCATTCGTGTGCCGAGTGGGAAATTAACCAACTGTTTAGATCCTCGCGCCGACGAGAAGACGCTCTGGGTGCAAGCCAAGCGCACCGTCCTCGCCATTCTTCGTGTTCAACCTGCCAAAGATCTAGTGGAGTCCCTTATGCAACCTGTTTCGGCCGAACACGAAACGATGTGGGAGGACATTCTTGAGTCTGAAATGGAGAGTGATCACCGCCTCCGCCATCCGAGGCGCGCGCCATCTGCGGCTGCACAAGAATCCGCGTATCGTCTGGAGGATATCCGATCGCAAGTTGATTGTCTTTATGTGTAGAACGATGCTAACGTCAGATTAGGCTGTCTTTTCATGAGGTGAAAGCACACGCAATCTTCTTCCTTCTTGAGTTAGAGAAGCAAGGGAAGATTACACGCAACGACGGTTATCAAGGCATCTTAAACGCCTATTGCCCACGATGTTCGCAGCAAACACCGCATGCGCCTCCAGCGCCAGCAAGAGATAGGGAACATGACGGAAGCTCTGCAACACCTCAACGAACGCAAGAAGTACTTCGAGGAACAGATCAATAGCTATAATAGTTACGTTGAGGTGGCCATGGCAACCATGCAGCGAGGGAAATCGTATGCGACTTTCTCACACCTGATCATGCGATTTACACTAACCTCCGCCTAGAAAAAAGCGAATCATCATGCCTTTCACAAAGCAGTACTTTCATCTCCGGGACCTTCAGAAATCAGGCAAGACTCCCCAGTTTGGTTCGTTCAAGTATAGCGCACAAGACCTGTACGAGAGAGGCATACTCTTATCCATCGACCAATTTTCCCCAAGGCAATTCGACAGGATCGACCTCGTCATATCTTCGAACCAGCTTGGAGTGTTCACTATTGAGTCGTTCAACAACACTCTAGGAATCACAAATCGCATGGCAGTCGCTGATGTCCGGCTGGAAGATCTTTTACAGGCTCAATATCAAGACAGAGCATCACTCTCCTTATTTAATGGCCTCGCTAAATTTAATCTCAATTTGCTGCTGTATCAGATCAACAAGAAGTATGTTTCCAGTCCCTTCACTCTGCACATGTCTGATGTCTTTCTGCGCCAGATTTTATGTATGAATAGTCCATTGTCAGATATCTTGTACCTGCTTGCCACTCGTTTATTGTCTCACGGACTCAGATGTTTTCACCGATCGATATATTGTGTAGTTACTACCATGATAGTGCTCTTTGATGCCACACCTACCTGGTACCGATACGGGCGGCCTACACGGGCCACTCTCAGGTTCAGGCAAGCGAGCGTATACCACTCGACTAGGCCGTCAAGTGTCGAGCCACTTTCGCATGTCATGAGCATAATGGACACTGTCCGGGGCAACATGGATGAACGTTGAACGTTGAACACTGAAGAAATCTCACTTCGCTTGGAGTTCGTTTTTCGACTTAATTTTTCCTCGGTTCCCTTCAGTTAATGTGTGTATCCCATCTAGGTTAGATATCGATATCTTCCTTCCGGCCTCTTCTTGTAGGAATATTACCAACTCCTCGGGGAATTCTCCCCATCCGCCCCTTTTCTTCCGATGTAACACGCGGAGTGTTGCTAAGCTGTATCATCGATGTAAGCACCCAGCGTTGGGCTATTCATCCTGATGCACTTCCATACCTCCACGCAAGCCTCCACGGGCATAACACTTGTCGTATGAAACCTGCTGCGCATGATGGCGAGAGAACAGAAACCCCAGTGGGGATTCCGGTCAAAGTTAAAAGGAAACGACGTGCTTCTCCGAGTCGGCCATGCACAAGGACAACATCTTCGCGGTGATCTCGCTTCAATAAAGCAATTTGTTTGCATAATGCCGCCCGAAGTTCTTAGTACAGTAAAGCCGGACAGGGTTAATACCCCACGCCATGAAATTTGCATGAAGCACGGAAGAATGGAAGTCAAAGCATTCAAGCCCTTTTCGACATCACGCCTTCCGAATTGTACGACAGGCACATGTGAATGATTAATTGCAATTTTGGTAACATACATGGGATGGATCTGCGCACCTCTTGAATATCTCCTTATCGACTTATGCGAATCCACGAGGCACATGAAACCGCGGGCATGCGACTCCGGGACTATCTCTGACTTAGAGGGCTCATCAGAAAATGCCGTGTTGCCGCTGAGGTGGTCGTCGTTTGCAGGGCCAGTGGCACCAAAGTGGCACTGCTCGTCGCCCCAGATTCAAACAAATGCGGTACGTATATTCAATTGAATCGATATCGCATCGCTAATAATGAATTTTACCTATACTGGTAGTAGATGAGATTAATTGATCGATAGGACGCACTAAGCAAAGGGAGAATCACAGAGGTGAAGTAACTCCGTTTGTATTCGCTCCATTCCTACCGTTGCACTCGCTCTTCTACAAGCCCTCGCCCTCGTGAAAGCTTGAGTACGTGCCTTGTTCGCGGGACGGGCGATAAAAAGGTACATTTCCCGAACAGGTTCCATTCCGGCTCCGGGTAAAGTCAGTTCCCGCTATTAAGTCTGACTGGCTTAGTGGAGATAAGATCGCACATTAGATAACACATTACACGTCAAAAAAGGAGCTCCAGTAAGCTACGTAGTACGTACACACACATCACTAGCCACCCGATCAAACTACTTTCTTGGAAATTGGCACCTCCTTGACCAAATCTGCTACCCGATTGGCGATTCTAGTTGTGCTCAAGAGACCCGTGGTATTCGCAGGCTTCGACCACCCCCCTGGCAGCCGTTCGTCCCCAAACCATTCTCGGATAAATTGCTTCGATACTCGCCCCTCACTATCGCCAAGTGTTTGTAAAGTGAGTGCGACCTCTCCTCGAGAGATCACACCGTGCAATCTACTGAGGGGCCTTTGTAGCGTCTGATCACGGGCTGCGCGAGCTCGCACGAGATCTTCGAATGTAGAAAGTCGTGATTTTCAGAGGAGTTGAGTAAATTTTGAAGCTAGGTCGTTGTCTACGGTGACAGGTGCATATCGACCGTCTGGATGACAGTTGGCGTGAGTCAAAGATGCGTCGTGTTCGATGTAATTGTGGCGGGCAAGATCTTCGAGGTCAATCGTAAAGTGTCGACCACAGACGAGGGTGCCGCCCACGCTCAGAAGGGTGGCTAATGGCAGGGAGATGTGGTAGTGCTGCCGGATGGCACTAATAAGTTGGTAGGCGGTGATACCGCGTCCAGTCATGGGGCCTGTAAAATGGACGTAAGTCCAAGGATCGGTGGATGCCGATAAACGCACGCACAAGATTCCATGATTCGCGAGCGCATTGAGAGCGGGACAGGGAGAACGACTATCTTTAGCAGAAGGTGGAACGAAACTGTGCTTTTGGGGTCGACATGCTAGTGGGGGGGGAGGAGCAGGAGGCTGCGAGGTGGGGAAGGCGATCAGCGGGTGCAGGTCTTTAAGCACCCCAGGTACGGCATTTCGGAGGTATGCAAGGGAAGTAGACATATATCGGAAACGGCTAAGACCAGGTCCGGCATGTGGTAAATCAAAACACCAACGTGACAATGCGCGATTTGAAGCGCAGATAATGACAGCGTGGCCCTCCGATTAACAATCCAATCAAGAGCACCGGCGAACAGAACCGCCGACTTAGATACAGCCACCCCACTAAGCCACGGACGCTAGCTGTAGGGCGCAACCTGATGGCATGAGGTAAATGGGTTCTTGATATGTATGACATGTTCCGCTATTCATATTGTTGTGTTCTATCTATTGGTTTCTTACTGTTGTTCTGGCACTGCAGCGTAGCCCGTGGGAACGGGCTGTGTACCGCTCAAGCCTCGGCTCTGGGTCCGGTTCCGGCCTCATTCCGGGTCTCTAGATGTCGCCTCCACATCCTCTTGCCACCGTGCCCCCTCCTCTTCCTCCTGGGTGGACAGAACACGTTGGTAAGATGCCAACACATATCCGTGTATTTCGTGCTGACGACTCTGAACAGGTCCTACCAGCCAGATATACTTTTTCAACACCCTTACCGGAGAGTCTACTTATGTGCGACCCTTACCTGCACTGCCCGTTTCTACGCCCAAGGAGAAACCAAAAATCAAGACGCCCATTCCAGGGACAGACTGGCTCCGTGTAACAACTAATCAGGGGAACGTGTTTTACACCAACAAAGCTAAGAAAGAGAGCGTATGGACTGTACCTGACGAGATCAAGGACGCAGTCGAGCTTCTCAATAAAAAGGAAGAGGATGACAGAGTCCAAGCGGAAAAAGATTCACAAGAAAGGGCACAGAGGGACGCAGTGGCTGAGCAGGAGCGCGAAATCGAGAGGATCAGAATGGAGGTGCAGGAGGTCGTGAAGAGGAAGGCAGAAGACGTCCTTCCAGCGGACGAGTCCGTCGTCTCCAAGAAGCCACGCGTAGAAGACGAGCCAGAAGAGGGAGAAGGAACAGACGACGACCAAGAAGAGGACTGGCAGAGAGAAGCTGCTGCGCAACTTGCTAAGGAGGCCGAGGAAGAAGAGAAAAGAAGAGAGCAGGAGGAAGCAGAGGCAGCACAGAAAGCTCCCGAAGGTGCTCCTCAAATCCACATGCCTGACCGTGTCGACCTTTCCATCGAGGAAGGGAAGGCACTATTCAAGGTGTGTTGATGTGGCAGTTCCCTCCGAAACCATTTCACGCGTGCTACTCGCAGACCTTACTCCGGGAGAAGGACATCAACCCATTACATCCATGGGATACGTCACTTCCATTGTTCATATCCGATCCGCGCTATGTACTCCTTCCGTCTGTCTCCGCGCGTCGCGAGGCCTTTGACGAGTACTGCCGAGAGCGTGCTCGCGAACTTCGGGCGTCGCGAGTCAAGAAGGAGAAGGAGGATCCCAAGGAAGAGTTCGAACGACTTCTCACAACGGAAGTAAAGAGCACGCGAACGAGCTGGTCCGATTTTCGGAGACAGTGGAAGAAGGACAGGCGGTTTTACGGTTGGGGAAGGGACGACCGGGAGAGAGAGAAACGGTTTCGAGAATTTCTCAAGGAGCTCGGAGAACGTGTGTGTTCTTCCTTGTCGCGTGTTTGTCTTTTTGACCTGAAATGATTTTAGGAAAGCGTGCACTTGCGCAGAAAGCGGAGGCGGACTTCTTCGCACTTCTCAGAGAGAGTGGTGTTACTCAACAGGGTGCCGCTTGGAAAGAGGCAAGCAGGTTTTCCGTTTGCCCAACTAATTGTCTGACTCTTGTACTCAGGTTAAGAAAGCCATATCTGCCGACCCTCGTTATGATGCTGTCGGCTCGTCTTCCCTGCGTGAAGAGTTATTTGACACGTTCTCAAACTCACAGTCCAACCGAACGGCTCCAGGATCCAAGTGAAAAACCAGCGGTTGATATCGCTCCCGTTGAAGGAGTCGATGAAACACAGAAACGCAAGGACAGAAAGGCACACGCTGTTAAGGAGCGCGAAGAGAAAATCAAGGCGGAGCGCGATCGAGTGCAAGCGAATATTGAGAAATCGAGGGTCGATTTAAATAAAGAGGAGGGGGAACTGCAGTTCAGGTGCGCCATAGCTACCTGCTTCAGACTTCGCGAGCCGTGTACTGGCGCTCACCTGAGCATCATTTTTCATTCAGGACTCTTTAACGGATGCTATACGGGAACCACAGGTACGAGCGGCCTTCTGTCACGGGCGGCGATCTAATCGTCTTGTCTAGGCAACATGGGAATCATCCCTTGCACAATTGCAGTCCGATCCACGTTTTCGATATTCCTCTCTGTCTCTGGGCCACCAGCGCCATTTGTTTCAGACGCATGTCAGCCAACTGCGCGCAAAACACCTGGACAACTTGCACGCGCTCTTCCTTTCCAATACTCCCTCACTCGCCACGCAGTTTACTGTGCTTCCTGTTTCGTCCCTCTTGTCCTCACTCCCGGCTACGAAACTGGGCTATGACGTATTCAAGCTCGAACAAGAATTTGACCAGTGGCAGCTTACAAGAACGACGAGCGCACGAGAAGCGTTCAACGATATGCTATCCGAAAACTCTTTTGTTGAGTTTTGGGGAAGGTTGAGGAAGATTGGGGGCGAGGGAACAGAGGGAGGGGTAAAGCGAGATGACGCTGGTGATGAAGACGAAGGTGAGGGTGGTGGAGGCAACGTTGACATGAAGAAATTGGCAAAGAACGTGGATATTACAGAAATGGAAAAGGTCTTGAAGGTTCGTGCGCGCTGCCCCTTTCCGCAGAGTCATTTACTGACTATGCGTCCTAGGGAGACAAGCGGTACATTATGTTTGACCACGTTCCGGAACAGAGAGAACGATGGGTGCGGGTACGTATTTAGACGTGGAACAACATGGCTGTGTTCTGACCACGCGAAATACAGGAATACCTGTCGCGATTATCGGCTCCGAAGTTGTCTGTGCATGTGGGAGACCGAGTCGGTAGTAGCTAGACTATTCGGAGAACAGTACCATACTTTAGAGTAACGTGTGAATGCGAGACTGACACGTCAGCCTTTTGGTAACACGTTCCGTTGTATAACAACCCGTCTCTTCCGTCTTGGTCTCTACTCTTGTCTCTCTCTCACTCCCTCCACCCGCAGTGATGCGGTTGCTTTCCTTTCTCGTTGCCGGCGTCGTTCTTGCGAGTCGTGTCCTAGCTCAGGACATCGATCCAGAAGTCACTGTTGAGAAACACCACTACCAAGTGCGTCTTCGGCTGGTGTCACATGCTCGGTCTCATTGCTGAACGCGTGCACAGAGTGACATTGCCCGCCTTCGCAATATCGTAATAAACAGGCATGTCCGTCTTTCAACGCACCTGCCACCGCTGACGCGTCATTCACCAGTCTTTACTCGCACCGGTTGGTGTGACCACCTATTCTTCGGAGATACACTCTCACTTTCCACTAGCGATGTGTTTCTGCGAGAGCTCATCTCAAATGCAAATGATGCTTTGGAGAAGCTTCGCTTAACTTCGCTCACTAACAAAGATGTCTGGGATGGCACTAGCCCCCTTAACATCACCATTAAGACCTTTCCTGCAGAGGATGGGTCAAGTGGACGCATCGTTATCACGGGTACGTTATTCAGCCTCTCCAAACCATTCTACGACGCTGACGTCGGACACAACAGACAACGGTATTGGTATGACTCCAGAGGAGATGACAAAGAACCTGGTTCGTGCTCACCTTGACCAGGTGCCTATGGCCCTTCCTGACCCATCTACTTTGAAAAGGGAACTCTTGCAAGATCCGGGACTGCGGAATTCCTTGCGCAGGCTGAAGGTGGTCCGGAGTCAGCCTCCAATGGCAACCTGATTGGTGCTTTCGGCCTTGGTTTCTACAGCAGGTGTGCCCCCCGCCCCCCCTGTTGCGTATCCCATGATTCTCTATTTTTGACTATCTCCCCAGCTTTTTGGTCGCCGATAAGGTTTACGTCGCTTCTGTCCCCGCCAAAACGTCCGATATCCCCAATCCCCAACAATACATTTTCAGTTCTTCCAGTGACGATAATGACTTCGCTACCTATCCCGACCCTAGGGGTAATACTCTGGAGCGGGGCACAGAGATCACACTTGTGTTGAAGCCCGATGCTCTTGAGTACCTCGATCATCATACCATTATCGAATTAATCAACAAGCATTCCTGTGTTCTCGTCGTCTTTCCCACTCTACTTGTACCAACAGCAGGAGGAGGAAGTTCCTGAGGAGCCAGCGACCGAGACCGAGACACCTGCCAGTGATGAAGAAGCCGCAGAAACTTCGGAGGATGAAGCCGTCATCGAAGAGGTGAAGGAGTCTGAACCAAAGGAAAAGAAGACAACTCTGGTTGATCATTGGGCCCACCTCAACGCGCAGCCCCCTCTCTGGACGAGGTACTGAACTCTTCGCCTTTCCTGTGAAATCTAATTCATAGGACGCGCTTACAGAGACGCCAAAAACATTTCTTCCCTCGAATATGAGCTATTCTATCAAGCAACTTGGCGTGACTTTACTTCGAAGCCCCTCGCATGGAATCACTTTTCTGGCGATTTAGGATCTGGCGTTTCCTTCCGTGCTCTTCTATATATTCCGGGGAAACTACCGGATGACTTTTGGCAGGGAGCTCAAACAGTGACCAATGGGATACGCCTTCTGGTCAAGCGCACCTTCATCACGTCTGATCTTGGCGACGATTATTTACCAAAGTGGGCCAGCTGGGTCAGGGCTATTATTGACGGTGCGAGAATTCCTACCCCCGATTCGAAGAACTCGGGCTGATCGCGTCGCTGTAGCCGACGATCTCCCGTTAAATGTTTCCCGCGAGATGCTCCAGAACGCTTCATTCTTGCGCCAAATCAAGCAGGCGATTCTGAGGCGTATCATTCAGTCATTCACAAAGATCGCAGAAGATGATCCTGAGCATTTCTCCAAGGTTCATAAGGTCTATGCCAACGTTTTCAAACTCGGTGCCATTGAGGACTCGAAAAAACAGGCGAAAAGCTGGTCCCGCTGATTCGCTTTGCAACGAACCAGCGTAGCAACTCAACATTGGATGAAGTACGTTCTCATAATTTGTAGTGTGACGGTCATTGACTGTCTGTCGCCCTTAGTACATTGAGAACAAAAAGGCAGGACAAAAGCAAATTTTCTATGTCTCTGATGCTGGCAAGACTACCACCTCATTGGCGAAGAGCGTTTTCGTCGAAAAGTTGCATGCGCGAGGTTATGAGGTGCTCCTCCTGACGGATCCTCTCGATGACGTCCTATTCCACCATCTCCGAAAGTGGAAGTGAGTGTCAATGCCATTGTACAATTGACTGGCTGATTTTGCTCCAGAGGCATTCCCTTCCAGGACGCAGCTAAGGCCGGGTTGACTTTCGGCGACGAGGGTGAGTCTGGAAGTGGAGTCCTTTTTGCAGTGCATTCGATTATATACTGCGGGTAGATCTCGATGCTGAGGAAGAGAAGGCTAGACAAGCAGAGGCCAAGGAGAAATTCAAGCCTCTCCTGAACTGGTTGAAGGAGCAAGCTCAGGACGTTGTTCGAGATGGTTCGCGTCTTGTTGACATTTCACAATTGTGTATTTTGATGCCTCTGTTACAGTTGTCATATCCGATCGCCTGGTGACTAGCCCCTGCGCTGTAGTCGCCGACGTGGGTGGCTACACCGCGAATGTCCAGCGTATCATGAGCGCAACGAGTAAGGGCCAGGACAACAATATGATGCTCGAGCTCGCGAAACGCCAGAAGGTTCTTGAGCTGAACCCGCGATCGCCACTGATCGAAGGTCTCCTGCGTCGTGTGGAGCAGCTACCAGGGGAGGAAGAAGAACGCGATATTGAGGCCGAGGACGAGCTCAGGGAAGTCGCCGCGGTCTTGATTGATGGTGCCCTCGTGCGCTCTGGATTCGAGGTGCCCGACTCTGACGAGTACGTATCGGAAGCATACGTGTAACACGAGCATCATCCCCTGATTGTAATTCCAGATTCCTCATCCGTGTGGACCGCGTCCTTCGTCGCTCACTTGGCGTTTCGGAAACCGCACCAACTGACACTACGGTGAAACCCGCGCCGCCAGTGGACCCAGTAATTCTTGACGAATCAGCGTACGAGCCTACGCCCGAGCCAGTTGTGGACGAGCCGCTAGCGTTTGAAGGCAAACCCGGTGTGATCCTACCCGACGAGTTGAAAGACAAGATTCAGATTGAAATGGAGGAGATCGGTGATGACGAATACCCCTTCCACGACGAGTTGTAGTGTCTTTAACACACCTCGATGTATACGACGTCCATAATCACAATCAAACAAAAGTATTTCTTCCGACATTACACGAGAGCCGTCGGCGCCCTTTGCGGTGCCTTAGTCGACATCGATAGGATTCCAGGTCACAGCACCCTCTTTTCCGCGATCGAGTTTATCGAGTTTATCGATATCCTCTTCGCTTATCTCAAAGTTAAACACCTCAATGTTAGAACGTACGCGATCCGGGTTCTGAGACTTAGGAAGAGGAACGAAACTGGATACGCGATTAGATATACCAGGAGTAATAGGCTATGGAAAGCAGTGTCTTAACTTGTGCTGAAGAGACCAGCGAATGAGAATTTGAGCAGGATCTTTGCCGTACTTGGAGAGGAAATGCGTCGTTCAGCCAAGGATAAGGTCGCGAAGGACACTTACTTTTCTCGAAAGTTCTTGCAGCACAGGATTTCCAAACACCCCCCTGACCAAGGGAGTATATGCTTGGACGACGATACCATGTGAGCGGCAATAATCCACGATAGCTTTCTGCTGGCAGAAAGGGTGGAGCTAGCACATCGGAATTGATCAGCGTGAGGCCGGTACTCCAGAAGACGAAGATTACCTCTATCTGATTGACGGAGGGAGGTTCGAGCCCTGCTTCGCGGATTTCTTCGAGATGCTTGACATTGCTAGGGCACTTTCAGTCATGTGGGACCTCACCATAGTGTTCACTCACTAATTGGACACACCGACCGACCTGAGTTTACCCTCTTTCCTGGCGGTCAAAAGTGCCTCCCAGGCCTCGAGGCGGGCGGCTTTCCCCCCGTAGGCACTGTGTATGAGATAGAGGTCCAGATAATCTATCGTGAAATGATGATCCCGAATAAGTAATCTATAATCTGTCCCCTACCAAAGCCAAAGTTCTTGAGCGAGTCATCGATAGCGTCAAGGCAGCTTTGGTAACCACCAGCAATCTTATTGATCTTGGACGCTAAAGCCCGACAGTATTCGTACGGCGCGATCGATCAGGATAGGTGGCAAGTGCACACACTGACGAAAATGTCTTGGCGGGGTAAACCGCTATCCCTGACAGCCTCCCCAACCTGTGCTTCATTCTTATATGCACGAGCTGAGTCTATATGTCTGCAATCATATTATTTGGACGTGAGGTCGAGACAGATGCGACGAGACGACAGACCGATAGCCAGATTGAAGAGCAGCAAGACAAGCTGGCTTGCAATTCGGGTTCTGGTAAACTCCCAGCCCAACGACAGGCATAGATATGCTCGCGCCTGCGGATTCAAATACATAGAATCATCTTAAATTTAGAAGTGTCTGGTAGTAAGAGATGTAGTACCGCTGGCCGCATTGGCGGCGGGTCGCAGATAAGTGCACGTGGCAGACATTGATCAAGCCACGTCTGAGCAAGCCTGAGCTCGAGCCTGAGAGCATTTATGGCCTCTTTTTCGCGTCTCCAGCTCGCGGCTGCCCTCATAGGTCCAACCAGACCCTTCTGTCCTTTACTTCCGTGCTGACCTCTCCATACCTAGAATATGACAACGACCCAACCGACCCTGACAAGCCTTTCCGCTCTGCTCATGAAAGCGCCATCTTTGCTCACCTCCGTCGCATCCCTCCCCTCCCTCCACAACCCAGGAAAAGCGTCGACTACCTCAGCGTAGATCTCCCGGGGGATAATGCTAGTGGTGCAAGAGCAGACTCCGCCATGGGGCACAGTAGGGCCCCGAGCTCGACGGATATGCTCAAGAATCCATTTGGGAGAGACACAATCGCCTCAGACGGTGCCCTCGAAGAAGGGGAGGAGGCGGATATAGAGGTCGACCTCACCTCCTGGGGTTTGGACTCGTTCATTCCAAAGGATAAGGCCCGTGGCAGCAAGAATAGCAAGGGGAAAGACAAGGTCGAGACCCTCCCCAATCCCCATGCGGCCACGCAAGCATCCTCCTATCGGTCCGTTCGTTCTCTGAGTATGGGAAATTTGGATTCGTTTGGTGTAGGGGGTGCTTTCCTTGACTCGCCGTCAACTGCTGCACCGGAGAGGAGGCGAAGGTCACTCGGATCTGCACTCGAACTCGGGGATTATCAACAGGTTCGACCACCACTGCTACGTCAACGACGCTCATCAACCCACGACGCTATTGATCGCATCCCAGCTGCACCTCCTCTTCACTCCGTTCCGTTTCCAGCGCAATCGGTCCGCTCCATATCTCCTGGCCCAAACGATGGCCTCGTTAGTCCGCTTCGCGAGCGCCCAATATCTTCTGCTAGCATAGGTCTCCTTTCTGAAGGAGAAGAGAAGCCAAATCCCTTCGCGGTAGAACCTCCGACCCCCGATCGGGCGTCGCGTTTTGATCCAAAAGCCCGTGCACGATCAATGTCAGTGGCTACCATTGGTTCCATTGGCTCTCGAAACTTTCTTGCGGAGGAAGCCCTCCAAGCTCCGTTGCGGCCGTCATCTCCGTCGTCTCGTCTTCGCACGAGAACGATCTCAAATGCCTCCATGCTCCGTGACCCTGATGCCGCTTCGCTCATGAGTGGAGCCCCAGTCCAACGTCAGCCCATCAGGGAAAGACTGTACTCGACTGCTGAACTTATGCGCCCTAAGGTTCTTGTCATGCCAAGCCCGCTCCAGGGCCAGAATACCGTTGTACCAAACGAACCAACAAGAGAAGGGTTTGAAATTACGACGGATGGGCCCCCTCTTCCATATGGAGCACGCTCAAACACTGGTCGTCGCTTATCCTCTGCGGGGCTACTTGGTCCCCCCTCAGCCTCCGCTGTCCCAATAGCTTCGAACTCATTTACGCCTAATCCCCGTGCCAGTCTTACGTTGTCTCAGCTGACATTCAGGAACACCCTCATGGTAGGAGGCCAGCGTGATGTCGCATACACGGATATCGACGCTGGTCTCCGCCGGGCCACAGAAGATGGTGAACAAGTTATTGAGGAATTCCCTGAAGAGGAGCCCGCTCGCCCTGTAACAGTGGTCGTAGATGAGCCCGAAAGCACCGGTCGGCCTGCTGGGAAGTTGTACGGGCGTAGTCTGGTCGATGAACTGGAACATCGCAAGGCTACAATGCGCAGTAAGCAGAGGCGCGTTATTCCCCTGACTCTTCACGCTATACCATTCTTCTGATCCGCGCTGCCCCTCAGAGTATTCACTGGTGATGATCGTCCCTCCATGATGGCGCGCGGCACAATGCAGCGCCCTACCACACTTATAGACCCTGCTTCATTGAACCAACGTCCGGTATCACAGAATGTGCTGGCTAGATCGGAAACACGCCCTAACCTTGGCCGGAGGGGCTCTTTGGGCGGGAAACCCCTTCTCAACTTTGATGAAGATCAACCACCAGGATCGGGTCCTTCACCAGGTGGACGTGCCGCGCGGTCAGTCTTCGGTGTTGACACGTTGTGGGAGCGTGAGATGACAAAACTCAAGGAAATCGAGGCGAGGGAGGCGGAGGAACAGAGACGGCAGGAAGCTGTCGAGTCAGAGCGGTTGCAAAATAAATTCAAAAAGAAGAAAGGAAAAGAGAAGGCAGTCCCCCAGGATGTCCCCGTCGAAGAACCCATTGTACCCGCTGCAGCCCCCATACTGCCTGCCATTCCCAGAGGAATCACCAAAGGTGCACCACCTCCCCCCAACGACGATGACACAGAGAGTAGTAGCGAGGATAGCGATGTGGACGCACCACAGCCTCCCCCGAGGATCAGCGCTGAGGGCTGGCACTCCGGAGACTCTGACAGAGGGAAGGGAGGGCCAGTTCGTACCACCGGTGTCGGACCACGCTATCCAAACCGGTCGCGCAAACATACTCCCGCCACTCAGCCTCAACTCATGGGTGATGACGACAGCGAAGAAGACATGCCGCTGGCTGCCACCGTTGATCGCGCCGTTCAACGTGCAACTCGTCTTGGCTTCCCAGGTGCCGGACCAAACGGTTCGGACTCGGACGAAGAAAAACCACTGTCACAACTGCTGACGAGATCCAAGCTGCTGGATATCCCATCCTCGCTTGACGCTGGCGAGCCTGACCTTCCATCGGCCTCGGCGACTCCCAGTAATGCTATGGACGAGGACGACGATGAAGACGATGAGCCACTGGGTCTGCGGGCCTCGCGTTTCATTTCTTCCCAGTCGCAACTGGGGCCCGTAGATGCTGAGGATGACGACGACCGTCCCCTCGCCCTCCACCCGTCAGAACAGCAGCGTCGCACACAGTATAACATGCTTTTGCAACAGCAACAGCAACAGCAATTGATGCTCCAGGCGCAAATACAACAAAGCATGATGTTTTCCCCTCCATCATTGATGGGTTCTGGCTTCTTCGGCGCTCCCGCAATCCCACAGGTAGTGATGCCTATGATCCCCCCGGCTCCTGCAAGTCCACCACTCGGCGCGCAAGATACGACGAAGTTCGGACGCGTGGATAGATGGCGACGAGAGATCGTCGGAGGACAACCGTGAAGCTGTGCATCACGTGTCGAGCCATCTGTATACCCGTCGTCCTTTCGAAGTTTTCCGTATGAACGCTTAACGTCAGTCTCCACACTTCATATCGCTAGCACGGACATGGTACTGTAGATTGGTTTTCTAATATCACTTTGAAAAAAAAAGTAAAAAGTACAGCGGCATAATGTGCGTGAAATGTCCGCAGATAAGTATCTATGCAGGAAATAAGCATTGGCAGTAAGTGAGAGTAGGGGGGGAAAGGAGAGGGGAACTTTAGGTGGACATCCGATGCACATGAGAAGATACGACAACATGGTGAGAATAAGCCATTAACACGCAAGTCCCGCGAGAGCGAAACCAGGGGTATAAAGGATTGGGTGCACTGGGTGAAAGGGAAATAAGTGTGTATAGGGGGATGAGGTGTGTCATGACGGATTGGCGACCCATAATTTGCGCTTTGGAACAGTGACGATTGAGACATCGCGGCGCGCCATTTCATCTTCTATACGACGCTGTCGCGTGTCTTCGTCTTCATCTGAATCGATCTCCTCCGTCTCAGAGCGTAAGCCAGCATAAGACGTTGCGTCTTCCGCTGCCGTGTGAAACAATGGCTGGTGGAGGTAAGGGCTACGGGGCTCCTGAGGAAACGGGAATTGGTCTGTCCCCGCCATGGAGATGGGACGGGAAGGGCTTGGCGTTGCGATTGGGGGGCCAGTGGCCCCAATCGCGATAGGCTGCGCATTCGCTTGGAAGCGGCCAAGGAGAACTGTCAGGGCAGAGTAGTTGGGGACGCCCGTTCCATGACATGATGACGAGTAACGCGTAAAACGCCATTATCCAGACCAGGAAGGCAACGAAAGGCGCTAACGGTGCTCGATTCCAGAGCTCCACCAGAGAAACGGTACACAATGACAAAATCAGAACATGCATGAGAACATGAAGCGTGATTTCTCCTTTTGGTGGTACCAGCGGCGGCTGAACTTTGGCAGACGGCGGGTCAGATAATCCCTGAGCGCTAAAATGGGTTGTGGTCGCAGGCGTCGAAGTAATCCCCCGATTATTAAGCTGCATTAGGGCATAGTCTAGATCACCCTGCAAGTTTCCACTTCAGCAAGACGTCCCAAACCCCCGATCGTTGTACGTACCACAGCATTTACACTCCGGCGGCGCTCGAGCCAGCTAAGATCGCTCAAGTTGCGGGGCGTTGGGGGCGACCTATGGACGGATTCATAGATGTTGAGCGTGCCACTGACACTATGGTGTCGCACTCGTCGGTTGACAACTTCGAATGTACGGGGGACAGGTGATTCAGATTCCGGGGCACTTTCTGCGCTGGACGCAAGCCCTTCTCGGCTTCGAAACCAGAGTCCGAGGTGCCTCCGAGAAGGGGTGTGTCCGGGTGACGAGACGGGGGAGCGTGCCCGTACTCCGCCCTGATTCCCTGTGTCGGCGATACCTCGGAACGAATTAAGCTTCTCTGCGGTGTCGGAGGAGTCAGCTCGGGATCGTTCGGCCCGGATCTTCCCAACGATCTCCTTCGGAGTGGAGGCGAACAGCCGCCAACGTACAAAGTAAGCCAGGAAAAGAAGTGGGATAATGCCGTAAAGGGCAACAAACAGAGCAAGTCCAGCTCGGCCATGTGAGGTCTTCAAGGTCATACTGGATGATGCCGCGCGTCTGTTGATGGCCGCACCACTCGAGATAGACGTAAAGGAGGACACCAAAGCAGTCAGGACCAGTGCCGTACGCAACGACCAACATCAACACAGAGACGTATAGTGGACCAAGGGATTGCTGCGAAGAAGGACCAGAGGTAGATGGCAGTGATAATCTATACAAGATGATAGTCGGAAGGAGTAACGCCAAAGATATCGGAGCCAGTGACTTGTGCGTGACAGAAGTGTCGAATAGATGGGTTGCATCAGGCAACGTACCGGAGATAGATGATGGTGATGACGAAGTCGTCGGAGAGCCATGCCCTGGGGGCGATGCAGAAGACGACGCTGATTGCGTGCCTACCGCATTTGCACAAGTAGAGATGTATTGTATGGTAACACCTGCGCCGTTCGCATCCGCGCCTGTCTGCAGTTGCCCGTTGCCAAAGCCACTCCATCGCTGTCCCGACTGTGACACCGATGTGCCGTATGCCCTGAGAATCCACATATCAGACAGATAGTTGCCAGAGCCGTCTTGGCCGCCGAAAATTATCGTATCAGAGTATAAGGCCCGGGAAGAGCCCACAAGCCCCGAGGAATATGATATTGAAGCTGCTCCGCTACGAGGCTGCGGAAACGATACGTTCCCAGACTTTCCAGGGTCGCCAGCAGGGAGGATACGAGACCACGAACCACCATTGATATCAAGCACATCCTAATTAAGAATTGAGGAACGAACAACGAACGAAAGGGTTGCTCGGCTTACCACCTCGCCTTTCTGAAGGCCGCCTCCGTCATCCCAGATAGAGGAGTTAAACAATCCGAGGAGAACAAACACTTGGGATTTGAAGCTCGATGAAAACGGATTCTGGTTTGCCACCACTGCAGAGCCGATGCGGGGTACAGCGCAGGGGGCAGGCAGGACCGAAAGTCCGGTGCTGGTGTCAGTCACATAGGAGTACGGTTGGGCACAAGAAGTGTTAGGACTTGGAGTGCCGATGCAGCCACCGAAAGCCACTAATTGCTGCTTGACGACGGTACCACCCTCCCCTGATACGGCAGTATTGTTACCCACAGTTTTTTTTGACCAAATCCCAACAAGCGAGTTTACAAGATTAGATGAGAGTGTACCAGAGATGTCGAGCTGCCAGACGTCGGAAAGCGGGACAGGGCTAAGTTGCGAACCGGAACTTCGGACGCCGCCCATAAGAAGGAAGGTATTGGTCGGCCCTGACGAACCGGAAGAATTGAACGGGATGTTGATATCAATTCCACCCACCGCGCCTAGGAGGGCAGGAGTAGTCGAGCTAGATGATGTATTCACATGGGACCAGAATTGATTATTGTAATCAAATTCCTGTGGGTAATCGTGAGTATACGCATGTAAGAGAGCGAATGCGCTGGTTGGCTCACCCAAACGTCAGATAGGGGTTCTCCATCGGAACCCTTGCCTCCGATTACGACATGTCCACTGCGACTTGAGATACCGATAAGAAGAAGTCGGAAGTCTGATGTAAGGTGAACCTACTAGCTCGCGGCGAAATCGCCACCTCCAATAGCTGCACTTCTCGGGGGTGGTAAAGCAGTATTTCCGCCTTGGGGCGTCGGAGAAGACCAGACAAGAGTATCCAAGTTGAGGCTGGGTAGGATGACGGATATCAAAGAAGGTCATGAGAAGCAAGAAAGGAAATACTGACAGGTAGGTCTGCTGCTGCGGAAGCCCGCCTTGGGATTCACCGCCAAAGATGATGAGGTTACGGGTGGTGTTATCATAGCCAATCGATGCGTCTTTGAGGGGTGGAGCTGAAGAACCTTGAAGAAGACTTGTGAGATTGATCCACTGAAGAGGGGGGACTGGCGTGGATGTCGATATGGATTGGGCACGAGTTGTGGAGAATAGGCAAAAAGAGTAAAGGAGCAAGAAATTAAGAGAAGGCATCACTTCCCTACTACCAACGCCAATGCTGGGGCGCCAGCTGAGCTGAACGTTTTGACCGCCCGCAGTTTGTTGCTCTGAGGCCGTGGCCGCCTGGCAGCCAACACGCCTTCACCAGTGGCCACGCCACGGCTACGGCCAATAGTCGGCCACTCTTACCCGTCTCGGTGTCTCGCGGCCCGGACTTGAACACCAACGACGATCATGTCAAAGCGAGTGTTGACCCAAGATGCGCATACAGCCAGTAATCTCTCCTTTCAATCCCCCGCATCTGATTTGTAAGTTTTTACTCCCCTCCCCTCTTCTCCTCATGTCCTCTCTCAAGAATCCCCGAAGACCTCAATGCTCAACTCCAGAACGTAGGACGTCGCATAAGGAGGAGTGAGCCTAAGCCCTGCTATCCTATCATATGCCCGTCCAATGCACTCATCTTCCAACCTAGGCGTTTCTGCAGGTTATGCCACCAACAGGTTCTCTTCTGCGTCATCCATGCAAGATGCTACGTCAACTCCGATTAACGCGTCCCCGATCTTTCGCTCCTCCAATGATACCCTACAAGCCGTCTATTCTCAATTTTCATCTCCCATTCCTGCGCCATCCGATAAGAAGCGCATGCGTGCCGAATCTTCAGTCGAAGAACCTTCTGGTGATGGTGACCGGGAACAGGGCGACGAGGGGAGCGATACGGTGATGCAAAGTGCATCAGTCATTGGGGCAAACGATCTTGCCTTGTCGAGGCCAATGAAACCCCTCCGTCGTAACCGCAGGACGTTCGGGCAGACAATGTCTCTACCAGCAAGTGTATTTGAATCGCGCGTTGGCGAAGAAGACCATACTATGCTTAAAGCAGACTCGCAAGAAGAGGAGGATTGGAGCACTGCTGCCTTTTCCGGGGAGCCTTCAAAACCCCATACCTTGGCATGATGGAAATCTAGCGTCCTGGGTCTACTCCAAAACCCGTAGGTACGTAGTTCTAACTAAGCAACCACAGTCTGCCACAAAAATGTTACCACTAGAAGTGAGCTGGAGAGAGTAGCCAATCATATCGGTCTGCTGGCAATCGTATTGAATGGAGATTCTTTGCACCCTCGACGCGACGCCACCCATACATCTCAGTACTGAATCCGGTTCGGTGGCATGGGTCAAGAACAGCCAAATATGGTAAATTGTTCAACGAAGGCGCTAAGTGGCGAGCGGTACCAAATCCCTGGTCATCGGTTGTCTTTTCCACGTGTACCTTCCCACGTAATGAATGCTGAAAGCACTCGCCACTTCGGCTTTTCCTGGGTTCATCACTGTCAACCTGCACTAATCGTTTATGGGCGTCCTTGTGATCGCAGTCACAGCTTTATTGACTTGAACGGCATTTATAAGGTTTGTGCCTGCCTGCTGGTGGCTCTTCTTGTTTTCGGGTTCGGGTTTCGTGGACTAAGGCCTGGTCCTTTCACATCACCGTTTGGAGCCATTTGGCGCTCCAGGTGATTGTCTCGCCACAAGCCGGAGACAAGACCCCCCGGCATATTTGGTAACTCGCAAGGCTCATCACGATACGATCGGCTAGCATCGGAGTAATTCTTCAGTTGCCGAATGTTCTGTGGCGGCAAAATCGCTTACTTCACTTAAAACCCACAATGCATCCTCCTTCTTGTGTGCCTCTCCTTCCTTACCATGACCCTGCTCTCGGAACGCGGACTCTACCTGAAGTATCCTTCCCCAGCGCCTAGTTATGCCTCTACATCTTCCCATACCCATGAGTCACCGTGAGTGTCCTACAATGTACAATGGACGGAACACTTACAGCATGTTTCGGCCTTATAGTCCTCGGCGTCCCCAGCGGGACCTGATTCATCCGCATCCTGTCCAGTCGTTGCCCCCGCTGCGGGCTTTTCTTAGAGACGAGGGCATCAATGCGGACATCGATGCTCGTCATCCTCAACTCGTAGGTACCGCTCATGAAGCCGCGAGAGAGGAAGCACGGCGGAGGGCTCTCAAAGCTGCTGCGACACGGTATGTGTTTTCTGACCTACTGACCCCTCAAGTCTCACTGGCTACCCCTTAGCCTCTACAATAGATCCAGCCCTAGCCACGAGTACCAACAATCGACCCGTCCCTTTGATAGAGTGCGCATGTCGGGTTGCCACAGGAGGTCAGCTCAGACTCTTCTCTTTATGTCAATTTATGGACGGTGGCGACAGGAACCTTGACTGCGGGGATCCACCATATCACCAAAAAATCGTCAGACGGTTGGTGTCACCTCCATACACCGTCAAGGATAACCGCTACACATTAAGAACTATTTCGTCGCCACGACCGTCCACATCTCGAGCTGGCACACCCGAGAAGAAGACGCCGAGAGAAGTGGAGTCGTTCAGGTGAGTGTCGACCTCCCATGGGCACAACATAAGTCGATAATTTTGTACAGGCCACCGCGGTCGCCCTGCCGCGAGGGATGAGATCACTTCACCTGTTGCTTCAAGAAAGAGATCTAGACCTTTAGACTTTGAGTCAGCCTCATCGGCCTTTGTTTCTCCGTCCTTTTCCTAACGCCGGTGCCCACCCCCAGGCAATCAGATGATGGAGATTCCGACGGTGACATTATCAGCCACTCGCACTTCAGTAATGTGCCGGGGGCAAAGAGGGATCAACTCACGGTTCAAGCCGAAAGTAACGACGTCGATATGACAAATTCCCCTTTTGGAACGGCCACCTTCGAAAAGGATGAACGATCTTCGCCGCGGACATCTAGCAGGTCTTCCGGCGGGCTTAGAGCTGGAGAGAACCTCGAACGCGAATATTTCTCACCATCTGGAATTAAGCTCGAGGTTGTCGAGCTCCCTGTCAAATACGATACTAAAGAGTGGCTCAAGCATGTAGAGCCATGCCCCGAGGGGAGTAAGACACCGTGGCGTTGCACATGGCAGACAATGAAGAATGGCACTCCGATGCCATGCGACTACTCTTCCAAAAAGCACCTGGTCAAGAGGCACATTGAAGCGACACACCTTTGCATCAAGTATGTGCTAACTAAATTTGGTTGGCACTTTGTCCTAATGCGATAACGCCTTTTGCAGGAGGTTTCAATGTACGTGGTGTGAGAAGACTTTCACGCAACGATCAAATGTGGCGGGATGTCATCTGAACACCCAGTGAGTTTTTTTTTCTTTTGTTCCGCACTTCCCCTATCGAGCCTGCTTTGTAGTACTGGTGCATCCCCTCATGGATGTGATTTCTGCGGCGAGCATTTCAAAGATCCCTCTAAGAGGCACAAGCATATGTTACGAAATCATGGTTACCGTCCAGGAGAGAGTAGGAAGAAGTTCAAGTCCGATGAGTCTGTTCAAGGGCAATCTGTGCATGAGTCACTCGAGCCATGGAAGGTAGCGGATGAATGATACGATACGTAGTTATTGGCTCCCCTTTTTTCCTTTTCTTCGATACCCGCTACTTGTCATCTTTGTTTTCATTGCCTCAAATTGGGAGGTTGCGTACTCTGCTATATGGGACATGTGTGACATCGGAACCATAGACGAGATGTCGTCTCTTGGCTACAAGCGAGTGAACCCCCGGGAGCGTGGTTACCATAAGCGACACGACCAGACTATCGGCCGATCAGTCCCAATCGGAGCTTTCTTTGTCCCCCCATCAGATATACGGCCTCCGTTGGGGGATAGAGCGCCACGCGGTAGGGTTTAATTGTAAGGGTGCCCTAACCTAGCGGAGTTGATCCTCTGGCATGAGGCAACTGCGCCGCAAGACCAAAAGTATGGTCTATTGGTAAAGAAGCCGCTTGCCTTATCCATGGGTGTTTGAGCGTCTATCTCATCAACGGCGGGCATTCAGGGATGGACGGTTGTGGAACCGGAGAACAAAAAGGATCCGATCCAGGATAACGGCTCTGATCATCCCCTTACGATTGTGTCCGAGTGATCGGGATTTGTAACTGTAGCGCCAGTTTCCAGTAAGCAATAGCTACCGAGTGACAGGTTTGTTCCCAACAACAACGTTCCTCAAATTCGTCCATACCAAGTTCCTGGTAGAGCGCTCACTAGTTTCAAACAGAAACATGTCTCCTCATACCATCCCAGCGCTGGGAAGCCTCGCGATTCAGTCACACTCTCAATCGTCGCAGTTGGTGCATGTCTCCCCTGCCACTTGTCATAACCTCTCAGCATTCAAAGGTTCGTCTTCTTTTGGACTTTCCGATCCGTCACTCCAATTCCGGTGGTGTTTCTCAAGGAGTGAATTGTCCGTAGAACTTCTCAAAGAGTACCGCAAGTTGGACGATACCGTCACGATGAGGATAAACAGGACCACAGCTCAGTTCCGTGATCGCGATCGTATGGGTGTAAGTGGGAAGGGAAGCGTCCAAGAACAGGCATGTTCATATCTGTGGCAGGAGCTGGTCGGTATGTTTGGGTCACTCCATCATTTCTTGGGAGTTCCGAGTGCTTGACATCGTGGTAAGAAAACTGGAAACGTCGAGCTGAACTCATCAACTATTGTGTTGAAATTACGAACGAGACACGGATTGGGCAGTCGGATCAACTTGGGGATGGCGCACCCCCTTCGTCTTCCCTTGCTGTCTCAGACGAAACAAAGGTACCCGGGATCACCAACCAATCCCTGTTCGTTCTTAAGTTTTTCTTTGTTTAGTCCCGACAGGTGCGCAATGAGCTCGCGGTTGAAAACATTGTCCGCCGACGCTCTTTGGATGGTTAGCGAGTGCCACAGAATTGTCCGTGGGAGTGCGAAAGGCTGATATCATCTCATACAGCGTTCATTTCCCGATGCCGGTATTTTGAGGCACCAGTATCTGACGAAGAAGCTCGGCGGTGGTGGAATGAGGCCCAGAGGCGCCATTAATCTACGTAGTTTTACTATAATACGCACACATTATCACAGAGACGCTGTAAGTAGGTAAAGTGGGGGGCAGTGTGGCCGTTGGCCAGTGTCGCTGTGGCCTGGCGTAAATGACGCAATTCTGAATACAGCTGGCACTATCGTTCTCAGAAGCTGAATCATATCAATCACAACGACGACCGACTATGCTCTCTAGAGGCATCATACAGACCTTATCGTTGTTTTTTGCTGCAGCACATGCGAGCACTATGACAGGTGCACAGGACTCGTGGTCGATTCCAGGTTCTTTCACAAATGACCTCAGGGTTCCCGTAACTCTCGGTGTCATGTCACGTTGTCCAGATGCTCTCCTTTGCGAGACTCTGTTCGATAAGGTCATCCCAAAGGTAGCCGAAAAGATCGATCTTTCTCTCGCTTTTATTGCTAGGTGCGGTGATACCCCGTCTTCAGTCTGGCTTCCTACTGACTCTTTCGCAACAGAGCCGATCCCTCAGATCCAGAATTCGGCGTCACCTGCCGCCATGGACGCGATGAATGTGCCGGGAACGTGCAACAACTATGCGTAGCAAAGTACACGCCGATGAACACTTGGTGGGAATTCGTCACATGCCAAAATTACGAAGGCAAAGATAGAATCGGAAGACCAGACGTAGCACTCAAATGTGCCCGTACGGCCAAAATCGACTGGAATGGTAGCGAAGTCGGTCATTGTGCAGGCGAAGATGGTAGTGGAACAGGGGAAGAGGGTGTACGACTACTGCAGCAGAACATCAAAGTAGCTGAAGCTTTGAAAATTATGTACGTCGCCGGTTTGATCCCTCTGACTGACACGTTCTCATATATTCACGCCACAGCAAGAGCTGCACCATCGTGATCAATGGGGAAAAGGTTTGTGTGCATGACGGGACCTGGAAGGATTGCGAGGTCAGCAGCCCCTTCCCAAACTTGCTGCACGGCACAAGCTAATCCAGATGCAGAATGGTCACGAAATCAAAGACTTCATCAGGCAAATCGAATCAGAGTATCGAAAGTTGAATGGGCGTTGAAATAGGTTAGACGGTAAATTCGAACGAGACGCTTCCCGGACACGTATTGATCATTATTTCCCGAGTATGAGTTCGTATACGATGACTACAATGTTTATTCCTATGAGTGGTACTTTTCGGGGTCAGTTGTCGTTCTTGTCTCAGACACAGAAAGGTGACGACGCGTACTTCGCATGACGGTTCTCACTGCACCTATGAGGTTGATGAGTCTGCCTTTTACGCCAATGTCTTGCACAGGGTTCCCGTATCCACCGCCGTGGTCATAGTTTTGTTGAAATCCAACATTATTTGGTGGTGGGGTAGATGACCATCCGACTGTACGAAGAATAAGTCGCCAGCAAGCAGAAGTCAAGTGGACACGCACTACGAGCGAGAAAACGGTCTTCGCTGAGGACCGCTACGGCATTTATGAGGAGTAAGCCAATATAAAATATGCCGCCGAGGAAAAGCATGGCTGAAGGAAAGAAAGTGTTTGTCTTGTTGAGGGGAACCTGCTCGGATTTCTCCGGCTCTACACTTGCACCACACCACGACGACCATGGTCATGCCACGCTTTACGCGCGAGGCACTCGGTACGGGTAAGCACACATCCTTATGTCCTGATGATCTATTGACACGTCTACAAAGCTGTGGTATTGGGTCGCCTCATTTCTTCTCGCCAACATGCCTCGGCGTCCCGTTTACTGCTTTCTGGTTCGCGTAGACAGTACGTATCCTCGCCGATCACTGTATTCGGTATTCTGAAACGCAACATTCTGCAGCGCATCCTTTGGGGCAAATCCCTTCGAATGGTTCCGGTCTACGCTGAATCCAAGTTTGCGACAGCAGCGGTCAAGTCGTGAAATAGATACCGCGAAACGGACAGAAGCTCAGGATGACAGCCAAAGCATCTTTGATACAATCACTCCAGAGGTGGAGAAGGCACAACAAGCAGACACAAAAGCGGCTGGCACTCGTCGGAGTGATCATGTACGTGAATGAATAGCGTATCGCATCTGCCAGTTTCTCACCGCTTGCGTAGCACAAATACTCGACTGCAAATTTCAAAATCTCACATCGGAAGCTCAACAAACTCGGTCGTCAGATTTCTGGAAAGCCTATCGATTCTGCCATCTTGCAGATGACGTTCAGCGAGAAGCGGGCGAGCAAGCGCATTCGTAATATGCTCGTCGTTGCGAAATCTCATGCGGCGCTGAAGGGCATCGACCCTCGGAAGATGGTTGTCTGTACGTCAAATTCTATCCACCTCCGTCTGCTCCCACTCTGATGTGTACCCAAGCCGAAGCTTGGGTGACCAAGGGTCCAAGGTCGCATAAGCGCATGGAAATAAAAGGACGCTGCAAGTTTGGCATTCGCGTCCACCCTGACTCGCGGATGAGCGTGATACTGAAAGAAGGAAAGGCGCGGGCACAACTGTTGGAAGAGGAGCGCGCGCGTAAATTAAAGCGAATAGTTTCAGCAGGGCTTGTGCGAGAGGATAAACCTCTGCGCAACCCAGGGTCGATGTGGACTTGGTAGCTTACCTAATATCCTGTAAGCGCGTAGCCACACGTCACTAGAACACTTGGACTACTACGGTACTCGCACCTGACCTTCATCAATGACTCCGTCTCTGGCCCTGCGTGGCTGGCTTCGTCTGCCAGTCCTCGCCTTGGCCTCTCTTTCGTGGTCCTTTGTCTCCGCTGCATCCCATTCCTTTGAAAATACCGCCATTGTACGCACCGTTGACCTTGGTGGGTCCCTTGTCCACGTCACAACAACATACGCTATTCGGGCGCTTGATAATGGTGCCCAACAATACCTCGTCACTCTCGGGGAGAAAGAGGCTCAGTCCACGAGCTGGTTTGAAGCAAAACTCAAGGGCCAAAGCGAACCTTTGACTGTGGCCACTCGTCCGCTCATTCCTCACGAGTCAGCAGCATACATCTACTCACACGACACTGCCCACACTGACGCGTCTTTTTTCCCTGCAGCGGCACGTACGCATACATAGTCGACCTGCCAAAACCTTTGGGTGTTAACGGCACAGTCAACCTTGTCGTCGAGTCCGTTCCTAACTCATACCACCTATCCGTGGCCCGAAAAAGCATCACAGAAAGATGAACAATCGCTCAAGTACGAGGGAGACTTGCTCGTTCTCAGTCCATATAGGACTGCGACTCAAAGGATCAAAGTGCGGTACGTGTTAGCCGTATGAACTTTCTCGTCCATCGTGTGACATGAACGCAGTGCGCCGGCGCCTCGCATTATCTCGTACACCACCCCCGAGGGTCTAGACGCGTTTACGACTGACAATGTTGCGACAAAGTCGAGCGCCACGATCACCTATGGTCCTTTCAGCAATATCCCCCCATCTACATCTTCTGCATTCATCGAGGAACACCAGAAGCACATTGTCGTGCATTACTACTTTGGACACCCGGTCGTGGAGATTACATCGCTAAAACGCACTGCTGAAATTAGCCATTGGGGTGCCAACCTCAACATTCAAAACGATATTGACTTGCACAACGCTGGTCCTGGGTATGTACGACTTACTTACACCAACCGACTCGGTTCTGAGCCTTTGTGATAGATTAAAGGGCCATTTTGCTCGTATTGAGCACCAAAGCCAATCGTACTTCAATCGTCTGGCGCCGCACATCATTCCCTCTTTGACTTTTCACCTTCCTCCCGGTATTCATTCCGCATATTATTATGACCTCAACGGCAACGTGTCGACCTCGCGGTTACGCCTTACGCCATCCATACCTAAAGCTGCCCAAATTAAGCAATTTAGCACCCTCGAACTGCGCCCGCGGTACCCTCTTCTAGGCGGCTGGAATTACTCATTCACCCTCGGGTGGGACTCGCCACTTGCAGACTCGGCTGGATATGATGCAAGCACGGGCCTGTATGTTGTGAGCGTCCCGGTCCAGACTGTCATTCCGGGTGCAGTTGTCGACCAAGCGGAAGTGAAGATAATATTGCCGGAAGGTGCAACGTAAGCCAGCGCGAAGGATGTGCTGACTCGACTTGTCTGCTTACCTGTGTTTGATAGTGACATTGGAGTATTCCCTCCTTTCTCCCCTCTTACACATGAGCGCTCGACACACATCACGTACCTCGATACTATTGGACGCCCTACTGTCGCCTTATCATTCGAGAATTTGACAGACAAGCACAACGGGTTGATCTACGTGAGTTTTACTGAGAGTCATTTAGGCTGTTTCTGATAAAGTTGAGTAGGTGACGTATAAAGTTCCGCTATCAGCGCATCTGCAGAAGCCTAAGGCTGTTTCCATTGCTTTTGGTATTTTTTTCCTTGTCGCCTTTTTGGCCCGGCGAGTAGATCTCAGCTTGTCCAAGTGATCCGTAGTGATAGACAGTGAAATGAGATCATCATTCAGACATCCGTGGTGACTATTCTACAAAAAAGAGCCGTCTACGTTATGGAGATGCCCTAGCCATAGTGAAACTACAATCCTGGGATCAAGCTTAAGTCCGAACACGCTCGTGGTATAAGTGTTGCGAATCATGGTCGAGAGTAGAAATATCCCCTTCAGGGTGCAGAGGGTCGGGGGATTGGACCCACTTCGCGTACAGATAGCGCTCAGTCGTCTTTGTGTATTCCACCGAGGCTATCCCCGGACAACACGACCACCTCTCGCAAAGCTGTGTGAAACCCTAGCAACGCGAGGCTGCGACCAAAAATATATTGAAAAAATGAGCTCAAACAGTTCGTATTCGTATTGCTAGAGATCCATGTGCGAAATAACTGTTGCGATGCTATGAAGTGTTTCGGTCGTGGATGGTTGGTTTTCTCGCACCGTGTTGTTTTTTTGAAACAGTGCCATGTAACGCTAGCAGACGCTAGACCATGTCTTGGGGCGAAGTTCAGTAAAGTGTAATTAGGAAAGTGTTAGCACTCACCGTGGTGCGTCGGGTCTTCTGTTCAAACAGTTTTCTTGAGGATGTCCCGCTTCTGCTGGAGCCTGTGACCACTCCAACGATTCCAGTCATCGTTTGGCAATGTATTCCACGGGATATCAACTTCAAAATCAAGGTCCAATGAAGCTACCCTGTATTGACAGTTTGTTAAATAAGGAGAACACTCTAAGGGCACATACTTGTGAACAGAACAGGACATAGATGTCAAGAGAGCCCCAACGGGGTTTCTTCCCTTGATTTTGCAATCGTGGGTTGAGTGAATCATTCCTATAATGTGAGAATGAATGTGAAGTACCAAAAAAAAGTGCAATTGACCACGTCATTTACCACGGCACTGCTTGGGAGACCTCGTATTGTCCATAGGTGTCGCAACCTCCTTCCAGAAATTCTGTGACGTTGTCCTTGTCTTTCCCTCAGCGGTCATTGTTTCAATGATACAAGCAAGTCGAGCCCCCTCTTCCTCAGACTAACGGCCTGTGCAAATTCACGCACCCGTCTGGAACAGAGAGTAGATATGCATACCCTTGCGTTCTGTTTTAGCATAAACCAACTATTGTTAGTACCTACCCCAACGACTTGAAGATTCGGGCATCCTTTGCTTCGCCTCGCTGGCCTTGGTCCAGTCAGTTATACTCCTTGACAAACCTGGCAGGTTGTTAAATTGGAGTCTTCAAGTTCGCCGTTTTGGTAAAACACCTACTTTATGAGTGCACTGTCTTCATGAACAGACCATTTCCCCTTCATCCGTAAGGGGTGGTACGCGCGTTGCACTGGTCATACACCGACCGGATGCGCCCCGGAGGCACTGCGCAAGCTGAAGGGGGGGAAATACGTTTGAACAGATTTATTCAGGGGACTAAAACTCAGGATCACTTACTAACAGTAGTCCGAAATCTGCCTTTTCTGGTTGCCCTGAATATGATGTCCTCAATGTCCTCACGGCTTGGATTATGCTCCTATCTTTGGGTGAGAAGCGTCGGATGTATAGATTATCAGCTCACAGCTTTGTATCTGTGAATTGCACTATCGGCCTGTTCCTTTTCAATGTCGGTGAAAGGACCCTTCCGACAGGGTATGTCTGGGGCATGTGTGCAATATATGACGCGATCTTAAGGCGGAAAGCTTCCCATGGTGCACCACTCCTTGGCTAACCACCACTTTGTCATGCGGATCTCTGCATGTTCCTCTGGGGTTATATTACTATAATACATCTCAGAAATGGGGTATCGACAAAGAGTTGAGGATCCGGGAGTTAGGGATACGTGCTAGCATAAACACTTATTCCAATGTTAGTCACTTTCACGCGTTCCTTGCAGTAATTTGGTACTGTACTACTTGATTTGTTCATCGGCAAATCCACATTACAGATCGTGTTAAGGGGCTATACGCAGGCGACTTGAAATGGGGAAGGCAAGGGCAAAAAAAAGGTGAAATGAAAAATGCCTCGCGTGTATCAGTGGTGGATGTATGGGCCGTGTGCCCGAGTTGTCTCTGTCCAAATGCCTCTTTGTCCGAGTCGTGTCTTTGCAACGTCGTCCTCGCGATTGTATCCCCGGGTAATATCTCACGCATTCGCCACTCTCAACGAACCATCACCGACTACCTCCCAAAAACCCAGAGCGCCTCCACCGCTTAGAGCACTGAATACCACCCGCTCCACCGACGCGTCGAAACGCCCCCAAACTGACCAGCTTCTGTCAAAGCAGCAGCAGCGCCACATTCTGCAGCCCTATGAACTTTCCCAGCGGCTCATCGCGCTTTGCGAACGAGGTGACGTGGATCTCGCGGTTAACGTGCTCCAGCACGCTCCAAAGAACGCCCAAAATGTAAAAGTGTGGAACACTCTCATACAGAGATGTATGGATGCGGAGAAATACAAACTAGCGTTCGGTATCTTCGTAGACGTACGTCTTCCTCCCACCTATCCTCACTTAAACAGCTCACGCACCCCTGTCCAGATGAAACGTCGAGGTTTCGTGCCAAACATTAGGACGTATGCGACCTTGATGAGTGGGTATGCTACCATTGACGACTGGCAGCCATTCACGAAGCAACTGGAGTTGGTGCATTCCATCTACGAGCAGCTGAAGCAGCGACTCAAGACATCCCACGACCTGGTCGAAGACCGCAGCAGTGGGACAGAGGGCACATCATTCATCCAATATTCCACTGCCCTCTACATCTCCATTCTTGGGAAAGCCGGGAAGTATCAAAGGGCGCTTGACGTCTTCCATGAGCTAGACACTGATGGTCCGCTAGCGCCAAATCCAAAAGTCTACAGTACCCTCCTGTGGGTCTCGGCCGACCGCGTGGACTCTGACGATGTAGAGGCTACGACGCAAGCGGTATCCGATGCAAAGTACGTCTGGAGGCGGCTCGTGCGCAGCCTAGACAAGCAGCCGAGACATTATATCGAACCACGCTCCGTCGAGGCCATCATCAAGGTGCTTTCTCGCGGCGAGTCGTCGGATCACGAGCTCATGTTCGACATCCTGCGCGATATCTGTGGGCTCCCTCGGCCTGGCGAGGACCGTCCACCACCGCCACCCAAAGTAGAACCGAACGTGTTCATACTCGGCGAGACCCTCGACGGTTGCACCACTGCTGGCCGACCAGAAATGTCCATACATTACGCGCAGATCGCCATAGATTCCCCCAAGTTGCGGCCCGTCCTTCGTGTGTGGCACCTGGCCAAACTCCTTCGCGCATATGCCGCCCTCGCCAAAGAGGGCTCGGCCCCCCCGCGCGTTCCGAGACTGCAGCTGCTTGGATAGAGTGGTTCATTGCGCAAGGCCGCGAAGACAGCGTGCCGAATAAGCACTCGCTCAACACCTTGCTCGGGTTCTGCCACCATTATGAGGACATGCCGTCTGCTCTCCGCATAGCCCGCGCCGCGCTGGAGGGCCCCGCGCGTGACAGTCCAATATCGGTGAAGGGCTGGGTGTACCTGCTCCGTCTCGCGGCCGTGGCGCCGCCGAACGACAAGCGGCAATGTTTGGACCTTTTGGCCCGGCACAATTCCGTTCTCGATATTTGGGAGTCGAAGTCGGCCATCAAACGGTTGCCGCCGCTCGAGAAGGACCCCGTGTCCCTTGCGCGCTGCATCGTCCAACTACTCCGAACACCTCCCGCCTTGCCAGGTTCCGACGCTGACGGTGGACTCGATGCTACTGATGTCGAGAAATCCGAAACTTTGTCGGATATCGGAAGACGCGCCAAGTTGTTCTTAGAGACGGCTCAGCGCTGAGATTACTACTTCATTCGAAAGTAGGTTTACTATACGTGCTAATATCTCTCGTATATTCATCACGACCCTTCCGTTTATATAATCACATTTTCGCCAACTGGTTCGAAGAGTGCCTGTGTTTCTTGTCCGTGCGCTTACGCACCGTATTGCGAGTTTATGGGTAAGGTTACAATGACCGACAATTCAAGGAATGTCCCCAATTAATGTGGCAATATAACAATGGTCCCAAGATCCTGGTAAATGACTCGCGTATCGTGTAAGATCAACATGGGGTATCTATGAGTGCATGTGTAGGACCGCGCTGAAGGACCTAATGGTGCAAGTTCATAACCTAAAAGTGTGTCATACGCCTACTAGTGAGACAACACGAACGAGGCAAGGCGGCGCATGGGAGGGCAATTAAGTGTAATTTCATAAGTAGAATCGTCCAACTGAAAAAATTACCGACGTTCAAGAGCACCAATACCTCCAGAGCATCATGCAACTGACTTGGGCCGGTCATCCAACGACCGTGCTTTTCCGCTGCTTCCATCTTGGTGGAAAGCAGGTGAAGGGGGGACGAATGTATCGTCAGTGAGTGCCATAGAAACGGGCTGATAAGCATGGTGCGATGTGCCGCTTTGCAGCGATTCGGGTGGCGGTGTGAATGTGTCCGTGGACATCGCTGCAAGCTGCAAAGGTCGTGCGTTTCTCCGGCTCCGCGCTGATGGTGCATTCCGACGGCGGAAGAGATATATAAAGGCCGCGATAGCGAGTAGGAGAATAACAACAGCATTCAGTCCGAGAATCGCAAGCATGATGGGGAAATAGGTATTAATCTTGTTCAGGGTATGTGTAATGTCGTCCGACAGAGATACGGTAGTTCCAGGCGTTGCTGTCGTCGAATTTGCTGCGTTGTAGGTGATATTGGTACGAGCAACAGTGCCTCGCGCAGCTGCAAAATCCTTGGATGCTTGATTCGGGTCGACGGTGGAAAGAAGTTTGACGTATGGAGCTCCCATATTTCCCGAAGCGTCAAAATCGCCAAAGTCGTAAACAGAATACACAGAACGAAGGACATTGTCGCCGAGAATCATGTCACTAGAAGTTCACATTCATAATTCTGATTAGTAACGGCAGTGGATTTAGATTTTAGTTAAAGCGTACAAGTTACCTGCCGCAGGGGCCAGGGCTGAAAGGTCTTGGGATACAAACGAGCCTACACAAGTTCCTGGGTTATTGGTGCTTTTTGGAACTAGATCTATAGGGTGGACGGGGAAAACTTGGCCGCTAGAGAGATGTAAAGTCAGGTGTACAAAATCACCAATAAAGGTGTCTTACTTGATTTGTATTGCGGCATCAATCTCGACATTGCATGGGACCGACCATAGACCAGTTTGAGGATCTAGCTGTGCTCCTGGGATATTTCCATATATCGCATTGCTCACTTCAGGGGACGCATAGCTGCAAGGTGGTTAAATTATGAGCTTACCCGAGCGGAAATGCAAACACACCTGTAAGATGTTCCGCTATCCAATAAGGCAACTGCCCGATTCGAAGGTGCATTTGGCACTGTAGTGGTCATGGGAATAACTGAATTCCCGACTAAGATAGCCTCAGTCAAAACGGTCCAGCGTCTAGGGCCAATGATAGGAAAGGTGGGGATTGGGCTAGTCTCATTGACGGCAGCATAGTCGGGGTCGAGTTCGCCTATGAGAAACGTTCCTTCGGTATCATTGGTAGGGTCGGTGGATCGTTGGAGGGACAATGCTATGAAATTGGGCTCCCGAGGGTTGTCGCTGAAGAGGTTGTATAGCAGACTACGGCCAGATGAGGAACCAGTCTTGTTGACGAGAGCATCGATGGTAGAAAGTGAAGTGAAGCCTAAACCAATGATCCCATTCGTGCCGTAATCGAGTGTAGGGTTCTGAGCGCTAGATACGTCAAGAAATGCCTGATTTGGGACAGATATACTGAGATAGAACAATATCAGGCTTCGCCATGAGCACTACGGTGCGTGAGGATAACTACCCAGCGAATTGTACAGCAGAGTAGGATATGTGCCCATAGGCCCATCCAAGTCCATACTGGATAGGGCGATTAAGCTGTGGCCTAACGTTAAGTGGGGGGACGGAGGCTCACCGTCAGGTTATAAGTGGTTGACTAGACAAGCAACGAATCAATTGACATGTGGTACGGAGAACCCGAGTCTGCACGGACCGTCTGATTGGTGTTGGGCAACGGGGAGGTCGAGCCCTTTATCCAAAGGTCGGATGAACCCGTGTCTATTTGCACACGATAGTCTACACTCGAATAAGCAATCCCTCTTTAAGGCCAAGGTCGAATACACGCACTTACGCTCCCTAGGGTGATCTATAACGCGAGATAAACAAAGGGGTCGAGTAAGAATTCAAGACGCACATTGGTGATGTAAATCATATCGTTGATGGTGCTGGAAGAGAATTCTGAGCGCGGGGGTGTTGCACAAACGGAGGACGACACACACCTGAGGTCAGATTTGTCCGGAGAAAGATTAGAAGACGAGGCCAAGACATGAGGGTTGAAAGCAGATACGCTTTCAGTCCCAGACCGAGGCTGAAGGGGATGTTTACTAATTTTCTTTATGGGGAACCTGGTAGCAAATGTAGTGGCCGCGTAAAGAACGAACGAGAGAGAAAGAACGGAGAACCCCATATCCCAGAAGAAAAGAGTGAAATGAAGGTACCGAGAAGCAAGAAAAGAGTGCGCAGCGAAGCGAGGAGGGGGTCTTCGCCAAAGAAGTAAAATCTACTTTAGCAGGAGCCTTGCTTGGGAAGACCCGTGGGAACTTTCGTAAACTAACTTACCATATGGGGAACTATATCCGTCTTCATGCATTCCGGCACGGCACGGCCCGTACCCCACCACCGTGTCATCACCTCGGTTCATTATGGCGCCAGTTCCCTCTCGTGCTGCCATCCTCAGGCTCATAAACTCTTCCCAGCACACCAGCTGTCCCTGTCACGGATCACACACCGCTCACAATGCTCACGCGATCTCCAACCAGCTACGGAGACTCGCGACACCTGTTGACAAGGTCGAAAAGGAGTATGCTTTTGAGGTATTTTGCGCTTTCCTTGCATTAATACGGCCATTGAAATCCCAGCTTAGGTTGCCGCATCCAATCTTCGCTTTGGAGATGGTGTTACCCGTGAGGTCGGTATGGACTTAAAGAACATGAAGGCGACCAAAGTCTGTTCTCTGTCTCTTGGGTCGGGTATGATGCTTACAATTCTCACAGGTAGCCGTGTTCACAGACCCAAACGTTGCTAACCTTCTTCCCATGAAGATGGTGAGCCGATCTATTGACGCCTGTGCCATATCCTCTCACGCGTGACCTTCACCCAAGGCGATCGAGTCGCTCTCGTCACAACCAGATTTACCTTTTGAGATTTTCGACAGAGTTGTGACAGAGCCAACAGAGGATAGTTGGCGAGAGGCGATTGCTTGGTCGAGGGAGCACGACTTCTCCCATTTTCTCGCGTGCGTGGCCCCCATCTCTGAGGGCACGTGTCTGATTCACACACGCAATATAGCGTTGGTGGCGGAAGTGTCATGGATACTGCTAAGGCGGCTAATTTGTGCGTTAACAGCTGTCACATACGCGGTACCCGCATTGACTTTGCCGAAGGTTCACAGTGTACAAGGAGGCAGACTTGTATGACTTCATCAACGCGCCAATCGGGAAGGGCCTCGCTATCTCCAAAACCCTACGTCCTCTGATCGCAGGTACGTGTGCTGTTGTGCATGCCCACTGGCACTGATCCCGAATTACTTACTGTAGTTCCAACCACTGCCGGAACTGGCTCTGAAACAACTGGTACCGCTATCCTCGATATCACCTCCAAGTCTTTCAAGACGGGAATTGCCAGCCGTGCTTTGAAGCCCACTCTCGGGATCGTTGACACATTCAACACAGAATCATGCCCTACAGCGGTTCACATCAGTGCTGGCCTCGATGTGCTCTTCCACAGTTTGGAGAGTTACACCGCGATTCCGTTTGTTCATCCACCAGCTTCGCACTCTTTATCTTAACGAGCCGCAGGTATACGGAACGTTCGCCGAGACCAGCCAATCCCATTCTCAGACCAGCATATCAAGGTAGCAACCCTGTTGCCGATATCTTTTCCTTGTGGGCCTTGGAGCAAACAGTGAAGAACCTTCCCAAGGTAGCCAAAGACAGGGACAACACTGAAGCTCGCCGGCAATTGCTGTATGTCTATATCTTTTCCAGACGATTAAAGAGTGGTCATGTGTTACTTGCTTCCCAGATTGGCCGCGTCGTTTGCTGGTATCGGCTTTGGTAATGCTGGCGTTCATCTTTGTCACGGCATGAGCTATCCCGTAATGTTATTGCCTGCGACGTGCCGACGTTTACTCACCCACATGTTTCTAGATTTCTGGACTCAACAAGAAGGGCCCTAAGTACCAACACGCTGGCTATCAAGTCGACCATCCCATTATACCACATGGAATCAGTGTGGCACTTACCGGTCCTGCTGTCTTTCAGTTCACTGCGCCATCCTCCCCCGACCGGCACCGTCAGGCACTCGCCGTATTCAAGCAAACAACCCTTCTTGACCAGTCTATAACATCTATTCCGGACAGCGCTGTTGGCGCTCATCTTTTTGAAGCTATCGCATCCTTCCTAGATGGCCTCGGTGTGCCACGAGGTCTCGAGGCGGTCGGATATACAAAGGAGGACGTTCCCATGCTCGTAGAAGGGACGTTGCCTCAGCGCCGCGTCTTGGATCTCGCACCAGGCGTCGGAGACGTTGCTGGAGAAGATGGCAGGGAGCATCTCACGAGGATGTTGGAGGCTTCATTGAAATACTGAGGATCCTTCCAGAGGTCCTATGTAGTCTTGGAACTGAGGCCCATTGTTCATAGGAAGCCACAATACAAGGAGTCGTCCCATTTGCATGAGAGTGCCAAATGAAATCGCGCACAGCACGCAACACGGAGAAGCAAACAAATTTAGGCCCTCAAGAGAACGCTCATATTCCATTCGACAAGATCCTGAAATTTGACCAGCTTCCCTCCAAATATATCTAGAGCACTTGTGACACCCCGATTAGAACCAATCATCGCACTGTGAGGAACAGTCACTAACCTCCCATAGGTCAGGTCGACCCTCCCATTAGAGAGTCGTTGGACCGTGCTCAGATCCGAAATATCTTTGACAGAAATAAGAAAAGCCATCGCGGTCATGGTTGACTAACCTTTAGCCCCCCCTGCATACGTTGTGGGTATCCTGACCCACTTCCCAAGAACTGCGCCAGTTAGAACTGAAAGATGTGACACGGCAAAGAGACGTACGAGCGACGAGATCTTCGTCTATTCCCAGGCAGAGACCCTCCACATCTGCCGCGTGTACAAGAAATTCACTATGACCCTAAATAAGCTGCCTAATGTAAGGGTGGTGAATCGCAATCCCACCTGCAATAATCGGAAAGCAAGTCTAATGTTTCTATTGAGGACAATTCAGCACAGACAACTCAGCGCAGAACGGTGTTTACTCCGTGCCTCGACAAACTTCGGTATCTGTGATATCTTGCCATTTGTTCATTGCGACCATCCACCTATCACCTCTCCGCCGACAGCTGTCCCTGCGTTTTGCCCCTGATCTTTAGCATGACACGAAGGAACGATACATACCTGATATCGACGACTAAGCACTCCTTTCCCACGAGAGAAGAGATTGTCTGTAGTCTTTCGAGAGAGAACTTTTGTTCAGGGAACAAGTACGAGGTCACGATAACCTTGACGAGCAATACTTTGACGATTCTGTACAGACACGCTATTTGACAGAAACGGCTCACTTTGCTAGCTCCATGTTCTAACCACGACAGTGCATTTTTGTCGGTTATTCCGCCCCCGATCTGCAATCCCCCTAAGCCGTAATTTGACGACTTGGACACGACCATTAGTAAGGCTTGGGCGGACCTGGCCAAGCTCTCAGCGCATCCTTGGCTGCCTCGTCATTCCCTGGCCCAAGTTTAATTAGATGACCGCCATCTAGTCCATGTAGTTTGTAGCGCAGCGCAAAGTCCCCGGGCGTTTCTCTTCAGACTGACTCAGCTATACTAAAAGCGAGGAAACAGTCCCAGTAGCATACTTTGCAACGAAGTTTGTTTTCAATGACCCCGGATCATTCTCTGATAATGTACCACCAACGATTTGCTTTACATGTCCATCGTGAAGGTCAATACAAGGACGAAACAAGCTTCTTCGAGAGGAAGTCATGACCGTGGCTGATGCAACATAACCGGTACCGGTGCCGGTCCGGCTTATGTCTGTGGGAAGTGTGGCTGAAAAACTATACAGCTAATCCAATCGGGCATTGGGACGGTACTTACTTTGTGTACGCCGCCGTCTTCAAAGTCATCCTCTAGATTTCCCCGACATAATGCCAAACAAGGTCAAGGCGTATGAGCTCCAGTCAAAGTGCGTCTAGAATTCGGTGCAGATTACACGGGTCGCTGACAACTTGGGTTCATCAGATCCAAAAATGACTTGGCAAAACAGCTCGTGGATCTGAAAAACGAGCTTCTAGTACTGCGGGTACAGAAGATCGCTGGCGGCGCAGCGTCAAAGCTGACCAAGATGTACGTTCGCTGCTTTCATCTGTAGGGCTTTTTGACCAATCTATGCGCAGCAACACCGTGCGCAAGTCCGTCGCACGGGTACTCACCGTGACCAACCAGAAAGCACGCCAAAACCTCCGAGAATACTACAAGAACAAGAAGTACCTCCCCCTTGATTTGCGGCCGAAGAAAACTCGTGCTATTCGGCGGCGGTTGACCAAAGTGAGTTTCCGCCTTTTATGGTCAACCATCTCCTACATCTACTTGGTAGCACGAGAAGTCTCTCAAGACTACTTAAGCAACGTAAGAAGGATATTCATTTCCCTAAGAGGAAGTACGCTGTCAAGGCATGAGCAGTTCGAGCTGTTGTACTATGGGACGGAGTCCTCTCGACATCCACTCGCCATGTTTTCCTATGCCTTACGCCGTGTCTCATATATCGCACCATGCAGCTTGTTGAGTACCTCAAACGTTTGACTTCCGGCTTCACAAAATTCCAAATAATGTATTCTTCGTCCACCAATGTCCCTGGGTGTGCGGGTATGATAATTATTTGGCGCAAGTGATTCAGACAGGAACGCAAACTTAGGCTTCAAATTGCGATACAAGACGTCTTGGAAAAGGTGTTGCAAGAGTTATGTTGTATACGCGCAAGTATTTTCCTCGATCGCCAAGACGGGGTGTGCGCTCGCTGTTGCGTAGTAAAAGCCCATGGGACGAACAGTAGTGTATCGTATCCTCCCGCAAGAAAATAAACTTAGATAAAGGTGTTATCGTACATTGTCTGCGTTTTACTCGCTCTTGGAACGATGAGAGAGATCAGGGACAGGACCTTCATCTTCCCGGCGACCGGAAACTTTTACAAAACCATCCATCCCATAATCTGCACCAGTAATCTGTGCGTGTGTCAGTGAAGGACGCAAATGAGGATAAAGCGATAATACCCATTGCGCTAAATCCCTCAAATAGCTAGGAAGTAAGCCTAGTAGCGGTGTGAAGTTTGCATAGAACGGTAAATAGACCGTGCGCGAATGCTGCTCGTCCAAAACTGTAATGATGGCCTTCACAACAGTGATCGGCTCTAAGGAAGGGAAGGAAAACCGGAAAAACCAGCTGGTAGGGAGGCGAACGGTTGAGAAAAGAGGGGTCAGTATGTGGCCTGGGACAATGAGACTGGTACGGATTTGGGGTGTGTGATAGCTAGATCTCAGGTATTAGACGACATTCTGTCGTATCGTTGCAGCCGACGCACCGATTGTCAAGCTCGTATCGCAACGATTCGTGCAACGAGATAACGGCGGCCTTGGAGGCATTGTAGTCAGCTACAGCCATTTCGGTCAGAGAACGAATATTTCATGCATGCAAATTACGAACTCATCTGTGCCATTCCGACAAGACCCGCGACGGAAGCAACAGTGATCTAACCTGCTGGTGAGCAATGTTGACAATAACGAATATTTAACAACTAACGATGTGACCTGACTTGTTTTTGACCATTTCGGGGAGGAATGCTTTCAAAGTCCAGAAATGAGCAAGTGCGTTAACACCAAAAGTTCTAAAATGTGGGTGAATTGACGGCTCGCTTCAGATGAAAGCTGACACAGACTGTCTAACGTCCTCAGGTGAGAGATCCAGAAGGAGTTTCCCTTGAACAACGCCGGCGTTGTTGACCAAAACGGTTGGGTGACCGATCTGATACAGGAGTATTCACACATTTGTGAACAGACGAAAGCGCAGGCGTCCTACCTCCTCAATAACCTTTTTTGCGACTGCTTCAACTTCTTCCCATTTTGTGACGTCGCATCGGTAGTAAGTGATATTATCTAAAATGCGATGACATCGACGACGACTAAGGGGATCGGGAGTGGTACGCACAATTTTCGGTAACGATGGGATTTATGTCAAGAACGACGACGGTGACGTTGCGGACGGCTAATGTATTGGCAAGTAGCTCTCCAATGCCAGAGGCACCTTTGGATATCGCTCAGCAGATGCAGTGTGAACTACAGTTGACACGCACCTCCAGTGATGAGCACAATTTGTTCATCCCAGTCGACCGCACCTGGCCCGAAGAGCAAACTTCCCTGATTGCGATACAGCCTAGAGTACCATTTGAAAAACCCTGAAAGGAAAGAAGGGTTCGCGACAAAATTGTAATGGTAGGAGACGACGCACAAAAAAGTGACACCAAGACGAGGTACGCGGAAGATCCTAGGATAGAGGGATCCTCTAGTTTGTAGCCCTGGAAGATAAGGAAGACAGGAACGAGAAAGAGGAAGAATGGGCCTGTGCGGGTGTCAGAATGTCTCGTCGAGACAGAGGACTTCGAGACTAACTGAACGCAGTGTGCGACAACACCTTGACGACCAGGTCAATGTCGAAGCTATCGAAAACGAGTGAAGGTTCATCGCGAGATGGGTCCATTCTTCAAGTACTTGGTAAAGCCACGAATGATGGTCGTAGCCGGTTTACTAGTTGCTGCATTGCCTTGTCGGACCGTGACGGGCCGTATCGCCGCGACCCCTGAATTGCTCATTGCCACTACCAGTTATAGCAGTGGACACCTTCAAGTTCACCTGCAAACATGCCCCTACGACCACGAAAAATACGGCGCGATGCCGCGCAATCTCGGGGAAAGGAAAATAAGGCTGTGCCTATTTCAGATAAACCAACGGAGCCTTCACAAACCCAGAGGAAGGAACCAAAGTCTCGTCTTTACATACTCCTTGTCTTCCCCATCCTCTTGCTCATGATGTTGCACTCGCTTGTTACCTTTTTATATGTCCGAGCCATAGACCCGTTGTACGGGAGTGTTCCCATCAATCTCCACCTTGACAAGATTGTCTGGGTAGCGACGTTCGCTGGAGCCTTTGGCCCTGTTCCATCTTTATGGTCTTCTCTCGCTATCCATGGCAGTTTAGTTGCTTCAATTCCCATTTCCTCCTATTACACAGCACTTTATACTGGAAGAAGTAAATGACCCCTCTCTTAGCTCCACGCTCACACATCTGGCCGTGTTATTTCCAGTACTCTATATCGGTGTCTCCATGGTGAAGCGGATGGCGGTGCGTACTATGACTTCCCTAATTTGAAGTGCCTAACTGAGTTGCGGTATTTTAGGCATTAATCGAAACTAGTTCATCAGAGAACTCCTACAGCACGCTTCTCGATCCTACCGGCATGTGCCACGAGTGTTACTGGACTCCAGGTGATTTGGGGTGCTCTGCTTGATTCGTATCGATTTGGATTCACCGACAATGAGATCGTAGGTGGAAAAGGTGCCTTTCCTTTTGTGTTGACTTATCACCGGTTTTTCAAGCTCTTCATACTTGGCGGAATTGGGCTCGCGCTTTATGCTTCCTCTTCAGCCTTCGTTTCTGTTTCTTCACCGAGAAGAGAAAACGACGAAGGCGAATCGTTACCATCTACTTCCTCGCGTCGTCTTGTACCCGGACTCACAGCCCTACTGTTTCCACTTCTGCTTTGGCGGCTGGGGCCTCCTGTTTTACCACATCCTTTGACAGAGCCGTATACACACCCAAGCTTCCCGTTGCGGATTCTATCCTCTGTACCATCTGTCACGGGCACAATAGTCGTTGGAGAGACTTTACCATCGGATACCTGGGTGCCAGGCACACCCGAAAGCTACCCTTCTTCGCTCAGATATCTCCGCGCATCGCACTCCATCCTGGGTGGGGTCTGGATAAAAGACAAAATTTCTCAACGGACTAGTGGTCCTCCTTTGCTAGACGCCAAAGGGACTCCCCTTGGAGATTCAATTTATAGCGCGTTTGTCTTGCAAGAGGCTGTTCGCTTGATCGACACAAGGGATCGAGCAATTCGAATAGGCCAGGAGAAAGCATTGTTTATGTAGGCTCTCGCACCTATCCAACCTTATCACAACCAAACCTTGACACCTTATAGCGGTCTAGGAGCTGGTATCGCCGTCTCTTCATTCGCAAGACAGAAAATTGATACCACTGTCATCGAAATTGATCCCGCTGTATACAATGCATCTCGCCAGTACTTCGGGCTACCCGATCTTGGCAGTGAGCGCGTCTTCATACGGGATGCTCGCACTGTTGTCGCCGAGAAACGACTCACAGCCCTGCAACACGGCACTTTTAATGTCGACAAGTATGATTATGTGGTGCACGATTGTTTCTCTGGCGGCGGGGTTCCCGCGCATCTATTCACTGTTGAGTTCTGGGAAGATTTAAAGGTTATCATGAACCCCGACGGTGTAGTTGCAGTGGTGAGCAGAGGCATGCACCATGGGCGATCCTACCCAGCCGCTGATTTTTCACCTTTTGAGAACTTCGCAGGGAAGATAGACTCGCATCCCGCAAAAGCGATCCTATCCACGTTGCAGAGGAGCTTTGGCCAGTGTCGCGTGTTCCACGACCTTCCCCCCGACCAACTTGATTCGATTCATAGTTTTGTTAATCTGGTTGGTTCCAATATCTTGAACTAAGATGTGACACTCAGAGCCTCTGGAAACAGGTATTCTTTTGCTCTCCCTCCACGAAACCGTTGGTTTTCCGCTCCCCGAGGGAGGCAGATTACTCGAATTCGTATCTTCGTGCGGCGATCTTCGATACGCTCCAAGAACGCGAGGTAGACTTGAAGCATATTCGTGGAGACACCAGGGATGGCGACGCTTTGGTCCTTAGTGACACAAAAAACCAGCTCGCGGAATGGCAGCAAGACGGTGCGCTAGAGCACTGGCGTTGTAGGTTGCACCAGCCACCTTTCGTAGCAGTTCACTCACGACAACACAGTAATGCGAAGTGTCTTTCCAGAGCCATTTTGGGCGACGTATTGAAAGGCGAGCAGAACGCTGAGAGGGGTGGGGTAATTAGTACGGTAGTCTGTTTGATCGAAATCGTGGGAAATGAGAGTGAACTAGTCGTCGCTAGACAGACCTGTCCTCGTAACTTTCTAATCAGAACCATCGCGATCAGGGACAATGACTGAGCAGCATTTGCCGCACAGCAGCTCCCCACTCTCCTCACCTGCACCACCAGCTGGTCGCGTCCTTTCCCGACCACACTGGCCATGGTCAACCTATTCTCATCGCTCCTCTCAGAGTTCTTTGTCTTCTCACTCGATAAGTACTGCTCGACAAGAATCCTGGGATCAAAGACCCTCATCTGGATCCAGCTCTTCTAACACAATGTGGCATTCAACCAACACAACAGCCAAACGTGCTGCGACTGGTGCGCCGGTCGCTTCTGCGACTCAAGACGATCTGACGCGACATTGGTCATTCACGGTGAGCTCGCATTTCGGGTTTGTTTGGCACGGTCCTTGGTGTGACGTCCGCGTGTGCCAGGCATTTGAGTGGGTCGTTCACGACGTCGCGAAGCTTCGGGACTTTGTGGAAGATAGAGGTCAGGACGAAATTCCAGAGGGGAGGGTTGGGCCAGACCGCGATGAGTTTGAAATTCTCAAGGAGTCTCCAATGCTTGGAGATGGAAAATATAAGCTCGAAATTGGTACGGGTCAGTCGACTTTCTTCTTTTTCCGTCTCAGCGAAGTTATTTTAGCGCGGACACCGAATGATGCAGAGGTTGGGACGGCTCAACTCCCCACGCTTTCCCTCTATGTGACAAGCCTTATGTTGGATTATGCTAACGCTGAGTACGAGATCTCAGCGTCTATGTTGGCTGCAATCAAGTGCCAAGACGATCGGGTAGGGGAACGCGGTGCGAGGGCAGACTGGGCATGGGACACCTGGCAGACTGAGTGGACGTTTAGACAGGATAACGAAGTTTGGCGTGAGCGCTTAACTTGATGTTTCTCTTACGTGCTCTGACAACAAACGTCCACAGAGTGTGCCTTGCCGTCACTCTCGTCGCTGCTCGAGAACCCTAGGATTCGTCAAACGGATTCGTTTGTGATCTGCATACAGATTCACACGCCAACTGGACCTTTCTTTCCCCAGCACCCTTCGGCGTATTATGTGCCCCGTGATCTACTTGAGGGACTTGAAACTTCGCTGGACAATTCCAGTTGGTGACCCTCTCAATGGTCTTCCCATGACAAAACTGATCTAATTCTAGACACCGGCGATGTTCAATTCATTTGTCTCGAGAAAGCCCCCCGCGATCATTCCCAAACCCCGGCTTCTCCCACTCCCCCAAACACTGCCAATTCGGAGAGTCAGCTCTCCTCGTCCTCCTCACATTCTCCAAGTGGATCGAAGATAACCGCTCGCAAGCGCGTCATATACGCTCATTCCGATATTCTTATACGTCGATCAGACTACTTTTCTTCCATGCTTTCCTCTGCATTTGCTGAGACAATGCCATCCGGGGAACGCAAAATCCATACCATCATCGTGGAAGAGGCCGATTTCGTGACCATTTACTGGTTGTTGAAATGGGTCTACGCGAACTGGCTCCTGTTCAAGGAAGAGGACGACCCGCGATCGGCCGTGGAAGGCATCGGTGCGGGTTGGAGTGCGCGCTGGCTGAGCCCACAAGGAACTGACGGCGAGTGGGATTGGAAAACAATTAGCAAGAACAATACGATAGATGATAGCCTCAGCGCAGCCAGCGGCGACAGCGCCCCTTCCCTTATAGACGGCCGCGCGAGCGGCTCCAGCCAGGGGAAGCCTACTTTCCAGGGCAATCAGCCCACCTCTCCGGCCATGCGAAGTGCTGTTCAACGGCCGTCATCTACTTCCAAGGTGCCGCATTCGTCTACCCTTCGCTCGACCAGCGCGGCAGTCCCACGGCGTGGTACTGTCCCCGACAGCCCGTCCATCAGCATCTCCGTACCCGCATCCGCACATCCTTCGTCAGGCCATACGGCGCAGCCAATGCCTATTGGATCTTCGCGGTTCACAAACGCTCCTCAACGACCGCATGGGCGCGCATCTGTAGCGCCGTCCTCTGGCGACCCGCATCCTCACCCAACTCCGACCCCCCCACCCGCATCGGCTCTTTCGGTCTATCAGATAGCACACCGGTATGGGATGCCGGGGTTGGCCACCCTCGCTCTAGAGCACATGATGGCAACTATCACGCCACGGTCGTGCTTTGCCTTACTTCTGGCCTCCGTGGTATGGGATGAACTGCACTCTCTAGTAGAGGTAAGCGTGAAGATCACTTCTGGTTTAAGAGCTAGCATCGAAGTATCCTAGGATTTCGTCGTAGAACGGTGGAGTGAGGTTCAGACCTCGGAGGAATTTGAACGGGGCTGCGCAGAGGTGGCCGCTGGAGAGTAAGCGCCTGTTTGCCAGATCTTAACGGCAGACGCTGATGTCGACCAACACAGATGGGGACCCGACGGCGGCAAAACGATGATGGCGCTCTTCAGACGCCTGCGTTCTCCTGCTGCAGCTGCTTATACCCGTGGTTAGACAAACGTTATTGCGCCCAGTATTATACATATCAACATTGTAAATGGTATCTAGATCACGGATTGAGAGACGCGTGTGTGCTCGTGAAGGCCCGTATTGTTGTAACTACGTCACATCACACGCCGACATACCACCGACGACACTCTATTTACATTCCAAAGACTCGCCCAACCACTTTTCTCCATGATTCTTTCTTCCCTTCTCCGATCATTATCCTCCCGCTTCCATAGAGACCTCTTCCTTTTCTCTGAATACCGTTCTCGATTCTGTCCCAGTTTTGAGTTAGGGTGTCTCGACAAGCGTCGAGGTTCAAATTGTGCAAAGACGCTTGCACGCTCTACGAAAATTACACAATGAATAAGTAGTTACACCGTCTGAACGCGGTATCCGTCCATCTCATGCTGAAGGGGACAAGTGAGTACTCACCTCATTGCTAGTCTCCTTTAGGTTAAGGGTCGGCCTCCGTTCCCGAAAGAATTTACCTGCGAGAACGCAGCAAGTGCGACTTCGTTGAACTCGGTGGTTTGCTCGTCCCCTGGGACTGTCAGGAGGTCCCGCGCATCATGACCTCTGGCCTTTCATCTGCAGGAGGCGTGCATATGAAAGGCCAGGGGTCATGCCCATTCGATGCGCGTTGAGACCCGTTTCTCGGGTACCGTCTTGGAAATATACCGTACACAGGAAAGGCTCCCTGTAAAATAGCTTGCGTGGGGCAGATTCGTTGATCGTTCTCGAAGTGTCGTCGTGCCGTGTCCAGACCGAAGGGCATTCGGTTTAGATGATACGAGCTTCCCCTAAGGGGACTGATAGGACTCCAATCATACGCTTGGCAACGCTTGGAATCTAAACGGAGGGATAGTTCATGCGAAAAATAAGCCGGAGCGGTGGTAAACGAGAAATTGCATTTGTGAATTTTGTGGTCAAATGCGATGGCGATGAAGAAATAAACGTCTCCTGTCAACCACAAGATAGCATCGGGCGTATGTCGATAATTGTTGGACTAGCTCCAGTCGCTTGCCTTTGACTTCGACGACTATGAATCGTCGAAGTAAAGAGCAAGCCACGGCCACACGATTCCAGGAATCCTTTGCTGACGAGGGGGTGAGAGAACAAGGCCCAAAATATTGGGCTTCAAAGGCTTCTCCGAGTTGATTTTATCTCCCATGAGGAAGAAACCGAAGATCTCTGAGGTGATGTGCGGCTAAGGGAGTCGGGCACTCTTTGACAGCGCTGACGATGATATTGAGGAAAATGTGGTGGGAGATATTGTGACAAACGCAGAGAGGTCGTTGTTCGAGGTTCCCTTTTTAGGTCGCGTACTACAGTAATCATACTCTACATTGCCACTACTTATTCAACAAGGAGCCACTCTCATCTACAACCTGTTTCCAGTCTCTATAAGTCCTAATGTGTTTGAAGTGTCTATACCCAGCCCGAATGAATTCAATGTAAACTTCTCCACAGTGCTTTTCGAGTTCATCCCATGCCTTTCTCTGTGAATCCGTGTTATTTATCGATTCGGACAAAGTACGCTCGAGGTTCCTGAGAAACACGCGAGAATCGTCGCAAATCATCAGCCACTCTCGGATGAGACCCCCGAAGACCTCGTCCGGCCATTCATTCCTGATGGTGAGGTACTTGCTGAGAACATCACGATGGCGATAGCTAGAAAACGCTCCCGCGAGGTCGTTGATTACTGCAGATTCGTTGGTGATTGTTGCAGACTTCTTGAATATGTGGACAAGCGACCACACGAGAACCCATAGAAAGGACTCGAGATCGTCGACCGCCGTGTGCAGAGCTGGTTGATTCCGGGACCAGGCTTGGACGAGACGCAAGGACATGAAAGGTAGTGTGCCCTGCAGTAACACGACAGGGTTAAAGACGCGAATGAAATACTGTGCAACGAACCGATCGGTCCGTCGATGGTGTCGGGGGAACCTTGCGCCACTCGATTGAATGATCCCAGTCAGTAAGAAACCCTCGACATGAACTCAAATTCACGTCTTTGCCAAGCTCGGGTCTGAGACTGGGGACATACTCAAAAAAGAGACAAATGACATGAAGAGATGTAACACTTACAGGCTAATGGAGCGGCTGTGGGTCCGTTCAATTGGCTCCCTCAGGCGGAGGATATTTCCGTTGCTAACGTCCCTGTGTAGCACACCCCCGAGAAATAGATTATAGTGACCTGACAAAGGAAAGGTGTGAAATCGAAAAAATGCCGAGACGAATTCTACTTGCCAATCGTTGCGTGGAGGATTGATTCCAGTAGCTCAGCTGGAGTCGGTATGCCCACCTCCTCGTCTGAGGTATCTAGGAATGGTAGACCCTCAAGTGCCATAGCGACGCAATGCAAGTATCTATTTTCTGGGGTCCCCTTCTCTGCGCTGTCTTTGGAGAGTTTCCAAGGAGTACAATTCTTGACGTGTTGCGCTGTGGAGCCGAAGGGTTCAGGTCGCTCTAGAGTGTAGTTGTAGGAGCCAATGACGTCAACGATTCCAAATTGGCCGAGGGATCCAGATAACAGGCTACCTTCCAAGGGGTGCCCCTCGGTCTGGTATGACAACTTGTACACTATCTTCTCGGGCAGTTCGACCACCCCATCAACGAGCGTGAGCCACCTAGATCGTAGACTAGCGGGGGTATCTCGAGCATCTGGGGGACATACTGGGTGTACGGTGTGTAAGCCGAGTGTTGGCAGGCCAAAATAACAATTCCGTACCTCTAATACTGTATACAGCTGTCGCACGACCGCGCACGCTGTTGCAAACGTGGATCGGACGCACGATCTCGTAGTCTCGATTGTTGACGCGATACACATTCTCGAAGCGTGTCATATCTAAACCAAAGGCTTTCTCGTCTGGGATCGATAGGACACCAACCATATGCTCGACGACGCTTTGGAATCCGGCCTCTGAACGGAGGGATAGTTCATGCGAAGAAGACAGGCCAGCGCGGTGGAAAATGAGAAAACTCATCCGTAACTTTTCGTGGTTAAATGCGATAGCGATGGAGAAAGAACGTCTTCTGTCAGCCGCAAGGTAATGTCGGGCGTATGTTGATAGTTGTTGGACTAGTTCGAGTAAATTGCTCTTGACTTCGACGATTATGGCTACATCCTTCCAGGAAATCTTCTGCTGATGAGGAGGGGGTGGGCGAACAAACCCCAAAACGTCGGGCTTCAGAGGCTTCTCCGAGTCGACTTCCTGCATCTCCACACTATGAGGAAGAAACTGAAGATCTCTGAGGTGACGTGCGGCCCAAGGAGTTAGGCACTCTTTGGCAGAGCGGACGACGATATTGAGAAAATGTGCGAGGGGCGCATACGAATTTCCCTCTTTCGTGAAACCATCGGGGTGGAGCCGCGGGGTGTCCTCAGTCGAATCATCCGAATCATTACCCAGCAAAGTGCGATGGGTGATGTTGTGATAAACCTGGAGGTGATTAAGCACCTTCTGGACGTTTCTCGAGTCGGCTTGCAAAGGGGCTCCCTCAGCGGTCAGATCTACAAGGAATGTGGGATGATTGAATCCACGGGAGATCTGGGTATTCAGTTCGCGACTAGGAGACACGGTCCGAGCTGTGGAGCTGTGAAGATCAGAAGGCGAGGACATTGCGCTACTAAATCGATGGCTTGACCAGTTCCAACCCAGCCAGCCGGCGAGATCCGTTCGTACATGAATGTCCGCAAGGCGCGGCACGATCATGTTCCTCCAAATGTGGAAAGGCTCTGGGGTATGTCAACCGAGGTAGGGAAGGGAACCGGCAGGCCATTCTGCGACGGTTTGCCACTGGTTTGCCTATAGACCATCAACCCGAGACGCCAATTCCACTCCTACCAGTTGGAGTTAGACGGATCAAGAATGGGCGATTGTGGCCAGGAAGGGTCTAGAGGAAGCGACCGTTTGATAAGCACCACATCTCTAGGTAGAATGGTGGCGTGAAGACGAATCCGCAGGTACTGTCGGATGTCCCGGAACTCGATACAGGAGTGGCCGGAGGTGGTGCTAGGGGGTGGAAGTGGCCCCAGAAGTAGGCGTGATGTTGGGAGAGTCACTGAGAGTGTTGGGAGCGGCCCTAGTTTGCGACTTTGCAGAGGACATAATAGTTAGCACACAGGAAGAGGGACACTAGGGGTGGCAGTTGAAAGTTGAAGGCGAGAGCCCTGATAAGCCATTACAGGAAGGAATTGCGATATAGGTTAGGGCGTCACGATTTATTGTAACCAGGCAGCAGGGCTTTGAAACCTAAACGAACGTCTCAGCTCGTATGTGGATAGAATGAACTGACGGTCCTCAGGGCCTCGAGGCCTCAAGCTTCAAGGGCTGCGACACGTAGTACGCGTAGTATACATAAAGCGGAGAGCTACGTGGGGCATTTTGCACTCGGGCGCACAATAATAATTATACCAAAGTCCAGGGAAGCAAAAATGTTGCAATCCACTTCAACTTAAGGTGTAGTCAATTGAAGGAACGCACCGGGCTAGTTGTGTTGTCTCGCTGCCTCGTACCTCTGGGGCACACTCCTGAATATTTTCTATCATACTGTGCCCCTGGGTCATACAGTATCTTCGTCGCTGCAAGCCTTTCGAACATTTCAAAAAAGTACCACTGATTGAGCCCAGGCAACTTCCAAAACTCAAGAGCGGGATTCATAGTCAAGGAGAAACTGTCGCGGGAACTTTGAAACGGAAGAAACAAGAAATACACATACAACTACGACATGTCAACACTTCCCAAATGGAACCGTGACCAGCTAGAGACAACGACCGTTCTGTATTACGTCATGGATTCTGCATGCTTGGTGCAATCACCTGAAGATATTTCTCAGCTGTAAGATGGACAGTGTAAGTTTGGTGCGGGGAGGGAGAAGGACCCTTGACAGACCCGGTCCCATATAGTCCTTGGACATTCGCGCGTGTTCACTTCGAAGGTCCAGTAACCACGTACGCCATCATCAAGGCCCTGATTCAAGTTGAAGTGATAAAAATGGTCATTTGGAAAATGTGATGGGACATACATAGTCGGCACACAAGCCCGGGGATGTAAACCTTCGCCCAGCGATCTGAACGGGTTCGTTCATGCATCGCGCATACCAATCGTCTTCGACAAGGAGGTTGTACATGCGTGCCTCGTACCGCCGGAAGCGGTCCTGGGGACACTGTGCGGTTATAAGTCGAGGTTCGCCCCAGAAGGGGACGTGGCCGCGTCTCCTCTGTTCGTTTGCTTCGCGCTCGTTCTCCCATTTTCGGCGCATCGCATCGCGTTCGTATCGCAGCAGCAGGACTTCGTCTGTGATGTTTCTCTTCTCTTCCTGGAGTTTCCCAATGTCGAGGACCATCTGCTTGTGCAAGCGCTGCCATTCCTCCGTCTCCAGTTCGATAGCTACCGACATGATCGGAACAATGGTCCACATGGCGACAAACACAAGGACACAGAACAGCAGGACGGTGAGGCGGGAGGCCCGGTTCTTGTCACGTTTCTTGGGTATATTCGTGCCCAAGAGTGAGGCACTTTCTTGCACGGATTCGGAGCTAAGAAACACGCCACCACGATGAGGCATTACACCAAGAACATGTAGAAAGCATACTCCTCATCATAGACTGGGATTCTAGGGCTAATATTTATTTAGAAACCCAGTACGGCAGACGATCGACCATACTCACTAGAAGGGAGATGGGGTGGGACGTGTGGTGGGATCTGTGTAGGGAGGTGGTGGTCCGATGTGACAACGACTTGGGTAACTCGTATTGGCAGGTATATTGTGATTAAGAGTACCGTATTGCTGGCCCCTCCTGCTCCTAGATGGGCCACGGACGTTGTGAGTTGGAGTCGACATCCTAGGATGCCGGCACGAGGCAGGGTGTTACTTAAAGGGTGTTTGGCAAATGCCGAGCCTCGTGCACCACCCACTACATATCCAGTCAATTACAATGGCTGGCTATGTCTTCGCTCTCAGGTCAACAAATCACCGTGCCTTGTTTTTGAGGAGCCGAAATTTGGCCTCCCTCGCATCTGTCCGTTGTTGGAGTATCTTCGCATTGCTTTGCAATCTAATCTCCAGTCTCTTGAAAGGACGTTCGCTCAGATCAAACTTTCCGAATCCCTTTGATTGATTTCAGCAAATACCAGCATGCAACCTCGCTTTCGGAGAAGCGGAAAACAGCTGACGAAGTTGTGAATGGATTCAAGGAGGTCGGGTTCATCTATCTCGAAGGCCATGGTATTCCCTCAACCACGGTGGACGGTGTGTTCAGAAAGGTCCGCATCTTCCAAACGGGAATTTCCATTGTTAAAAGAGCCCTTGAGATAGAGTGCGGAATTTTTCCGTTTACCATCGTCTGTCAAAGTAGGTGTACCGTTGGTTCCTGACCCTCTGTGCCGACAATGCTGCAGGACAAACTCGCCTGGGAAGACCCTCGTTCGAACCGCGGCTATGTGAAGATAGGAAGGGAGCGCGTCACCCAATCTTCAGACGCTGCTGAGATCGCAGAGCTGCGCAAGAAAGCCCCTGACTCAAAGGAGACCATGGAGATTGGTTACGACTTGGATGAGACTTGGAAGAACCAATGGCCTCAGGAGGGAGATGCCCCCGCGTTCAAACAAACTATGTTGAGCTTCTTCCAAGTACGCGGCTATGCTTGTTCTCTCGTCTCGCGTCCGCAATTCTAATCTGCTCAGACCTGCCATGAACTTCACACGATTGTGATGCGCTCCATCGCCGTTGGTTTAGATTTAGATGAGATGTATTTCGAAGATAAGATAAACGAGCAGCAACACAACCTTCGACTGTTATCATACCCTTCCATCAAGACCTCGTTATTGCAGAAGGACGGCCAGGCTCGCGCCGGTGCACACTCAGGCAAGGCTTTATTTTTAACCCGGCAGCGAGAAGTGAAACTTACACAACGTACACAGATTATGGCACTCTCACCCTCCTCTTCCAAGACAATGTTGGTGGGCTTGAGGTTGAGAACCCCCATACGAAGCACTTTCAGCCTGCAAAGCCAATAGTATGTGCTCAATTTTTGCACTAATGCTTGACTTATCTTTTTTTTGTGAGCCCGGAACGATCGTCGTGAACGCAGGTGATCTCCTTTCCCGCTGGACAAACGACGTTCTTCGGTCGACGCTCCACCGCGTCGTTGCACCTCCCATCCAGGGTGCAGGCGGAGAAGGTATGACGCCTGCTCGTCAGTCAATCGCTTTCTTCTGCAACCCCAATCGCGGAGTGGAAGTTTCGTGTCTCCCCAATTGTCACTGGCCGGGAAACGAGGCGAAATATGCGCCTGTCAGGGCGGATGAATATCTTGTTAGTCGACTTGCGGAGACATACGAGTGATTAGATTGGGTCACGTGATGCGACGCGACTTTGTTTACTGCTCAACTGAGTTTAAGTCGATACGCGTTTCCAAGTGTCCATTACCCGTTGTACTTCCACCATGAGTACACCTGAGTTAATCGACCCGATCGTAGCCAATGCCCTAGCTAGTCTCAACCTTCTGCCTCCTGAAGACATTCCCAACTTGGAAGACTCATGCCCAATATGTTTGATGACCTTCCGGGCCGTTCTCGAACAGCGGCAAGATGATCTACACGGGAAGACTGTCGCAGGAGTTGCAAGAGTTGGAGGTTGTGGACATATTTTCTGTGCGGAAGAGTAGGTCTACTCTCCTCAATCCCACCAAACGCTTGACCCATCTCGTCGTCTCCCTCAGCCTCTCGGAGTGGATCAAGGGTCGCGTGCGTCCTCGATTATGTGCTTTCTTCGTCTCTATTTCTGAAGCACACGCTTAGCACGGGACTTGTCCCACATGCAGACACGAATTTCTTCCTGAATTACGCCCGGTGGATTCGGACGTCGAGTCTTCTGACGACGAGGAGTATGTCCCCACCGAGTACGAAGGAGAGTCGGACTTGGATACAGACTACGAAGATGGTTTCATGGATAGCGACGGGATCGACATAGAGACAATGGACGTAGACCCCCTTCGCGGCGACGAGGCGACCGAGGGCGACGAACAAGACCCTATACCCTCTTCGAGCTATCTCCCCGGGTACCACGAGTCGCGTGAACCGGAAGTTCTGTCGGTTTGTGGTAGTGATGCTGCTTGGTGGGACGGGAGCGTCGACGGCGAGCAGGAATGGGGTCTCACGGATGGTGATTCAATGAGCACAAGCGAGGGCGAGCTCTCATTTGGTGACCGCTTCTCAGGTACGCCCCGCGTTGCACACAAGCTGGTCGTTCCCTTAGCCCTGACTTTTTTTCTGGTTCGTGCAGAAGCAAATGTCCACGTCAGGCTCGACTCTGAGGGAGAGTATACCATACACGAAGACGCCGGGGAACCAAAAAGTTGATTTGTGTCAGTGGATGGATTTCCGAGTCTGAATAACTTCACTTGCTCCAGTTCGTGATCACTGTATATCGCCATCTGTAATACTTGTATACTCTCCACCAAGCCTATAGCCTGCATGTTAAATGCAAACCTATCTATACATTCCTCCCTATTCCTAATAGCTATCAAGGTTAGATTTATAGAGGCTGAGGACAGGTGTGAGAGGGCCGTTTTCCCTTCTCTGCTCTCCAGCCACACTCCAACAAACTTGCCACTCCAACGGGTGCCCTTCCCCCCGCCTTTTAGCGTCTTAAATTGCCTCTTCAACTCTTCACCGACCGCTTTCACGCGCTTGTCGTCGTCCCCGAAAACCAGTAACGACAGGTTGTAGATGAGGACGTTTGAGAGGAAGGGGAAGAAACGAGGAGGAGTGTGTATCGATTTGCCGTATAACCCTGACCCGAAAGGTGCGCCGCAAAGGCAAGTGTGACCGCTTGCAAGAACGGTTGCGCGCTCGGTGAATCGTCCACCCTGCTGACGAATTTGGCCCATTCGCCTTCTCCACCAGCCGCGCGCCATTGTGCCATTTCCTCTGCCAGCCGAACGCCAAGCACGCGCGCCAGCTCGCGCTCGAGATCGTCGACACGCTTCTCACGTCGTTTGCTCTCCTCGACGACGACGGCGACGCGATCTGGCAATTCCGGCGGCCCACATGAGACCACAGCCGTGGTCCGCGTGAGTAGCGACTGGACGCTACCGAGATGGTTCAGTAAACGCGGCCCCGCCACGAAGTAGTGCCGAGACGGCCCGGAGGAAGAGGACGGCGAGACCGGAAACAGGAATAATTGGAGCGAAGCGAGCGTGGGGAGGTGCGTGCCACAGCATGGGGTGCGATCGACGCCATCGATGATTACCATGCGATGCACGCCGCCAGTATAGTCACTGGGGAGCCCCCGACCGAGTTCACGAGAAGACGCCTCCGAGTCGCCAGAGTCTATACCCGTCTGGCCCGCGCTCAACTCTTGAACTTCAACGTGAACCCGCCGTTCCTCCAAGACATAGCGATTGACTTCGTCTTGTACCTGTGTCACTTCTGCCGCAGTAAGAGGCCGTGGGAGATCGACGTACGCGGGAGAAGGCCACGGCGTGAGCGACCAAGTAAGAGGTGGGAACTTTGAGGGTCTTTTCGATGACAGCAGAAAGAAGGTGCTGTGCAGTGTGCATGCTCATCTAGAGTACGACGGTGAGTGTGTGATGTAGTCAATTTCTGTCTAAAGTAAAAATACCGACATGATCCAATCGTCTTTGGAAGCCCACCTGACCGAGCTCGAGGCTGACGCGCTTTCTCGGTACAAAGACATCGGGCACATCACCAACAATATCCTCTGCGGATCTGACGTAGTGAACAGCTACGCCTCCGTGCCTCTTTACGAGTTCCACGTTCCAGACCTTACCGTCCTCGGAGGTCAGTATTCCGATATCGGTAGGTTGACCTCCGCCCTCCGGGAATAAAACAGTGTCGTGTAGGACGACTCGAAGAACAGGGTAATGAAAAGCAGGAACGGAAGAGACTTTTTCCTGCTTTATATGACTTCCCTTCTTTACCGAAGACGGAGGAGAGGGTTTCAACAGAGAGGCCGATATGATCGAGGTGTCCAAGGAGCGAAGCAAGGGGTCACCTTGATTTCAAAGGAGGTCAGAGACTGGTAGAGATGGACCCTACGATACGCACGTTGACATGCTAAGAGACCGACTGGGATGGTAACTGAGGTGTCTGACTGGTATGCGGAGGGCTAGGAGAGACAATTCGATGGTAATCCGTAGCCAACGGGGGCAGTTGAATCAAGGGTGCGATCGCCATACGTTGAACCCGTTGTAATTGGTATCAGCTGAATCGGAGGGACCATCGGGTTCGCACGCGCTGAACTACTCCACTGGACGTGGGACGCGGGAATCCTCCATTCTACGGAGAAGATATGTCAAAGCTCCGAGTCGATAAACTAGGCTATCGCGTACTACTATCCGTTGTATAAAAGCTTTAAGCTTCGACGTGGCACCCAGTCAACTCCGAACCTACCTTCTGTTTACCTTACCATGCCGTCCTCGATAAAGTCGGCTAAAGTATCGGTAGATCAATTCGGCGAGGAGCAATTTGTGGATGTGTCTCTAGACATCGATGCCGAGTTCGGAGGCAAGGAGGCAAGGCTCAAGCTTGAGCGAAAGCTCCTTCGTAAGCTGGACACGCGTATGTCCATACTTATCTTGATCTACATCCTCAACTACGTGCGTCTTTGTCGTTCTTTCTCTTGCGCGATACGATATGACCCGACCCACCAGATTGACCGGAATAACGCTGCGTAAGTTCCGTGACGTCATCAGTTCGACGTGCTCAATTTGCTTTCAGTGCCGCTCGTCTAAAAGGGTTCGAGGCGGATCTGCATCTTAAAGGCCAGCAGTTTCAACACAATTCTGAGTATCCTTTATGTCGGCTACATTTTGATGCAAATACCTTCGTAAGTATGCTGTCCAACAGTCTGCCTTGCCTATTATCTTCATTGACTCGTCTAGCAATATGTTCTTGAACTATATTGGAAGGCCTTCGATATATCTCCCTGCCTGCATGATGGATCTGGGGTGCCATTTCTTGCCTGACGGGTCAGTACCTGACTTTCTGTTTGCTTGCTCATTTTCCAACGCTCGTTCGCAGGCGCCACCCACGACTATACTGGAGCCCTCCTGACTCGATTCTTCCTTGGTTTCGTGGAGGCTGCCTTTTTCCCTGGTGCCCTTTTCCTTCTATCGAAGTGGTACAAGCGCTCGGAACTTGGGTTTCGCACCGCAGCTGCTGGCGTGCGGTAATCTCATCAGCAATGCCTTTGGCTCGCTCATGGCCTCAAGCATCCTGAGTGGGATGCAAGGGAAGATGGGCCACGCAGCTTGGAGGTCTGTCACTCTCATGCAAGTTACACACGAAATCATTTTCTCACAGTCATTCCTGTCAGGTGGCTGTTTTATATCGAAGGCACATTAACGATTCTAGTCGCGATTCTTGCTATTTTCATCCTTCCCGACTTCCCAAATCATTCCCATGGCTTTCCTTTCTCATGAAGAGGTACGGCTTGCCCAGCTCCGCATGCTTAGAAGATGTCGGCGTTAGCGATGATGAGGAGACTGAGCGGAAAGGGTCCCGCTTTCCAGGCTTCTTCGAAGCGTTGAGCGATTGGAAGGTGTACTGGTTAGCGCTGGCGCTCACCAGTCTGGTCGTCTCGTTGTCGTTCAATGCGTTCTTCCCAACGCTCACGGCAACACTCGGATACTCCTCTACTGTGACCCTATTACTATGTGCGCCTCCGTGGATCTTCGCCACAATAGTGGCATTTGCCTGTCAGCAGGTGAGCAACGTCGATTTTTACTTGGGGCTGGAAATTGACAACCCTCTGTATTGTAGGCATTCTGATAGGACGGGGGAGCGTTTTTTCCACATCGTTGTCCCGTTGTCAATCGGAATAGTCGGTTTCATCATTGCGCTTTCAACGATGAGGCTTGCAGCCCGCTATTTTGCTCTGTATGTTCCACTTTTTTTTTTTTTTAGCATACTACAGACACTCAGGCGTCCCTGTTAGCTTCCTGATGGCGCAGTCATATGCTGGGTTCATCTGTTTTTTGACGTGGACGTCCAACACTTTTGCTCGACCAGCGTCGAAACGTGCTGTGGCACTAGCTTTTGTCAACGCGTTTTCGCAGCTCGGCAACATTGCTGGCTCGTGGGTATCCTGTCTCATTTCTTCGGCGTGCTTCCGTCGCTGATGATCGTCGCGCGTGGACAGGTACGTGTGGCAAAAATCGTGGGGTCCGACGTACAATCAATCCTATGCGATCTGCATTTCGACCAACGGGCTCTGTATAGTCATGTGCTTCATTTTTAGGCAGGTACTTGCCAAACAGAACGAACAAATGGAGCAGCGCGAATCCTCGGCCGGCCAGCGCAAGGGATATAGATACATTCTCTGAAGGATGATATACATCATGTAATTTTATCTTACAGTAACGGCATTCACTCAGCGGAGTTATCACGAATGGGTGCGAACGCACGAGATTCCAAGAAAAATGAAAGGCAGGGAAGTAACCAGGGGTTATACTGCGGCCCCCGGAGCGTGGTCGGTGTTAAACCGACTAGAATTTTCTCAAACACCAAACTGTAATCGGCTGATCTAGGTATGTATTCGTGTGTCAGCGCGTCAGCTTCGCCGTTTGATACGGAGAAGGTGTTGACCAAGGCTTCGAACCCCCAATGCTTTTATTCTTGTTCACCACTCACTCCCTTCGTCTGCCTTTCTTCTAGTCCCTCCTTTAGAAAAGAATTGTAATGTTCGTTTTTTGGATCTCCCTCACACTCCTTGCACTCTCGTTTTTGGCCCGTCCTGGTGCCGCTCATCCAGGTCACTCACATGAGATTCGCTCACCCCTTCCAGAAAGTTGGTTCCATCCGCGAGATCATCCTGTCCACTCTCTATTCCGTAGACAAACCGGAACTGGTCCCCCCACAGATGGAATAACCTACCCCCAGGTTGGCTCTCCCAGTCCGTTGCCGTACTTGTCTCGTTGCTGCCTTGTTCTCACCGTGTTTGTTCTGTCTCCAATAGCTTGGGCGGCTGCGTATCCCGCGAGCACTCCTGATGCAAATGCGATGCCACAAGCTTGGAAGGACGCGCTCAGCGCTGCCGTGCAGGCCGGAAAGATACCCAATATACCCCCTTCCTCTGACCCGAATAACGCGAGTCCCGTGTATCCCTCTGGTTACAATCCGTACTCGTCTCAAGTATGCTCAGCGACCTACAAATGCAGGATTGCAGGCGACATCTGGGATGCCCCTCAGGGTGTGATTGGTATCAGTTTCGATGATGGCCCTTTGCCAGTGAGTGTCTTCCATTTGCATTGCAATCACGTCACACGAGCCGCATTTACGCGAGTTTCACGCGTTGCCACGGACCGCGGCCCGCGGCCCGCATCAAGCGCTATTCGTTTCCATGTTCTCACGCTTGTCCTCGTGTTTCAGCCATCAGAAAAGTTGTATGCCTTCCTCCAAGCGAACAACGTAAAGGCGACGCATTTCTTCATCGGGGTCAATATCATCAACAATCCACAAACTTTCCTTCATGCATTCGTCACGAATCAAGATGACATTGCCGTGCACACCTGGACGCACCCCCATATGACAACACTTTCCAACGAGGATGTTGTCGCGCAGCTTGCTTGGACAATGGAGGTGATCCACAATTCTACCGGTGGCCGCGTGCCCAGGTTTTGGAGACCACCTTTTGGCGATACGGATGTCCGCGTATCCGCGATCGCGAAAGAGGTCCTTGGGTTGACAACCGTCGTTTGGAATCAAGAGTAAGTGCACAGCTTGATATGTAACCGCGAGTCTCACTGAATGACTCGTACTTAGCACCGAGGATTGGACTCTCACGCCGAACCCCACCTCGAACGGTACGACCGGTACGACCCCAGCTCAGATTCACGCCAATATGCAAACCTGGCTCACTGGTAACTAAACGCCCTCATACAATTGCTGGTGACGTGCTCATTTCTGGAAACGAGGTCCTAAAACTCCTGGCTTGATCATTTTGGAGCATGAACTTTCGGACGGTTCTGTTCAAGCCTTTATCGACAATTACCCATTGATTGGTGCCAACAGCTGGAAGCCTGTCTCTGTAGCTCAATTGGACGGACTGAATACTCCATATCAAAATGCAAAAGGCACAAACGGCACTGTCGCAGCCTCTGACATCGTGAACTACACCTCGCCGGTTTCCCCCGTCTCGACAGTTCCTGGGACTGCGCTCACACGTACTACTTCGTTATCAACAACAACAAGCAGCAGCTCTTCCACGACCACCACTGTCACCCCGGATAATTCTACCAAAAGCAATGGGGCTGGTTTGGCATCCAACTCGGTCTCGGTCGTGCTCATGTCAATCATGGCTGTACTTGCGGGTGTCCTTGTCTCGCAATTCTGAGTAGCCGATGAAGAAGACGGTCTCCCCTGCCCAGGATTGCTATGCACCTTTGATGGTCATGAGAAATGTTATCTGAAAATGGAAGTGACGCGCTCGGACTGTAATTCGCACACATGGACTTGAACAAAGCAGACGTGGCTCTTTATTGACATTGTTGTTGTCCCTACCACTACCTTCCTCTAACTATGTGAATGTCTCTAAAATTAGCCCTGTTGTCATTCTTTTCTTAGTACTTTCTTGCACAATGTGACCATTCCTTTCCCACACCAAAGCCGCGATGGGGTGATAAAGTAAGCATTGCCCATGTGCTGTATGTCGGGGCCGACAGGCGGCAGGGGTAAAGAAGTGCGCCAGGTTCCAGTAACTTGGATCTAGTCAAGCACACCGGCACCAGACTATCCCAACCGAGTCAAAGTTCCTAGCTTCCAAGCCCAAGTCAATCCACTACTGGCATTGATCTACTAGGCGGCTCGATGCACTATAAGGCCATTCAACTCTCCTGCTGTTATGGCTCCTCGCCAGCCCCGTTCCCACCATGCTCCCCTCTCTCCTCCTCGCTGGCACCATCCTCCTCTCCGCTGTCTCTGCTGCCATCATTCCCTCTCATGACGCTCATGACGATGACCATGTCTCTCAACGCCTCCTCCCCGATCGCTGGTACCATGATGATGACCACCCCGCTCATGCCCTCTTCAGGCGTCAGGCAGGCACCCCAGCTGACCCCACTGCCTTTCCCCAAGTAGGCACGCCTGCCTGGGCGGCTGCGTATCCCGCATCAACTCCGGATTCGAACGCGATGCCGCAATCGTGGAAGGATGCCCTCAACAACGCCGTACAAGCTGGTAAGATCCCCAACTATCCGCCATCGAAGCAGAACGCTCCGAGTACCAACCCTACGTATGGCGCTCTGAACCCCAGCAGCCCTCAAGTGTGCTCTGCCACGTATGGCTGTCGCATCGCTGGTCAGGTCTGGGATGCGCCCCAGGGGGTGATAGGTATCAGCTTCGACGATGGCCCTCTTCCGGTGAGTTCCGTCCGTCGTGAGCGCCGATCGTGTGGTGCCTGAGTTTATGGGCAGTTCTGATACCATGCCCGTTTCAGCCGTCCGATACGCTGTATGCATTCCTTCACCAGAACCAAGTCAGAGCGACCCACTTCTACATCGGCGTCAATATCATCCAATTTTGGAAGGAATTCAACATCGCCTTCCAGACTAATCAGGATGATATCGCGGTGCACACCTGGACCCACCCATATATGACTACATTGTCCAACGCCGATGTTGTCGCTCAACTAGGGTGGACCCTTCAGGTGATATACAATTCTACCGGGGGCAGACTTGCTCGCTTTTGGCGCCCACCATATGGTGACACCGATACGCGAGTCACGGCCATCGCTAAGGAGGTATTTGGTCTCACGACTGTCGTATGGAACCAAGAGTGCGCATCGTCCTCGTTTTGATCGCACCTGTCAAAATGTTCATCGATATCCTACAGCACTGGAGACTGGTCCCTTGGTCAACCCGGAGGAACCAATCCACAGGCGATCCAAGCCAACTTCCAAAAATGGCTGTCAGGTGAGTAGCCGTTGAAAGTCCAATGCAGCGCCTTGGCTCAAGGATATGCTTTATTAGGTCCTAAGAACCCTGGCCTCATCATTTTGGAACATGAGCTCTCCACCGGTTCCGTGCAAGCTTTCATGACGGCTTTCCCTCTCATAAAGCAGACCAACTGGACATTGACATCCGTGGCTGAGCTGGATGGCCAAGGCGCTTATCAGAATGCCAAGGACGACACGAGCCCGCCCACGCTGGTGGCCCTTACAGCTGGCGGGAATGGCGGTGCGGGACTCGTACCTTCCACTTCGAGCACAAGCACCCAGCCCAGCGCGACGAATAGTAGTAGCCCAACCCCTTCTGCCAGCCCGGCGCCTGATAACGGCGTAAAGAAGAACAGCGCCAGTCCCAGATGGCACTCACCCCGTCATCTCACGCTGTCACTGGCAATTCTGGCGCTCGTGAATGGTCTCTGGGCAGTAATGTAGTTTTGCGCTGCATCTGTGGCGTCGATTCTTGGGTTCGTCACCGTCGATTGAACGAACATACCCTGATTTGGCTTCTTTCGGACCTTTGACGACAATTTTGGGACACTTTAGTACATACCTTTGCGTACCCCCCACACCCTTCTTTGCTCTGCTTCTCACTTGGACTTCCCTCTCACACGCTCTCACGAATATGTCACGATCGATAGAAGGACGATGATAGCACTTACTGTAGCACGCAAGGATAATCCGAGGTTCATCCAGATGTCAACGTCATTGACGGCGTCAACATACATCTCGGTGACAGTCTGCATTTATCAGACTTGCCAATCGCGACGCAAATGCAAGGAGGCTGTGGCTATCTCTGCTTGCATTCGACCAAACCGGTCGATTTTTGGGATGCCGACTATGGGTCATATAAATAGAAAGGGTTTGGGCGCACAGATATGGCGCAGATCCGCTCCATAGTAATATATCAATGGTGATTCTTCATAACGCTCATCTCGTTAGTAAAAACATTCCCTAAAGATGTTACAGGTAACTGTTCCAACTACGTCTTCATGCCTGTCTCGTAAAAGATCGTAACACGGCGTATGTAGTAATCACACGCCAAAAAAAGCCGAGGAGATCCCCGCGGGAATGGAAGAAAAAAAAGGGGGGGTGTGTGTGAGAGGGGGAAATAGGTCGGTGGCGAAAGAATAGAGCAGGGAGACGCGTACAATACTGTAGCAGGCCCGGCGGCACACAGGTGGGCCTGTTCGGATCAAATAGAAGTCAGCACGATCATGAGATGAATACTGTACCGTATTCAATGAATGATGATCGGGTTTGAGTCTCGCGTCGTCTCAAAAACACAAGGGAAAACGGCTCTAAACCGAAACGGTGTATGCCCGCGTGTGGCGGCCGAAAAGGGGCAGGGGTAAGGGTAGGAGGGTAAGTTGCAGCAGGTGAGGTTGTGACAATGCGACAACGGTGAAGCCAAGAAAGAAAAAAAAATTTATGGGTGTGGTGGGTTGAAGAGAGGGGTTAGCCTAAGGTCAGGCAAAGTGTACCTGCCTCGTGTGTGGGCTTTACGACAATATGTTTGGCCATTTGATTTTGAGACCTTCTAGCCACCGCATGTATAGAAGTTCGGCGATCGGTGACCGCTTCACGGGTGAGGCGTCTGCACCGTTCTCTACGCCAGGCGTCGTCGCGGGGACGACCGCCACCGCACCAGAAGGACCGGCAATGTCCTCGACCACCTCCGTCACCACGAGCCCGCGATTTGTCATCTCGCTCTTCCGTGTGACTCGTCTGTGTGGGAAGAGCCCGCGCGAGGTTTGCACGTGTTGCCGTACAGCAGCATTCCTGCCAGTAGCAAAACGCCAATTGGGCGAAAAGAACGGTAAGATAAAAAATTTGCATAAGAAGGTCTTTCCACACGTACTCGTTTAAGCCGGCAAGGATGTCGAGAATCACGTTGTACGAAAGCTCGGCATTGACGTCCCTGAGCTCTTGGAAGCCGCGCGACAACATGCTGAGCGATTCTATTTCCCGCGCGTCCATATCGTCGGTGATGGCCTGCCAAAAGTTCTGAGTCACTACCCAACCGAACTGATGCTTGGCATTACTCACCTTCTGTATAGCAGGAAGAACGACCTCGTCAACAAACGACCGCCCTGCCTTCGCAGCCTCACTCGCCGCGCGCTTGTGTGCAGAGGATTTGTCCTTCACGGGTGACGTAGGGGATGTGGTCAAGGAACTAGAGCCACTACCATCCCGCCCTTCACGCGCTCGTATGCTCCCAACATATTCGGACGATAACCGTAAAGAACCCGTGGTGTCGATCTTCTTCACGGGACGTATCGTGTCAACCCCAGTGCCTAGGTCCGCTTCTCGAACGATGGTGCCATTCGGCGCAGTGCGTGCGGCGTAAGACGACCGCCTCGGAGTCCGCACATAAGCCGGTGGATCGCCGAGATCCGGACCGGTGTTTGCATCCGGCAGTCCAGTATTCGATGCGTCAGACGGTGTGGCATCCTCTAGTGGCACCGAATGTTGTTCGGGCTGTGATATTAGTTGGGATCGTATGACGACTGTGGAGTGCCCTGTTGAAACTTCCGGACTGGGATTGCCGGGGTTAGGTGGGAGGTCGCTGCCTTTCGTTGCTGCGCCAGTTTCCAGAGAGTCTCCATCTCCATCCTCTGCGGTTTCAAACAATGAAACCACTTCTTCGTCTTCATCTGGGATCATGCCGGGCGGAACGAGGTCCTTCGCCATGTTGCGGAAGGAACCCATAGCGGCGGTAGATTTGATGGTTTCAAAGTTCCACTCGCTCTTCAGAGTACCGTTGTCCCACGATGCGATACTATTCCGAATTGAGGGTTGAGCAGCTTGCCCGCGCGCAGGGATACGAGTGCGCCATTCTTGATAGCGTTCAGTTAGCTCAGTAAGGTAGGACGTTTTGCGGGCGCCTCGTATAAAACGATGTTGGAGGAGCTCCTTTGCTGTCGGTCGCTGAGAGGGCATAGGTAACGGATCTGGCCAGAGGAAGACATGGTGGACGTACCTGTGTTGGGTCCTTGGTCAAGCACTGAGACACAAAGTCCTTGAACGCTAGCGAGAAAGGACCCTCTAATACAGGGGCTTTGGCTTTCGGGATCAGAAATAGCACGCGCATCGGGTGATACTCAGCGAGGGGCGGTTCCCCCTTGGCCATTTCGATGGCAGTGATGCCCAAACTCCACATATCTGCCTTGGCATCGTATCCAGCTTGTCTGATAACCTCCGGTGCCATCCAGAAGGGTGTACCGACGAAGGTGTGGCGGAGCGTGTTTGTCAGCTGCGCAGCGACGCCAAAGTCTGCAAGCTTTACTTTCCCCGATGCGGAGAGAAGGACGTTCGCAGCCTTTATGTCGCGATGTATGGTGCCCTCGCCATGAAGGTATTCAAGACCTAAAAGAAGTTCACGACAGATTACGGCGATGTGTGCCTCCGAAAAAACGCCCGGTTTGAGAAGGTCGAGACAAGAACCACCGGCTAGATACTCCATGACGATCCAGAGCTTATAATTGATAACAAAGGAGCCATAGTAACGGGTGACGAATTCCGACTCGTGCTGAGCCAAATTAGCGATTTCCTGTTGAATTTCAGAAATATCGTCGTCTGAATCTTCGAGGTCTGTGCACAGAGAGAACGAAGTAGGAAAGTGAGAGCAAGGAGGATGATTGGAGCTGGTAACGCACCGATTTGTTTGATAGCAACAATCTGCCTCGTCTCGTTGTGCATGGCCTTGTACACGGTACCAAAGCTCCCTGTGCCCAACTTCTCCATGAGCGTATATTGACTGGCGGGGTTGCTGCTGGGCATTGGATATGGCTCCTGAGGGCTTCGCGGCTTGGGCTCCGGAGAGGATGGAGAGCGCGTTGATTTGAGCTGTGAAGCAGCATGGGAGTCAACAGATGTGCGTTTCTTTAGTCGTGAACCGGGCATGGCGAAGGTGAGGAAGAAGAGGGGGTATAAGGATGGGAACTGGCCGTGTATGGTGTGCGGCGTAGATGTCAAGGACGTCCACCTACACGTGGGCCACTGGCCCCTCGAGTGAACGTTGTGAACCTTCACTCCCATTCACCAGCACTGCCAGGTCTCCGTTACCACTATCAAAAAGAAATTCTCACTCACCATTGCTAAACGTTAACCCTTTGCACTCAACCGAGTCTGGCTCGAGACCTTTCCTGACCCTCTCGGTTTCTGCTCAGCGTATATTACGTAATAATTCTTACTGTTATCGTGACTATATGCTACAAGCTACAAGTACCAAGGCTAATACCAATACAATAGGACTAGCGTCCACGTCAAGTCGTGTGTGATACAAAAAAGTGGCCCTGGATTCTCTAGAAACCCCATCCACCACTTTGGCCTGTCATCCCGTCGATGCGGCGCTGGAAGGAGGCCAGAAATTCGTCGTACTGATAGCCTGTGACGTTTTCGGAAACCACGCCTGTAGAGAGGCGGCGGGACGAAGACGCGCTCTGCCCTCTGTTCGCGGAAGAATTAGACGACTTTTGGCGATGTGCGGTCCCGGATCTCGACCGCTTGATAGCGGAAGCTTTCCCGGAAGTGGGGGGCGAACGGCGGACGAGTGGGGCTCGGGATGCGAATCTGTATCTTGAGGGCTCTGTTACAGGACCCGTCCGCGAAGGCGCGACGAGGGGAGGCACCCAGGAAGAAGAGGTGCAATGAGTCGTTCGGAATGCACCATAGTATGCTCCGGATTGCGGCGGTGCGCCAGCGCACTGCGCCCGACCGATGAGTACGGCGTCGCATGTTACAACCTGAAGGCGAGCACGTACCATGGTGGTGTTCCCCATATTACTGTTTGAGACCCGCTGCATCCGGTGAAGTGAGCTCTTTAAAATCGGTCGTAATGTAAGGTCCGCGAATGCTTGGGGGAACACGAAGGTAGTTCCACAGGAACTACGCTGCTGTCAAAGCCGGTTGACGAGCCATGGTTAGCCTTCGGGAGTGGCCTTTTGTAGCAAACCAGAGTCGGGACGTCGCGGCGAGTATGAGAGAAAGCTACTAGCGACATGGTGCCCATCAAACCCAAGGTACAATAGGCGTCAGTAGACAAGGAGACAAGACCCAGGACTTGCGACACCATGACAGGAGAAACGAAAGCCGAAGCGTTGCCATGCACAACCCAGTGACAACCACCAGACAAGAAGCCCGCTAATAGCCTGCAGAAGAACAACAATATGATAGTTACCTTACAAAAAGCATGATGGATAATCAGGCCAACAAGGTGGCCGTGGTTTTGTTTCGTTTCGCCACCGAGGAAGATTTCATTCATGGTGTCATGGTGTCGAGCAACCCAAACCACGGCTTTCCGAGTCGCGACCACGAGAAGACATAATGAAGGGTGTACAGCCTCAGACGAATCAAGCTCAAGTTTGTTGCAACGGACCCCGGTCTCCAGCCAACACCGGGACGTACAATAAAGTCGCACCCTCACTTCTCGCGCGACTGAACAGTCCCTATTATGCCTCCGGCTGGCACGAAACGTGTATTATATCTCTCGACATTGGACAAATCACTTAGCCGCTTTCTTGATTTTTAGGAGTAAATGTGATAGAAGGGCAGAACAATCAACTTCACGGAGTAAGGAATAAATAGAACTGGTTCGATACCCGAACCAACCGAATTGGACCCTACGATTCCACCTCGCTTGCCCAAACTTGCGGAGCGCCGCCTACCTGGTTGTGTACTCCCTATGTCGCTGTCCAGTCGCGGGGTTTTTGTTCACGTTTCACTTCTTTGTACCGGCTGCACGAACGCGACCGCGGCGGAACCATTGGCACGGGGTTGGCTGGTTGCGTCAGAGAGAAGGTAACACAGCAGACCTAGTATCAAAAGGTGGAAAATGTGACTGTATATTGAGGGTGAATAGATGTGGTGAGACAGCGATATTTTACAAGATATGCTGAGCAATGTCTAAGAATACCTGAGATACTTCGGATTCGTGTGCATGCAGAGTGTCAAAGCGATAACGGAACAGAACCAGTGACTGTGACTAACACTCAAGGTCGAAAAATAGGGACGGGATTCCTCCTCATAGCTTGATGGCCTCTACGAGGGGATACGGTGGACCCAGAAGAGCCTGTGCCCGTGGTCATGCGGGGATCAACATTCCTCAAGGAAGTCTTCGTAGCCACCGGAGGTCTGGCGACACGCGACTTCCTGTTATCTTGGCTCAGTCTAGATTCCGATGACTGATCTCGTCCGCTTCGCGCACCAGGTCGGGTATTTACCACTCGCTTGGTCCGCGGTGCCGCGGTTACACGTCGTCGCTTGCGGGCCAGTAGGGCGTCACCCCCCCGTGCGGCATCGGTGTCTTTAAGATCATCGTCATCCAAGGTATCCTCGGAAGCCGCGCCCTCGGGCGTGGGCCTAAGGGGACGAGGAATAGCGGTGGGACGTCCAATAGCTCTCATGTGACTCGTCTTCTTCGGACTCCGGTTGTCTGCCGTGCGGATGCGGGGGCGAACACCGACTCTGTAATGGGGAAGTGGTCGCTTCACTCCTGCAGCGCTCGAACTGCCCGTCGATGAACTGCGCGACATAGTGACAGTAGTTGTGCGCAAAGACGATGCGTGATGATCCGTTGTCAGGCCAGTCGTCTCGCTTGGCGCTGACGAGGCCACAGTGGCTTCGGTATTAATAGAAACGTTGGAAACCGCGCGATCCATAGGGACAGCGCGAAGAATACGTCGATGCTGGGGAGTCCGAAGGGTTACTTCGAATGAATCTTCCTCAGTTTCGTAGTCGTCCATGTCTTCGTCGCTTGAAGTAACGTAACGAATTTCGTGAATTGGAACCCCGAGATTTCTGGTTTCGTCGCTCAAGTCACCATCGCGGCCGGAGTTCAAGGGCTCACGCGGCGGCAGGAGCGACCGCCCAAAACCCTGCCGGGTTCCATCGGTCTGGTCATTCGTGGTGGTTCCACCCGTGCCCTCTTCGTGAATAATGCCGAACTGGGAAGGGTGAACAGGCTCTGGCATATTGACCTGTGCTTGGTGCACAGGCGTTAACGGGTACGAAGAAGGAAACGGAGGGCAAGCCCGCCAATCGTCAACGCTGATTGAAGGAATGTGAGGCTCTGGCATGACAGTTGGCGGTTCATGATGTCCACCGTCGTCTGGCTCTTCATAAGACGACGGAGGGGGATACCATATTTGATGATTTTGCGATGATGTGTCCGGAACTGCGTAGATTCGGGAGCGTAGGGTGTCGGAAGAATGTCTGGTCTCCTGGGATGCCCCACTTGGGTAAGTATCATGACCATCTCCTGTTGAAGATGTCGGGGGCCTCCGGAAATTGCGGTGGCCTGGGTAATCTGATCGATTCCTAAATGTTGTAGGCTGCTCGTCTCCGTAGCTTCTCACGCTTTCCGAGTCCACCTCGGTTAGACCGGCCTGGTCTTCATCTACTGATGGACCGTACCACCATGAGATGGCTGCAGTGAAAGGGAGGGAAAGAATTAAGAGCACAAAGTCGCCGAGGTTGTGAATGAAGCCGAGGATAGCGTCGAGAGTCGACACATAAGGTTTGAGAAGAGGTCGAATGACGTGGAGGTAAATGGGTTCGGCGCTCTGGCAAAGATGAGTCACAAGATACCCCACCAGATTGATGGGGGGTACATACCCTGGCGCGAGACAGGATGAGAAAAATGAGGACAACCGACTTGAGTTCATCGTAAAATGGAATAAAGATCCAAACTATTCTCTCCACTAGTGATTCATAAAGGGCCAGACAGCACTTGAACAAACGCGTAAATGACCTGGCCTAAACCCAAAGAGCACACAACTCACCCAAACGATCCAAATTGCCATGCAGCCTTTCATATCGCGTTTTCTCTGTGTGAGCGCTCGGACGCTTGGTTGACCATTGTTTCGAGATGAAGGGGGAGGTAGTTTAAGGGTTTTGAACGTGATGAAGACGTTCTGGAAGACGAGGTAGCAGCGTAGAGTAAGGACAACGAGGCCCATAGTTAAAATTTGGGGAGCGACGAGCGCCCCGATGGAGGAGGCGGTGTTCCACGAGCTGGAAAGGGTCTGAGGAGGGTTTGGTTTGCGGGAAAGAGGTTTTTATGGCGAAGGAGAGGATGCCTCGTTGCAAGTCGAACCGTGGGGGAGGCCACGTGCCTCTAGCACACACCGGCCATGACGGTCACTGCCACACACTTACCTCTTGCAGTGAGCTCCTCCCATTGTCATGCCAAAAATTAGGACCAGCCGGACCAAGAAAGCCCCTGAGGGGTTCGAAGAGATTGAACCAGTTAGTATTGATCTATCACACCGTAATAAACCCTAGCTGACAGGCCCTAAGATCCTCGATGACTACGGGAGGAAAATGCGCGATGCTGAGAATGAATCCCATGAAGGGAAGCGCAAGTCTGAATCCCTCTGGCCAATCATGCGGATATCACACGCTCGTTCGAGATACATCTATGAGCTCTACTACAAGCGGGAAGCAATCAGCAAGGAGCTGTATGACTGGCTCTTGAAAGAGAAATACGGAGATGCGAAGTAAGTTGAAGTTGTATTCAAGAGGCCTTATTCTGATCACTTTCGCGTGTGCAGTCTAATTGCAAAATGGAAGAAAACTGGATACGAGAAGCTTTGCTGTCTTCGATGCATTCAAACAAAGGTGAGTGTCAATGGCTTGGCTTCCTGGGTTTTCATTCTGACCTGGATCCACCAGGACATGAACTATCAAGGTTCGACATGCATTTGTCGCGTTCCCAAAGCACAAGTGCGTGCTGGGACTGTGGTGGAGTGTGTTCATTGTGGTATGTCATCAGTCTTGTAGCCTGGAGACGGCTTGACTAACCTCGTGGGTGACATTGACAGGCTGTCGTGGTTGTAGTTCTGATTCATGAAAGTGGCCACCCGCTGACAGTCTTGGCATTTGTAAACGTCATGATGTGCTTTCAGCTGCTATAGTTGGTGGTAGCAGTGTATATACTTGTCCGCGGTCACGGGGTGCTAATCGAGGAGAGCGGTCATCATGTGAACCTGTTCCCCTGAACCTGACCCTGAAAAGGATTGATTACCTCATAACCGGACCAATAAGTCTGGTGCCAAGCTAGCTCTTGTGCGGCAGCCGGCCATTTACGCGACGTTCGATCCGAAATCAATTTCGTAATGGTCAGCGACACTTAAGTAAACGCGAAACAGTTTCAAGCCCCCTCATCCCTCTCCATCGAGTCTCCTCAGATGGGTCAATTTTCACGGGATATCATCGACGCTTCTCATGTACTCTTTCGCAGAGCTGCTCCTGAACAGGTATGTGATCTTTATATATCGATCCTAGTCTCTTCATTCATTCTGTTCTCCTTTTCAAGGCCGGTATCTTCTCTGGTCTGAATCCAGCAACGTACAATGTGAACGACCCTTTTGTCTTATGGGTAATACAAACCGGTATGTCTTGAAACAATCCACCCGAGCCTTGGACCTATTTTCCTTCTGCCAGTTATTATCATTGGCTTCACTCAGATACTGTCGCTCCTATTTGCTCGAATTCGTCAGCCCAGGGTAATCGCCGAGGTTATTGGCGGTGTCATCCTTGGTCCCACTGTCATGGGGCGCATTCCTAATTTTACCAACAAAATCTTTCCTCCAGCTTCGATCCATGTCCTCACTCTCACCAGTACCGTCGGGCTCGTCTTCTTCCTCTTTATCATTGGCATCGAAGTCGATATCGGCCTGCTCAAGAGAAACGCCAAAGCATCTCTCGCCATTTCTGCCGCTGGTCTTGTCATCCCACTTGGTCTTGGCGCTGCGATAGCGGTGCCTATATATAACAATTTCGCTGATGATGGCGTTAAATATGGCTATTTCATATTGTTTGTGGCTGTCGCTGTTGGCATCACCGCATTCCCCGTCCTATGCCGTATCCTCACAGAAACCCGGCTCTTGGACACCACCGTCGGGGTTCTCGCCCTATCTGCTGGCATTGGCAATGATGTCACCGGTTGGGTCCTCTTAGCCCTTACTGTGGCCTTGGTCAACGCGTCCACTGGTCTTGTTGCCCTTTATGTACTTTTGACGGGGGTCGGATTTACCATTTTCCTCCTCCTTCCCGGAAAATGGGCCTTTAGGTGGCTTGCGCGAAGAACGGGCAGTTTGGAAAAGGGAGAACCTACGGCGTTCATGATGACAGTAACATTGATCCTCGTCCTTATGTCGGCGTTCTTCACAGACATAATCGGCATCCATGCTATCTTCGGTCATTAGATCTTGCTCTTCTTTGTCGCTCTTCTCATATGTTTTTTTCTAGGTGGCTTCATTGCCGGGTTGATCATTCCCAAAGATAATGGCTTCGCCATCTCGGTTGTAGAGAAGATGGAGGATTTTATCACTCTCCTGCTCCTACCTCAGGTAATGTGGCGTTCATGTCTGTAGTGCTCGCTGCATGGCTCATGATTACATACTCTTGACAGTACTTTACTCTTTCTGGTCTCAGGACTAATCTCAGTCTCCTGGATACTGGCCTCACTTGGGGTTACACTATTCTCATCTGTGTAGTCGCATTTTTGGCCAAATTTATTCCGTGCTCAGTCACAGCCAAGGCCTTTGGCTTCACTACTCGCGAATCTGGCGCTGTTGGAATACTCATGTCCTGTAAAGGGTAGGTTCGGTCGATTCCTCAACTAGACCTGTGTTGACAGCCCACGTTAGTCTCGTCGAGCTCATCGTCCTCAACGTCGGTTTCCAGGCCAAGATCCTTAATGAACGAGTCTTTTCTATGTTTGTCCTCCATGCAATAGTGTTGACGTTTATCACGACTCCCCTTACCCTCCTTGTATACCCCGCGCGTGTCCGCGTCCACGGTGGAACCGGTTTGGAAAAGGCGCTCACTCCGGGCACTGGAGCGGCCACCACGTCTGGAGAGTTTACACGTTCCAAGTTCGCGGTCGTCCTCGATGGCATGGAGCAACTTCCCTCTGCTATGACACTCCTTCAGCTTCTCCGTCGTCCGTCTACGGGTACTCGATCATCTGTGAATGAGAAGTCCTCCATAGACAAAGGCTCTATTCGATCCGAAGCACCTGTTGTCCCTTATCTCCCTGAAGAGACCACCTATCTCTATAGATGCCCTCCGTTTGGTGGAGTTGACAGAGCGGACATCCGCTGTACTGAGGTCGCAGGCTGCCGACACACTCGTCCACAATGATCCAGTTGTATCCGTTTTTCGGACTTTTGGACGCCTAAACCATTTCTCGATGTCCTGCTGCACTCTCAGTCATCAGTCACGACGAGTTTCTCCACCCATGTGGTGGATCACGTCCGCGAGAACTGGCTCTCAAATGACCATCATACCCTGGCTGATTTCTTCCGCGACAGGTGCTTCGTCCAGCTCGCACACAACATCCTACAGTCCATTTGATTCCCTTTTCTCCAACACCCACGAGAAAGATGAAGCCGCTGCACTCCTCCTTCGTTCACAATTCGTTCGCAAGGTTTTCGCGAATAGCTCGTCAGACGTGGCCCTGTTCGTCGATCGCGGGTTATTGACCGATTCCAGTTCTTCCATATATCCGCACATCTTCCTTCCCTTCTTCGGGGGTCCGGATGACCGCCTTGCTTTGACCTTCGTGATACAGTTGTGTATGCAAGACGGGGTCAGCGCAACCGTACGACGATTGGAACGACATGTGTCCGATGGCAGGGAATCCGTGCACACCGTTGGTGACAAGCCTGTATTCCATTACGGCGACGTGAGTTCTCACGTTCTAGTGATCTCTTGAGGGAGCCTGACATAGTTGCAGACCGTCGCATTCCCTAATACGGTGTATTCCCAGCAAGGCACGCAAGTTCGCATGCAATCTGACACTGCCGACAACCTTCTTTGGGACCGTCTCACGTCTCCAAACTCGTCATTCAGTCCCGCGATTCGCACAGCGTTGACTCGCATTTCCTTCCAAAGAGAATCGGACTGCTCGGCCACTCCATAGGATGCTGGAGTTGGCGGGCGAAGCCTCGCAAACGTCAAGGCCACTTTTGGTAGTCGCAGGACGTTCGAGACGCATGGCCGTCGAGTCACACCAGCGTGAGCTCCACGAATTGGTCTCCGAGCGTAACACATCGTTGGAATCGGAGGTCGCAAAGACATTCGGGGACGTCGCGTCCACGTTTGTTGTGGGGGGATCGAATGTGAGTTTGATCGTGACACAGGCTACGATACAATGAGTGCTGTTTACGGTGTAAGTAATGTTGTATTTGACTCGATACCTATAATCATTCCCCATAAGGAAATCTACCCTTGTTTATCCACCTGGTTCTTAATACAATGATCCAATGACTACGTTCCATGACTGGCTCCTTTGCTCTCTTTCTCCCCTCTCTGGTGCTGGACACCAGTAGCATACTTTTCTTCCTCGTCCCGTATCCATGACCGGCGACGACTGTAGCGACTGCGGGTTACCCCATCACGTTCACTTCCGCGAAGATGGACTCTACGGATGTCCAGTGGACACACCAATGCCCTATCCAACCGATGGTGCTCATCAAGAACCCGCAGGTCTCCACTTCAACTCCAACTGCGTTACGTGTCCAAACGTGCACGATACATTGATCGAACGCGTACGGAGTGAATCTCCAGATCCTCTTTTGCTGGCTCCAGACAAACAGCTGCCACAACGATACAGCTCGACTCAGCGACGCTCGATTCATCCTGTGGACGTGCCAATGCCCCTGAGACGATCTTCCCACCTAGAGAATCGGCGCCGCGTTCGTGAAGGTGCAGAACCGTACACTCAATCCCAAGTGCGACGTTCTTCTCTCAGGACACCTGGAGACGCATTGCGACAGTCTTATCGTCGTGCGTCCTCGCAACACAATCGACGGTCATCTCGTCGCTCAAACGAGAATGAAGGCGTATTCCCAGAGCAAAACCGTTCTCCCGAAAGGTTCCGCCGTGCAAGCCTGCAGTCACACGTCCTCGAACACATGGTCCCCGTCGAAGATATGGAGATGATCGAAGGGTTTCAGCCTTTTACGGAACTCGATCCCGGACAGCAGATAGAGCCAATGACACTCCGAGAGCCCGTGACGAACCCCCCCAGAGGTCCTTTTCAATATGTGTGGGAACCGAGCGTTACCTTCCCCGAAGTAGGGGGAATGCGCGTTCGAGTGGGACAGTTCGAGCGAACAGAATATTGTGCGGAGGATGCCACGCCGTTGGCTTGGAGCGATGGTAATGAGAGCACCTCTTCAGGTTCCAGTTCCGAAGGGTACTTCACCGCGCAGGACTGGACCCCGTCCTATATTCCCGACACCAATCCGCTGCCCAGCCAACCGCAACCTGACTTCATTCAAGGCTCATCGAAATCGGTGCTACCCTCGCAGACCTGCGCTGGCGGGGATACATATCCGCCATTCATTGCCAACGAAGACGTCGAGTTTCTTCAACTCGAAGCACTGGCGCAGCACTATGCCGCCTGTACACGAGACGAGCCTGTTCGCAACTCCCCCTACGCCCGCATCATGTCCGCCGATCGATCCCAAGCACTTCCGAGGAGCCCACGATGTCCGCCCCCGCAGCCCCGCAAGACACCTCAGTACCCCCAAATCAGCAAACTGGTGCTACTATAACAGCCAGACAGCTCGCCCCGGCCAATAATGCCCGGCACCCTTCCAGGCACCAGAATCACGGACTATCGCTCGTCGGACTCGGGGTCGATCCCGCCGAGCCTAGGCCGACCACATGACAGGAGGCGGAGGTAGACGAGCGCGAGGACTGGGCGAACGCGCGAGCCGTGGGAGTACGTGCACCGCGTGCTGACGTCGTCGACGCACCCGCTCGTCATGTTCCTCAAGACGCCCACGGCCGACATCCCCGCCGCCGCGCTCGGCGTGCTCTCCGCGGACCTGCACCTGCAGAAGATGCTTATCGACAATGAGCATTGGCTCCTCGTCGGCCCTCGCGGCGTCGACTTGCATGAATTCGGCGTCCGCTTTCAGACCCGCGCACGCACGCCGGATAAATTCGTCTTTCGGTTCGGGAACCTCAATTGGGGCGCGGATGTCAACCAGATCGAGGACGAGGTCTGCAAGGCGACGATCGAGAGCTCCATGCGCGGCAGAGGGCGGCCGGCGATGCTCCCTGCACAATTCATGGCCGGAGCTGTAGGTGGTTTGGTGGTTTGGTATGCGCTCTCACTTATGTAGGCGGTGCTTCTAATTATTTTTTCTCTGGTGATTCCATACGTTTTTGATATCGCACACGCTCGCTCCTCGCTCTGTTTTACTTGCTCTCGTAGTTGCCGCTCCTTCATGCACTAATGTACACTCGTTTTCTCTATCAGCACCTTCCAAAGCTCATGTATATGTAGGTGTGGGAATGTTTTAAAAATGCAGCGAAAGACTAGGATAGCTTTGTTCAGGTTCCTTATAAATACATCCCCATCCATACGCCAACCGCGAGATAATACACCGATATGTTATCCTGGTATCACATACAGAGATATCAACAGAAAGTGGTCTGGACCGCCTTTAGGCGCGGCGGGAGGAAAGGATGAGAAATCCAGTTCGTAATCATGACAGGGGGACGTAAGTGCGAGCTGCGTTCCCAAAGACGGGTGTTGTTGGGTTAAGCGAAAGCCGTTAATAACGGTAAGATAGATAAGATGCTACTCACCAGCGGAGAACACGTAAATGATATCCAGGGCTAAACCGCCCAATCCTCTATCCCACCACCAAAGCCTCCGCGGCTTCCGAGTCCTCTAGCTATGCGCGATTCGACTCGCTCTTCCCGCCGACCCAGAGACAGGCTCCGCGCGCTGCCGGTGCCCAGGAGCAGTTTTGCCCACCACCCTTTATCGTCGTCCTCACCATCGCTCCCATCGCTGCCGGCGTCCGCGTCGGAGCCCTTGGATTTACCTTTCCCCTTCCCACCCCGCTTTTTCGCCTTTTTCGAACGCCTCTTCTCGAAACCGCGCCCAGAACCCCCTCCGCGCTCGCTCCCATAAGGCTCTGGTAGCTCGGCAAACGAGATACGCTTTGGGGTCGAGCGGGCACTCGATCCAGAGCTCCCACCGGGGACCGTGTTTTGGCCAGGCGTGAGCAGTCCGCCATTAGAGGACGCGGGACTCTGCGGTGTGCGCAGCCCACCCTTGAGCGCAGACTGGCGCGGTTCTCGACTCGACGACCCAGAGTGCATGTGCACGGGCTTGGTGAAAAGACGTGAGACGCTTGCGGTCGCGGTGGACGTCCCGAGCGTCGGGGCAGGGAGCGGTGTTCGTGGGAGGAAAGATGGGCGGCGTGGTGCACGCCCTTCTGGCGGTGCATGCGATGATGTGGAGGGGCGTGGATTGATCGTCCAGGATTTTGCGTAGTGCTTGAAGACTGAGAACAGGATTGGGGTGGGGGTCAGAGGATGTATTGGAAGAAGATGCGGAAGAGAGTGATGAAAGGGAGGGGTCCTCGGCCGGCGGAGTTAGTGGACGGTTTGTAAGTACAAGGGGAGGTGGCACTGGTGGTAGAGACAACGAGCGCTTGCCTACACGAGAGCGGGAGGGACTGGAATGGGGAGTGAGAGTGCGGGACGGAATGACAGTACTAGATGTACGAGAGGAATTCGTTGCAGTTTCTGTGGTGGCTTTTACTAAGCGCTCCGGATAAGAGCGAGAAGAAACATGTGAGCCAGCTGAGCTTGTCGACGAGCGCCGGGCTAGGAATGAAGAAAGAAGTGAATACGCTGCTGGTTGAGGGCTCGTGTCCTGCTGGTGCCAAGGGTGGGGGTGGGGAGGATACTCCTGATGGAAAGTGAGTAGAGGATGCGGAACGTAGGCCAAGAGTAGATGGGAGATAAATCGCGTCTGGATCGGCGTTAGACTCGACGTACTGTGTCAAGGCCCGCGGAGCCGGTGAGATGAGACGACTACGACACCAGTTTGAAAGACGCAAATGGGGCTCGACCGAATCGACCGCGTCCGCTTTAATCTGGTGCAAATCAGAGGAAGAGTGATTCCGGTGGTGAGGTGCGCGCAGCCGCAGGGGTGAAGGGTCGGTTGGGAGACTCCTGCTTATGGGGTCCTCATGGGCGAGACTCAGACCGAGAGCATCTGGCTGAGAATCGGTCGTGATGTGCTCTGAGATGGCCGCGAGGTCGTCCATCCAATTAGCGTGAACCTTTGAATTAACACGAATGCGCGACGTGAGATCGCGGGCCCTTGCCTCGAGGGAACTGTCAGTGACAGGGGAGTCGACGGCGAGGACTGCAGAAAGCGAGGTGTGCGTGCTGATGGAAGACTGGAGGAGCGCATTGGACATTTCAAGCGCGTGCACGCTGCGGGCAAGCAAGGAGTCCAGGTAGGGGTCCCCAGAGGGTGAGGTGACGACTGGTGAGGCGGAATGGCGTCTCCTGTGCGAGAAACCTCTTCGAGGACGCGGCGAAGAGAGTGGAAGGAGAGTATCCTGGCGTAGGATGTATCAGTGTCGTCGTCCGCTTCGTGAGCGCTCTCCGGGTAGTCTGGAGGACGGTCGTCAGGTAGGTCTTCTGACCGCAAATAAACTGGGAGAGCGGGTGTCGACTCAGAAGACAGTCGTGTGACGGAAAGGCGCTTTCTATGGGAACGAGCGCGAGAAAGTGGTGTAGGGGGTGGATAAGGGAGTGAAGGCTTCGCATCCATGGTGAGAGTTAGTGTCAAGTTAGGTAGTTGGGTGTCGTCACTGCCTCCGCCGTTGCAGCAGCATTGAAGGAGGAAAGTCACACGTGTAAGAGGTCAGAAGAGGTTTAATCATATCACAGGTATCTGTCTAGCAGTAATGTACACTTGACTCCATCTGTCTATCCTCAAACACGCACGCGAACCACCGCTGCCCGGGTATTGAGCTCATTATCGACGTAATCAAACGACCCAGCAATTTTCTCCAGCCTTACGCTTGCCCAACAAGACGAGACCGTATTGCACGGCAGGTGTAATACAACGGGCCGGTCCACAGGAAAGACCGCGTGTAACGGGCGCCAACTTTATCGTAGTCACCTAAGTATGATAAAGAACAGACCCGAATCAGTCCATGTCCCACGCCTCAGCAGATAAAATCAAGAACCGTGCGTACCATCAAGCGCTGCTCGCAGCTCAAGCCACGTTTTCGTCACGTCGGTCAAAATCGCATCAACGCCCCATCGCACGGCCTGATATCACCCACGTTCTTCAGTCCTCGCCTCATACGTACAAAACAAGCTTACCTCCATCATCTGGTAAGGGTCATTTACGGTCCATACCATAAGTTTTTTCCCAGCCTGTTTGCACTCGCGCCGGAATCTGGCAAATACATTGTCAACAAAACCTGCCCTGGCAATCGTTATCAGCACCCACTTTTCACCGTCCGCGGTGACCAGACCCGGGAACCACATCGAGAACGCGTCACAGTCATCCCAGAAATACTTCCGGGCGATATCTGGACCAGTACCGATGTGCGACCGCCGGCAGTACGGGAGGTAAGCCTTGGCGGCGCTCAGGAAGCGTGGGTGCCAAAGTCCGAGGATGATACGCGGTGCCAGCTTGTCCTTCCAATCGGGGTACGATGTAATCGTCTTATCTATCAGCGTGAAAACTCTTTTTGGCTCGTTGTACACTTTTACGTCAATGTTGAACTTGACGTGCTGATTCTCGGGCTACTCGTAAAGCGCGTTAGTACCTGACAACTTGGGGGTGATTCTTACGCTGTACTAACCTTCATCAACAGAGCGACCGTCTCCGCAAACGTTGGGATGGCTTGTTTGGGTTGCTTGACTGTCCGCACATGCTCCATACCGCCTGGTCCATACCAGTCTCTTTCTCGATCTGTCCTATTAATGGAAAAAATTGAGTGTCAAGAAACCCTCTCTTTTTGTTCCAGAGCAATTGGGATGTACCTTTCGAATCTGTTGTCCGCTCTAGACCTGCAAATAACAGATTTCGGATCAAGGAAGTCAGAAATGTTGGGTAGTCAGGACTCACTGGGATCATGGAACATAAGAAGAACCCCGTCACGAGAGACGTGAACGTCTGCCGAAGCGGTTACGGGACACAGGACTGTATAACTACGGCACTAAATACCGCTCTCAATCCCTTCGGCGCCATCGCGGATCGCAGCTTCAAAACTGGCCAGCGTATTTTCAGGATATGCTGCAGAAGCCTGTGCGAGAACATGTTAGAAGAACAAGGAGATGAGTAAGGTGTGTGGCCTACACCGCGGTGACCCCAACATTCTTTAAGAAACATGGTCAGCTCATGGTATGACACAGGTCATAAAGTTATATCTACCGGGCAATGCGCGACTCCTAATAGTTGAAGTCATGTTATGACAAAAAGAGGTAGGGATATAAGGGGTATAGAGTGGGGGGTGTGGGGGTGAACTCAGGGGACTGAAGTACGGTGAGATGGGGAGATGACGCTATAAAGGTGGGGATTATATTGGCCGAGTGTCCCCCTATTCCCCAGGAGGATTTGGCAACTGAGCAAGCGTAGCCGGCGCGTCTTTACGTATCACAAACGTGGATCGTCTCGTCAAACGTGGTCGACTTGGCGAACCGTCAACCCACCAATGAAATCACACACATGAAGGTGACCCGCTGGTCCCTCTCCGACGCACATTCCATATCGCCGACCCCACGGAATGCCCTTATCTCTGTTGCCAGCATTCTAAGATGCCGGATGCGCACGTCAACCCTCGTCAGCACAATACAGTCACTGTAACTATAACGCGTAAAGTCACCCCCGTGCCTGGTAACATTCTATTCGTCATGATAGTCACACGACGACGTCTGTAAAATGGACGTCTTTTCACGGGCACGCGCCCCTGCAGTTACTCCATTGCAGCTACAAGAACAGTCCCTGCGGCGCATATCCGATATGATGTGCTTCAATTTATAGACCAGATCCACACGCAGATGCGGAAAATGCATTGGCACGCGCAACGTTGAACCGGGAATAGATCCGCTCTGGCACCTCTATAATTTGGCAGTACCGTACATTACGTCCCCCGCTTGACCCAAAATTGACGATCACGCCCCAGCTCATGGAATTAACAGATGTGCATGACACCATCTCGTGATGATCCTTTCACTGAATACTGTACATGTGCCCCAAGCGGTTCCTGTGTCTAGGTCTACGGCGTATCGAACCCATCGAGTCTCAAGGTCTCGAGCTTGTCATGTTCCGGTGAGAGCGCGACGACGCACCTTCCCCTTCCTTAACGGATTAGAGTTTTTAGGTGATACCTCCTGGTCAGGTCAAATTCGAAAGACACTCGCCGGCCCCACAATTTGTGCGTGGTGCTCCCACAGCTCGGTGTGCGTGGGCAAGCTTAAAGCCTTCGTGGCACGACCAAGGTGCCGGTTTTTGAATTCGTCGTCTCATTACTCTTGTTAGCATAATGGGTTAACAAAGGTATTTATGGGGTGGGTTGTGTACTAGTGGTATGTGGATGGTTTTGCAATCTCGTCTGAATAGATACCGTACGCTGGAAGTGTATGAGTGTGAGAAGCCTGTTGCGTTGACCGCTCACCTCGCTGCCGTGCGATATCAGTGACAGCAGGGCAGGACCTTCCCTTACTCCGGAAAGGGTGACTTGGTGACGGGACAATTTAAGCAGTACTTCTAAACATTGTATACGTCTTGCGCTGATCGAAGAAAGCGGACAATCCTCATCAAATCTACGCATCCCCAAGCAAAGTAAGGTTATGGACAGTCCCCAAAACTCTAAGAAAAGTGAATTTTAAGTCACATTTATGGAAACCAAGAACATGAGGACTGGTGATGAACTCGATATATGATGATGCCCCCCCCATTACTCCGCTCGACCTTGTGCTAACATATTTTTACCGGGGTCGTCCAACCATAACCATGCCTTCCTCTTCCTCGGTCTCGCTTCGTCGGATACTGCTCCCTTCGGAAGTCACTTCGGAGTGTGGCGTTACAGGTCTCTCCTCGGCAACGTCCCGCGGCTGCGGTGCTGTCACGTCAGCAGTAGAAGGAACTGGTGTGGATTCCTTTGGGGTTGGGGGTGCATCAACTGTAACTTCCTTCGTGGTCTGTGAGAAAGTGAAGCTTTCAGAGGGTGTGTCTGGGGCCGGAGGTGCATTCGGGTCAGAAATTTCGCGCAATGTTTCGAGCATCTGCTGGCGAATGCGAATTGCGAGATCGCCGACATCCGCACCCGTCAAACCTTCTGTCGAAACTGGTGGAAGTACTGATCGCCCAAATGTCAACAAAACTGGGATTCACGAGAGAAAGGACGTCATAGCACCTCTCACTTTAAAGGTGCCAGGGTTGAAGACACCTTTATGGTAGATGTTCCAGTAGTTCTCTGCTACTACGGGGACAATCGGGAGGCCAGCTTGAACGGCAAGGTGAAAGGCACCCTTCTTAAGGGGTCGAACGTCGTGGTATGGGCGTGAGGTACGTGTTCCCTCAGCGAAAACCCAAATCGAAGTTTGACGTTTCTTGATATCCTCGGCAGCCTCTTTCAGTGAGCGCACTGCGACGGCATTATTGCCTCGATCTATAAACACAGCGCCTGCAGCTTGCATGAATTGGCCAAAGAATGGCGTGTACTTGAGTGACTTTTTAGCCATTATTCGAGTTTTCACTGGGAAGAGGCTGACCCCAAGATCAGACCAAGAAGGCAAAAACAGGACTCGTAACACACCTCCCGAGGCAATGAACATCGAGCATACTTTGGTGGTTCCCCACATACACACACGGACGAGTTTTGAGATACTCTCCGCCTTCCACTATGATCTCCACCCCAGTCAAGCGACTGAAGATGGCGTAGAAAGTACGAGCGACGACGTAGTTGACATCATATCGCCTCCCCACGAGGGAAAGAGGAAGGGCCACGCAAAAGCCGAGAGTTGAGCAAAAGCTGAGGCTGCATACGTAGAGAATGTTGTGGAGGTGGTATCTGATGAGAGGCGATGTCTGCGAAAAACGATGGAGGAGGTAGGCGGGGAGGCCGAGATAGGCCAGAGGCTTCAGGATGAGCGTAAGGAGGGACATATAGTAGGGCTTGGTTGCAACACGGAGGAGAGCCGCTTTGGGGACCGAGCTACCAGTGGCCATGTCAGGTCATGTTATGTTATAGCGCCCGCCGACCTCGTTGCCAGCCCTGTCTGAGTCCGGGCCCCAACACAACTCCGGTTCCCGCACAAACAACATGGCCTGTAGGTCAAACATTTCACATCCCGTACATCGTCCCTTAACCCACCCGTTCAGCGAAAACCCCTTCATACCTTCAACCCACCGCTTCGACTGCCCGAAGAGCAGCGAGCTCTGCACCATCTAAGCGGGCCCAACCCCACGCCAAGCGTCGCCCTCCACCCACTTCTGTTAAGGCACCTCAATCGACTTTAGGCGATGGTATAATTCGTGGGGACTCGAAAGTGCCCGCTGTCGTGTCTCAAGTGAGCGAAATTTTTTTGCGACCTTTCTCAAAGTCATCATCTCCCCTCCAGTCTACATCCACGACTCAACCATTGCACCCACACCCCGCTGAGGACCAGGCCCTACCCCTAGAGCAAATTTACGATTCTCTTCAAATTGCAGGACAGGTGTAATCATGGTTATATATGCGATCTAATTTACAAGAGACTCTGGCCTCTGTCCGGCAGAGAGGCCAGGTTCGTTGATCCGTACCTTCTCCCTCAGTTCTTCTGTCCATCATCCTCTCCAGGACATGTAGCGATGAACTCACAGAGGCGATTTCTGGCGACAGTGAATCTCGAGAGGGGTCGCACCGCTCGTTCGGAAGCGGAGAAGCTCGTCCTCTTCTTGGATGATCTCGCCAAAGTATGGCCTCGCATTAGGTCTCAACACCACTTACATTTGACCCATGATACTGTTTCACAGGCGGGTACAGGTACCCGTTTGCCTCAAATCGTACATCAGTTTTTAGAGCATGAAAAGTCGTGGCTTCGACTACAGGCCTGATTTAATGCGGTTCGTCGCTCTACTGTCGCAGCTACCGATGCCTTCACACTGAAGATGTACAAGATCTCAAAGGTAAATGATAGCTTATCTGCCTGTATGGCATCCTTGATTCTGTTTCAGCTTGTCTAGATGAAGAAGCAGTCGAGGGTAGCTTCGCTCCTTGCAGAAGTCGATTTATGGAAGCAATGAGACCAGCAGCATCCATCATACCCTAGTCCAACTATACCCCATCCTCCGTGCAAGATCTGATAATATCAAGACAGCATCGGATATAATAGAGTGTTCTATCGATAGTATACGAGTTTGTTTGAAAGTCTAAGATCGTGAGCATCGAAGCCCTAACCCGGGTGTCGGGTTAATTTCGGGGCTTTCCACGCCCAAGAGATCGTAACCCCAAGTTTTTCTAATTTGACCAAAGCTAAGCTTGATAGATGAGCATAGCGATTGGTGAACCCTTTTTACTCTCCAGCTACGATACTCCTTGGCGGGAACTGTCTGGGTCTCCATCGCATCATGGCATATATGTGACTCATGAACCAGCGAGCGGTACAAAGGCAAAGTCAAGGGAAGGTCTTGCTACAGTCACTGTACAGGGGGACGGCGTGCATGTTCTCGACGTAATGTCGTCTCTATTTCGCGGAAAATACACATAGAAACCTCCAGATTTTGCTCAGATATCAGACTCTCACGTCGCGGGGTCTTATGCTCTTGGACCGTCAACGACGTTTGCGGGTCCTTCCGTCTCGCGTATCATAACGTCGAACGGGACGAGATTCCGGAGGATATACGCTGCGGTTGAACAGTCTTCTGGAGTGAGGACCGAGGACCATGGCCGAGTGATTTGGTCGTGGGACGAATCATCCGAGGGGGACGGGGGAGCCAAGGAGAAGAAGTCATCCATCACTGTGCGTCGCTTGCATTGCTTCAACATGGCCAAGGGTTCACTGATCCAGCACTCTTTAAGGCACCCCATAGAATATCGCGAATATATACGCCGGAGGGCCTCCCTGATTGCGTCCTCTTACTCTCCCCAGGCGGCGATGTGACCATGATGGACATCGACCTAAAAATGCCGAAAGCAGAATGGAGGTCAAATAGCAAATCGACCTTATTGACATCTTTCATGTTTCCCAAAATCTCTGCAACGTTCTTGCCCTCACACCTGGTCGCGCCGATGGCCACTCTTGTCCTCGTTTTTTTTTCGACAGGTGTGATTCAGGTATGCGTGTTGTCCATCTACGGGGACGAGATCGCAACTGTTCTCAACGCGGAAACCTCTGTCGACGGAGTGAGTTTTGAGATACCTGGGTGAAGACTAGCCGACTGACTGGTTGACCTTCAGACAGTTATCGAAGCGTCGTGTAGTTCTTCGGGTTACATCACCTGTCTCCGTGAGTCTCATTGCCAGGTCCCTCCTGCTGTATTGTTGATATCCCGTGGTTCAGAAAGCGACGGCCAGTGGAGGTCGTTCGAATTACAGTCGACTTCTCTGGAGTCGTTGCAACTGCTGCCAATTCCTTCCCCCATGAGGCTTTCTGGTCTGTCATTCATTGGGGAGAGTGCTGGGACTACTGCGTCGCATCATAATGCAACGACTGTATCTACCCTCTCTTTGGGCTCTTCATTCGCTCTTATTTGCGGGGGCTTGGCGCAATCGCAGGACCTTGTAGTTCTGCTTTGGGACTTGCGATATTCCGTCGTTCTTGCATCTCATCGTTTTCCTATTCCTACCAACCTCTCGGGGTCAAAAACCGGCATCTCTTTGAAACTTATACCCGCATCAAACACTCAAGTTTTGTTGTCGCTGTCCTCGAGACCTCAAGGCAAGTCGTCAAAGTCGCGCTCCGCTGTCTTTGTTATCCCGACGACCGTGCCTGCAACATCCACGATTGCAATCGCTATGGGCCGTGCGTCAAGTAGTGCAAAATGGCTCGTCCCACCAAATGGCGAACCGTTAAGCGTTTCGTTCAGTCCTGATCGTCAAGATTTGCTCAATAAATTGAGATCTACGTTTCGACATAATGATCCTGAGGCAGCTGATTCTGCGTTCTTTGAGTGGGTCGAAAACAGGTCTGGTTCTGCGGCCAGTGTCGACGTGCGTCTTGGTTTGTATGTTCAGTCCTTGGACGTATTGACTTCGTGTTGGTCAGGATGAACCTATATTTGGTCACGAATTTGTACGAGAGATCCTAAACACCGTTCTTCAACCTTCTTCAGCACCTGCCTTGACGTCGTATCCTCCTAAGACAATACGTTATCTTCTGGAGAACCGCCTAGTGTCCGCGGGCATGTTATCACAAAGCCTTCTTGACCTGTTCGTAGAAAGTAAAGACTGGGTGCGTCACGCTTAGCCATTGGTTTGTGGTGATGATACTTAGCCCCCACGCTTATGCTGTCGCAGCGCACAGTCACGTTAACCCTTAAGCACGTTCTCGATATACCAGAAGTCGAAGTAATCAAGCTCGTTCGTTCGATTCACGGATATGGCCAGCCTTCTGGTGGACATGACATGCAAGTAGATGCCGCGCTTGCCGACGCAGAGGTCTCCTCAATAGTGGCTTCTTGTGTGTCCTATCCTAGCTCCGATGCGGCCCTACGCCTGGCGATAAAGGAGCAACTGAATAATGCCGAAAGTATCATCTCAATCCTAACCATAGTCGACGATTGGCTAGAAAAGATTTCCTCGCGTGAAACTAGTCTCGAGTCCTCTGGAAAAACGACCGCAACAGTAGCTGGTCCTGAGAAGGTCGATATTCCCCCTCTCGACAAGGTTAGTTGAAGGCTATCGTTAAAAAGGTGTTTGCTGATGGCCGGCTTAAAGATTTTAGCATTTCTGCGAGCGATCCTCGATGCGACATTTGTGACGCTACTCCAGCACACTCAGTCCCACCCGCTTCTTCGGCGGCTTTCTGCGCGTCTACAATCCGAGATTAAGATCATTGACGAGCTCCAGTTACTCCATGGACCGCTGGAGCTTTTTGCTAAGACTCAAGAAAAAACGACCACTGAAAAACAACGACCACAGGGACCGCTCGAAGACTGGAGACGACGGAGAAAGCTCGCACATGAGCAAGCATCTATGGGCATGGGTTTATATCGAGTAGAAGAACTTGTTATATAGACTCGAGTGTAAATCACCCTGGTATCACATCTGAAGGACGAACGCTCTCGCACGCATTCGAGGCCGCCACAGGCGCTGCATTTAACAAGTAAAAGCGCCTCAACAAGTGAGGTAACAAAGAATTGGGAGTCTCGCATCAGGTCATTGCTTTTGATTTGCCCCGTTCCGTTGTCAAAGCGTACAAGCCACCATGGGAAAAAGGACTCAGTGATACAGAGACGATATTTGTAGTGTCTACCGCCGTTTCTGTTCTGCTTCCTTTTGTGCCGGTGAGTGGGGCGAACATCCTAGACAGTTTGAGACTTGCCATCTCCAGGATTTCTGCTTCCAATTCCCTAGCTTGCGCTTCTAGTCGTTCTCGCTGCTTTACGAGCAATTGCAAACGACGGTTCACCCCATCTGACGTTGAAGGAGCTAGTGGCTTCGATTGAGCCGTCTTGACCTGATTCCAAACGCTTAATACCGATTGCACCATGGTACACGAGGAACGCCTGTAACCTTTGTCTGCAACAAAAGTCGCTTTTTCTGCAGTGCCTCCAGGCCTTTCTCGGCGCGTGATACCAGCTCGGTGATCTGAGGCTCAATCTCGTCGCTCAGATCGGCCTTGTACTTCTTCACCGTACTCTCATCTACGAGTAAAAACACCTGAATAAAGAGTGGGTAACTGTCAAACTCGGCGCGGTGACCCTATACCCGTTGGTTGTCCAATACATGCGCCATTCGCGGAAGATCGAAAGTGCCGTTCCTCAGGAGCTGCTGCGCCTCGTGTGCCTGTAGGGCGAGGGTAAGTAAGTCCACGGCGAGGGATAATAATGGTGGACCCGATCTCCTTGCTTGCCTCTTCGCAGCAATCTTCCATGGCGCGGACGCTTTCGAGGAGATCGAGGCTGAACGACGGCTGCGAACCCTCACGGTGCAATTCAGAACCTCCGGGAAAAATAGATTCTCGTGCTCTGGGTCGTGTCGATAACCGGGACTTTCTGGGTGTGTAGTAATAAGACATCACCGTCGTCGCGTCGCGTGGCTATCGTGATAGGTATTTAGATATTGGACGCGTGTGGTGGTGGTCGGTGTCGGCATTATAAATTTCAAGTCCCGACAGACTGAGCATGTATATAAGGTTGGTTGGTTCTACCCGAAAAAATTCTCAAGTGTTCGTTTCGACCTTCTGAAACGTCAGCTCCGGCGCAGAGGTTTTATTTCTTCTGGTGACGCTCATTTCGGGTCGACGAAGCGAGGTGTCCCTTTGGGGTGCTCACGAGAACGAGCGCGTCGGCTTGCAGCTCGCCGACTGTTTCGCACCGTCATATCCACCGCAAGGTTGATTTGCGGTCGAGGCAGAGGGCTCGATGCTGGGCGGTCGTGCTGCGCTATATTTCTAAACTTGCCGTATCTCGTCACTATGTGGCTTTGACGGTTCAGTGAAACCATAGCGCGAACATGTCCTTCAACTTTAGAGCGCTCTCTGCACCAATCCAGTAGTCTAGTCGTAGCCATCGCTATTATAGTCGACAAGGAAATAATCGAAATTATTATGTCCATAGACATAGACTCGACTTCGACAATAACATATTGAGTTCTACAGGTATATGGAAAGTGTTTCTGGACTATTGAGTGTGCCCGTCACCCTCTTCATCTGAATCACCGACATCAAAAATGGGCTCAGCGCCTGTTTCCTGCGCACGCTCTTTACCTTTGCGAGCGCGGAATTCACTCGTATCTGGTGGGTCCGATGTGTTAGGCAAGTCATGAGTCAGTGGGATGTATTCTTCCTCATTCCTTGAAACGGGTAGTCCCTGAAGTCGCCGCTTGCGTATGCGACACCAGAAAACTGTCCCAAGACCAGCGACTATCAACACAAGGACAATTGCAGCTGATCCGGCGTTGTAATAGGCTACGTGGGTGTGAGACGGGGGTTCTCAGAGTCAGGGGGATTTGTCTTACCTTCCCACATTGCCTTGTCCTGTTCGGGCGTTTTTGTCGTCGACGGTATGGGTGTAGCCGAGGCGGGCTTGCTCTCAATAAATGAGGGTTTTTCGTCGTCACCCACGCTGCTCGGGATCCGCGCAGTCCCATCGGTGATGGCAGAGAAGTTCATGCCCATAAACCGTAGCATCATGTCGTGGGTCGCGTGTGGCTGGTCATATCCAGCCATGTGAGATGCGTTAAAAATCTGTGATGAATGGTCAATTTAATGCCGTACAGCTACGGATACAAGGGGGTACTACCTTCACATATGTCAGATTTCGCGAGGAAACCCACGTACCAGCGGGCGTGCCGGCGACGGACCAAGTCTGAGTTTCTACTTTCTGAAGAGACAGTCAGTCCCGGTGACCGCAATGGAAGAAGACTGCATACTCCAAGCCCCGTGCCTCCATTCCAGGTCAACGCTTGGATGATGCTTTCCTGCCCCACGTAATTACAGATTAGGTCTTGATCTCCGGCGAATAGCAGGATAGGGATTTTTTCCAATATGCGCGGCAACACCGTCACTGAGGATTCGGAATTCTTCACATTCAGTTCACGATGGATCCGCTGTTGGCATTCGACCCAAGCTTCCGATTTTGCTTCGGCATGAAGTGCAGACACGACATCGGGCCGCTATGTGCATGAGTGAGCGGCCGAAAGCCCGGTGGAGAGAAAACTGGCATACTCGGAGATATGTCGTGATGTTTTTAAGATCGGTCGGCCAATTCATCCCACATGCCGGGCTTTGATCTTTTAGGCGAACATCATAAATGTTGAGACATAAGCCTGCCTTCTCGCTTGTGAGGTGTGAAAAAGAGCCAAGCTGATTATAGGAAGGTGGACGTACTCAGCACCACCAGGTTCGTTGACGACCTTTTGCATAACTCCCTCGCACGACTCGACATTTACTGGTTCACCTTTCATCTCACTCAAATGAGCCACACATTCATCAGTGGCCTTTTTCCCTCTGTCATATTGCTGAAAGAGATGCAAGTAAGACCGAGCTGAATCTTCTCCCGTGCCCGTGGACTCACCGCAGAGCCTAGTTCCACTAAACCATGTTTCACAGCATAGTCGAGATATGCGGGGTATTGCCGTCGCGCATCAATCCAGCCATTCCCGATCGCTGATCCACGAAGAGGAACGCCAAGGTCGGAAGTTTAAGACCGCTTCCGCTACATATCCTCAGGAACGTCCTTTGTGTGTCAGGAAGACCGAGACTCACAGAAATAGGGTATGTATTGGCCAGCGAAACTCTCGCCGGCTATATATGTCTACGCTCGGTGCCGATGAATGATGATACTAGAGTGAGCAAGTGAAGCAAACGCACATCCATTGTTCTGTATTCCGGAAATACAGAATAGAAATTACGCAGGAATTGCATGAATTGATCAGAGGCCTAGAGGGGTGTTAGAGGGAGAGGGCGGAGAGCACGGTGAAACTGAACAAACCTCGTTTAAATCATGGGCGTAACTGTCTGTACTAGTATACGAAAAGCCAGTACCGGCTGGCTGATCGACTACAAGCAAGGGTAAAAGATGCGGTAGACCAACGAAAATGATAGTGCTCACTATAAACCATCGTGGTGTATTCTTCCCAGCCACCTTCCATCGTTTTGAAACCCCCGTTTCCGTCTACACGCCAAGGGCCAATCTCCATCATGAGGCCATCGAAGGACGAACATCCAGGGCCTCCCTGCACGAAACGCGTTGGAGGCTACCGGCGTCTAGCAACCAAAAGTGACGCTCACATTGAACCAAAATATAATGCGTTCCCTGTCTGCGATACGGCGAGCTTTGACAAGCACAAAATAGATATGTGCAGTGACCGTGGTACTTGGTAACTTCGCTGCATTGGGATCGGCATTTAGGTGGCCGGCGTAGATATGGAGCGGGTGAAGTGGGTCTTGATCAAGGTTGGGTAAATGAGGGACATAGAAGGATGCCGCAGAGGGGACTAGATTGGTGGAAGGCGCGTGTCAAACCTACTTGCGAAGAGCAGAAGAAAAGAGGGGGATGCGTACCATCTGTGGGAGCGGTCGAAGCAAAGGGAATGACAAGGGAGGGTAGGACAAAGCCGAGCGCCGTTCGCCAGCGTAGGAAGAGCATTTCATTTATTGATTGTCCAGAGAAAAGGGAAAAGGTTGCATGGACTTTTCAGGTTTTTGTGGGATTGAGTTGTGGTCGCAGCAAAGCGTCGGGTCAATCATATATTTGATGCTGCGCTATTCTTGTACGCGCAGCGACATCTCAACAACAAACAGCATCGATCAATCAAGAAATTAGCAAAGGGAGCACCACACACGACCATCCACCATCATGAGACTGATAACGCTCGCTTTCGCCGCCCTCACACTCGTGGTACCTTCAGGCGCTCAGTATTTTTCTGCTGGTTGGGCCCCCGGGCAGGCGGTACCCACTGTTACTCCAGATGCCCCGTCATTCGACCCAAAAACCACATCCTTACCTCCACCACGCGAGGGCGAGTCCCGCTTCAGTTTGTCATATTTACTTTCTACTGGCCCCGCTGCCCAACTCTTCAACCGCTTCGGTATCAATATTACCGAACGCCTGGAGGCTGCCAAAAACAACTCCGAAATATGGGACGGGCGTGTCCCCCTTATCACTGACGACAATTACAACGACCTTATCGTGAACGAAGTTCTCACCGAGGAAGAGGAGAAGAGCCGCGTATGGCTTCTCATCGTGTGGGTCTCTCGGTGTTTTGTTGGGGTTGTTGGCTTACCGGTCGTCGTTCCCTAGTACGGCCTCATCCGCTCAAGGCTCTGGCATATCCTTGTTTGCAGACAAGCAATTTGATGAAGCCTACAATACCACTCTAATTGAAAACGACCTGCCCCATGTTCGTTGGGGGCGCGTCGACTATATGAATGTCACATATATCACCACTAAATGGGCCGTCTGGAAGTGCGTCGTCATCCTGCTTATTCCCCCAAACGCTGACTGTCGTGCAGTGCACCTATGCTACTCGCCATATCCGACAGAGGACAAACCCTCCGATTCTGGCGCTCCACCCAGATTCGACTAAAGTCCGAATTTTTGCGGGAATTCCTCAAGTCAGGAATGTGGGAACATACACCCCCATGGCAAACCAGTTTCGCTCCTGGTGGCAGCAGGTGTGTCTCCTCATCTTGGTTGTACATACGGGGCTTGTGACGCAGCGTCATCTGCAGAGAATCCGTGATGGAATGGCAAGCCATCATCATGACCAAGTACTACAACATAATCCGTGTTGTTCCTCGATGGGCACTCTACATCCTGACTGGCCTTGTTGGTAGCTTCGTCATGAATTTCGTGCATCGTGGAGGGAAGCCACCAGCCCCGAAGGCCAAGCCCGCTGTTGTGACCATGACTACTGGACCAACAGTATCTGGTACAAGCACCAGTGTTGCACCTCCTTCCACTAGCGCCACGCCGACGAAAGGAAAGGGAAAAAGGGGGAAAAATGGCAAGTGAAGTGAACATCACGCTTGGGGCCACGCGCTTAATACCAGCTATAATTCACAACGTTACGAGTTGTCTTGTACCTGATAATCCAATCGAATATTTAACTGGCTAACCTAATGCGGGACATTGTCCTAACAGCGTTAAGTATGAATATTTGTAGGGGTGTAAGGTGTGTAGGAGTATGAGGAAGAGAGACGATATGCCGTACATCTACTCCTTATAAGGATACTCAAACTTGGGTTGGTCCTTGCGACGCCAAAGTTTGCGTCTTGTCAGGAGGTTAGAAGAGGGAAACGGAAGGGGTCAATGTGAGCTTACTTTCTCTTCGTGGGCAAATGCTCCGCATAAACCTCCACGCAATGCGCCTTTTTGAATTCGCGGATGAATCGAGGATCCCATAGCTCACTAGCGACTCCAAGATCTTTGCAGCACCGCATTAGGGCGTTGCTTTTGCATGCCTCAGTAGCAGTGGGGATCCCGGATTGATCAAAGTATTCCTGCTCACCGCGGGCGATGGCAACAAGGCTGTCATATTCAGGTTCGCGTGTTTCATGTCTCAGGGGTAGAACAGTGCTCACCGCCCGAGACAAACCAGAGCATATTCCCTGCTGACTATTTTCGGACCCACATTGGTTTCGCTACGAGGAGCAAGACCCCAACCACCAGGACCGAAGGCCCTGTTCAAGATTCTGCGGTACTTGATTTCGGGGAGATAGATCATGCCGTCTTACAAAAGCGATGCTGTTTTCAGCAGAAGCGACAGCGAGGATAACTTTCAAAGCGACGAACCAGGTTTGACTTCAATGTCCAAAGGTTCGATTTCGGCTTGAAGGATGTTGGTCGCTTCTGGGGGAAACGGCTGGGTTGACAGGCCGTGGTAGCTGCGTGACCAGTCCGTGGCACCACCGGGAGGAGGGGCGTCAAGAAGGGGGGGCGCGGACGAAGGGACACTCTCGGCGGGGATGTCGTTGGTGATATTATTTTGGGCAGAAACATCGGCTTGAATCTCGCTGGTGGTGGATGGGTAGCCATCTATTATGCCAGGGTTCCCCTTTGACGCGTCGGTTTGCACAGCGTTAGCTTGAATAGCAGGTGGCGTCTTTGTAGCAAGAGAGGGTCTAGGATGCGACTTGCCTCCCACTGCAACATATGTGCGAGTGAGGGAAGTCGACCGGAATGATAACAGTCTAGCAGCCCTGAACATGGACGTGGTTGGCGTGGCAATCCCCATCCACACCGTGACACACCACACAGTTGGCGCCGGGCTAAGTGCCGGGCGCCGGTTATTCCATAAACGGACATCACCAGGCTTCTAGTTTAGATCACGTGCACTTCGGAGTTACTTTCATGATACTACTTCGCCTGTCCCCGCACACGACCGGTCATGAATACAAATGGATTCAATAAAAATTAAAATCCCCATGCAGACCCGTCTACACTGGCACGCTTATCTTCTAATCCGTTACATTTTCTGATCCGTTACCAGCCCGAGCCACCTACGCTCCCCTATCCACGCTCACTCTGAAATCTCTTCTGGGCGCATTCATAATCGATATATGGACTCACGCTAAGTCACCACTAATAGACGAACCCTAAAATGTGGCTCTCCTTAGTACTTTCTTCCCGAGATACAGCTTCCGGTCCACCATTTTGGGTCTGGATTCACTCACACGACTCTTGGCGCTCTCTGACGCTCTTGGACATGTTCTCCTCTTCGTCACGGACCTTATCTCTTGACTACGATACCCCTGTACAAGAAAGACGCTCGTCGGGTTTCTGTGTATATAGTTTCCCATGATTTCCTCGTTTACCCCTGCATCCTGCCTACCTCTTCCCACTACTATTTGTCATGGTCACGGATGTGGAAAAACCCTCAGCCTCAAATGATGTTGCCTCGGCGCACAACGGCTCTGAGTCGAATGTCCGCCGCGCAGATGACATTTTGCTTGCTAAGCTAGGTTACAAGAGCGAGTTCAGGCGAGAATTCTCTGTGAGTCTGACTATCCTGCGGGAGGCTACTAGATGTTGATACAGTACAGCTTATAGAGACCGTCGCCTTTTCCTTTTCCATCATGGGTGTCATCGCCTCGGTGTCTTCAACTCTGTCGTTCCCGCTAGCCGCAGGTATTTGTTTCTATATAACGAAAGGAATGCGTCGTAACATTCCTTAATTCGCCAGGCGGTCACGTCGGTATGGTTTGGGGCTGGTTGATCCCTTGCCCGTTCGTTTTGTGTGTCGCGGCGTCTATTGCCGAACTGACATCTGCGATGCCGTATGTGACGTCTTCTCGAATTAGTTGGTTGATAGCCGAACCGTGCGAAGGACGAGCGCTGGGCTTTACTACTTTTCTGCCAAGTTAGCTCCACCTAAATACGTCCCAATAGCAAGCTGGATCACTGGGTGGGCGAACGTGACCGGTCAAGTTGCGTTGGTCTGCTCTATTGACTACACCTGGTTGGCCACTTCCCCCTACTTCGACACTTTCTCCCTCTAATTTATTACGAACCTAGTGCACAAATGATCACCACTGCAATCACCGTGGGCTCCGATGGGGCTGTCGTACTCAGCTCTGGTGCGACGTACGGGATCTTATTAGCCATCTTGGTATCTCACGGCGTTGTTTGCTCCGCCGCCACTCGTATCCTGGCGAGGCTGAACCTCTTCTACGTGGTTATCAATGGTGCGTCACTGTTTTTCATCCGCAAAAGGCCCTATTACTCATTGTGGCCCAGTTGGAACGACAATAGCGGCTATTATTGCTTTACTTGTATGCTCTGATGGCCAGAGAGTCTCTGCGAAAGACTGCTTTCACCCTGTTCGAGAACAACACCGGATGGTCCAACAGTGAGCTATCCTTGCTTGCTTTCTTCTCACATCTGACCACGAGAAGACGGCTGGGCTTTTCTCCTCGCTTTTACTTCGCCGATGTGGACGCTAACTGGGTGTAAGACATCTTTCGACTCTGAAGACTAGACCTCATGCGATTGACTCTTGATACCAGATGACTCGGCTGCGCACGTTTCTGAGGAGGTCTCTGGAGCAGCTAGAGCGGCTCCCATCGCCATCATGGTTGGCGTCGGGGCGACACAATTTCTTGGCTGGCTGGTATACATCGCCGCTTCGTTTGCGACAGCATCGGTACCAGACCTCCTCTCGGGGGACCTGCCGCTGCCTATGGGACAGCTATTTTTGAATGTCCTGGGAAAGAGGGGAGCTCTTGCGATATGGAGCTGCATTATCGTTGTACAGGTGAGGCTCTCAATCACATTTCAACCACAGTTGAGCTCAGGACTGGCAGTTCGTCACCGGTGCAGCACAAGGCGTGGACGCCTCTCGCGTTGTCTTTGCATTCGCCCGAGATAATGCGCTCCCTGGATCGCGATGGTGGAAACAAGTCAACCACCACACTCAGACACCCGTAAATGCTGTCTGGCTAGTCATGTTTGGTGCATCCCTATGTGGCCTTCTTGGGTTTAGCGCTACGGCGCTTACCTCGTTAGCGGGGTGCGCCTTATCATCCGCCACTGATACCCACCGTTCTGACCCAAAATACTACCATCACAGAGCATCCGTGATTGGACTGTATACGTCTTATGCCACACCCATTTTTCTTCGTATCACATCAGGGCGCGATAAGCTTATTCCAGGGACATTTCATCTCGGGCGGTGGTCTAGCCCGATCGGAGCGGTTGCTGTCGCATGGGTAGCTTTTATCAACATATTGTTACTATTCCCGCCTGGGCAGCATACGAACGCAAAAAATATGAGTGAGTTCCCTATCGTCTCCTCCCTCAACCCCCCCTCTGTTTTTACTCAATTCCGGGTATCGAGATTATGCGGTCGTGATTATCATGGGCGTATTCATATACGCCGCCCTGTCGTGGGCTGTTTCTGCCCGAAAGTGGTTCAAAGGACCAGTACCAAACTTGAGCAAGGAACCATCGCTGGAGGAGAAAGGCCGATTGTCTTACGTAGACTAGACTAGACCATGTCACTCCCTTGGAACATTCTACGGATTCGATCAATCACACGATTATCTACATCACACTTCCCCAGGAAGCAACTTTCTTATCTTCATGGCATCATCCCAGCCCAAGTCCACTGCCCACTCAATCTTCTTATCGGCTTGCAGTGTAAGCACCTCCTTCAAATCACGTCTTTGTTCGTAGTCTAGCTCTTGAGTTGCTTGGTCAATTGCACCCAGCCAAGAACGGACTGTATCCAACTGGGGAGGGGTCAGGTCAGGAATGCGGAATGCCCATATGGCCCTGTCTGTGGCGTGCGTCACGTAGCCTAGTATGGAGGTGGGCTCAATATTACCCTACTGTTAGAGGTTCGCGGCACTTACCTTTCGGCCGCACCTGCTCTGGCGTCCACTTAATCGTATATCTGAACGTTGGGTAATTCTCTTGGAGGAGATCTCTATGGAGGAGCCGAACCGGTAGATGCACCTGGCCAGTAGCCAGAATGATACCAAACAGCTTCTCAAATTCCTCGGCCTCAGCATCGTCCGGAAGACTCCCGTAAATCTTGATCATATCCTGAACCATGTCAGGCAGGGTAGTATCTTTCCAGATTTTGCTGGATATCCTGCTTCTGCTTGATTGGGTGGGCAATGGAGTAGAGGTACCATTCTTCGGAAAGGTCCCCAACGATGACATTGCGCACTCCGTGCTCGAGAAGCCCACGGGCGAGACCTCCAGTACGTTGCCATGTCATGGGATCTGGTGAGTTCGACAGCCAAACCCCGTCAAGACAGCCCCTAAATGTCCCATGCGCCCCTAACGATTCGTTGTCAATAAGCTCGGTGATAGATTGCCAACTAGTCTTAGAAGGATCTCGTAGGATAGGAAGCGTGTCCACGGCATCTGGATTTAATCCGAGGGCACGAGACAAGGCCGCGAACTGAGGCCGCAGCTGGTCTGGTGTTTTGGGACTTATGCTAGGAGCCAAGTCACGTCACGTATAGCGAAGTGGGCTGGGTGACTAACGCGATGGCGTTCGACTGCAAAACAGCGGAAGTGAACGGTGCCTTGCACACCAGGTGACAGCCGCGAAGCGTGGTGTAATATTTGATGAACAGAGTGAGCACCTGCAGTTACCGAGCCGTATCTTAGATGAATGTCGTATCCGAGTCGGAGATAGTACCACGCGTACCTGCTGACAAACCTGTTATCTGAATGCTCTCTGCATCACCTATTAAACGTTATTGGGGCAGGTCCAGAGAGCCCTGCAGTACATTTGTCGCACCTCCGAATGCACTGATATTCTCGTGGACCCATTCTAAAGCCAACCATTGGTCTTTGAAGCCAAAATTTCCCTCAATTCTCGGCTTGTCACAGGCAAGGAAGCCGAATGCTGAAAGGCGATAGCCGATATTCACCCAAACTTCAGAGCGCTCAGCAGCTATGTATTGAGCCTGGCTCCCTAAGCTGTGTGGGGACCCGAACTGGAGGAAACTGCCTCACGGGTTTGTGTGTCAGTAGTGTCCTGAGTCGTGGGGAGGAGCCGCCAGTGGACGAACCCTCCGTGAATATAAATCTTCACAGCAAAGTTGGTTTTCTCGGGGAACGATGGAGGAATAACGATATTCAAAAAGAGCCTGTTACTCAGAGTATGAGATTTCAAGCCAGAAATTCCTTCTGCAGTCCGCGTACGGATTTTCATTTGGCTTTCCGAGACCAACTTTGTCTTCAAACTTCATGTCTAGTGGGCCCCATCGTAGTCCTATGAATTTTCACGGGAAAGGCTCGGGTTTAGCATCCAAACATACCAGCGGCTTGCCCGTCGTTCGATGGCTGTACCGCATCTAGCCGGGAGTCAAGTATGTGCAAGAACGTTGTGACACCCAAAACCCACAAGAATTCTCCGCGATGTATTCTCTGTTTCGATAACGAAACTCAGGGGGTAGAGCGACCGGATTCTCGAATCTCTCCGGAGAAAGGGCATAAGGTAGTTCTAGAGACTCATCAGTTTCAGAAGAATAGGGCTGAGGCCGGTAGACCTACCTAGAAATACCACCGCGCCGTTCTTCGATCTCCCACCAGTTACGGGGCCAAAACGGGTTTCGACTACGACCCTGGACTTCGTCTGAGAAAGCTCATCATGAAGGTGAATAGAAGGCATGGCATGGGAAAGGTGAGTGGAGCTTTCAACCTATTCATAACATCGACACCCCGCGTGAGATACAGCAACAGCATCCGAGTCAGCATCGATCCCCCTAATCGTGGTCATGTGACACCGACGCGAACCCTCCGTTCACGTTCAAGTTCACCATGTCTGCATCCAACTCGAGACCAGCAAGCGTAGCTGGCTATTACACTGATGGCACCAGGCATAGATCTCCGTCAAATGCGTCTGTTGCACCCCAACATCAGCCCCACGATTTCGTAAGGCCCAAGAGTAGTGCTAGTTCTCACCGACCGTCTTCGCGTGCAACAAATCGGCCTCCTTCTAGCGCTGGCAGACCAGCATCTCGCATAAGCAACGCTCCAATATCTAAACCTTTTCACCGCCTACCACAGAGGCAGATCTCCCGATTAATCTCATCGAGTCAATCTCTAGTATCCCAAGTTACTGGTTTGAAACCCGACGACAATGAAGCTGCTTTCCGTGCAATGGTGGATATGGTTACAAGAGGCCTGGACTATAATGTGAAGGCTGCGCCGAGCTCTAGCATGGGCGACATTGCCAAGCTTGTTCATGGGTTTGTTTTCCCTTCGCGCTCTTTTGGCCTTCTACTCATCTTGATATAGTCGTGTTGAAAGGGCCAGAATAAACTCACAGGACCCGTGGGCCGATGCTCTCCAACTTTCTTTCTTTCTGTTGAAATCACAAATAGAGAAAATACACGACATAGATTCAGAGATCACGGTGACTGTGTCTACCACTCGCACGGGCTCTTTTACCTGACTCTTTAGGATAGCCCGCACGCCTACCCGGCCATCTATCATTCTTGGTAATTTCTTTTCCTCGTGACCGCCTTTCTATGCTGACGCATGTCCGAAAGATGCACCTATCCGTCCCTCCCACGCAACTGACTGTAGAGCATGCGGAGAATTATCTAGTGAATAGCACGACCCCTCACGTGGAGTCAGAAACGTTTGACTGGGCAAATATCTTGAATGAGGAACCTTTCGAAGGGCAACATTGGGAAGGTGTTTATGGTCTCCCGCCCGGCAGCACGGTCGAAGGATGGGAAACATTGAGCCTCGATAGTACCCCGCCATTCTCTCCTTTGCTGCTTGACGACTTTGGCAGTTGTGTCCCCTTCTCTCTCGTCGATGGATTCACTTCCGGCCTCCGATACCACGCCCTCCATGGATCTCAACGCAGATTCTTTTCATGAGCCACCCAGTTCTACCTTTGGTCACCGGCAGCTGATCGAAGATTTACAACGAAGGCAGTACTGGAGGGCAGAATGGCAGACCGATGCTTCCTTGACGCGTCCGTTCACAGTCAAGGACGCTTCCTCACTTGGCACGTTATCTAGTCACCATGGTACGAAGCGTTTGGTTGATTTCTTATGCAGGTCCGTCGGCGGACCGGATTCTAGGTGACCAGTATCAGTTGAGGGTCGATGGCCCGTATAGAATTGTTAGTCACCCCACTCTCACGACTTTTTGCTAATACTTAGCCTACTCTAACCGCAACCGTAGAAATACATTCACGAACACGACGCGGTACGTGAGGTGTTGATGGCATTTCAAGGCTACAAGAATTCCTTCCTAATATGGGCTCGATCTGAAGACGGGACCTTCTCTTTCGAGGCATGTCTTGTCGTTGATCTCCCTGCCCGCGAGCTCAAACCCATCTACAGCCGTCTTCGGATGCGCCGCGAATTATTCACCTGACGAGGGCTGCCCAACTATCCGTCGTCCGGTCCTTTGCTCAGACGGCATCAACTGTGGAGCATCTCAGGAGATTTGTTACTTGCGTTTCTGGAGGAACCGCATCTCGCGCGACTGGCCACTTTCGTCAGATGACCCGTACTATGGAGGCTTTTTCAGAGGCAGTGGAGACCCAGATCGGTAAATTCAACTCTTGGTGCGCGACCAGGGAACGTGACATAATCCTCTCCTTGGCTGGAAGCATGCCTCCATTATATGTTAGCCTGCTTAACTTGGAAAAGACAATGCGTGACTCTTTCTCGCACACTTTCGATGCCCTCCTGGAAGTCCTCAGGAAGGTAATGGGGAGGGCTACAAGGTCACAGAATAAGATTTTAGAAGTATGGATGCTTCTCGACCTCCCTGTCCGGTTCTCCCCCTTTACCAGTTTCTACCCTCCTTCTGGACACACTGCTCACCGCTGCGAACAGCAGCTCCTCGAATGGCGAAACGGAGACGTCGAAAGCCTTAATGCAGGTTTTTACTGCATCGACGGAGCCCATATGGTCAATGGTCGGCCTGTGGTTGAAACATGGGATGCCTACACGGGACCCAGCATCAAGGCAAGGAGCCGATATCCCTCACTGCTCTGGACGATGAGTTTTTCATTCAGGCTACTGGCTTGCCGATACTCGATCCGGATTTTTGGACTGAGGGCTTCACAATACGCGAGGTGGATACAGAGGCATACTCGTCTGAGTCCGCACCTGTACTTTCTGGATCTCGTAGGCAATCACGTTCTTCGAGCCGGGAAGGCGGTCGGGCTTCTACGTCTCCTTGATCTTCCGCTCAGCGACGACGCAGAGGCTAAGCCCACGTGGATGACAGACTGGCCCACCTTCACCACTTTGCTGCAAGAATATAACACGGGCGCACTTGTCAAGACTTCTAGAGAACATTTATCCCGATATGTGCACGACAGTATCTTGCCTCATTGTCAGACTCCTCAGAAACGACTGGCCCAAATGGTTGCTAGCGAGTGTGACCTTTGGTTACATCTCGCTGCAATTGAAGAGCTAGTACTTCATGAGGAAGGGCGATGTCATGTCACACTTCTCAGAGACCATCTTCGCCAAAGTTAGTCGTCACTCTTCCGAGTCATAACCATCGTCGTGGGACGTTAATGCGGATATCTCTAGATGGATTCAATGCAAACATGGAGTGACTTTCACTTCTTAAATAACACATTCCGTGATATTGTGCAGAAGTACACAAGCAATCGAATGGAACCAACCTTGATCCGTTTCTCGTACTCTGGATCACGAGACCAGGCTTTAAGACGAACGGTTGAGGCTTTAGACGGCCTGCTCGTGGAATATGCTGCACCGTTCCCCCTCACATACCTTTTCGGTCTACATAGTTCTAGTGTTTATCGCTCTGTGTTTGTTTTTTTATTGCAGATACGTCGTGCCAAAGGCGTGCTAGAGCGTGCGCACACGTGGAACACAGCTGCCCCCCACAAATCAATAGGCATCTAACGACAAAATTGCATTCGCCATGCGGAGCAAGTTGCTCTGGTTCATCAAGTATGCCCCTTATGCCGTCGTCTTTGTGTCATGTATTGACTGACAGCCTGTTCCTCAAGTACTTTGCTTGGTTTCATAATGACTCATGTTGGTGAAAGTGTTGTTATTTTTTGCTCGTCTCAATCCTATTGGCAGGTTTTGCATCGACGACTATCTAGATTCCACGTATCTTTGGAATTGGCAGGGTCCCTCGACGAGACGATCAGTCTCCACGAGTCACAGTCAGTCGCATTCAAGTCGAATCACCGGAAGTTGATTCTCAGATAGAGCATATTAGTCTCAAGGCGCTGGAAAGCGAAGTGCCTGTTGCATAGCGATGTCCGTCTCTGAGTCGTAGTCCACATTATCATTATTAACGTTTTCTACGCAGATGGCCATGTTACGTCAAGCCATTCTCTCCATCCTTGACATCGCCTTGCGCTTCCACGACGCTCTCACCGCAGCATGCGGGCCATGTCGGACAGGCTTCTCTAAGAATTGGATCCAAGTTGCATCGCAGTCAGGCGCGCACAGCAGGAAAGAACCGTTTCCACGTCCTTACGAGAAAATGTAGTCCAAACATCGGACAGCGAGTCGGACCTCGAGGACGAAGACGACGAATTGAGGTTCGGTCCTCAGTCCTATCGTATGCCTTCGGCATCGCGAGATGTTCGGCAGTTATCTGGTAGGATCACTGAGATGCAAGACGAACTGGATGGGCTCGTGCGGTTCGTCCGCAGAGAAGTAGAGGGTCTCGCAGGTGGTACATTGGCGGCAGGCTCCCACCTTCAGCGTTCTCGCATTTGCTTTGGAGGACTGGGATAGATAGAAAGGCTGCCCTTTAATTTACGCGACGTGACGACATCCTAGACAAAGCTACTACATATTCCACAATAAGCTAAGAACCAGATACCGACGTGTGTTAGGACATTCAATCCATAGTAGTGGACCTGTTTTAACAAAGCAACAAGTGGACACACGGCAAAGCCAGAGCAGTGTATAGTGACTTTAGCCAACTTCAATGCGTAGGTGGTGACAGGGGGCGGCCTTCCGTCCACTGGCAGCGCTCCACCCCCGAAGGGCGGTCCGGATTAGTACAGCGTAAATGGAGTTGGGCGATCCGCAAGTCGAGGAAAGGCATTAGTATTTGCCAAAACTACCATTTGTTTCTCGTGCGATATGTAGCCCCGCATGTAGCCCTTGTAGATCATATTTGCTACGAGACACTCTGCCTCTTCAGAAGAAACTTCCATGCCGGATACTCGTAGCGAACTGTAGAACATTGCCACGGAAATGCGGTTGGTCTTTTCCGATACTACCCAGCTGAGATGCGAGTCAATATTACTCGGAGAAACCAACTAGGACACTAGCGTACACTCGTCGAAACTAACCCTCGGATGCAGATTTCTCGAGCTTTCTCGAGCGTGAGCCAAATATTAAGGTCTACCAGGCGCCGTTCACTTTTGTCCAGGGCAGGCATCGAAGCCATGGATGTCCCCTTTCCGTATAGCAGAAATAAAAGGCGTATAGAGTTCGTCTAGGACCGGGAAACGCTTCAAAAGATCGGCAGTAGGTAGGTGGCCACGCAAGATACGTAGCGGAATCAGGTAGGTCAGTATGCGCCTGTGACACGAGACGTAAATCCAAGTCACAGTTCTAGGAATATAGTGCGCACTCTTGGTTGTTGTGGGCTTCCAGATGGCAGTTGTAGAATGCAAAAGTCAGCTCTTGCTCGGACTGCTTCCGATTTCAATAATGGGCGACGATCTCAAGTGCAGCACCTTACTTTGGCGTAGTCTTCGTTCAGGAAACTCAACATGCCCAGATAATATCTGTATGTCACCTGATTTGATGTCAAAGTCTGTTGGATAACAATGAATGAACCAGCTGCTACCTGATGAGCCCTCGGGTATTCTTGTAATGGAGGGAATATCCTGGTTCGCCTCCAGCGCTCTGAGGACGTTCTTCGAAAGCGAGATTCGTCGAACCTTTAAAGGATTATCCACATGTTGATTTTAGGTAGCTATGGATCGACTTACCCGAAAATAGCTTTTGAGAACCAAGCCAACGACGTAGTATACACCCCATTTCCTCGACATCTGATAAGTGGAGGTTCTGGGGTAATGTCAAGTCTTGGACACACGCACGCACACCAATGATAGTCGCACCTGTCCGTGACACAACTGGAGAATGCTTTGGAAATTATTCTGGCAGCCTCTTCCATGCAATCACTCTTTGGACTCAAATCCCGTGCTTGCACATCCGCCTGCGAAAATATCAGCCCTGAGGTAGTCCGAAAGGAAGGCCCTCACATCGAAAGCCAGGTCACGCAGATCGCGAAGGATAGCAAACAACGCGGGAAGAGTCCACCCGCTGTTGTTGGTGAAGAAACGGAGAAACAAGCTGGTGGCTGTGTGAGACACTGGCGATGAGCACAGGATGGAAGAGATGTGCACTTACTTGACCAGTTGTGTGTGCTCTTTGAACGCGTCGGCATAGCGCTTCTTTGCGACGTGCGTAATGACGAGGACATACTGTATCGCTACCTCATCCCACGGACCTTCTATAGCGCCTTCGTATCGGGACATGGATTGCCGCTGCGTCCGCGTGTTCGCATTTCGAATGGCAATACAGAGACAACTTTGCGCACCGTTGGATTACGGAACTCTTTTATGAGGTCTTTGCCATGGGGGCTGATTGGGCGGATGAGATGAGCGAGGTCAATGCCATTCTCGTCACGCAATGCAGTAGCTATGAGGGTCAAGAATTGGGTGTAAGTTACGGGCATGACAATTCTTGTCCGAGTCGAGAAAAAATAAAGATAAAAAGATAATCCATTACTGGTTGGAATAATTACGTCATAAAATGGCACTTCAACCCTCACTTCGACCTCTCCTGATCGCCGGTAGGCCAGATGCACCCCACACCCTCGACATATTTCGTGAGCGTGTCCTTATATCGTACAATATATCGTTCGTTTACCCCCATTATTAGTTGATTATGTCTGTCCCTTCAGGTTATTATCGTCACTACAAGCGCTTGCATCTACTGATCTCTTTCCTCTCGTAATCAGTGGGAAGCTTTCTGTAAGCGTTGACAAGGTCGTGAAGCCACTGGTAGACGTCGGTGGTAAATACGAAGGAAAGGTAAAGGTCATCTTCAGGAATCAAGTTCAGCCGTGGCACGGCAGCTCCACTTTTACTCACGAAGCCGGCCTTGCGGTAAGTACACTTGAATTGATGTCCTGTAGATAGCGGTTTTTGATACGATGTACAGGTGGCTCGAGTCGCGCCAGAGAAATTCTGGCCGTTTTCTCTACTTGTAAGACCAAATGATAGTTTGCAGGTGCACCTACCCTTCCTGACGAGCCACGTCTAGTTGCTTCAAAGACAGGGGGAATACTACGACATTCCCACTTCCAGTCTGTCACCTATCCAGATTCGCGAGAAACTAGCGTCACTATTTGCTGAGACTGGTGTCTCGGGTGATAGGGTTGAAGCAGTTCAAGGAGCTCTTGAAACTTAAGAGCACCCCTAATGGTGGTGTATCTGTGACGGATGAGCTCAAATACACCAGTAAGTTTTTACAAACAGAGTATAGCGCGACTTGACGAATTATCGTGCAGTCAAGTTCTCTCGACAGAACGGGGTCCACGTCTCCCCCTCAGCTTTGTGGGATGGAATACTCGCCAATGATGTTTCCAGCTCATGGGGAGAGGCCGAGTGGACGCAATTCTTTGCTCAGAAAGTTGCTGTGTAGGCGTTTGGAACTCAGCGTAGGAAAAAGGAATGGTTTGTGAAAAAAAGCTTGAATTGAGTGTAGGAATAGTTCTGTGTAAGGAGCGCTTGGATCGAGTGTAGTGTCAATAACACGTGAGATTGTGATCAAGCCTCATGACGGAGAGAGCAGTTTCTCGAGCATTCTTCGGACGGATTGGGGATCTGTTGTCCCTTTACTGGATTTCATGACCCGCCCCAAGAGTTTGTTGATGACATTAGGGACCCCTCGACGCACCGCATCTGCCTCTTCCGGCATGTCGGTTATGGCCTGTACACAAAGCTGCTCGAGTAAACCGTCTTCCCGCGTAGCTAAGAGGCCAAGGCGTCCTTGCGAGTTCTGTCGAAGCCGCGGACGATGGATTATCGAGCATGTGGCGTAACAATAATTTTCCGGATGATCCTGAGGAAAGGTCAAAAAGCTAGTGCCGAATATCAAATCGCAGATCACCACCCATACATACCAGTCACGAGGCCGCCTTGGACCATATCAATCAGACCTCCCATCTGCTCCAGAGAGATGGAGTTTTCGCTGAAACATCTTTCTTCGTAGCGCCAGCTGACCTAAAAGTTCGTGTATTATCCTTCATCAATTAAGTCATGGCAGTGAGTTTACCGCTCCATCTAACAATTGAAGGCTCACCAATTGATGACAGTCTTTGAGTTGCGGTCATTAGTCAATAATGCCTCAAAATATGTGACGGCACCACGGCCCTGCCGACCATCAAAGCCAACCTCGTGTCCTGAATCTACCGCCATCAAAACGTCGATTTCATTTTGAGTGAGGCCGTGGAGCACCAGGCGTTTTCTGATTTCATCAGGAAGTGCGGGCATTTCTTCGTGGACAGATGAGATGAGTTCCTACCGAGCGGGAAGTGAGTAGTAGGTCCCCGTGGCGTCCACTTGGAGTATCTCACCGATGTCAACAATAAAGGCGGCAAATTAGGATCCGGCATGTAACGATAATCCGGAGCCCCTTCTTTGCTTCGTAGCGTGAAAGTTTCCCCTGTATCTTCATTAAAACCGCGCGTCTCCTGAGTAACCAATTTGCCGGTATCCAGTATAGCAATTTGCCGGTACACCTCTGAGCCTGGAACGATGCAATGTGGGAAGCTTCTTAGTGGGAGATCAGATTGATGTTTAATTTGGGATTACCGATTGCCGCAATCATGAAGCGCACACTGTTGAGATTCTTGATTTCACACCGCGTACCAGGTGGTTGTCCTGGGCGGTTGACAGAAACATTTACATCACAGCGCAAAGATCCCTGACAAAGTTAAATGCCTCGTTGGTGGACCATCATGAGATTCACGTACTTGCTCCATGTTTCCATCACTAGCTCCAACAGATCTGAGAACGGCCTGCAACGTTCGAACGTATTCACCTGCCTGCTCCGGGGATCTACGACCGTGAGTCGAGTATATAGCTGTTGAGCTGTGGTCTCTACCCGTACCTGAGATCCGGTTTCGACACGATCTCCATGAGGCCCATCCCTGCCCTGTTCAAATCTATTGACAAGAGTCGGCGACGGGGTTCGAACATTGATTTCCCAGTGTCCTGGTAGTCTCAATATCTGTCGCATGTCGCCACGAAGAGAGGAAGGTTGATGGTTACCTGTTCGAGTTGTATCTGTTCAATACGAACGGAAACATCGCTTTGAGGAAGAAAGATATGACCTCCACGTGCAATTGGGTCTAGGACGTAAAAGTGAAGTTGATATTAGACAAGTGGAATTCGATTCTCACGGTAGTGCTGTGTGATCTGATACCCTGCAGGGAGGTCTGAATAGAAGTAGTGCTTTCTATCAAATGCTGATCGGTGTTGGATATCCGACTGAAGAGCAATAGCCGTTCTGAGAGCAAGGCTGATGCATGCAGGATTGAGGCGCTGTAAATCGTCATGCTCAACTTTAACGGCACCAAATTCTCTGTAACACGTTTTTGCTGCTTACGGGTAGTGTCCCTGGAAAGGCGGCGTCATAAGGAGACACACAGGAATTTGGTGTACTTCCAAGGTCGGGTGTCCATGCGTCTAAGTGTCATGACCGAGTCAACTCTGTGAGGAACTGGCCTGAGTGAGTGACTCACGAGAGAACAATTTCTTGCGCGATTTGATTTGTGCGTGCACTTCGATGCCGATGACGACTTCCCATCCAGGCCATAGGTTGCCTTTTTCGAATGTTCTGACGGTGTTGGTCAGACCGGTGCTGTACAGCCTGCGAGGTGTCCGTAATGATGATGGAGTTCGTGATCGAGCGAGCATGACGGTCTTGGCTAGAGCAGCGCCGCCATCAGACCTGTCCCCGCTCAGTCCTTCATGGTCCGAATACCCACCAGTGCATATACCCCCCATGGACCTCCAAGTAACTCGATGGAACCTAACGCCAACTTGTACTATCTATCAATCTGTTCTTTCCAAACAACTGACGCATCCCTTGTTGCTGTTCCCAGAACGATGAACAGAAGGCTGCCCACACTGCCTAATCGTGGCCTATCTCGTTCCGTGGACAGGTAATCCTGACTACAATCCTGAACCATCTTCGCAAGCCTTATACCTTTCAGTCTCCCCTCTCCAGACGTACACAAAGTCATCCACACATACACTCTGGATATCGGGGGTGTAGATCTTCGGTTAATCATCACGTCCGTTCGACTCTGATTTGTTCATGATACGTCTGAGTGCATGTCTCTCCTAACCCGTCACTTTACTACAGGATTGAACCCATACGCGAGCTCTCGCGCGAACACACCTTCTATCTCTCATTAAAGACCGGTGTATTTGAGCGACCGATCTCCGAACCTGCAACCCTTAGTCTGAGTGTTGATCCACGAGAACTTAAATTCGTCGTTTTGTGAGTGCTTGCGTGGGTTTTGTGCTACAGGTTGCTGCTCACACATTGAGATAGCGCTTATCCTCCCAGGTCATGTCTTCCGCAGGGATGTCTGTTTTCGCTACGGGTTTGGCTCCGCGCCGGTGATATCGATCACCGACTGTTCTCCGAGGATGCCTTGTGGATAGGCAGAGATCCGGACTTTTATTCTATCCAAGACGCAACCTTCGCAAGATTGCGCAGCGTCAATTCCCATACACTTCTTTACAAGATCGTCGTAGGTAGAGCCCTCATGGACTTCATCATCAGGCACGCATCTACCCACCCCCCTCCCCGTTGTTTTTTTTTTTTTAACTCAAAACCCTGTACCAGGTGGCGACAGGTTCTCGGAGGAGTTTACAGTCTGAGTCTCGAATACGACGGCTGCGGAGTCGGTCGTGTGTTATTCAGTGATTTCATCGTTAACTTGGACTGTCCTCCAGAGCACCTAAACTTTGTTCTTTAGTATGATTTTTAATGATTCCGATTCTCATATCTCCCATAACTAATATTCTTTTTCAGCACTATCCCCGTCACCTCTACTCCTCGAGGGGCTACACATCGCGTCCGCCTTTGGCTTCGTGCGCCGGATCAGGTGGGGCTGATGACTTCACCAGAGGGCGAGCTTCCATGCTCTCAGTTCATTTATCAGCGCATCTGGAGCACAGACTCCTTCAAAGTCGGAAATTCCTTGGACTTCACTGCTTTGGGTCCAAAAGTGATCTTGGGAGTCCCTAATGGCGACGGGCCAAGGATTTTGAGTAGCCCCAGCGAACAGCTATTTTACCGCGACGACGGGTCGGCCGGTGTCAAGCTTCCGACATACGGCGAACCCGGCGATTATGGCAAGGAGGCTCTGTAGGGTGTCACCGCCCCGGACTTATATGTATACACGGACAGGCAGTACCACGCGCGAATTATCATCATGGTCATATTATTTATAAAATCCATACGAATAGGAATACATGTATGACTTGTCACACGAAAAGTACATGGTAGATACTCTACGCCCTGTTGTGCGAAAGCTTGCAAGAAAACAGCGAAAGTACAAGCCAGAGCAAGGAGAATCGGTACCGTTGGGTCTTTGGATTGGACCACAATCTTGGCAAGGGTCAGATGTAGCCCCTAGAGATGGAATTGAATAAATCCAAGTCAATACTGAACCAGAAGCAAGACTTGACAACCGACACATGGACCGCCGTCGGGGATGCAGGTCCTTCTAATGAAAAAAAAAACCCGGGGCCTCCCGGGAAGCACTTTACTATGGGACACCTGCGCCAGTCGCAACAGCAACGCTCTCTTTGAAAGGAAGCTGTGACTTGATGGTGGTCGGGTCCTTGATATCTACAGAGTATACTGGTGTCGGTGCTGCTTTGATGACGACCGCAGTTTCAGGCGTACGGGGAATTGATAAAATCCCATTCTCAGCAGGTTTCACGGCCTGGGCAGAGGGCGTTGTCGAATCTGAGCTTAGATTGTATGACGGCCTTTCAGAAGTCGCATCAAAACAAGACGGCGTTGCATCAGAGGTCCATTGCAAAGCGTACCGCAGCTTCTTCGGAGCAGGGAGGTCCGGTGACACGTTTGTTTTTTCCGCGGGCTGAGGGACAATCCCAACAAAATAAGAATGGGCCTGGCGATATCCATGTGTCCTACGCACCTTGACTTGTTTTGGTCTTTTCTTGACAACGGGCTTGAGTTGACGCTCTCCGGGGTCAAACAGGTTATCAGGCAGAGCAGAGCTACATCGAAAATAAATCAAGGGCCAAAGGAGAGTCGCACCACCGACCTTTTGATATGTCGCACGATAATGCCCATTTTGACTTCGTTAAATTTATCCCAGCTCTTAACCATCTTAGTAAATTCAGTAGTCGGCCAAGAAATATCAAGTTTCCGAGGACCTGTCGAGCCGGCTTTGTTCAATGAAAAGTGGAACCATGAGCAACAGTTTCTGTCCTAGTACTTGCTATACCACGCACGTTGCTTGGCTTCGATTCCGAGCCCGACGTAAAAAGTCGTCGAATACACTGGCCGTGCACCCTCGATGCCCTCGATGTCCTCAGCTTTCCGTTTTGCGATGGCTTCTGTTGTTTCGCCCTGGGCAACCAGGCGGACCTCCTCGTCTGAGACGCAGTATGCTACTTGCTCAAAGCCCTTGATGAATGGGTGGGCAAGGGTTAGAGAATCGACAAGTTCAAGCTTCATGACCAGCTGCCGTAAGTCGCGACTCAACAGTTCCGGCCCTGAGGAATTACGACGTGAAAAGAACGTGAGCAGTTGATAGAAAAGACAATTATTTACCACTTGATTTGGAGGTCGTGTTCGCCTGTTGATGCGATGATTTGGAGGTAGTATCGATATTTATGAAAGAAATCGTGCTTCGCAAAAAGCTCAGCCCATTCTGCAGTCCCGACTATAACCTTATCGACGATGTCTGCCCCTGGAAGGGAAGCGTGAGCAAAACTTATTCACTTATACAGCCAGAGTCCTAGGCGCACCTTTTTTAAATTCCTCCGTCATGACCATTTGTGTTGAGGCTGTAACATTATGAGTGGCGCACATAGCAGGATACGCGGGAGTGATAATAGGCATTCGATGAGCTCGATCGCCAGGGTACAACTGAGGGATGAGTTAGAATGAGCGTGTACAAATGCTAAAACCACAGTACCCTTGGGTTCCATACTCGGACTTGTAGAGGCCCATCCTCAATTTGTTTAAGAAGTACGGGTTGTGGCCACGCCCTAGTGGATGTGAGGCAGGGCTCCAACACTGCTAGGTATAGTCCGCACCATTGATACATGATAATAAAAAATCGGCTGACAATCGCGCCTGCGACTGCATTAGGGTATAGTTGGCATATGCGCGCAACAAGCATGGCCCAAGCCACTCCTCCAAGGAATCCATTCACATTGGAATAAATCGCTCGCCCTATAAAGTTTTGAGAAGGCTGAGAATACACGTTCGAGCGTTCTTACGTGAAGCCCAGAGCTTGATGCATCGCAAAGCATCGCGAAAGACATTCACATTTGGGACAAGTCGAAGGATTTGATCCGTAACGCGAGAACCTAAAAACTCGTCAACATCCCACGCGAACCATGTGGAAAGCACGGCCTACCTCCTAAACTTCGGATGCACCGATCATCCAAATTACGGAGTAAATTATCATCCTGCAAGGTCAGGTCGTCTGGTATTGACGAAAGCGCAAGACGAGCCATGAGGAAATCGATGGGGATCCCTGATATCTTTAACTTGATGATGGGGACATATGCTTCTGGAACTCCCTGACAGTGCCAGTAAGATCAGCTGTGACACACGTAGCAAGACCCGAGAAGCTCACAGAAACCTCTGTCACGCCCTCTGCGTTCCTGAGCATGTCTTCGAAGACATCAAAAAAATCTTCTCTAGACACATGCTTCGGAACGACGCATAATGTGTCGACGTCAGACCCCGGAGCATGTACACCCAAACGATACGACCCAAAAGTAAAGATTTTTCCTCCGGCAGCCTCCGCTGCAGCCTCTGAGAGGCCGCGGGCAAGTGACACAGTTTTGACAAAGGACTTGACAAGGGCTGCGAGACGTCCAAGCACAATTTCTCTGGTGGGAAGCACGTCAGAAACAGATCCATTACTCTAGTTGCGGTCTACAACTCGGATCGTAATTATGGGGTCGGATGAAGCCCGGATGAAGCCCGGAATGTAATGTCGAGTAGGGGGGACATGTCCGGTGACAGAGACCGGAGGTGGGGTGTTCGCTATGAGGTGTACACACCTTGTCCTTGATTCTTCTTCACTCTCCATTGTATTCTGCCGGCGCAATTCCTCCATGAGAGTAGCAGTTACCTCCTTTTCTCTCTCACTTGATTCGCTAGTCGAAATGGGGGGTGTAACACCAAGATACCTAGGCAAGACAATTAACTGCTCGTGGGCCGATTCTTGTTGGTAAATCGTGGAACTTACCCTTGAACATTATCCATTTGAGCTGTAGTCTATGAAGGAAGATGAGCACAATGTCGACGGAATCCCTCGTTTAGGTCGTGACGCCTGTTAAAGAGGAACAGGGACAAGTCCCACACAAATGCGGCGCGCCGGAACAGTATGAGCTTACGTCATCCAAAGGGAAATTGTCATTGAACACCGTGACTGGCAGATGACAGAAATACATGGACAAAGACAAAGTGACTCTAACAGTCTATCAACAGATATCCGAATGTAATATATAAAACGAGCAACAGAGTCAGTGGCGCAGTCCGAGTCCTGGCTACGAGAACCCTTCTCCAGCTTTTACGAAGCCTGCGTTGGCCCTCGCCCTCGAGACCGAGGCCAGAAGCTGGCGATTCACCGCCCTTCTTCGTACGAAAATCACTGCTGTGACAATAGCAATGACGCCAATGATGATGCCGATTGCCAAACCAACTTTGCCACCTGTAGAGCTGTGTCCTCCAGAACTCTGGGCCCCGGCTGACTGCGACTGGGATGGCGTCGGCGTCGGCGTACTAGGTAGAGGCGGAGTAAAGTTTCCTTGAGATGGGTTCCCACCATACGGCCAGTAATTGCCGTCCAGAGGTTGGACACAGGTCAACCCTTTGGCGTCCTGCACGGATTGAAAATCGGACTGGATGGTGGACGAAGTTACATTCACCGAGTCGACGATAAAGGCGGCACTCGCTGGCGTAGGGTCGGAAGCGCTACAGTTCGGCCCACGGGAGCCAACGAATGAGGTATTTCCCAAAAGGACGTTGTTTTGCACGGTGAAGTTACGAGCCGAGGTAATAGCAATACCGTATCCGAACGCGCCGGTGAGACTGTTGTCCAGGACGGTACCCGAAGAGCTGACGTTCGCGCCGAAGAAGTCGACAAACCACGTCTGAGGTCCGATCGCTATGCCAATCCTGCGAAGCCTGTCAGAAGTGGTGACACTCTCGCAAGGAAATAACCCACTTGATTATGACATCGTCCACACTATCACCGTCAGTCTGGGTGGCAGAGTCTGAGTCTGTGGCAAAGCCGCCAATGATTGTATTGTTCCGCACGACAGTGCCAGAATAATCACCACCCCAGGGTGTCACGTCAACCATGTTTATACCACCGAGTAATGTGTTCTAGAGCGACGGTAAGTCTGCGGTGGGACCATCCAATAGTTGTGTGACTCACATTGGTCACCCAGATAGTGTTGTTCTCAACAAGCGAGCCAGGCGAACCAAACAGAACGATACCGCCGTCCGACGGGTCGTTCACTAAATTGTTGCGAACGATAGCGGAACGACAGCTGATGCTGATACCATCGGCCCATTGTTGATATACATCCGAACCACATGGGCCAATGTCATTGTTCTGGACTATGACGTTGTTGCAGAGGAGACCACCTTCCGCGATGTGCAGACAGGACCAACTCCGCGGATCATATGAGTGCACATATTCAATCAGCTGGTTCGAATTCGCGCCGCCCATCTCGATATTTGCCCCGCCACCAGTTGGAGATGCAGCCAGCACGTGTCCCGTTGATCTGAAATGCAGATGAGGAAACCAACAATCCGAAACGACATGTGGAGGTGCTTACTTGGATGTTGCGCAACTTGATGCCACTGCAATTTGGGCAAGTACCATCGATAGCAGTTGTGTGACCTTGTCCATTCGCAACTGGGCCGCTCACAACAAGAGTTGCCCTAGTGTTGTCGGTAGGATAGCCTACGGTGCTGATCTCTTGGTTAGGCGCAGCGAACAGAATCGGCGCCTGGATCATGTAGTGAGCAGTTAGGACAGAGTTGTAAAACAAAGCCCGGGCCAGAAGAGTTGAGGGCAATGTTCATGCGGTCGGTGACGGTGTTGGCTGGGTCTGGCGAGATACACTGCACGTTATCGTCTCTACTTGACAAGGCTGGGCTGGAATGTGCGTCTGTATTAGATATGCCACCACGGAAGCGCACACTGTACTCGCCTGAAAGCATCACCATGAGCTCTGCGGACAAGATGCACCCTGTTTGACGCGAATACAGGGGCTATTGACACGCATGTTGCAGCTAGAAAGAGAAAGTGGTGTAGAAACATGAGCGACCTGTTCTAGGTTAGAACAAAATCGAGTTGGCGATGGCTATGAAAGCCGTTCTATGCGAGAGGGAACGCGTGTAAGGACAGACGGGAAGAGACGATAGTGTACTATACTAAACAGCAGCGTGGTGTGTTACTAACCATTCGTCCCTGACAAGCGCAACAGATCGGCGCCCATCTGTCTATCAAGCCCTTTAGCATCCTTTGCCTCACCACAACCGCTCTAACAAAACGAGGACACTCTGGTGATACTCCGTGAATTATTATTATTTTCCATCGGGCCATTGGGCATTCCATTGTCCAATTTGTTCCTGTCTCATAAATACAAATATTAGCGACTAGACTAGTGTTTCCTAGGATTGTCCAGAGACCTGAGCAAGGCTTCGACACCCTTCAAACCTTCGGACTTTGTGACCTTCGCGCCTCGCCTTCTTCTCCCTTTTGCGCTACCTTTCGAGCCCGTCTCTCTTCTGGGGTCTCATTCTTGTGCTTGCCCTTCGACTTGGTCTTCTTGGCCTTCTTCCCAGCTCGTTCTTCTCGCCATTTTTGTAGTAAATAATCCCGCATAGGGTCGTCGGGGTCAATGTCAGGTTCTGATGTTCCCGAAGATTCGGAACCTGGGTCTTCTGAAGCAATGTATCAGTGGATTTAGAAGGGGGACGGATTGGCTTGTGAACGCCCACCAATCATTTTGGGCATGGCATTGAGACTTTGTCCTTCAGCTTCCTTCCATTCACCATCCTCACCCTTCGTTCTTGGTTGTCGGTACTTCTTGACGTGGTCAACACGTAGTGTCCTTTCTAATACTGTTGCGCCGTTGAGGTTATCGACCGCAAGAACGGTAGATCGCTGGTCTTCGTACATGAGGAAGCCAAAACCCCTGGTTTTTCCCGTCTCCTTGTTACGAGGAAGATCGACGTCGACGACTTCGCCATATCTGCGACACCTATAGGAAAACGTGTAACACAGAGAACTTGATGGGCTTACTGTGAGAATATTGTGATAACATCCCCTTCAGTTAGGTCGTAATGAAGCCCGCCAATAATATATAGGCCTGAATCTGATGTGTCGTGAATGATGCTTTAGCTGCGAAACTAGCGCATGGCAAGGCGTCACGCACCTTTATATTCGTCATGCCAAGAGGCACCACCTGCGCCAAACCCGAGCTCCTGTTCGTTGATTCTGTTGATTTCGCGCACGACGCTGCAGCAGACGAGTGGGCAAATGTGCTTGAGCTGGATTGAGCCAACTGGACGTACTTCATCGTTGGTGTCCTAGCTTAGTTTTCACACGCCACACTCGCGATAGTTCTTTATTTCCAATTTATTTTTATTTTCTCACTTGTCTGAAATGGCTTCATTCTCACTACCGCCGATTCACGATAATCCAGACGGTAGCTGGGGACCGTCGTCCTCCAATCTCCCCGAGACCTTCAAGTTCAAGGATATCCCGTACGCTCCTTACTCAAAGTCAGATAAACTCGGTCGATTCGCCGACTGGAACGATATCTCTGGAGATAATCGACAGACCGTATCTGGTGCTGCTGTCAATCCCAGAACCGGCGCTCGCGGTCGCAGGGATGCCGTGCAGGCCTTTGGGAGTGGCCTTCCGAGCGCATTTGCTTTCCAGGTCGAGGATGAATCGAGCTTCTCTCTTGTGGACAACAAGACTGGCGCACCCCGTCGAGGTGGTGCGTTTGGGAGAGGAAGGGGGACCAGCCGCGGTACTACCTCCTACAATGCGCGAGGTTCTCAGAGAGGTGGCCGTGGGGGCTTTACGAATAACCGTGGTGCTGGGCAGCGCGGCGGGAGGAGAGGATGGCGTGACTGGGACAAAGTAAGTAGTTGTCGAGATATCTCTGCGAATACTATGCCAATCTCGTCCCAAGAACAATCGCACGCGTGAGTCCTCAGTGGCCATTGATCCTAGTTGGCAGATGCTGGAGGAGATCGAGTTCCATCGTCTCGCCAAGTTGAGGCTCGAAGTCGATGAGCCTGAAGAAGTGTACTTCTCTTCTTCAATGCCTTTTAGCAAAACTGATCCACCATTAGCGAGTCATACGGTCGCCTCTACCCATACAACAAGGCTTACGATCGTATCACCACCAAGACAGAACGTCCCCTTCAGCCTGTTGATCGAATCAAGTACAACACAACCACGTCAGATGACCCTATCATACAGCAGGTATCGGTGTCCTGCCCCATTTGTCAAGCATCCCCATATTGAACTTACTTTATCAGCTTGCTTCCAAAGGCACTGCGGCGATATACGCGACGGATGTGATTCTAAGTGTCCTCATGTGTGCCCCGCGGTCCGTCTACCCCTGGGATATTGTCATTGTCCGCGAGGGCGATAAGGTGTTCTTTGACAAGAGAGATGGTGGCCCCTTTGACACAGTCACTGTCAATGAAAACGCGGCAGATCCACCCCAAGATCCTACCGCTCCGAATCCCAGCAATCCAAACGAGAGAGCCCCCGAACCGTCTTCCATCAACACCGCGACGTCACTCTCTCTAGAGGCGACTTATATCAACCAAAACTTCGGGTTCCAGTCCGTCATCGAGGCATCCCCTCCACCCGCGATAGACTTCGAGAAGCCCAATCCATTTTATGGTCCGGATGAGACGGAACCTCTTGCCTCATGTGGATATAGGTACCGCGTATTCGACCTCGGCATCACAGAAGACGAAGACATCAAAATCTGCGTGCGGACTGAGGTCGATGCTTATCTGCCCGGTCAAGGGAACCCGCAGCAAGGGCAGGGCCTGATCACCGTCCGCGCGCTGAACGAGTTCGATCCCCGTGCACCTGGAGCTGGGGGTGCGCCGGATTGGCGTTCAAAACTAGACTCTCAGCGTGGTGCGGTCGTTGCAACTGAGATGAAAAATAACAGCTGCAAGCTCGCGAAATGGTCCGTCCAGAGCGTCTTAGCTGGCGCGGAACAGATGAAAATTGGGTAAGGTCGAGATTTTTTTGACTCGCATTGGACACCGTTCACACTTTTTTTTTGATCAGCTACGTCTCAAGGGCAAATCCCCGTGACAACACTCGACATGTTATTCTGAGCACCGCCTCAATGCGGTCGTTGGATTTCGCCGCTCAGCTCAATGTCTCCTTGGCGAACGGTTGGGGTATAGTTAGGACTGTCGCCGACTTGTGCTTGAAGATGCCCGAAGGCAAATATGTCCTGGTAAAGGATCCCAACAAGGTATGTGCCCTCTTCGCTTCCTCAGTCGCGGTGTTGGCGCACTTCTCGTGCCTGCTAGCAATTGGCCTCATTACCCTGCTCATGGTTCATTTCCATCCGCAGCCGGTCATCCGATTGTATGCCGTTCCTTTCTCTGCATTCGTGGGTGACGAAGAAGAAGGCGCGGCCTCTGAGGAAGAGGCAGAGCCCTGAAAAAACATGTACATGTTCCTCTTGTAGTGTGTACAACCTAGTGATGTTGGACGTGACTACAAAAAATGTAATCGCAAGGAAGAGAATGACGTGTTTGTATATCCAGGGGAGATGAACACCTCCGGTGACAGCGTATTTCCGAGGGTATGTTCCGCGCTGATCAAGTTTACGAGGCACTGAGTAGTGTCTCTGCTGCGCCTTCTATGTTCGGACTGCACCGATCGTTATGCCACGAAACCCCGGATACGGAGACGGACCCACCTGCGCTGGAGAGCAGCAACGATCACGTCCCTCTGCAGGTCCGGGAAAATACCCATGAGTTGTGATATCTCATCTTCGGTCGGAACGCGGATGCCTGTAGAGGCACGGTCTACCCTCCCGGTAAGCTCGTTGACCCACTCCCGCATGACTGATGGCCCAGGCTGTTCGGCGGCATCTCTTGAACCGGTGGCTAAGCGAGCGGCACCCTCCCCGCGTGGGGCGTGCGCAGTCGTAACTACCTCGTCCTCCAATCGAGGTGCCGTCTCGGGAAGGTCAGTAACGGGTAAAGCACGGTTGGTACGGCGGACGGCCCGGGTCTCCCCAACAAGCGAGAGCAAATAGCGGGAGGACAGTCGGACGAACCAAGGGGGCAGTCGATAACTCTTCAAATTAGCGATATCAGAGCGGTATAGAGCTCCGGTGGAAAATCCAAGAAATGCGACGAGCGTGGTGGACCACGGCTGGCTAAACGCAAGCTAGAAAACGAGGCATGCGGACATAAAAATTAGAACGTGGTTCACCCCTAGGGTTCAAGGATGTTGCTTACCAGCAATGCGAGTGTGTAAATAAATATCTTGTTCGAAAGCGTGACTCCGAAAACACGAAAATGATATGTGGCAGGCACGAGAATAGAATATTGGTATAGTAAACCGAAGGCTAGGCCCACTGGACCAGAAGGTATGACATTGAAGCTAGGGCCAAACCGATGGAGCGCGAGAAGCGATAGAAGCTCGAGTGCGGTGACCAACGGTATGGATACCACGAGGAAGGACTGAAATATTACATGAGGACTGGAAAACCTATAATGAGCCCAAAAACCTTACGGCGTATTTCACGCATCCAAAATGTCGTTCAATGCTCACGCCAATGTTGTATAGAATGAGCTCCCAGAGAAAGAGCTCGCTCGAATTGGAGAACGCAACATGGTGGCCGAAGAACCGCCAATACTAGACAAGAATGTGTGAGGAGCTTGGAGTGCCCGGTGAACGAGAGTCGCCGTTACCTGGTGATCCCTCGATATGTGTGGGACAAGCTAAGACCACCTGTTGATGCTCAAAAATCGCGACGAAACTGTTCAAGGTGCGTACTTGCAAGTGAAAAGATTGCTTCGCGTCGAATATTGCAACGGTGATGGATGAGACGGCGAGGGCCATCATAACTCCTACGAGAGTACCGACCGATTAGACTGGGTGTGTTCCATAAACTTGGATATAAAGGGGACCTTTTGTTACGGGTGCATGTTGGAAAGACATGGGCAAGTCTACGATAGTTGACCGTAACTGGTGGTGAGCACGATGTATGACACGTGACAAGAGGGTGGAGCCAAGACGACGAGATAGGACAAGACGGGTAAAGGCACAGTGCCACATTGCATTGCCAACCACCCCCTGCTATCCATCTCCAGCTTCAATCTATTCACTACAGTTTGCGATAACGCTTTACGCCCATGGCATCCACTATCGTCTTTCCTTCTACAGAGTATCGTCGTCAGCTCACCAGATCAGATGCTTCCCTCGTCTCACGCCATACAGCAGCGATAGAAGTTTGCAACCTTGTGTATAGCCAGGCGGATCCTGTGTCCTGGGATACACTCAGCCGATTCTACGAGGCAGATGCAGGTAGAGTCATTACTTCTGATGTACTTGTATTCGGTTATTAATACGATCCCGCCAGTGTAAGCCCCATATCCCCATTACGTTCATGTTCACACCATCTTGACGTTCTCCCCAGTTACGAGAATCCAATCATCACTGCGACGTCTCGCGATGCCATTGGGGACGTCCACTCTCTTTCTCAACAGTTATCTGAATTAGACGCTCCAAAGCCTACAACGCTATTGCGCAGCCTCTGTGGCTGGGCTCACAGCCCGGCGGAACGAGAATCGTGGTTTCAGATTTCCCGGATGTGGACAGAGGTTGATGATGTGTGCGAGAACGAAAGTTTCGGTGAGTCAGCGTTTGACAGGCCCCGGCGCTCGATTTATCTCTCCTATCTATGGTTTTCTCGATGAGTTGGCTGGGGCTCACATCATCATGCCCTTGTCAGATGGGCATAGGCGATGCATTGTGGAGCACACACTCAATATACTTCTCTTTCCCGGGCTTCACTCCGAGCGCTTTTTCGGCCACATGAACGCCGCTCAACCATATGCTCTCACGGCAGAGGCACAGCGTAATTCATCCACCCGCTCGCTGCATCTGTCTATTTCTGGTCTCAGCGGTCCGTCTCTACCGACGCTCACCGTCCCCGGCCTCGGCCTCCCCTTCCCCAGCCCCCTTCACCTAAAGCTCCACGTCTTCACCCGACTATCTTTCAACGAACAAGGGAGGATCATCCACCACAGGGACGTCTGGGACCTGAAGGACTTGGTTGGCCTCGTCCCGGGGGGACTGCTTTCCCAATGGGTCGCGTCTCGGCTGGCCGCACGGGTACTTTCGGCGGTTTCACGTCTCGTGTGGGAATCGGATGAGAAGAAGAGAGGCAAGGTTGTCGAATCCAGCCGAAAGCGCGGGAGTTCCCAGTGAGCGACGCCCATTCCCCAAGTTCTCAGTTCTCCTCGGATTTGCCTTTTTCGGGGGGCCGCAACCATTCTTAGTGTCTAAGTGGAGGTGTATGGGAACGAGGTCAGGGACACCGCCACCCGGAATGAGTGGGGCTGTGAAGACGAGTGGAGATATTCGTCAGGCGGCTACCACAACTGGTCGATGGGCGGGGCCCTGTGGGCTGTGTCTGTTCTTTTTTTTCTTCTTGTCCCACTTTGAACGTAGTTTTGCGCACTAGGACCAAAGTCCCCCCACCGGCAAACCCCTCGTGATACCTTGGTACGAAGGAACATATATCCATCGGCACGGTAATACGTTCCAATACCCTAGTCGCATGTATTAAGTAATATTGTATACGTTTCACTTTGACTGCTCGGACCCTGATAACCAAGGTGGGCGTGTCCGCGGGTTGTGTGCGACCTCACGGAGGAGGGGCAAAGACTATTTTGCTTATTTTCGTGCCGGCGAGTGCACCGCCCGGACACGAACACATGTGCGCGCGCGTCGTTCCCGATCAAGCTTCTGGGAAGCACCCTGGGAAATGCAACCGATCCCAAGATGACGGCGGCCGATTGAAGCCCCGCTGAAAAGGCGGTGCGTAATAGTGTAATTGTAATTGCAATTGAATTAGGCAAACGCCCACTCCGTGTTTGTTGTGTTTGTTTGTTGTGGCGTGCCGTAAGAAAGAATACAGTACGCAGAGGCAGCAGGCAGAGAAGAAAGAACACATACAACCCCAGTCCCTGACGACATGTCAGGACCTGAACCTAACCAATCCAGCAATCCGGGGGGGAGGGGCAACCTGCGTGGGTGAATCCCTTTAGCGGCCAACTCGGCGTTCTCGCTCAATTCCGGCATATTGGCCAGTTCAAAGTAAATAAAACAAAACAAAATCCCTTATCCTAACCGACCCGGTCGTTCGGCGCCGTTTCCCATGTGCCAACCCCATCGCCACCGCCATCGCCAAATAACGCGAGCTTGACGGAACAGAGTTGCCACTCTCACCTCTGTTGCGAGAACGACTCGTACGTAGGGGGGCTCGATTGCACCTCTTTGCGCCCCCCCCGGTCTAAATCAACGTCCGTCCCTCTCTTCCTAAAATTATTATGCCCACGCGCCTACGCTAGTTGCCTCTCGGAGTTTTTCCACCATTGTGGTAATCCAATCAGCGTCTTCCATGCGTTTGTCAATGGCGCCGCAGAGGCTGGGCAGCCTCCCATATCACTAAGCCTTTGGGCCGGACCACCTCTTTACGGCACCCCTGCGCCCTTCCTTATGGAGGCTGTATGAGCTAGTGGCGGACTCTTCGTTTGTGTTTCATTACATTACCATTACGGACCATGGGACTCACCGCATCCCCATCAATTCATGAAGCACGTCCCCCCTCATGTAGCCCCTGCGTGGCACTGGTTACCACCGCTTCCACTTTGACGGCGTAATGCTCAGTCGGCTGATTCGGCTGGAGCCGCCACCATGACATTGTAATTATCAACTATACTGTACCGCAACCGGCGGCAATTCACGAAACCTTGTAATGACCGCCCGTGCCGTTGTTGCCATTTCATTTCATCGATGTTCGTTATTTCTACCTATGATTACATTACAGGACTGTAAGACGAGACCGGATGTAACGTCCCAAGCAAGAAGGCACCGCAAGAAATAAATTTAATCAAACTCGTCAGTCAAGCAGGAAAATAATACGCCATGCGAGATAGGAATGGATACATTGCCGATGAGTACAATGAAGAAGCGACTAGCCACAGGTAGAAACGCTCCAGAGGAAATGCGGATGTGCTGGCGATCAGTGAGCAGCGGAACGGCCATTTTGCGAGAGAAAAAAAAATAGAATAAATAGATAGATAAAGCGTATATCTCACAGCAATTAGGGCGTAACAAGAGGGGGCCAGGTTGGAAAAAATAATTCACGCAGCAACTGCTTTCCGTAAAGCGCTCGGCTTGCTTGACTTGTTTGGTGGAGAGCCGGCCATTGGCACGGTCTGCCAGCCGGTAATCTCGGGCATTTCAATAGGTGCCTTCGGGATATCCACAGGGAGTGATGTCCGGCGGCCGTAGTAATCCCCTTGAATAGCAGGCGTCAACCCGTAGTCAGGCGATGTCGCGGCCTTCCGCGGGGATGTTGGCATGGACTGAAGGGAGGCGATGTCTGATAGAGGGGCATTTGGGAGCCGAATTCCACCATCACGAGAGCCAAGAGGCGGTGACTGGGAAGAACGCTCCAGCGGTAGTGCGAAGCTAGTGACAGCGGGAGAATTGTAGGACGACGGCGGTGCCGACCCAGAGGAATAAACAGACACTTCAAAGCTTAGTCAGTAGGGAACTATGAGTCAGAATGTCCGCAAACGAACCTGAGTCATCCCAATCACTGCTACTGTGGACAGAGGATGACGATGATGACACAGACGCACGACGGGACATCGCTTGCGCCTCAACCTCCTTCTTGATCAACTTGGAAGCTGCAGAGCCGGAAACGCTCTTAGACTGTTTGCGCGACTTATTGCCCGTCCTGAGCTCATCAAACCGCAAGGGTCGCGGACGTAGATGTGTGCGCTCGTATAGGCCACACTTGTTGCAAACGATCTTGCCAGGATTGAGAGTAGAGCGTCTCCAGCTGGGTGGTTCAGTCTGAGAGCAGTTGAAACAGCGGCGACGAAGGTATTGTGTCTCCTTGGATGCAGCGTCATCAGTGTGTTGGACTGGAAGACCAGTATGAGAAGGGAGATAGGACATGGGGTGTATGGCGCCAGATGAGGGTGGACGATAAAGGCAAGTTTGTGAGGGAACAATGACTGGCGCGGACTCTTCCAGTTTTACATTACGATCGAGGTTATCAAACTCGACGTATGAAGAGGCGGGGGATGATGAGACGGACACATCGTAGTGACCAGAATGAAAAGAGTGGTTATCCGGACCAATGGAGATGAGTTGTGGGGAATTGTCCATAAGAGGAAGCGGCTCCCCGTAGAGGGTATCAGCGCGAGAATACGGACTATGCATTGGCTCGCAATCTTGGGGAATAAACGGCGCTTGGGAATAGGGAGCTGACGCATCACGATCCTGGCGGACATAAGGGTAGGTGGCTCTTCGCACAGCAGCTAAGTCTTGAGATTGATGGTGAAGTGGACGTGGGAGCTGAGGGGGCCACTCGCCGTCGTTGGGGTGGTCATATATATTAGCGGATTGCTCGACAGGTAAATCATGATCGTAAAGCTCGCCGAGGAGAGAGCCGCGTGAGCCATTGAAAGGGAGGGACTGGTGGGACAGACCCTGCCAAAGAGAATGATGGCCTTTAGAAGGTACTGCGTGATCGTCAACCATGTGATCGGAGAAGATATCGCAAGCAGGTTCGAGCTCTACTTTGAAGTGAGCGGGGGAAGGGGCTTCGTCAGAAGAGATGGAAGTGCGAGGGGACGGTGTGCGGGGGGCAGATGAGCCAAAATATGGGGATGGTGAGAAGGAGTCGAAATGGAAAGAGTCCATCGAATTGTGGCTATAGACAAAGGGATGGGGACGGTCAAAGGGAAGAGGTGTGAGACGAAGAGAGGGGTTGGGGATGAAAGAGACGACGTACGAAAAGGAAAGACAATAAAATTAAGAAATAGAGGGACGGGATGGGCGAGTGTGAGAGGATGTGGGGGTCGAAGGGAAGCGCTTCCTGGAAGGTCACCGTGTCATCACGCCGCGGGGTTTTGTACCGATTCGGGTCACCTTATCCTGTGCTTCCCTTTTTCGGTTTAGTACATCAACATATGTCACAGTCACGCTTCTTTTTTTAAGGCCGTCCTATCGGTTCCTTACACTCCCGACGATCTGGCCACTCGACTCGACACGTCCGCCCACCCTCCCCTTTTTTTTTCTTCCCATGGGAATTCGAAGTTTGAGGGGAAGGGGTGGATCCCTCCCAATCAGGTTCTCTCTCCCCCGCTCTTGCGCCGTCCACCATTTGCCCTGCCCGACCTCCTCCTCCTCTCTCGACCCCCTTCATTTCTCCTTAGCTCTCCTCGCCTCAGTGCCCTGGGTCACCCATATTTGGAATCTCCGAATGAATGAACTGAGCAGCACATTCCTCGGCACCGTGAAACGCCCATGACACCGCTTTGGACTTATAATTATTAATATTCTGTATTTTAAGGCGTCTACAAATAAAAATGCGGTAATGAATTCCTTAGTACCTTCTGACGGCGCTGAGCCTTTCTTTGCACATGCTTGGTGTATCCTCTGTATTGTTGTCTTTTGGCTGTGTATCCAACTGAATAGTTGTGGACTTGCCTTTCGGCAGCTGGGTTGCGCCTGTTCTTCCTCGAGCATGTCGATCTAAATATCGCATAGCTGTCCTCCCTCAGCTTCTGTGTACGTAGCGAGAGAATCCAATCTATATATTCATTTGAAATCTATCTACGCTATCTACTCGCAGTGTGCGTACGTGCACTCTAGATCGGTTGATCTGGTCGCAACTGGCCCTCTCGACGGATGCTTCCATGCATGGTAGAATCCTTGCCAATGTTCAAGCCGACGGGGTACAGCACTGCGCCGCTTAATGGTTACATCACCCCGCATTTCTCCGCCTGAACGTCTCAACTCGTGGTGTGCCATGTGGCTCGGTTGTTTTGTACTTGTGACCACCGACATGTACCTTGTATCCACCCCTTTCTATCGCCTCGTCCGGGGCTTCGAACCGGGCGCATGAATCTTTGATTGATGTAATTAACACGTTCCGGAGCAAATTCTTAAACACTATTCAAGACAGTACGCTTTATCTGCTGTATTTATTTATGCTACAAACGGTCAATGCAAGAACTGAAGTGAGAGGACCCAACGGACATAGCGCGACAATAAACCATAAAGTAAAAAAAAGGAAAACACCGATTAGGCCAGCGCTAGCCCAGTGAAAGTCGCCACTGCTCCTGCAACGACCCCACTAGCAATCGCGCGTACACCACTTTGCTTGGGACCTTCCTGTGACAACCTTGCGGCTAAGTCTTCTACAGCCCGGGCGTCTCTCCCGAGTATCAGCAGTCCTTCCTCCCTGGGACCCGTCTTGGGGAGTACAACACCTGTGTGAAATCCGAGTTTTGTTGCAGATTCGACCATGTGCTGCAGCTCGAGCACGTGAATAGAGTACACCGTGGCAGGTGGTCCCCGTGACAGCTCTGAGAGTCCATCCAAGAAGGTGGCCCTCTCCTCCACGCTCAGTGAACGAACAAGAGGAGGAGGAGTGCCCTTCGGCGGTGGCATGGCGATTGACGCCTTGCTATCGAGGTGGCAGTTGGGCTGGGACGTTTCCCTCAACGGAGCCGCCTCCGTCAAAAAGCTTGGGGCCTGCGTAACGAGTGTTCCGGGCATCATCCTACCCTCCTTGAAGGGTGGCCTAGAGGAAGCACTGGGACTTTGCTGAAATTCCGGGGTAGAGCCTGTTCCGACATCCCCATCCGCGAGGGAGAAGTCTTCACACGTATTTTCAGGCTGAATGAGCCTGTTTAGGATGTTGTTAGACTCCGTGGAGAGGGACGCGAGTGTAATATCATGAGCTGGTAGACGCCGACGTCCATTGATTTGAGTTTTGCCAGGTGAAATAGCGAGAGAATCCATCGAGGCGGATAAGTCTTGTTGCGCCGCATGACGCGGCGATTTGGTATAAGGACATCCTTGGCGGGGGTGGCCCACCCGGGGCCGTTGACACTTGGTGCAATGAGGGACCTTACGAGGCGATTTTGTCGGGGTTGTGGTTATTTCGATGCCGGACCTGCCGTTCGGGGTGGTGTTGGAGCGTAAAGTGGGTGTCATGACTATGTAGTTGGTTACTTGACGCTGGTCGCAGGCCTCGGGATGTAAAGTGAGTGGAGTCTGACTGGAAACAACAACTGAAAGTCCTTACTGGGCACTTGAAACACACCGAGTACACCGAGTCACGTACACAAACGCACACAGACGCGCAGACACAATCCGGAGCTATGATAGTCGGAACCGAGGCTGCGTTTTTCCGGACCGGTCATTGTGGGCGGAAATAGTTTGGAAATTGACACCCGCCCATTACACAGAACATGGCCAAAGGCTCGCAGCTATCCCAACTCAAGTCGGCGTTATCACAGGCCGGTCTCTCAAGGCAGTCTCGGCCTGGGAGAAAACGGAGGCGTGTCCAAAATGAGGAAAAGGAAACTGTGAAGCGGGCTGCTAGGCTGCGCGACATCCAGCAGAAGTTAAACCCATTTGACGTCAAAGTCACAAAGTTAAAACACGACGTTGGAGGACGGAAGTTGAAAGGTGTGTCTGGGAAGCCAGCGCAGAGCAAGCAGGCGGGTATCGATCTGGTGAGTGATGTATAAAACTCTCTACTGTCCCATTTTACTCGGCATTTCTTGCTTTATCTTAGCGAAAGAAAACTCTCCTTAAAGAATTTGAGGAGAAGGGTCGCGCGGGTGGCATAATTGACAGGCGTTTTGGCGAAAATGATCCCACTCTTACGCCGGAAGAACGTATGCTTGAACGTTTCACACGTGAGAGGCAGCGCGCCTCAAACGGTGCCTTCAATCTCGAGGACGACGTAGATCTGACCCACTATGGTCAAAGCCTGTCCAAACTCGATGATTTCGACGACGTAGGATTGAGGCTCGACAGTGATGAAGAGGACGCGAAGGGTTTGAAGCCCATTACTGCTACTTAATTCGTACTGACCAGTCTCAGGTCAGATTGATGGCGACATTGTCAAGGGGTCGCACTTTGGAGGGTTTGGAAGCGAAAGTGAGGATGGGAGTGAAGTTGGTCTATCTTTGTATCAGATATTCTCTAACTAATCTCATTCCCCTAGATAGAACATCCGAAATCCAAGGCAGAGGTGATGGCAGAGGTTATTGCGAAGAGCAAAGAACACAAGGTGCATCCAAATGTCTTCTGTATACCTGTAAATAATGACCAATGCACAATTTTCAGGCTCTAAGGCAGAAGCAACAAGAAGAAGCCACTGACATTCGCCACCAGCTCGATCGCGAGCTCGATACCATTCGTAACCTGCTCTCTGGACCAGAGCCTGTGTCGAGTTCCATTGAAAAGGACGTTGGCTCAAAAGCTTTTGGAGCCTCCAGGGAAGATCACGACCAGCAGTATGATCAATTCGTGCGAGAGTTGGTCTTTGATCAAAGGTCGAAACCAAAAGATCGAACCAAAACTGAGGAGGAGCTAGCTTTGGAGGCTAAAACTGCTCTGGAAAAGGCGGAGCGTCAACGTGTTAGACGAATGAACGGAGAGGACGATGACGAAAACAGTGAAGGGGAGAAACCAAGAAAGCGAAGACGACCCATTGGCGGAGACGATCTCGAAGACGACTTCAGTGATGTCGATGAGTCGGGGGGCCTGGGTATGGGCTTAAGATCAGACTTGGACGGTGCCAGCGAAGGACAGCAATTCCGAGCATAATGGCAGCGACAATGGGAGCGGCACGGAGGAAGACGGTGCAAGTGAAGAGCATGACCCTACCCCTTCTTGGTCTGGTCTTCCTAGTGTGACGGGTCCAGCAACATTGGGTTCGGAGGAAAGAGCGCCCGGCTGGCCAACGGGTTCCAATGAGCTCCCTTATACGTTCCCTTGTCCTTCATCACACGAGGAATTTCTCGACATCGTTGGTGGCCTTCCGGACCAGGACAGCCTAACCGTCATCGAGCGCATACGCACTCTTCATCACCCTAGTTTAAGCTCCGAGAACCCCTCAAAGTTACAGGTGAGCTTCGAATTCATGATGACGTTTGCCCTACCCCTTATCTTACATCAAAACGTTTTAGACGTTTGGAGGTGTCCTCGTTGACCATATTCTCCACGTGGCATCGCCTCCAAGTCCACGATTAGCTCTCATCTCCGGCTTACTTCTCCACCTTCGCACGCTCACCAAAATGTACCCCAAGCAGATTGCGGACCACTTTGTCGGAAAGTTGGTGCTGATGCACAAGAATCTTAAGCGAGGCCTAACTCGCGGAGCAAAAACCTGGCCTGGTCTTCCTGAACTGGTCCTTTTGCGTATTTTGGGAGTGTTATGGCCGACAAGCGATATGCACCATATAGTCGTCTCTCCTGCGCGCCTCCTGATGGGGTCCTACCTTGGCTTAGGCAAGATAAGATCTCTTGCCGACGCCGCCAGCGGCTTGTTCCTCTGCACCCTCTTTCTCCAGTATGAGAGCCTATCCAAGCGGTTCGTACCTGAAGTCATCAATTTCTTGATCGGCGCTGTTCAATCGTTGTCACCGAGGAGAGGTTCTTCCAATGAATCGGAGAAGAGCACCTTTTCGTCCTCAAGACACAACAAACGACTCTGTGCTATCGACAAGGGCGAGGGGGCAAAATTGACTGTGAACCGGCCAGACCTAGTCACTGTCATCGGCGACGAACAAATCAGCGCACAAGTGAATGTTGATCTTTTAAGCCTTGCCATTGATCTCCTAGCCCGATTCTCTGAATCATACAAGGCTCTGGATGGTTTTATTGAACTGTACAGCCCTGTTCTGGAGGTGCTTAGCGGTGCCAATTTCGACGTCCTGTGTCCTACGCTTCAGGTCATGCCTAGAATTCATCCGTGTTTCCTTGTTCCTGAAATTTTGTTCAGGACCGGATAGCTCAGACTATAACCACCATTCAAAAGCTTTTGAAATTCTCGCTCCAAGCGCGCCGACCTCTACGTCTCCAAGCACACAAACCCATCCCGATTCCAACATTTATGCCGAAGTTTGAAAGCAACTCTTCGTCCTACCTCCGTACGCGTGACCCCGATCACGAGCGCCAAGAGGCTTCCAAGCTTCGCAAGCAATACAAAGAAGAGAGGAAGGGTGCCATCCGGGAGTTACGGAAGGACGCGAGGTTCTTGGCTACAGTAGAGCAAGAAAGGCAGCGCGAGAAGGACAAGTCCTACCACCAGCGTATGAAAAAGGTGTTTGGGGGTATCGAGGTGGAAAGAGCAGAAGAGAAGGCAATGGAAAGGAAGAAGGCTAGAGAAAAGCGGAGGGCTGGTCGAAAGTGACCGTGGGACAGTACTGTTAGGAACGCGTCGAGACGCGTCGCGTCGTAGTCACTAGTACTACTTTAACTCGGATAGTACCCCCATGGATGCGCCTTCGTCACCCCCAGTTTCCATTATTGACTTTTCAGAGTTCTGCATCTGATTCACCTGCTGCGCTTCGGGACTTTCTCCTACAAACCATAGCAGACAATCAAACATGCCACCCGTACAGGGTCAAACATCCTCACCTAGAGACCTGGGTCCCAATCTTGTCCGGACTCTCTGATTACGTCCTCTCATCCTTCCCTTCTGTCAGTGCAGGGACATGGGATATTTTACATGAAAAGGCTGTCCTGGTAAACGCGACCGTCGATGTCTTTCACCTCTTCCTCCGCAGATTCTCCAACTTGTTTGACACCGCCTCTCAGCTCGCGTTGAAAACATTAGTGCGGACTGATAACCCTTTGCCATGTACTAGATTGCCGCCAGGATGGCAATATAACTGTCAAAGAAGGCATTCCCTCCCCTAAGCAATTACGAGACAAATGTCTATCCGTTGCAACAGAAGTCATGCGGTACTTGGGCGATAGCCTAGGCTCTGGAGGCATAGAAAATCCTACATGGGGGGGATTTCGAACCTTTTATGCGGGTTGCTTGTGCATTGGTGAAGGTGAGCGTTCCTAGGTTCATTTATGTTCTTGTTTGACTTTCTAGCCATGGTACTCGGGAATCCCACCCTGGTATTTCCTCTCGAGCTGTCACCGCTCCAACAACCGCATGTTAGTGAGGTCGCTTCTATACCGGATAAGGTATTCGGACTCTGCTGGTGATCGTTGCATTTCGCTAATCCGAGCGCAGCCCAATGTACAAGATGTGCCATACATCTTTCTCAGAAGCCCTACTGAAGCTGTCGATTTGCTTTGCCTCTTTTTTGATGTGTTGACTCAGTCGACAATCCCACCTGTTTCTTCGCAGCCACTCAATGCAGACCTCGTACATCGATTATCAAAACTGATGCAGTCCGTTTTCGACTCGTGCCTTTCTAATGAGGATTGGCCCATAGTGTCAGAGGCACAAGCGGCCCATCTTATTCATATCTGTTCCACAACAAAACTGCTCATGAGTGTGCAACGTGCTTCTATACAAAGAAGTATTTATGCGGAAATGCTTTCTCGCTTATTGCTCCATCGGTTGAGTAATCAATATTCCTCGGTGGAGGACGACACGTTACGTACCCTGTTAGTTGAGCACCTGGAGCCTCAAGATCGTTTTGTAAGCGCTAGCAACCTCGCAATCGTGTCCTCTATGGCGCAAATGGGGAGCGACGATGAGAGTGGCACCGTAAGTGCAAGCAGAGCGCTTTCAAAATACCTTTTGAGTACTCACTCTTGCACTCAAGAGCTTGGCGATGTTATACATCTCTTGCATCATTCCGCTTCTTGGTATTGGAGCCCTGAACGTTGCCAAAACAGTTTTGTCTTCGGATACTTACCGTGATATCGCACGCACCGAGCTTGAAGCTATAGAGCATCGCCTGGCCGAGCTAGCCTCTGGACCCACCGATGCTGGTCATACAGATGTCTCCATGGACCCCCCATCGAATGAACGACTACGGACGCTCATGCAGTCGGTTTTCTCGGACCCGGAGGAATCGAGGGAGATAAACGCTCTTTTTGGTCAAGGTGCAAGTTATTCCGGCGCTGCCGTTTGCCGATTCATTAGGGAAAGAGTAGCCCAGTGAGTGGCTAACCTTTTAATAGGGGTCGTGGTCGTGATTCATATTTAGAGAGCCGTTCGTCGGTTACGATGCTCAACGAAGGATTTTAGTTGCAGAAGCGTTGTCCGAGTCTGTCTGTCTTCTTGCACATGGTGGAGATTCAGAGTGCTTGGGATCCGCGAACCAAGACCTACTGCTTCTCTCAACATACAAAATTGCAACACGACAGCTTTTACGAGGTAGCTCGAGCGAGATTACAGCTACTGTACGCAAGTGGGGGAGCCAGGCCCTAACTTATGCTGTCCGGCATCACCCAATCGATCTCGGATTGGAAGAAGTGGATGATCTTGTTTCGGAGGTGTATAAGTTCCTGGCACATAAGGAGAGAGCAGTCAGACTCAGCGCGGGGTCAGTGTCTAGTTCGTCCATCCTCCCTCACAATTCACTGAACCTACCCAGCCAGGTCCTTGTGGAGATCATTTCCTATTATAACCGTGTTGGACAGGTCTCTTGGATTCGCGCGGAAGGTATCTTTGACAAGTTCTATGAACTACTGAGGGATGCTCGAGATCCCGTCAAAGAAACAGTTCTTATAACTGTTGGGCGTGTTGGGAGGTCAGGGATATTGATTGCTCTGATGCCGTGAACAGTCTGCTGATCGTATTTTAGAGTAACGACGACTAATTTCTTGAGCGTGGCAATAAGCTGCCTGATATCTCGTCTTGCCGATCCTAATCCCGCTCTGAAAGGCATTGCGTACATGCAGGTAAATCTGGTAACCAATACCTCACGTCGGCTGACCACCAAGTGTCACAGTTGATGTCATTGGCAAGGTTTTACGGAAAGACACCTTACAAGTTGCTCGACCCTTACATCGGTGATATTGCCCGTTATTTGATCGCCCAGTGGCCTCACCAACCGGCATTGCTTCTGGAAACTTGTCGTCTTGTTTCCCAAGAGCCCGCTGAGTTCATATCGGGTACCCTGGTTCACACACTTCCTTTTCTGTTTGCGAGTTGCAACATCGCCGTAGTCGAAAGGATCGCACAAACCATGGGCCTTTTTCCGTCAAAACTCTTTTTAGATTTTTCAAAGGAGATCCTGACACAGGTTTTCCTCCTTCCCGAAAAAACTCAAACCGACAAAGCGCTTGAGTTTATTCTACAAATTATGCCGACGCCTAGCGGTGGTAGCATAAACGCTCAGACTTTAGTCCGAAGTTGTACCGTAGAATTGTTGGGCACATTCGTGTTCCTGCTGGGGTCTGAAGATCTTAAGAAAGTGAACGAGGTATGCTCGCAATACTCCCTCCCCTCTGTCACGTTCTGACAGAGAACCAGGCCGTGCAAGCTTTATGCAAACTTGAGGGGGTCCTTCCCTCTTCCAAGGGCCGAAAGAAAGCGCCTTCTGTAGGCGGCATTGGGCAGTCCTTGAAATCGAACATCCTGGGCCTCATTTCCTACCTCGTAGACAAACTACAAGGCGTCCAGGGGCGTGAAACCATGGCGGCTAAGCAACAGACCTTGCGTGGCTTCGGTGCACTAGTAACTCACGTTGGGCCCGAAATAAGTATTGTCGCACCCCAGGTAAGCGCGTTGTGGTACGTAGATGTCTGTTCGGCACTTAACGATCTCTAGATAATGGCCACCTTACAAGTGACACTCGGCGTCCGTGAACTGTCAGATGTAACGCTCGATAGTTGGTTTGTCTTCCTCAAGACCTTGGACCGTAGAGACTCTTTGGCGCACGCAGGACCGACTAGCGCTTCGCTAGCCTCATTCTGGGAGTCACTATCCCCACACGGACGAGACGTCGCTAGTAACATATTGCGCTACCTCGTCCTGGATATTGGAAACAGCGTTGATCCTGACTGCCTTCACGATGTCGTCGACTTATCAGGTATAGAGGCGCTTTCCGACGTGCAACACAGGCTACACACGATACGTGGACGTTGGTCCCCCGAGGACAAGCTCCACAGATTGTTAGAACGCGTCTCTAGTGACAGTCTAACAGTGACACTGCAGGCTCTTAAAGAGATAGAGTCGCTTTTAGATAAGCAAAGGGACTTCTTTCAAAGCGGTACTTCGGGAGATTCCTTTAACATACTTATCGGCCGTACACTTCGCATCCTATCTTCAGTTGCGGGCCGAGACGTCGATGGTATAGAAGACATCCGATTAATTGCTTTCAAATGCATTGGCGCGATTGGCGCTCTTGATCCAGATAGACTCGATCTTGGTATGGGCGATTCAAGGCCGATCGTCCTCAAGGACTTTACTGAAGAAGAAGAGTCCATACTCTTTGCAATGCACCTCATCAGAGATGTCCTTGTGAGCGCTTTTCGATCAACAAGTGATATGGGCTATCAAACCAATTTGGCATACGCCATCCAAGAAATGCTTAAATTTTGCCAATTCGACGTATCTCTTATGTCTTCTGGTAGATATACCACTTCGGCCTCGCTCAAAGCCCGTACACGATGGGACAGTCTCCCGAAACATGTGCTCGAGACCATCACTCCTCTGCTCGAGAGCCGCTACACAATCAAGGAGAAGCCTCTCCCCGCATTCGAACTCCCCATATATCCCCAACAGGGGACATACCGCGAATGGCTCCAACAATGGACCACCTGCCTAATTTCTGGGGCCAAGGGAGTAGCTCAAAGGATTTTCGAGCCATTTCGCTCCGTCGTCCGGAACAAAGATGTTGGCGTGGCGCACCACTTGCTACCGCATTTGGTTCTCCACGCACTTGTCTCCGGTGATGAAGACAAAATGTTGAACATACAGTCGGAAATCCTCGCGGTCCTCAAAGACCAAGTAAATGAGGGGACGTCATCTTCAGCAGACAAGAAATTATTAAGCGCTCAGGTAAAGCCTCCTCTTACAAGCGGTTCGTTGGCCAACTCGTTCTCCAGGTCGTCTTTATGTTGCTGGATCATCTCAATAAATGGGCTCGCCTTACACGAAAGGATCTAGGCGATAAGAAGAGCGAGGCGAAACGTTCACGAGGGAACCGCTTTGGTGCTGCCGAGCAGCTCTCAAGGATTGATTCGGTATTGTCAAGCGTTGACCAAGACCTCATGGCGAAAGCGGCTTTTCAGTGCAAAGCGTACGCTAGGTCGCTGATGAGCTTTGAACGCCATCTTGTTACTCTCCGCCAGCGAAATGCGGATAACGCTGAGATCCAATCCTGTTACGAGCGACTCCACGAGATCTATTGTAACTTGGACGAACCAGATGGCATGGAAGGCATTTCGACTCTTATACTGTCTCCCACGCTGGAGCACCAGATCCGTCAACACGAAAGCACTGGAAGATGGACTTCTGCCCAGAGTTGCTGGGAGCTCCGCTTGCAGCAGTCCCCAGATAACTTAGAGTATCACATTGGTCTCTTGCGTTGCTTGCGCAATTTAGGTCATTATGGTCGGTACTCGTTTTCGAACTTCGCAAAATCTCTAGCTTATACGAGCCTCAGATACGTTGCGGACTCACGTCAAAGGTGTACTCACTCGTAACCCTAGCTGGAAGCAGCCACTTGTTGGCTTCGAAGTCGAGAGCGCTTGGATGATCGGAGACTGGAATGACGTTCAGGTCTTGGTGGACGGATCTGGCGAGTCAACACCACCCGTCGTCATTGCCTCCCTTCTTCTGGCCATTCGGGAAGGAGACCCGAAAGTTATTGCTGATGCGCTTGCTCGGGCGCGTATGACTTTGGGTAATCCCATCGCTGCATCTGGGGGCAGAGAATACAGACACACCTATGAAGCGGTGCTGAATCTCCATCTAGTTCACGAAGTGGAATTAATCCACCGATTTTCATCTGAGCAAGTACAAATGAGCACAGCACGCCGAATCTCAGCTCAAGACGAACTAACAAAAACTCTGGATACTCGCTTGAATTCTACGTTGCCCTCGTTCAGGACACTGGAGCCGATCCTGAGCATGCGCAGGACGGCCTACGGTATCAGGTCAGCAATTCCCAGAGCTCTCAAAGGATAAATTTTGACGTGTTGGATAGTCGGCAGCGCAGCGTTACTCTTTCTGGAGAAATTGGTCGTTCTTGGTTAATCAGTGCCAAGATTGCACGGAAAGCAGGACATTGGCAGACAGCGTACAGTGCTATACTGCAGGCTCAGGAGTCACGCACGGCATTCTCGTTGATGCAAAAAGTTAGACTGCTTAGAGCAACTGGCGAGCCGCTGCGTGCTTTGCAAGAACTGACACATTATCTACAAACCACTCGTGCGCAAGATAACCCGCTCGACTCTGACGTGATCGAAATCATTGAAGACGAGAGTGAGTTGAAGCAACAGAAGGCTAGGGTAAGTTCTTCGGTACGATAACGTTCCCTCAAGCTTACATTTGAGTCACAGGCTGAGCTTCTCCGGGCGCGTTGGATGGAAGAGTCTGATCGCTACGAAATATCGGATGTGCACAAGGTCTTCCAGCAAGCAACGGAATTGTGGCAGAAGTCAGCCCCATTTCTGTAAATTTACTACTGCTCTAACCCTGCAGTAGATGGGAAAGTGGAATGTTTTACTACGGGAAGTACCAGGATCGTTGTTTCGACAGCATACCTCCGCTCGATCCAAAGATTCGGTATGTTCACTATTTTCCCCCACCTACTCGTATTCACAATGGGAAGTGGGTTACGGATGCGGTTGTCGACCGTCCGTTGCTTCACGAAAGCGATGAAATACGGGAATAAGTTCATTTACCAGACGGTTCCGCGCCTATTAACCATCTGGCTGGATATGGGGGAAGATGATACTGTCAACAAACATGAGTACTTCATAAAGATAAGCGCCGAGATTTCTCGGGCCATTAGCGGCGTTCCCGCCTTCAAGGTCAGCAGTGGGTCCAGTCTCCAATACTTACTCCTAACACACTCCAGTGGTATACCGCATTTCCCCAAATCGCTTCCCGTGTTGGTCATAAACACGACCCCGTCTTTGAGGTCTTGGCGCGTCTAATATCAACTGTAATCAAAGAGTTCCCTCAACAGTCCCTCTGGTTGTTCGCGTCAGTTGTGAAGTCACGCAATGCAGATAGGGAGAAGCGAGGAAGGGGCATTCTTGAGAGGCTTAAGGTCAGGTTGTTCGTACGCGCCCTCGTGTTCTATGGGTACTGATCCGAGAAGAGCTCTTGCGCCAATGAATCGACGCATGTAAAGGACCTCATCAATGCCTCTGTCGCAATGGTAAATGGGCTTCTCGCCCTCTGCGACTTTCCGGCACCCGACCCTCCTAGAAATGCAGGCCCCGACGCAAAGACCACACTCTCAATGAAAAGGGACATACCGCAGCTGTCGAAGCTCATGCCATCCCCATTGATTGTGCCGTTGCAGGAGTCATTGACAGTTATCCTTCCCCCGACGTCTGCAGCAACGAATTCCCTTCACCAACCGTTCCGCCCAAATATTCCGACATTCAATAGTAAATTGCTCGTCTTCCTTTGCGCATTTTCGGGTTTACGAGAAAACGGCAAATTGCAGGTCTTTCAGACGACATTGAAGTGATGAAGTCGCTCGCAAAACCTCGTAAAATCACCATTCATGGTAGCAACGGCCAGACATACGCGTTCCTGGGGAAGCCAAAGGACGACTTGAGAAAAGATGCTAGGCTCATGGACTTCAATTCTATCATCAACAAAATTCTCAATATGAATTCTGACTCTCGCCGACGGCAGCTTCGTAAGTCTCATATGTTGCGCGCTACTATGGGCAGGACCCCTTACGTCTCCGTATCGCGCAGATATCCGTACCTACGGTGTTGTCACGCTGAATGAGGAGTGTGGGTTTATTCAATGGGTCCCTGACACGGTGGCCATGCGCCACGTCCTGGTTCCGTTATACGAAGCACGAGGGCAAAAGGGTTGGGTACGTTATTGTCAGAGTCAGCGGACTTTACCCTCACGGCGCCAAAAAAAAACAAGGGAGCAGAGATGTCGGTGATATTCGAAAGGATCAGGAAAGCAAGCGACATCGAGGCTGGAAAGATATTTGCGAATGAAGTCCTGCCTATGCAAGCACGATCACGTCAAATACGGGATATCGCTGATCCGGTGACCTACAGGTTTAGTCCAGTATTCCACGAATGGTTCCTAGAAACCTTCCCTGAGCCATCGGCGTGGTTTGCCAGCCGTCTCGTATATAGTAGGAGTGCTGCGGTCACGTCCATGATTGGCTTCATCTTAGGGTAAGAAACTCCTACATGTGATAAACATATTCTAACGACCGTGTTTTGTAGACTTGGGGACAGGCACTGCGAGAACATCCTGCTCGACACCAATACTGGAGGCGTTGTTCATGTTGACTTCAACTGCCTGTTCGAGAAGGTAGTCTTCCTTGGCGTGCATCTATGGTCGTGGAGCTTAACATGAGCAGGGGAAAACGCTGGAAGTTCCGGAGAGGGTTCCATTCAGACTCACGCACAATATCTTGGATGGTCTTGGTATTACTGGAGCAGAAGGTCAGTGCTGTTGTGCATACGCCATTTTGTCGCCGCTCACGTCTATGTTTAGGCGTTTTTCGCATCGCATGCGAGATCACCATGGGTTTATTACGCGAGAACAAAGACACGCTGATGACGGTGCTGGACCCATTCATTCACGACCCCTTGGTCGAATGGGAAGACGAAAGGCGCAAAATCGTGAGTAGGATATGCTCAAGCGATAGAGGATAGAGGCCATGACCAAACTCTAACAACGGATGACCACAGGAACGACAAACACATCGGCGGCATGCCCACAACAAGCCTCCGATCGACTTGCGCGCACTTGCAAAGACAGCCCTGGGCTTGATTGAAAAGAAGTTGAGAGGTATCTATAGAACCAGTAAAGATCGGGTCGAGAAAGAAGTGTCTACGGGCAATCTTGTGCAGATGCTCATCCAAGAAGCGACCGATAATGCGAACCTCGTGAGTCGATACTTCCCCCTGATGGTTATGTCGGTTTGTGACGCCTACAGGGGAAAATGTATCCCGGTTGGACTCCGTGGTATTGACGTGGCTCTGGGTGAGCGTTTTTCGTTTCCCTTGGCATTACAGTACGTGTTAGGGAGGACGTAAACAAGCTGTAGTTATACACATCGTATATCAAAGACAAATCTCATGCTTCACCCAACTCCCTCCTAAGCCTTTCCAGTTCCTTTTCTTTCTCAGTAAGGCTTGCGCGAAGTTTTTCCTGCTCTCCGATGACCGTCTTCTTTGCCTCTTCCAGACGCTGAATCTCTTCCTTTTCCATCACCGAACTAAATTCGGGGACGCCTCCCTTACTTGCGTCAAGAGATCCGGGGTTCGCAACGTGGAAGGGGACCGGCCGCCGACGAGCTTTAGGGAGTGGGGTGGGTGGATGCGCAGTGAGCGTGTTGAGAAACTGCTGGAAGGGGTCGGTGAAGACAATTTCATCGTATTGCCACGAATGGACAGGACCGAGCTGAGCAGCGACATCGGCAGGCGGGGGTACCTCCACATCAGCGCCAGATGCTGTCCATGGATGTAATTTGAGGTGGTGGTATAAAAGAATTGGTTTCTCCCCTGCCTCGGGGATAAAGGTAATTCGTATTTGAATCTCAAATTCGCCCCATCTGTCAAGAATGATAATTGAAGAAAAAAAAGAAAATAGAGAGGGCGTACCCTGTTTCAGTGACTTCAAACGGGGGCTTGTCTACGTCTGTGAACGATGTGAAGTTGACCGTGTTAAACGAGCGGCAATATCCTGACGTACTCCGCGAAGGGTTAGGATACGTTTCGTGAAGTTTGAAGGTTACACGGCGAATGAAGTAGCCAAGGTCATCGGCACCACCAACTATATCTGACTCTTCTGCAGATGCAGCGCTGCGGACTGCAACGGTCCACCGATGGGTGTGTTCACGTGATGGATGGGCTTCGCGTTCCTCGGGGGTCAGCACGACGGCAGTGTTTCCATAAATGATAGGCCTGTAGATAGAAAGACCCTGAAAGAACGCGTGAGACGGGGATTCACTCAGGCGTGGGGATGCCAGTCACCAGTGCATACCTTGACTCGGACGCGCTCGGTGGTCATACTGCAGTGGCACGTTCGCGTTGGGCGGGCCGAGACCATGTTCGCGTTCGAGCGCCGTCGGGTGTTGCCGGTTGGCCTGAATTGCTGTCACTCGCTTACCCGCTCCCACTTTCACCACCGAAGACTCACAGGCGACCACAATCATGCTCGACGCACTCGTTTACAGTTCGTCATCATTTTCTTTCAACCAGGGGCATTTTTGTTGAATTGTTACCGATGTGTAGAGAAAAACCTAGTCCCTGAAAAGCAAAGACTGTATCAGGTTCGTCTCAACCTCTGGTTCTGGAATTATTATTTACCATGTCCTTGAAAGCATTCTCACAAGCCAATTTACTACCGCCCTCCTCGCTCAGGCCTCTATATGGGTACTCAACATATGTTTTTGCCGCGTTTGGAAAGATAGTGACTAGTTTGCTAGGTCTCTACAAAGCTGGGTTCAGCCTTGGCGTTTTTGGGATCGCTTACAGTGCGTACTCGCTTGTTAAGGTGGGTGAATCTGTGCACTGTGGCGTCCTTACACGTTGTTGAGGATAATTGCCTCTCATTAGGGCAGGAATTAAGTAGCGGGGTCATCTTAGTCTAGAGATTGTGCAATCAATATTCCATCCTCATCGTACTTCAGAGGGCCCTCAGTGAGATCCAGAGGTCACAGTCACGGTCACGTTGCATACAGCCGGCATTCGCTCATGAGTTTGTCTGCTTAAACTATCAACCTTACACCATGAGTGATTCACAGTACGTGAACCGAAAGACCGCAGCAAGAAGCTACCGCCCAAGTGGCTACGTACGTCTGTCTCCGCTCCACTCTCACCAAGGTGTATTTCATCATGCACTCCACAGATGTCCCGAGGGCTGCTGCGGGCACGTGAGCCGTATAGGGTGAAGAATGCAATTACGGGGCTGGCCATTAGTTCTTTTGCTGTTGGCGTGTGGTTGTATTCGATGAGAGCAGTAAAGCAGGACAACTTTGACGACGTAGATGAGGAGGCACGAGCGATGGTGTTGTCTGGAGTGAAGGTTGCAGGGGAGTCGAGCAAGGACGGGGAGAACCGTTAAAGTTAACTGGACCCGGAGCGGAGCCGCAAGGGGCTGATTTACAGTAGTAGCCATGTCATCATCATAACCATTCCCCCCATGTCCGAGCCACTCTACCAAGTCAAACTCCTCTCAGCTCTTCGCACAGGTACTTTTGTTTCTGATCTATATCTTTCGTTTTCATCGTACTCGCGTAGGTGACCCCGCTCTCATTCACCCTTTTCTCGTCGGTATCGCCAATGACCGTCGTGCGTCTCGTGAATCCGAATCCGATCTTGGCGCCGCCGCTCTCCATCTCGCTATCCGCTGTGCCTCTGGTGTGTCTAATCCCCACGGTCTTGCCTTCACTCACTCATTCTTCTTCTCAAGTCGAAACTGTCTCGCTTCTGCTCTCTCATAGATCTATCTCTCCGAACGCCATCCACCCCCCTGTCTCGGGAACAACCGCTCTCCATCTAGCTGCTTCCCTTGGTCGCGCTGACGTCGTAAACTTACTCCTCGAACAAGACACCATTGATGATACTCTCAGAGACAGCAACGGGAGGTCATGCACCGACGTCGCCAGAGGCAAAGATGTCCTTTCTGTGATTAACGGCACGTTCACCTTGTCTTCGCTGCGACTATGCTTTTCTTTTTTTTTTTTTGCTTATGCTTCAGCCCTTAGATTCTCGTGCACTTCTGACTGCATCTTACCGATCTCTGCTTCGCACCTACATCCTCTCTTCCCGCGATGCCCCGCCGTCACCGTCCCTCCTCTCCCTCCTATCCTCCCCGCGTGCCAGATTGGTCAATCTTTCCTACCTCGATGATGCCTCTGGCACAACTCTACTCCATGAGGCCACAAGGCGAAAGGATATTCGACTCGTAGAGTTAGCCGTACGTGCCGGGGCAGATGTCTTCGCTCGGGATCGCAGAGGTCGTCCCGTGCAAGAGGTCGTCGGCAAAGACGACAAGATGCGCGTATTTTTGCGACAATGTGGGCTATAGTTCATATCTTCTTTTTCTTATATTGACAGATTGATACAGTTGCCAACAATGACACCACTCTTATCACCGATAATCTCATAGTCGGCCCTCCGACGTTGAAAGGATATCTTAACAAATATACGAACGTCGCCCGAGGATACAGCACACGTTGGTTTGTACTCAAGGACGGAGTGCTATCCTGTACGGCTCCTTCCTTCTTTCCAATGCCATCCATTCATCCCTAGCACATGTACAGATTATCGCCATCAAGAAGACGAGCAAGTAGCAAGCCGCGGTTCCATTTCCATGAAAACCGCCGTTCTACGTCCTCCAACAGGTGCAGAGAAGTTGCGCTTTGAAGTCCACTCCACCCCTTCGCGGGGACATACAAGCGTGCAAAAGTGGTACATGAAAGCCAACCACCCCGTCGAGGCTTCTCGCTGGACGCAAGCCATATCTAGAGCCATTGAACACGCCAAACACCAATACAAGCCTAACGAGGGTGACTCTTCACCCATTTCCAGGCATTCTGGCAGAGGCAGTATCAGTTCGACCCTATCCATACCGCATACCCGAAAAAGTGATCGAGACGCCGAGTCAGTGAGCAGTTCGGCAGTGCCCACTGACGACGAAGGTGGCGAAGTACCGGTTCATGGAGTTCCTTCATCACTTGAAATAAGCAATGACGACCGACAAGACGCAGCCTCGGGAAACGATAGCACAGACCGCCACCTTGAAGGTGATCATCCCCCTCATGAGTCGTTCTTTGAGCTGCAGGGAAATTCCACCGCCGCTCAACTCGAACTCACTACCCAGCTTCTGGCTGAGCTGTCGTCCCCTTCTATTAGTGCCACCCGCGCTATTGAGCTGAATGGCGCCCTTAAAGAGTCTCTCGGAACCGTTCAAAGCATGTTAAATGACTATCTCTACATGGTTAAAGAACGCGATGACTGGTGGAGAGCCCGATTCGTGCGCGAACAAGAACGTCAGATGGTCTGGGAACAGAGCTTACAATCCGTTGTCGAAGAGGGCGAAGCATTGGAACGCGAGCTCCGCAGACATTCGCGAAGGCATAGTCGCATTGATCCATCTATCGCTGGCGGGGAGGGCATGGGCACGGTCAAAGTGCGACCATCCGCACTTCCGCTGCAGCCTCCAATAGAAGGAGAACCCGAATTTCGAGAGCTCACTCCAGATACTGCAGTCCCGATCCCGATTCCAGCAGGCCGACGACAGACTTCGCCTGACTCTGCAAAAGCTGGCGCGAGTTACGGATCAATTGCTGGCCGTGCCTTTCCCTCATCGTCCCCTATTGCACGCCGCATTTCCATGCAGCGGCCATCATCCGTAAGCGCTGCGGGTGCTGTTCTGTCGAGCGAAGAGGGCGATGCCATCGACACGGATGAAGAAGACGAATTCTTTGATGCGATAGAGTCGAATGCGTTGCCGAACCTCGTCGTGCACGAGGCACTTACTGGACACTCGGAGCCCATGCTTTCCGAGGACATCGATAAAGGTCAATACGAAGGGTACAGGGTCCTGAGGAGAGAACTTGATCTTAAGAGCGACAATCGACCGCCCACTAGTCTTTGGAGCGTTTTGAAGCATAGCATCGGCAAGGACTTAACGAGGATAAGTTTCCCTGTATTCTTCAACGAGCCCACCAGCATGCTGCAGCGCATGGTACGGCCGCTTTCACTCCCTCGCTTGATGGCCCCGATCACTGATGGAGTCGTCTAGGCTGAAGACATGGAATTCTCAGAGTGTCGTAAGCAACAGTCCTGTTCGCTACTTCCTCGGAGCGGCAATGAACGTACTTTTTTTTCCTTTTCCAGTGGATGCCGCCTTTGGAGAGCGCGACCCCTTACGTCGGATCGCATTTGTGGCGGCATTCGCGATGTCGAACTATTCTTCAACTATCGGTCGCATCGCGAAGCCGTTTAACCCCATGCTTGTCAGTATTTCTACTTCGCGTTCTTTTTTCCCCTTAACTCTGCGCCCTGTAGAGCGAGACGTTTGAGTATGTTAGGCTCGATAAAGAGTACCGTTACCTTTCCGAGCAAGTGAGCCACCATCCCCCAATATCAGCCTGTTGGGCCGAAGGCCCGAGGTGGAGATATTATGGCGAGGAATGTACCGATCTACTTCTGGAGTATGGACGCAATAATAACGTCGATTTTCTTTTCTCACGCAGGTAGACGCCCAAAATAAGTTCACGGGCAAATCTTTTGAGATTCGCCCGACGGGCGTCGCGAATGTCGACATTCTTCTTCCCGTCGAATGGGGTCCGACGCTCCCGAAGTACAAAAGCAAACACACCGTGTCGGAACGGGCGCTAGAGCACTATAGCTGGAAGAAGGTCACCACGAATGTTTCCGGTTTTATACTCGGATCACCGACGATTGACCATTATGGAGAAATGATCGTGCGTTCATTTCGCATCTCTTGCCTTGATATTAAGAGCTCACTGTCCGTCTCAAGATTACCAATCACCGAACCAAGGATCAATGCATATTGACGTTCAAACCAAGAGGTTGGCGGGGTAAAGACGCGTACGAGATCTCGGGCTACGTCGCAGATGCCGCCGGCAATATCGCGTATGAGATCGCGGGACGATGGAATAGCCAGCTTATCATGCGTCCGGTGGGCACCGGCTCAGGTTCCCTTAATCCAGACCAAACCATACGTGGACCAAACTCGCCTTCGACACAAGAATTCATCCTTCTGTGGCGCAACTCTGAAAAGCCTCCCGCGCCGTTCAACCTTACCCCGTTCGCGATCTCGCTTAACAATCTTCCCGAAGACACGCTCCGGCCCCATCTGCCCCCGACGGACTGTCGCCTACGCCCAGATCAGCGCGCCTTCGAATTGGGGCGGTACGAACACGCGAACACACTCAAGAGCAGCCAAGAGGACCACCAACGGGCGACGCGCAAGGCACGCGAGGATGGCCGTCTGCCGCCGCACCGCCCGCGGTGGTTCTCGGCGGAAACGGACGGGGATACTGGCGAGCGGGTGTGGGCCCCGCTACGCATCGGCGAGGATGTTGCGTATTGGGTCGAGCGGGAAAAGGCGTACCTAGGTACCGGGAAGGAGGCGTGGCCTGAGGTGGACCGTATCTTTATCGATGATAACTAGTGAGGTGAAGGACCAGAACCAAACGGACAGAGTTTAATGTATTGTTCCCTGCCGATGATAGGGTTGCGTTTGTATAGACATGTATACTATCTTCGCTGCTAATTCCCGGTCACGTACAAAGGGAGAAATAAAGAGTCCTCGGAAATGATATATGACAGTCATAAAGTGGTCCGTAGCGGAACAATTACAAGCTTGAGACTCCACACAAGAGCTAGAGGGGCACAGAGGCACATTCCGGCGCCAGCCTGAAGAGACAAGCTAGTAATCCTGTGCCTTGCGCGTGAGGAATGGGCGATTGGACGGACGAGGGGTACTCACCTCGTCGAAACCCATGTGCCTGAGCCCCTGTTTGGCAGCCTCGTTCTTAGCCGACTTCTTGGTGTTGCCGCGGCCATAGCCCCAAGCAGACGCCGTCGATGAGGGCCTTGGCTGCCCACACAGGAGTGGCCCTATTGGACTCAGTGACAGTGTCGTCGAAGACCCACTCGATCGACTTGTTCTGCTGCTGCAGGCGCTGGTTGAACAGGCCGAGATGACCGAGCGTCGTGGTGACCAGGCGATCCAAGCGGGGCTCGGGGGGCGGCGTCGGCGGCGTGGGACCCGCGCCAGTCGCCGCTTGCAGCTCGTTGTTCACGCCGAGCGGCGGCAGGCCGTGCTGCTCACGCACGATGCGGTATGCCTCGCGGACATATGGTGTGAAGAGCTTGTCCAACCAGTCCTTCGTAGCAGATAGTCCTTGGTCCTTGTACAGACCACCGACGTACGACTGGGCGAAAAAAATGGTTTCAGAGCGCGAGTCCCGGGGAAAGAAAGGAATGGGGGGTGGAGATAGAGTACCTCGAAGACGTCGGCTTTGCGTGTGGAATGGCGCGCGCGACGGTAGAAGCAATTAATCAGAGGTGTGAACACGAGCGAGGGTATGGTCTAGGCCACCCGTACCTTGCACGTGGGTGGACGCTTTGAGAGTGACGGACTGTGCGATGTGGAGCCGAAGACGCTCGGGAAGTCGATATTGCACGGCGCTGCGAAGGGATAAATGCATCAGCTGCCTCGCAATAAAGTGCGCTTTCGTACATGGTCGCGAGCGTGCTATTCCCAACGACGAGCGCTCGCATTTTCTAGATGGGGGGGTCCCGGTGATCCGGGATCCGGGTCCAAGTCAAGCGCTTGGGAATAAGGCAGTCGCTACTCGACATTACGCACCGTTGATGGGCCGACGCGCAAGAAGGGGAACATCTTCTGCAGAAGATCGGTTACAATGAGACCGAGGACTTGATCTCCGACGTGCTCAAGCCTTTGTGTTTCAGCGGATTATAGCGTCATCGTCGTTTCGGCAAGTCACAGACAATTGCGGGAGACGACTGACTGCTCATTATCGGGACTGGGGTCATCAGAAGAGTCCTCGAAGACATGGGTCGGGCGGGCGGCGAAACTGCGATGCGTGAAAACGCGCATCTCAATTTCACCCGATTCTATCTTCGGGAGGATTGGAAGGCCTTCGGGGCCAAAGTCGGGTCTAGGGTTAAGAGAGTGAGTCCGAGTAGAAGGACGAAGAGAGTGAAAGTTACCTGAGGAGAGACATGAGGAGAAGGCCCTCGAAGGTATCCTGTAAGGCTTTGGAGTCGTAGTCTAAGGGGATGAGACGGCTCCGAGAAACAGTAGAAGAGTATTTAAACGTTGCTAAGGAAGACGGCCCACTCCGAATCGCTAGTTTAATCTGTTGAAACGCCCAGGGCGTATGTGAAGATCCGCTGTGGACACTGCGCCTCACCGGGGCAGCGAGGCGGTGCATCCAGCACTGACCGGCATGCGAGCGAGTTGGCGGTCTTAGAGTCTGTAGCTCGGACTATGTCATAGGCGAAAGAAAACACCGGTAATACGTGTACATGCACAGCAATGGTCAGGGCTGCTGCTGGGTCTTCGTCTTGAAGTAATCTTCATGTAACCCACATTCAGTTTTGTCCTCCCGCCCCGCCCATCTCCCCGCCCGCTCTCCTGCATCGCCCTCTCCACTCTTCGCCGTGCTGTGCCAATCACCCACGCTCCGGTAACCCTGCTCGAGCAGCTTGTTGTGCGGCACATTGTTCTCTTTGATGTACCAGTCCACGATCCCGAAATTCCACCCGAAGAGCGGGTTAAGTTTGAGCAGGCCCGTCTCGTCCACCTCGAGGGGCTGCAGCGACGCGCGCGCACCTCCCTGCGAAGCGCGTCGGCCGGTGATCACAGCTTTCACGCCGAGTTCGGCATACGCCCGTCTCGCAGGCTCAACCTAGGGGTGTAGTGAGTTTTGACTTTTAGCCTGTCGCTGCACATCGCCAACCTTCACGGCATAGTCGTATCCTCCCTCATTGCGTTCCCAGAAACGCTCACCATATCGGCTCTCAAACTCCTGCACGTTCTCGCATCCTTCAGGCTTGTAAACGGTAATCGGCACACCGTAACGAGCCTTGACTACCTCAACAAGTTCGTACGTCTCCGGGAAGTGATACAGCGTATCCAAGAAAATCAGAGGTGGGGGCGAAGTAGTTATCTTTGATAACATGTCAATTGCGACAAGCCCCGTCAAGCCAAAAGCTGTTGTCTGATATAAATCCGAAACATTTTCTACTGCCCATCGCAAGACCTCCTCAGGGTGTGAGCGTGCTCAGGTACTCGTTGGCGGCACTGAGATCTTCTTTGGATAACGGATACTTCAATGGTGTGAGGAATGCGGGTGTTGGCATTGTCGCTGATGCGCTGATGGAGAATGAAGATGCACGAACCGGCCCGGGTATGCAGTACAACTCTACGAATCAAAACTCTTTCCACTCATCATCCCACCCATCAGGTGTCTTTGCCGGCCCAGCAGAAGGGGGTTTGGTATTTCCCACCCGGGCGTTGCTTGCATCAAGATGATGGTCGCCCGTGCCACGGTATTCCCCAAAGAGGTCGTCGTCGTTGTCGCCATCGTGATCACGATAGAGCGCCGAACTTTCCCCCTCGTACGAACCGCCCGAATAAACGGAGCTGTACCCGCTCTGGGTCGGCCCACCACCCACGCGATCACGTACGGTACCCACGACATCGCCTATCTGTCCCGCAACATCAACGCCGAGCTGTGTTTTGCTCCACTGGTTAACGGAGCTGCCAACTTCCCCTGCACGACGCCCCGCCTCGCCAACGTAACCCCGTACACTCGCCTGGAAAGTGGGGTCAGTGACGCGCTCGACACCAGGTTGGATAACGTTTTCCGAGACGACACGTGATGCGCCTATCACCGCTGATGAGAGGAGCGACCATCCCTTGGAGATAGCAGCCACCGGGTTGTCCTGAAATTCTGACAGTGTGGGGGCCGCACGCGAGCTGAGGCCGTAAGATGGGTGGGAACCAGGTAAGTCGGGGGTATTACCGAACCCTTGGTAGCGCCCGCCTTGCGACGGTGGCAAGTTGTCAGGACGTGAAGAGTTGACGGAACCAAGCGACGCGAAATATGCCTCGTTGGCCGTTTTTTGGTCAGCTGATTTACTGCCGCTCAGATTTGGACTGGCGGGATTAGATGAGAGGGACGGAGAAGAGGAGCCTGCGCGTGATGTGGTGCTTGTATTTGTGCGAGCAGAGGCACGCGACTTTCGCAGGCCTTGGGCAGAAGTTGGGCGACTGCCGGGGGCGCCAATGGTGTTACGTTGGGATGTGAAGTCCCCTGGTGGTGCAGAAGGGGACCAGGGCTTATCTTGAAGACCCGCATCTAGCTAGATATAAAGTCAGATACGACGAGCATATTTCCATTTGGAAGGTCACAACTTTTTCTCGGTACTGTGTCGCCGCCCAGCAGTGGTACCTATCGTGGATCGACATGCCCTCTTTATAACCACCCTGCTCTGCGGGGGTGTATGACTGCATGAATTCAAGGAATGGGCCATTTCCTCCTATCTTTTTTTCACGTTATTTTTAAAGAACGGTCTAGACAACACGTTCATTTGACACGTACCTGCATTCTGCGCACCTGGTCCTCCTGCCATGTATCCATTGATACCGAACGGACGAAGCTATGTGGACGGGTGCATTCGTCGAAAAAAGTCCGGAGAACTGGACGTAAACAAATTCACCTGATGTGGACGCCGAAACCTCTGTGAATCCCAGCGCATTGCAGGCAAATAAATACGGCGAAGCTAAGCATCGATTAGACAACGTGACAGTGAAAACGAGCGAGACGATGGCGCAAACCTGAGAGAAGCCCATTGAGGATTTGGATTTCCACAGTCGACGCAGGTCTTGTTTTTGATGTCCTCACGCTTTATGAGCTCTTGAAGAGTTCGTCTGGCCAAGGACTGGTCCATGGTGGTGGTCCTGTGAGAAAATAGTTCTTAAAGCGAAAAGTACACTGGCAGGTTGTACGCGGTGTAAAAATACGCGTCTTAGATATATCACTGCCAGGCTCTGGCCATTCCCTCTCTCCCGTTCACCTCGTCCGGTCGTGGGAAGCGAGTCGTTCACTCCCTTACCTTCACGCATATCTCTTATCCGCACTCCCACTCATCCCACTCTCACACACGCTGTCGGAACTCTCGGCTCGTATGATCCAGAAACTCAACGACCGACGTGGCGGTACCTCTCTGTCTCCACACAGAGAGTGCACATCTCATCATGCTGAAGGTCCCGAATCTTGGGGTTCCTGGTATAACCGGAGGTTCGCCTTCTTCGTCGACAACCCGCTTTCCGTGTCACGGATACACTCCAACAGATTTTACTCCCTGGAGGTTATCCAAGAGCCCATTCGAGCACGGATGTGCGGCTTTGGGGATAAAGTACGCCAACCCACAGTGCTCCTTGACTCATTCCACTCGTGAACCCTCCATTCTCTTCAGGATCGGCGACCGCTAGCTCCGGCTACCGTCGCGAAATTAGTCATAAAAAATGAAGATCAGTCCTTGGTGAATGATGAGTCTGTAGTCTTGTGCTATATCCGCATTCCTCCCTCTGATCCACCCCGGTGATTATAGCGACATAGACTGTTCTTTTTTCGTCGTTACCGCGGATCTTTGGTCTTCAGATGGGAAATCCGAGAGGAACCTTGTCCTTCATCCCACGTCTTCGGATCGCTACAGTGCCGCCCATGCTCCAAAGAAGCGGAGACCAAATTATCCCGGCGAGGAAACATCTTCTCAGACGAACGTTCCGCCAGGTTCCAGATATCCGACGCGTATGCCTAGCGAAGATCAGGTTTGTCTTAGCGCTGGCGTGCATTCCTCACCCATATTTTTTTTTTTGACACATGCGTCTTGATCTAGATGAACGCACTACCACATGTCCCGACAGGGTATGATACGAGCGGTTACCCTTACACACAACCACAACATGACACCGGAAACAACACAATAACGCTACAACCTGCGCCGACCTATAATGCCCTAGTTGATAATCCCGATTTGGCCTATCATGTCACAGCAGCCGCCCAAGCTGCCCATACATACCCTACTCGCCCCCTTTCTTCCGGTTTGACCAACGCGATCACTGGACCACCTCCGATATCTTCAGCGCCTGCAGATGGTTGGCACTCAAATGGTTTACCAGCCACTCAGGACACTAGTACAAATGGATATCGCACGTGGGCGTCTAGCCCGACCTACGGGCCTTTAGACGCCCAGGGACATTCCTCCGTGCCACCCACATCTGTTTCCTCTGCCTTTGATACTTCTCTTTCCGGTACACTGCCAGCCCAATTCCAGAGTATTGAGCTCCAAGAAGGCCAGCCCCCGTGGCCACAAACCGTTTCATCGCCGACGCATGCGCGTGTTTTCCCCCACTCTAGCCCCGCGCGGCCCTTTCAGGAGGCGCCCGTTAGCCGTGGAGACGTTGGTCATCCGAATCACGCGTCATCGGACCAATCCATGTATGCCTCTGCATCGATAGCCCAGCAAGGACTGCACGATGAGCAGGCATCCCCGTCGAGTTCTTCAAGCACGATCGCGAACATTCCTTTACCGGGGCACGTTTACACCCGTACGCTAGTTGGCCCACTGTCGGCGAATGCTTGCCGTCTACTCGACGAGCATCGCAAACCCGGCGTATTTTTCCTCTTCCAGGATTTGTCGATAAGGACCGAAGGTACGGCGTATCCCACCCAACCAGAGCCCCCCTACGTTTTTTTTTGTTTGGGTTTTGACGAAGCGCTGATTTGATCCGATGCGCCCGCGATGCAGGGCGTTTTTGTCTCAGGCTACGGCTCATGAACGTTGGCGCGTAAGTCTTACTTACTTCATATCTATCGCCTTTGCGCTCGAGGAACGCCATGTGACCACACTGACCACGTTCGTCTCACATGGCAGGCCACCTGCACCCGAAAGTGGCGCCCTTCAGGTCCACAACAATGTTTCACCGATCCTTGCCCAGACATTTACACAGGCGTTTGACGTGTTCTCGGCCAAGCGTTTTCCTGGTGTGCCGGGTAAGTGAAAATAAATGTAGAATTAATTATTCCCAAAAAAAAAACAATTACGGACCAACGCCTTCACCCCCCCTTGCACGGACCTTCCAAACGTTTCGTTTTTTAACCCGGAACACGTCAGATACCACAGCGCTTTCGATTGCTTTTGGAAATCAGGGACAGAAGTTACCACTGGTGCGCGATCTTGACATGATTTAATGCCTTTCTCGAGACTAAGCAGAAATCATGTGCACCCCCGCTCAATCTATAGCGAAATCGGCATGGCTCGAGCAGCAAACATGGTCGACGGCGGCGCAGGGCAGGATCCGAAGGTTCTGATGATGATGATGACTCGGACGGTGGCTAAAAGTTTTAGTGTCATCCACGTATGCTCCACGCACTGGCACGCGCGCGTGCGCCCACGACATTTGTCATGTTGTCCCGTATTACAGACAGGAGGACTGTAACCAAGCTAGTCGCTTTCCTAGTGTTTTTTTTGTTTTGTTTCTTTCTACATGCGGTTGTGGGTGTGTGCGCTATCATTGTTCATGCATGTTTCGAAGTTTATTTGAAGTGGGAGTGGAGTGAATAATAATGTACTAGTGCAAATCCGTACCGCCTGGTGCCGACGCCGTCAACTACCCTCATCGACCATCGTTGCCAACTCTTTGCGTACGCGCATCCTGTACTCGTACTCCCTCACTATCGCGACCGCCTGAGGGCACTGACACGTTTATCCTTTCAAGAACCGTGTTCGCGGCCGACGCCTCGCTCTCCTCGCCCAGCCACGTCGCCCGCGTCATCGGCGCTAAGTCAACCAAGTGGCGCGACGGAACTGGCGAAATCATATGCCCAGCCTCCAGCTGACCGAGCACGTTCATCAGCACCGTCACGACGGCTGCGTGTGGCTGCCAGGCATCCCACGACGGGAGGACCTGCTGCATGATATGCAACGGATGGGCGAAATCGGGACCCGTTTCACCAAAGTCATTGGTCGATCTCGTTTTTGCCAATTCCAATTGCAAATGCAACGTTGCAGACGCCCGTTCCTTGGCCGAAACGGACGCCCGAGACGGCGTTGTCCTACCACTAGTAGTCGCCTCGACCAGGACCGCCACCGCCCCGCCCGTCCCGTTGGTATCCGCGGTCGGGTCCTGTGGCGCAGGAACGTCGTCATAAGACAGTGGTGTTCGTGGCGCAACCTCGCGGAGAGCCGTGGCGGCGGCCGGGGTAGGGCCCAGAGGGATAATGACTCGTTCGAGGATTTGAAACGCGCGTTCGATCTCGCCCGCGCGAACCAGGGCGACGATCAAATGGTTCCAGTTGTGCGAGTCGAGCGCAAAGCCGTGCGCGCGCACGGTCTTCCACACGTCTGCGACCTCCGCGTGCTCGCCGGCTGCCGAGAGTGCGTCCATGTGGATCGAGAGGGGTACGCAGATGATGTTGGCTTTACGTTGCAGGTCGAGGCGAGGCTGGTCTGGGTCATAAGACGATCCGCCTTCTTCGAAGAGCCCCCCGGTTTGAAAGAAGCGCAGTGCAGCGGGGAGGATCTCGTCCCAGACCCGTCGGCATTGGTCCACGTTGCCTACGTTTCGGTACGCGTTGAGCAAGAGCGTCAGGGTCGCAAGCGTCCGCTGGCCCCCTGCCCTGACCATATCGTCCATGAGCTCTTCGACCTGCTCCGGTTTGGCCTTGCGGGCGAACATCGTCATCAGGGGACTGTAGATGTTCTCGAAGCCAGAGAACCTGCCGTAAGAGGTCATAAGCCACTTCCGGGACTCGTCAGGGGATTCCATGAGAGACTTCATAAAGTCACAAGCGAGCTGAATGCTCTCCTGCTGACCTTCAGCTACATAAGCGTTGAGGATCGAGCCATATGTGACAGATGTGGGGCTGATGCCACGGAGCAGCATCTCATCGTAGATCTCCTTGGCCTTTAGTCGATCCCCAGAGCGCAAGTATCCAGCCATAAGAATGGTAAGGGCGTAGACATTCATCTTGTAACCGGTCTCCCATTGCTGCGTAAGATTATCCAGCTCCGTAAACACGCGCATTGCAATGTCCATCCGGCCCGAGTCGCACGCAGACATGATGAGAATCGAAAATGTATGCGCAGTTGGCCGGACGCCGGACTGTTCCATTTCTTGGAAGACATCAGAGACGACTTCGAAGGGTGAGCCGGCAAGCACATATGCCCTGAGAAGAATGTTGTAGACGTCTATGCGCGGTCGGAGATGACGGTCGTCTGACGAGGTCATGTAGTCAAAGGCCCTGACGACACCCTTCCACGACCCGACTTCGGAATGGGCGGTCATCAGGGACGCGACCATCTGCCTGTCCGGCTTAATGCCCTCCTTGAGGGCTCTTTTGTAGTAAGCCTCGGCGGCGACAGGGTCTCCGCGCTTAGCAAGGGCGGTGATAACTGTAGTGTATGTCACGGCAAGGGGAGAGAGATGGCGAGCGCGCATCTCCTTGATGATAGCAGCAACGTCTCTAAGCCTACCGCGACGCGCACGGTCTTCTAATAATATATTGTAGACGTGTCTGTCAGGCACCACGCCATCTGCGGCCATGTTCTCGAACCACTTGCTCAAGCCTTTGCTGTCACCGGCCTTTGAGTGCGCCATCAGGATGGCGGTATAGTGGTAGACGTCCGGTCGTTCCTCCGATTCGGTGCTTCGCGGAAAGTGATGGTGGAAGTACCGAAGGACCGTCTCGACATCGCCATTGTGAGCGTGCGCAAGGAGCCACAACCCAATCGCTCGAGAACCGGCCGAGTTTTTGTCCTGCAAGGCCTTGAAAGCGGCTTCAGAACGGGTGATATCGCCTTGACCGGAGAACAAGTGGAGGGCAGTTGCGAGGAAGAGTTCGTCCTCGTGACCGACAGGGACCGACGCCGATATTTGGGAGAAGAGCATATTTGCCTGCTCGACGGCGTGGCCCTGAGCAAGAGCGCGGACGAGCCACAACTTCAATGGAAGCGCGACGTCGATTGACTGTCGCCGCATCTCCTTGTAGACGGCTAGGGCATCCTCAGGAACACGTCGTCGAATGAGGTACCTGATGAGGAAGGATCCAGTGCGGTTGACGTCCCTCTCCGGTTTACCACGCTTGTTCGCGACGACCGCCACTGGGGATGGGATGCGGTCGAATATCTTGAAGGCGATGTCATTCAGCTTAGCGGGTACCCGAGAATAGCGCCGTGATGGTGACATGTTAACGAGCCGGCCTAGAGTGTCCCAATGAGAAACGACGAAGTCCAGAACAGCAACGGCGCCGCGGTGGTGGTGAAGCGCCTGTAAGACGGTCTCTACCATCCTAAGTTCGGAATGTCCAAGATGGTATGCTTCTTCCTGGGTCCGGTGATCCCATATACGGGGAAATCGCGAGGCTACTTCATCGAAGCGACCCAGCAGGGCTTCTGTGCGCGTCAAGAGACATAACGCGTGAACAGAGTCATATGAAGGGAGATTTTGGGCATCACCGAGTTGTCTGATGGTGCGTCGTAGGCGCAGAGACCACCGAACGAGATCGCGCATATTATCTCCGTGCGAAAGTGCCTCCTCAATGATGGACAGGGCTCGATCAACGAATGCGAGAACCACGGAAGGGTGCGGTGGAGCAGACTGTTTTTGGAGTTCCGTAAATGCGCTCCAGGCCACTTTGAGATCAACGAAGTGGGAAGAGTTGGGCAAGGGCTCGCCGTTAACGAAGCGATCGACTATGGAGGAAGTGGGCGCATGATGGGCCTGGCCGGTGTCGGTATACTTCGCCGCTTGGGCTTGGGAGGTGAAAGAGCGCGTGTGTTTGCGTTTCCAGATGCCGGAGAAACCATGTCCTGCCGAGTGGTTAGCGTCGGACAAAGTGGGTCTGGCACGACGTTGCGGGAAGCTTGGGCTGATAACGCGGAGAGAAGGATGGCCTGAATTGTTGGTGGCACGAAATGATAATGTCGGTGTCAATACAGTGGTAAATGAGGCACGACAACATACGGTGAGGGGCGTGCAACCAATCCGAGTGTTCGAAAGAGTCATGGTCATCTCCGAGCACGGCCTTCCCCTTCCCCTTCTCCTTCCCAATCCCCTTTGAGTGTTTGGCAAGTGAAATGTCGGCATGAGTGAAGAGCCGATGCATGAGAGTTGTGAGAGCGAGAAGAGAACGCGCTGAGGAGAGAGTCGAGTTTGGAAGAAGGAAGTTGGCTGCGGCGAGAAAGGGTTCGAGGGTCATGAGATGAGAGCGCGTTTTCCTGGGGAAGTGGAAGAACGCGTGCTAGCGCTACACTAGTCGTTGGGTCGTTCGGTGAGCTGGTTCGGTGAATGCCGAAAGTGCCGGAGTCGTCCTCTCTGAGCCGCGAACCATCTCTTCATGGAACAACACGAAATCATTCGAATACCCTCCGTGGGACAATCTGGACGAGAGCAGCTTCGCCACCAGTGTTACGATGTGCGCATAGATGTGTTCCACCGTGAACAAGGTTTCCCACTCGATACCGAGATCGACGAGTTTTGTCTATTCCATTCCGTTCTCGCGGTCAAGGGTTTTTCTGCTTATTTCCGCTCCTTCGCTTCGCTTCGCAGACTAGACGAGACAGCTGAGCACTTTTTGCTCCGCCTCCTGCCCTCTCTTCGACCGATTGGGACAATTCGCGCCTCCCGAACTTCTAATACTGACTATTACAAACTGAGCCGTCTTGCCGTTCACAACGCTTACCGCAAGCTCCACTTCGGTCGCGAGCTCGTGCTCGCACTCCACGATTGGGTTACTACCGACGCGCTGTCACGCGGCGAGACCTCTGCCAAAGTGGTCTCTCATTCTCAAATCCCGGCCATCGCGTTCTATGTCAAGTAAGCTCGACAGCCCTTTCACACTATCCTCTCTTCTTCTCACAGCCTCGTCCTCTATTGTTCCCTAGATTTGGATATACCCCTGAGGTAGGTGTCAGCATCCTTTCCCCATATCCCAGTTCATCATCGTTTCTATCTTAGGGAGACCAGTTTGACGAGGACGGCGCTCCTCATCAGAAGATGGTCCTCCATTTACCCACATCTCGTTAAGAGTTCCTGTATTCGATCTATCCATAAAGGTCATGACGTAGTACGTAGAAGGGCCTAACAATACAGAGGTGTGGTATACAGGTATATATCATCAATTATGTCCGTCAAGCTTCATCAAGGGGTCAACGCCAAAGGAACGATGACGTGCATGATGGGGCCTTATGCGAGAATAGAGATGACCCTATTGAGCCCCTCCAAAAAAATCAAGGAGAAAAAAAAAATCAAGATATCATACAGTGCAGGTATCGTGTATTCGGGGGTTCGCCACCTGGCGAAAGGAAAACAGAAAATCACAAATTGGAGTGTCCCCAAGAACAAGAACAATATGGGAGTTACCTCGAAATAGCTCAATCATAAAGGGTGTCGCCGACGGCAACTGCGCCCCTCTTAGCTGGCCGGAGAGGCCGTATTGGGACTGCCGCGGTGGAGTGGAAAGGGCTCTCTGGCAAGACGCTGAAACTGATGCTGGTGCAGTAGCCAGTAGTGCCCTCTTCATAAAGTTTACGCGCAGATTCATACTCGAGCTTCTCTTGCTCAGCTTGGGCGAGGAAGGGCTGATAGAGAAGTACGTCAGCGTCAGCTCGCTGAGATAATTGATAGTGAGCCGCCACACACCTTCCGTTCCTCGTCTGTCATCGAACGCCATTTCTCCGCAGCTAGAACGCTTTGCTTGGTCGTTTCCGTCTCATCACCGAATACCTCTCTAACCAGGACGGGATCCGACCTAATCCGTTGCAGAAACATAAAATAGGCACTGAGCGGTTTCTTGGGTGCATTGGGGTCTTTGATGTTTCCCCTCCGCGATTTTCCCGCTTTGCGCTGCGCTGCACGGAAGACGTTCTCGCGTTTGATATCCTCTGGGGTTAGCGAGCTCATATAGGTATGGAGCTCTCGCTCTCTAATCTCCTTCATGGCGAGAGATCGCCGTTTGTACGGCTAAATTTCAACGAATTGGTTAATTAAGTGGCTGCGGAACAGAAAGGCACTATACCTCTTTCTCCTGGGCACTTAGCCTAGCATACTCCACACCTGCTTCCTTTGCGGCTTGCGCCACATTCAGTTTGCGAGTGCTAGACGCCTGGTGTCGCTGAATCCAGTCCGTAAAATACAGCTGCCAAGCGGAGGGAGCCAACTTGGGGGGTCGCAGGAGAGACTTATGGGGAACTAAACGCCGTCATAGACGCCATGTCAGCGGAAAAACTACGGGCCATACAACAGAAAGGACGAACCGCTTCCGGCCTCCCGTGTCTGGTCGCCGACTCCCAATGGGTCCTGGTCAGAGACCTTCCTCTTCCGTCGTACCGTGCCGTCGTGGTCATCGTCTACGCTGACCGAATCGGCACGTCTGCTGTATCCACGTGCTAGTGGGGGTGTGTGGACGTGAAGTCCGGAAGGAGCGCTCGAAGACTGGAAGATGGTATGTGCGGACAGAGAACCTCTGCGGTTACGCAGCGGACGCTGCGTAGCAAAATTGTCAGATTCCTCTGGGGGGTGAAGGAGATGTGGCAATGGTGACGCATTGAGGGCCGTAGGGCCAGAACGAGTCCAGAGCTGCGCAGCCCATGAAGGCTGTGATAACTGAGGGGGCGAAATGGATGCGACGGGGGTGTCATCGACAGAGCGGGGGAGGGGGTGTAGAGTAGCGAATTCGAGAGAGGGGGAGAAGGGGCCCATCTTGGGGAAAGCCAATGAGCTAGTATCTCCAAATGTAGTGAGCACGGTTTGAGGCTGAGGATCATGTGTGGCGGTAATCGGAACGGGAGCAGACGATGCGAGGGATACATCATCGACGAGCCAGTTCGAATAGAGATTACGATCGTCGAGGTCGACGAAGGCGGGATTGACCTCATTCAAACCTGGGAAAGATCCAGGGGTGAAACTGAAATCGCTGGACGGAGGAGAAGTGCTAAAGTCAAGTAGACTGGCGGAAGAAGCGGGGGATGCGGTGACAGAGGGAGCGGTGGCGGGGGAGGAAGGGGGGAGAGCTCCGTTTGCATCCCAAGGAAAGGAGAGAGCAGAGTCTTGCCTGCGGCCATCATCGATTTCGAGAGGACCAAAGATGAGCTGCTCCTGGTCAAAGACGGGAGACTCTGGTGGGAAAGAGTCGTGGGGATAGTCTGGGAAGGGGGAGCGGTGATGGTCGAGCATGGAAGTATGGTGTAGAGATACGGATTGCATGCGAGTGAGAGTGGAAGAGGGATGTGGACGAGGGGTGGAGAAGAGGATTATATAGACGAAGGAGAGATCTAACGAATCTGTGCATAGTGCTGACTCGAACGACGTGAGCGGTTTTGTTGGCAGACGCGTCGGTCCATTGTCCGCCCGCGCCTACCCGCACTCCCGGCCGCATATGATCTAAAAGGGGTTTTCATCTTTCCGATTCTTCCAGATCGGGTAAGACCTGTCCATCGTTCTGGCGCTCAAATGGCCGCCCCTAAAGTTCATCCCGGTACTTTGGTTCTCGCTCAGCACCGCCACTCGGACACTCTTTGTTGTTAGTCGGGTCAATCACATACATCACACACTGCCTAAAATAACCCGAGGCGGTGGGAAATCCAGTCAACACACACTGGTTAATAAATTTGACTCGAATCCGTTTACAAGACCACAATATATTCGGGATGACCGATAACGCGGATTGTTGTAGACGCTCTTGCCAGCCTGAACAAGTTCAGATCAGGGGTAGTCCAGTCGACCAACACGCGCTATCAGTGAGCCAATCGGGAAACTGTCAAGTGAGCCATCACCGTACCTCCCAGCCCATCACGTCCTTCATTATCTCCTTTTCCCGCGCCAACGCTGCCTGCTCTCGTCGGTATGCATCCCTGTCGCCCTCCGCCAGCAGCAACGGCACAAGGTGGATACGTGACCAGATCTTCTCGCGCTGCAGCTCCCTGGTGTAAAAAAAAGAAGAGACAAACGCAGTTGCATCTCAAATCAGTCATCTTTCCCGATTTCGGTCGCCACAACCCACGGCCCGATCCTTCGACATGATAAGGCCAAAACCGCTGTGTCACGCGGCCGGATCCCATTCCAGCGCCACGTTCCCCGTTGGGCTCGACATATCACTTGACACGTTTTTCGTCCCCCACACCGGGTCCGTTCGCACAATCGCGCTTCCTTGGAAAAAATACGCACCTCTTCTCAATGTTTCCCTTTCCGACACGATAGAACCCATATGCACACAGGGCGGTCACACCTCCAAGAATGGCTAACCCACTCGGCCCGCGCAATGGAAGATTCCGTTTATACCTCACAGCTTCAAAGCCCCCCGCTGGGGGCATATCCCTATGAAAGTCGTCGTTGGTCAGAGGGTATGACAAGATCCGATGCATGTGACTGACTGTCTGAAAAGGGTAGACACTAAGGGAAAACGCATGCCATGGTTAGCTCGAAATGAACGAACGACAGAGAGAAACATGTGGAGTGGAAGACCCACTAGGAGATGATAGCGAACAGTCGTGTGTGTGTGTAGGACTCGAACACGTCGACGGAGAATCGCACTTTGCATGTTTGGTAACGATAGCACACGTGACACTTCCCAACTGGGTATATGTCGACGTTACACAATCCCGTACTAATATTCCGCCTGTCGCAATCAATGTGTGGGTCTCATTCGGAAGAATAATCCAAGTCGGATATCCAGTGAGATAGTCCGTAACCGATGACTCCTATCCAATTCTTCCAACAGCTTCTTCGAGAATCCGACCGATCGGTGATGGGAGATTTGTATTCCATGTCGCGAAATGGCATTGGCTGCATGGGTAACTCTCAACTAAGATTCAGGATTGCACTACAGATTTCCAATCTTCACGTACACATTCTGGAAGCCCTACACAAGACGGCAGCTTTTTACCGATGGGCCGCTTCCATGCACCTTCTCTAGATCGTGTCCGCTACGCCGCCGCCGTCAAGCGTGATGTATGGGCCCAATGTTTTAATTGGTACCAAATACATCGGCTTCCTGAGTTATCATTCACATCCAGAGATCTTTGGCCAGGCTTAGCGATCAGGTATAAGGAAATCTCCGAGTAGTAACGATACGAACCGAGTCTGAGAACCAAGTCAATTCGGATTTCACAGAAGACCTGCACCCTGGCGTTGGCGCAGCAAAAGATTGACTCATGTCTGTGCTTGATGTCCTAGAATTGGCCATCTGCGCCAATTAAGACAATGATCCTTGGCAAGTATCACAGAAAATTGAAAATTGAAACAGGTGCGCAGTTGCAGGTAAGCTTATTCCTGTCCCTGAAAGGAATCTGCAGAGTCATGGTACAATCAGGGGGTCCCAGCTTGCGCGCACGGCCGATATGCTCGGGCCTCTTGATCCACTCAGCTAGCGCATTCGTAGGCAGGTCGACGTCAGCCGATATGGATGCACATGCTTCCAATTCGTATTCGCATGACACGCCGTGTGAAGTGCCAGTGGGAGCGTTGGCAGACGCGAAGCATTGATCGTTGCGAGCACACTGCCATTAGCTGTGATGAGATGGTCCCGACTATTTTGACGTGATCCCGAGAATTCTGGGCTGTGGTAATCGCGTCTATTTGACTGGAATATTGAGAGGATGACCAACGCCACAGATGGAGATAGTCCATTGACTCGGATTTGCAGAGATCTTGTGAGGCTGCGCAGAGACGAGTATGAGAAACTGTCATGGGTGGCGGGCTAGCTGAGCGTCTACGTAAGAGGGCACGCAAAACGCCGAATGTGAGAGAGCAATACCAACAGTATCGAGGCGTTGCATGCCTGAATATCGAAACAGCCTCTCTGTCAACCCCAACCACCTTACGGCCACCTCGAATCCCGTTCCTGTTTCCACTCCTCCCATTTGCCCTCTGCAATGTCTCGTCAGCCCTCCCCTGGTCCCTCTCACTATCCCCAATCGGCTCAACATGCAAACAGTAGGCAAAAATCAAAGAGCTATACACAGGGTATTGCCGCTGGTGCAGAAGATGCCAAATACAAGGCCAAGTACAGGGAACTTAAGAAAAAAGTTAGGGAAATAGAAATGGTGACTCAACCTGACACTATCTTTGCTTTGCTGGCTTACGCCTCCATAATAGGACAATGACAAACTCCAAGTAAAGGTTCTTCAATCGAAACGAAATATTCAGCGCCTCCGGCTAGAGCGAGCGTACGTCGCGTGTGCAATGTGACATATTTCTGAACCCTTCTAAACGTACTCGCCCCGCAGTATTCTCTATGAGCGTCTTTCCTCACGTCAATCGTTCCCCAACGCCCACCCTACACCCCCCGCCCACTCCTACCCGCCGCCTCACAACCACCATCAGTCTAGGGAACCTGTCGAGCCAAATCTCGTCGTCGCGGACCCCAATGATGCGGCCGCTGTGGAATGGTACAGGTCTCGTGGCATACCTATCAGGGTTGTCACCGGTTCCGACGGACAACCTGTCCAAGTTGCTGAGGCGACTTCTGGCCCCCCTCCGACCCCTGGTAGCCACACCCCGACGTCTGCGTCTTCCAGGTATCCCTCAGGGCATAGAGATTCCCGTCAACCAGTTCCGCCACCTATGCCGCCTGCGCAACATCTAGAACCCTCACACCCATACGACCGACACCAGGGCTCGCACAACTCATACACCCACCCACCCACGACGCCCTCGAGCTTCCGTTCGCGCTCTCGAGGAGCCCACGGACCAGGTCCCTTGCAAACGCCGTCTTCTGGGTATTCTCATCCCCAGCAAGTCCCACCAGAGACTATGTCTCCCACTTACCGCGAATACCCGCCTGGGTACCATACTTCCGACCGTGAACGACGAGCACATCGCTCGAGTGCTTATGAGCCACCTCCACCTCGGCTACAGCCACCCTCACAGCCGTTGTCGGGTTCCCACTCACCGGGTTCCCACTCTCACCCACGTTCGCCAATAAGTTCCAGAGGATCAAACCAGGTCCATAATCACCAGCGGATGGGACCTGCCACGAACCTCAGCAACTACGTGCAGCCTGAGCGTGACCATGAACGGGAACTCCGCGATCGAGACCGCGAGCAAGAGTGGGAGCGAGAACGAGGACAGAGATTGCGGGAACGGGAGCGAGAGCGCGAGGGGACTGATGTCATTCAGCGTGGCACCACTCCCCCTTACGCGGGTTCTCGCTCACGCTACCCGGTCGACGAACGTGACGGCTATCTGTCTCATTCCCGTGAGCCCCGTGGGTACCGCAATGACGTGCCGCATGGCTCCCGTCCAGCTGCGTCGCGGTCGCTGTCACCGCGATCGCGTTCTGGCTCTCCCCCGCTGCGGCGTAGCCCGTACTATGAACGGGACGTCCCAGGATTGAGGTCGCAGGCCCACGGTCCCGGCGCGGAAACGGATGTGCCTCGACACGCACAGCCCACACATTCCGAGGGCGAACTCGAAAGAGACGTTGACATGGATGACGTCCGGGACCGCGCCCCCGAACCCGCCGACTGATGTTGTATGTGGCGTGCCCAGCCTCTTGTTCCGTCCGCCATAATTTGACTATCAGTCCAACTGTATGTATCCTGCGCTGTGTCTTTTGTTTACCTCTCCCTCTTTTTGTTTTTACTTTTTTTGGTTCCTAAAAGCATCAATAGATGCGTGTATGCGTCTCTCTGGTTGTCCTCTTTTTTTTTTATAAAAAAAAATCTATATGAAACGTGAACTCCGGTTCACGCTAGCGCTGCCAATATATCCTCTAAATTTTGTCTGAAAAGAAATTTGCGTTTACCCCGTCACATCTACGCCGGAAATTTTGTACGAGGAAGAGGATCTGATCTGGTTCCATCATTGGCGCGGAAGCAGATTGACCGCTATGGAAAGCTCCAACTCGGGGCAACGTCATGAAACTCGCACGGGCGGCAGCAATTTCAGGCGTTGTTCTGGTGATCATGCGATCCTGATAAAATTTGAGGCCTGGATCGATCTGTGCTAGAGAGAGATCCTCTCTCAAATCGTCCCAATTTTGGGAGTTTTTTTGTTTTTGCTTCCATACTATGTGCATTCTTGAAAGAGTGGGGGCCTAGAAACCGTTCTAAACAACGAAAGGGAAATGAGTCCCTCGAGGCGTTTGATTGGAGATTGGACGTCGATGGACGCCCATCTCAAGCGCTCTCAGGTCACCGGTCCCCGAATAAGCTGACGATCGGGTTCGTCGCTGGACTTGGGTTATTTTTAATTTTTTGTCCAAAATTATCCCCCTCTTTTGTCAAATCGCAAAAAATACGGCTTGTCTTCTGACCACCCATTGAGGGGTCCTAAGGTCCAGAGACTGAAATAAGCGTTGATCGCGTCGAAGCGGATGCACAATTAAGCCTTATCAGTTAGAGCGGACAGTAGGCACCACCGCAACACGGGGAAGCCAGAGACGGCGCCAACTTGGCATTTCCTCTACAAGCTACCCAGGTACCTGAGATGATGGCTGCGTAGTCATGCGGGCTCGGAGTTTACGCATGATCCATGACGCAAGAATAGGAAAGTAGAAACTTGAACAAAAAAAACAAACAAACACACGAAACGAAACAAGCTTTCAACCGAGAGAAGTCCCTAACGGTACTTTTGAACAAACGGGCCAACCTTCGTTCAGTTCGTCAGTTCACGGGGATGAACGGACCGAGTGCGAGGCCCCGGAACCCAGATAGCGCCGAAAGCGTCGGGTGTCGATTTATGGCTGCTTTGCTCGAAGCTGAAACGACCCTGGGTGCTTTATAAGGTCCGAAGGCGAAGGTGCAGAGAAGCCTCGCCAAGATTAGGAGCCGGTCGTGGGAGTGGATCGACTGTGAACCCGAGGCTTACGAGAACACTCCTTCGAACGAACAATGGCGGGGGTGTGCTGCCGCTGTAACCCTTTCTCCTGCCCGCACCACAGCTTCTCGCCCCACCCTGTCATTACAGTTTTAGGGAAGTTCACTTCGGTTTTCCCGGGAATAACGACAGGATACATCAAAGGGGATGTGCGGACATCCGGACCAGATCACAGCGTTCATATGAGGACAGCCCAGGGAAGCAGTCAAGTTTTTGCGAACACATTAGTTTGGTGTGGCGTCTACGCCTAACCCGCCTAGAAAAGGACTTCCTGATGATGTGTGATAAACATGTGTGAGAGGCGGCCGAGTTCACAGGGACAGAGCTAAAAATGATCGAGTACCGGCGACCAACAGATGATTGAGTTCAATTTTGCGGGTCAAGGGTACTCAATTGATAAAATTCCAAACTCGAAACGGGAAAACGATTGAATCGCTGCAGGCCGTTCTCGTACGGGGCATGGTTCTGGAGATAGGGGCTATTGATTGCATTGCCGCTTCTTGCTTGAACGGGAAAATGGAAAACCACAAGACGTGAAGGCGCTACGCATCTGTATATGGGTGGGAGCGTACGGTGTCTTCTCTCCCGCAGTCGGTCGGCTCGGTCACGATCCGCCTCCTTGGGGCTGCTTCGGCGAGCGCGAAACAGGAAAACTTATAAGGGTTATACAGGTGCTGATAGGGGGAGATCATTGTGACAATGGAGACCCTGGCCAAAACCGTAGCGCCGCGCCAAAACCACAATTCGCAAACGGGCATTGGATCCGCCGGCGACGACCAGTTCGAACGCGTGTCACGATGGACACCACATGCTTACGATTCGGGAGGAGAACCCAAGAGGTCTATAGTCCACTCGTACATACCGAGAAACACGGCCCCGCCAGCAGAGATCCACATGGTTCTAGGAACGACACCAGCGAATAACGATCTGATGCCCTCAGTGACGTATATCTGCCGGAGTCGGCGCAGAGGAGGCAGGTAATCAGGATGGGAAGGATCCTGGCACAAAGTTAGCAAGGTTGAGGGTTCCCAAGTGGGTACCGGTCAATCTTACCCGAAGATCAAGCATGACGCGAGTTTTTAGGACGTCCAGAGGTGTCGTAAGCGCAGCAGCAATCCCCCCAGCTGCGCTCCCACATAACGAAGCTTCATAAGGACGTAAGGAGGACGGTTTGTGATATAGGAAGTGCGAGAGGCGGTGCTTGAAAAATTCGTACATCGGAAATTGCAGCGACGTAAACGGTATCTTCACACGGAACCATGGTAAGTGCTTTGCCCGAGCGGCGTGGGATGGGAAACAGTACCTCCCGCATCACAGTGGTACCAAATCCTCTGTAAAAGCCTTTTAGCCCGTCAATCTTCCATACCAGCTTGGCAGTCGCTAGCGAAGAATTGGCCATTGCGCCATACGAGGACGTCTGTGATCGAGTCTTGATTACCTCCGTTGGCACACGGATGAGACAAGCCGCCTTTCAACGATCAAGAGTTGCGCGAACAATCAGCCGATCGGTTCGAACAGTCGCATATTGGCACCGCGCACCACTTCTCCTATGGATGCGGATATCATGTGGTTAACTGGTGCGAGGTGGGGAGGGGTTGGCAATACCCGCTTGAGTGTGTCGTAGGTGCAAAAGAACACGGCAGCTAGGGTCGACATCCGGAAAGTTATGACAGCTGGCACAAACAGACAAAGGGTAGCAAACGAATACCTCCAGGAGCACTCCCAACCACGACACTAGCGACACCATTGTATACACCTCTAAATCCTCCCGCCTTGTAGAAACCGTGGTCCGATTGCAGACGTGTCTTTATGGAATCTATCGGATAGAATAACAGGTCGACGGATGTGCCAGCGAGACCCCCCGCCTGAAAAGAGTAAACGGGTGAAAGGCGTGGTTGGATGTCAGACTCACGATGAGGGACTGGCTGAACGTGGGCGAGCTCATGGAGGACATCCTGACAACCTTGTGCGGAAGCCTCGCGTCGGGTCTAAACCTCGTAACTTACGCGCCGCGATCACGTGGTCCCTGTGGCACCGCCCGCGGTCATTGGTGTGGCTTCGCAGACAACTGAGTCTCATGCAAGTCTCCTCACGGCTTATCACGCAGGGAGTAGACCGAAAAATATTTGGTGAACTCCAAAAGAGAACGAAAATTTACTTCAGGAAAAATGTTATATATTAAGGTCGTGCACTGTTGTTCTGTTGGCACTACTTCTACAATGTCGAGGTCCTTCAACAGCGCATGAGCGTCGCAAAGGGCTAGACATCGCGTCTAACATCACCGACCCGCCTAACTCGGCTTACCGGTAGGGGTGGTCAGCTGTGAGGCGGTCATCTCAGTAAAGGGAGCATAGCGGAAGGTACGTAGTCAGGTCACACATACCGTGTAGGTTAGCAGCGACCTCAGCCTCAGCCCGGTCTCCGTTTGCGAGAAGTTTCTCCTTGTTATAGAGGAGCTCTTCGCGTGTTTCAGTCGAAAATTCTTGGTTTTGTGCTATAATATGCGTTGGGTCACATAAGGTAACTCACAAGCAATGTGCTCACTTTCGACGATGGCATCCACCGGGCAGGCCTCTTGACAGAATCCGCAATAGATGCACTTTGTCATATCAATGTCTGAATGAGAGACACCAGGTCACTGTGGGCATGCAAGGAAAATATCAACGGAGCACCTACCATATTTTGTTGTACGACGGGAACCGTCTAAGCGGGCTTCACTCTCGATAGTAATGGCCTGAGCAGGACAAATTGCCTCGCACAATTTGCACGCTGAAGTGGTGGAATTAACTATCGAGGATGGACTCGAGGACACGCATACAAACCAATGCAACGTTCTTCGCCGCTGGGATAACGACGGAGTGCGTGCTCTCCGCGGAAGCGAGGTGAGAGAGGACCCTTCTCAAAAGGATACATGATTGTGTATGGTGGACGGAAGAACTGCTCTAGGACTAGCCACATGCCTAGAATAACGGTGGTTCAGATACGACGAGGACAATGCAGGGGTGACTGCGAACTAACCCCGAACAATCTCAGTGAAAAAGAACAGGTGGGCAGCCTTTTCCAGAGCACTGGGCCCTCCTTCGTATGGATTAACATACTTTCCTGTCCCGAATTGCGGAGATGTGACGTGGTCGTGGCCATGGTTATGCGCTGGTTGAGCTTGCAGAGTGCGCCGCGAAGTGGAGAGATGTCGTCGAACGACAAGCGAAATGGGTGGCGTGCTGGTGGTCGGAGAAAGTAAAAGTCGAGTAGCCAACCCAAGATAAGGACGACGCGCCAGCGCCATGTTGATTGTCGAGCTCATCGTCATCCGTCTCTGTACTGACCCGCGCTTGCTTCCGAGACCGTCCTGTCACACCAGTGTGGTGTGACAGGGATCGTGACTGCTCTGCTCAACCAATCAAAACTCATGGATTCCCATCTCTGCTCATGTCGTCTTCATCTTCAAAAAAGTCATCGAAAGCGCCCACTGTTTCCGACCAGGGCACGAGTGCTTCATCAGAGAACTGCCATGTTTATCTGACTACCGGATAGAAATACAACAGACATATTCGCGCTTCCAGAACGATCTTCAAACCCTCGCATCCAAAATCGGAGAACTCGAACAAGAGGCGGAAGAACATGTGTGCGTTTCTAGTCATCCCCGTATATCACTCGATGTAAAAACGACACCAGCCTGGTTCTCTCAACGCTGAATGAAGCACTGGCCGAAGAACCAGACAGAAAATGCTTCCGCCTGATAGGTGGTGTGCTCGTCGAGAGGACGGTCAAAGACGTCGTGACTGCGTTGCAGACAAATCGTGATGGTGTGAGTTTTGCACAGAGCTGGTCAAATGTCTTCCGTAAACAGACTGTCTCTCCTTTAGATTCGTAAGGTCATCACTAGCCTTACCGAGCAATATAAAGCAAAGGAGGGGGAATTTGAGAAGTTTAAAGAGGAGTACAACATACGACCTGCTGGAAGGATATGACTCATCTAATCTTATCACTTACCAATATTGTGAATCCCATCTTCCTCACAACAGCCATGCCCATTACCCTTGAATCCCTCCCGGTAGAACTAGTAACTGCTATCCTGGAGGAGTTGGATCCTCGCCTCCCTTATCGTCGTTTCCTCTCTATCACGTCGTCTGCATAGCATCGCGTCCGATCGTTCTCTAAATCCATGGAGAACTCCCATCCTCCGCAACCTGCATAGCGGGACATACGAACCAGTCTCTGCGGCACCTAAGTGTACGGACGACAGTACCCAGACAGAATTGGATCGATATCCTGAGCAGGGCTCAACCTCGTTTCTTGTTATTCGAAGCCACGCTCCCAAATATTAAAGAGGATGGACTGGCAAGAGTGTTTTCCGAAGGCGCTTCTTGCCCGGATGGCAGAAATGGAAAAGAGAATCGGACTGGCAAGAAACTTTCAAGAAGTATGTGCACTGCCGCCGCTCCCTGGATGTCGATTGTTGATGCATGAGGACTTAGGTTGTTGTACAGAGTATGGCATCGCAGTATGACTACTTGCACCTCGGACGAGTCCTGGACAAAGTAAGTGCCATATCCCTACACTTCGACCACCATATTTAGGCCTTGGGTAGGTACATCGTACTTAACAAGAATGGTTCAGCCAACGAATTGGAAGCATCCTCCCGCAACTACAACCCCCTGTCCATATTTAACGACTTGAAGTACGCAAATCTTTCATTTAATCTACCCCTTTCTCAAGCGACGACTCTCAGACTGCAAAGTAACTTGGCACACTTGGAGACTCACATCAGGGTATAGATTGACGATTCCATCACGTTTATGTTCTCTGACTGGCCGTCTAGCTTGTTGTCCAATTAGCCGATGTGAGGATACTCGCCCTCGGTGTGCTCAACAACCCGCGCGGTACATTCACCGTAAACAGAAATGCTCGGGCGTTCCTACATCCTCCTGGCATCGAAATGACATCTGCCCTAGTAGAGGGTTCCTCGGGAGAAAAGTCTAGAAACGGCCATTCATATGAACACCTTACCCATCCTCTCCCGGCTCCTTCACATACTGCATATCCATTCTATACACCAGGCGGAGGAGATAAACGATGGCTGATGTCCGGCGATCTCGAGGAAGAAGGGCAGCAATGGGTCGGTGGGCTTATGTAAGCATAATATCGTTCTTTTGATGCACTTACGGGTCGCTGCTTATTTACCGTAACTCACAGGCTGACGACCCAAATCACGAGTCCTCAGACGAGTATGCCGTGGGGTGATGGGCCCTTTCTACAAGACCTTGATTTAGTTGTTGGGTTTGGGAGGAGTCAATTCGCATCTTTCACCTGGGCGGATCTGGATTGTATCGCCCCGTGGATGAAGGATTTGGTGACGAAGAGAATTGACGGACCGGGACTGGGAAACTAGAGTTTCTCGGGAGTAAATCTGTGATTTGATTTGATTTTTGTCGCCTTTGTTCCTTGAGTCTTTGTTGTCTTACGAAACAGTCTCACCTTAATTATGGTCTCGTACGCCTGTCAATTGGAGTTTTTTTGTCCTCCAGTCGCCTGGCCGACACGTTCCGGGACGACCGCTCTTCAGCTTACACTACCGTCCAAGGGCTCCGAAACAACAATTAGCATTATTGATTGCCTTGCTCGTATAAGAGAGCACCATGAACGAGTCAGGTCACTACGCCCTACGCGTGGCTTCCACATCCTCATCTTCGTCGCCATCGGTTCTGTTGTTTCTGGTTCTAAACAACGTAACCCCCTATACACAATCGAACGACAGTGCTGCGCATTGTCCATCCCGTTCCTTTTCATTCCTCAAGGGCATTACGAACCACGGCATTGTAGTATTCCTATCATGAACACGGTAGGCTCAGTCTTTCAATCGTGGATTGTTCTGAAGTTGCTACAGTCCAAGCCCGGAAATGTATGTAAAATATGTCAGAAGACCTTCACACGGAAGGCCGACTGCACCAGACACGCTCGTCTGCATGCTGGCATCAAGTGCGCACTTTTCTCCTATAAATTTCCCTGGATTTTCGCTCAATCTCGCTCAGGCCTTATCGCTGTACAGTGGAGGGATGCGGCAAACGCTTCGCCCAATACACAGCGTTGAAGACCCATGACAACGTCCAGTATGAGCGAACATGCATTATTTATCCTGAATCTTCGTCATTGACAAGGAGTCATCCAGTACTGGGTTGAAACCAGTTCAAATGTGGATTTGCTGGGTGCACGTCCACTTTTGGTGATCCGTCGTCCTGCACGCGTCACCGCAAAGAGATGCACTCCCCGAGGACAACCGTACGAATGTTTTTTTCCGGGCTGCAAGTCGAGGTGAGTCGCAGCACTCTATCCATTTAATTGCGCTGGGCTCACCTTCTGCTAGCATTTTGCGAACATCTGCTTTCAAGGCCCATCTCAGAAGGCACGGAGAACAATACGTCGAGATATTCAAACGGGGTGATACCTCCGCAAGGCTTGCCGGATCGACTGGAATCGAGGAAGAGCGCGTCCAGAGTTTTTCTTTCGATCAGGTGAACACTTTGCCCAGTATATCGGACGATTGGGGGTCATTCCTCTCGCTCCCCGAAGATGCATGTAGGGTCAATGTCGTTTCCTTCATTCGAGAGCTCACCTTTAGCTATGTCACCACAGCTAGTTTCTATGGGCATGCAAGCTGGACTCTCCCCAGGGCCTTCCTGTGGCTCGCCGTTAGTCCTTTCTCCGTGCCCGCGGATTGCACCCAACCGTGACACCGAGTATTTCCTGTCGCCACAACGAGCATCTCCGCATCCTTCTTCGCAATACTCGTCACCCATGTTACCGACTCCAGCCTTGACCCCAATCTATACCCCTGCGTTAGGACTCGAGTTCGCCAGTGACGTCGGCGCAAGCGTCGGCGTGCAAATGAACCCTTGTCTTTCAACACAAAATTGGACGCAGCTGTGCTGGCCGGACACTGGTACACAATTCGCCGGATAGAGGTGACTTTTGCCATATGTAGCGATACAATACGATACGATAATAATGATGTTCTGTAGTACACAAGTATCCGTACTGTAGTTTAGTTTAGTTTACTGTTGTTGTTGTTTGATCAACAAACAAACAATCCGGAGATTGCGGCACGGGGATGTCCGTAATCTCTTCCCTCATTCTGTCTCCTCGTTTTATACCCTTCGTGTCGTGCTTTCATAAACTTCTCGCTAGATCGGCATTCTCTTCGATTGGAATGCTCGCATTGCCGCTATATCCTGCTTCTATTGGTCCTCGTCAGTCACCCGAAAGTGTACCGCAATTCCGGCCAGCCAAAGACATCGAAAGCTTCAACAAACTCTTACCTCCAGTGGTCGAGTTCGTCGAAGGGTCATCATCTGGAACTCTGTTGATCGCGGAGGGCAAGTATGAACCTGTGAACGGCTCACCAAAGGCTAAGGCCAAACCGGAGGTAACCCTTCTATGCTCGCAGTTTTACTTCGTCTCATTACCTCGCTAGGTACCAGCAGCCCATACGGTGGCCCAGAGTTCTAACCCTCCGACTTCCCCAACCAGTAAAAAAATAACGGCACTCTTTACCGGTCCGGTAGAGACGACCTGGCCCAAAGGATTGACCGTTGGTTCTGGATTGATCAACACGGGCAATAGCTGTTTCTTGAATAGTGCCCTCCAGTGCCTACTGCACACCCCGCCTCTTCTCCACGTCCTGATATCCCATAGCCCCCATCACGAGACACAGCCTTGTACGCGCGTCTTCATTTTTTTGAGATGGTGAGAAGCTGAATGGCCTTCAGGTCGGGTAAAAACGGGTTTTTGCATGACTTGTTCCTTGAAGGCCGTCATGGAAGTGTCCCATAGTCGCAGGAGGCAGGCCTTCACCCCATATCAGATCGCCAACAGACTCCAAGGTGGGTCGCTGCGTAGTTTTCTTGGATTGCGATTTATCCCTCCCAATTCAGTGATTGCCAGTCACATGCGCCGTGGTCGTCAAGAGGATTCTCATGAGTTTCTTCGCTATGCTATTGACGCCTTACAAAAGTCTTGTCTCGCAGGGTATTCGTCGTTAGTCAATTGTTGTGGTCGGAACTTTACGCCGCGTACTGACGAATACCCCAGAAAAGTCGACCCAAAGATCGCAGAGACAACCTGGGTACACAAGATTTTTGGTGGAAAACTGCGTTCCCGAGTGACTTGTGGCGAGTGTCGCCACAATAGTGACACGTTTGACAGTATTCTCGATCTCAGCGTCGACATCCATGGCGTTGATACCCTCCGGGATGCTCTCCGCAAGTTCACTGCGACTGATTACTTGAAAGGGGCTGATAAATATAAGTGTGAGAAGTACGTGTTCATCGACTCTGAGCATCTTCCACCAAATTCTCATGTTATATTAGGTGTAAGAGACATGTAGTCGCTTCAAAACGTTTTACCATACATGACGCACCTGGAGCACTCACTATCCATCTTAAACGCTTCTCGCCTCTCGGGCGTAAAATGGGGCACCCTGTTCAGTACGACGAACGCCTCTCCTTAGCGGGTGTAGTAAGTGAGGGGCAGTATGGTCCCTCGTACTCGCTGTACGGCGTCATCTCACACGCCGGAGGTGGTCCCAATTCTGGGCACTATTACGCTCATGTCAAAGCATCCAATGATCAGTGGTACGAGATGAATGACGAATCGGTGACACGGCACCCTAGGCCACCTACCAATATGAAGAACGCATACATTTTGTTCTACATGCAAGAGCCTAGGCAGGGCTTGCAGGCCGCTGTCACATCGGTATCTCGGTTGCCCCCACTTTCGCCAAATGGCATCAAGAATAAGGTGAAAGGGAAGGCCCCAGCCACTAAGGTCGACGAGGTGGAGAAACAGCCGTTCATAGGACCCTTGCTCCCATCACCTTCGAATGCTACGAGCACGGTGATACCCGCACGCGACCCACAAGCTGACCTCCTGAAGAGGAAAATCCAGGCCGTATCGAAGCCAACACCGCTGAAGCCATCAAATGCGCTGCTCAGCCTTTCGCAGTATACCGATGATGATGACGAGGAAGACGTCGGTGAGAAGGTCGAAACGCTTCTCTCTTCTCAGCCGAAAGAAACACCACCTACCCCCCCTCCTACATCGTCAGCGCCGTCATCCTTGCCTTCGATACCACCCAGTCAATTTTACAGTAGCTCGCCATCTGCACGCCCTCCACAGGGCGTGAAACGAAAATTACCAGATGACGATGATGGGGTACTGCAGAGCTTTTCGACGACGCGACGGCATCAGGGCCCAATTCCTAAATACCGAGCTGGACCTCCTATTAACCCGTTCGCTCGCACGAGTAGCATCAAGAATGCCATGCAAGGACGGCAAGGGAAGAAAAAACCCATCATCTAGGGCTGTACCTCGCATGGACCCCTTGTGCTGTACTTACGTTATGGCAGCATGTAGAGCTGGTGCCGAACAAATAAAAGTAACCCCAGAAGCGGGAAGCGATAACTAGAGCTTTGCCTTCGCCCTACTCCCCTGGGCTTCCTCCCACCATATTACCGTTACTGTAATATCGTCCCTCCACCGTCTCGAGTGAGGTGCAGGTATGCTCAAGATCCTCCGCAACTCGCCCTCATCGCCACCTCCAAACGCGTTGCGAATCAGATGAGCGCTGACATTGTCGTCTACAAAAGCCCACGAGCCCTGGTGAGCGCTGCGCCTGGTGTGCTCTTTACCCTCTACCGTTGGTGAGCCAGTGGCGGTAGGCACGAGTGTTTGCAGAGACGATTTGGGGATGGTGCCCTTTAGGCCAGATAGATAGCCTCCGACAAGTGCAACGACCTCTTCCGAAGAGAGCTCGTCCCAGAGTCCGTCTGTCGCAAGGACCAGGAACTTCAGTGAGGAAGATGATTCCGGTTTTGTTGATCCAGGGTTGGGAAGGGAAAGTTTTCGATGGGTGACGACTGGCGTTGCGGTGACATACGGTGGTGTTTTCGATGCGGATGGCGAGGGACGCATGGTTCTACCCGTGCCTGCAAAAAATGCTTTATATAATCTGGATGGGTCTCAAGGTTAGGCCCTATGAGATGCAAATGGGATATCCAGGGGCGTACATTTCTTGCACTTCACGGGGCCATTTGTAGCGGGCGTCGCCAAATGCCCGGGACGGCTCGAGCCCCCCGAGAATGCGTCCGCGGGAGATCACATCTTCCGCTTCACTCGCAGGGTGCTCTGATCGTATCCTGGATAGATAAACACGGGTGAGAAAATGTTGACGGCGTGCATGAACTAGATGGCACACCGTTCGATTTCGTTAGGGTTGCGTCCGGTCTGGTCTTCGGTGAGAACCTCTACGCGCCACTTACCCGTACCATCTTCATTTTCTTCCCAGATCCCAGCGACGGCACGGCTGTCCCCTGTACAAGCTACATAGAGGTCTTGTCTTGATGGGTCGAGGAGTGCCATTAACGCGCAGCTACCTGGTACGATGTCAGAAGGTCGGCGGTCGGTGGGAGTATCAAAGTGTGTATATAACATACCTGATAGGGCAGGTAACATAGACGCCTCCCCCATGGGATGCTGACTGAGATCTGGAATATCCGTCTTGTCCAGCTTGCCGACTGTTGGCCGCGAGCACGCGAAGAGGCCCATTCACTATCTCAAAGTCGACATTATAAAACGCTCTCTGAATAGCCCGCGACACCTTTTCTATTTGTCCAATCTGTGGCGCGTCCGATCGTGGAAGAGAGCCATAGGAGAAAGGGTACTTGAGGATATCAAGTATGGACGATGACTTGGTAGAGGCGGCATCGCCTTGCCCAGAAAACAAGCCCAGTTCGAGCATGACCGCGGGTATGAGCACTTGTGAGAGTAGCCTGGACGTATGAAAACCAGCGTGTCCGTCCATAACGGCGTAGAAGAGCAGGTTGCGAGCAGGGTCCGAAGATGTTGCGTCCGTGGTGACGAACGCTCGGGCGTGGGCATCCTCGATGGGGTCGTTCGAGGAGAGTTGTGCGGTGGTATGTTTCCAAACCAAGCCCTCGGAGGGGGGCTGGCTAGTGAACGTCGCAAGCTCGTTGATTCTCTGATCGACGACAGTGTTGGAGAGGAGGGGGAAGGAACGCTTGACCATGGTAGCCTTGCCGTCCGGCCCTTTCTCTCTTACATCGAGGTTAAAAGTGGGATTTTTGTTGTTCACCGTGTACCTATAGTAGATATATGCGGGGGGCGCAACAAGGACGGTAGCGCCGATGATGGGTTTCCAGGCGCGGCGGAGCATCCAGAGATGCCGTGTTGAAAGTCGGGTGTGGATGTGTGAGTATGTTATGCGGAGTATATGCGCGAAGGCATGTTCGAATCCTTTTCGGGACACGTTCGGGACCACTACAAGTTGACACGGTCGTCTGAATGCCTCGGAGCTTGCTTGCGTGCTCAACTAGAACCAGAACGTAAAACCCACATCAACGGTGCTTTCAAGCGATACAACTAAGCATTCCACGCCGCTCTCAGCCAACACGGGGCGGCTCGGGACCAACGCCCCGATAATGAGTTTTGACTCTGTCTCAGAACTGGTCCGTGACGACAACCCAATCAACAATAATGAACTCCGCATTTTTCAACCATCTTCCATCGTGAGTTGAGGCCTGATCTCGTCTTCAATGTCGCTCTTCCTCAGAAATGTGTCCTGTAAAGTCTCCAAGCGCCCAGTCGTCCAACCCATCAACACCTCCTTCGAAGCACGTAAGACGTCCGTCTCTTACCATTCAGCAGCGGCAGCAGCAACAACAGCGACAGGAATCGCAACTTCAGTATTCGCCTGAATCGTTGGCCCGTCATGGCATCAAAGTCAGAGACTTTGCGTACGAAAGCGACCTGCCGTTGATCCCTTCGATCCCTCGAGTTCGTCAGCTTTCACTGGCTGGTAGACCCCTCAAGCGAACAAAACGTCAAGGCGACCAACCAGACAACGACATTTTTGGGATTGATTCGCGTTCGCAAAGCCAGAGCGACGCGGCAAACCCTTTCCGGGCGTCGTTTCTAGAACTAGACCATGACCGTGGCACTACCGAAGAGATCCCTAACAAATCAAAGGCACTAGAACGTAAATCGACCGAACCAGCCATCGTCCCAGAGCGGCAGCGACAACGACCGTTCCGCGATGTGGGGTACGCAGACTTCTCACAGCATGCCTCCGGCTCCCAACCTCGCCAAAAGAGCCCACTCAACACACCAACGCCTGTCACGCCCACACCCAACAGATTCCGTACATTTTCGCCGACGTCTCAACCCTTTCCTTTCCCGGCCGCCTTCCACGGTCTGGCTGGGGAATCTCAAGGAACGGACCCGTCGATCGACACGCCTCTGGCTACCCCAAAAGGTTCTCTGACGTGGCCTACCATCACCAGCGACGTGCCCGCTTCCCAGCTAGATGGCAACTCCCAGCCCCTTGTGGTAGAAGACACGACCTATTCACAACTCGGGTTCTCCGCCCCGTCCTCCCAGGCGCTCGAATCCAACCCCGACTCGGGTGGTACAGATGATTTTCTCAGCCCCAGCTCGCCGCGGCCAACCGAACCGGCATCCAGTCCCTCGCAGCCACCTCCGCGTCGCCTCAATGGCGCGCGCGCAATCTCACCCCCCTCACCGTCTCCTCGAAATCGCGCACGTCGATCGCTTACAGGCCCAGTAGTGCCGACCCCTGGCGCTGCTACGACGCCGCGATACTTCCTTCGCAAGCGCGGCACGCCTGCGCAGACTCCCGCATCGCCAGCGTCACCGCATCGCAAACGCGTGTCGTCCTCCTCAAAGGTGGCCGCGCGATATCCAGGTAGGATTCCAGCTGTAACGCGTCAAGCAGCGCATGCTGCGGTTTCGGGCTCGGGAGGGCGTTCTTCACACGCGCGGCCTTTGCGAAAGACTTCCTTATCGTGAGCTTCTTGGTCTCTCTCTCTTCATTTGCCACGATACCTGTCCTTCGGATTCATTATTGGGGTGGGTTTCTCCATCTGCTGAGGCCCACGCACCTGAGACTGACGGATCTGGGTTGCAGATAATTTATTCCATTCTCAGTTTATCTGAGGTCTGTTTCAAATGCTTTCGTTTGTACCAGTATTCCCGATCCATATTGTTCTGACCTTCGTAATGGTCACTGTTCTGCGTCCGTTGTTCTCTTGTGTCTGCATTTCGGCAGTGAGTTACTGAAATATGGAGCCAATATTTCTATCCCAGAGATTATAGCAATTACAGAGGAGCCATGGGAACACAGTAATACACACAACATTCTAACTATCCCCTTTCTATATCACACCCAGCCCATTGTTTCGCCGAATTTAAGAACGTCGCCAGCGCATTGCGGCCCTAACGTGGACACTGGGGTGTCTTTCGTAGGAGAGACTACCTTCCGTCGACTATTTTTAGTCACTTGCTTGTGTGTTCGTACCTCCCGCACGCTCTGTGCGAGCAAGCCTTCCATCTTGAGGAGACACTCGTAGTACTGCCGTTCAGTGAACCCTGGGCCCACAGTTGGAGTAGCGGACTTTCTCGGTGGGCGTAAGTTCTTGAACTTGAGTAACTTGAAGAGCAGGTAGTGCAACCACTACAATGAAATTATTGAAATGTAATGCGGCCAAGTGATGACCAAGGGATGCAGACGTACCATCACGTTAGTCAGGGGACGAAAGTCAGCCCAGCGGCCCCCGTTATGCTTGCGCATAAGGCGATATATATCGAACTGATAGTCTCCTGGAATGCAAATGAGGGGAAGATCCAGTAAGTCGAAAATAACTCGCTGACCTTCGCCTTCGAATATCTCTTCGTCGAAAGGCGTCCAACAGATCTCTGTTGAGCCGTAATCGGCACATGCATCCATTCGCGCAAGTCCAAGATCAATCACGGTGGCCTGTACACCATGAGCTGGGTGGTCCATAGGAAGCCGCACACCGCGGTCGAATACTTTCAAAGGGACATCCTTTACGAGAATTTGACCCCAATGAAGATCTCTGTGCTACAGATAGATGTTGAATGTCGAGGTAAGGACGTCAACTAAGGTAACCCACCTCAAAAGATACTAGGTTTTCTGCCGTTGCAAGAGCGCGAACAATCTGCCAAAAAAGGCTGCAAGCCTGCCTCCAACCTGCCTTGGTTGGCTGACTAAACGTGTATGCTTCCAAATCTGGCCCCCCGTTGGGCAATACAATGATAGCATACACCTGGGACACGGCCAACATGTCTGGGCGAGTTGAAGCAATGAAGGCATTGTTGTGAAGTAGGGACAGCCGCACCTGGTCGAACGCTTTCTGAACCTTTGGTCTGGTTGTATTCGTCCCACAAGTCGAGTAGTAGAGAAGGATATTTTCCGCGAACGACGTAAGTTTTTAAAAGGCTGACGAAACCATTACACATCTCGCCCAATGCCCGCGTTACGACGATTTCTTTGAGTATATCCTTGGCATCACTGGGGGCGGGGCTATCCACATCATCTCTAACGAGGCATTCCTCGTCGCGGATAGGGATTATCTTGAGGACGACGTCACCGATACCGAAAACCTCTGAGTACGATGCCTCCCCGATTTTTTGGAAGGCTACTGGCCCAGAGCAGGTCGACTGGACAACGGAATGTACGGGAAACGCTTCGATAAAAGCAGAGAACTCTACAGGGGCGCTTTGCCCACACTCATCCAGCAGGGAAAGAAGGTGAGCTGGTTGGTTCGTGGGTGTTGGGTTCTCATAAGAGATCGAAGAAATCGTCAGACCATCGAGGTCGAAGGAAATATCAACATCTGTAGGAGTCGACGGGGACGGTGGTATTTTGGAAAAGGTAGACCCCTTGCGACGGATAGGTGTGAGCTGACGGTGCTTGACACGAGATGGCTCAGGAAGATATTGATAAGGGGGAAGTGCCTGGGGTCGGCTTTGTGACAGCGCAGGTGGCCGTGGGGATACAATTTCTACCCAGAATTGAGATTTGGGAGGCGATGTGGGTTTCGAACGACGGGGGGTTGGGTATTTTAGGGTACTAGACGTTTTCGAGGTCGATTTGGAAGGAGGATTGGGATCGGCTGAAGTGGGAGAAGAGGTACGGTAGATTGGGGGTTCGGCAACGTCCTCCTCGTCTGACGACACCATGACCTTCGGCCACCGCTTGGCTCGTCGAGCGAGTTGTAGTGATGGAGCATCGTCACTATCATCCTCGTCGCTGTCAGAGACTAAAATCACGCTAGTAGCAGCGGCTTGTCGATAGGCGGGTGACTCCCTGCGCATGGTTTTTTTCCGGTTGGCCCGCACAGTCGATTTGGACCTCTTTTCTAGGCTGAGCCTCCTGCCATTCTCGTCCAGTACGAGGATGTCTATGCTGATGACTGGGGACTGGGGAAGGAGTGCCCTCGACGCACCACGGGAACCTGAGAGCGACGGTTTTTTGCTAGGACCGCCAAGAGCAGACTGTCTAGAAACGTTCACAGAGTGAGGGGTGAGTGGTTGGCGACCAGAACTCGTCACAGAGCGGCGTTTCATGGGGGGCTCGGCTTTACCATCTGCATGTCGCTTCTTTGGACGATGGGATGAGGAAACGTGTGGCGAGAAAGTTGAGGTGAGCGCGTGATCCTTGCCCGTGGGCTCTCTGATATGGTGAGATCCAGGTGACTGCTTGGCGTCCTCGACATCATCGAATGGGTCATGACTGTCATTAACTATGCGCCGGTTTCTGCGCCCGTAGGAGAAAACTTGCTTCGTGCGTGCCCCAAGCATAGGATACTGTCACAAAGATGATGGGGGAGACAAAGAGAGCAACAAGCCAGTAAGTGATAAGTAGAGTGTATGCTGCCCAGATCGAGACTTGCCAACTGTGACCAAATAACAGTCAACGCGTCTCATCACATGATCCATTCGACGATCACGGGAGCAACAATCTTATCTTATCTAGATCTTAGCCAGACGAAGCAACACGCAACGGCCATTTGAGTCGAACTACAAGTCATGGCACTACCCGTTTCACTGAGAAACTCAATTACACCACCGGAGCTTGAGCTTATCGCGTCTGAAGAGCTCGTAGAGATTATCCCACTCATCTCTATGGAGCGCACGGCTTTCATTTCTGTACGACTAGACTGTCCAATTCTTGTCATTTCAACCGTCTGAACGTGGTTATCAGGGAGCATACGGCCCCCTACGCCCACCAAATAAGGCGAAACTACCTTTATGGATTGCTATAAATCTCAAGATGAAAAAGAAATGCCATATTGTCCCTCCTGACTGGTTGAGCGTCGGTGCGGTAGAGCTTGGGAGTCTCGTCTGAGACCGCTCACACGCACAGAGCAGATTTTCTTCAGAATAGATTGGCACAGGAAACGAGTCGCCCAGAATTTAGCGAGTTTCCCTTCCGCTTTGCAGAAATAGCAAAGCTGTTGCTCGATGTGTACATCCGTCTTGTTCCTGGTCCGTATCCACCCTCATGAGTACTGCCAATAGAGCGTCAGACGACATCCAAAACTCGGAAAAAGTTAGATCACTGCTCAAAGATATCCGCGAAGCTCGGCAGGCAAAGAGTAGGGATGGTCTTCAGAAAATTGACCACAGCGAATTGAGTGTACGTGGTCGTGTTCGCTGGCTCGTCATCCGTGCTCACAGTGGCCATTAGCTACCGAATTTGTGTTCCATGGAAATCAACGAAATCCGCCCTTTCTTTGTGCGTGCTATGGGCGTGCTCACACAACTTACTCGTGACCCTGAGGCCAATTCGCGACGACTCGACGTTTAGTTCAAGAACCTATTTCCTGTACTGTATCAACAATTTAAATGTACCTATGTACATAACTAGATTTTCGCCGTGCTCATTTAGCGCGGCTATCACATCCTATCATTCTGGAACTGGACTAAATCGCTTTCCCATCCAAGCGTTTCGTCAAAGCGTCTAACCGTGCCTTTACCTGATGAATTTCCTTGATAATGCTGGTCTCGCTTGACTGCAAAACAATCTGTCTGCGCGGGTAATTGAACGTGGCAATCAAACTCACCTCTTGAGTGTTTGGAAATGCCTTGATAAGCTCGGAGAACGGAACCCTGCTTATGACCAAGCCATTCTGAGCATCTTCATCGCCCACTTCGGGGTCACGCGCAACAACGCTGTCTTCATCTTCCAGCGACGGTCCGTTAATAAAATCATCTAACCATCTTTTCTTCGGTGATAACGACTCGTAGAGCGCGATCGTCGTCATAGGGATGAAAAATAGAACACTCATGACCGAGCGGTTGAGCTGCGATTCAAGTTCGGTATGTAAGCGAAATTCAGTGGAGAGGTGCTTACCTTTGCGTAAGCTGATCGGCTCAAAATAAATCTGCTCACAAAGCTTTCGTTAGCTAGTTGCGTGGGAGGAAAGCCGGAATGGACGGACTCCAAGGGTGCAATAAAGAAAGTCTCGATAAGGTTGAACGGTGCAGGATACACATACGTATCCGGCGCACGGATCATTGCCACCGCTTTGCTTGCGAAGAACGAGAGATACTCGGCCTCCGCATCGTCGACGACCTGCGCATGCAAGTAGACGTCACATCTAGTAAAGCTCTTTGAAAATAGAAAGCACAACCCACATCAGAGTACGCAGACGAGAAAAGGGAGATTAGGACGTTGAGGAGCACAACAGCCGTGGCAACATTCCAGAAATAAAAAAGTGTTTGGCCAGCAGTGCTTGAAAATCACGTCGGATTTCTGACACGGTACAAATATGAGACAAGTACCTGCCAGCAAACTTTTCGTAGTTAGGAGACCTAACCCACAGCTGCTCTGAGCAATGAATGAGCAATTGAATGCTAGTCGACTCACTGTAGCAGGGACTGCAACATGACGTGTATGACTACGGACGAGGACTCCACTTGTCCATCCGCTGCATCGAGAGCGTACAAACCCTGAAGGAAACCTATCGCAAGGATGGACAAGAGCTATAGAATGATCTTAGCGTAGTTAAAACCACTCTGGACGAACGCATACAGCAAAAAAAATTCCAGACTCGCGAAGCATTCGGGCAACGCAGATCTGCATGGTCCCGATGTACTTAAAGCCATCGAACACGGTCATAAGTTCTGTACGAGATCAATTTGAGACGAAGCGGGACTAGAAGGTAGGAGACACGCACTCATCCTGTAGTCGGGCCCATCAAAACACTGCAATTCAGGACAACTAGGCACCTACCAGATGAAAGGGGCCACGCAGCTTAGAACCTGAAAACTGTGGAGACGAAGCTGATCTTGTTGCCCTTCTTGTGAAACCAGACCGGAGACTCTCAATACAAAGGCAGCCAACAGTAGCCCGTCCGTGACAATAGATACAACATGCCAAAACCCGAAGGCGCGCCATGTTGCGAGGCGAAGAATTTTAAAAGTCTGTGGTTTTTAGAATATAATAACGGCACTGGAGAGCAGTGAAGGGTACAGACATTGTGCAAATCTAGTAATCATGACTCGGTGCTAGATTCGGTGGAGGTGAGAATTGACGCACCTTCCAAAAGAAAGGCTAAACCCATAACATATAATAAAACCTCCCAAAAATCAAAGTGACGATGTAGAGGATCCAGCCGATCGAGAGGTTCACGGACTGTGAAAATGTATTAGATAGCTCTCGAGAGTGAGAAAGTGGCGTACCAGCTTGAGAATAAACGGCGAGAAAGAACAGCCAGACGACTATGCGAAGGATGTTGTGGTAGCTGTGGCAGAAAATAGATGCAAAAACTGCTTTCAACTTCGACCAAGTGTGCCACATACCAGGGGACTGCGATACGAGAAGGGTCAAGGTGTCCCCAAAAAGATAGATCCATATTGTCATATGCAGGAACATCTACTGCTCGTTAGGGGCGCTCAGTCCTGAGGCCAGACACGTGGGACTCACAATCAACATCGAAGTCTTCATTGTGTCTTGGCACCAAGTCTCCATTCCAGAGTGAGTTGATCACTACGGTAAGAATCTGAGCCTGAGCCGAAACGAAACAGGATTAGTACAAACCATCTTGTGCCTCGCTCGAAGACAAAAAAATGGTGCTAAACGGGCACTCAGTGTCTAGGAGACGCAGTCTAGCTCGTGCGACCGCCTACCAGTGAGAGTCGATGGCCAACTCTATGGCACTGCTAACCTCAATATCGCCGTCGGCTTGACGGTGTTTGTATCTCGAGGACAGAAGAGCAGGTACCCTGTCTCCTGGGGACTTGTGGACGATCCTCCTTGCCAGGACCTCGCAAGCAATAGCTGCAAAGTATGATGAACCCCTATCGTGACTGGCGTGGTTGGTAATAACTTACCCCGCCCGCGATTCTCTCCGTAGTCAGCAGCATTGCGGTTAGCCTCGATCATAAAGTCGCGACGAGCACGAAGGAGGCAATAGGGCAACTGTCCGCAGAGTCAGCAATGTGGAAACATGGATATTCGGAGTGAACGTACTGCCTCAACAAGGTCTCCCCCTGCAGCTATATACGCGGAAATGACTTGGGGGGTTATAACCCTGCTCGTTGGGTCATTTATGCTCCGCGGGTCGACCTCAAGAGGGAGCAACGACAGCGTGAGGATGCGCAGGCGTTTAATTAATTCTGTGAATGAAGCATTCAACGGAGCCGAAGGTCGGATTTAGAGCCAACAACAACGCACTAGCGAGAGTATCCGGAGTTGGCGCTACAGACTGGATAGAAGTCAAGGATCGGTTGTCCTCCATGACTGCCCACAGGATAGGGGATGTAAGACACAGCACTCGGTCGTTGTTCAAGTTCAGTTGAATGTGTCCTGTCACGGTATCCATCCCATCATTCCGTTCCCCGCACTAGCGCTCCGCCACCTCGGCCCGAGAATCGTCATAGGGCTTCATCGCATCTTTACCAGTCAATCACGACCACGCATCAAGAAGCGATACTCATGCCGGTAAGTTCACATCGCCATAAACGTGTCTCTGGTGTGCGCAGCACATGCTCAGGCGTACACAGGCGTACCATTCCGCTTTGAACGAGGAACCAGATATCCGGCAGGTCGGAAATCTTGGGATCTATCCAATCAAGACCAGGCTGCGCGGACCCGCCCCTGTCGCAGGTGTTTGGTCACCTTACTTGCATCCTCCCTATTGTTGTTGACCTTATCTCAGCGAGTACTGAGCAGGGCGACATTGTCGACGAAACCTTGGACCTCTTCCGCGCCAACTCGCTCTTCCGGAATTTTGAGATTAAAGGACCCGGTGATCGCCTCCTGATCATCCTCATTCTCTTCATTTCGGATTGTCTTGCGAAGCTGGGCAGTGCGCGTACCCCGCCTACTCAAATCGAGGCGACGAAAACCCTCAACACTCTCGCCGTCGATAACTTTCCGATTCCCGGTGACGCCAACTTTCTTCTCAATGCACACTACGCACCGCCTGCGGGTCGCGCCGATGCAGGTAACGTTCTACGGTTCTGGAAGGAGGGTGTTGTCGTTTATAGATTCGTCAGATTACCTTCGTCAATATCTGGTACAAGTCCGTCAGGAACTCGCCGCTCGGCTTGTTGAGAAACTGTACGCCGACGGGACGGGTAAACCTAGCAAGTGGTGGATGTCTTTCCAGAAAAGGCGTTTCATGAACAGGAGTTTGGGCACGTAACTGAGTGCGAACCAGGAAGCACTGATGTACTACAGCTCAAATACACTACTTTTTCGAGACACTTCCCTGCCAGCTTGAAGCATGCGATTGCCTCATTTCCGCCGTTTACGTTCATTGGGATTTCTTTTGCCATACCCAATAATCGGCATGCCATCACCTTGTTTTAAACTCCTCCCTTTACCCGCAGTCATGATCTCTGGGATCCAATCCGGATCCAACCAGCTACCCACGCCGAGCTTGCCTTCTCCACCGTTCGCGAGGGCACCACTCAATAGCTTCTTGTCGTCTCTTTGTCTCTTTGTCTCTGCTCTTTTCGTCGCGCGCATATACTCTGTTTGGTCCTCACGGAGAATGAGGCCTTCACCGCATCCAGTTTTCGCCGAACCAGGCTTAGGCGCAGGGATGGAGTAGATGGTACCACGTGTACGGTATTGAAAGTTCTTTTTTAGATGCACTTGCATGGCAGGTGCGTCTGAGGACGCAGAGGGGGACGATATTGTGACAGACGCGCGAAGCAGGGTGGGATTGCCACAGGATGGGCAGAACTTCTTCGACGCATCCTTGCATATTCTGCATGGAAATAAGCAGTGACGATGCCAGGACAATGACAGACGCACTTGAAGCATGCATGACAACGCAACACCCACGTCTTCACCTTCTGAATTTTCTTCCCCTCCATGCCGACGAGGCTGAGGCCCATCTGTAATAAAACATTTTGCATCGCAAAGTCCGCAGTCATACAGCCAACGGGGATAATCTCCTTGTCCTTGGCTGTGGTAGAGTTGTGGTCAGATGGCGTGAGGCCCAGCGCACGAGCTTTGTGCAAGGAAACATTCTCTGGGGTTATCCATTCACCCTCGCCATCGTCATCACCAACGGGATCTTCAAACGATAGAGGATGAGGGGATTGTGAAACGCCGGCTCGAGGTAGTTCTGAATCATGAGGGGGTGAGGCGTCCCCTGTCAAAGCCGTTCCCGTCTCCACTTGGCTCTCCTCGTTCAGAGAGACAAGCTCGACCTCCAGACGCCCCACGGCCTCTCCGAGTGATTCTATGGCATCATCCAATGTTCTCGTGTCGCCTTGGGAATCGTGTTCATCCTCAGAGCCCTCTAGCTCTACGTCGTCCTTCTCACAAGAGGGGGTAACGCCTTCCGTGAGTGTCGGTGTTTGCTCATTAGAGGGCGTGGCACCCGCAGACGTGCCAGACTAGGGCCGATTGGTGGAGAGAAATACGAAAAATAAAAGGGCCAACGTACTTCTTCCCCGGATGGTTTACCTTTCTCCGCTTTATCCAATGCGTAGGTTAATGCCAGGACGCAGAGGTCTGCATGTGATAGAGTGGAATAATCTCCCGTCTTTTTCGCAAACTGTGTCACTGGGTTCCGACGTCAACGATACCGAAATGCAAGGCGAGTAAAGTGCGCACCGTGGGCTAACGATTCGGAATCGGGAGATTGCACCCTGACATTGACACCTGCAATCAGGCCGAGTTTTTCAAAATGCTCTCGCGCTCGTTTGTCCTTGAGTTCTTCGAGAACTTGGGGAACAGTCAGGAATGTTTGGGCTAGTCCCCGAAGTGGGGAGAGCATAAGCAGGGGTCCCGCATCGAGCACAAGATTGCTGCAAGCGACGTTTGTGGTTGAGCTCGCCATGGATTGGATTGGATGCTTATCGGACTACTAATCCAAATGGCACGGACCGTACAATATCTAATCACTAAGATCTTTACATCGATTTCCAGATCGCTCTTGCTTCAAGCAGATCATGGTTGCCAAAACGTACCAGTCACATAGCTTTCTGCAGTGCATTTCGAACTGACATTCGACTTAGTTTTCGTGTGGTAGTCCTTCCCGGCGATGGGATCGGTGGGGACAAGATATCACGTTCATTTGGCACTCTCTAGCTAATCACCATCGCTAGGACCTGAGGTAGTCGCAGAGGCTGTTAATGTCCTTAAAACGGTCTTTGCAGGGTCGTCAGACGTCGAGCTCAAGCTAGAAACGCACCTATTTGGAGGGTGTGCGATCGACGAGACAGGCGAAGCACTACCAGCTTCCACACTGCAGGCGTGCAAAGAAGCAGATGCCATATTGATGGGTATGTAAAACCCACCTCCATCCGAATCCCGATGACTTACACCGACATGTAGGCTCCATCGGCGGTCCAAAGTGGGGCGTGAACAGCAAAGTCCGCCCGGAAGCTGGCCTGCTTGCCCTTCCGCAAGGCCCTTGGGGTGTACGCCAACATTCGCCCATGCGAACTTTGCCTCCTGATTCGCTCGTCGTCAACTTCCCCGCTGAAGGAGTCGATCACGAAGGGCGTCGACATCATCGTCATCCGTGAGCTCATCGGAGGCATCTACTTTGGCGAGCGCAAGGAACAGAACGTTGCACCGGATGAAAACGTCGCGTGGGACACCATGATCTACAGCGTGGAGGAAGTCCAGCGGATCACGCGCGTGGCTGCACAGATCGCGCTCGCGTCGGACCCACCGCTGCCGATTCACTCCATCGACAAGGCGAACGTTCTCGCGAGCTCGCGTCTGTGGAGGAAGGTCGTGACGGAGACGCTGGCGAGTGAATACCCGCAGATCGCGCTCGATCATCAGCTCGTCGACTCAGCCGCCATGATTCTGGTCTCCAGCCCGCGAAAGCTCAATGGGGTGGTCTTGACGGAGAATCTGTTCGGAGACATGTGAGCAATCGTGATCGCTTTATTGTCCGGGACATTACACTAATTGCTCATCGCGTCCCTCTGCAGTCTTTCCGACGAGACAAGTGTCATCCAGGCTCTCTGGGACTCCTCCCATCTGCATCGCTCGCGGGCGCACCCTCGCTCCCCTCCTCGTCCTCTTTCAAGCCCACTTCCGGCCTCTATGAGCCCATTCACGGCTCTGCTCCCGACATCGCAGGCAAAGGCATCGCTAACCCCATTGGCACTATCCTCAGTGCCGCTATGCTTTTGCGTTATTCTCTCGGCCTAGAGAAGCAGGCACAACTTATAGAAACCGCCGTGAGGAAAGCCTTGGACGCAAGGAATGCTGGTGGCTTGGAGCTGCGAACAGCAGACCTCGGCGGAAATGTTGGGACGAAAGAGATCGGCAGCAAAATTGTCGAAATCCTTAAAACATTGTTGTGACGTCGATGCGCAGATGCAGAGAGAGAGAAAATGAGAGGTTGACTTGTCGAGTGCCCGTGGAATACTTTGTTCATTTGGCCAGCTCTACAGCGGGAAATGATCCGTCACAAACCATGAGAAAAACTGCATGAAAAATGAAGTATGATGCGGAAACAGGATTCATGTAGCCTAAGTCCCGCTGTTTCAGTCCCCAGTCATAACCATACAAAATCTAGCGTGAAGTGCCTCAGAACATGTTTGCGAGCTTGCTTGCGGCTTCCCGCGCATCCAACCTTTGCCTCGTGGGTTGCACTCGCACAGATGCGGACATATAGGCAGGGCGGAGTCCACCAAGCGGGATCGACGTCGCTCCGCGGTGTCCCGTCTGTCGTTCCGGAACGGTGGATTGGATCAGAGGTGCCAAGTGGTCCACCCAAAAGTGGGTCGGTAGGGTTAGACCGCAGAGCAGCCGAGGGCGATCCGGCGCTGTTGACCCTGCGTAGGAACGTGTGGCGACTGTACGAACATGGACTTTGTGCCATCGACGAATCGCCCACCAAGAGGCGGTTCGGTGCTACGCGCTTGGCTCGGTGGAACAGGAGAGCTGTTCTGAACGGCGAATGGGGACCGGGGTGGCTGAGTTGTAATGACGGGGGATTTGGATGACCCTGCGCCTGGAGATTGGGGAGGCACATGAGCCTGGCCAACGCTTGGACGCCCAGAAACGAAGCCTGGTGGGACGCTTGGCGCCGGCACGGGACCGCGATTCAGGGAGAGGCTAGGCTCAGTCAATGGCGCAGGGTGCTTGGAATCATCTTCGAGGGGTGGTATGATTGTCGGCTTGGGGATTCCGTTATTCCTGGGGGCAACCTTCGCGTTGGAGCTCGCAACATCCGGTCGGAGGGACTCGAGTTCCCTGAGGAGTTGTCGCTCGTACATGATTGACGAGCGGGTGTACTCGATAAGTGCTGTTGTGACATCATCCGTAACAATACGCTCGTGGGTTTGCAGCGCGCGATGCAGATTTTGGGAGATACCATCGGCACGTCGGACCAGTATCTGCTCGTATTTATTCGCCTGTTGACGACTTGCTATGAGTGCATACAGTCATGGATGTGTGAGTGACGTACCTCTTCTAGGTCCTCCAGGGCCTCATCGACTTTTTCCGGGCGGATGTTGGCGCTCGCCTTCAGCCTTTCGATATTTCTTCGTTTGGAAATTGCAGATTTTACGGCAGCCTGGTACTCTTCGAGGACAGATGTGCGCTGCTGCAGGGTCTCCTTAGCAGATCTGGCATTCAGACCCTGGTATCCTAGAGAGTCACTCAGTATCACGCATTCACTGATGGCTTGAGCCTGATCGAGATCTGCGAGGGTATGCCAAGTCCGCCCTAATTTCCGCAAGGCATTTGCAATTGGCGGATGCGTTTCTGTGGTGGCGACGTTGACCAGCTTGTTACCCATCTCTGCATGAGCGACAGAGAGTGCTGAGCGAATGACAGACATATTTATCAACACAAGACAGCAGAGCAAAGGTCATATGATGCCTTACACTTCCTCGCAAGCGACACCCGGTCAAGAGCTTTTGCCGCGTCGAAAAATTGGCCCTCTAACTTGGTGAGCTCAAAGCGAGCCAGTTGGAGCTCCTCGTCCTCATCAGGTACGTGTCTCCGTATGAGACTGAAGCCGGAAGACGTCTTTCGTTTCGGTCGCGGTGTTGGTTGGTATCCAAAGTCGCTCTCGATGAATGATCGTAGCTCCTCATCATATACGAGGATCATGTCCTCGCATACACGAGTGAACCATCGCTGCAGCATTATCTTTACGAGTCGGTCATCCTCCTCATCAGTTGGAGCAGAGGTCTGTGCAAGTGGAAGAGCAGGGACGATTGTCTGCGGGTTGTTGTGCGTGAGGGCATCGTAGAGTTGCTGAAACTCGAAGTATGACCGCGACACGTTGCGATACGCAGTTCCGGTGAAGTTTGTTAGATTTGTCTGTAGGACGCGGGATCCGGGGACGAAGTGAGCCTTGAAAGTGAAGGAAGGGCGAGCCTACGTACCTGTGCGTCAAACCGAACAAGAATATCTCGCCTGTTCCTATCCAAGGCGGTTATCCTAACCCTCAAGTATGGCTCTGGCTTCTCGAGACGATCTCCGTTCGAAGTGGGATTTGTGGCCGGAGAGATTAGGCCAGGTTCTGGCTGACCGTATATTTGAGCCGGCTTCTCGAATGGATTTCCATCGGGAATTCTATCGGGCGTTGGAGCAGGGCGGAGGTTTGGTATAGGAGAGTTGGGGGTGTGTGGTGTTGTCGGCCAAGGTGGTACGCTTTCGGTACTAGCGAAGCCACCCGAGAGAGTGCCAGAGGCAGAGGCTGATCCAAGGGGGTCGTACATGAGGCTCAGCTGGAAAGCGCGTCACCGACATTACTCAATCCAGATAAGAGCTAAAATACGACAAATTAATGCTCTCATTATTATCTCTATGAATAAGTGCCCAAAAACCCCAATAAGAATATCACTCCCCGTTCAAGTTCAGGTTCAGATCAAGCATGTGTCCCATCCGCAATACTTTTGTCCTCAAGTACTTGTCTAGGTCCTCTCCGTGAACGGCATCTCCACCTACCATCGTAGCACCAGCCTTCCTCTCCTCCGTGTCACCCCCCTCCTGCTTCTTCTTCCAGCTGCGAGGTACCATCGGCACACGTTCTGAAATTTTGAGGCCTTCCTTTTCCATCGCGCGTACCTTATCTGGGTTGTTCGTCAAAAGGCGCACGCCCTGTCCAGTTGACGAGCCCAGTCCCAGATCCTGTAAAATAGCGACGGCGACTTCATAGCCTCGTTCGTCGGCCCCGTGTCCAAGCATCAAATTGGCGGTGACGGTATCGTGTCCAAGATCCTGGAGATTGTAGGCCCGTATTTTAGACAGAAGCCCGATACCACGACCTTCTTGGCGCATGTAGATAACGACGCCGCGCCCGGGAATGCGCGTCGAAGGCTCCGACGGGCTCGGAGACGGTATTACAATGGGTTGTGACATGAGTCGGATGGCTTCGTCGAGCTGTTCACCGCAGTCACAACGCATGCTGCCAATGGTCTCCCCAGTGAAACACTCCGAATGGATTCGCACCAAAGGGGCGGGTATCGTGTCGGGTACGTGTAAATCCCGCTGGTATTCCGGAGAGGATGCCATCTGACAGGATTGGTGTGAGGCGCCGTACGTATGCACCGCGCGTTAAGCGGTCCATCTCTGTCTCCGCATTACTCCAAACGGAATCAAGGGTGTGGCTACGAATGAAGGGAGCAGATATTGATGTCACGTCGTCGGAAAACTGAGAGGGGTCGACGACAATCGCAAGGTGTTCTTTACTGTCGCGATTGTTATGGTATAGATGGAGGAAGGCAGTGCCGTGAGGGGTGGGTATACGGGTGCGAGCCATGCATGTGACTTTGACCGGAATGGTGGGATTCAATTGTGGGGCCGGAGTGACTGACGGGACCGTGAGGGACAGCGAATGTTCTCTTTCTCGTTTGCTTCGGGAAGCGAGGTCGCGCAAACTCCGAGACCGACCCTACGTTTTCTTTCTCCTCCTGTGTGCGTGAACTTCGAGGACCTTGTCTGCTGATGTAGACCAATTTCTTTCCCTGGTTTGTGGTATCAGCACGCTCTCCGTCCCACTTGGACCAATCCCAAGCGCCTTCGGCTTTCGGAAGCCCAACTCCAGGGAAAAAATCATGGGCGTAGTGGTTGCGGGTTACATTGGGACCTGAAGCGGCAGCTGCAGCGAGTAAAAGAGGATCAAGTTCGGCGTCGCGACGTCGGAACTTGTCCCTCTTGAGTGGGAGAGATGGAGAGGTGAGTGCCTCCAGAAGAGCTAGATCTGGATCTAGCTGAATGCCATCGGCAGTGCGAGTAAGTAGCGAAGTCATAAGGTGGGAAGAAGGGGAGGAGAGACCCTTCTTCGGGAGCGTGACAAGGAAATTTAAGCAGACTGACGGGGGAGATAATCCGAGACACTCGGCATCGGAAATGTTTATCTAATACTACGTTAGTCATGAGGGTCATGACGATGAGAAAGCATGCAGTTGCTCTGATCTTGTTGGGTACTCGAGTGGCTGTTCATGACCGCGTGAACCTTCGACTTACATCCCGGACAAGGTTTTTGCCCTTCTCGAGGCCGAACCATGATCTCGTCACAGTGATCGCAGTTTTAACCCCCTCGTCTGTGTTCGCTGTCTGTGGTTATTTTTATCTCGGGTTGCGGTCTCACGAATGGTTCGCGACCGCACCTCGCTACCTTAACCTTTCTGTGAGTTTTTTTCTATACCCCCTCCTCCTCTCCTCCCTTTTCTTTCTGTGTATCTTCAACTTGTTGATCCACTTCATCTTCCCTACGTTGTCATATGTATAGCGGCGTCATTCATTTCTGCTATCTCTCTTTAGCCATTCTCGCCACGTGAGCTTCATCTACTTTCCTTTGCCGCCGACTAAATTTTAGGTCCGCACTAGCCCCGTCGCATCCTTGCCTGCCACTTCGACAGATGATGATGACTCTCCGCCAAGCCGCTCGTCTTCCCTCGCGGAAGCAGCTACCGCTGCTCCCCCGCATGCCAAGCACTCATCGCACCCCGTCCATCACCCTCCTTCATTCACCCACGGTTACACCCACAGTTACAGTCACTCCTTTCTCAATCCACCAGCTGCAGCCCCCACTACGGGTTTGACTTCACCCCATGACTCCCCTCCCACCAATCATCCGTCTAACCAGACACACAAGGGCCTGACCGTCATCGTCTTTGCCTCCGTTGGAGGCATCATTGGACTCTTCCTCCTCGCTCTTTGTACGCGGCGTGCAATCGTTCACTGTCGCATGCCACGCCATACCGTAGTGCTCACGGTCGCCGAACGAGCGCAACTCGTACAAGAGATCGCTGAATATGCCGAATCCGCATCCCGGCGGCAGCGCCATTCTTTGACTGGGCCCCCTCCACCGCCCTACGAGCACGCACCCACTTATGATTCACTGACGTCACATCGATCCTGATGATTTGGATTTTTCTCCCCGGACTTGCTTGTGCCATTTTCTGGGACACTTGTTTCATTTAATTTTTACGTATCTACTGGTTACTGGTGCGTTACTCGCTATCAATTATCGGATTCATATGGTCCACCCTTACTATGTACTTCATCAACACAACATCGCTACTCTTCCATGCGTTACGCGATGGAATGGAAACACCACGCTGCAGTTAGAGCATTCATTTTGTCCCTCGTCGTCGATAATAGATCGTATTACAGGTGTCAGATCGTGAAGCACCCCCAACTGAGCGCAAGCAGCATAGCTATCTTGTTACCCATTCACAGGATGAGATGTAAAGACTGAAACTCCAAATGCACATGGATACGGCGAGAGTGAGTCTCCCATTATCGCCACCTTGATGCAGCGTATCGAAGAAGCTTTTTTGCAGTGAATACAAACAATGGAGGATCAGGTGCACCGCACGAAGCCCTAGCTTTCGCGACTACGCTTCCTTCGTCTCACAACATGATTGGTGACAAGCACGAGGCAATACCCCATACTCTAGACGAAAGTCATAGAATCTGTCAGGGTTAATCACATTCATTGATGCAAGTGGGGAATGGGACGCTGCAGCAGCGCTCGACTTGGATGCGAACTGTCACTGGCATAAGTTTCACTCCTTACTCATTGCTAATCACGTCACAGTGTCAGGAAGTTAGAAGGGAGCGGGGTTCTATCGGAAAGAAGCTATGCTGAGATTTGAATATTTGATTGTCCCGTGTCGAATTGCACTCGGTGGTGAGCCGAACACAGGTATACAGTACAAAACTTAGCTAAGGTTGTCGATAAGCCGGAGAGCAGAACGGCGGATCCATGTCCTAGCCTGGTCACTGCAGGTGCGGCTAGTCCTTGGGCCAATCACAGGAGAAATCTCAGCTTCAAGTTCCTATCGGAATCATCACCACAGGCGCCGAGTTGCCAATGGGACTTGCAGTGATTATGGACTTGTCTCTGCCTTGTTACAGATCCAGCTCTGCATTCTTCAAGGGAAAAAAAAATCTCTGGAAACCGATTGTACATACGTGCCAGGAGCGCTGTTACAGCAGTCGTTTGGAATTCCGGTAGCGCAGCGGCACCAATCTCAACTAGCACGTATCAGCCCGCCAGGCCCTCGACACTTCTGTCTGCTGTTACGGCCACCAATCGGACTAAACGTGAGAGCTGTCATCAACCTTGTTTACACGCCAAACGCGCAGTATAGTTACTCCGGGAGCCTTGCCAGTGCTCAGTCAGTGGAAGCCTTCAGCTTTCTGCGCCTCGTCTAGTTTTGTCTCTGTCTGGTCGTTTTCCGCATCGTCCCACTGGTCCAGCTGGAAATCATGCACTAATGATCTACCCGTGGAAGTTCGCTTCCCGTCGCTTTACAATCACGATGGCGCTTTCACTTTCATCCCAGATCGACGTCCCAACCAGTGGGCCGATCCTCATCGAAGGTATCTTACAAGCCGTTTGTCAAGGTATCATATTTGCCCAGGCGGCAAGATACTGGGAGTGCCCATTGAAACGACACGATGCGGATGAAGACGTACGTCTTGACTTTAGTTGGACTCTCGCTGTGAGTGTGGTGTTCTTCGGCTTCGGGAGCCAAACCTGACTCAGGCGAAGACTACAGACCATGCATGCAACGTATAAACTTTGGTATATTCTCATATACTTTGAGCATTGGGTGAGGAGGACCACTCTTTATTGTGTGCGTGAATAAGGTCATCACACAAACCCATAGTCGACCAGGCCGCTCGTCTGGGCCGACCTATTCCTCAATGGCCTTATCTGCGCAATCTGCGAAACGTCGTTGATTCGGAGATGTTGGAAGGTACGCAAAGGACGTTTGATTCGAACGAGATATCCGTCCCCTCACACCTCCCACAGGTCACGAAGAAAAGAAAATGGGTTACGGCACCGTTGGCATTTCTACTCGTGACCATTTTCATCGCGAACGTGTATCTGGTACGTGTCGGTCAAAATGCTTGTTCTAGGACAATTAACTTGATGGAATCCAGTCCTATTGTCCTGGGTCTGAGCTCGAAACACGGAGAGGCGAATGATAGCGTGAGCAAGCGCTGGGTTTATTGATCATCTGGTCACTCATCATCGGCGTTGCAGCCACTGAGGGCTGAGCGTTCGTTTCCGGTAAGTACAGACACGGGACTCTGTAGTAATCGCTGCTGACGGAAGCCACTTTCGCTCTAGGCCCAGTTTTCGTTCAACTACTGGATTTTTGGCTCTCTGGGTACATCCTCAGCTTGTTCCGTTTCTTGTCGGGCTGGATGATGAGCTAGAAATTCTTCAGTTCTGGATGTCACAATTACCTCCATACGTAAGTCCAACGCGCCTGCCGCACATGATCTTTGTAACATTCGCTCATTCGCTCCAGTGATGGTTTGGTTGTTTCAGTCCAAAACGGGGCTAGCCAACCTGGACCAAGCATTGAGTCACATCGTGGCCGTCACATGGGAATCAGCGGCAGTGCCAAGCGTATTTCAAATTGTCGCCGTTTCTCTGTACGATTCTAAATCGGTGAGAAGTTTCCCGGAGTGCTGCCCTACAAAAGCTTCGTCTAAAAATGAGTCGGTCTTCAGGATAAGAGCCACCACCTCGTTTTGTTCTTCTCGTTAATGACGGGGAAGCTCTACACACTCGGCATACTACGGTCTTTGAATTCACGTCCGGACCTTCGCGGTCGGATGACTTCGGACGACATTGGTCGAAGGTCGCTCAGCGATTGGCAATGGAGTGATGAGTCCGAGAACACAACTTTCCGGAGATGGAGTGAGGTAAGAATGCGTTCACACCCCCACTCTGGAGTCCGGAGGGGGCTAAAATCGAATGATATCATACAGATGTTGTTCCTGTCGCCGGCATTGTCGCCGGCATCTACGCCTCGTGGCCGAAGGTTGTACGGCTTGCCAGAAAGTAGTAGTACGACCATAAGGCAGAATGGCATTTTACCTGTACTCCCCGTATCGTCTGCAGCGAATCAGTCAGATAGCTGAGGACGTGTATTGACATCGGGACATATACGCAATTTATCGTAGTTGCGGGCTTTATAATGGATAGAAGGATATGAGAACGCCGCACTTTCGTGACTAAGCCACAATCAAACATTGAAGGAAGAAGAACTTGTCGGAAGGTGTCACTGGCACGGTGCGAGTACAGTAGGTCGGCCAGAAACGGAACGCCGAATAGACCCGCCGGCCCGGGAAGCCGACACTTTCACGTCCTACCCTCATTATGGCCGACGACTCAGACAACTCGCCAGCCCCCGCAGGGCGTTCTCAACCTCCTTCGACGAGTGCAACACAGCACAATCCACCGCCTGAACATGCGTCGTCGTTACCTATGTCGCCTGTGTTAGACCGCTCCGAGTTATTGGACAGAGCGCGGCACTTCCTGGGTTCTCCTCAGGTCGTACACCAAGACCACGAATCCAAACGTCGTTTCCTCACAGATAAAGGTCTGACTGACGGAGAGATACAACTACTCCTACGCGAGATGGTGCGCGGTGTTTCTCATCTGTGCGATCTTTACTTATCCTGTGCTTTTTCGTTAGCCCTCTCAACTCCCACTCGTACCGCCTCGCATGTACCCCGCACCACCTCCATCCCGCTTGCCTGGCCTTCTTGCGGGTACCTTCAAGCTGCTTTCGTGGATCGCAGGTGGCTCCACAGCCCTACTCTTCATCTACTACGTGCGTCGGTGCGGTCTTCCGCACACACACTCTCTCACTAACCGGAGATTGTACCCACAGCGTTTCCTACTCCCCCGTCTTGCGCGATCAGCACTCGCTCAGCGCTCCCTCAAGGCACACCAAAACAACCTCTTTGCGAAGCTCGCAGAGTCCCTGCGCGACTTCCAGGACGAGCAAAAGGTCGCATACGTAGATTTACCGCGGCCCGACCCATGGGGAGAAGCGCTTGAGCCGTGGGGGAAGTGCAGGAATCTGGGGGACGTCGTCGCGGCCACGCAAGGCGAGCAGCAGTCACGTGTCGTCCCGCACGTAACGCTACTCCGCTGCGCGTTGGCCGACCTCGCGGGGCAGAATAAGCCGTCGACAACCGACGAGATCTTCCAGGCTCTCTTTTCCTCCGAACTGCCCTCCCTCCTGAACATCGACGACGCCTATCAGGTATGTTGTGTTCGATCGCACTGCACTCTCAGCGATCAACACCTTTCTTTCGACACTAGGAGTCGCTGTGGAAAACGCTCAATGACGCGCCACTTTTCCGTTCCACGGAGCCCAGCTCTCCCTCCGAGCTACCTAGGTGGTCATATCCATGCCCCGGATCCTGTGCCACAGCCGACGTCGCCGCTCCTGCCCGCGCTCGCCAAGTTGCACATTTCCGTCTCGTGTGCTGTGTCTGAGCGCCCGGCACAACGTTTCCAACACACGCTAGAGGCGTTTATTCGACTTTACGGGCTTCCTGACTACCAAGACGTATGCGCTGGCGTCGGCGATGCATCGCTTGCCAGGAACCACGCCACCGTCCCCGATGCCAATCGAGGAGGAAGAGGTCCGGACGGAGATCAAAGCGCTCAAGGGGCTCGTTCTCAATCGGTAGGTTAATGCAAACTGTCACGTACGTGCCATGCAGACCATTGTCATTTTCACAGGAGAACGTTCATGCCGACGATCCCAAGACCATCGAGTGCGCCAGCAGACAAGGCCTAAGTAGAAACAACAGACGATCTAATTGTATATACTGTATACACACGGTACCCTATATGGTATTATACAGGCCATATATTTACTCTTTAACAAGGCTGGTAGATCTGCGCTCGCGTCCCCTCCCATCAACCATCAATATGCATCAATCATCGTGAACCGAGCTTCAATGGAATTGCTCCCGTCACTTTCTGGATGCCAGTCTTCCCGACGATCTTTTCCATTCGTTCTACCGTTCCGGGGTTGAACGCTATTCGCTGTTGAGCGCTATTCAGCATCACCTCTTCTGATGCCGGTTGTATTTGCCCTTCCGTCGGCCCACCAACGTGCTGCTCCGGATTCACAGGATGCTCCTCAGGGATGTTCTCTGCTCCTCGTTAGCAATCTCTTTACCACTTAAAACCTAACGAATACGCGTCCTCACCGACATACGACATCCAACTCCGGTCACCTTGGAACCAGTGATCATGTTTCCGCTCCGAGTACCTGCAACGCAACACAAGTCAGCGAGTCCATTGGTGGAGGGTCTGCACGCTGATTCGCCGACTCACTTGCGCATTGGCCGACCGTCAGAACCTAGAGGCGAAAACGCCTTCCTCGCATCCTTGGCTGCGGCCATATAGTTCTCGACTTGTAATCGTTGCACCGCAACAGAAATACGCGAGAACGACATCGGCGAGAGTGGATCACGTTGTGCGATCGATGGGTCATCCGCTATTTCTGCCATGATTTCCAACCCGTGCGAGATGAACACCTCTAAAGAGTCGTTTGGAGGTCGTAGCTCGGATCGGGCGCGAGGTAAACGCGAAACAAACTGGAGAAACACCCGATTGCAGACTGACGCCGTTGTTGGCACCACGCTGATGTATCCTTGGCCACCTATACGGCAGCAGTAACCATAACCATCTTGTCCGCGCGAGCGAAAGCATCCTTAGTCGAAAATACCTTTTATCGTGTACAATTTTGCGCCATCTTTAGCATTAATCAAATCGGCGACCATGTTGTGTGCATGTTGTATTGGATGAATTTGGTTCTTGTCTCCGTGAATGAGGAGGACGGGTTGCCGGATCGCTGCAAGCTCCTTTTTTAATAACGCCTCCCTCTGAGAAATCACTGAGTGTCATCGGGAAAACATATATGCCGTAGCTTACGTTCATGAGCACGTTGCCTATTTGTGCGAGTCTGTGCCGATTGAATGGGGGATAAACGGTTTCAAAATACGCTATGATCTGTTCAAACAACGTAAGATGGTTCCCTTCTTTGATTGAAAAAGTAACTCGCATACTTCATCTGCCAAGTCAGCATCCACATCCTGCGTAACAGCGTCCGTGTCAGCAATGCAAGCAAACGACTCGCCAAGAGAAGAAAACGCGTGGGAATACCAATACGTACCGGTCCAGTGATGTACGCTATGACCTGCATCAAAGTAAACTCTAATGTATCGAGATCCTCGGCATGTGCCCACATGTGGAGGAGTTCATCGCATGTATGGAAGTACGCCTCGAGTCTGTTTCACACCATGAGAATCGCGTTGTACGGAGAAAGGCGCAGCATCGGGGGGGCGACATCGAGACGTACTCTGTTGGGGATGGGACAGATAACATGGTTAGGCTTAGCACCATTTGTGGGAACCTGCACGACAAAGCCGACTATTCAATCCTCCGGGGAGCACGAAAGTAAGGAAACAGTGGGGAAGGAAGAGCGATGCGTACAACGCGGCAAAGCGAATGGCCAGATTCGCACCCGTCGTCTCGCTCGCCCAGACATGTGAGGGCGGCAACCATAGCGCCTTTAGTGCGACTAGTTCAGTGACTGTTAGTCTCCACGAAACAAGATGGGACGGACATGGCACGCGAACGCAAGGTCTGCCGCGTCCGTCCACGAGTCCTGTTTGCCGTTGGGTCGCGAGAGTGTCCTGCCCGCGGCTCGCTGGTCAAACGCGATCATGTTATAGCCCTCATTCAATCTTGGGTCACCGAACTGGGTGTCGAGCCACGTCGAATCAAGGAAGAAAGGGTGCAGAAGGATAATGGTAGGCTTAGCACGGTCAAAGCTACTGACGTGTCCGGTGGGCGAGTTGGTGATGTACCATAATGAGGCAAAATCGCTACCCTGAGCGATATCGACGTAAGGCATCACAGTGACCTCAGCAGTAGGGCGTAGACGACTGAGACGGGTGGTTCTGCCAGTTTGATGGTGGGAAGGGAGGAGCGGCGGGACAAAAGCCTATTGCAGACCGGTAAAAGCAATAAGTAAAGAGCAGGGAGTCCGGGGGCATGGAGGGTAAGAGCAATAAGTGATACGATTCATTGGCTCCACGGGATCGACTCAATCCAAATCAAAATTAATGCAACGATCGTCCCAGAATAGGCTACGTCGCTGCCACCGCCGTAGCCGTCGGCGCAGCCGTAACCGCAGCTACATCGTCGCCGTGGCCGTCAAGACTCAGCCCGTGCTCTCCGTACTCGTTCCTGCGCCATTCGCTCCCCAGCTCCACCCTACCTTTCTCCCCGGCGCTTCGCGTAACCCCCAACTTCCGTCCCATTTTTGGCTTGTCATTTGCGCCACCGCTTCGGGTTTTTCGTCGGGCTCGTCCTGTTCCGGTTTCATGACCCCTGCCCGTCCGAGTTCACCTTCTCGCTGAGAAATAGTCGAGGGTGCCAACTGAGCTCGCTCATCCTCGTGATGCGAGTACACGACGTGCTCCTTTGGGTGGGCGTATGCCCCGCTTGCGTTGCGAGATTGTGCTTTCCCACGGCCTCGTCCCTGGCCGCCGCCAACCTGGCGTCCCAGGGCGACTCCCCCACTCAGGCCGCCGCCACCTCCTGATAAGTCCACGTGCTCACTTGCTCTAATTAATCCTACGGACGTCGGGATGTTTCCTGCCAGCCAGCTGTAATAGGCTTGCAGCTGCATAAGTGCCAACTGCTCCGCCTGCAGGACACGGTTCCTTCCTGCGTAATACGTATAAGCGTCCTCTTGTTGACCACCCTGGGTACCATGCGGTGTCACGGGGACCGGTTGTGAGGAAGAATCGATCGTTTCTAGCACGTCGCTTTTGCCGGACTTCTTCGCTAATGTTAGCGGCGCAACTTTGCGGTTACCATGAGGGGGCAAGGGCGTTGGCGAGGAAAATGATTGTACCCCAATAGACGACAATGACCCCTGCCTCGGACTTGAGGTCGCGTTGGGTGTGAAGGGTGATGCTTCTGGATCAAATGCAAACTGGTCGTGATTCACAGGCACGTTCCATCTTGCTGGTCGCTTCTTGGTACCGGCCCCCTCTTTAATATGGAGCCGTGGATTAGGTCCCTCACCACTCGTTAATCTCCCCTGTTCCGCGGCCGGTCCAGTCTCCGCATCGACCGAGCGCTCGCGTGTGCGTCGCTGAAAATACTCCTTGGCACGGCGGCGAGTCGAAGAGGGTAGGGGTGGCACAGTCGATACATCTACCTCTGCCGTCGGCGCGGGGAGCCCTGCCTCATCGTCAAGAGCTACGAGGGTGTCAGCGGGTGGAGCGATTTGACCAGGCACGGCTTGATTTTTCGTATCTGTCCAATGGTCTTCGTCATCAGTCTTCGCGTGGTTGGCTTTAGCCACTTCTGGCGTCCCTCCATCTTCCTCGCCTGCCGCCGAGACAACGCCTTGGACCGGCTCTGATATGGTAAGAGCACCTGCAGCGCCGGCACCAGCCCTTGCGCGAGATGGGAAATTCCCGGGGGCTTTGTTATTGGACCGAAAACCGGAGGGCCGACGTCCGTGGCCACGAGTCCTGCCAGCGTTGACACTTCGGCTAGTAGACTTGCTGTCCCCGATGATAGCTTCAGTAGTCAACCTGACATCTCGGCTAGTAGACTTTCTATCCCCGCTGGTGCCTCCAGCAGCTAACCGAGTGACTGCAATTTTTTCGCTGTCAATTGCCTCCGTACCTCCCGCCCTATTTTCTGATCTTCCCCGTTTCGCTGGTCTAGCGCCGGTTCTAGCCCGTGCAGGCCGACGCCCCCGGCGCTGGTGGGATGCATTGTCCTCTCGGGTTGCGGGAGGGATATTCTCAGTTTCTTCCGGGGCTGGTACTGGCACACCAGGATCCTTGTCCTTGCCTCTGCCCCTTCGGGCCCTCGTCTTCCGGGGACGTACACTGGCGTTTCTCGTGTCGGTCTGTTTTGTCATGGTAGAAAGGATGTTCCGGTCTAGAGCCAGGGCTCGGTTAGGCACATCTTGGGTATATGGGGTAGTCACAAATTCCGCCGGCGTCGCGAGCGTTTGGGACGGGTAGACCGCCCCGGGAAGGTCCTGGGACCTGGTGCCCAAAACGCTACCAAGGGGGGAAGAGTATTTGCCGATTGCATGCTCGGGGAATTTCGTAACGAACTGGGAGTATCGGGTTTAGTGACGTTTTATATCGCCGTAAGCACCTCACTGACGTTTGTTGTGTCTGCACACGTCGTTGAGGATAAGAGTGCAGCCGTGTCCTTTGGGATTGGCAGACCGATCGGAATGAGTGGGACTGGCCGTGAAGATGGTATACCCACCTTCGACGGTGCTGCATTACCCTTCTTGGGGTCCTGTTGACAATAATTGATGGCAAGCGGGATGAGCGCCGCCCCGCGGGTGTTACGTGCGTCTTCGAAACGCACCTCTGGGTTCGATATATTTAGATGTTCTTTAGTCATGTCAGCAACCTAGGGAGAAGATGAATTGATGAGAGCTTGTATCGAACCGTAGAACGAGACTAAACTACCTGTGCCGTGTTCGTAGGGATGTTCGCGTTTGTCGGCTCTCTTGGAACAGGTTCAGACTGAGTAGCTTTACCGCCGCGCCGGGAGGAAGGAGCACTGCCCATGCTATAGGTATGTTATGTTCCTCGGGCCAGCGAGGACGACTTTGTGATACTGATAGTAGAGATGAGAGCTCAATACACCCAATGGGGGTGAAGTGGAATCGTCAACCAAATACTGTTTATGAATAGCTGCAAATCGGGAGTAGATCGAATACAAATGGTCGACTGTTCGAATTCCACTGAAATCAAGCACGCAATGCAGCCCTAATATTCTCCACGGCCTCCGTCAGGCGTACTGCCTCGTCGTTTGCAAGCGTGACGTTCTTCTCGATGGTGATTGCCTCGGTCAGGCCTGGCAGCGTCGTGGCTCCATATCCTGTCACCAGTCGATTAGTCTCTGCGTCCACCATATCGACGTCGCGTAAACCACATACCAAGCCACTTGCCTGGGGCAACTCCCAAGTGTCTGTACCATTCGCGGTCCTTAATACCGTCCTCATGAATAAATCCACGCTCGAATGAAGCCAATTTCTGGTTGATCTTGCGGACTGCCTTCACTGCCGCGATCAACTCGCGAGGGGGATGCCGCGGCTTGTGGGGCGGCCAGTGTGGCCAGTGTGGATGCTTGGGCCGATGTGGGATAGGTAGGTGTGGCCAATGTCCGTCCTCAATATCGACTTCGTCGTCAATCCGGTGCATCCCGGTATCTATTCCGTTCTTATCGGGCCGCCCTTCTATCTCCGCGGGAGGCTCATGAGTCTCCGCAGTGAAGAAGCCTCTGAGGCGGCGCATGAGGCATCGGAAGCAACTATGCTTTCGCTGAAGTTGACTCTGGCGAGACTTCTGCCACTTTCGGATCAAGCGTTTGAGAATAAGCTCCGCCCTAAACTTTTCAGCATCGAATTCTAGGCTCGCAAATTGCAGAGATTTGATGGCTGCGCGAAGAGGTGCGAGGTTCGGGGTTGTTGCGTACGAAGCGGCCAGCTCTTCCACCCTGTCAAAAGTGGTCAATAAAACGCTTTAGGACCAGAGGCTTTACTGACTTGTTGAGGTGGTACTCTAGTTCAAAAGCATAATTTGTTGTATTGAAGGGAAGAACAAGCGCGGTAGCAAGGCGGAGGGTTTGTAAACCCAAGTTTTTCGCAACAGCAACCTGAGGTTGGAAGTCAGCGAAACAGGACCCTTTTAACTTGTGATACGCACATGTTTCACGAAACCAGGGTCACCATAAACTTCCTGCCACCTCTCGGAGTCGTAGACGGAGTGGTAGTGATAAACAGGATCGGAGAGGGTACTAGTAAACCCGCCGGAATCCATGCTCGCGACCTAATCAGTCGATCGATTAGCGTTTAGAAAGCGAAGCGACCCAATTGAAAGAACGCACTCCAAGCCGTTGCAAGAAGACAGTGTAATCGCTCCCCGAGCCCAAGGGCCTGATACCAATGTAATCCATAACCTCAGTTTCTACCTCCGTAACCTCAGTTTCTACCTCTGTGCCAAACCAATCAACGTATTTATGCTCTCCGAAAAGCTGACCACGGTCCGCAGTAGCATCCCAAAGCGTGCGCTTGGGATCGGTCGGGTGGGGTAAGTCTTCAGCTGTCTTACGGATGAAGTGCGCCAGCGAAGGCGAACCAGCAGCGCCAAATTTCGAACCAGATACCGAAGAATCGAGGTTAACATAGGCAACGACGTTTTTCTGAATCCATTCCGAAAAATCTTCTCCCCACTCGGTGCTGCCAATGAGGCCGTACTGTGATGGGCGACTTCAAGGAGGGTTTGTAAAAGAAATGTCAAAGGTGGCCCACCTCCTCTGCGTCCCAGCTGGCAATTACTATCGTCCTCAGAGGCTTCCATCCCTCTTTCAGTAGAGCACCCAAACCACGGACAACCTCGTGAACAGAGACAGTGCCAGAACTGGGGTCGACGGCGCCTAAAACCCACGCTATACGAAACACAACGCCCTTAGCTGTGGAGAATCTGTAGAGATCTAACACGCACCATCCCGGTGATTGCCAACGACCACGATTTCATCCCTGATATGCCCAGGGATCACGCCCATGGTGTTCCAGATAGGCGTAATTTTGGTATCAACTATGGAGACACCATTTGAGGCCGAAAGTTTTACTCGTAATGATACTTTGTTTACCATGGTTAGTGAGCTTGACAGGTCGGTTTTTGCCATCGATTTCCTCAAGTAACACCTTCGCGTTTGCCCATGAAATGGGTAGGCTTGGGATACTTGGGATATTTGAACCGTCCGTGCGCGGGCTGTTCTCATAGGAAGGGTAACCGGGGGTTGTCGGATCTCCCGGATAGATTGAGAGAAATTGGACAGAGCCACGTTGGACCGATGTCGGGTTCCGAGCGGGGCCGTGTGGATAGCTATTGAAATTTTATTGTAAAAACACAAAGAGTTGTAAATAAGACTCACGGAGCGTATCCGTTCTCCTCTGTAACGGTACCGTCGTCCCGAGGGTCAGAATAAATTAAGACTCCAGCAGCTCCAAGTTCCTGTGCACCTTTGACCTATGGATAATGAGAGTTGGGTAATGAATCCAATGGTCCAAGCTACAAGAGTTGCTCACCTTCAGGCCACGGAAGAGTCCACCATATCGTACGAGTACAATTGCGCCAGTGAAGTCGACGCCTGGATATCAGAGTCAATTGTGGAGACAAAAGGCGATCAAGATAGAGATATCACCTTTCTCGACGAGCTCGTCATAATCGCTCTTTCTGCCATAATTTGCAAAAATGAGTCTGCCTTCAGCCTCCCCATCTTTGCTCAACCCGTGCCATGCACCGACGGAGTCAGCGTAGGTATATGCGTCACTGTCGAGTTCATCCCCGATCTCCTCAAGTTCTGCTTTCCAGGCCGTATTCCCATCATCTCCGAGGATCTCTAGGCTTCTATCCAAGGGAGTGTTGAGAATGGGGTAATAAACGTCAATCCAAGCCGCCGGTTCTGTCAAATTCGTGATCGAGAGTGTCGCGTTACGCGAGGCCACAGATCCAGCAGGGTAGACGGGATCGTCGGTGCCTTTCGGGATCGAGAGCTCGTGTCGGAGAAGATCGAGGAAGTACTTGGCGGTGAGTAAGTCCCCTTCCGAACCTGCAAGGTGAGGCTTCGTCGCATATTTGCGAGACGCTGCAATCGCACTGGCAGAGTTCGGTATGGTGCTATATGTGACACGTCAACGTTATCACAGTAAATGCGAAGGGCGAGCGAAAGCCATACAGGAAGAAATTCTCAGCTAGACGACCACGAGGAACCTGTGGTTCTTTGGGAGCAAACGCATCCATTACCCAAGCATATTTACTGTGGGCGCAAGCACTCGTATGCGAGGGATGATCGCCCACAAATATGTAGTGACGTGGGATTATGAACCACGAATGGATGGTGAACCAGACAAGGCCGAAACAGATAGAATACTTGACAATCCTTTTGGTCCTAGACCAGGTGGAGCTGGCAGGTATAGCCACCGGGTCTGACAAAGGAGGATCCTTCGCAGTTGCAAATTTCTCGTCCTCCATCGAGAGAAGATGGTGGTGTGAGAGAATCAGTGCTGCGCCTCGGCCGTGTCTTCGAAGGTGGGGTGGTCACGTGAGATGTCGATACTCGGCTGAGCGTGTTTCGCCTGGCTCACGATGATCGCGATGGCTGCGCTCGACAGGTTTTACTACGGCTCTTGTCGGAAATGGATCGATGACGTCAGTGTCGTTTCTCATATTTCAAGCAACCGACGAGCAATCTATTTTTTGTGTGACCATGCCTTTCGACGAGAAAGCGATACTCGGCCGTGACCCTTGGCTTGAACCCTTCCTTCCTGCAATCGCTCACAGGTATCAGTCGTTCGAAAAGTGGAAGAACACTATACAAGAACATGAAGGTGGTTATGACTCTTTTACCAAAGGCTTCCTCAAATTCGGCTTCAACGTCAACGACGACGCATCGGTCACTTACAGAGAGTGGGCACCGAACGCCATAGAGGCAGTCCTCATAGGCGATTTCAGTTCGTCTCTAGCGCAGTCACAGGATTCCTCTGGCTCATTAAGTTCGCCACAATGCCCAGACGATTGGAACCGGACCTCGCACCCTTTGAAAAAGGACAAGTATGGTGTTTGGGAGATTACTCTCCCTCCCCGGTCCCCGGGTGTCTGCGCTATTCCACACGACTCCAAGCTGAAGGTCGGTGATCTACAAACATCTGCACTCTGAGGTACGACCGCACTATTAGATCTCCATGATATTACCCTCTGGAGAGCGGATTGAACGCCTTCCTGCTTGGATCAAGCGAGTTACCCAAGACCTTGCCGTGTCACCCGTTTATGACGCCCGTTTTTGGAACCCGCCCCCCGAGTCTCGGTATGTTTTCAAAAACAAAGCACCTCCCAAGCCTAGGAGCGTGCGCATATACGAGGCACACGTCGGGATTTCGTCCTCAGAACCCAAGGTCGCCACATACAAGGAGTTCACAGCCAACATCTTACCAAGAATCAAGGCTCTTGGATACAATACCATACAGCTTATGGCAATAATGGAGCATGCTTATTACGCTTGTCGGTACCTTCTTTACCCCATCGCCAAAACTAATATGGTCTTGGTTCCAGCATTCGGTTATCAGGTTACCAGCTTTTTTGCGGCCAGCTCCCGCTACGGAACTCCAGAGGATCTCAAAGAGCTGATAGACACTGCCCACGGACTAGGTCTCACGGTTCTTCTTGATGTTGTCCACTCTCACGCTTGCAAGAACGTCTTGGACGGCTTGAATCTCTTTGACGGGTCCGACCACCTCTACTTCCACGAAGGTAGCAAGGGCCGCCATGAACTATGGGACAGCCGCCTGTTCAACTATGGCTCTCATGAGGTCTTACGTTTTCTCCTAAGCAACTTGCGGTTTTGGATTGAAGAGTATCAATTTGACGGTTTCCGTTTTGATGGCGTCACGAGTATGATGTACGTCCACCATGGTATCGGAACTGGGTTCTCAGGCGGTTATCACGAGTATTTTGGTGGTGGTGTCGACCAAGAAGGCGTTGTTTACCTCATGTTGGTAAGTATCCACAGGATGAGGCCTATTTTGCACAACACTGAAGGGTCTCATAGGCGAATGATGCTATGCACACACTCTTCCCAAATATTATCACCATCGCCGAAGATGTTTCTGGAATGCCGCTTCTTGGTGCCCCTGCTGATATCGGCGGCATTGGTTTTGACTACCGACTTTCCATGGCCATTCCAGACAAGTGGATCAAGCTCCTCAAACACGTTGCGGATGATGCATGGGACGTAGGTGACATCGTCCATACACTCACGAACTAGGCGCCACCTCGAGAAAAGTATTGCCTATGCGGAGAGCCACGACCAAGCTCTCGTAGGCGACAAAACGATCGCGTTCTGGCTGATGGACAAGGAAATGTGTAGATATCGTCTCTCATCTGAAACAGGCAGACTTTGATAAGATGTTAGACACCAACATGTCGGAGTTGACCGAGATGACAACCATCATCTCTCGTGGCCTAGCTCTGCACAAGATGATTCGGTCCGCAGATTCTTTGTCATCATAGCCAACCCAATTAACTACTGACTATAGTTTGATTGTCCACGGTCTTGGCGGCGAAGGTTACCTAAACTTTGAAGGAAACGAATTCGGGCACCCAGAGGTAAGTTTCGATCTAAGTAGCCAACCCCAGCTAAATGTCGAATTGTCAAGTGGCTCGATTTCCCGCGAGAAGGGAACGGCAACTCGTTCCAGTACGCTCGGAGACAGTGGAACGTTGTCGACGATCCTCTCCTGCGATACAAATTCCTCAACAACTTTGACGCTGCCATGAACCACCTCGACGCGCAATACAACTGGCTTGACTCGCCTCAGGCCTGGGTCTCGCTCAAGCACGAGGTCGATAAAGTCGTCGTCTTCGAAAGGGCTGGTTTGCTGTTCGTATTCAATTTTAACCCCACCAACGCATTCACGGATTACCGCGTTGGCATCGACGTGGCTGGAGATTACAAGATTGTGCTCAGTAGTGACGACAAACAGTACGGAGGGTTCGAAAACGTGGACATAAATGTTAAATTCACCACGACGCCGATGGAGTGGAACGGGCGAAAGAACTGGCTGCAGGTAGGCATTTTACAGCTCACGCTTCATTTCACGTCCCTGACTGTGCATCAGGTTTATCTTCCCCCCCGAACGTGTATAGTCCTTGCCAAAGTCTAATATCGAGATGGCGTGAACCTCGTGTGTACCCTGTCGCACTATTGGGTGTGTGGTTGGGGGTGAAGCCGTGCGAAAGAGATTTTCTTGAAAGACGGCGCGGTTGTTGTACGTTGCGAATGTGCCCAAAGACGATCCAATCTATATCAATGTAACTTACTTGAGTACATATGCCTTCAACTGATTTTCTGCCTCTTGGTACCAGCGCGAGTCGCTGACGTCGCCGATGTGTCGACAGAAGATACAGACATGGATCTCCTGTCATTAGTGGTCCCCGTCTGAAGAGCAGGTCAGTCGGCGATGGGTAGGCAAGAATAAAACATCAATGAAACCCACTTGTTTCCTACTCCGCCCACTGCGCGTGCTGACTACGCTTTGGGCCCTCCCTTCACCAGGCGTATCTGGCGCTCGCACGTCCTCGTCCACGTCCATGGGCGTTTCGGCTGGCGTCTCGCTTTCACGCATACCGAGTCGCATCTTTGCAGTGCGTATCTCCTGATCCACTCGGTCGGCGACCTTCTTCATTTCGACGAGCGCGGTGATGCCCTCGAGGAGCGCTTCGTGTTGCGCAAGAGTATCGCGCGTCGGCATCCACGAGTCGCGAGAGCGAGACGCTGAGCTCAGAAGCGATCTGGGTGACCTTGGCCGCGACTGCCGCTTTGGGGTACGCGAGGCGGAATGAACGAAGGTACGCCGCCTGGTGAGTAGCTTTGGTAGTAGTGCCCGCGGGAGTGGCGCCATCCGTGCGCTGGATGCAGTGCATTGCATCTGAAGCCGACAGTCAGAGAGAGAGCGAATGAAAGTGATGCCACGACGTACCATGCGCAGCCGATTTAGCGGACTGTGCCCGTCTGGGTACAGCTGAGGCAAATAGAGAACTCGAGGGCGTTGCTGGACTATCTAACTCGTTGGCGACGCCCTTCTTCTTTTTCTTGGGGTCGCCCAAAGGACCATCCTCGTCAATCGGAAGGTCGGGGAGCCCAGACTCGGCTCCAAGTAACGTGCGCAATAGCCGTTCACGGTCCTGTTTAAAACGCTTTTCATTCTGTTCGATGCGTTTGAGCTCCACGTATAAGGCCTCTTCTTCCGCCAGTTCTTGGATGTGCGATTCTGGAGACTAAGAAGGTATTTCTTTCGCATCACTTCGCGTTCTACAAGAGTACGTCGGTAGGGAAGAAATAGGACATGTCAAGATCGCGAACCTTTGTCAAACTGAAAGGTCGAAAGGATTTGCGATTTACTGGCCTCATCTCCCGCCCAAGGTCTGCTTCTTATGAGCTTGCGACAAACACTGTAATATCTATCTTTCAGGTCCTGAAGCGGGTCATGGACGAGTGGGCATCGATATACTGGCATAACTCACCTCCATCGAACGAGGTGGCCCTGTGGCGAACTCATATCGGTCGGCTACAATGTAGAACCGAGAGTCGTATTCGCGGACAAGATTGAAGAGGTAGTCTGTCTCTTCCTTTGTCCATTCGGGGTCTGCAAGTGACGTGAGCGGGTTGTCACCAAAGGATAGGTAAACCTTCACCTTCCAAGAGCTTGGTATACTCGTCCTGAGAGTACGTATAGTCTGCCGACTTGGCATTGTATCTTGCAAACGGATATTCTGAGGACTCAGATCGGTACTCGAGTGACCGTAGGAAGACAATGAGGACATACCAGCATTTGGGTCGGTATTGGCTTTGACCCAGTGACCCAGCTCAAGTCCATCCGCTCTTGCAGGATTTTTGAAAGACCTCCACTCCCTGAGCCGTGTTACGGGACGACATTCAGCGAAAGGTATATTACACGCACGCACCACCTTGCGCTCCCACCACTGCCAAGGTTAGGCTTCTGTTTGAGGCGAGGTTTAGCGGCTTGCGCAACCAGTGTAGGCGCCGAGGGGCCAATGAGAGAGTAGAGCTCGCGTGAGATGCCCGAAGGTTTTCTCGCTAAAGGCGCAGCTCTTTTTGGCTGAGTAGAGGCCGGTGTCGAAGAGTTGGGCAAAGAGAGGATACTGCGAACATCAGCAGCGGATGCACCAGCCATGGCTTTTGGTGGTTGTACAGTAGCGGCCGTCTAAACGAGGAGGCCCTCCGCAAGCCGGTCCATTTGACCCGCGAGCCGGGCCGTACCCCACTCGTCCCCTGACAGGTGCGGTGGTCGTGCTCAGCTCACCACTAGAAAATGTTGTCAGCCGTACTCCGCTCGCAAACTGCTTTGAGGGCATTGCACACATCAACAGTTCTGAGAAACCAAAAGTGGCCTCAACTGACAAATATTCTAGCCAGTGAAATCCCCCCTCCTGTGCAGGTCAAATCCATCACAACCGCCGGATTACTGCTTCACGATGGAAGGTTATTACCTTCTGCGTGCATTTTTTTGGAAGGAGAAGTCCTTCTTTGGGACGTCCCGTCGAACCTCTGGAAAGGTTGGGGTGAAAGCACGTTTGAAGTCTTTGATGCGGTAGTACCGAAACCTGGTGCGTCCTCTAGTTAACCCCTGCCTAGGTCATATAGAAATCTGATTCATTTTCCTATTTTCCAGAGATTCTGTTGGTCGGAACAGGGAAATCTGTCAACCCTCTGCCAGTTCCTCTGCGACAATATCTAAACAAGCTGGGCATTCAAGTTGATGTTATGGACTCAGTTGGGGGCCTTTCTCCGCTGTGGTTATTGTCTTGCTGACTCAGGAGTTTTTACAGTGGAATGCTTGTACGACGTACAACCTATTGTCCGAAGAGGGTCGCCGAGTAGCCGCAGCCCTACTTCCTTTGGAACATCGTCCGTGGAAGACAACGCCGTCGAGTCCGCCTTAAACACAGCTGCTAGGAAAAACCCGGACAGACGACGACCTGCAGATCCACCACTTTGCAGGATTTGTCTCATAGCCTCGACGTAATGTTTGTACATTGTGGTATACGGGCTGCATTTTCGTGTGGGTGACCAGTTGCCGGGGATACCCTATTTGCTAGCATTACCGTTGCGGGAGATGATGCACCCGAGGGTTCTCATCTAAGTTACCACAAATGTTACTCCTAGCATACACCGAACCAATTTTGTTCCAGTTCAACTAGTGTGCACCTTGAAATACAGAACCGGACTGATTCCAATCTCTACTTTTGATGTTATGACCTCATCCCAAAATCAGAAGTCCCTCCCCCATCCCCTGTGCGACTGGCATGACGATCTGTCGAGTGTCTTAGAGCGCAGGGCCGCGACGAAAAAGGTATCAGGAATCTTGCACCTGTAGTTCGCTGGACCACCTAGGTCCACGGCACTAGTCCACCGCCTTTCGTTTACCTTTTCTAATACTGCTCTCTTCGGGAGTTTCATCTATATCCATTGCCAAGTCGATACCAGCACTCGTCATGCCAGACACGTCGTCATCATCCTCAGCCAATGAAGGGATTGTGACTTCGACTGGTTGTATTTCGCCTGAGGTCATACGTTATTGCCAAGTCGACAGATAGCTACAGGTTGTACGCACCAGATTCGTTTTTGAATTGTATGAAAAGGACAGCCCAATCGCCGACGATGTCTCTCAAGAGCTGGTCGTCCGTCAAAACCTCGTATGACGCAGTAGCCCTTCCCCTTTCCATAACCTCTCGCGATAGCACGAAGTCGTCCGCATTTAGAATGCCGGGTACTCCACGGATTCCCTTGAAAACATCATCCGAGAAAGCTGAAAGGACTTGTTCTTTTACAGTCGAAATGGGAGTCGCATTAGGCAGTGAGAGGAAGATCGTTAATTTATGCGTCTTCACAAGCACTTGGAAGACCTTTGGATGTGGCCGGAGTGGCTAGAGGAAGTTAGTTGTAGCACAAATGCCATCGGGTGTTGTGAGGCACGACGTACCATGTGTTTGAGTGCGAGGTTATTGGCGTCGCGTCGCGGTTGTGGCGTCGGGACCTCGTTCCAGAAATGGGAAGTTCCCGGCCTGGAGCCGGAGACCAAACTCACGAGCGCGTTACACGACACAACGCCGAGACCAGCGACGACGATGAACTCTTTCCACCCCGGAGAATCCTCGTCCCACCCATTTGTCGAACCCACACCTCTCCCCGCCTCCATTCCAAAGGTCAATGAGGTTGGTGCTACTAGCGCTCCCCTGAAGAGCGCCGCCTTCTTCATTGGCGCGTATTGCAAAGAGTTCAATGGTGGGTCATACGCATTGACGGGTCGACAACTGTCAAAGTAGGGATGCATTTTGCACAGAGGACTTTATGCTCTGCAAGGCTGAAAACCGAGACCCTGCTCACTGCCTAAAGGAGGGCCGACGGGTAACTAGATGCGCAACCGACCTGTGCGCAATTTCTCGTATCTCTCTTCGGTCGGCACTCACGATATGATATTCAGCATCAGCAAGATGCGTGAGAACTGCCTCCAGCAATTCGAAGCCCATTGGAACTGTCTAGAAGTGAACAACCAGGTCTGTTTCCGAAACGCAGTTTGAACCCCCGGCCGTCACTGACCAAAAAGTGTTAACCAAGGACTATGCTCCCTGTAGAAAGCCTGAGCGTGCGCTGAACAAGTGCATGTTTGAGAAGCTGGTCCGAGATTCTGCACCTATGCTCGTGCTACTCTTTTACTCATTTCTCCCACCAATTTCCAGGGCCTTACCAAAACCATTCCTGGGACCGCACCTGGCCAGACACCCATACACGAGGTCGAAAACCCATTGTTTGGACGTATGCAGAAATGAGCTTGGAACTTATTTGCCGTTCTATGGGCTGGGCCCTCTGGGCAACTCGCATGCGAATTTGTAGTGACACTAGACAACTACTGTTACCGCCTGGAGTTAGACGAATAAAGCCACCCCGTTAGTGGGAGCAGTCAACCACTGTTCATAAGAATGCGACGGGTTTTCCTACTGATTGAATTTACGGATGCCTGGGTCGAAGTGTCGATATTATGACAGAGACTGTATGAGATACACCTCGATGATCTCTGCTTTGACGCGCCTCCAGCGGAGCCCTCGTCAACGCCACTTCTCAACTTCTCTGCAGCTCTCGCTCGCCGCGAAGCACAGTATCTATGTCTCGCAGTCCAGTGACCCATATTTCAACCTCACCTTCGAGGATTGGTACATGTCGACCCTTCTTTCCGTAAAGACCCGAACTGAACTGCTTCGCAGGCTGTTCAAAGAGAAACCAACTCGTGAACCGCTCCTGCTCATCTACCGTGACAGGCCATGCGTCGTTATAGGTCGGAACCAAAATCCTTGGAAAGAAGTGAACTTTCCTGAGCTGCATCGGGCCAATATTCCCTTTATACGGAGACGCAGTGGCGGGGGAACGGTATACCATGTGTGTGTGTCGGCTGGTTTTGGGATTCTGTGGGCTCACTTCGCGGGAGTAGGACATGGGAAATACCAATTTCTCTATCCACCTTCCCCGCAGCTCGTTCGACCGAAATGTTACCGCGGAGCTCGTCCTGCGCGCTGTGCGCTCACTTAACATCGACGCACGGGTGAACGAACGCAACGACGTTTGTGTCGGGTCTTACAAGATGAGTTTCTCATGTATCATTGAAATACAACTCATGAACGCGGTTCTCCGGTATCCACGTGTCTGGCTCTGCGTACAAGATTGTGAAGGATCGAGCGTACCATCACGGCACAATGCTCATATCGTCTCAGCTCGGCACGCTGGGCGACGTATTGCACGTCTCAAAAGTATGCGGTTTTCTCATCCCACATTGGTACGCGAGTTGGATTGACGGAAAGGCTCGCAGGATTCAATGGTGACTCGGGGCGTCGCGTCAGTTCGTTCGCCAGTGAAGAATTTGCTAGAGTTCAGCCCAACGGTAACCCACGACGCATTTGTGAAAGCCATGGTTCAAGTCTTCCGCGAAGAGTACCTGTGTAAAGGAACCCGTATGTCCGTGTCACAAGAGCTTTCGCTCTGCTAATTTTCTTGCTCTTTTGTTACCGGGCTAGGTTGAATATGTTCAGGCGAGCGACGCCGCAGACTCGCCGCACATCCAAAATGGCATCGCCGAACTCCATGTGAAACCTCTTAGTTCCAATTACGATGTCGAGCACTTCTGAACACTTTCTTTCCAGGACTGGAGCTGGGCGTTTGGTCAGACCCCAGAATTTACATACTCAATCAGTCGGGTTTTCGGATGGGGCAATGTTGTAAGTCAACCAATGAGAACCTTGTGAGCAATAGGCTGACGGCGTCCCAGACGGCAAAGATACACTCAAAGCACGGTGTCATCCTATCATGCTCGCTAACTGCAGAAGACACGTCGGATGCGATGAAGTTGGAGAAATTGGGCCGTGAGTTGGAGGGCCAGAAGTACGGTTTCCTTGACAAGGAGACGATTTATGACGGTTGCGGGCGAATACAGGAAGTACGGCAATGGTTGATAGAAGAAATGGGCAGCTGAGTTCAATATTGCATGGTGCGCGGGAGAGAGTATGCATCTACGGTCTATTGTGTTCTTTCTGCATACCAAACACTGTTTGTTTCAAACCCTTCGGGGGCAATAGGATTGGACTAAGAAAATAAAGTCAACAAGATGAAGAGTAGAATGAAGTCCGGGTGCTTACTGTTTGTTTCCGTGCGTGACCGGTGAGCCGCTGGTCTCTGTCCATCATCATCTCCTCCCAAGAGTCGATATGATATCTCGGAGGCTATAATGAAGTAGAGTAAACGAATGGTACGGGGTAAGTACAAAGTATTTGACTCACCTTGCCCTGGTTTTGTGCCCGTTTGGAGACATTCAGCAAGGTTCCAGCAGTACCGAACATCGCGGTCACCAGACCTAGTATTTCCCAGTGAGTCACCCGAAAATATAGGTAGATACGCAGCCTCACCAAAAGGAATGAGGGCCTCCCAAGGAACTGGCATGCTGAGAAGTAATAACGGTAGACAGTCTCACTCGACTCAACTGCTGTCTGTACACTATATTTGGCCCTATTTGTTTCTCTCACGGAGTTTGTCCGAACGCGAACAAGGATATGACTACGAAGGTACCTATTTCTAACCCAAGTATAATTTTGCTACCAAGGTCCACCCTTTGGAGACAGTATGCTGAAACTGCCACCATAAAGCACAGCACTGACCAAAGTAGAGAGGCTATGGGCACTGAGAGCATCGATGCGAGTAGTGTCGTATTGGAATATGTCCAGTATGTCCAGCCCGACTCAGCAGTTCTACATCTTCCCCCAAAGTATTCACTCTGCAAAATGTTGGATCACCAAACGACCACCGACCTGAGATTTCAACTCACGAGGTCATCCAGATCAGCGTTAGTCCTGATACGGTGTTCCCATGTGTGGTAGAGGCCTATCACAATTCCTAGTAGCGAAAAGAATGTAGAGGCCAGAGTTGCCGTCCGTTGGAACGTTGTGATTCCCTGCTCAGAATGATTAGTGAGGACTACTGGCGCCATAGTTCGAGTTTCAAATTACTGGAAGTGCGGATAGAACGGTTACGTTGGCCCTATAAGTTATGTGAGAGCGTTCATTTTATCCAAATCACGACGGAGACGATGACGCACGCTAAAAAAACAGTCGCCTTCGGCGAAACGTCAGTCAGAGTCAAGCCCTGCCAGACACAAAAGCGGTCGACTCACGAGCAAATTCACGTCTGCATGAGAAGACGTAAACAAAAAGACCGAGGGCAGACCGGGCATTGACCTACCAGACCATTCCAGCAGCAATTCCTGAATGAATCGCCGAAAGTCCACAAGGGAAGCTCGGCGTGCAGGGTGCACTTGTTCAAGGCGTTCTCGATATACGAGGTGTACACCAAAGAACACGCAACACAAAAGACCATCGAGGATCCTCGATGGTCTAGAGTGGGGCTGGACGTGAGACTTGCTTGCACTCTCTCTTTGTTTGCGGTGCACATCGATGTCATGCATGATCCTCGCTATGTGCCAAGTGAGAGCGCCGTTTGCGGCCATCATACAGTCTATGTCTGTTGATATGGCTGCGGGAGAAGGAGTTGGACATGAACTATGGGTACAACCATGAAATACCGGTCACAGACCTTTGAGATGCAAAAAAAGGTCGATGGCGCGTCGATATTCGAGATAATTAAATCTCCCCGTAGTATCTCCTTGCCCAGCGATATGCTCTAAACTGCAGTCAGTTCCCCAATCGCACGGCCGTCACGAACGCCGCGCCATACCGTGAGCACTGTGAACTAGAGCTGCAAGGAAGGCACCCTCTTCTTTAGGGTGAGATCGAGCATAGTGCATTGGATACGATACCGACGTCATCCAGAAGGACTCCTTGGGATGCACATCAACGACCACAGGTGGGTCGTCGCCATCCGACCTAAATATCAGGTATTGAGAACAGAAATGTGATTCAAACCGAGGGACGAAATACGATGGTACGGCGCTTGTATCCTCTGGAAGGGCAACATACAAATTGGACTTCTTTTTCATGCGACATGAAGGTCCCTATTGGCGTTTTGGATTGGGGGTTATCAAAGAAAATAACGAGTTCCAGGTCGTCCGGTAAATCCTCTAGGTCCGCCTCTTCCAGCCACTGATGATATTCGAGGCCACAATCCTCAATGATCCCTCGGTTGTCCAGGTCGGTCATATTCTCGGCGGTTACTATCCGCTGGAAGGACCAGCCTCGGTTTCGACACTCTAAGCTATAGTAGATGGTCCCATTGACGTGCAAGTGTCTAATCCAGGTCGGTGCCGCTTTTCGCCGTTTCCTACGTCACAATCTAGTAAGCACGAGTACAGGAGGTAATCGAGCGGATGCCATACATGGACCAGAACTATGGGTGTATGCCAAAGACGACGGGGGATATGCTGGGTGATTCAAAGCCATAATACCAGAGGTCTGCATTAAAGACTGGCAAGAACAAGGGAAAGGGTGCCTGGTGGTGTCAACAAGTGCCAGTGACTGACATAGGCGCCTGTCAAAGGTCCCATAGGATACAGCGCACACTGCACAATTGCTTGACGGCAGTCACCTACTGCTCGGTGATAATACATAGATGAAATAAAGATTGTAGATAGTACAAAAGATACAGCACTGCACAAAATCACAATTAAATCACAAATTCGCTACGGTGCACTTTTGACGGTACTGCTTGTCCGTGTCGAATCTGTAGGTGAGGCGTCTTTTGGCGTGGTAGTCGCCGTGCCTTGCGGTGGTTCAGTAGAAGGGGGTCGTGGGGGAACTTGTTTAGGTGAAGACGATGGACGTTGGGTTTCTGATGCTGGCGATGGAGGTGGCTCGTAACTAAGAGTCGTCTCAGTAGCTGGCTGGGCAGATGGGGAGGATGTCGAGGCGGAAAGTAGCTGTGAGCCGGATGGGTCCTTTGGTTGTGGTGCTCGACTTCGTGAGATTTGTCGCCCGGAATCGCCGGTCGAATGTAGTTCTGCGTCGATGCCATTTGTGTCGGGCTCCTGAACCTTGGTCATCTCTCTCCCACCACCCTTGCCGGACGCACTGTCATGCTCCTGTGAGCTAAAGACGGCAGCTTGATCAGCAAGGACGTCAAGGGCGGAGCGCGTCCTTCCCGCAGCTCCTGGAGGACCCTTGCCGCTGGATGCAGTGACAGATGGAAGAGAACGGGCAAGTCGACTGCTTGCTAGACGTCTGCGCTTCGTCGGTACGGGACTCGCAGGAGCTACGGCTGGCGATCGTCGCGTCGACGCTTTTGTAGGTCTACTAGGTCCACGATCTGATTCCACAATGTCACCGGTGCCGTCACCATCCTCGCCATCGCCGTCCTTTTCCTCGATCATAGAAATGGTTGACGCAGCAGTGAGTAATGAATCCAATGAGGTAAGGGGGTTATTTCGGGTGACCCTTTCTTGAGTCACGTTATTCCGGGATGACTTGCGGGAGGCGAGAGGTGTCCGCGCTGGAGAGAAATCCGACGAGACATGCTCTGCCGATGCGGTGTCTGCCATGGCAGGGATGGGACTATTCAAATAGATGACACCGGTACTAGACCCATTGCCAACTTCCGTGGTTTGGTGTTTCCGAGGGGTTTTCGGAGTAGGGTCAGGTGTGGCCGTTGTCTTTCTTGGGGCTCTCTTTGTCGTGACTCCCCGGAGGACCTGATCCAGCGGCTAGGATTGAAGCTCGTTCTCTTCCCACCTTGCGCGCTGCAAGAAGCACATGCTCGGCGCGCGCATCCGCAAGACTGGCACTGCCTTTCTTCTGAGTGCGCTTCCTATGCCTTGGGTTGTCCCCGAATCTGATCCGTATCTCGCCGCCGGTAGTAGTCGCCTCTTGGTTTGGTTCGAGGCGTGCTCGAGGTCAACATGGAAGTGTCAGGCTCCTCTTCCGTGGCTTCCTGGTCCTGATCATCCTGCTTTCGCCTCTTGACACGTCTTGTGATATCGACCCTGTGAGTGGAGGAGTGCAAGTAATGGTCGTGCGAGGGAGAGAAGCTATGGGTGAGCGCGTATGGTTGCATGAGGAGGACGGGGCGCTAGTTGGGCTAACTCTGCCTCCACTGACTGGACCCTTACGCTGTACTCGGAGAGCTACGAGGAGAAAAATGAGTATACGGGTATAGCTCAGGGTGAAAAAGTCACCTTCTGACGAAGAGCTTTGTTATCGGCATCAAGAGTAGCCACTTGACGCTCCAACTCCTAAAATCTGGGGTCAATGTCATTTACATTATGGACCAAAGGCAACAGACAGACCTCCTCACGGTAAGTGGAATCGCCACCGTGACTTCGCCCTGCGATGAGTGCCTCTGCAACCCTGTCGAAGCCGTGTCTCTCAGCCTCCCAACGAGCGCGTTCCTCCGCCACCTCCTTTATGATGAAATCCCGCTGACGGCATAGTTCCTGTATAGTTTTTGCCTGTGTGTATAACTGTGCGACATCGGGAGTGTGAGTGGAAGTTAGCCGAATAACCTTTGAAAGAGTCAACTACCAATCACGGAGAACGACGGAAAAGGCGCACCATTTCGATGAGCTCCTTCTCTCTGGAGGAAGTGCTCATTTTGGAAGCACCAGATACGATGAGTTCTAACACCCTCTTACGCATGACCTCGATCTGCGCATAGGTCTAAGGGTTCAGGTGTAGCGCTCTCAGCTTGGGCAGTGTCGTCTTCTTGGGGTGCAGAGGCAGTAGGACTGGATGCCATTCCATGGATGATGTCTGACAGAGCGAGGACTGGACCATCGAGGACCATGGCGAGAGAGATGATCGCGCAAACACGACCAAAGCTGAGGCAACGCCAAACGCGTTTCAATGGTCACGTGGCATGGCAGTGCTGCATCACGGGGACAGAACTTACCTGATCAGAACTAAACTACCGCGCACCCGACTAGTCACCCGATCGTGCCACGCGTTCAAAGCCAAAGCCTGCCGTGCGCCCGAGGTGTCTCTGACTCACAGGCCGCAGCTGTGCTTAGCCCTCATCCCATTCACTGCAGTATGCCCCCAGCCAGCCCGTATCAGTGTCTCACTTTGTCCTTCCTTCTCATCACGTCCTTGGTCCTCCTCTCCTACTTCTTCGCTCAGTTCCCTCTCGCCCCCCAAGGGTATAGCGTCTACCCATCCTTGTCCAGTCTCGGACCAGAAACCAAGGCAAAGGATATATATCCAGAAGAATACTACCCTGGCGGCGCATATGTCTCCCTTCCCTTCGGTAATGTGAGTGTGCATTCTCAACACTCCCGACTTTCCCGCTTTCTAATAGCCCCATCCCCCCAACTCTGTGCTCCAGGTCCGCTACTGGTTATTCGGCCCAGAAGCTGGCAAGAAGGTATCCAGTCGTCTTTCCGCGATCTCGTTGTTCGGCTGAACAGTCTCGTTTAGATTGTTCTCATCCATGGCTTATCCATACCTTCATTAATTTGGAAGGACGTGGCGCCAGCTCTTGCGTCGCGTGGTTACCGAGTGCTCTTGTACGGTATGTGAGCACGTGCATTCGTCTTGGTTTCCCAGACTGATTATCAGTAGATCTATACGGTCGCGGTTACTCGGACGCTCCTGAGATAATCTACGACGTCTCTCTCTACGCCACTCAGCTTGCACTCCTCATGCAACATATCAAATGGGCGAAGGCGCACGTCGCTGGTGTCTCAATGGTACGCGCATCTTCCTTATTTTGCCATAGTCACCAACCAATTCCCGCTGCTTTGTTTAGGGGGGCGGCATTCTTGCGGCGTTCACTTCCTTCTTCCCAAATTTAGTCGATAACAAGGTAGCGCTTATAGCACCAACTGGGCTGGTTGAGGTATGGTCACGTATCTATTGTGCATGTGATCCGTTAATTCCATCCTATCATAGTCCGGAGACCTGTCAAGAACAACGAGATTTATGTCGTCACCGTTCATTCAAACAGTGACATCGAGCGCTCCTTTTCGAGTTGGTCACCTTCTAATATCACGTGTGTTCATTCCTGAATCATACCATCTAGTTTTACCTTCAACGACTCGCGAACTCTTCTTCGAGCGATCCTGTATCTGAAGTATACTGACACCATACCTTGAGCTCTGCTTTAGCACTGAATTCTTACTCTGGTTTAGATCGTGCGCATACAATCCGCGCATCTTCCAGGTTACAATGCGGCGATTGCTTCTTCTCTCAGAGATGGCCCCATTCGGGGTCTACATAAATCATTTGAAGCATTGGGCGCATCCAATCGCAGAATTTTGCTTATCTGGGTGAGATTTTTCCCTTGTTTCGTCAGTGCACCCCTGGACGTATCTACCTATCAGGGCACTGAGGATAAAACCGTTCCCTACAAATATGCTGCGCGCATACAAAAACTCCTTCCACAATCCGAACTCATCACCATTCAGGGAGGTGGGAATGACCTGACGGTTAGCCACCCTGAGACTATTGTCTCCGCGTTCACACGCTTCTTTGGCTCGAAGTAGCCTTTTCTTACGACCTTGCCCATTCTGGAAACCTCACCTTCCGTAAGTTTCGGACACCCGCTATTATAATGGGACTGACGCTTACTGACCCCTCGTTAGGTAATTTATTACTCATGGCATCCCATCGGAACTTATATCAGCTAGCTAAGCTTGTTCGTGAAGCTTGTAATGAGGCGGCACTCGTCGCCGCCAGCTCGCAGCACGCTGGAAGATTAAAGTTACCTTACTTGTATCGATTAATACGACTCCATGCCCTCACCGACTCTTTCGAGTCCCTCATACTTTTCCTATTAAGATCTCGATGCGAAACATTTATTCTTTTGCATGGTTCAATTCGGCTGTGGAATAGCTGAACTTAGGTCCACAGTGATGGCAATTTCCATCGTAAGCAACCCCTCTGATGCTTCTCAAATAACAAAGTTCAGAAACATTAGCCAGTTGATCGACGCTCAGGGAGGGAGCGGGACTTAAAGGGTAATGGCCGGGTATTGAAAGCAACGAACATGTCCTAAAGGGCTTACGGGCAACAAAATCCCCGTGAATGCTCCCTGCCAATGCCCTCCACGAAAGACAGTGCTTGACCCAAGTTCGTGCTCCGTTAGTGCTCCATTTTCAGATTGCGTGTCTGATCACTAATCGTACTCTACATCGCCGCTACTTGTTCGTCCACAACTTCCTTCCAGTCTCGATAAGTCCTGATGCGTTTGAGGTGACTATACCCAGCTTTGAACTTGATGTAAACCTCTCCACAGTGCTTTTCGAGTCCATCAAATGATCTTTTTCTGTGAGTCCACGTCGTTTCTTGAGTTGGACAACGTACGCTCGAGTTTCCTGAGAAACACACAAGAAGTATCGGAAATGACCAGCCACTCTCGGATGAGACTCTCGAAGACCTCGTTTTGCGATGAATACTTGTACTTGGACGATTATGGCCACCATTCCAGGAAACCTACTGCCAATGAAGAGGAGATGAACGGACAAGCTCCAGAATATCGGGCTTCAGAGGCTTCTCTAGTTCGACCATTTCCCGCATCTCTGTACCATGAGGAAGAAACAGAAGATCTCTGAGGTAACTAGCAGCGCGAACGATGATGTTGAGGAAATGAGTGAGGGACCCATACGAATTGCCCTCCTGTCGTGAAACCATCTGGGGGGAGCCTGTGGCACGTCCTCATTCGAATTGTCATTACCCAGCGAAGTGTGATGCATATGATGGGTGATGTTGTGACAGACCCGAAGGTGGTCAAGAACCTTCTGAACATTGTTTGAGTCGGCTTGCAAAGGGGCCCCCTCGGTGGTCAGATCTACGAGGAATGTGGCACTGGTTGAATTCGCGGAGGGTCTGGCTCTTTCGTTCGCATCTAAGAGACATAGGCCGAGCTGTAAAGCTCGTAAAGACCAGGGCGAGACTACCACTGTAAATCGGAAGTGCGCCGGATTTAGTACCGATGACCTCAACCGGTGAAACACAATGTATACCCATTGCTTCCAGTATGGATGAGTCCTATGAAAACCAAGGTAGTCAGTACCAACCGGCGGCTGAGTCCGCTGTCGGATGCTCATATCCCCTCCGAGGCCTCCCCTACTACAATAATTCACACTCACAAGTCAAGGTTTTGATACTAAGACTTATCTATACGCGGCAGCGGGTATGCATTGGTTTGCGAACTGACCAGCTGGATATGTTGACATTTGCACACGGTCGCGTGCGACACATCATTCTACAACTTGCATCCACACCGCCAGCATTCAAACGCAGTGCCGTGTATCGTTATGAGCTTTACCATGGACTGCCCGTAAATAGCAGCCCGATTTCAGATGACTTGGGTAACGGGTGGTGTTAAGGTGGCCTGCAATGCGCAGCTGGACCGCCAGCCAAGCAAGTAAGATGCAGTTCACTTCGTGGTGAATGGGGGTAATCATATATTACATTATCGTGGATTAATATGTGTTCTACGAGGAACTATGATTCGAATCTGCGGAATACGATAAGTAAGGAGATATCTAGCAACATAGAAAAAAGGCACGGTGAAGGTCTTGTTCCTGATGTTCTTCCATCGCTACCATATGAATTTACTTTGGTTTTCTAATTGTGTAGATCTTGAGCCATTAGATCGTACTTCTCTAGGTTGTTAGCTATTAGCGAGCTCAGAATATTCGCGACCTATTCCGCCAGGTGGCGCCGCCGCCAGGCGCCCACAAGTTGCAGGAAAGGCACCGGGGACGAAGCAGCACCCTTGCCACCCGGCCCTATGAAGGGTTCCAATTCTCCGGAAGCAAGTGCCTCTCGGTATGCCTTCAAGTATTTGTCGACGGTCTGCGGTTGGAGGCCTGTCAAACTAGCTATCTTGCCCGCAAGTGACGAGTTTGAAACCTGAAGTGTATCAACGCAGTGGTCGTAAACCCCAAGGAACGTTTGCCCGCGACCGTTCGCGGTGAGGAGTCGTGGAAGGATGTAAAACCGATAGGGCTTGCAAACATATTGCAGACGCCGGTCCGATGAAGATGTGTTCGAGAGATCGATGCCGATACGCGAAGACTTGTAGATCTGAGACGAGGTGTGCGTCTGCTTGCTGCCAATGAAGAGAGCCGCTGGAATCGAAGCGGGGTTTTCGGAAGGAGGTGGTCGGAAAGCAGAGATTTCGCCGAACCACTTTTCAGTGACGAGTTCGGTGATGTCAGGAGAGCCACTGCACCGCAACAGTTCGTCGACGAGCAGAGAAGGACCCGATACTACAACCGAGTCGGAAACCCTTCGGAGGGACCGCAAGTAGGATACCACCCCGGACGGGAATTGGAGGTGACAAATCGGAAGAAGCAGGGGTGTCCGGCGTTCCGATAGTCAAATCGAGTCCTTTTCGAGAGCCGCTACGATATCCTGCAGCAGCTTTGCCGTTGTACCGGGGAACGCGATGAAAGTACCTGGCCGTCTTTGATTAAGCACACAGCAAGGGGGGACGGAGAAATGCACGGACCATACTCCCGGTAGCCGCTGCTCCGCTTCGTCGTGGGTGTATGGGTCGGGATGACAGCCAGCCTTGATCATATAAAACTCAAACTCGAGAAATTCGTACAGTACCCATTTGGGACTGCCGTCGCGTTTGGTAGAGTAACAGACCAGGTAAGAACGTTGGAACAAATGTTCCGCGATTTTGTCGAAATGTTCTGTGATCGAATCATGGGAAGAAAGGGACGGTGACGAGAGATCGAGGAGAGGAAAGAGTTCGTTGTCAAGTGTGGGAAGGTCTGTCAGTTATTTCGGTGAGTAATTCAGAACAAGAGTCAAAGATTGGACGAGAAAAGGCCAACCTGATTTGACTTTCTTCTTCTGTGGTCCTTCGTCTTTGGAAGTGGATACTTGAGAGAAATATCGTTTTATGCTCATGCTGGCGGAGCGGGGACGGATATGAAATTGAAAATAAACATTTTGGCGATTTTAGCGATGGTGAGGTCATTCATGACATGCCGACATTTCTCTTACATACAACTTTAACTTGGACCTCATACAATGCGCCCCTTTGCTCGCTATAACATTCGGGCCACTCTCGTCTCTGCCCGTCCCTATAGCAAATTCTCAACCTCACCCTCATTCGCGCAAGGGAGCCACTCCGCAGAGTCCTACTTCAAAGAAGTAGACAGCTCCCCCCCTGCCGATGCTTCTACCTATCAGGTAGACGGCTCTTCGGACAAAGTGCAACGACCACACGAGCCGCCGTCCGGAAAGTTTAGTCAGGCGGGTGTTGGGTCAGAGGAATACAGGACGATGGATAGGCAAGAACCCTATGAACCACCGTCTAATGGCGAGGGGAGCAAGAAGCTCCAATACGGTGGGAGGAAATTGGGGGCGGAGAAGGACCAACCCGGGTCTGAGGAAGACAGGCAGTGATTGATGATTGACAATAATTGATGGGAGTTGTACGTTGTAGTGCAGTATCATTGAACATGGGAACTACATGGTCACCGAAGACGGGCCGTGGCTCGCCGGGGGGAAGGCTCTCAGGGCTCAGACTGATCTGATCTTAGGCTTATCGAACACTTACCACTATGGCAGCAACAGTAGACCCCTCCACGCAGCTAGAAAAACGGGCAACGCCCCCAGTGCAGATGTTCTACTGTGGCGGTTAGATCAAACTCTTGCACTGGAACCTACTTTGTCCGATCGTTGACCAGGCTGATTAGTCTGCACCTACCCCCCGGAGTACTGTGAGTTTGGCAACAGTCTCTCAAAATGCAAGGAGTGGTTACAAGCACAACACCCTGACCTGTACGAAAAGTATTATTCCGATGGTGTGTCCACAATTTCGTGATATCTTGCTCACCCTCATGTCCGGATTCTCTTTATTCTCAAGTGGCTCTGAAAGCCAAGCTCGGAACAATAAGTCAAGAAGCGCAGAGCAAATTGGAGGAAGAAACGATCAAGAAAGAAGCTAAAGCAGATGCCAAAGCAGATGCAGCCAGAAAAAAGAAATTGGTGTGTTCTTGCAGTCTCTGACGGTCTCATTCAAATTCTAACTGAACTTCTTAGGCCTCTCATGTAGAAACCTCATTTGATCCCAATACCCTGTTCGCTTACCTTTCTCCTTGTAGGTTATCATTAAACGGATAGAGCGAAATAAGCGTAAATTTGTGACCTCGATTCGTGGTCTTGAGGCCTTCGGTATGGTTGCTTGCGTCTGCACACCTGGGTCAATTGTAACACTAGAGACAGGTGTCGATCTGAAGAAGGCCGCCAAACTATTCGCTCAGCGATTTGCGACAGGCGGGTCTGTTACGAAGAATGCCGCTGGCATTGACGAAATCGTCGTGCAAGGCGACGTCTCTCAGGAAATCTACGATATGATCGCCGAAGCAAATGAAGACGGTAAGGGTGGAAAGAAGGGGCTTGACATTCTCAAAGGTGTGTTAATAGACAACATTGAGCTTGTCGAGGAGAAGAGGAAAAAGGACACCGAACAATGATTATGTTTTTTTTTTTTTTTTTATCACGTGACCACTATCACCTGTGGTGGTCACATGATTGCACGCGTCGCCGTATGACTACGCGATCGCGCTTGCGTTCGTCTTGTATTAGTAGCGTGCAAAACTATGGCACGCGTAGATAACAAACACAGCTCTACTAACATGGGTGGTGACCACACCGGTGAGCAGCTAGTCAATTGGCTTATGAGCAAGAACTCCGTTGCGACTTGCTTTATCAAAGACGTACTTTCCATGTCAGAGAGTGAAAGCAGGGGTGGGAGGCACTTTCGACTCTCCATGCGGATTCCAACTCATATTCGACTCGACACGTAACAGGCCTTCCATATTATCACCTCGGACGTGTGCCATGCAGATCAGTCTCCTTAGTTGCCATAGTAGTCGAAGCCACGGCGTACGAGAATCGTGATCTTTACACCCGTGAGCCGTATTGCCTCTGCCGGACGACGTCGAAACCCATTTACAGTGGACGATGGGACCGGGACCGTCGAATGTACGTTTCGGGTCGACCAGGATGCTCAAGGGGGTCGAGCGAGCAAAAAGCACGACGCTCCCCGTTCAAATCAAGAGCCGACAAAACAGAGATCTTCTCCCCTTATCCCCGTTGGTTCTGTGGTCAGAGTTCAAGGTAGAGTTCGTGCGAAGCGGAACTCAAGGGAGATCTACGGCGAATCAATCGGTCCGTCCATACCGAAACTCGTTCTTGAGAGGCTGTTCTGACGACAAGTGTGTAGAGCGATGCCATGGCCCCGGGGTCGAGCTTGCTCATTGGCGACAAGTCATTGCTTTGCATGAAAAGCACTACTTCGTGCCCGAGGAATTCGTCGTCCCTTCATCTAGTGCTGTTGCTTTTGGTGCCCAAGATGTCCCACGTACCCCGAAATCTGCAGCAACTAATGTTCCCATTCCCGTCTCGACGCCTAGCACTCATTCTACCCCATCTTCTTCCGCTTCGTTGAGCCCTCAAAAGTCGTCCAAGGACCCTTCTGTGCGTCCGAGTTTTTCTATATTCAATAAACATCCCTAACTCTCAAGATATCAGCTCCCCCCGCGCCTTCGTCACCCTTCCCGTCTTCGCAGTCGTGACCTCACAGAGAATACGTTCCGCATATACGTGAAGCATTTCATGGACAACCTACGCTACCTGAATTTCGGTTCTCAGTCCTGCGGAAGCGACTCGGATTCCGACACCAATCCCGCTGCCGAAGCACAAATGCCGAAAACGCCGACCAAGCAAAGTCCGACGACATTCGACGAACGTACTCCACGATTGCGACGCCGCGGTGACGCCCTCTGCACTCCGCGACCGCCGTCCCGTCATACGTCATGTGTCGGACGCCCCGGCTTTTGTGATGAAGCACGGGCCGTGGTTGGCTGTACACTCTCGTTTCTGCTCCGTGTCCCCGAGCTCGCGACCCTGGCGCGCAGGGTAGTAGAAGCTGAGGCGCGTCGCCGCGAGAAGACGAAAAGACCCCAGTCCGGCGCGGCAAACGTCGACCCTGCTGCCGGGAAACGCAAGGGATTGGCGTCGAGTACAGAGGGGTCTACCCCAAAAGTCAAGCGTTTGTTCTCCTGGGCTATCCGCAAACTCTATCAGGACGGCAGTATCATCTTGTGGGACGGTCCCGTTCTTTCTCCTCCCGAACCCCATGCAACACTAGACTCGAGTATGCTATATCGTTCGACCTTACTAGATGACAGCTGTGGATCGAGCACGACCTTGAGACTCGGTTCGCAGTCAGCCGATCACACCGAGGACCTCTCAGATCCTCCGTCAGACGAGGAGGCATACGCTTCCCTTTCTACACTGTACCTGGCGACGCAGGTCGAAAGGGCGATCCGCTCGCTGCAGACGCGCCAAAAGGGAGAAGCCGAGAACGCATTCTTAGGACCAGCCGTCGCACGGAGACGGCACCTACCGCTCCCTGGTCCAACGACCGATGACATCACGAATCACCTGAAGCGCGAAGACGACCGATGGAAACGAGTCACCACATGGGCCATTCAAGAGGCCCTGGAGTGGCTGCGGGATAATGGGCTGCGTTTGGTGTGTTAGTGAGGATGGCGGAGGGAGGTGGGAGTTGTGTTCATGAGCTGGGACTATTATGGTTCAGATATGACTCGTACGTGAGCTAATGAGACCCTCGAGGGCATGATCGTGCTACAAAGTTCATGGCAAACAAAAAAAGAGCCCTCGCGGTCCTACAACATGTCGGTGGTCTACAAGAGGTTATGGTTTGAAAGCGTTCCAAGCATCATTCAGTGCACCAAATACACCATTAGCAATCATCCTTTGCTCCAACGTAGTGTTTTTGACATTAAGCTACGAGAAAAACAGCGAGCGTTGAAACGTGTCCAGCATACATACTTCGGAGAAACGGACGCACCTTGTCGGGGTGTAGTTTGGCAATAGCCTTGGTATACCGAATTTTCACCTGGTTGGACGTGACCAGCTCGGCCATTCCGACCTTCTGCCATCCGAGTTCAGGCCATAGCACGGTGTCGAGACTTGCCACCAATGCACGCAGATTCGTCTCCTTCCCATTCTTCCACGCGCCGAGTCGCGAGTCGACGCTGTCCTTGAGCTCGAGACGCGCTTGCTCTTCCGCTTCCGCCTCTTGATTGGCCTGTTTAAGTCTGACTACCGCCTCGGAGGGTGGCGTGGGCCCGCGGCGTGGCGCCGGGCGTTTCGTGGGCCGCGATGCGTTGTTCACCCGCGGCGCGGACGAAGTGACGACATCCGGTGCGTCGCCGGCGCTAACCATCTTCTTGCATCGCCCGATACCGCTCAGAGCTTCGCCTCGGTGCTTGCTGGCAAAGTCTGCACCGACGATAGATTCCCAGTCCTGTCGCGCCAAATCCCACTTCTCCTTGCCCTCGTACGCTTCCGCCCTTCGGCGCCACGCCTTGCCGAGCGCGTCGCCCAAATCGACGCCCGCCCCGTCCTCCTCTCTCGTCACTTTGGCCTCTCGCGCCGGATGATAGGACGGGCCGACCAGGGCGATGACCGCGGTAAAGTCATCGATGGCCCCCGATATATTTCCCGTCTTGAATCGCGACAATCCGCGGTTGTTCAGCAATGGCACATGCAACAAGTGTGAGTCCGGTAATCGGGCGATAGCCGACGTATAAGCTGCTTCAGCTTCGGCAAAGCGCCCGAGCTTGAACATCTCGGTACCTGACGCCTTGTAGTTCACCCGAAACAGAGATCGCAGAAGGCGAAGCGGAGATGACGTTTCGTTGGGCCGGACGAACCGGAGACGGCGCGCGGAGCGACACTGCTTGGACAGGAGCTGTGCGAGAACCGGCGCTACGACGGAAGGGCGACACGTAGGCTGTGGGTGTGTCTTCACTGAATAGATCAACCTTTTTGGTTTGCTCAGGGGGGGAAGGTTTAACCTGGGGACGTGCTCTTGCTGGTGCACGAGGATTGGGTGGCACCGGAATAGAGTCGGCCTCCTCATCCCGGAAGCTAGTCCGAGAAGGCTCTCCAGGAGAAATAGCTTGATCATTTTCGGGATTCTCCTGCATCCACCTGGGCCTCCCGCTGGGCCCTTCGTTATACCCCGTAGCCTCACCCCGCGAGCTTGGAGCGCGATCCTCATACGCTTTTGCCACTCTCGATTTTCCTTCCTTCCAAAACGCGTTAGCCCGTTGAAATACCCGAGAACCGATTTCGCTGGCTTGTGCTATGAGTTTGTCGGCCTGTTGTTGATAATTGGTTTCAGACGACGAAAGGGGAGGTCGCTCCCGGGAGAGGTAGGCTTGTTGCCCGGGGTGTTGCCGCGGTGGCTCAGACCTTTGTTCCTCGATTCCCCAGCCATCATCGTCCTGGAAACGGTCGCGCACCGCGCGCGATCCTCCCGACGCGCGTGCTGCGGTAGGAACCGGGGAAGACCGGGACGGCTCTGAAAGCAAAGCCTCCAACGCGGCCTGGACGTCAACGCCCGAGTCCGTGGAGGCAAGAGCCGCCCGGGCCTGGTCGGGGGAGAATCCCATCTCGACAATTTGGCCAATAAGGTGAGGTGGGGGAGAAGGAGGTCTATGAGCAGGGGCGACGTTCTAGAAAGGAGACTGTCAGAGAACTTGTGGGTCGTTGCCTTGTTATAAGACATTGACGCACCGAATGCGAGGAACGTGCTGTGGGTTGCTCGCGGGCGGGTTTACCTAGATCTCCCAATATATCGTCGTCGCTGCCAGAGTCATCGTCAAGCAAAGCGTTTTCACGATCCCCAAAATCAAAATCGCCGGGGGTATCAGAACGGGAAGGCGGTAAGTTTGATGCGGGCGAAGGAATGCGACGGTCTTGGTTAGGTGCCGAATTGAAATCGTCTAGGTCCCACAAGGAGTTCACCTTGGACGGACGCGGAGGGAGAGGGTCGCCTGAAGGCTTTGGATGGGAAACAAAGTCTTCGAGTCCCGAGTCATCATTCGACGGCTTGGGTGCCGGGGTAGTAGCGGAACCAAAAATCCAGTCATCGTCGACTTCTGGGGTCGCAGGCTTGGGTTGCAGCGAAGACGAGAAAGAAGCACCCCCCGCGAGGGAGTCAAGTCCTGCCCAAGCAGACGAGGTTTGCAATAGTACGGGGGGCTGCTGAGTGACTCGCGCGTTAGCCCTCGCTGCTTGTTCTGCTATACTGAGGTTGGCATTGTTGGGATTGGATCCGAATGATCCCGAGAGTAGATCACCGAACGCGTCTCCTGAGGTACTCGGCGCTGCACCGCCGTTCGATTTTTGAGCCACAGCAGCCGGCGCGGATGGAGTTAGGGAGCGCGGACTTGGAGTCTTGGACGCAGACGCCGCGAGCATGGCAAACGCGTCATACTTCGGGCGAAGAGCTCCAGGCGGTGGTGCAGGACTCGCACCTAGCTTTCGAGCAGGCTGCGAGGGTTTCACAGGAGCAGAGGAGCTCCAAAGGTCAGCAAAAGAATCGGACATAGTAATCGATAGTGTTGGAGGCGCTCCTGGCGCGGTCTCTGGGGTTTGTTCGCCTACGAGTGTCCGAGGAATCGAGGAAGGGTTACATCGCTCTAACCCTAACCCTAACCCACGGCTATATCGGGCCAACTTGCCGAAGGCCCCAAAGTGCTGGCCGAACCATTTGGCGAAAGCGCCGATCGACGATGCTCTTGAGACCATGTGCTCGTCGGTCTCTGCCACCAGTTGCCACGACCAACTTTGAGAAGCAATACCCGGCCTCATTCTTCACTTTCTGGCAGTGCTTATTATTTGACGACGCCCATATTTTACCCAAACTCTGGTATGGTCATCGCGTTCTTTGGTATATTCCTCGCATTTGACCTCAACTACAGTACCCCATATCGGCCACCTTTATACATTGGTAACTACAGATATCCTCGCGCGACACGCCAGGCTCTCTCGGCCAGATAGACTCGTCAACTTCCTTACTGGTACGGATGAACACGGCCTCAAAATTCAGAGAGCGGCCGAGGCACAAAATTCAAAACCCTTAGAGTTCTGCGACCGTATAAGCGACCGTTTTCGTGTGTGTTTACTTTCTTTCCGTTGAGTTCACGCGATACTGACTGTGTTGTCCCTGAAGGTCCTCGCAGGTAAAGCAGACGCCTCGTATACCAGGTTCATCCGGACTTCAGAGAAAGACCATCACTATGCCGTGCAGCATGTGTGGGTAGGCGACAGTGCAGCCCTTTCTTTTAAGTTTTCTCACGGCCACTGTAGCGCGAATTGGACTCGAAAGGGTTGATTTACAAAGGTTCTCACAAAGGATGGTACTCCATCTCCGACGAGTGTTTCTACACAGACAATCAAGTCGAACGTCTTGGGAGTCCGGGAAGTTCCATTGAGGAGGTCGTTGTGTCCAAGGAGACTGGCTCCGTGGTTGAGTGGACGGAGGAAGAGAACTACAAATTTCGCCTCTCGAACTTCCGCAATTTCTTGCTTGCAAGATATCAGTCGGACCCCCACGTGATCCATCCTCCACAGCAGCATGCAAACGTTCTAGATATGTTGTCCATGCCACTTGAAGATCTGTCAGTGTCCCGCCCTCGTCATCGCCTGCATTGGGGGATCGCCGTCCCGAATGACCCCGCACATACGGTGTACGTGTGGTTTGATGCCCTGATAAATTATTTGACCGGAGCTGGATACCCCTGGAACGTGGAGAAAGAGAGGATCAATTCGTGCTGGCCGCCAGACCTTCAGGTCGTTGGTAAAGATATCGTGCGGTGGGTTTCAGCTTTGCGCCGTGTTTCCGGGTCTGACGTCGATAGCTGATAGCTTTCATGCTATATACTTTCCGGCCATGCTTCAAGCCCTAGACCTACCTCTCCCTAAAAGGCTCCTAGCTCACTCCCATTGGACGGTGAACCGGCGTAAGATGTCTAAGTCTATAGGCAATGTTGTGGACCCCTTCGAGGCCATCGATGAACTAGGGGCAGACCCAGTCAGGTATTATCTCGCTCGGATTGGTGGCCGCTTCAAGGATGACGTCGGTGAGCTACTTTATCGCTCGCACATAGAAAGGCTTCCGAATGGAATTTCGGGCGTTTTTACTAGACTGGTCAAGTGAACAACTGGAAAACAACGCTTCGGAACTGCAATCCTTACTCGGGAACTTCTACTTGCGCATAACATCTGCTGCCATTCGAAAGCGTTTACCCGAAGATTTTCAATCGTGTTCCCGAGAAACACTAGAGCGGTCAACGAACGTTGAAAAACTTACAGAAGTGATGGGTCCTCTCAAGAGTTTGGCCGCCGTAGTCGACAATCATCTTGAGGAGCTTCGTATTGCGGAGGCTCTAGAGGCCATCATCGCCCAACTAAAAGCTGTTCGTCCGGATTTCATTTGATGACGATATTCATTCATCCGATCACCACGCTTCCTTCTCGCAGGCCAATACGATGATGAACGCGACCGAACCATGGGCCAAAGACACACCACAGGCACTTATTGGGGAGGTGTACGCTCTGTCTCTTGAAACTCTGCGCATCTGTGGTATTCTCCTGCAGCCGTTTACCCCTGCCAAGGCTGGGATGCTGTTGGATGCCATGAGTATATCTCCCTCGGAACGTTCCTTGCAACATGCCCGATATCTCCCCGGCACGGTTAGCAGTGCCACGCAGGGCGTCAAGCTATTTTCGCGCGTGTCACGCGGAAGATACGCAATCTAGATGGAGTTACTACACAACCATTCCGGCTTGTCGGCGCTTTTATTGTACGTTACATTCACACCGGACGGTCCGCTGGGATGCACATGGTACAACTTCTGGTATTTGTCTTCGTTTGGGAACAGAAGGTTACATAAGTGGCGGCAGCATGTGGAGCTGGATCGAACGGACAAGGGTGAATGGAACAACGATATATCATAACGCCAGCCGTGTATGCTCCACTTGACTCTACAGTCGTGCAAATGTGGAAAGTTTCGCGTCATCTGGACTAAATTTCCATAACCGCATGGGATTACGACAATGACAGCACAAAGATCCTACGGCCTAAAAGTAGGCAAAAAACCGGGGACGCCGGATCATCTCGTGGAGCGATAACTTCACGTTTATGAAAGTGAGGTGTTTGAGCTTAGGGCAAGGGGTAACCATTGCGAGTGATAGGGGGAGAGATAACGGGTATATTCTTTGAAAGGAAATGTATGCCCAGCTTGACCGGTTCATCCTCTTTCGTCCGCGCTTCTTTCGCCCACCGCTTTCTCTCTTTTAAACACCCTCTGTGGAGGTCTGTGGTCATCTCACTCCATCCCCTCCATGCCTGATACAGCAAACCATAACATTGACACCGTCATAGATGGTCAGCTCTACATCGGAAAGTACGCGTTTCTTTCACGTCCGCTCCTTCCCTTTTCGGATCGTCTCATATCCCTACCTCACAGTCCTTTCCGCTGCAAAGTCCATCGACCTTCGCCGACGTTTTGGCATAACGCACATCGTCTCTGCATGTCCGGATTATCCCTTGCAAGGGCCCAACCACTTGACAATACCCGTGCAAGACTCCGAATACGAGGACATTCTCATCCACCTTCCTGAAGCTTGTCGCTTATCAGGGGCGCAATAAATGGCGGCGGCAGAGTACTGGTTCACTGTCTCATGGGTATCTCAAGGAGTGCTACTATAGTTGCGGCGTACTGTGAGATTTTTTTGGTTCCGCGGCGGTGTTCAATAGCGGCTTAAACTCACCACGTAGTAATGTCGGCTCGTCACATTTCCACGCATAAGGCGATCGCCCTCATCAAGAGAGGTATTTACTTACTGTACCTCCCTGTCGCTCGCTCGCTCACCTATCTTTACTACTGCAGCCCGTCCGCAGATACAACCAAACTATGGCTTCCTCAAGGAACTTCACGTTTTTGAAGCGTGCAACTACGAGTTGTCCCTTACGAACCCCACTTACCGTGCCTGGAAGCGCAGGCACCGCCAAGATGTCACTAGTTTTCTGAGCAGTTTAAGTGACACGACTTGTATTATACCGGAGAAGCTTTCTCTGAGCAGGTACGACAGATACGCTGCTCACTGGTTGACATTCCGTTAATAAGTCCCGCCATAGCGACTTCCCCACGGACCCGGAACAAGCTGCATGCCTAGTTGAATACCTGGGTCTAACGCATTGCATATCATTGTCGCCGTCTGCTACCTTTCCCTCCAACATCGGTCTCAAGCATAGTCACATCGAGATACCCTCATCCAACAAAGCAGCTCTTCTCCTTTCATTACCGACTGTCTGCAAATACATTCAAGATGCCGTGGAACATAGAGGTCGTGTTCTCGTCCATTGCCTTACAGAATCCACCGCTGCCATCGTGGCTTGTGCCTACGGTATGTTTCAATTTTGTTATTATCTTCGATCGTCGCCAACACTCGCGTAGTGATGTGGAGTCGACACGCTTCCTATAAGCAAGCATACAGGACCCTACACGAAGGTGATTCCTGTTCATGTACATATCTTGACAGTGACTGATGATTTAACTCAGCGCTTCCTTTGTTTAATGCAACTGAGAGTTTCACGAAATTATTGGAACTCTACGCCACGTGCAACTGTTCACCAAGCATCGATCACCCCGCTGTCCGAGGCTGGCTGGGTACTGGCTATCAGTACAACGTTGCTATACCAGTTCAACAACCTAGCTCAGCCGTTGTACCGTTATCTCCCACGAGACGGGCACCTGGAACAGCCTTGGCCACTCCTCTTCCAAAACAATGGACAAAGGCCGGAAACCAAGCGGGTCATACTTTGAGTTCACTGAGACCAGTGACACTGGATGGATGATTTTTGGAGCAGGGAAGCACACTTTTCACCCGGACACCCGTTGCCTTACCCCTTGCACCATTTATACCTACATTGTACCTGTTCGTCGCACGCGACATAATTGACACTCCAAATTGTGAGACCCTATATAGCCTTTGGAAACGTTCGCCGCCATAAGGAGCGCGTTATGTAACTTAGGGGGAAACACAGGCCCTGGGGGTGTATACTGAGCGTTCCTGGCAAGGCGCGCGCTCACTGCACCCACATCAATCGCCTGGCGATGTTTGCTCCAAGGACTCTTCGCATAGCTCTTCTGAACATAAACCGCCGCCACTTCTCCGTTGGCCGTTGGCCCTCCAATTCTCCTTTCTTCCAGCCCGGCCCGCTCCATTGGTTCACCTAGGCGGCGGTACACCGTTCTCACAAGTAGCAGTGACGAGGCTGACGTCTCAGAGTTGGGCGATGAGTTCTTTGGTATCTATTCGGTTATTCTACCACCGGAGCCCTTTGTTTTCGGGGTTTCTCACATTGTCCAACGTCCTGTGCCCCCGCACATCCCACGCCCACCTTATGTGACACCTTCCTCCCGTCCCCATGGTCGTGGGGTAACTTCTACTTCCGGTGATGGCCGCATAAAGCTCGGTAGCTCGGGAGAGCGGCGATTGAGAAGCGCTGCCCGGTTGGCCCGAAATGTCCTGGAGTACGCAGGTACATTGGTGAAGGTCAAGACTGGTTGGCATCGTAATTCGCTTGCAGCACTGACCTTCAGGTAGGTTGGCTCCACCACGGATGAATTGGACGCCGCAATTCATGAGTATATCGTGGCTCACTCAGCCTATCCATCGCCTCTTGGATATTCCGGTTTCCCCAAAGGCTTGCTGCACTAGCGTAAACAACGTCATAACCCATGGAATCCCAGATGAGTATGTCTTTCGTCGATGCACAGTTCTTGCTACTCGTCTCACACATGTCCAGTCGATGTCTCGAAGACGGAGACATTGTGAACATAGATATAACTGTATACTTAGATGGGTATCACGGGGACACGTCACGAACGTTTCTGGTTGGCAATGTGGTGAGTGAATTACCTTGACATAGCGACACTGTATAACGCCGCCATTAAGGACGAGGCGGGAAAAGAGCTAGTCGTCACGACGGGCGAGGCTTTGGATGTTGGAATCGCCGTCTGTGGGCCTGGGAAACCCTTCAAGTCTATTGGACAGGCGATACACGATTTTGCCGATCGTCGGGGTTACTCGGTGTCAAGTCAGTTTACGGGTCATGGGATTGGCGAGGTGTTTCACCGTTCACCATGGATATTGCATCACCGTGAGTTGAACTATCTATGAGTATTGAACGTGAACCATAAGTTCTCAGGTAACGAAGAACCTGGGACTATGATGCCGGGACATTGCTTCACGATCGAGGTAAATACGTCGTCCGCCGTGATCTCGTGAACCTTGACGTCCTCCGAGCCATGTCTCATTCAAGGATCTAATCCAAGGGGTTGGATTTTCCCTGACGGTTGGACAGCTTCCACCGAGGTAGAGCCCCCTATTCGTCATCCAGTCCTATACTTACCCAAACCAGAATTGTGCATCGAAGTGCACAGAAGGAACATATGGTTCTGATCACAGAAGACGGAGCGGAGGTCATTACTCGAGACTAATGCGGACAGCGGGTTCTACTACTACTGCTGGTGCTGACCGCCACGTCGTAGGCTCATGGGTGCCTCTCCGAAAATGTCTCACATTTGGCTGTACAGTATTCTATTGCGTAGACAGCAGAACCATTTGGTCCTGATAGGACACATTCTCACAAACACAGAACCGAGGGCAAGAGCTTGCTGTTGCACTACAATTCCTTAAATCCGGTGTTTACGTCGTAGTACTGCCACTGTCTGTGGTATCCAATGTAGATGTAGACGTAGACTCCTCAGAGTGCCGACCCGGTCACGAGTCTGAGGAGGCTGAGTGTTTTCGGATAAGGCCGGGACAAGCTACTGTAGTAAGCCCCTCTGCGACACGGTAATAATATTGCCAGCGTGATGAGCAACGTTTTCCCCCTACCCTATCGACTATTTTTTCTCTACATCGAACCCATATCTGCGCTCGCGGGGGCATATTATGCCGCCGCCCACCAAAATGACTACCTTTGTGACCTGGTTACTCCTACCAAGAGCCAGTTCACCCGGGCTACCGTAGACACACCCACCAGCATGAGCCTATTCCAGCTCGCAAACCTCTACCTGCTCTTCGCCCTAAATGAACACCTCGTGTTATCCTCCACCTCATCTTTGAAGACTTGGAGGCGCCTTTTGTCCTGTCTACTCATTGCCGATTTTGGCCACCTCGCCACGAATGTCTCCGGCAGGGCCTGAGATCTTCTGGAGCGTTTGGAGGTGGAATGCGATGGCTTGGGGGAGTGTGGGATTCGTCTACTTGGGCGCGACTATTCGAATATGCTTTTTGATAGGTGTGGGGTTCGGGCGCGACGGACACGACGTGTCGAAGCACGCGGCGGACTCGAGTAGAGCGGCCGTAAAGTCCGGCAGAGCAGAATGAAGTGAGGAGGGTGGCATCCGTTCGGAGGTAGGTGCTTCCGGTTCACGGATATTTCACGTTGTCGGCGGCTTGTATGTCCGAGCGGAGGATCCTGATGATGTACGAATCGAACACATTCATCGCGTACTGACCGTGACCGGCAGGAGTCTCTAGCTTTACTTTCTGGCCCCTGTGCTGTCCTTGTGGATAGATATTCTCCCTCTGTGGCGCTCGCGGTTTTCATTACAATTTCTTGTTCTAGTGCTTTCAGAAATGTTCCACTTGCCCGCCGGTCTTACAAGAATACCTTTTCTCTGATCGAGAACGGTGTATACGATATTCAATCGACACGACCACTATTCTTTCATTAATCTAGAGTTCAATCTACCACCATTGGGGTCCATTACATCATGAGGCTGGGTGTACGGACGTGATCGACACATTTCTGCACCTTTGAATTCCAAGCTTGTCGTGGAATCTTTGTGAATTCGGGACTTTGGACTCCATCACTGGGCTGCCCAAGGTCGCTCCGCCACTCGACCTAATAATTAGTGCCGATCTGACGATGGTTGCTGTCAATCAAGGACGCCAACCAAGTTTGATGGGGGAACAAAAACTGATGGAGAGTGTGAAAACGAGCCAGGATGAAGCGCTAACCTCAGAGAGTGAAGGAACACGACACTATCCGAGCAATTCGTTATCTTCTTTGGGCATGGGCAAGGCGACTAGAAGTCGTCCAAAATGGACCACCCTTCCTTGGAGAATTGTTTCGCTGCATATAAACAAGTGCCCCCTCTGATGTCTGACGGATTTCAACCTCGTTTGCCTTCCTTTCTTTCCGCCCGAATCTGCGCTCCCTCCCTCCGGTGTCAGGTCCCTTCACCCCATCTTCGAATCTCCTCGCGATGCCCTCCCTCTCGGATTTCGTCTTTGACCACACTTTCGCCATTGTTGGTGCATTCGTCGTTCTCTACTTCGTTCTTTGCGCAACATATCAGCTCTGCCTTTCTCCTCTTTGCGATATCCCCGGTCCTTGGTATGCGGCGGTATCCGACTTTTGGCTCACAACACACGTTCTTCGTCTCCAGCAATGCAGGACTATCCATACCCTATTTGAGGTGTACGGCCCTGTCGTACGTGTTGGCCCAAATAAGGTGGTCTTCAATGATCTTTCCACTACGAAGAATGTCTACTCTCTTCTCAAATTTGACAAGAGCGCGTACTATAAGAGTCTCCTTACGTTCGTGCTCTTTCCTCGCGTGGTAACTTCGTACTCATCAATGCCGCAGGAACGATAATGACCATGCGTACGGATCGTCCCTTCCGCATACGAATAGCCGCGGCGGCCTGACAACGTTTTCTGCAGCATGACCACTTTACCTCACACATCTCACGTTTTCCGGAAGAAAGGCTATGCTCCACACTATATCCCTACCAATCTTGCCCAGTTCCAGCCGGATATACACCACTCTGCCCTCGAATTGGTTAATGTATGAAACGTCCAATACCACCTTCTATCATGACATGAGCCTCACTTGCCTATAAAGATCCTCGACGGAATTGTTAAGGGAAATCCCGTCGACTGTCTTACTTTCTTTCGCCACTTTATGGTCGACGTTGTCTCGGCTTCCTCGTTTGGCTACCATGTTGGCGCTCTCAGAAAGTGGGCCATGGATGCAGAAGACCCGCTGGTCACAGCAATCGGGGATTTTCCAAAGCGGGGAATACTTGTATGCCCAACGTATTCACGGAGTAGCTCACAAACTCAACTTTGCCCACGTCAGCGGAGTGCTGTCCATAAACGAGCTTGGAACCTAGTCTGCACTATTCCTAATCGCCGCTGGCGTCAGCTCTGCAACTCTGACAGAATAATGGCCGAGGCAAGTGATCACGGTTTGAGAATTGAGGTCTCGCTAGTCCTGATTATCATCTTGGCTAGTTCGTCAGTGCAAGAGTCTACGAGACGAAGTCACAAATGGTCTCCGGAGCCTCAGAGCATTCTAACAGGGTCACTCTTGCTCAACGTCTCCTCCGCTATTACTCAGGATCATCGACTGCTACAACTTCTGACCGGGACGTCATATCTGAACACATGGGTCATCTGTGCGTTTTTTACGTCAAATGATCTCTGAACACCCGACAACTGGATCGTGTATCCCTACAGCGTTGGTGGATGTGATACGAATTCGACGACACTATCGTACCTCTGCTGGGAGCTCAGCCGCCGTGCCGATGTCGCAAAGAAACTCCGGGCTGAGTTGGACATGGTTATGCCCAATTGCAAGACTTTTCCAGATATCTCCACCCTTCAGAACCTTCCCTATTTGAGCGCGTTCATCAAAGAAGGTTAGGCCGAACTTCGTGCTTACTGCGTCTTTTAATGGATTGTTCAAAGGTCTTCGTCTTTATGGTGCCGCCCCCAGCCTACTCGAGCGCGTCGTGCCGAGCTCGAGTGTCAAGACGTCTGTACCTGAGGCGTTCGACTTGATGGGTTATGCCTTACCCCCAGGGACGGTCGTCGCCACCCAGGCGTGGTCTTCACACCGTGATCCGATAATATTCCCAGCCCCGGAAACCTTTTCCCCCGAGAGGTGGCTAGAAACTGGGGACAACAAAGAGCAACTTGAAGCCATGAATTGGCATATGATGCCTTTCGGAACAGGCTCCCGTGTCTGCGGGGGCCAAAACTTAGCCCAGATTGTGTTGAGGATAGCCATAGCCGCGATTGTGAGAAATTTCGATTTGCTCTCACCACTAGAAACGACCGAAAAGAGTATGGAGATACGAGATAGTTTTGTATGTCATCCCTCTCACGTTCACCGTCGGAAGCCCCATGTTAACTCGATAACCCGAAGGTTATCTTTCCGGCATCAATGGCCTGCCATCTGATCTTCAACGCACGCAAGGCTGAGAGTGAATAAATTTCCACACCGGCACTTTGCGATTACGGGACTTTCTTTCTCCCCCCTTCCTGTTCATTACTTTCTTGCTTTTACTTTAATGCATTCCGAGTACCGATTCCTGGGTTCATGTCGGCTGCTCGCTAATTTGAATTGCTATTTGTTGTTTTGGCCACAGAATGTGGTTCTGGATACCCCCACTACTTTACAATCGCCGTAATATCATGGATTATTGCATCACGTGATTTGATGAAGGGCCGGTGCTTTCGCGTTGCCCAATGTGCAAGGCGCAAACGCGACTAGCCGCGTCTCCACTGAGTCCAGCACAAATGTCGTCTCCCCCACTCCCTCGTTCATCTCTTCCTCCGAGCAGTGCTCAACAGAATTTCGCTGTCCCCCAATGCGCAATCTTCTACCCGACAAGCGACGCGTCGCACTACAGACGCACTCAGTTTTGGAGATGAGGGGAACGATGCTCGAGAAGATGTCACCGAGACAAGCTCGAGAAGGAGACGGAGACCAAGGGCCGAACAACAGCAACAACTAAACGGAGATATACCCATTGTGAAGGATGCCGTAGGCGAGAGCGTTGCAGAGGCCTTCGAAGCATTTTTGAAGACGTAAGTCGCCCCGCTTCACGGTCGCACAGTACATCCAGCGAGCCTACTTAGCTTCACAGGAGATGTAGCTCTCTCCGGAACCCCTGGCCCGGATGACGATGTCCCTATAGCTGGTGATGGCGAGCTTATCTATGTCGAGCAAATCCACACCATGCGTGAATACCAACTTGCCACGCTCTATGTCGACTATGGCCACCTCTTGCAAAAGGACGATGTACTCGCCGACGCCATCCAAAGACAGTATTATCGATTTCTGCCGTATCTTAGGAAGGCCCTTTACAATTTAGTTGCCGAATATGAACCAGAATATCTCAAAATCAATCCCACTTCAGCCGCTATGGATTCAACGAATTTGCAATCCCGCGAGTTCAACGTCGCTTTCTATCATCTGCCCTTAGTTTCTGCCATCAGAGATCTCAAAACAGACAAGATCGGGACCTTGATGAGCATCAGCGGGACTGTGACGCGTACGAGCGAGGTCAGGCCAGAACTCCTCTTCGGCAGCTTTATATGTGAAGTATGCAGAGCCCTTGTGCACGAGATCGAGCAACAATTCAAGTATACAGAGGTTCGTACTCAGAGGGTGTCCTTATGATTGTCCGCTAAGAGACTCTTTGCAAACCCAGCCGAATTTATGCCCAAATCCAACATGTGGCAATCGCTCAGCATGGCAGCTCCAAATTGATACTTCAAAGTTCACCGACTGGCAAAAAGTTCGTATTCAGGAGAATCCATCTGAAATCCCCACGGGATCGATGCCCCGGTCTCTGGACGTCATCCTTCGATCCGAGCTCGTCGAACGCGCGAAGGCTGGCGACAAATGCGTCTTCACTGGTTCGTTCATAGTAGTCCCTGATGTTAGCCAGCTTGGCCTACCTGGTGGCAACAATGCCGAGCTCCAGCGGGAGTCCAATCGAAATGGCAGCGCCAACTCTATCGGAGGAGGTGGCGTCACTGGCTTGAAAGCTCTGGGCGTCCGAGACTTGCAGTACAAAACTGCTTTCTTGGCGTGTATGGTACATGATACAGATGGAAGGGTGAGACGTCCCTTGAGATCCTTAAGTCGTCTTTGTAGTTAAACATGTGCCAGGGGTCTGCGAATGTCCGGGGTGAAGACGAAGATGGAGAAGACGACGGTTTGGCATTTGCCAAATCCCTTACAGAACCAGAGTTCGAGGAACTCAGACGTATGATCGAGTCGGACCATATCTACTCTCGACTGGTGGAGAGCATCGCGCCGACGGTCTACGGGCACGAAATAGTGAAGAAGGGTCTGCTGCTTCAGCTTATGGGAGGCGTACACAAGCAAACCTCAGAAGGCATGCATCTTCGTGGGGACATCAACATTTGCATCATTGGCGATCCGTCAACGTCAAAGTCACAGTTCTTAAAGTAAGTTACTTTTGGTTCTGCGCACCCAGTTGCCGATCAATTCTATCAGATACATTTGCTCGTTCCTTCCTCGCGCGGTTTATACTTCGGGAAAGGCCTCCTCGGCAGCGGGTCTTACTGCAGCGGTTGTGAAAGACGAAGAGACAGGAGACTTCACTATTGAGGCCGGCGCATTGATGCTTGCGGATAACGGAATTTGCGCCATCGACGAATTTGACAAAATGGATATTTCGGACCAAGTCGCCATCCACGAAGCTATGGAACAGCAGACCATATCCATTGCCAAAGCGGGTATTCACGCCACACTCAATGCGCGCACAGTCCATCCTTGCCGCCGCAAACCCCATTGGTGGCAGGTACGATCGCAAGAAGACGCTTCGGGGGAACGTTGCGATGACTGCTCCGATCATGAGTCGTTTCGACCTCTTTTTCATAGTCCTGGATGAATGTGACGAGAAGGTTGATCTTAACATAGCGAAGCATATCGTTAATGTCCATCGTTTTCGAGATGACGCACTGCATCCAGGAATTCAGTACGGAAGCTCTGCAGAGGTACATACGTTATGCTCGGACTTTCAACCCTAAGGTTTGTCTCCGTTCACAGAACGCTGGGCATACACGCTAACGACTTAGACCGTTGAGTAGCTTACACCCGAGGCTGCAGACCTTTTGGTCGAGAAATACAGGGTACTTCGCCAAGACGATGGATCCGGCGCTGGTCGAAATTCCTATCGTATCACGGTCCGTCAACTCGAGAGCATGATTCGCCTCAGCGAAGCAATCGCTCGAGCGAACTGTACTTCAGAAGTGAGTGCTTTTTTTCTTGTTCCTTGTAATGGGAGGGAACAAACCCATCTTTCAGATTACGCCGGCTTTCGTGAGAGAAGCGTATAGTCTTTTGCGACAATCTATCATCCACGTCGAACAAGATGACATAGACTTCGATGAGGAGGAGACGGAAATAGCCCGTGAAAACGTGCAGCCTAAGATGAGCGAAGATGATAGCCAAGACGTCGCAATGTCCGGCGGTGACACAGAAATGTCAGAACAGACGTACGCTGAGCAGTCAGGGCCAGATGGGTCGACAAGCACACAAGTTCAGAGTCTGGTGACACCTAAGACTCCACAAAACGATGGGCCCACCTCTTCGAAACGCAGAATGGTCATCACGCACGACAAGTACATGACCCTGCAAAGTCTAATCGTCTTGCACCTCGCCGCTGTCGAGCGGGAGACTGGCAAGGGGATAGACCGAGACGAACTTATCGATTGGTACTTAGAGATGAAGGAAGAGGAGATTCAAGACGTCGATGAGTTGGAGTACGAAAAAGAACTCATCACGAAGGTTCTAAAGAAGCTTGTAAAGGTCAGGTGCCTCCACCAGTATAGACTCTGTAGCGGAGAGTGCTCACATTCTTCGGTCAACAGGACAACTATCTTATCCAGATCACAGGTGATGTACAAAACTCGCTACCTACATCTATGGATGAAAGTAGCACACAAGGAGGGGATATGCGCGTATTCTATATGGTCCACCCGGGTGTGGATACCGATTCTTCGTCTCAAGTTGCTTAGTCATCTGTCTTGCTGCTGTGTATGTCTTCTTGCCAGTGTACGCTTCTTATAGCATATAGCTACCCTCACCGTCGTTTTCCCCAATGCCCGATGACATTCTCATTGTACCAACAGTATTACCATCTGGTTCCCTCCACTTTGCTTCGGTGCAACAGCACGGGACGGTCGCTGATGTGATAAACGCCCTAAGCGACCTTGATGAAGTCAAGACCGATATACTCGGCAACTTGCACCCTCGCGGTTGGGCCATTCAGTTAATTCGTACGGAGACGGCCGGGTCGCCAGTGGGAAGAAGCCGAGTTGGAATCTTTAGGAGATGGTGTGTGTCACTCAATGTCCTCTCTGCCTCGTATTCAGTTGTTCGGGTCTCGCCCTAGGTCTTGTGGGGGAGTCGGTCAGAGTTGCTCCCTTGATTCAAACCACCTCGGACCCCTCGCTCGAGCGTCATTTCTCGTCTTTCGCATTGACATCTCATCTCCATTCTCCTGTCCTGCGTCTCGTTTCTCTACACCCTTCACTCTCCGTCACAGTATCGTTTCTCCGGGTCCCTGAAATCCACGATGGCTTCACTTGGAAGTGCTTCTTCTCGAGGGCCGCTACTGTCGCAGATGTTTCTCAGTCAATCTTAGACGCTCTCGGACTTACTAGGTCACTATCAGGGCCTGGTGGAGGTACTGTGCAGTATGTATTAGAGGATGTGTGGGCCGAAGACGATGTTGAGAGTGAGCTGCGATTGGCCTTCTCCATTCCATCGCTAAAGCGTGTCTTTAATTGTTCCCAGAGGCTTCCACACTCACTTCCGGACGCTTGCTTCTCCGATTTACTACTTTCTCCCGTGATCCCGCCTGGCTTTTCCGCGAAGGCGAAGCGATTCTTTCGGTTTTCAGTCCCGGACGAGTGGTATCGTCGCTCTCGACCACGCTCTACATCTTCTATGTCTGTTGAGCCGTCGGAATCTACAATCAAGGCGGTTCAGGAAATGGAAGCGTCAGAGGAAGAGGACGCGGGTGGAACAGCCAAGCAAAACCCTGCACGTCCGGCGTCTAAAGTGCCTTCGCCGGCGAAGCCGTCTACCGAATGGCGCCAATCTCTATCTCAGGCCCGATTCTCGAGCGTGTTTGACAGCTGGCTCCGCCCTTCCACATCGACATCTCCTCCTAAAGTGACCAAGGACTCACCCGAACGTGTGAGCGTCAGCGAGCCCAAACTCATGGGACGAACCAACGGAGATGCCCATTCTCAGACAAGCCAAGATGATAGCGGGGAAGACGGTTTGGACATAAATGAATTTGAGCAGATGCTGGTATGTGCGAACGTGTAAGTCACATACAATGTCCCTGAAGTACGGGTAGGACGATCTAGGCTTGAAAGAGCCGCAACGCCGAGCGATGCACCAGCTTTCGGGAGACAGGAAGTTGTACCTTTTAGACCAACATAGACAATCCAGAATCGCCGCTCCGAAATTCCACTCGCCGCATGGAGCACAGCCTTCATATTCTGCTACATACGGCCCTTCTAGCGCGGGAAATCTACTACCCTCGCATCGTTCCTCAATTGACTGGAGACTCTGGCTTAATCAAACGACTGTCGATCGGGGGCTGGGGTGCTGCAACCGCTCTTCCTCCGACCTACCTCTGGCTCGGACCGTAAAGGCGACCGGACGGAATCCAATTGGACGACCGTCCAGCAGGGGGCAAAGGCGACGGAGGAACCTCAATCTCTTCAGCCTCAGACCACAGGCGGGCTTTGGTCGAGCTTGTGGGCTTCTTCTGGCGGCGAGAAGACTACCAGTAAGGGTAGGCTGAAAGAAGGCAAGTCCCCGAAGTGGTATGTAAACGGTATTAAGGGAAAGGCCCTCGACACAAAACTCGTTAAACATCTGATTTCGCTGCGAGTTCATTTGTCCACCGCTCGTGTCTTCTGGGTAGGAGAATTTGTCGGAGCAGAGGGGGGGTTGGGCGTACTGAGTGCTTTATTGGCCGGCCTCGTTGGAAGAGCGGGGAAGAGGAAAGATCTCTCCGATATAGAAGATGCTGTACTCCTGGAAATCGTGAAAATCCTCAGGGTTTTGTCGAACACGGAGGTGAGCAAGCAAATAACGTCCGAATTAGCTTACGTTAAATGTAGCCCCCATCAGCCGGGATTCAATGCGGTCCTTGATTCGCCTACTACAATCACCCACATCGCCTACTCTCTACATCATGCATCATCCAAACTGCGAGCTTTGGTATCCGATCTTCTAGGCCGCCATATGCGTCTTAGCCATCCCTGAAGGCCACAAGATGGTCATGGCAGCGATGTCAGATTACCGAGTCGTATTTGATGAGGCGTTTCGGTTTGAGGAACTCATCGCATCGTTGCGCCTCCCTGAGTTTGATGCGGATGACTGCATGGAGAGTGTGGATCATTCCCTCCGAAGATGATGGCGCCTGGGAAGCACGCACGGCATCCATGGTTCTAATCAATGCTCTGACAAATGGCCCTGAGTCTTTGGAAGAACGAATTTTACTCCGTGAGGAATTCAGTAGACGAGGTTTAAATGAAGGTCATTGTCGTGAGTACTGGGTTTTTCGTCGCGATGTCATCATACTTACCCTGCGCTAGACCTTGCGATACATAAGACCACCCGAAGGGTTGGTAACGCAGCTCGACGTATACACAGAAGAGAAATTTGAAGATGAGGAAGACATGCGAGAACGCGCGTCTCACCTCGTCCAAGGTGACAGTCGGCACAACGCTCCTGAGTTAACGTCGGCCTTTGAGGAGCTTGTAAATCTGACGAGATCTCGCACCGAGGATTACGACCAGGATTATTAGGATTCTGAGGGCACTGATATCTCTGTTTCAACAGCAAGGCGAAAGGTACTGGTTGTTCACAGCTTCGCAATAGTCTGAACCGACATTCCTTTCTAGTATCTTAACGATAGATTTGTCCTCCATTAGTAGCAACTTTCGTTGAACAAACCAGTTCTATCGACGACTTGTGCGGCCGACCTCTCCATCCCGTGGTTAAGGCTAACGTCGACTAGACAGGGAGATTGGCCAACGTTCTTGAAGAACTTCGTGGCGAGCGTTCAAGACGTCACTGGCAACCCCGGCGAATTGTGGTCCCGCAGAGGATGGCACTAGCGTAGCCCTTCGCAACGAAGTCGAGACTCTTACAAGGACAAGTTGAGCACTTGACGGCCGAGGTGCGTCTCGGATCTGCGTCAAAGGAACCCCATTTAGTTGACGATCCCCGAAGAGCTTACAATTACGAGAAATTCTCAGTCAGCAGAAAGCAGAGCTCACTACTCTCAAGGCTATAACTACGAGCACACCGGTTTCCGCATCAAGAGGTTTGGGAAAGGGTGGTCCAGAGGTGCGTCATTTTTATACCGCCGTTCCTTTGCATTGATCACCCCGATAGAGTTTCCATGGATTAGTTCAGCGCTTAGTTCAGAAGGAAAAACAGGTCGCACAACTACAATCTGAACTCGACGGCTTGAAGTCTTCGAATCCCATTGAGACTCGCGAAATTGTGTGTTTTTTTTGCATACGGTTGTGTGTTAGAACTAAATTTGGCGCACTCACCCTCGCCTTATGAAATAGGATGAACGAGCTAAGCGTGAGCGCGAGAAAACCAAGTGGACCAGTGTCATGGACGAGATAGCGAATCATAAGACCCGCGTCCGTCCATCTAGTCATGAGTTGCGTCTACCTATTAACGACCATGCTCACAGATAGCGGATTTGGAAAGTACTAATGCACAGAAGGAGAAGGAGCTGCTTTACTTGAAGCGGGCTCTTGAGTCTGTGTATTCTCGATTCCGGTCACGAGAGGACTCCAAGGAGACAGACACTGACGTCGACGCCGCATTACTCGCGGAGCGAGCGATTGAAAACATGTCTCAAAAGGAGAAGATGATCGCTACACTCAAGGCAGAGATAACCGATTTGAAAGTCCAGCTGGCTGCTAAACCGAAGTTCATCACTGAGAAGGACTTCAAAGTGCGGGTCGCCCCTCCACCTCCCCCCCCACGGCCGGCGAACACCAAACCTAAAGAGACTGCTCAGCTTCAGGAGGCATCCCTGCCGCCGTCGCCACCTCGAGGGGCACAATCGCCACTTGAACCGCCAACACCTACACTCGTACAACCTCATTCACCCCCACCCCCGCCTCCGCCTCCGCCTCCGCCTCCACCCCCGCCTCCACCGCCTCCGCCTCCACCTCCGCCTGTCTCCTCTCGTACACCGACGGAAACCTCCTTTCCACTACCACCGCCGCCGCCGCCGCCGCCGCCTCCGCCTCCACTACCGCTACTTTCTGCCGCTAATGGCTCAGGGATTCCGCCGCCGCCGCCACCACCACCACCCTTACCTACGTTCGGTAGCGGCCCCGCGCCTCCGCCTCCACCTCATTTCGAGAATTCACGCCGAGTGGAACCAGGAAAGCGACTGCGACCCTTCTTTTGGAACAAGTTACAGTCTACCGCACTGACGACCTCCATATGGAATGACGTCCCTTCCGATACCCAATTCTCCCTACACGACCTAGAATCAACTTTCTCTCTCGACAGTACTGTGAACGCGCCATCGCACCGAGAAAATACCACGAGAAAGGCGTCTGTAACGACTCTGTTAGACATAACGCGAGCTAACAATATTGGCAAGTAATTCACCCTCTTTGTCGTGCCTTTGCTCACCTCTTCGTAGCCATCATGCTTTCAAGGATAAAGCTTGCTCCGGCGGATATTCGCAAGGCACTTTTAGAGGTTGACGATAAAACGCTTTCAGTGGATGATCTGAAGGCAATGGAAAGGCAGTTGCCCACTACAGAAGAGATCACCAGACTCAAGGATTTCGAGGATGTCAGTAAACTTGCAAAGGCAGACCAGTATTTCTTCCAGGTGGGCTTTAATTCCTCGTGGCTAGTGCAAACTCTAATTCATCGCTTAGATCATGGATATCCCAAGGATTGCAGATCGTTTGAAATGCATGGTGCTATAGACGGAGGCTTGAACTTAGACGTTGAAGAGATACGACCGGAACTAGATATTCTCCATAGCGCATCACGGGAACTCAAGACGTCGCAGAAATTCAAGCGCGTCCTCCAGGTACGTTCAACCTAGCCGACTCGAACGATATTGACGCCATCTAGGCCGTGCTTACAGGTAGGCAATGCCCTCAATGGTTCAAGCTTTCGCGGCGGAGCGCGCGGCTTTCGATTGGAAGCTCTCCTGAAGGTCACTTAAGCACTCCTACTTCCTACCTTCTTTCTGCATGCTTAATACTGCTAATGATAGTTACGCTGAGACGAAGTCCGTAAAGGGAGGCGCGGAATGCCCAACGTTATTACATTATGTAGGCCCGGATTCTTTTGCGTACAGACCCAACTCTCGTGACCTTCCTTGAGGATATGCCCCACATAGAAGCGGCTGCGCGAGGTGAGCTTCCTCTCAAATGCGATCGACTCGTCTAATCCCCATGCAGTGTCCGTCTCGGGTTTAATGACCTCCATCTCCACTCTTGTCAGTGGTCTAGACCTCCTTCAGGTTGAACTTAAGGAAGGCTAAGGGGGTTAGAGTATTGCCCGCCCGCTGATCGATTCATCGACGTTATGGAGGTAAGGTTATCAGTACCTCTATCCTTCAGTATTACTGGCTGATGGTTCTGCAAGCCATTTATACTGAAAGAGCGGGTGACCATTGATGCGGTATCTAAGCTTGGATTGGCACTCGATGCGGATCTTAAGAACCTGCTTGTGTATTATGGGGAGATCCCCGATTCGCCAGACTCACCGAAGCCCGAAGACTTCTTTGCGTTGATATTGACATTCTCTTCCTCTTTGCAGGTAATGTACCTCTCTGTTCTGGTCCTCGAATGGGTGGCTGAGAACCGTGTTGTGCAGAAAGCAGCACTAGAAGTTCATGATACAGAAGAGAAGGTGCAAACCCCCAGTGCTCTAATCGTAACTCCTCCGGAGATCGAGCAGGCCTAAACCGGAGCTGGTCCGTGTTTTGTTTTGTTTTGACATCGAACGCAGGAGTGCTGACAGGATACGATAGACCCTCAAAGTATCTCATGACGCTCAGATGTTGGCCCCTCTAAGCTCGCAAGGCCGGGCTACAGGGACCATGAAGACAATAGAGCATGGCGCCCTTGACCTAACCATCCGTAGTATGCGCGATGGCAAGCGCAGGGCTCGTCCGGAACGACGCCCACTCAGTAAGATGTTCATTGATGGAGCAAGAGGTTGAAGCAAACTCTAAGGTTGATTAATGATGACTTACGCTCACTCACGGACACCAATACACATGCATTTATGTATTACATACCCGACAATGTATTTCCCATAATCTAGTTTGTGTGCTAGTGATTTAGCGGTGAAACCCTATCACACTTCGCAACACAATCGAAGAACAGCTCGAAAAACGCCGCGATCTGGGTAAGAGAGCTTGTCAATACTGAGAAACGCCAAGAGTGACAAGACAGCGCGAACATTAAGATCTGTCGCAACTTCGCAGTTCTTGCCCGTCCTTCCCCAAGTGTCATCTGCCCTCGAATATTCCCAGACATCCGCCACAGTTTGCCCTGCGGTGTGGACCCCACTCAATTCTACGTCCACCCTGTACCGCTGTCTAGTGAACAAGTCCGGCTGACAGACGTAAGCTATTGTCAACGCATCATGAAGGGGCGGCCCATCCAAAAAACCAAAAGTTGATTTGTATGTCTCCCTGAAGTAGGAAATGAGTGTAGAGAGCGTATGGCGGAGTTGACTGCTGGCTACGCCAGACGGGACTTCGTGGGTCGTGGGCGTCGGGTTGATCAGATTGGCATGGAGGGTGTCGGTCACGATGGCTTTGTGAGTGATGTTGAGGGGTATCATCGCTTTCGGTATCGGAGCGTCTAAAACGATCTGAGCGGCTTCGGCTGTACCAAGCCAACGCGCAATCAGGAATGAGACAGGCAGGGTGACGAGGATCCGAAAACCTACGATCGCACAAGATATTAAACTCTGCCTCAAAAATAGTGACGTTAGATTGAGATGAACGACTTCGCAAAAAAAAAAAAAAAAAAAAAAAAAAAAAAAAAATAGACGAACCTGCTACCGCGGAACGATTACCGATGCCGATTCCACCACCCATAAAGACGATCCGCTCGATTGCGTCGAAGAGGTCCGTGTACACGCTCACGAAAAGGGCGATGTTCGTCAGAGGCCCAGACGCGACGAGGGTGACTTTGGCACCCGCGCCGCCGTTCCACGTCTGCCTGATCGCACTCGCAATGGCTTCGATGGCTGGGCGGCTCTCGATGCGCTCTCGCACACTACCCGACTCAGCCGACGGAAGTCCCTCCACGCCACCTAGCCCATCGGGACCATGGATCTCGGGATCGTGTCTCTCAGGCCGTAGGAGTGGCCGCGTCGCGCCACCGTAGACCTTGACAGTTTCCGGGGCTGCAAACGCGTATAAGCACCGGGATGCGTTGCACTTGGTATTTTCAGCAGTGGCATTCCCGTGCACCTTGCAGATGGCTTAGCGGGAGTCGCGCAGGGTAAGACGAGCGGCGTACAGTGGAGACGCCGAGAAGGTGAATATTGGGGCAATGGATTCGCCAATAAGATGGCAGTGGCATCGTCATGTCCCTAGTGTCCGAGTCTGTAAGCTGAAGGAACATGAAAACCAGCTCTCAAAAGTCCACACCGGATCACAATCAAGCCAGATGTAGTTCATCAAGGTAAAAGAAACGTTACCTGAGCGATTCGAACACTCGCGGGCAAAGCCCAACCGCTGAATGCGAAGTCATATGACTTTAGCAGGCGATCCCGTTAACCACTCCGGCAAGGTAACATCGATGTGGCGCTGGTCTGGTGAATGATTTACGTTACGAGAACTGTGCACAGGCTTGTTTACAATGATGTACAGACATGCGACTCATGCCCGGATCTTACATCCCTGCCTCTCTGCGTGCTCATCTCGACTCAGATCCCAGTTGTCCTCTGGCTGTTGCCTCCCCTATTGTCTAAGAAAGCACTGCCCTTCGAATCGTTCTTGCTCCCCCACTTTCCGGAAGCAAGACTTTCACTTGCTTCGTCCTTGCCCTTCTCCAAAATATGCTGAATGACATCAACGTCAACGTGTGTGCCAAACTCGTTGTCCAGTTCCTGCTTTGAAGGACGACGTAGGAGACCTTGCGGCCCTTGGTTCGATGAGAGAATTTCGAACGCTGAAGTCAATCCACGATGAGGGACATGGCAGCCGAACGATCAAAGATTACATACAGTCGACCACTTCAACTAGAGGAATGGTCCTGAAGAAGTATTGTTGTCAACCTCTACATGGAAAGAACCGGGGTGCAAGGGGATATACCTGTCTGAGAGTAGCCACTTTTCAGTGATTTAGTCTATGATGAACTGCAAGAATAATCACCGTCTTTCCATTTCTTGTACTGACGCACTATGAGTATGACTCTTCGTGGCTCTAGCACTTATACACACCTCTACAGGATTAACGACGACAATAAAGACATCGGATGCGTTAGGGTCTGGTTTGTAGACGACCTTGGTGATTGATTTTCCCATGGTAAGGTAGATGCAGACGGTCACACTACACTCCAGGATGCGTCCCTCTTATATCGATGCGGAGAAGCGGTGACGTCACGGGTTCCATTGTAAATTGAACTGGGCCGGCCCAGGAATCGGTCTTTCGCCGAATCGCCGAATCCGCGGAAAAATCTAACTTTGACGTAAGTATTGCACATATTGCACAAGTGAGCTCCGCAGCTGAACCAGTGCACAAGACACTTAGTGTGGGCTGCACACTCTCCGTCATTCTCCGTCATCGGATTAAGGGGGGTATCGAACTGACAAGCCATGATGTCATCGGTGCCACATACTAACCACGAATCCTCGCACGGTCGCGGCGAATCTCCCGGTGGATAGCCTGCAGCTGGGCGGCTGAGGCCGCCGAAGGAGCCCAGTGATTGACCTTTTTTTGCTGGTAAAATATTTTCATGACATGACATCCTCATCACTTTCAACGCAATCACTACCTTCCAAGTCCCAATAACGACCCGCTCTCTGCCCAGTCAATCTCTCGGCCCCGCTCGTCTCGTCGTGGGACCGATCCAGATGTTCCGGTCAGCGCTACCAAGGACGGCCTACAAGATGGATTGTCGATGAGGAAGTCACGTCAGCAGGTCCTCTAGGTGCCTGTAGAACGAACGAACCTTCCATGTGCACACTGAAACGGAAACACCGTCTCTGCGAGTTGAGACACCAGTCTTTCACATTGATCGATCGATAATGCGTCATTGAACATGATGGCACCTTGACGACATCAGTTGGGTCGCTTCATGTATAAATGAATGAAGGAAACCTCGGCATGCTCTCGAGTTGACAAGCTCGAGTAAACCCTTTGGACACCAACGAAGCGCCTTGTGCCATGTGGGGCTATCTTGATCGATCTTCTGTCCCTCAGGTCCTAAGGCTGGAAGTACATCATCCGTTCCCGACTGCTCCGTGTGTTCTCTAAGGAAATTCCGCAGCTCGTCTCCCGTGAGAAGCTAGTCGTGAAAGAATGAGTACCGTTCGGATGCAAAGACGATATGGCGCACTTTTTCGCCCACTACTTGCGGCACGCTGTGCACTAGAACTTGTTCATATACCTCCTGATCGGTGTTTCGATCACGGTTCTCGTTTTCTGGCCAACTCAGGTCAAGGCCCCATCTTCCCAATATCAGTGTACTGCTGCGGAGTGTAGACGCCTCCCTTCTGCTGAGAAGAACCGGGCGTGGGGGTTCTAATTTAATGCGGAACGTATTCTGGTTCCCGGCCCGTCCAGCATCGAGGAAGTGGTGACACAGATCCCTCAAGTACCCCTCCACGCGGATTCGTTCAGAGGCAGCATGCTGATCGATGAGGACCAGTACGCGCTTAGCGCAATCAGATGTTTGACACCTCTCGCTACTCTCACTGATTGCATCAACAATACAAACAATGAATTTCCTGTCCAGCTGACTTATCACCTTCAAGCGGGAAATATCCCCCCTTTGAAGGGACCATGTCGAGGTTTCGTCCATGATGGAGAGGGAACCATCGAATAAGCGAGGTCGCGTGACATACGTTTCATCCGTAACATATTCGGAGGGGAAATTGGTTTGGAGTTGTTGTCGAGGAACGGAAGGTATTGGTTGCTCCTCGACAAAATATGCGGAGTTGTCCTTTCGTGACGTTAGCGAGTTCTAGGTGACTACCACGTACAAGACCTACCTTTAAAGCATCAACTATCCACAGTGGAGCTTCGCCTTTATCGTCCGTGGAGGTAGCGGCGGTAAGTGATATTCGTGAGAGCTTCATGACAGCTTGTGATGCATCTCCATCTTCGCCTTCTTCTCGACTTAGTAATGTGTGAGGATACGAATGGCGAGTGCTCGTCTCAGCAATAAACGTAGGATTGGGATCCTTCCGGGTCTCGTTCATCTCATCGCCGCCATTGTCCTGATAAACAACGACATTAGAAATAAGAAAACCAGAAATACAGAGACTACGAACGGGGTTGAAGTGCGACGATGTCAAGTTTCTTGCTCCACGAGCCATGAGCGATGGATTAGATGGTACTTCGGGTACAGAAGAAGACAGCTGTCTCGAAACTGGGACATTGGTCCCGTCCCAAGATGAATCCGGGCTGATAATCTTTCGTCTCTTCTGTGGTGTAGCCATGCCTTCAGTACTAAGAAATCTATGACGACGCAGGAATGCGTTGACAGCAGAGTCAACAAAAGTCATGACGTCGTTCTCGTTCTGAACTATGATTTAGCCAAGAGCAGATTCGTCTCAAGTTATAGCGTGCTTACGGAAACATGTATCGATGACTTCCCTGGCTCCAAACAGTTATCGATATCCTTCGGTGGTATTGTCAGACTAAGCGCGTATATGGGTTTTCGGTCGTGTTTGTGAGGAGAGCGCCGAGAACCTGCAAAGAAAGTCTAGTCTTGGCCGACCATGAAACAGGTGGACTGACGTTGACGAAAGTGATCGGTAGCATCAGTACTTGAAACCTATATGTTAGCAGTCATGAAGGTGTCTCGCTAGAGGTACATTGGACCCGTACCCGCCTCGAGAAACTGCTGTATGTGAAGGCATGATTGATGCTGCGGTGCAGATGATGGGACGGAAAAAGTGGGTGGCGGTTGATATCTGTCCGAAAAATCAAAGAGGGTTGGGAATGTCGAACAGTGAAAATTCACAAATGTATTGGTGAGCCTACTTGTGATATCGTCAGCGCAAATGGGCATCCAGACGCAGACCACATTACTTTCGTGAGAGCTCCTCTGAGGCTAATGAAACCTTCAAGTTTCATTGCGCCAGAAGACATGGATATTTCATCCACTTCCTGAGCCAAAGTCAACGACAGTAAATTGGACCATGGGTACATGCGAACATACATCAGCGAGGCTTCTACCATTGATGTGACGAAATGCAGAAAGGATGGACGATGTCTGACAGCTCCGTTATGAGTACGCAGGAACATACGAAGGCGATCTCCAAAAACCTTTGGTATATTCAGCACTCGGTCGGTAAGAGTAACCTCTGACGGTCGCCGAATGGCGCTAAGGGTAAATGACACGCGAGGAAATACCAGTGCCAAGGTTTCTATGTCTCGACAAACTAATTCCATCGTCTTTGATTGGCGAGGATGAGAGTTGCGTCGAATTGGCAACTACAGAAGTGAGGAAACATCTCGTCAGAAGAGTCTTACATTTTACATACATTATGAAAGACGTCTCGAAGATATACGACTGTCCCTGGGCGCTCCATTCGCCAACGGGCAGCTGGCCCATTGAATAGACATTGGCCGTTCTTTCAATATCTCAAAAAGTGTCGAATGAATAACGCAAATATATGTGCACCTTCAGTTATGATAGACCATGTTTGCTGGGAGAGGGTCGTTCGGGACGAGATTTCCAAGCACGAAACATCAGCTGCTTGATGACAGAGCTAGGCAATCTTCACTAAACATATCCAAGGGAATCGGAAAAAAGCGCGTGCTACTACCTTCACCTCGGAATCCAAATGTGCAAACATCGTCCAGTGAGCTCAAGTTGTAGGCTTTGGACGTATCTGCTCGAAGCTTGCTCAGGACGGTGCGTGTGAGAGGTTGGGGAGGGACATACTATACCTCCCAGCTTCATAACTTTTCGAAAGTAGTTCGAGGCCACTTTTCGAGATGCCGTGGCCATCGTCCTTGACCCAGCATTCCCATTCCTGACAATCGACCCCGACGTCGAATGTGGGATGCGGAAGCGTCAAGGGCGTTTTGCACAAGCTCGGAGACAACTTGCGGTAACGAGGTTAGAATTTGGGAAGAGCGTAGTCTAGTACGGACTGGCTCGGCGAGTGTATGCAATACCTCGGGCTTGGGGGAAGTCATCAAAAGTGAGTGCGTGAAGCGCTGGTGAGTGTTATATAACCCCCTTCCTAGCGGCCCGCTACTTAGCGACATTGTGTCACCAGCCCATTCATGGTGAACGCCTCCCAGCACATCAGTACAACCAATCACTCACACCCATCCAGGTGGTCTGCCAATACTTTTTACGTGGTTCATGCAAGTTCGGTACCCAGTGTCGCAACGAGCATCCTCAGGGCGGTCAGGGTGACAGACGACCACCTCTCAGTGGTGTGTTACACTACCCTATGTATCGCGCTCGTTTCTTATTGTTTTGTAGGTGCGACATGGACTCCTTCAAACCCTCCGAAGACCTTTCCGTTTAGGCAAGCTAGGTTTTAACTTTCAGGTTGGTGTAGAGCTGACGCCTATCCTCAGTCTCGAAACCATGACCAAAGATTTCGACGTCAGATCAGACAAACCGTCATGGTCACTGTCTTCCTACGGACCCGCTAAAAACGAGAAAAATATTTTACCGCCGCTTGATGAATCGCCTGAAGAGCTCCGTTTCAAAGCAGTCGCGGCGATGCGTAACGGAAATATTAATGAATATGTGCGTTATCACTTGTGCATTTGGTCAGGCGAGACCTTGATCGTACGGGAGAAAGCTTCAATATGAACAAAATGCTTTGGCAAATGCTGAGCAGGTATTTACCAATGTACGCAACGACATCAAAGGGGCCTTTGAAGCTGCCAAGCGACAAAGTTTAGGAACTGATGCGCCGAGCAAAGCGTCTGCATTCACAGGAACTGGTGCAGGACCCGCTTCAGCTTATAGGCAGCCCCCTGTCTTTGGCGCACAGAATCTTGGCGCGACGTCGCCGTTTGGCCAGCCACAAGGAACTTCAACATTCGGGGCTCCTGCCTTTGGTCAACCTTCCGTACCCAAGTCTAATTTCGGCGGCGCGCCCATGAATAGCGGAGGTTTTTCTGCCTTTGCTGGGCCCGGGCCATCGGCATTCGCAAACGCTGCAAATAGTCCCAATGCACCCACAGGGTCCGTTTTCGGACAGTCTGCGTTTAGCGGTACTAGTGGCGGTGCGCAACCGCCCCAATCAGCACTTGGCGCTGCCAACCCTGCACCGACAAACTCGGCTTTCGGGCGACCCAGTGCTTTCGGTGCGACACCAGGGTCCGCATTTGGTCAACCCCCTCCCTTCGGTGCTGCTGGTAGCCCAACCTCCGCCTTCGGGCAGCCTACTTCCACCTCGGCATTCGGCCAGACGTCCACGACACCCTCGAATCCGCTGACGCCATTTGGCCAGCCAGCGGCAACCCCATCAACGTTCGGCCAACCGACTTCAGCATTTGGCCAGCCTCCGACCACTTCCGCCTTCGGTCAACCAGCCGCACCTCCTTCGGCATTTGGCCAACAAACCGCATATACCTCTCCGTTTGGTGTTGCAGCTCAACAGCCGGCATTCGGTCAAGCTGCATCACCGAGCAAAACTGCACCTAATTCCCAAGCCAAGCCCGATTTCTCGAACGCAACGTCGACCTACAAGCCCGGCTTGAACCCCTATGATGCATTACTACCGGCGAATTACTCTTCCCTGTTACCGGATAGCGTACGGGCTGCCTTTGCAGCTCCACGATTCTCCTGGGATAATGTTCCTGATTGGATCCCGCCTTTGGACATGCGGTAGACCGTCATGCCTGCATATTTTAACATAGAAATGGGCTGTCTGACTTCATCCTATCCCGATTCCTCTATCCGCAATATATGTAGCATCTTGAGTTTCGATAGCGTACTCTGCATATATGTGTACTTTTGACACCAAAATTGTAGTGACCGGGACGGGTTATGCGCGTACCGAACTCCGTTAACCAGCCTTCGCCCCCTCGTCGCGTGCATCTTTCGCGTCCTCTATATCTACTTCTTCCTTGTCTTCCTCCTCCGATGATAGGTCCTCCTGTGGTAAAATAAGATTCAAAATTGTGGCCACTATCCCACCAGACAAGACTTTCAAAGGGGCCGTTAGTCCGAGACATGGGGAATTAGCACGGTATGCTCACAAGGTGTGCTTAGAATGATTGTAATGGAATCGAGGAGACCCCGCAAACCCTTTCCGGCATTGACACCGTCAAACAGATGAGTGAAGATACCAGGGACGAGTAGATCCCCAAAGCCGAAGGACAGAGCAGCAGCAAGCACAAAACGATCACGGCGGGTGAATTGCGTATAAGCAAGAACACGTAGGCCAGAGGTTGCGACAGATGCAAAGAGGAATGTCGTTACCCCGCCGAGAACCGAGTTGGGAACTTGAGAGAAAGAAAAGTCAATTACTGTATGTCTGACGAGAATGGACATACTGGCTAGGAAAACACCCGAAACTTTCCCAAGGATGCCAAAGAGGATTAGGAAGAAGCAGCACCAACGACCCGCACTTCGGTTAGCACACCGAGTGATGGCAATCACACCATTATTCTGGTCATAGGACTTCAGCACTTGACGGATGGCGACCAGGCAGAACAAACATACCTGTGCGAAAATAGACAATGGAGTTACCGTGAAGAGAGCGGAGAAAAAGCCTCCGAGGCCGTCGCTCTGAAATACGCTGATGTTCAGATACTCTCCAATATGAAACCGGCTTGAGACCTACAAGAACTCCACCCTGAATTCTTGATTCAAACTCTTCGCCCTCAACCTCTACCCGAGAAACCTCGGCGGATGCAGTGATGTCACCAATTGCTTCCATTGCCAGAGAAACTACCAGCGGTCGCTCATTAAAGAGAGCTCAGTACTATCGTCCTGACAGACTCACTGTATACCGCTAACATAGGCAGGATTGCTGGCGCGTAAACACCTATTTTGAACGTGTGTACCCTAGCCACAGAAGGTTATCCATTAGCACTCGTGGCAAAATGTACGGTTTGGCCCACCATAAAAACGTGATAGACGGAGCGGACTTGATGCTTGAGCTATCAATATATCCAGTAGCTCCCGCAACGATACAGCCCACAGCTAAGCCGACAATTATAGATACATTCTTCAGGAATGGCGAGCCGAACAGCTCGACGAGTAGGATGCTAACAAAGGATAGGAAGCCGAGACCGATGAACTCGGGTGAACCCCATCTGCACCAAGATGATTCAAGGAGAATTCAGGTATACCCGGAGTACTTACAGGAGGGGCCGCGGGGCCGCGATGTCGGGGCAAAGTTGGAAAAAGCCAGAGCTGGGCCTGCTTGAACAGGCGTTCGAGCCACCACCCCAGTTGGGGATGCCCGAGCTTCCGACAAGAGAGGCCCCGATCAGTAAAATCACGGTCCCTAAAAGAAATATCTGGCGTGACTATCTTGCACAACAGAGGTGAATCACAAAGCTTACCTGTAACCATGGGTGGAAAGACGCGTTGCAAAATTCTAGGTGGCACAAACGACATGAAGATTTCCAGGAAAGAGGCGATGAGCGAGGTTCCTGGAAAGCGTCAAGCGCATACACGAGAAATAGTCGTCCCACAATCACCCAGCACTTTACCATACGCATCAGGACAAGGGCCGCGAGATGTGGTGCCATCTGGAGCCGTGGTCGTTGGGCATGTACCGTCTGAGTACATCGCATCGAAAATCTGTGCAATACCCGTTCATTCCGGTATTCTTCACGCAGGCACTAATGAATCTCATACGGAGTTTGCGGTGCTTAGAGTAGCGAAGCTAGTTCCGACTACGGAGATGAGCCCCGTGCCTAGATAATAGTTTCCGAAGAGTTTGATGCGGGACATCTGGACAAAGCTCAGAATACCTGTATAGCCGTCAATCGTTCGTCGCTTACTTCCACGACAAGACTCACCGCATCCAATAAGCGACGCCGAAATCATGTACGCGGAAGTTGTAGCGTCGAGATTGAGTGCGCTTGCGAAGATGATGGGCGGTGTTATAAGACCCGCTAACATGGCCAACGCATGTTGCAAACCGGTGGTCATCGCCAAGAGGATTGGCAAATTTGCATCGAGAGCGTAGAATGGGGGTGCGCGAGACCGCTTCGATTGTCGTCCGGGTAGGGCGAAAGGTAGGGTAGGTGTACAGAGCCATGAATAATCGTAGTCGCCAAGCCAGCCTTGGCGAGTTGTCAGCTTTCGCCGTAGCCGTACGATGCGAGTGTGGATAGTATCAGAAGGTGAGATGTGTGCCTGTGCGTCTGGGCGAATAGAGGGAGAGGGAGTATGTCGGGGCTGGTCTTTTGTGAGCATGACGATGACACCGTTACCGCACCGCGGCGTAACCTGAGAGGGGGTTATATATCCCAAGCGCCGCCAGAGACCACCATGCTTGACAGCGAACGCTCGAGCTGGGACTTCAGGTTCTTCTGATATGAAATACAGTTTCGGGGGTTACGCGTTACGAGCTGTGTTGAAACCCACATTTTCTCGATAAGAACTGAGCCCAGTCCATAATCGACAGCTTCAGGAACACAGTGCCCGTTGTCCGAGTTCCCGGTAGCAGTCCGTCTTATCTTTGAACCCAGATGGGGTCATGAATTCCGACTTAGCAGCCACTGCTTGCAGTAAGTAATTTTTGCTGTGGTGGATGCTCGTGTGATACTATATATTGACACGAGGATCAAATTACATATACAGTTAGTAGCTACGTCTGTAGGGGGTCGGGAAACAAAGCAGAAAAGCAGATTGTGTAGCAGAAAGACAGCGCTTGAGACAACATATAGTATGTACCTGATGTACCTGTGTCTATTGTCAACGGATAGCCTTATCAGAGTTGAAATCACGCTGTAGAACTGGCGGACTCTTCATCGCCAACATGGTCATCATCCGTCTCTCCCTCGACCTTGACTTGTAAGGGGGGCTGTCCTGGAACTCGCTAGAGCAAGTCAAGCGCCGAACGAATGAAAAAATCTCCAAGCCTACCCGAAAAGCGAATTTGCACACTAGGTAACCCCCATCGTTGAGACCTTGCTCCATCCATGCCTAAAATATACAGATAGAGAGTGTACTGGCACAGTAATACACGGGAACTCACCTCCTCAACGGTGTAGAGGCCGTCATATCTGTATCTTAATCGTATTGTTTATAAATACGTCATTGCAGAAGAGACAGCAACATACCCTTCAAAAGGAGCGTATGGTGATGGCAGTTTAAAGCCACGAATCACCCGAACGGGTTTCCGAGTCTCTGAGGATATCTACGGGGATTAAAGAGTGCCACCAACAACAGATAGCTCAGTAGCACCTTCAGCGCCTTGTTAAACGAATGTTCGAAACTTTGATCTGAGCTTTGAGGCGCAGTTCGTAGCTGAAAATGGAGATACGTCTTTCACTCCCATAACGTCTCATTGAAGTAGCGGGAACGCACATTCTTAGGGTTCGTTTTGGTTCCTCTTAGAGCCCGTCCGCCTAAGAAGTCTGTCAGTAAGCGTGATTGGGTATGTCACCGAGATTTTACCGGATCCAGTGAATGTACTAGAATCACGTCAACTAGGAGATCAATATGTTTACTTGTAGCAGGCACTTACAAATAGTCGCCCATGTCTATATCGTCTTCATATCCCCCGGAGAGGGCCACGGAATAGGCTCCTTCATTAGAGCCAGATATTCCTGCAACCCACGGACTATTTTAACAAATCAGGTCATATCGTCGTTCAACGCCAACGAATTCTGAGCGTACGCGTGAATGGCGTCGTTGCTACAGTCCTCCCTGCCTCACTGTCAGTCAAACCATGAGTGGAACTTGAACCTAAGCGGACCCACCGGCTTTCCCACCAAGTCCCAACTGGGACACCTGGTATATGACCGAACGTCTTCCTAGGATAAATTGTGTTATTCTTTCCTAAGTGACAAGAACTACCAAGCGTACGGGTCATGTATCCTCTTTCCAGAGGGCCTATTCGGGTCCCTATCATGGTCCACGCCCACCTTTGTCGTGACCAGGCGGGGTAACCGGGCCTGTTGCGACTCAGATTGATAGTCAGGTGTCTCCTTCCCTGCGTTCCTTTGGCTACGGCGCAGGCCAGTTTGCGGGGTTTCCGGGCGCGCGCGTTTTATTGGGCGAGGTACCTCGACTTCGTCGTCGGAGGTACGTTGCATGCGCTTCTTTGGTTTACTTGGAGCGCTCTTGCGGCCTACCGTCCTTGTCTGCTTTGGCTGGGGCCCACGCGCATCTTCAACAGCGTTTTTCTTCATCAAAATCTCCAGCATCTCCTTGTTACGCGCTATATTATTCTCGCGTTGCTTCTCATAGCGGGTTGGCATATTGGCAGAGAAAGGATAAGGTAAGAGAAAAAGTAACCGCTATGAACTGAACACGGTGTTCTACCATTTTACGCGACTTGTGTCACGTCACGTGGACGTGATGGTTCGTGGATCTTACAGTAACGCGACTGACATGGGCTCAAGCTGCCGTGCCAGTGCTAGTGAGAAATATACAGGAGAAAAGTAGATATGCTACCCCTCTTCTTCATCTAGACAGTCCTCCTCCACGTCCATTACATCTTGCTTCGACCCACCCCTCTCCATAAGATTCTTTACGCTCAATCGAATGTCGCTGCTAGCGACAACTCTTCGTACATCGGCATCCCATCGAAGTCTACTCTCGAAGAATTTTATTCTTCCCGATCTGTTGTTGCCGACGTCCTCGTCGTTGCCTCGGTCGTAGTAGCCGGAGTGATTCAGCTGTGGGACTTGGTACCACTCATTCGACATGATGCTCATACGTTTCTTTTGTCTCGAATGTTGCTGCCGCCCACGGCGACTCCGGCTCACGGCGGAATCAGCAGAATCATACCGATGAGAATCAAAGTCTTCGGACTCGTCTGAGTCGGGTTCGCGAGCATCCGCTTCCTGCAACTGATACACGTAACGAGCGTGCTCTGAAAAATATCAGCAAATGGGTTATCGTCTACTACGATCAGAGAACTTACGAGCGAGTTTATCGTCTAGCTCATCCCTTGATAATGTCTCGTCGTCTGTCATGAGCCCGAGATGCTGTCCGACGCTCTCTCGAGGAACATCGTGTAGACCCACTGAGGGAACAGCCTGTAGCTCAGAAAGCTGCTGCAGAGCTGCCTCTCTACCGCGATTGAGAAAGCATCCAAAAACATGGGTTTCTGACCTACCTGACCCTATCCAAAGAACCATCTTTCAGGTTCATATCCTCCATGTTATTTCCAGCAACTTCAAGTCTATACCGGGGTCCAAACCAATCAAAGAACTCATTCCAAGGAAGATTGAGGTCAATATCGTTCTCTATCCCGAGGGCACATGCGGTTTCATACGCCCACGTTCGCGAGGCATTTTTGACGGTGTATCCACCTCCACCGAGAAGGATGAATGGGATGTTCATGTCACGAACAAAGCGGACGCAATGAGCGTGGCCTTGCATCGTCACATTGAAACACCCCAATTTGTCACCTGCGAGAGAGTCTGACCCACACTGAAGGACAATCACAGAAGGTTGAAAGACTTGAACCGCACGGGCGATAACCTGGGGTTGATGGTCATCTCCGCTGGCATATGATTGCAGGGGGTCTTCCTTACCGGTTCATATATGCTTCTGAATGAGTCATCGTTCAGCCCGTCCTTGAGAGGGACATTGATAGCGTATCCCATCCCCTTTCCCCGTCCTCGATCTTCCTGGGTCCCGGTTCCTGGAAAGTACTCCCCAAATTTGTGGAAGCTGCAGGTCATGACACGATCTGTCGTATAGAATGCTTCCTCGACGCCATCTCCGTGATGACAGTCGATGTCAATGTATAATACCCTTGGGTATGTTCGCAAGAGCTCGAGAATTCCAAGCACAATGTCGTTGATATAACAAAAGCCGGACGCTTCCCTCTTTTTGGCATGATGAAGGCCTCCTGCCCAATTGATTGAAATATCTGCCGCACCTGACGTGATTCTTTTGGCGGCAGCTAATGACATTTGTTAGTAAGGGTACAATACAATCATGGATTTCAGACCTATGGTACCGCCTGCGGAGATGGAGCAAAATTCAAACAAGCCATCGAAAGCTGGATTGTCATCCCCAACAAGAACTTAAAGATTGAAGTAGGTGCTCTGCTTAAACTTGAACCGTGATTCAAATAAAGCTCACATCTCGTGCCGTTATATGTCAGCTCTTCTGCAGTATCGGGGGTGACCCTGGAGAGGAAATGAATGTATTCATCGGTATGAAACGATGTCATGGTCTCAGGAGATGCACGCTCTGCTCTCTGTGGAAAGCTCCAGGCAGTGACTCGAGGGGAAGAAGGGGGCATACCAGGACGTCCATTTTACCCAACATGTCATATGCGGTGAGAAGTTCATGGGTGATCCGCATACGGAGAGGCTTCATGGGATGGCCCAAGCCGTACGAATATGATCCAACATCGGCTGTAAAAATAGTCAGTGCCTTACAAAAAATATGGGGAGAGACGACCGACGATCGTAGTAATAAGACACTCTGCGTCGAGTCATGTACAAGCAAGTACGCACACCGAGCGCGTTTGGGAGAACGAGAGAGATGAGATGTTCGGGACAAGGCGGTCCGGTCAAAGTAACGCGAGGCGATCCGGGACCTCCGGACTCGGACTCGGTCACTCGTGCTCACAGCACTCATGGTCGACGACTGGTCTCAGGTAATACCACATGATGTGATGCGTATTTACCGTGCCAAACGTGACGAGGCCCATCGTAGCGTCACCTCCAAATATACCATCATTGGTTTCATCTCCTCTGGAACGTATGGCCGTGTCTATAAAGCCCAGAGCAAGGACGAGGAGGGCAAACTTCACGCTATCAAAAAGTTCAAACCCGACAAAGACGGAGATATAGCGACGTATACAGGTATCAGCCAGAGCGCAATCCGTGAAATCGCAGTGGGTGAATCATGTTTGTTTCGCTGTCCCTCCTTCAATGCGGAATAGCTTAACAGGGAGATATCCCATGAAAACATCGTCGCTCTCAAGGAAGTCATACTGGAGGACAAGTCAATTTACATGGTATTCGAGTATGCGGAGCATGATTTTCTCGTCGGTCTCTTATTCCAGGTCTCATGAAGGCGGCTGATTCCTTCCCTTAGCAAGTAATTCACCATTATTCACAAACACTTCGCTCTCATATCCCTCATGACTTACTCAAGTCTCTCATTTATCAACTCCTAAATGGCCTTTTATACCTTCATGACTCCCATATACTGCATCGAGACCTTAAGCCTGCAAATATCCTCATCACGGCTACGGGAATAGTCAAGATCGGTGATCTTGGACTCGCTCGTCTTACATACCAGCCCCTTCAGCCCCTCTTTGCGGGGGATAAGGTTGTGGTCACAATTTGGTACCGTTCTCCGGAGCTTCTTATGGGATCGAAGCACTACCACAAAGCAGTTGACTGCTGGGCCGTGGGCTGTGTTATGGCTGAGCTGGCCAGTCTGCGTCCCATTTTCAAAGGCGAGGAGGCGAAGCTAGATTCGAAGAAAAATGTACCTTTTCAGAAAGATCAGCTTTTAAAGGTCATCGATGTACTTGGGAAGCCCGACGGTGAGTAGTGTGTTTCCGTCTGCTCTATGTACACGAGCATACCGGCTTATTGTTGCAGAGAGGAACTGGCCAGGAATGAGGAACACTCCCGAATACCACAATGTGAAACGATTGGAAGAGTGTGTCCTTCCTTGTAATTTAGTGTTTTGGTTTTGAGTGTCGTGCCTTGACAGCTCCCCAAATCGTCTCGATGCATGGTGTAAACAGCGTTCTCTACCCCCTGCGGCAGTCAATTTTCTCAGCAAATTGTTCATTTTTGACCCTGACAAGAGAATGAACGCTAGAGAGTCCTTACTGCATGGTTGGTTCCAGGAGGATCCCAAGCCAACTTATAAGTTCGTCGTTCTTCGGTGTACGCTCCGTCAAGTTGTATGACAGCTATTGCTGTAGCGTGTTCCAACAGCAGCTCAGCTCCCCAGCTCAGCTCCCCCCGCAGCGTCGGATCACGCAGGACGAAGCACCGTCCATGATGCCTGCTCAGACAACACATGCGCAGCATTTGCCGGCGCAATTTAATCAACAGCAACATTTGCAAGGTCAGACCCACGGGAGCGTGACTAGTTTTGCAAGTATGAGCGCGGGCCATGGGGGACACAGTAGGAAAAAGGCTCGAATTGGCTAGCCTGAGGCCGTACAGTACTAGTAGTTCTATTTGTTGTACTATGAACCCGTGGGAACTTGATTACCAGGTAGGACACACCAACGAAAGCAAGGGCGCGTCTCCCGTCTGCCACTTTGACTCTGTCTGTTCGTAGACCTTATTTCGAAAGATGTCGCTCAAGTCTCCAGATAGCTTTATGTTCACTGTCGGAAAACTGGGTGCGCATGATGTTGCTGCGTCCTGAAACTGATGGAAGCGAGCTGCATTCCAGATGCTGGCATGGCTGTGTGTCCATCGACGTTTGTGTGCTCGTCAATTCTCAATCTAACCTTTTCACTTAGATTCTCCTGGGTGAACGCGCTCACCTCATTGAGTTTCCTTCGTTACTCCTCCCGCCAGGGGCCACCACTGGCTCCATTGTAAACATCTCCGTTACGCAAAACGTTGCCGAAGAGCACAAGAGAGACCGCGAGTTCTGGGATCTGCAGAGCGATATCTTGGAAGAATTCGGGCGTGGAACACCGAAAGCTCCACAAATCAGTGTTGGTGCGTCTTTCTTGGTGAAGCACAGTGCTGACATGACTCCTTCAGCTTCGTAATGTCACCCAAACATCTGTGACATTGGAATGGCCCCCACTTGAGCTGGCAACGGCTTCTTTGCGATCACTCGACATATACAAGAACGGCCAACGCCTCGCAGCCATACCTTCACCCCTACAGAATACCTCAACAAAGCTGTCAGGTCTCGATATCAACACGGACTATTCATTCCGCCTTGTCCTGCGTACGACTGCTGGGACTTTCCAGTCGAATCTCATTCGAGTCCGGACCCATACCATGACCGACACATCTGGCATATCTGTATGCTTCGGTAACGTCCAGGATTCTGTTCAGCTGGAGAATGCGAAGCTTGCTTTGCAAGAGATGCGCGCGAAATGGAGCGATAAGATTCAGATTGACACGACCCACTTTGTTTGTACCACTCCTGCCGCCACGCCGACAGGTGCGCAGGTTTCTGGTAGCATTTCTAGTGCCCCTGGAGTGGAGTATCAACGGGCGCTTCAGCTAAGCATACCAATTGTTCAACCACAGTGGATTCTAGCGTGTTATGCCGAAAAGAAGTGAATCCCCTCATCTCAAAGAGAATAGCCACGCTAATTCCATCCGCAGAATGGTGCCTATATCAGCTTTCTACCTTGGTATTACCCAGTCTAGTCCAATGAACTCTGCTCCTTTCGTACGCCCCCAGTCTATGTCACAAGCGTCTCTGCCACAAAGTACGCAGGCAGCAAAGGCGGCGAACCGTGCCTCAATGCCTGCACCATCTCAAACACCCACGTCCCCTGGTCCCTCGCCTCCTGGCAGCTCTGGAGCACAACCGAAACCAGTACGCAAGGTTTTTGAACCTACACCAGAGGAGGGCGGAGATGTGGATGAATCACCTGACGCAACAGCGGAAACGAAGTCGATGAGGAATAAAGGGCCGCCTCGGACTAGACACGGAACTATGGATCGCGAGTTTAAGTTCCCTCCTTCCGAGTCCCAGACTCCTCCACCGGGCCAACAAACCAGCGCAAGCCATGCAACTAATACATCGCGTACCCACGATGATGGACCTGAGGAAGCTCATTTGACAGCGGTAAATGTAGTCGCTCCATCCAGCGTAGAAGTGCCTCCACCACCGCCCATCGAGAAAGAGCGATCGCCAACCAACCACGATGACGGAGACGACGACGTTGGCGAGACAGAAGAGATTTCACTAAATTAAGTGTAAGTTATGGTCTGTCCGTCTGCAAGGAGGGCTGACCACCTGAGCCTTTTACCTAGTGCAGTCTTCGATCGTTCTAGCCTTCGGAACCACACCGGACCCACTATATCAGTTATGTATCATGGAAGGCCTTTCTTTATGCCGACAGCAAGATGCGTCAGCATACGATAGGGACAGGTGGCAGAGAGAAAACCATCAGTTGATATGCGTCGTATGGGAAGGAACTTTTCCACTAACTATTCTTATATAAATGGCGTGATGGCCTATCTCGTTTACTCGTGTGCCAATTTTTTCAGCTCGTTAGGCTAGAACAGTCCCCGCCAACGACAAATTGGTACATGAGATACGACAATTTCTGAAACCGCATTCAATCTGCAAGATCTACTGGACACCATTCATACGGATGCAATATAGGCCAAATATAACGTCGCACGTCTGGCATCTAAATTTGGCAACATCGGTCTTTTGAAGGGTATAGAAGTTCGGGGGGGATGATTACAGGTGATGATCAGATCAGAAGCAGAGGTGGTTTTTTGTGTGGGAGTCCACGTCTGATGTTGTGCAGCGTGGGTGGCTATCAATAGACCAACGCCAGATAGTATGTCTGGCCCCACCAGTAGTGAATTTTTGAAGTGTTCGAAGGCTTGTCGAGAAGGTCTCCGTCTGTTTGACCCCAAAGACTCGGATAGAAAAGCTCATCCACTGGCAGAAGTATGCCCCATAGGTACGACCACACCACCAGCTTGGCGCATTCTTTCAATTAACCGCAGTCTGGCTGAAGCAGATTGCAATATTCCTGATTAGGCTCTCCCTGGACTTTCGTATATTACCACGGGACTGCCTGGAAGGCTGTATGATGTTATACAAACGCGGAGTCAAACGTCAAGTGGGCGCGTAACACCAAACGAGGCAAGACATCGGGTAAACTGGGTAATGTTCCGACCAGTTGGCCCGAGCTACTACGCCTTTGCTACCCAACCATAGCATATTAGCCAGGGTCAACGTGCACGCCCACGTGTGCATCTATTTTTGAATGTCATGCTTCTACTCCCACAGTTTCCCTCTCCGGTATAAATGGTCACGATGAAATTTCTTCTCGAGGGAGGCTTCATCCTTCATTGCTTCTTCGGAGGTGGGCATCTTCACAGGCTTCCCATCGCGTGCCATGGCTTCCCGCGACGACAAGAAACATATCGAGGCGATAACGAGTGCGGAGGTTGTCCCAGAGCTCGGCAAGCAGGCAAGCAAGCAGGACCGCACTGCCGCTGAGAAGATAAGCGCGTACTTTACAATTGCAGCTGCAGCGTGTGGTCTCATAAGCGATGGATGTGAGCCCCCCGGACTGTGCCAGTGGCATGCTAAGACTAATGTCACAATAAATGGCTAAGATCAGAACAATCTTATGACTATGACCAATGTAGGTGGCGCACTGTCCAACTCAAGACCCCACTCACATTGGTACAGGTAGTCTTCAAACGCCTGTACCCAAAGGATTACACGCCAGAAGTCTCTACAAGGGTTTCAAATGCTCTACTAGTTGGTCTGTGTACATGTGCTCGCATGTACTTCGCCAACTTACCCTTCCGTTTAGGTGCAATCATTGGGCAGCTGTTCGTCGGCTTGATATGCGACCGCATTGGGCGGAAGGTTGCGCTCATCTTCACCACGCTACTTATCGTCCTCGGTGCTACCCTAGGCACAGTTGCACATGGCGCGCACGGTAGTGCCAAAGGGCTGTTCTGGTTCTTGACGTTTGCACGAGGGCTGACTGGAATTGTTCGTGCTGGTGATATTTGTTATGTCCCGGATCTCATTCGCTTGTTACCAGGGTGTTGGTGGTGAATATCCCGCATCGTCTACAAGTGCCAGCGAAGCTGCCAATGAACAAATGCTCAGCAAGCGTGGCCCGGGTTGGGTTTTTCCTCGACTTAGCTTCGTCTGGCGGCATCTGATACAATTCGTGTGCACCTATAGTATTCATCATGGTAACAAACTTCGTCCTGTCGGTGAGCTCCTTCGAATAGTGTTCATACATCAACCACAACTTTCACATTCGATAGTTTGGTGGTCCATTGGCTTCTTCCGTATTCCTCATTGTTCTCTCGATCGCCGGAGAGAATCACCTACCCACGGTCTGGCGTGTCTGCTTTGGCGTTGGGATAGTCCTTCCCCTTATGGTTCTGGTCTTCCGGCTGAGGATGCTCAGCTCCAAGCTTTATCGCAAGGGTGCTATCAAGAGTGAGCACAGTTTGTCCCGTTCCGCTGCTGTTGACACAGACGGCCTTATCGCAGGCAGGGTACCATACCGTCTAGTTTTCAAGCGCTACTGGAGGTCATTGATTGGTACATGTGGTGCATGGTATGGTCGATTGTCGAGCACAATCTCTCCTTCTTTGACCTATTCAGGTTTTTATATGATTTTGTGACCTTCCCGAACGGAGTATTCTCAGGGACCATTATATCGAGCGTCATTCATAATGGTGACATCAAGAAAACCGCAGAGTGGCAACTACTCCTCTCCTCCATTGCGCTTCCAGGGGTTTTCATTGGTGCTTTTCTATGCAACCCTTTTGGACGTCGGAACACGGTATGTTCATTTGTCGACATAAGTATATTCGAACCAAACAAATGCACTAGATGATCCTCGGGTTTAGTGGTTACCTAATTTTCGGTGGGAGTTGCCCGACATCTAAGAAGTGCACACCTAATCCCACATCCGAGTCCAGGCTTGACTATTGGGCTCGCTTATGAAAAAATTACGAAGATTACGCCTCTCTTCATTATATTGTGTGTCATGTCCAACCATAGCCAGTAGTGGTGTCTCGGCTAACATATCGTTCTCGCCTCAAGTTATGGACTGATGCAGTCATCAGGGAATCTGGTTAGCCTTCTGATGATTTATCTGGTTATCAAACAGACAACTAAGCCATACACACGCAGGGCCCGGGAGACATGCTAGGTCTCGTCAGTGCCGAGTGAGTTCGGTACAGTCTATTCGAAACAGGATCTCATGTCAACCATTCTGGCACGTAGGTCCTATGCGACCCCAATACGGTACGTCAGTCCTGAGGTAAATGCCGGGAAGGTGTTAATCGGGTGCAGTGGTACCTGTTATGGGTTATCGGCAGCAGTCGGCAAGGCGGGCGCCGCAGTTGGTACACAAGCGTTCACACCCATTCAAAATCACCTGGGAAAGAAGTAAGTCTGAGTTAACTTTACTCGATGGACAGCTGGGTTACGCGTGCGCTGTTTAGGTGGACATTCATCATCGCTGCCATCTGCGGTGTCACAGGAATTCTGGTCACCTATTTCTTCGTGCCGGACATGACTGGGGTGGACCTCGCTGAGGAGGATGCGCATTTCATGGAATATTTGAAATTGAACGGGTGGGAAGGGGTGGTGGGAGAGGATGAGGATGCAGATTTCATCGAACGAGAGCCTTCCACTGGGTCGGCCACTGCCAGTGTACACAACACCTAATGTTCCGGCCAATCCAAGTGGACTCATTCAACGCCTCACTGGCATACTATGTCCCTTCGTTGCGTTTCTCCCTGTTCGTATCGTAGCCAACGCGGCATTCAGTTTACAGCTACCGCGTTAAACTTCCTGTGCATTCGATACGCAGCCAGATGGTTACACGATGCTTCACAACCCACTGCCACATCCTCTCAAGGTGACCACCAGACTAAGCGACCACTTCGGCCATCCTAGCCGGACTCTGGCTTGTATTCTAGAATCTAAAACACCCGGCAGCGAAGGCCTATCCTATCGGATACTGGACAAAGAGGACCTTGAAGAGGACTATTGCCAAGGTAAGACTTTCGGGCATTCATACAGAGACTCGGGGACAATTACCGAACGACGAGCCCGTAACGCTTGCCTCTCATTCGAGGCATCAAAACAAAATCCGGGAACATTCGGGAGAATGAGATCACAGTTGTAGCATACACACATCATAGCTGCCATAGACAGCTTTCCGAATCTGAAATTCGTAGAACGGGAGAAGCGAACGGAACGCGTGAGAATAAACGAAACCGAGGGGCACTCAAAAAATTGGTCGGGCATGTGCATGTGCATGTGCGAAACAATGCCCCGAGGCCGGTCGTGGCTCGCGCGGACGCAACTGCTGCTCGGACCTCGATCGGACCTCGAACGGACATAACATCCGCCAGCATAGCCTGAGAGAGTAAGTAAGATTGCTCCAAAAATCGACTGTATTCCTGGACCTGGACCAAGCACGTGATGCGTGAGGCCAACTTGACGACTTGAGTCAAGTTGTCATGCCAGTTTTTTACCCTGTAATGGCGCTTATTAGACTATCAGCGTACTTGTCTAGCCAACGTTTGTGCCCCGTTGATCTTCGTGTGCTGAAATCACGCTCATGTACGGTGCATGAAGAGAGATGGCTTCGTATGAATCAAGTGGGAGAGGAAAAGGAACCCAGGCTCATGGAAAAGGCCTCGCGGCTGGGGAAGTTGCTCCGGCAGCCCTAAACCAAAAAAAAAAAAAGCAGGGAAACAGCCAAGATAAATGGATGCTGGAATAACAACCTGCGCGGTGCACATAGTCTGCTCCTGCGAAAAAAGAGCACCCGAATTGCATGTGGCCGTGTAGCTATGTTACATGTCCACCTTCGGACAACGAAACCGATCGGAACCCCGCAGGTGACGCCCCATTGCACCGCCGGGCCATTGCCGCCTATCCGAGTCACACCGTGGTGGTCCATCTTTGCATTTGGGGAAATGCAAGGCCTGCCATCAGTGCAAAGATTCCGAACGAGCATGAAAGCTGACTATTTATTCGACCTTCCACACTCCACCTCAACACTATTCTCAGCATACCTAAAGTGCATTTTTGGAGGCTGGTCCATGATCACCAGGTGGGGTGAAACTTGAACAGTTTCGTGGAGATAGAGCATCGGACAGTCTGTCGGCCCAAGTTCATAAGTGCCGTTGCTCATAAGGACGATGACATTTGAGACGGCCTCGAATAGAATGGGCCGTAGAAATAATAGGGAAGTATACACGGCTAACAAGCGGAAGAGAAAACCGCATAGATGTATTACGTGCATTGTGCTGCGCTGGGGGGAGAAATGGTACGGTCAGACTCTTGGTACGTAGTTTAGTCCAGTTCAGAATCTTCATCACTTAGAATAAAGTATTCAGTCCCATACAGGACAGCTGTTGCCGCTGTAGCACTTGAAAGGGCAATAGATAGCTTGCTGCGTGGGAGACGACTAGATCGTTGAAACCCGAGTAAGAATTGCTCGAGAACGAAGTAGCTCAGTGACCAAGCTGTAGGGACGAGTCAATGGTGCGATGCAGTTAGGTTATAGATTCTGGCACGTCGCTACCTGTAACAATGCCGCTCCCATTCCTCGAGTCGCCGGAAGCGAGAACATAACCAGCTCCCGCGAATATTGCGCCGAACCCAGCCCGCAGAACAAACGGGGGAGTAAATGTCTGAGCACGCAAGCTAGGGGGAAACAATGCTGATCCGAAGACTTAAAGCAACCAGATGAGCCAAGCCGACGGAGATATGAAAATGAAGACGCACAAAGAGCACTCAGCCCGAAGCATGGTATTCTATGCAAGGCAAAGCGAGCCAAATCTATCTGGTCCGTAAAGGATTACAACATTAACAGTTAGGTGCACTGACGACGATTGAGATATTTTCCGCTCAAGATTTTGTAATTTTGGTGGTTTTGAATGTTCTGTGGTCATGGTACGAGTTCCGAGGGATCACTCAACCATGACTTGCGTAAGCTAGGTACCCGCCCCTGCGCTTGAGCGCTTGAGCTTGAGTTCAGCCGGTTGTCTCTTGCACTTTTCATGTCTACTGCACACGGCCATGACCAAGCTCAATCTAATGAACTTGACAAGGGCGATATCGCTCTTGTAAGTGATCAACCGCCGAACGGTGCATCCGCTATGGCTATGGCGACAACAGCTAGCATCGCGCAACATGTCGAAGATCGCCCGACCAATGGAGTGGGGAGTCCTGGTGCTAACGATACCCCTCCCCGCCATATCGTATCTCAAAGTCCACCGTTAGACGTTAAAGCCGAACCGGAGCTTGGTGACGAGGACGCGACAGACACTATGGGAGGTGGTGATGAAGTCGAATGCGAAGAAACGGATAGTGAGGAAGACGATGACGATGAAGACGGGAACGACGAAGATGACGACGATGAACCGGCCCTAAAATATGAGCGGTTCGGTGGTGCGTTTCAAGATTTACTCAAGAAAGACTCTGCGTCTGCACTTGCAGTATCCACCAAGTTCCTGGTAAGGGCCCCCTATCAGTCGCGTAGCGGTCGCTGCTGACATCTCTACGCAGGCGCTGGGCTCGCACAGTGGGTTTGTTCATATCCTGGACTTGACGGGCCAGAGAATCAAGACGTTCAAACCCCATGGCGCGTCCGTCATCGATGTCTGCTTCGACAGTACAGCGGAATTTATTGGTACGGCGTCAATGGACGGTGAATACCTCAGTTCCAAATTTCTCTCCCCCACTTAATGACTCAAAACAGGACAGGTGTTCATCCACTCAGTTTCTGGCACAGAGGCCTACACCTTTGATATGAAACGCCCGCTAAGGAGCTTGGCTCTCGAACCGAACTTCGCCAAGAGAGGCTCTCGTGCCGTCGTATGCGGTGGCATGGCTGGTACTCTTGTGTTGCACGAGAAAGGTTGGCTAGGGCATAAGGAGACACTGTTACACCTAGGAGAAGGCCCAATCTGGCACATCCGGTGGAGAGGAACCCTCATTGCGTGGGCTAATGATATTGTCAGTGTTCATGCATGTGATATACAAAGTTCACTTACCAACTGGCCTGCCAGGGCGTCAAAATATATGACACTGCGTCACAAACTAGGATCACCTATATCGAAAGGCAGCCAGATAGCCCACGTCCAGACCTTTTCAAGTGCACCCTCCACTGGCAAGATGATTCCACACTCCTCATTGCTTGGGCAGATATTATCAAGGTTGCTAGGATCAGGGCGCGACCGAGGACACCAACCTCTGCTGCGACAGCAAACCAACCTCCCCTTTTGGTCGAAATCACTGCCGTTTTCCAACTAGATTGTATGATAGCCGGCGTTATTCCTCTCTCACCGGTGATGACCGACCACAAGCAACCTGTACCTGCGCATACCCGTAGTGCCAGTACCACAAGCACTGTACCAGCTCCGACATCCCTCCTCGTGTTAGCCTATTCTCCTGTGGACACATCATTCCTCTACGAGGCTACTGATGATCGTACCTTGCAAGCACGTAAGCGCGCTGAACGCCCGGAACTTAGGATCATCTCTCGAGCGGGTGAGGAGCTTGCAAACGACGCACTCAGTGTAACAGGATTTCAGTCATGGGGTTGCAATGATTACGTGCTAGCTGAGTTTGACCAGGACGACACCGGGAAGACCAAGGGTTATCTCGTACTAAGCCCCAAAGACGTAATAATTGTCCGCCCAAGAGACCGGAAAGATCACATTGCATGGCTAGTTGAGAGAAAGCGCTACGAAGAGGCGCTGGGACAAATAGAGATAATGGAGAGCGAAGGCCTGGAGACTGTAGACGCAACGGGGATCGGACAGCGCTACATCGAGCATCTCATCGGTGAAGGTCAGGGCATATTTGTATCATGATTTACACTCCAATGAACTCTTTGCAGGCGATTTTACCAAGGCTGCTAAGCTTTTTTCAAAGGTCTGTGGACAGGACACCAAACGTTGGGAAGACTGGATATTCGTATTTGCCCAAAAGCAGCAGTTGCAAGTCCGTGTCCGAGCCATTGAGAACAGCAACATAGCTCATCCTTGATTTCGTAGGCCACCATCCCTTATATCCCAACCGACAGGCCGAGATTAGGTCACCTCGTCTATGAAATGATACTTGCACACTTTTTGGCGAATGATCGGCAGGTACGAAGAAGGGCTCCGAACTGACTCTACCTTACTAAAGACTCTCTCAGGCTCTCCAACGAACTATTAACGAGTGGCCAAAAGATATCTATGATATCTCAGCAGTGATTGTAGCGATACATTCCGAGCTAGAGCGCTGCACCCCATCTTCATCAAAGTCGACTGCCCTTCTCACTCCGGCGTCACCTGACACTGTTATTCTTATGGAGTGTTTGGCAGAACTGTGAGTCAATGATTCAGGTCTTTCTGGTTGTTGTTGACACCTTAAAGGTACACCGCGAACCGCCAGCCAGCGAAGGCGCTTCCCTTCTTTATTCGGCTACGACGACCTAATGTCTTCCAGCTCATCCGAGAGCACAACCTTTTCACGGCGGTGCAGGATCAGGCTTTGCTTCTCGTCGAGTTCGACCACGAGCTAATGAACAAGCACAAAGACACCGAATCAAATGAACGGGGCGTTGCAATCACCTTGCTTGTAGATCACATTCATTCTATCCCAGTAAGGCATTCCACTGTCATCACTACGGGACGAATGTCTCACTGACAATCGAAGATACCAAGAGTCGTGCAGCAGCTTCGGAGTCGTTCGCGCTTCCTCTTCCTGTACCTCGACGCTCTCTTCGAGAAAGATGCACACCTGATCTCAGATTTCGCCGATATGCTAGTCGAACTCTATGCTGAATACGCGCCAGCAAAGCTCATTGACTTTCTTCGTGCGAGCAGCTATTACAACCTCGAAGCAGTCAGCCCCAATTCTTCATTGTTCTCGCGTACTCGAATTCACCTCTTTGTAGGCGTACAGAATTTGCACGGAACGAGATCTCGTACTCGAAATGGTATTCTTACTTGGGAGAATGGGCGACAATAAGAAGGCATTGTACCTTATAATTGAACGTCTGGGGGATGTGAACAGGGTACGTATGCGGGTCGTGTCCAATCTCATATCTTCATGCATCTTGCCATAGGCGATCGATTTTGCCAAGGATCAAAATGACGATGACCTCTGGGAGGACCTATTGAAATATTCTGAGACTCGTCCACGTACGTTAAACATGCGCGATCTTTCCAATCCTGTCTTAAATCCCTATAGCATTCATCCGCGGCTTACTCGAGAACGTCGGGGCCGAGATAGACCCCATTCGCCTCATACGTCGTATCAAGAATGGCCTGGAGATACCCGGGCTGAAACCTGCACTCATAAAGATATTGCATGATTTTAACTTACAAATTTCATTGCTAGAGGGATGTCAGGCCATCCTGCACGGCGACAGCTCCGATTTGGCGAAAAGGTTGCATCGAGATCAGAGCAGCGGTTTTCTCATCACTTGTAAGTCCTCCAACCCCCTCGTCCGTACTGCGGTAACCCAGAGGTTCTATCAGCGAAAACTCTCTGCCCAATATGTGATCTGCCTCTACAAGAGTCGCCGTCGACCGTTGTATTACTTTTTCTATGTCGCCACGCTGTTCATGCACGGCACGTGGATTGCTGCGATGAGCTCCCTCCTCCTCCCGATCCGGTGGTAGCTAGCGTAACTTCTGGAGGAAGGTCCAGCAGGGGTATCAGTGCCAGAATTGCTTAGTGCGTATTCTCGAAGTCTGTGTACCTTCCGTGCTGACGGTTATACCATGTTTAGTACTGCAATGGTTCGTGCGAAGCTTAGACAGGGTTGTCCGGTGTGCAACAAGGAGGGACACCGGACATGACTCTATCCGAACCGCCATTGCCATCGCCGCCCTTGACATACCTTTACGTCGTATTTACGAGCCCCTCCTCCCGCCCAGCGCCTCGGTGCTGATATCATAACTCTACCAACACATATTACCCTTTGTTCTGTCATAAGGTCTCATTTTAGGGCATCGAGTATCCCCACGGGGCGTACCCAACGCCTCGTCCATTCGTGCTATAAAGTCATAGACCTTTTTGCCAGTCATGCTAGGTGACGCATAGGAGGCAACTAGGGGGACAACGTCTGGGCGATTGATTCTGGTACCATCTACATCTGTACCTCAGCGGGAAGCCACCAAACTCCTCTTCTATCTAGCTGGCTCCTGTGTTTCTTTTTTTTACACATCCTTCGGGGTAGATACACCTGCACTCAACAACTCGTTTGCCACAATGTGGTATGCAGAACGTCATTAGTGCCCAGATGGAGTTGCAACGCCTGGGGTCCAAATATGGATCACGATAGGAGAATCGGTGTCAACTTGTCCCGGCTGCTTTCCACCATCTGACGATGCCGTCTTCACCCCCCGTGACGAACGCCGAAGACGTCGCGGCGGAAGAAGGCTGCCATGACACGGCCCAGACCTCTCCAGTATCTGCAATCGTCGAGACTGCTGCGCGAGCTGCCAAGTCCCAAACCTTGATAGTTTTGTCGGCAGAACTGTCACAACTAATTAACGGGGATGCGAACATAGTTGTCGATGTGCATACCCAGATAGAGCAAGTCGTCCGTCTGGGGATATATCCGAGCTCAGGACCCATGAGGAATGTCCAGTTAGAGAGGCTACCGCTCCGGAGCTTGGCCGGCCGGACGATGTTGTGCGCACATCGTACAGAATAAGGCGCTTGTCCTCAGAAGCCGACATGAGAAGCTTTGGCACAGTCAATCATGTGTGTGATATCTCATGTTGGTGTTACAAACCTGAGAGTCAGGGGACCATGACAAGGAGCGGACAGCCATGGCATGCGACGTATATGTGGAGGTGAGAGTGCCCGAAGCGAGGTCAAAGACGAAGATCTGGCCACTCTCAACAGATAACGCTACCCGAGAGCCATCGGGACTCTACAAGACGTGAATAATCTATATGTGAACGGACCGAGAAGGGCACTCACATGACTGCACCGCATTCCAAACTTTCCACGTCCACTCTGCAGAGTAGCGCGTTGCTCACCAAAGGTCTCCGCTTCTGCCGAGTGGATGGTTACATTCCCCGAGCCACCAGTAGATGCAAATGTACTTCCCCTTGGGTTCAAGGATACGGACCATGCTGTGACAGGTATAAATTTAGATGTACCGTGGATATAAAGATAACGGCTGATAGAGAGCTCACATGGTTCTGCTCCCGGACGTGTGAAACTCTCGTGCTTGCCAATAATCGTACCCACCTCCAAATCCCACAGAAATGTCGTCCCGTCGACACTGTTATATAAAGCATATTTCCCGTCCGGCGAGACAGACAGGGAAACAAGGCCAAGGGTATGGGCGGGTGCTGTACGCATGACTTGACCTGACGCAGAATTCCAGCGTTTGACTATTCCGTCGGCCGAAATAGATACTACCGCGTTATCCTTTGCAGTCCAAGAGATGTCCCATACTGCGTCACCATGCGCTTCGATCGAGAGGGGTTTCAAGTCAGGAAGAAGGGATGTCGCGAGTATTCGAGAGCACCATACGTTCTGCACAGTCAAGCGCATGCACATAGGCTAGACTCTATATCGTAGTTAATCCCTTAAGATCTGTGCGCTGACATTTGTGTACAAACCATTATTCAGACTTTCTGTGAGCAAGCTATGCGACACAGGACGGGCAGACGCATCGACAGTGCTTCGAGCCTCGGATTATACCGATCGGCCTTTGAAACTATCTGTATAACCTGTCCACATCTTGAAACTTTAATTTACGCTCTTATCAACGAAGGCGGACGAAGACATCACCTGTAGCGATACTCTAGCTTTCCATTGATAAAAGTTTGCACTATCTCACGCAAATTCAAATGTATCCATTCTAACGACACTCAGGATGTCTGACGCTGGAGATAATGTCGAAGTCGAAGCCCCTGCTGAAGTCCCCGAGGTCGCTGAGGCCCCCAAGGGAAAGCTGTCCGTCGAGGAGGCACTCGAGGTACACATTAGCCATACTTAATTCGATATCTCTTTCTGATCTCCGACAAAATCCAGCAAGTATTAAAGAAGTCTCTTAAACACGATGGTCTCGCTCGTGGCCTGCGCGAGTGTGCAAAGGCCCTGGACAGGCGCCAGGCCCACCTCTGTGTACTCGTCGAGACCTGCACGGAGGCGGAGTACATCAAGCTCATTGAAGCGCTTTGTGCGACGCACACCATCCCCTTGATCAAGGTCGGAGATGCAAAAGTCCTGGGTAAATGGGCAGGGCTATGCAAGATTGACCGCGATGGAAATGCTCGCAAGATTGTGGGTTGCTCGTGTGTTGTGGTTAAAGAATACGGTGAGGACTCCGAGGCTCGTCACGTCCTCGATGAATACTTCAAGGCTCGTTAGGGTAAGTCTCATCGGTCTCTTTTTGGGCCTTCTTCTTGCACCTCCTTGAGATGATCAAAAGACTCCCTCTACCGAGATTTTCTTTGATGAAAATCGTCTTTCCGGAATCATTATTTACTCTGATTATCATCTCTTCCGCTCCGGATCGTTTATGCCCCAACGCTGATCGCTTTTGCATTCTGTAGCCCCTGGCTTGCCATTGTATCAGTAGATGCTACAAAAATTCCCATCGTCCTTGGTGCCCCCATACATTGCATCACTCAGACGATGCAGCCTCGCACTTCGCGGTCCCGTGAGATGGTAAACAGTGCAGATCAATACTCTAGCCTCTCTTCGTGTACCACAATCCTGATGCCCCCGTGGCAGTATGCCTGGGTGTCATGTAAGACGCTCACACGCTAATAATGACGATTTAGCGGGCTGGCACCAGCTTAAATTCGTAACCCAGATCACTTGCCGTTTCGGGCCTATCATAACGGCGCTACTGGCCGGCACGCGTGTCGGGGCTCTATCTCGGCCTCGTGAATAGCTTCTTCGTTCGTGGAACACTGTCGTGTAGCTCGCTTCTCGCAGAGAGTACAACCGGAGCCAATCGGGTTATCCTGCCAAGGTAGCCGGTGATGAATCCAACTTATACAGCCAAACACTACGACAGCCACTTCCCATTCTGTTTTGTTAGGACGCTGCCGGCGTAAAGCGTCCATCACCGCATAGACAGCACGTGTCAGACTTGTTCCATAACTACGGGTTGTGGCATTGAATACAGTTTAACACGGCCAACAAAAATACGATCAACGAAACGTACTTCGGCCCCCTGCCAGTACTCTACCGTGAGGCCTTCATGTGGTGACCATCTGTTCCGAAACGAGCATCGCATACGGATAAAAATATGAGGACTTAATCGGAAAATTAGGGACAACAAGCAGCTCCTTGCGAGCCCAGCAGCAATCAGCACTGGTTCCTCAAGGATGTGAGGACGGGGGACACTACTGGGACACCACACGCTCTAAGGGGCATGGTAACACGCACATGTATTCGGGGATGTTTCATTAACGACAAGTGCCGTTGCATCAACTGATCGTGGACATGAGCAAGGTTATGAAAAGGGTTGTTGATGGGGCTAGAGCTGTCTTAAGAGAACGCCGCACTCCTCGCCGCAAATCGGTACACTACCGCTCGGAGGGGGTCGTAAAATGCAAAGTCTAGACAGGCAAGCGCCACTACACGAAACGATATAGGAGCCAGCCACGTCGGTTGATAGAAGGGGTGAAGAACCTAGCTTGACAGATACGGCAAGGAGAGAAGCTAGAGACCAGAAGAATGGCCAAATACGCACTCCGACCTACAGCAATCAACTGCAACATCGATGTGAGCCTGAAAATATAAAGGGAAGGTCGCTTCTAGAAAGGCACACCCCGTGTCACCGTTGTGCTATGAATGATGTTCCACACCATATTCACAACAAACCCCAACAGTACTCGCTTCCCTCGTTCTGGGACCACTCTAACTCACACGGCGTCGGAGTGTGGGGCTGGGAAGGTTCCCATTGTACAGGCTAATTTTCCTGGAGCTTCTGTGATGCAGTCGAACACAGGGGGGGGGGTTGACAGTTGTTCCATTTTCTACGTCCTGCACTTCCTGATAAACATAGTTGCTTCCATCCGTGTGGTTGAGCTCTGACTCAGGAACCCTTGTGCCCCGCGTGCCACGCCATCTGCTCGTGTATCAACCAATGACATGAAGGTCGCATGGGGCTAAGTAGCACGGAAACATGGTCGGCGTACCATCAGGGATCGAAAACATGGGCAGCACCACCACGACTCGAGACTAGTCAGATCAGAAAAGATCTCTCGGACGTCCACCTGCACACGAAATGAAGATAATAAAAAATCACAGTAGAAACCTCGGGAGACCCAACTGTGCAATTTTTTTAACCGCGTTGACAAGGGTGCCACAATACCCATTACTTGGAAAGTTTAATATACGGGGTCACTAGTGTAGAAACAGTTGTTCACCTCATCGGTCTCCGGGAAAGTTAGCCTTTTCATTCTTTTTTTACTTCCGCATCGCTCCATTGCTCCAAACTTGTGAGAAGATCGTGTAGTCACAATATATATCGGGTGATCGGAAGAAAGGGATGTCGACAACTGACTTGCCGCTCCAGAGTACGGTGTGCAAACAACGCGGGGAGTCAGGGGAATGACTTACAGGAGAACGATGAATCGCCGTCTACGATTGATCGCCCATGAACGTGTGAACACGCGGAAATGCAACCAGTTATGTAGGCCCAGTCGCATGTCCATAGGTAGTCTCACGGTCTCAGTAAGCTTTGCGAGGATCTTCGTGTAGAATGAACCGAACCATCGCATATTACATAAAAGAAGAGGCGCACCCCCTTCATCCAGGTTAACACGAAAAGGCAAGAGTCAGACCTGTGGGACGTTCTTTCGAATGTGGCAATGCCAAGAGCCAGTCCCTCGGGCCAAGATGCGGGCGCACATCGCACTGATCTGATGACACTGGCTATTATTTACACTTTCCAAAGCGCGCGTTCGGCGCTCGGGCACAACATTCGCGCGCTCACTTATTCTTGCTGCGGCGCGCCAAGCACTCTATACACACATCCAGGTACTCCACGCCCCCTTCATATAGCTTCATACAGGAGCAGGGCTCAAGCTTCCGCCCACCACCGAGCTTCGACACGATCCGATGAAGGGCTTGAATCGAAACGCGGCACAGACGTCACGATATTCGTACAACTATAACTTGACCATAAAATCACGGGCAGCAGTAGACACCCTCATAGGGATCCTTACTTTGTACTCACCCTGTACAGTAACAAGACCAGGACGGTCGGTATCAAACAAACATATTTCGTTCAACGGTTATTATTATGGAGGTAAGTCAGGTCCAGAATCGAAATGGTTGGTTTTTGTCACAAGTAAAAAACACGAAATTAGCCACCACAGGGAGAACCAAGGTCGCCGACAAACTACGAGACATATATACTTGATGCGTTGAACGCGATGACTCGAAGGTCGTCAACAATCGACCAAAGCGCGCTTCGGCACTGTCTAGGACTTTCGTCCTCGTACCTAGTATCCGACACAACGACGAACCCCATCGAGGGGATAAACACGTGGAGTGCGGGGCTTAATCGGTTGGTAGATATCCTCACGGCACTACATGCCCGTGGAGAACTGGAACTGGAAACGGTGAATTCCGCATCAAAAGCGTGCTCAGAATGCTGGATGGTGACCAGTAACTGGCGGGGTCTGGACGAGTGCAAAGAGTGTGTACGAAGGGTTGCGGTTCGATTGAAGAAGCTTTTAGATGAGAACGGCAGAACATTTGGGGGCGAGCGAGTGTATGTACCATGACTGCATTGATCTCTGGGCCATCCGGTCCGACTCTTCCGATGCGATAAACAGTGCCTGTTCACTGATTGATTATATGCGCTTCGCTCTCTCCGTGCGCGCGCATGGAGCCCGTCATCGCTCCTCCATCCCCTCCCCCTCCTCCTCCCACTTCTGATGAAAACGAGAGTCTCACTCCCATAAGAGCACATTATCTTAAGAAGTCCCTCATTCAACTCCAATTTTCTCGGGAAATCCAGGCCATCACATCCAACCCTGACAGACCGAACATATCTACTTTGTCATATCTTGGCCCCCCCTTCTCTCCGCCACCAAAGGGCTCCCCCGTCATTGACTTGCCCTTCTTGCGATATATCTTTCGTCAATACGTCCTCACATTTCCCTTCCTAGTCTCCGCTCCTAAAAACTTCTTTCCTGATAAAGTCCAGCCATTCGTTTCATCCCTACTCTCGCGGGAACTTTATTCTACTTCCCCCCTCGACGACGAACCGGCGGATTCGGCCGGAACAGCTAAACTTGTCGCCAAAGCTGAACGCAGCTTTGCTTTATTCCTTAATTATGCTATAAAGACCATTGAGAAAGAGGAGACCGTGCGATTAAGTCAGTCAGACTTGGACAGGCTAGAAGCAATAGCCCGCAGGCGTCGTAACAGGCTGATGAAGAACAAGGACGTTTTCGAGGTTAACGTGGTCTGTGTAAGAACAGTCGTTGACAGAGGGCGGGTGAGGAGCAAGGTCCACGAGGTGCGCTCTCGTACTCGACGCACCCCGCTCCTTTCTGATCGCACGTGTCTATAATAGGAGTTTATCATTCGCACTCGGCGTTCCCACTGCAAAGATGTGTACGTCTCACGCCGGTATGGCGACTTCAGGACGTTATACAACGAGGTGGGCTCCCTGGTTCTCAATTTCCCCTTTCCGGCTCATCGTCCAACTCAGCTCCGCAAAGCACATTCCGATGAGGATATCCGGCCGCCACCAGCAAAAGATCGTACCTATGGTAGTTCGCGAGCGCCTCTCAGCCCCACGGTCAGCAACACTTCAGCTTTCTCGGACCGCCTTGAATCTGGCAGCAACGATTCACTCCCGCTTTCTCCTACACCCACTGCTACTCCTTCCCTCCGATTAGCCCGAGAGAAGAATCGGCTGACGTTGAGAGCTTACCTTCATACGTTGTTATCGTCAATCACCATTGCATCGTCTCCTGTCATAAAGTCGTTTCTACTTTCGGACCCTACCACGTTGAGCGACGAGGAACTGGAGGATTCTCGGCGTCGCGAAGAGGCTGACAAAACCCGCGACGAGGGTCGCAAACAGTTCGCCAGGGAAATCTCTGCTCGAGTTGATTCGCTACGTGGTCTGGTCAAAAGCGTCAAGGGCGATCTCCTTGGCAAAGGTCAAATACCCTCCTGGATGTATCCACGAACAAGACTAATAATTCTGCAGATGGTCTGACTCGTATGTTTGAGGTCATAAAGACAGCCGATAACGTGCGCAGCCTTCCGCCAGAGTTCCAGGCCGTCATTGAGTGGGGACGAATATCGTTGGTGATTTACTCTAATGCGACGACTTCCTACTTATGTTTATTCAAAGACTAGCGTCGACTGTTTTCCACCACTTCATCGCTTCGGATGACGCGTCTGAATCATTCGCTGGATTGAAGCGCATACATGGGTTCATGCCGTACTTCATGTTGAAGGCTGCGCTAAAAATTAGCAACCCAGTCGCTATGATACGAAGTGCGTCCTCTCAGTTTTCTTATTAAAGTACTGGCAAATGGAATTTCCGCCGTAGGCATTCTCGACCTTTTCCTGGCGCAACCGTTCGGTGGCCGAAGTTTACTCCAACGGTGCGTGGACTAGCCATCTCTCTAGCTAGATCGTTAATAGTGCGTAGTATGTTCACGAGTTCACTTAATGAAGAAGTAAAATCTCTCGAGGAAGACATCGAGGCTGTGAAGGATAAGGTCGATGACCCTGTCATCTGCGAGAAGGTCCGCCAGTTTGTGTATGCGCCAAGAGAAATACAGGCCATATACAAAAACGACGCAGGTAGGTGGTTCCTAGTCACCGACACACTGGCACTAAATACATTATCCAAGCTGAGGAGAATATACATGTACTCGCTGCGGTCCTTCGTTCGGGGGAGGAGCCAACCCTCTCACGTGCGCAAGTGCAACGGGTCGTTCGGTCACACAGAGAACACCGAGAATACTTGAAATTTCGTGAATCACTGGCGGATTCGGATGACGACGACGGCCCACAAAATGAAGACGCGTGGCTTTTTGAGGACTTGTCTGTTTTAACCAAACTGTATTCCCGGCTGCGGGATAAGAAACAACTCATAGCTCTGATTTTCGAGGTAGGTTGGGACGGTTTATGTGTCCGTCAACTCACGACAAGCTTTCTTGAACATAGGGCACCACCGCGGATCTCATGAAAGATATCATAACGATATTTTACTCACCTCTCGCGCAAGTTTACAGGGCTGCAAGTATTGCGGAGTCTATAGGCGATCTGCAGAATTTTGTCAATGACCTCATTCGGACCGTAGAGACCAGCGAAGAGCGTATGTCGTCTCGGAGTTTTGATACGTCGGTTTTGTTGACGAAACCCCTCTGTGCCAGTCAGCCAGGAAGATCCTCAGCAGACCGTTCAAATATTCATTGACCTAATTCAGCGGCACGAGCAGTCCTTCTATTATTTCGTTCACAAGGTTCATTCCAAAGGTGAAGGTCTATTTTCCGGGCTTATGCGCTGGACCGAGCGCTTTCTCGATGTCGTCCGTAATGGTCTCGGTGAACCCATCAGCCTCGAATTTATCCTTCCACATACTGGGGAAGAACACAGGGCCATCATGAAAGAAATAGACGAAGTGGCGGTCTACCATTACAAGCTGAAGGTTCAACACGAGAGCAGGGTCCGCCGTCGATTTGGGAGGGGCGCAGACGCTGCTGGGGAAGACCCGACCACGCAGGAAGTCGTGAACGGATTCATGCACGATGTCAGCTTCGGTGACTTCATGAGGGAGGACGCACAAGACATGGCAGCTGAAGAAGAAGAATCAGAGGACAGCTATGAGTCAAGCGGCGAGTATGAATCCGACAGCGAAACTGCGTCCGAGGAAAGCGGCAGAAGTCCATCACCTATTGTTCGACTACGCGTATCCCCATCAACACCGTCCATGCAGGACCCTCCGCCGCATTGTCCACCCCAGCAACCGTTTCCCTCGTCACCTCCATCAGAACCGACACTCACGCCTCCTCCTGAGGCGCCAGCAGTACCCTCATGCACACCGTCGGTAGCATCACCTACCCCCTCGGCCTCGGGGTCTCGCCTTCGCAAGCTATCGCAGTCGCTACGCAAATCCCGGTCAATGACTTTCGGCACTGCGCGTCCGACTTTACCGAACAGTGCAGAAACCCCTCCTCCCCTCCCGCCTTTACCACTGTCCGTCACGCAGTCGCGATCCGCCGCCCCGCTTACTAGGCGGTCGAAGCCACTACCGCCTCAGCCATCTTCCCCATCTTCGTCGTCTCGTGCACCCTCGTCCCGCCGGGCACCGCCACCCCTTCCCCACGAAGCCCTGGCGCAGAAACGGTACCCGAGTGGCCAGAATTTGCCCCAGACGCCTACACGGCCTAAGAAGAAGCAGGCGGCCGCCTCCGAGGGACTGAAACCTCCGGAACTCAAGAAGATACCTGAGCTACTTCCCATATTTGTTGAAATGGTGCGTTTCCCGGAGGCAGTGCGAATACACCTTTTGACTTTTGATGCCCAACAGATGCGGCCATCCCTATTCCCACGGACGGGAAGTTGATGGACTGGTGATTCCGGCGCCGGACCAGTCGCGAAGTTTGATCTAATGTGTTCACGCATCCACAAATGTACTCTTAGAAGACGCTGACATTGTACGACTCATTTCACCCTTTGATTTAATTCTCTTCAACTGTAAATCCTGCAAGCAACGAGGAATCGGGTATAATGGTGTCTAGAAAGTATGTATGGCTAGCGACAATCAGTACTCTCAGGCCACTGTCCGCAGACCAGCTGCAGGGCGGGCCAGATCAATGATGAATAATCTACGCCCCATTGGAAATGGTGAAGCGCTTGAAGGTATATCTGACCGGGCGATATGAGTCAACACGCAGAGTGAAGAGGAAAGACAAGGCGCACCCGAGGAACGCAAGGTCCTTGCTCGAGTCGTTAGCGTCGGCGCCGGTTGTGTCGTCGGTACCAGCCTGGTCGAGATCTTCCACAGGGAAATACGACGTGTCGGTGATGGACCGTAGCCGTGGCACGAACGGGGCATCGATCTGCCGTATCGCGCTCCAGTCCTACGCCGTAGAAAAATGGATGGTTCTTGATCTGCTCGACGTTCAGTCGCCGATCCGTGCTGGTTATGAGCCTGTGATGCACGGGCGGGGGGGGTTCAGAATTAGGAGGATTTTTTTTTGGCGCGGTCGATTTTGGTTGCTCACCGGCGAATCATGTCTTCGGCTTCACGACTCAAATGGACGTCATCGGGAATCACAAGGTGATATTGCCAGTGGATGATTTTCTGGTAGGTTTCGTGGGTGGTCTCGGAGCAAAAGGGTGGGTAGCCAACGAGGCACTCGAACATGATGGCACCGAGCGACCACCAGTCGCACTCGTTTCCATAACCTTGCTGCAGGAAAATCTCGGGAGCAATGTAATCTGGCGTTCCGACCGTCGAGTAAGCCTACCATCGGGGGAGCTAAGTGAAATCTTGTGAAGGGTGTGAACACAGGTTGTACACGCACCAATTTCCGACGGTTCGCCTTCCACGTTGCAATTTGATCTTTGCTCGTCATGGTCAAATTGATCGCGTTCACCATAACACTATTCCGCGCGGCTTGCGCAGCAGACGTTGGAGACACTGCGCCAGTTGGCCTGATCTAGGAGTCGTTGGTAATAGCTCGAGTCGTGATTTTTGTGGAAACCGGTTGACAGGCCAAAGTCTGACAGCTTGATGTGACCGTCTTTGTCGATCAGAATGTTGTCCGGTTTGATGTCCCTGATTATGGAGCATACGTCAACGCCGGGAAGGGTGGGAGACAGGAACGCGGTTGTCTGCTTGCCTGTGAATGAAGCCGAGGCTGTGGACGGCTTCGATCGCAAGAACACACTCCGCCATGTAGAACCGAGTGACATCTTCGGAAAACGTGTCATACTTAATGAGCATGGTCATCAGGTCGCCTCCGGGTAGAAATTCCATGATCAAGTACAAGTATGATGGGTCCTGGAATGAGTAAAAGAGTTGCACCACCCAATGTGAATTGGATTCAGCTAGAACGTCGCGCTCAGCGCGTACGTGTGCAAGCTAAACGGGGGTTGATCAGGATGTGTCCGACTTTGTGGAAACGAGCGCACGTACCTGGTCCTTTTTTAACATCTCCTCCTTCTTCAATGTTTTCATCGCGTAGATTTTACCGGTATCAGTCTTTTGGACTAGTCGGACCTGGTGACGTGGTTTAGAATTGCGAGACAGTAAACGATCTGTATGTAACCCACCTCTCCAAACGCACCCTTGCCGATCACCTTGACCGTCCGGAAATTGTCAAGCCCTAGCTTCGTACGACGAAGTCTGAGAAAAGTAGACTCCTTCTTTCCATGCTGCATGAGCTGCCGTTGCTTCCGCTCATCAGAGAGCATCGTGTCGGTTTGCAACCGTCTCTCGAGCTCGACGCGCCTGGGAAGGAATAGTAAATGGTCCAGTATGTATGTCGAGGGGAAAGGAGAAGAACCGTGTATTTCGCTCGATAGCGGCATCTACCGCTACCTTATAATAGTGTTCGAGTTTGAGCTGGGCTGCTTTAGCGCGAGGTACCGCGTCATCGGAAAACGCTGCGGTTGTTCTGTCAAAGTAGACGTAGTCTGCTGGCTTCGAGGACTGGGCTGAAGGAGGTCTCGAAGATTTGAATGTCTTGCTTGGACGATGAACGAGAGAGGGTGCGTGATGCGGTGGCAGCCATGGAGGGAGAGGGAGAGGAAGACTAGGGTTACTGTTGTCACTCTACCAGCTACCAGGACGATGAGGGATGTCGCCGTTCCGGCAAAGTGCGAGTTGATTAGTAAACTCTGTAGTAAGATACAGGCAATATACAGAACACATTCGATCATACTCGTATCGTTGCCCATCAAAGCCAAGAATTCATCATCGTATTTAACCGTTCCCTCCATATACATCTTGCACAAGTGGTGCTTCACTTCCCCCCCATCGCCCCTGAGGTACGGGTGGCAGTGGCCCTCGAACAGGTCCACTCGTTCGCCGCGGATACCCAGAACCAGATGGGGGCGATGTCGATGAAACCATATGCGAGGCAGGTTGTAATGCCGCAGCAGCGCTGAACCGGAGGCCGTGTGAAATAGTGGCGTACCGCGGCTCAGTTGTTGGCGTCGAATGTGATGCTGGCGACGTCACTTGGTGTCTTCGATACGTATCCCCCGAATAGCCTGTAGAATACGGTGACGACACCCTAAAAAAAAGGCAGCATGCACTCAAAGACAAGCCTAAAAACGTAGCAGGGTGTCTAACATACCTATCAGGGTATCCCGCCTGTGGTGAGGTCGTCATGGTAGGGCTCGTTGAGAGCTGCGATGCGACCGCGTGACTATACACAAGTATTTAGAACACGTAGCGAGTGACGACTTGGGTTAACTTGCTTGTAGAACGCAGAAGCGCCTCCCTGGACGGCTGAGTGATTACCGTTGCGACCGTTTGGCGAATACGCCATTTGGGGGTCAAACTCAACACGCGTTATCGTCGAAGCGGGAATGAGTCTAGACGGGATATCTGGCGGCGCTGGTGCCAGTCTTTGTGAATGGTAAGGGTTGGATGGGGCTTGGTTTTGGGTTTGGGGATCGGAAAAACGTGGGGATGGTCCCGGTCCCGGGGAAGGTAATCGTAAGGGCGCGATCGGCTGAGTCACCCGCGAGAGTGAAGGTGGTCGGGGTTGAGTTGGAGCTGTTTGCGGGCCTGGTCCAGGGTAGGATAGAGTTACAACTTCTTCAAATGGTGGGCCATCGAGAGAGGGACCAGTTGCAGTGAAAGGTGGAGGCGGCGTCGCGAGGCGATCCCCTGAGGGAAAATCGCGGTCTGGGTGGTGATTACGCCTACGCCGTTCGGAGGATCTGGCCTGTAACGACGAGTGAGTTTCTAGGCGATAGAATCGAAGAAAGGCAAGTACGAGGATCGCACCTTCATGGGATCGGTTGAAGGTGGGAGACTCGCAAATGAAGCCTGACCCCCGTGCCTGGACATGTCGGCACCGGTTCCCGCGGAAGACGAACCGGGTGGGGACTGTTCATAGCTTCTCGCAACTGCTTCGAACGCTGCTGCATCATATATCGGCCAACCGTCTTTATCAATGATCGGTTGCGGTATAGAATAAGAAAGGTGAATGGCATGGGACGTTTTCCGATCGAACTGTTCCTGGGACAGTTGGTAGGAAGGAGGGGGAACAAAGTCTGTAGGACTGGGAGTAGTGTCTGCGCTGGGGGCCATGGAGGGAAAAGCCTAGGAGAGGAGGGGATTTGTGCCTGGGGCAGGGGTCAAGTCAACTACCCAGGAAAACGTGCCGTGCCGAGTTTGCAATTTGAGCAGACCCGCTCATAAAGGCGCTCTATCGGGAGTGAGGCTATGAGGCGGCACACCGATTAAATTAGTCCGTCCGACCGTAAAGCACCAATTATCAGGTAGGCAGATCTACGATCCCTATCAACACCAGCCCAGTCCCCTTTCGAATGTCTCGGAACATCGTCCTCAGGTGAGACTGAACAGCTCATCTCCTGATCCTAACTTTTGCTTCACCGCCGCTGATTTATTCTGTTCATCGCTCTCTCGGTCCCACAACACGTCCTCCCATTGGTCATCGCTAATTGTCACAGCCTCCGTCTTTGCATCGGGCAAGTTGGGGAGCACGGACACCAGAAGACTCGAAAGAAGGCCTGAAGACCCGCCACCCTCTTGGGAACTCATCGTCGGGACCGGAAGATACTCCGCCTACACACCGCGCATGAGTAACGCATACACGCATAGTCTGACACTCGTTTAATTACCTCGAGTAACATGCCCTTGACCGCACCACCTGCTAATATGACGTTGCCCGCACGGACTATCCAATCGGTCCCTATTGAGTACACGTTTCCTTCAACAGTTCAGCTGCGCGGCCGTCTGTTTATATTGCGCCGCGTTCCCAGCTGCCTGCTTCGTGGATATCCAGCGAGCACGGAGAAGAGAAAGGAGCTGCTCCAGGGCACCGGGCGGACTCAAGGTCAGAAACGTGTTGCGGTAGTGGGTCGGCTCGGCAATCGCAGTTTGAGACTGGCTCGCATGATACGCTAGGTCGGCCCGAGTCGGTGCGCAAGGGTCCTCGAGCGAGACAAACACGTTCTCGTTCATTGTGAGCAAGCACATCGAACGCTCCAAGGGTGGTCCAGCACCACCGATGGACCCCAAAGTCGAGCGGTACGATCGAGCGGACAATTGCCATCTGCCTCGAGGCTGACCCTGAGGACAAGACTGCAGGTTCAGTGGTCATTTAGGCATTCTAAAAAGACGCGGACATTGTGGTTTTGTCGTATGTTGTCATCAATAAGTTTCAAACCATTCGTTGGTGCATTTGTCCATCGTGCAAGCCTGAGGTACCATCAGCATATTGCCATTTGGCTCGTTGATAGGACAACAACCCTGTGATTCCCATTCGAATTAGTGGCACGGCCGAGGGCGAGAGTAAGGAGGCAGTGAAGTCGCGAATGATGGGCGTCGATTACCCTGTGACGCACGTGACCGCACGCGTTCCTGAATAACTGTCGCGTCCCAACACACGCCTTTGCACTCGCCAGTAGACATGCCCGCTAAACGTAAAGCGTCCACCAGTCAAACACTCGATGAGCCTGATGCAAATAGACGACGCACGCGCTCGAATGCTGCTAATCTTTCATCTCCATCCCGGGAATCCCAGCTAAAAGATCCGAATGCCTCACAACCACCCACCTCTAGTGTCCAACGCCGCGCTCCCAACCGTTCCACCAAGTCTGTTCCCTCGCCAAGCCCGTCAAGAAAAGAAAGAGAGAAACATCTTACTCGCTCTCAGACCAAGGCGCCTCTTGTCGTTCATTCTGAAACTCCCCATGCAGACTTTTCTAGTGATCAGGAAGACGCTAAGTCTGACGACGAGTTGCTGCTGTCACCTAATAGGAAGAAAAAGAGACAAGAGACGGCCTTGTTGAAGCCCTCTCAGCTACCTCGTGTTTACGTTGAGATAGTATCACCAGCACCTCGTCCTTCGAAACGTCTACCAGCAAAGACAGGGGCCGGCTCTTCTTCACCAACCCCTACCCGGCCAAAGGTGGCTCAAAGGGCCCCTCCGTCGTCGTCTCGATCCCCGACATCCCTTAAAAAAACTACCGCCAATCGCATGAGTCCTTCTAAACTATTAGGACAGTCCGCTCCCCGAGGTACACAATCAAGCATTATCCAGAATATTCCGGGATACGCATACTCCCCTCGGTGCCTGCAAGCGCAGAAACGCTCTATCTTTCACGCACTAAACGATCCGAAAACTGCTGTCTTCAATCAAGAAGATGAAAACGGGGCACCTACTGCAAATGCTGTCGTACTGGAGCAGCTAAAGGCACTTTTCACTGGGACGTTGGAGCGGGGTGAAGGAAATAGCTGTCTGCTCATCGGTCCCCGTGGAAGTGGGAAATCTCGTGTCAGTATCCACGCTTCTGGAACAGACACCACTTAATGACAGCTTCGTCTGTTCAGCTTTTGGACGAGGCGCTTGCTTCCCTTTCTTCCCAGCCAATCGTCATTCGGCTATCTGGGCACGTTCAGCATAACGACCGACTGGCTCTGCGTGAGATAGCGAGGCAGCTTTCCACCCAGACCGGACGTTCGTTTGATATCGAAGTGACAGACATGGAAGACGAGTCTCAGCGTGCTGCTGATGCTTCTGACCATACCTTGCCTCTTCCGCCTCCTACCTACCTACCGACTTTGATCTCTGCTCTTCCGACGCTTCCTCGACCTACCGTACTCATACTAGAGGCATTCGATCTCTTCGCTATCCATGGTCGCCAGGCGTTGCTCTACTGCCTCCTAGATACTGCGCAGAGTTGCCGCGCTGGCAAGGGCAGCAAGGGCATTGCGGTCATCGGGGTGACGACACGGGTGGACACCATTAACTTACTTGAGAAGCGTGTAAAGAGTCGTTTCTCTGGGCGTATGCTGCGTACGGCTGGCCCTGGCACGTTGGATGACTGGATTTCGATTGCGAGGAACGCCCTCACTGCCAAACCTAGTCCATCGAACGAAGACTGGGAGCTCTGGTGGGCAACCGCTGTGGAAAAATTCCTCAACGACCGCTCTGTGCAGGCGGCCCTCTCGGATACGTATGACTTAACGAAGGACGTTCGGATCCTGAACAGAATCCTGGCGCGTCATCTTCCAGCTTCGGCTTACAAGCTCTATCTGACATCTACCTATTTTCAGATGGACCTCGTACTAAATTTGTCCCCGACGTCTCCTTTGCCAAATGCATCTCGGCTATCGGACGCGATAGCATCTCAAAGGTCTCCAGCGCCTTTCCCGTTTCTTTCTGGTACGTTTCATTTACCGACCGATCCTGACGATATGTGACGCATTCTCAGATATATCCTATCCCGCTGCGTGTCTTCTCATCGCATCGGTCCACGCTGACACTGCCGGACATGAGTCAATCACATTCGAGATGTTACACGACTCCTTCCAGAAGCAGGTTCGCACATCACAATCAGCGCCAGTTCAAATCGGGGGTAGTAGTATTGGCATGGTGCGCTGCAACAAGGAGGTTCTGATGACGGTGCGCGACTATAGTGCTTTCTCACAAGCCGACATCTTGATGCGCAAGACATTTCCTAGGCCTTTGAGCAACTCATCGCCAGTAAGGTCTTTACTGCTGTTACTCCAATTCCAGCAGGTACAATGAGGCAATTTATGCGGTATAAATGCATGGTCGAGAAGGAGGGTATAAGGCAGATGGTGTCTGCAATGGGGCAAACGAACTTAAATCAGTGGTTTAAACGCGCCCAGTAGTGTCACGTGAAATTGGCTGATGGGTTGCAATGTTATGTACCTTATGCGTGCACTCCGCAAGGACACATCACTCGTTTTCCGCTCTCTCTCTTTTATTATATTGTAACTTGGTTCCGTTCTACCATGTCTCATTCCGACTTGCGAAGGCGCCGCACTTTTCCTTCCACAACCCACAGACTTCTTGATCCATTCACATATGTAGACGAAGAGTATGTCCCTTGAGGTATCCGTGGTCATTTGGACTCCTTGATTGACGCTAGGGTCGTGACAGTCATATGAGGGCTTTCGAAGAAGCCCTCACGGCTGATGGCAAATCGGTTGTAGACTATGCAACCTCCGGCCCTTCACAACCAAACAGCCCAACGGTGCCCCAATCGATTGGAACCACGCGAATACGCAAAGTGTCTGCGATGTCAGATTTTGCCCCAGTTAATATCAAGGTGAACAGGTGCGCGTTCGTCGTTTTGTGACTGGTTCTGTTCCTAATAGCGAATCCAGACGGAAGAAAAGGACAGGACCGCCTCATAAGAAACAAGAGTGGCTGTATATCCTCTTACGGTGGCCACTGTTGGTCAGTATACCATTTATTTGACCCCACCGTCGTTGAGCTGACTTCTGTAAACGCAGTTATTGATTGGCTTATTTATTGCATGCGAATTCGGCTTTTATGTGGCAATTCCGCCAGGTGGTTAATGCGAAGGAATGGTTATCAGCGTGTCAGTAGAATCCACCTTGTAAAAAATCCAATCATTAATGAATTCTTCATAGGGCGTGGCCGCAAAGGCCAGTTGAGGAAGCAGTTGCGGGCATCCAGGACCTACGAAGTATGGTCCTGACCTTCTTGTGCGGGACTTAACGCATTAATCCCGGTTTAGGAATGGGTGGACGCAGCCTCGGTACTCGACGATTTTCTTGATTTCGATGAATGGAAGCGGTCTGACGAGGACCCATACTATGACTGGCGCCTGGTCCGGAAGGTCGGAGTGTTCTGCTGCTATTCCTACTTCCGTAATTGACACCTAGGGTGTTCCTTGCAGGTCAAGAAGTCCTTGCGAACATTTCGGGCGAACAACGACGTTCGCGGTGTCTTAGAAATCTTGGAGACTTGTATTCGCAATAGTTTCGCTGGTGTTGAGTCACCTAGGTTTGTTCTCACGGACACACGCCGATCACCACTAATTGCGCCACAGATTATACAGCGAGGTAGGCACATCGTAAATCATTGGCGCACGTGAAGTCAACTCGTTGCAGACCTATTACGGAACCAAAGACTTAATAGAATGTGAGGCATCGAGGCGCGTTCTGTTTCATTCAACTAATTCGGACCCAGCATACATCGACGAACTGGAAAGCGCACTCAAGTATATTCGTGAAACCCCGCTTCTATCTAACGAAGAGAAAAAACGGTTCTTCAAAAATGCCAACACTAATCTAGGTCTTACTGCCCTTTGTCTCTCAGGCGGGGCCACATTCGCATATTGTAAGTAGTCAATGCGTGCAGACAAGGGAACCGACTTACCGATATGGCCTGCAGACCATTTCGGTGTTGTCAAAGCCTTTCTCGATGCGAAACTTCTACCTCGGATTATAACTGGGACATCAGCGGGCGCCTTGGTCGCCGCATTGGCCTGCACGCATACGGATGACGAACTCAGGCAAATATTGGTCCCAGAACTTGCCAACAAGATCAACGCCTGTGAGGAACCAATCAACGTCTGGGCTACTAGATTTTGGAAAACTGGTGCTCGGTTTGACTCTGTTGACTGGGCCCGGAAGGTACAACTCATGGATCCGCCCTCTCCAAGTTAACAATGATTTTCACAGGCGTGTTGGTTCACCTTTGGATCGATGACGTTCCGAGAAGCCTACAATAAGACTGGTCGTGTGCTCAATATTTCTGTTGTCCCTTCTGACCGACATTCGTAAGGCTGAGTCTAAGGCTTCTTATCGTGTTCTTACGAAAGGTTGCAGACCTACTAAAGTATTAAACTATATCACTGCCCCTGATACCGTTATCTGGTCCGCTTTGCTGGCGACAGCTGCTGTTCCGGGTATTATGAATCCGGTGGTACTAATGCAGAAGCTCAAGACTGGTCGGTTGGTGCCTTGGAATTGGGGGAGCAAGTTCAAAGATGGATCTCTGCGGTAAGCAGACCTTCAAATGTGATTGTGACGCAGTTCCCGTTACTCAGTGCTTTTCCAGGGTAGACATACCACTTCAGTCTCTTCACCTTCTTTTTAATGGTAAATGACACGCGTGCGTGACGAATCGGGCGTTAATTCCCTCCCTTCTCAGTCACACACCCTGTTGTTGCTCAAGCAAATCCTCATGTACACCTGTTCTTCTTTGCCCCACGAGGGTCGGCAGGCAAACCTGTGGCCCACAGGAAGAGCAAAGGTAGGCTGGATCTTGACTAGAATGCCATCATACTAAGATTTGTTACGGGCAGGTTGGAGGGGAAACTTTTTGCTCTCAGCTGCTGAGCAGTGGCTCAAATTGGAGCTTACAAAGAACTTCAAGGTTCGTCTTCTCGAGTTCCTGCCACTTGGTTAGCCCTAACAACCGGTATATATCAGGTTATTCGTGATTTAGATCTGCTTCCCGAAATTCTTGGGTCCGATTGGTCTAGCGTTTTCCTCCAGCGGTTCGATGGGGCAGTAACGTAAGCCGTTTATTGCTGCTGCAGTCACTCAGGATTTATCTTGTTTTCATACAGAATTTGGCCAAGAACTCGCTTTATGGTTGTTCCCCCACCCTCACCAGTTGTATGCAGCTCACACGTTAATGGAAACAGGATTGGTTACGAATCTTGACGGACCCCGACCCACCAGAGATGGCACGCTTACTGCACGTTGGTCAATTTGTGAACATGGCCCAAGGTTTGTAGCTTGCCAGTACCGCAGGATATGCTGCTTATTCTCTCCCTAGCTACACATGATAAAGAACCGTATGCGCTTGGAGCGTCAAATCTACCTTGGACGTCAAGCAACCAAGACCGCACAGCCAGGTCCTTCCTTTCGTGTGTCTAACGAGCCATTGCGACCGGCTTCTGCGGGGCTTCAAAGTAATATGAGTCGTGCGGTGGAGCCTCAAGCCGAGAGTGACGATGACGACTTCGACACCCGGACACTGGATGCTCCCGAGGGATGGGTAGCCCCAACACAACCTACAGATGCCCGACCTCCTGATAATGCGTCCTTCTTATCGCGCCTACGAACGCAGTCGTTCCCCGGACTCACGGCTCCCATACGTCGTCAGGGCCGATTGTTTGCGCGTGAAGAACCCGCTGGCCGGCAGCGTGAGACTTCTGGGAGTAGCGATGGCTCGTCCGCCGAGGATGAACCGCAGAGGCAAGCATACCATCCCGGTGCACTACGCAATCGGCCAGACGTGAGGCGGATTTTCGCAGACCGAGAAGCGACACAGGCAACTGGAAGTGACGACGAGGAGGATTCTTCGTAATTGTAACTGGAATTGTATAATATGTTGACAGGATCGTCCACGTGATCGTATCCCTAATCTGTGTCGTGATCTCCTCTCGTTCCCGTCTCGTTCCGTTCAATGTCACAATTCGATGAGCAAGAAAAATCTTTACGTCTTTCCCCGCAGCGCGACGCGTCGTCCAGTTCTGCTCGTCAGGAGCGATTAACTGCTCTTGAGCGACGACTCAATAGGGGTGCTTCGCCTCTTCTAGATGCAGTGCAAGATCCGCAGCCGTTCGACGCAAATCACGCAAAACGCATCGAATTTCGCCGTCTCGTAGATCCAGGCATCATGCGGCCGAATTCTAAGGATGTTGCATTGAGAGCACTACACGTAAATCTAGGGAGCTCGCTCGGAGAATGTCTTTATTCACTGTGTTCCTTTCCTAATAGACCCTGTCAACAATCGCCGAGAATTTGCTCCGCGAGCCCAACAACCCCAAGTTTCGCCAATTCAAGCCTACAAATACGATTATTAAGCGGGATATCGTGGATCCCAAGGGCTCCCTCGAATACGCCGTCGCGGTCCGTCGAAATTATGCTCTGCTTCCCGAGTCTCGGTCCTGCCTCACACGCTATTCCACCGCAGATGGGTTTCCGCCCTGAGGTCTAGCCTTTCCCCCCCCCGCAGTTGAGTTCCGAGACTCACACGAACCCGCACACTATTACTCGCGTAGGTCGACCAGTTCCAGCCTTACTACACGTTCAATGACAAGCACCTGTCGGATCTGCGGATCGGTGCGGCTATCCTGCGCGAAGCGCTGCAGACGGCGGGCAAGGAAGAGGACGAGGGACTCAAGGTGAGGATGGCCAAGGTGGAAGAGGAGCTCCGGATAAAGAGGGTGTGTCTCCTTCTCGCTACCAAAAGCACCGTTTTCGCTAAGAACTCGGTCGTGTTTCTAGGCAAAGGAGGCATTCATGGATGATCGCAGGGCTCAGGCGTTGCGGACGGAAAGGGAACGAAAGATACGCTCTCAAGAGGGCGTGGCTCAAGCGCAGTCGCCCATTCCAGGGGGACATGTTGATGACCTGAAGCCTGAGTTCGATTGATCCCCTAGTGGACTGCGGGTTACAGTATCCCGTCGCATGGTAGATATCACGTCCAGTTGTAGTGACAAAAGTTGTATGCATCGATGACCATCACACGCTAAATAGTGGCACTCTTAAAAGCGAAAGCTCCCTGTGGCGTTGAGCAGCCTGGGGGAAATCCGGTCCCATAAAATGACATGAAAAACTTTAAGAACGCGGTAAGGCGACAACTCTTTCGGACTGGGTGCCGGTCGTATGGGAAGTGATGGCACCGAGCCGCTTTGGGGGCCAAACAACGTACGTCAATTTGGAATCGATCAAGGCCAAAGGAACCTAGTTAAGTGAGTGAACAATTGGACACCAGCAAGGACTTAACCAGGCTTACCGGTCCGAAGTGATTGCTGTCCTCAGAGTTGAATGACGCGTCACCCTCTAGCCATCCATGACCCTCGGGGACGACGACCTCCACGTCCGCGTACGGTGGCAGCGTTTTCACCTTAGTCGGACGCACAACCAGAACGAGGTATCAGAGAGGAAGGGGGTCACCAGATGAGCGAGCAATAGGTTGTCTTGCTCACCTTGTCTCCCGGAAGGGCAACGAGCCGCTTGACCAATAGCTTGCCGTGCTCCTGGGGTGACCTGGAACCGTTTGTGAGTTCTAGCTCCTAATAACACAGTCGCGAATGCTGCACCGACCTGAACGCGACGACGTCCCCACGCTCGTACCGCCGCTTCATCACGATGGACCAGCGATTGAAGAGGGCGACGTCTCGAGGGCGTGATAGGTCAGGATTCAACGTCGGCTAGCTGGCAAAAACAACGTTATTGTAAGCAACGGAGGGGTGAGATGAAGTTGTTGTTCCTTGCCGACCTGCATGCTATCGCCGGTCACGGCACGGATCGTGCACCCGACTTGCGTAAAGACAGTGAGGGTAGGGAGCCAGAAGAGCGTCGACCAGATCAATCGCAAGGCGGGGTTGCTGTTTGTGGAGAAGCGGTTTTTCCAGGTCCAGGAGGACTTTGTGCCACTGTGGAAGAAGCGGCCAGGGTTGCGAGAGGAATGGCCTGCTGCGGTACGCATTGAAATGCGCAAAGTTCGAAACAACACCGACCGAGGCGTCGGAACCCGAGTCCGGAAGAGGAGACTCGCTTTGTCGTGCGCTTACGCTAAGTTAAGGTTCAGGTTCACCATGGCGAACCCCGTGCTTGGCTTGGCAGATAACTCGAATGAAAAATCTACTCTACAACATCCTCAGGGCAAGAATAACACATCTTGCGACAACTCTACTCCTAGGTATTCTACAGCGTACAAGATATTCTCGCGCGACATCTGGTTCTTCCAATGTTTCGACTTCTGCCGCCACAGATCTTTCAACGAGCACGAGGGTCGTCGTGAAAAACAACTCACTGTCACTGTCACGACTCTTGACGGGTCTTCTCGCGTACCCATAAAGTAGCGCACATGGCTCAATTCTTTCTCCGGTATTTTTGGGGGAGGTTCTTCAATGAAATTTACCACTGTAAGTAAACGATAATCGAGCATACGAGTACGCACCGATTCCGAGTGATGGTGGAGGCCCTTCCAATGAATGCTCAGGATGTGCAAAACAAGCATATCTAAATCGTTCTAGTTCCCTCTGGCACGCAGGCAACGGGTGCCAAGTAAAATCTTCCTATTTAGTAGGCGAATAAGTCTGAGAACCGGAAGTGCTAAAAAGTCGCACGTACCGGGTCAGCTAAGAAAGAGGGCGAGTATTCTCCTTTGTACTTCATCTTCTGACAGGTGTAGATGTAGTACCCTACACAATGGAATCATCAGTGCTCGCAATCCAAGTTACTTAAGTGACGATGTTCTGACCCATATACAGATGTTTCAGTTGTGAGATGCCAGCATCGTGAAATTCCTTGGCCAGCGAGATTTCTCGCAAAGCACTCAGCTGGGATAGTCGAAGGGTCAGGCAGACGTCATAATCTCGCGGGCTCCACGACCGACTTTTCCGAGAGAAAACTTCTCGTATTCCTTCTCCCACATGAAGTATACGCTCGAGACGCAGCTGGGTAAGATGTCTATCACGCCCAAAGCCACAAGTCTACCGTCAAGGCGGTAAAGCTGATGATATGAGCCATAGTGGGAAGGAAGACGAGCTGGTGGCGTCGAAGGATAGGGTATGGGTTCCCTCTGAGGGACTGTCTTAGACGAAGTTGTCCATCCACGGAAATGGACATACTCACCTGTAGGGGGGTCTCTACAAGAAATCGCTTGAAATCACCGCTGATCTTCTCGGTATTCTTGTGTATGTGTTTCTCGTAACTCTGAAACAAGGCGAATTTCTCGTCCGAGTAACCAGAAGGCTCCAGGGTGACCTGTAAAAATCCACATGACCTCCGTGAGAGACAGACTAACTATGTTCCCAGGCACTAACCTCGAAGACGTGTGTAGAACCATTCAAGGCATTCTCTGACGCGTGGATCGCGTCCTCCAGGACGAATTGGGACTCGTTCGACGAGCCCTTGCCCTTGCGCGGCCTAGAAATGCTCTCCGATAGGTATATCACGGTCATGTGGTACAGCTTCCTGACCTACGCCGTGTCTTCACCAGCCTCATTATCGCCCCCAAACACGAAGCGGTTCCAACTATCGGGGAAGAGGAGGCCCAGTGCGGAGCGATCAGCATCGGCGCGTGTGCGGGGCCATACGACGCCCCGGCGGGCTTGACTCACCGATTAATGAGCTTGCGCTGACTCTTCGACGCCTTGAACTCAGTCGCGTCCAGCCTGAGCAGCGGAGGAGATCAGAGACCCACATCACTGCCCGACAGCAGCATCACACGCACTTGATGGCGTATTGCGGGCAGCACGATCGTTTGAGATCGGGCTTGTAGCAGAATAGACCCGATCTGCGCCAGCCGCGATCGATCATCCTTTGATAGACCTTTCGGTCGTCCTTGAGCATACCACATACGCAGGCCTCGCGGCGTGGAAAAGAGAAGATCACACCGAACACGACATGCGATACGCGTGGAGGCATGCAGACTGGAAGTTCGTATTTCTGTTGCTGTTACAATATCCACATGATGAGCTGTATGGACGAAACGGTTCAACGATTGTTTGAACCGTCGCCATCGTAGTCGAGGTTGAGTGAGGTCGGGCCGATCATTGACTAATTAATGATGTCTAAGCCTAGTGGATACAGTTACTGGTACATGCATGCGTCATGGTGTAATCGTGAATCCGTCGTCTAGCCCCATCCATCCCAGCTGCCGAAGCGTCTGAACTCCAACAGAGTGCAATCGCGACCTTCTTTCCTATCAGAATCTCGGGAAACACCCTTGCCTTTGTCGGCGCGCCCCCCTCCGGCAACAGACGACACACTAGGCGGTCGCGCTGTCCCCGAACGCACGGATCCGGAAGAAGTGATATTGGTCTGCGCAGAGCCCGCAGGCACGGAGGACGGCTTCTTGTTGGGGAGGGCTAGGCGGTACCAACCGCCGGTATACGTAAGAGCGACCAGCTGGTAATCGGTCACGGGTGATGGTGCAGCTGCAGTGGTTTGAGGGGAGGTCGGTGCCTCGATCCAGCCGACCGTGCATTTCTCCTCTTCGGCGAGATCGGGGTTTGCATCGCGCGCGGCGGCCTGTTGCGTCAAGGAGATGTGCGCAGACTGCGTTGGTATGCGAAACCGTGCATATGACCATTCCGATTCGAAGTATTTGGGGATCGGAATGAACGACGTCAACGAGGATAACTTTGACTGCCGATTTCTAAAAGAGGAGATTTGCAGTGAAAGTGCGGCGTTCGTGAATGTGATATTGTGAGACCACTCACGACAGCCCCGCTCCCGCGGCCAATGAGAAGACGTGGATGGTGCCTTTATCGCTCCAGACGCAGATTTCTGCTTCATCTGGGCGAAAGGCGACGCCGTAGATCTCTGCTTGATCAGAGCCGCGTCTTAATTCGCGGACCTGCTTTCCGGTGGCAGTATCCCATACGCGAATTAACGTCCCTCGGACAGAAGTAGTAGCGAGTAATCGTCCGGATGGTGTGACAGCCAGGGTCGTGATGGCAGTGTTATGTGCGACAATGACAGAATGCGGGTGCTTCGTCACCGGTGGTGGCGGCCGAGGAGGGATAGAAGGGGGCGGGCCAACAGGGATTGGTGGGGGACAGGGTGGGAGATGGATAAGTTGTACATGTCCAGGTTGTCGCGCAGGCGCGACAAGTAGGGTCGAGTATGCGCCAGTGGCGATGGCTATGACACCTAACAAGACGCGGCCCATCTCGAGGTGTCCTTGTACTAATGACGGAAGACGTGCTCACCCCTCGTATTCTCGTAGGTGTCCCACTCGCCATACCTCTTTATGCTTTCCCCTATCTCGAAAGCAACCACACGTCTGCGGAGTGCCACCGCAAGCCAGCCGCGACGACATGCGAGTCCCCTGACCTTCTCCCTGAATTCGAGCTCTGCGACCTCTTTCCCGAGAGCCTCGTTCCAGAATATGACTTTATTGGGCGGGTACCGGGGGTCTCTACCGCCACCGACGAGGAATAATAGGGATGAGCAGTGCATTGGGACGACAGAGGATAATATGCCTCCGCTGACCTCTGTCGAGGACGATCAACCATAATCTGGGGTGATGGTCAGACGATATTTACCGCGCTTCTTGAGGAGGTCCAAGGGTAGTACGCGATAGACGGCGAAACCTTCTGGAGAAGAGGCGGTGAATATCTGGCAATCGGAATCAAACCGGACATCGTATAACACGAGAGGGTCTGTGGCAGAGATGGAATGCCGAGCAAGGTTCATTTGAAGGACAACGGGGCAGGAGCCCAGGTAACGACAGCGCCAGTTCGCTTGGTCACTCAGGCTACACGGCACATCACGGCCCGACTGAATATTCCCTAATTACAACAACACAGCGACGGATGTATATTGAGAATGGAGAAGAAGAAATGCGAGTTGGTTTTGACACGTGTTCCCACAAACGGGCTAGAATCTCTCATCGGGCTCGGCCCACACCGACTGCATCCACCTGACCTCTGGTAGGGGCTGGAAATGAGGGAGTTGACAGCACCCCATACACCTGATCTGTACCCTGGGCGCGAGGGGTCACCTGACTGTTGCCATTTCCAGTGCCCCATGACTTGGGAGGGCGGAGGCCCACGCTGGCAAGCTGCTGTCGGGCAGCCCGGAACTCCTGTTCCTCGGCGTGTGTTTGAGCGAGTAGCGCAGCTCTGACTTCGGCCTGTTTTTGGAGCTCTGCATCTGATTCGTCTGAGAGGTAGTCGGTGAATGCCCCGTCTGAGGTGATTGTGCCCTCGCTACTCCCACTTTGGGAACTTGAATCGCTGCTGTCGCTGTGTGCGCTGATCGGTGACTTAGAGGAACCCGTCGAGATGCTGAGGACGCTGAAATCGATGTCAAGGCTCGACTTCTTCGTATTGGGTCTGCCCGCGGAGATCGTCTCTCGGCGTTCAAGGCGGCCAATGGACGCAAGCTGCGGGCCGGTAAGTGATGGACTCTCCGTGATAGAAGCACGACGACGAATAACGGAGGGTGGATCCACAAGTGACTTTAGTGATACTGAGGTGGCTTTTGAGACCGAGGAGCGACGGGGGGCGCCACGTGAAGACTCCGCTCGCTCGAGTTCAATGCTTCGTCGGAGGGGAGATGGGGTGTTCGGGGAGTCGCCACGTTTCTCTGCATTATCGACACTGGTTTTGCGGTGATGTGTCGGCCCAAACTCGACCAAGGCCGAATTAGAAGTGGGCGGACTGTCCCTAAGGGGTGTACGGGTAGTGGCACTGGTGAGTGATACGACTGGCTCTTTTGGGCTGCCGGTCGAACGTGACTTTATGGGAATGGCGAGGGGCTGTGTGCGAGGGGCATAAGGGGCAGAGGATGACCGAGACGGGACGGCGCCTGAGCTGCTTCTCCGATCGAGAGACGGGGGCGGAATGGAGGCCAATGTGGACTTCCCGAGCGGAGAGGAATTCCCGAAGGAACTGCCACTTTTGGACGTCACTGAATTGATGCTCTCCAGTAACAACTTGACTTCAGGCGGAACGGGAATGTGATGGACCGTGGACACAGCAATCCAATCGGCTGGGGGAATCAAGCGACTCTCGCCTGGTTCCGGTTTGCGACAGCACCCGGGCCAACCAGGATTAGCAGATCCGGCTTGCTTTGGCGGTGGGTTGGTGCGGGCCCACTAGTACATCCAGCACTAAGAGAGAGCTGACTAGACAAGGTAATCGGACAAAGCGTACCTTGCAGTAACCGCATCCATTGAAGGTTTGAACTATGACACACGAGATGGGTCAAAATGGTGGCAGTGGTATACGTATCGGGGATGTTGAGATACCTTCGGCGTTGCGCATGTGCACGACGTCGTGGCGTGGGTGAAGGGCGCTATTCTTGCACACATCGTGCTTGTGGGGACATCTGAGGGGGGAGATGAGGCTACGGAGGAGAGTTGATAAGTGATTATACCTTGCACCACTAGGCTTGAAGACCTTGCACATCGGACAAACACTGGTGGTGACCTGAACTGAGCCGTAGATGTAGCACATTTTGATCGTAGAGTGTGTGTGTATGTGAGGGGGGGGGGGGGGAGGAGGAAAGGGGGGGGAGAGCCTTCCGGATAATAAATGTAGGAGAGATCGCACACGCGGTGACCACTGACTGGCTTACCGGGCCGGCGTTACTTAGAAGCAACTACGACTATCCATGGGCAAGTCCCAGAGCAAGCTCACCCCGGAGCAATTATCCGACCTTCAAAAGAACACGTATTGTCCGCCGTTTCTTCTTTCTCTATCATCTGTTTCCTTATTCTGTCACAGTCGACAAGCGTGAACTCCAGCAATGGTCCATCCTTTGAACTTCTTCCCGATTCATCTTTATTGACAACCGGCCTAGGTATCAGGGGTTCATCATGGATTGCCCAGAAGGTCGTTTAGACAAGAAGGATTTCGGCAAGATATACACACAGTTCTTCCCGTTTGGGGATCCCGCCGAATTCGCCAACTACGTCTTCGACGTATTTGACGAGAACAAGAACGGCTACATTGATTTCAAGGAGTTCATCTGCGCACTCAGCGCCACTAGCCGAGGCAGTTTAGAAGAGAAGCTCCGATGTGAGCCCTTATCTGACTTGCCCATTCCCATACACTAACTTCGTCTCTCACAGGGGCCTTCCAGTTGTATGACATCAATAAAGATGGCACTATAACCTACCAAGAAATGCTCCAAATAGTTCAAGCCATTTACAAGATGACAGGTCAGATGCTGAAGCTCCCCGAGAACGAGGAAACACCAGAGAAGGTCTTCATTTCACTGCGCGGCCTCCGGTACATGCGCTGATTATGCTGTGCAGCGGGTAGAAAAGATATTCCGAAGTATGAATAAGGACAAGGACGCCAAGATCACTTACAACGAGTTCGTAGAATGCAGTAAGCAGGACCCTACTGTTATGGACGTACGTTCCGTCCCACGGTCTTTCATACCTGTCCTTGTTCTCACCCGATCGCAGGCACTCTCGCTCTACGACGGTCTTGTGTAGTCCGGTAGCATTTCCCTTATTCCCTTAGAGCGCCGTGCGTCATACCCCATTATTACTATCTGAGATATATCTTACACCCGTACTTTGGACGCTTGGTGCTCGCGCTGTATCCAGCTTACATTTCGTTCTGATCCTTGTTTTGTTGTACTTCTATCGTCTGCCATGTAATAGTCACGCATGATCTCGCAGTCAGATCGCAGTAGATTTCAACAAATCCTACTCCTCACAGCCTACCATACTTTTTGAGTATCCGTATCTCAACATCATCACCTATCCACTTGTGTAGCCCCTCTGAAAACTCCAGGTTGTCACGCTCCGCCTTGAGCAATTTGTTGAAGTCCTGAGGTTGTCCAGCCTGAGGGGTAGCAACGGCGAATGGGCTAGCAGCCAGATTCTGAGCTGCATCGCCCACTAGAACCACACATTAGCCAGGAAAACGTCAAGCCAGCCACCTAAGACCCACCTTCATCTCCGCCAAGAATGATGCGATACAACCCGTTTAGCCCGAAGAAGTTCAGGAAGTACCATGACAACGATGACACCCAACGGACATCCATGTCGGCCGTCTGGACTCCACGTTGCAGCATAGATTTGAAACCCAAAGTCAGCGGAAAAGGTAGCTTGACTGTCAACCACCATAGGTCAGTGGCTGTCGCAAGTAAGCGTCCAGTGGGAAATGCCACGTACTCACGACGAACCCCTCAAAGAAGAAGTTTATCCACCCCATGACGATCATCTGCGGCACCATCATGACCATCTGCGTTCTCATTCCAGCCATCATTCCGTCCATAGCTGCAGGGTCTGAAAGAGGATTTGGGGGCGCCGGATTTTCGCCTTGCTTTGGGGGACCATCCTTCAGGTACGTGCCCTCAGCAAATGCTTTGGACAGGTTCTGCGAGATGGTCTGGTAAAAAGAAAAGGGTATGGGAGAGTTTGTAGATGTCGCGCGTAAGACGTTCGAGCGCACGAGTGCACGTCTACGGTTTGCGTTAGAACTATTCGCGCCACCAGGTATGGATACACACTGTTCTCGGATAGCTGCCCTAGGGAGCTTTGTCGGAGGTGACTGCAAAAGAACGACCACATAGTGTCTCAACACTCCGACGAGTATCTGAAACAATACGTGTGGGTAGAAATACGGCGATAGTAAGGGCAACGAACCATGACTATGGTGATTGGGAATAGAACCCAGTCCCGAATTTGGGGGTCGAGATAGAGAGGAGGCACACTGGAAAAACTACGTCGAACCTGCAGGTCACAAGGACTCGATATAAACTCACGATGGCGCCATAGCGTCCCTTGTGTTGTAGGGGCGGGCGAAGTGGTGCGTTTGCTGCTGTGGTACTCGGTGGCGGTGGAAGCCTGAGCCACTCCCACTCGTCACACCACGTCACCTGACCTGAACCAATTCGCCCTGCGCTGCGCATACATCCAGATTTAAGCCAATTGAACGTTGACTCCGACCAGTGTGCTCAGCCATCAAAGATGACAAGTTTTCTCGAACATGTGGAGTTCTTGATGGGTTCGTCTCAGGATCATTCGGGCGATCGCGTCCTGGATCGTTGGACATCGTGCGTCTGGCTGTTTGCTTGGCGTGCAAAGTGCATATCAAGAACTGATCCTGGCGCAACTGGTCTGCTGCAGTCTCAAAGTCCCAGATAGAGGTCTCGAGTCCACTCTCCGTATCTCTCCACAGAACTGATACCGGTCGCTTAAAGACAGTGACGAGGTTGCGTCCGAGCTACCCGAAGTTGCGGACGCCTCATATCAGGAGTCGGTCCTTGATTTATATCGCTCGCACAATACAGCATTGCGCGACAAGTTGATTTACAGACTACTTTCGTACGTGTACATTAATTGCGTGGAGTGATCGATTCCACCCTGCTGGTAATAGAGATCGGAAATTGCAAGCCATTGCGTCTCCTTTACATGCGGTCCTCGCATCTTCCGCCTCGAATGAGGCAATTTCCGAGGAGTTGTCTGATATGATGGGTTATGACGAACTGGACATGATCGTCGAGATTCTCGAGAATAGGTCGTTAGTCGCGGCGGAGGTGAGACCAACTTTGCATTCCGCCAGAAATCGACAATTGATATATTAACAAGCTAGAAGGAGCTTTGAAGGGACCTCTTGATGCGGCTACGGGCGGACGTGGTAATTAACCTTACTTTCTTGAAAGGTGGTGAACGAGCCTGTTATCTTTATCAGATAGTGGAACCGGTCTTACACAGACCGATGCGAAAAGACGGATGGAAGAGGCATTCCAGCGCAATGCGGAGCGACCGTTATTTGTGGGACCAACGGTTTCGTAATTCTTCCCTCCCTGCCTTACGCTGCTTCATATCGTCTACTCTAGCAGACAGATCCCCCAGAAGTTTTACCACATGTGTACAGTTCCTCGGCTTCTGGGGGAAATATACTCTCGCAATCCGGTCAAAAGTTCACCCTTCCAGTAGGCACTACCCGACACACTGAAGGCGTAAATAATCTATCAAGTTGTCCGCGTACTGTGCCTAACAAAAATTTAGCACTACGAAGAGGTCATCATTCCTCCTGCAAAGAAGATCCCCCCACGCGCCTCGGAAAGACTCATCTCCGTGGGCGAACTTGATGATCTCGCCAAACAGTCGTTCCCCGTATGTTTCGCCCATTCATGTGGTTTTTCAAATTCACTGAGTGTACACATAGGGTTACTCCTCATTGAATAGGATGCAATCCATTATCTATCCCACTGCCTACCGTTCGAACGAGAACATGCTAGTGTGTGGTGAATAATGACACCATCTATCTGGCTGTTTGTGAGCTTTGACGTCGGTTCCTCTAGCTCCTACTGGCGCAGTGCGTCTACCTATCGTCGTGGTGGCATGCTCTATGATCTTTTAACCCCATGTCCTGACTAGGGTAAAACTGACGTGGCTATGTTGACAATACTTCGTGTGCTGGACCAGCATCGCAGCCGCTCCAATCCGCTTCCTGCTTCCATCCGAAGAGACGATTTCAAGATCATTTACGTGTAAGTGTTCAAGTCTTGGATATGGGTAGAAATTAATCGCTGGAGTTGGTCCAGTGCTCCTATGAAGGCATTGGCCGCAGAGATCGTGAGGAAATTCTCCAAGCGGCTCCAATGGCTTTCGATCCGTGTCCGGGAGCTCACCGGTGATATGCAATTAACAAAGGCCGAGATCGCAGAGACACAAGTCATTGTGACCACACCAGAGAAGTGGGATGTTGTCACTAGAAAACCAACCGGTGAAGGGGAGATCGCATCGGTATGCGTAACTCTCTCCGCGGAGGAAGGATCTTGATGTGATTGGCCGATACAGAAACTGAAGCTTTTGATCATAGACGAGGTTCACCTCCTAAACGAAGAACGTGGTGCAGTCATAGAGACGATTGTTGCTCGAACTTTACGTCAAGTACATTATCGCCCAGAATTCCAAGCGTTTTCCTGACTTTTTTTATACCCCGATCAGGTTGAGTCGAGTCAATCTGTCATCCGCATTGTTGGCTTGAGCGCCACCCTCCCAAATTACGTCGATGTTGCTGATTTTCTAAGGTTTGGGTCCACGTGCATGGCTAGGCATCGCAAGGCTCACCTGGCATTAGTGTTTCACGACAAACCGGGTTGTTCTTCTTCGATTCGTCGTTTAGACCGGTTCCACTCGAACAGCGCTTTATCGCAGTCAAAGGAAAGCCCGGAAGCCCCCAGTCACGGATGAACTTAGATCTCGTGACTTACGAGAAGGTTTCTGAGCTGGTTCGGGAGGGACACCAGGTTATGGTGTTCGTCCATGCGAGGAAGGAAACAGTAAAAGCCGCTTTAGCCCTTCGGGAGGCCGCCTCTAAGGATAGTGTCTTGCATGAGTTCAGTTGTGAGGAGCATCCCAACTTCGGTCACTTCCGCCGTGAGATTGGCAAATCTCGGAACAAAGAAATGAAACAATTATTCGATGAAGGCTTTGGGATTCATCACGCTGGAATGCTACGTTCGGATAGAACTATGATGGAAAGGATGTTCAGTGCTAGAGCTATCAAGGTATTTGCTACCTGTTCCGTTTTTCGCGCCCTCTGATTTGTTGCTAGGTCTTGTGCTGCACTGCGACGCTTGCATGGGGAGTCAATCTACCGGCCCACGCGGGTTAGCACTTTCGCCTGTAAATATGGCTCTAGCTCACTTCTCTCGTGCACACTTAGTTGTCATCAAAGGCACTCAAGTATACGATAGTTCTAAAGGCTCGTTTGTGGATCTGTCCGTCCTTGATGTCCTCCAAGTATTCGGGCGAGCCGGGCGGCCAGGTTTTGAAACCAGTGGGGAGGGTTACATATGTACTACCGAAGACAAGTTACAGCATTATTTGGATGCAGTCACTTCTCAGGTAGCGTACTGTACTCTATCTCCGCTTGTTCTCAACTCACGGCGTGCGCAGATCCCCATCGAGTCGCAGTATGCACATCGTCGTGTGGCGAAACGGTAACTGATATCCTCTCCTCCAGGTTCGTCAAAGGTATGATCGACGCCATGAATGCCGAAATTTCTCTCGGCACCGTGACGACAGTTCACGACGCCGTCCGATGGCTAGGATACACCTATCTCTTCGTTCGGATGCAAAAGACTCCTACATTATATGGTGAGTTTCCCCTCCGAGACTCCTCTCCACAATGTCTGAAAAACAAGAAGGGGTTTCCTATGACGACGTAAAGTACGACCGAACGTTAGACCGCAAGCGACATGAGCTGGTTCGCGCAGCTGCACGCAGCCTTGTAGAAGCTAAAATGATTAATTTCGACGAAGATAGTAGTTCATTTACTATCAACGATCTCGGCCGACTTGCGGCGAAGTACTACATCCATCACAAGTCCATCGAAATTTTCAATCGGGAACTCCGGACACGCATGACAGAGGCAGACGTGCTGTCCATGGTTAGTCTCAGCACCGAGGTAGGCGACTCTGATCGAAATCTAAGAAATGATCGCCTAACGATCGTAGTTTGATCAAATCCAAGTTCGGGAGAACGAGACGAAGGAGCTTACGCAACTTCTTGAAATAGCTCCATGCAATGTGAAGGTTCGTAGGGAGATCGCGCTAGGCGTGAACTCTCGAGCTGTCTGACACCTCACTGTCAGAACGCATTCGAAAATAGCTCAGGCAAGGTTCGCATTAGTGGAGAAGCCTCCCGGAACAAGCAAGAAAGGCCAATGACGAGTCGGAAGCGTTATTTACACGTGAAGGCAAGGTCAATGTACTTCTCCAAGGTTATATCTCGTGGGCTGTCGTGGAAGACTTTGCCCTGGTGTCAGATATGCAATATGTCGCTCAGAATGCTGGACGCATCGTTCGAGCCCTTCTTGAAATCGCCATCAGCAAAAAGTGGGCCAACACGAGCGCCGTGGCTGATGGGGGTCAGCAAGGCCATTGAGAAGCGCCTGTGGCCTTTCGACCAGCCGCTTAAGCAGTTCAACCTGAAGCCAGATGTATACTATGGGCTCGAGCAATGGGCCGACGATTACTCGGCATCAGAATTAGTGCGGATGTCAGCAACCGAGATTGGGAAGTTGGTTCATCTCAATCCTATTCACGGACAAGCTATCTGGACGCTGCAAAACAACTTCCCGCAGTCCAAGTCTCTCATTCTCTGCGCCCTCTCGGCCCTGATGTTCTCAGAATCGACACGCACGTGCGTAGTACCTTCTCGTGGACTTCCCGGCACGGATCTGTCGAGCCGTTCTGGCTTTGGATCGAAGACCATGAAGAAAAAAGTGATTCTACAACTTTCGTATCTGCTTCTCCGACAATCCACGGACAGATTGGATGTGGCGTTTGTAATTTCCGTCCCAGAAGGACAGATCCCACCTTTCGTGACCATACGTGTTGTTTCCGAAAGGTGGATGGGTTCCGAAGATGAAATCAAAGTTCCTTTCGACGATTTGGTTATGCCCTCCCGATCCAATAGTCATACACCACGTTTAGATCTCCCCTTCTTATCACCCTCGGTCCTGCAAAACCATATTCTTAGGGAACTATTCGCTGCGAAACTACGCAATTTAAATGCTATCCAGACGCAGGCGTTCTGGAGCACAGTGAATACACAAAGCAACGCCCTTCTCTGTGCGCCGACTGGCTCCGGTAAGTCCACCTTGGGCCACATCTTAACATGGTGAGAAAAAGATGTTCTCATTTTTAACGAGATCACTGAACTGTTTGATAGCGAGACGTTGGCCCGAATTCCGAGTCAGGGATATGTCCTTGTTATCGCTCCGCGGCACAGTATCGTCACGGAGTGGATGTCGGACTTGCGTGGGGTACCGCCGGTGATGGGTTTTTCCATGAAGTTTGTTACTGGTTCGGGTACGCTTGCACCTGCGAGAAGCAAGGAGATACGTTTAACGACTTCCTCTCATCTTGTCGCCGCGCTCTCCGAGGAGAAGGACTTGGCACATTCCTACCCCGGACTGCAGTTGGTCGTTCTCGAGAACCTTGAGCAACTAGATCCATATTATGAACTTGCCATATCGTCTCTTCTCCGCGTCATCCGAACTCAGCCAACACGTGTCGTTGGGTTCTCGGCGTCGTTAAATGAATCGGGGGACCTGGCTACGTGGCTAGACGTAGCGCCGTCCGCCTTCCCACAGCTTCCGACCCAGTGACCGGGATCAGTCGCTGAACGTGGCCGTGCACACGTTCGCGATCCCGCACTCGGCCGCTTTATTCAAAGCCATGGCCAGGCCCGCCTCGACTGCCATCCTTTCCATTCGCCTCAATCCCGCGATCGTGTTCGTACCCTCTCGGACCCAGTGCTCTTCCGTCGCACTGGATCTCATCGTCAACTGTACCCTCGAAACCGGCGCAGGGGCCGGATACCTGTCACCCAGTGTATCCCCGGAGTTCCTCCAGTTCGTACTTCCACAGGCTGCAAGATCCTGGCCTGTCCAACCTCCTTTCGAATGGCGTAGGCATTTTGCACCTTGGCATGCATAAACAGGACCACGCGACGATTATGGAGCTGTACACGGGGGGCATTATCCAGGTGCTAGTCGTGGCCAGAGAAGCATGCTGGACGCTCCCCGTCCGTGCAGCGGCGGTGGTCGTAATGGGCACGCAGTATATTTCCATCCACGAGGACGGTGCGAGGCGTCAGCTTCGTGACTACACTTTAGAAGAGCTCGTCCATATGCAAGGTCGCGCAGTACGTCACGGGGACATGGGCCATTTCCATCTATTTTGCCAGGCGGAGGATAAAGACACTTACATGCGATTCCTGGAGGGCGGACTTCCGCTAGAGTCTCAGCTCCTTCGCTCAGATCAACTGCAACAGTGGTACAAGCACCACCGGAGCCGCGGACATATTAGCAGCAAGCATGAAGGTGTTCAAGCGTTATCTTTGACTTTCCTGGCCCAACGTATCGTGTCTAATCCCACCTATTACGACTGCAAAGGAACTCGAGACGAGCGCCTTTCACAGGTCGTGGACGAATTAGAGGAGTTGATTGAAGGTCAAGGTCACCGGGATGGAGTAGCCATCATTGACACGCCTACTCAATCACGCTAGAACTGCACCCTGACTTCTCTAGAACATTTGGGATTCTGACTTGTACATTATTCTATGGGAAACAACTCCTTTCGTTTTTCTACATCTATGCCAAGTACTTCTTGAGGTTCTGCAGCCGCACCGTAGCTGCCTTCAACGTTTCCAAATCCTTGCAGAATGAAAAACGGATGTAATTCTCCCCCAGGGACATGTGTTCTTCGCAGTAGAACTAGTTCAAACGTCGTGAACCAGTGCAGTCATGCAAGCAAATTGTCAGTGCGTACCTCGCTGACCGGAATTGAAGAAACTCCAATCTCCATCGCAATAAACCAGCACGCCCTGTCGGTGGGTCAGCATCTTTTTAAACGGGGCCAAGGTACGAACGCATACCTGAAGTCGCGACCTCTCCCTAACACACTTTTCGGGAAGGGGTAATCGTCGGGGAATTTAACATTGGACGAGTCCTACAAAAGGGATAAGATTTTGACGTAATGAAAGAGGAGTAAAGAGGACCATTAGAACGAAATAAGTTCCCTCCGGAAGTGTGTAGGTCACTCCGAGTTTGTCGAGGGCATCAACAAAGATGTCGCGCCTTTCTTGGTACTCCTTCAGTTGATTCTCAAAGAATCGGTGTCCCGCCGCCTGCTCAAGTCCTGCAGCGGCGGCTTCTTGAAGAGGGGAGTTTGAACAGAATACGATCCGAGTGGTGGCCGCCAAAGTCGGCGATATAATGGATGCGGGCCCGATCAGCCAGCCGACTCTCCATCCAGTGGCAGCGAAGGACTCTAGACGGACGCAGAATAAGAAAGAGCAGAGAGAGAGAAAGAAAGGTACTCACTCCCAGCAGATCCAACAGTGACGGTGCGCTCCCACATTCCAGGCAATGTAGCGATACGAACGTGTTCTTTGTTGTCAAAGACGAGGCAATCATACTGGTCATAGAATCGATTAGTAGGAAGGCACAACGCTAGGGACGGCTTGGGCGCACCACTTCGTCCGCCATGACGAGGAGATTGAACTCCTCTGCGAGTGCGGCTATTTTCTCCAATTCAACGCGAGTAAAAACTTTCCCCACAGGGTTGTGAGGCGTGTTAACGATAATTATCTTGGTGCGAGGTGTGACAGCGGCTCTGAGAACCATGTTCTAACGTGAGGTCTCAGGCGCAATAGACGAGAGCTGACCTCAGTTCGTCGAAATCGATAGTCCAATCATTGCTAGTTGGCTTTGTGATGTCGCGGGAAGGCGGATGCAGGGGAACGTATACGGGCTTTCCACCGTTGAATGTAACGGACGGCAGATACTGGTCGAAGAAGGGCTCAAACATAATGACTTCGTCTCCGTGCTCCAAAAACGCCACAAACACAGAGTATTGTCCTGCTCGTTATGACGGATCAACGGTCGATGGCTTAAGAAGTACCAAATAGCCGCCTGCCTTCATTAGCCCCGCTAGTGACGAGGATCTCTGACTCAACATCGAGGTCCCTGTTGAACTGAGATCCATAGAATTGCTTGATTGCTTGGCGCAAACGCGGGCGCCCTTTGGGATGAGAGTAATGGTTTGCTCCCACGGTATTTAAGGCTTCCGTTGCGGCGTCGGTGATCCATTTAGGAGGTGCAAAGTTCATATACCCTTGACCGAGGTTAAGGCAATCTGAGGGCAGATTGGCGGCACTACACAGCGTCAAAGCTCAAATCCCATCGAATCGAGGGAGAGAAGAGTCGGACATACTTGAAGATGGACCATACATCCTGTGCCAATGCACGTCCTTCGAGGAGACGAGACGAGTGTGGTATCGAGACAGGTTGACGGCGAGCACCGTCCTGCGGTCCGTTCGTGGATTCGTTCCGGGTCTGGGACATCTGTGAATAGAGGGTGGTGAGAGGTCGTCTGAGAGATTTCTTGGTCGTTGCCCAAAGGACGGTAAGCATCAAACAGTGGGCCTTTTTTTCGCCCGATGAGGTAGCTGATGCGGCGCAGCCAGTAAACCTCTTACGGTAATGGGTACCCCCGCGGATGTGATGTGCCGACGTGGTACCGAATGCATCTGCAAGTGTCTACTCTCTCATCAAATTTCACCTTGAAGCCTTTATGTTTAATAACCCGCATTCGTGCATTGGGTAGCATGCAATTAAGACTCGGAAGAAGTGGTTAACGTAATCTAAGGGTGTATTTATCGGTCGGCATATGCAGTAGTGTGTAACGCTATCGTGGACGTCCAAAGCCTAAGGTAAAGGGAGAGCAATGTCGCCGGGAACAGTCCGAGTGAAAAGAACGGAACCGTATGCAGTGGTGCTGTATATGCCCAATCACGGCTGTAAGAAACCTGGGCGAGGTACAAGTACCCAAGTACAGCTTTGACAGGAAGAATATTGAATCGATCACGCGGATAGCAATTGCCAAACGAATGGGAAAAATAATAATAATAAAATAAAATAAAAATATGGACTCGGACCGACATCTTCTCGGAACTATCGAGGAGTACGTGTCAAACAGCTGCGTGCTGGGCATGGCATCTCCTGACGATGTGGTGTCCAGAACAGCGAGCAGCCATTCAGACTCCTTCTCTTACCCTGCAGATTCCCAGCAGGAGCCCGACTCTCACAATCCAGTTGATGATGACGAAGACGAGTTTGTGTACCCTTCCCCCACCGACGACCCTGCTCCGGTGGACCCAGCCCCACTCGAAGCACCCGAGGTTTCTGACATCATCACGTCCGCCACACCTCCCCCTGCCGCCGAAAGCCAGGAAGCCTTGCCACTCGAACAACAAGATGTGACTGAGTCTCCCTCGTCCAGTGCTGCCTTGCATCAGTCTTCGCCTCGTGCCCCCTCCAACCCAGGCCCGAGTCCAAGCCCGAGTCCCTCTCCTCCAACACAGACTCACGCGTCTCCCGCACAATTAGAGGCGCTATATGCTGCGGCCTCCTCTGGCGACTTGCCTCTCTTGCAAGGAATCATACGGAACGCGTCGGAGACAAGCAATGTTGAGCCTTTCTCCCTAGTGAATGACGCATCCTCGCGCACTGGACTGACTGCGCTCCATGCCTCTGCAAGTCGAGGTTATCTCGATATCGTCAAATGGCGTAAGCTGAACCTGCTTTCTTGAGGCACGCGACCCCTAACGAATTACGCAGTGGTCGAGAGTTGTGGGGCAATCCCCGATTTAGAGGATAAGGAAGGAGAGGTAACGAATGTCATTCGGTATTCCTCCTTACGAATGACTAACTCCACTCTAGACTTCTTTGCATAAAGCCGCCTTGCATGGTCGCTTGCGCGTAGTACAATTTCTGGTCTCGAGCGATGCCGACGTCCGTGCACAGGACGCTGATGGTTGGACGCCTCTGCATAATGCCTGTTCAAAGGTATGCAATTGCATTCTTGCTCTAATTGCCTGCGCCGACTTCGGAAAAGGGCTATCTCGACATTGTTCGGTGGCTGTGTGAACAAGGCGGCGCGGCGACGTCGGTTAATGGCGTGTCTGGTGTTGATGCGCGCAGCAAGGGCGGTTGGACTCCTCTCAGTACGCTTGATTGTTTGCGTGTACTACCCCAATACTAAACGTTGTCTAGTGAACGCCGCATCGAAGGGTCATCTCCCCGTTGTTCTTTACCTCTTGACGAAGCAATCCGCCGACCCGCTCGTCCGGAACAATTGGGGTGAAACTGCGTACGATGCATCGGCTGCCGTGTTCGAAGTATGGATCTGTGAAGTGAGTAGGCTTTGGTGTTCTGCTCGTAATAGCGAGTAAACTGTCCCCTCTAGGTTCTTTCGAAATTCGAGGCAGAACGATGGCAGCAGTTTTCAGTCCCTTACGATCCGTTGGCTGTGCATACCACTGTGCCCCTTATATTGTACGAAAATCAACGGTTGGACACACGGTTGAAGACTTTGGCCGTTTCCGGTGGGCGGCCCAAGTTTTCGGCGTCCGGATTAGGTAAACATGGGCGTCGGCCTCCATTCGAATTGAAGCTGCTCAAAATGGACGAGGAGACGGGGAAGAAACTCGTTCCTGCATGGAGGAGTGCCGTGCTTCTACCGCTGAGAGAAGAACCCTTCAAACTCCCTAAACCTGGTATCAAAGACGTGCAGAGCGGAGTTGAGAGGAGTCACTTCTGGCTGTAAGCCTTCCATTATTGAGGTTACAAGTTTTCCAGCCATTAATATCCATTACCAGCTCCGACTGGACTTTGGATGTGACGCTTCCTGAAGTAGACGCGGAAACAGGATGGCAATACGCCCAGTCATTTGACGACCCTGACGACCACTGGACACCCGAGCCCCCAGCTCGGCTTGAACGTCTGTTGGCGGGTAGCATGGCGAGTAGCACTGCAATGGCGGCGCTCAGTGCTTCAGGCTCTGGCGGCAGCTCTCGCTCTCGCTCTGGTCTAACTCCTGCTCACTCTTGGGTTCGAAGAAGACGTTGGGTGCGTGTGATGAGACGTCGCCTGGACATTCCTCCCTTGCCGTTCCTCGGTCCTGATGGTGGCTACTATCACTGGCTCCATGATGGCACGATGTTACCCTTTGAAGACAGCGTCAATAATTCCGGCGATTCTGAAGGCCAGGAACTTACAGCAGTTCCGAGCAATCCTCTTGCCTCGGCTCAAGATTACGTCGCACGCGCCCGGTACCTTGCTGGTGCACAGGTCCGAGACTCTGAAAATGTTTATCAACTCAATTCGGCCATTGAAGCTCGCAGGGCAATAGCAAAGCTCGAGCGTGCTACGATGGAATTGAGGCAGGGTATTCTAGGTACTTCGTAGAAGCCTTTGTTGGCGCCTTGACTGAAGTGGTCTGTTTATTTAGGCGACAACGACTTGGAACGGAAAACCCAGGCCGAGGTTCTTCTGAACGCATATAGTCGAGAGCTCGAGCGCCGGCGTCTGGCAGCTGGCGCGCAAGGTCTGCTTCTCAACACAGAGGGTACCACTCTTCCTACGCTACGTGGTATCACGCTAACGGTCGGCATCATCGGCAGATGACGATCCCATTGAAGAGGACGACGACGATGATGGCGAGTTTCATTACCCTGGCTCTTCACCTCCGGGAACGAGGCGTACTTCGTCTGTCCGATCGTTCTCGACGGATTACTTTGATCAGCGGCCCGCATCACGAACTCCCACAGATCTTACACCTCACCTGTCGCAAGCTCCCGAGTTTAGAGTCCCAACCCATGAGGCCCCACAAAAAGTGGTAGCCCCAAAATATACTCCCCCCACACCGCACGAGGTACATGCGCGCTGGGAGAGGGATCACCTTGTCCAGAATTGTCGCGATTGCCAACGTCGATTCAGTTTTTTGCTTCGGCGGGTACGTCTATAACTTCCCATCCTTCGTGACATGACTGACACTAACACACTTTTCTAGCATGTGAGTCGTGAGATCATCTATCTTCGCCCAGTATTGACGAAAGTCGCAGCACTGTCGTCGTTGCGGCCGTATCTTCTGTGACCGTTGTTCCTCATATAGAGTCCTTCTCGACCCATCCGAGATCGTACAAGATCCGACCCTCCACGATTCCTCTGCTTCAACGTCTTCTCAGAGAGTGTGTCAATCGTGCTACGACGCAGTGAACGTTACTGTTCCAAGCCGATTTCGTGACAACGGAGCGTCGTCGATGGAAAGGATCTTCGTCGACCAGGCGAGGCTGTCGGTCCCCAGTCTCTCGCGGGAGACCAGCTCGCAGCTGAGCGATCTTGCAGAGTATGGGTTTTTACGTTTTATCCAACCGACAGGCCGCCCTCATCACGATTTTAGGTGTCCCGTCTGCAGTCAGAACCTGGCCGAGCTTGGTTCAGCTGCAGAACAGGAGGCTCACGTCAGAGGTTGCTTGGATGGCGGGAAGGGTCAGTCTCCGCCAACTGCCAAGTATCTCGTTTACCGTCTCCCCGGGGAAAGCACGCTTGTCGGTATTGAATGTGCGTTTTTATCCGAGTACTCAGACCGTCCAGTCCCTCACGTGCTCTGGTCTTTAGGTGTCATCTGTCTCGAAGAGTTTGTGGAGGGCTCCATGGTCGCGCGTTTGAGCTGCCTCTGTAGTTTCCATAACGGCAAGTTTTGATTAATGTGCCGCTGTTATGATTTTCTGACGCACCCCACAGCGTGTTTGTCCTCCTGGCTCCAGCGCGGGAAAAGCTGCCCAGTTCATGCGAGGGATCCGTAATGCTGACATTTCAGCGCCCTTCACATGGTTTCATGAATTAACGCCCACGACGAACATCTATGCCCTGCAGGGTTCTGTTTTGCACACTTTTGGATAGTCTGCCCCTTGCGAAATAATCATACGTATATGATACAAAGCTACATCGGAAATAGTACAGAGGTTGATATGGCTCAGCAAGCAGCTCACTCTCCGTCTCGTGATTCATAACACGTATCATAATAAATCCTGCTCACATCGACGCGGACGATGTCTGAAAGATCTTTAACATCGGGCTCACTTATGTCTTGATCTTTCCGCCCGTCATCTTGGTCGTCATCGGAGCACGTAGTTGGATCTTTATCGTCTGGGTCATCGCCGTCGTCATCTTCAACGTTGGACTCTGACGACTTGTAGTTCCTGCCAGTGGTGCAACGATCATCAAAATCACAGTCTTTTGGGGTATATTTACACGACCGCCTCACACGAAAGCCATATGTGCCGCCTATTGTTCTCCCCTAGTCAGCACACGGTCCTTGCCCGTTACGAGGCCCTGTTTCTGCCGCTTCTCCAGCAAGCGCTACTTCCTATCAAGGTATGCCGCATATACCCGTTGCTCAAGCTCAAATGACAAGCCCTTGGCCACCTTTTCGCCGCGGAAGGTGTGGCCCTGAAGGGCGATTAGTCAAGTTGACGCCATGCGGTGCGTTGCAACGGACGCAGGGCACGCACGGATTTGTCGAGCGCTCGCAGTTTGACCTCGATCGGTCGGGGTTGCTCAGGAGTGACATCGACACGCATTTACTCGTTCTCACTGATCCTGGCGAGTTCGAGTCCCACCTGGACGTCACGTATCCCTTCAGCACGAGCAGCTGCGCTTCGGTCATTGCCTGCTTGGTCATAATGCGCGGGACGTAGGTTCGATGTGGAGGGCACCCTGAGAAGAAAAGTGCGTCAGATTATACCAGACCGAAAGAGAGTATTGACGGACGGCGCGGCGAGGACGGTATGTCTGTCCTAGAGGTCCCTGGGCCCCCGGGTCGTAAGCTCTCCGATGGGAGAGGCTTAGGCTTTGGCGGTACCCTGAAGACAGGTTTGGGAGCCGTCCTTCTGGATCGTATTGGCGAGGGAAGGGCACTGAGAAGATATGTAGCTTGCGTGTCTGTATAGATGTGGGCAATGTAGAGGAAACAGCAGATTAATAGGTGGCAGTTGCAGAGCCGTAGCCTCGGTCTCGGGGGTGATCGTAAGCTTAGCGTCTGAGCCGCGGCACAGAGCAGTGAAGCCACCTGCGCCAACCACAGATTCTGGTATATCCTGCATGTGTGTTGACTGTGGTTATCGGCGCGTCGCAGCTGGCTTCACATAGAATGAACCCTGGGTTGCCATCACCTCGCGTCACGCCGTCATGGCCCTGGGGCGTCGCTCAGACCGCACGCCCAAAGACACTGGTGATGGCGCACTCACCGACATTGGTGCGTGCCGCCATCCATGCCGAGCGGCTCGGGCGACTCCATGCGCAGCAGCGACAGGTGCGCCCGGGGCGGGGGCACTCAGACAGACGTACGCCGCCGCAGCGCAGGCGGAGCACTGCGAGCGTCTGTAGGAGATGGGCGTCCGGAAGGAATGTGCTGGTCAGTTGGAGCCCCAGTATGCTGCTGGGGGTACGCCGCTGTCGCCGGCACTGCTGCAGAGGCCGGTACTAGCTCAAGTGCTGGGCTTGACGGCGTGACCAGTATCGCGCCTGTGCCCACCGCTGTACCCGTACTCGTTCTTGCTACCAGGCCACGGTTCACAACTGTCAGTGTCCCACCGAGCAGGCTTACGTCCGGATCGTCGACATCCGAGAATCTGGCCGCGCTGCATAACTCTGTACCTATCCTTTTCGTCAAGGTTTCTTATTATTGTTATTCCGCTCATCATTGAGCTCTTGCTTAAGGCCTGGTCGTATGCGTGTATAAGTTGTCGTCCGCAAAAAAACTTGGCGGAACAGCTCCAGATAAACGTATGCACCGGGGCATGGTCTGTGTCGACTATAGAATGGGCGATCTTACTGAGGTGTAGGGGTATGCGTGCGCTCACCAAACGTTTTCTTCGAGTTTCGACGCTTTTCGGCATTGATCTGGAGTCATCTGTTAATACAGTCGGAGGGAGAAAATATAACATACGAACAGAGATGGCGCCTTCGGTGTAGTGTATAAAGGGTCCCAGACCGACGGTTCCTGTCACGTGCTTAGATCTAAGGTATGCACATTTGTTCGGAGTTGGTAGAGTACTTTAAATTTGCTTTGGATTATATTTGATTTAGCGGGTCAGACCCCAGCGCCAAGGGTCTAATTGACTGACCACCGACTACCGACCATGGTCACTCTAACCTTGTCAACACTGCCAATGCCGGGCAACTGCAGTCTGACAACCCCCACTAAAAAGGAAGGTGGGTTGGTGCAGCCACTCTTGCTTCATACACCCAACAAGCATGGGAGACCAACCCTCCGTTCCTGCTCCCGTTCCCGTTCCCGCAATGCCCCTCCAAGGCCGTCGACTCCCAAAAATCAAGTTCCGAGTTCTCATTGTAGGGCGTGCAAATGCTGGCAAGACGTCCATCTTGCAGAGATTGTGCAACACTACGGACAGCCCAATTATTTACCGTCGAACGGGCGACCACAGAGAGCGGGTATTTGTCATTTTTCACTCTACTAGTCTGCACTCACCACTCCCTTCCTCACAAGGTTCAATTTCACCCGTCCATGGAGGTGGGTGGCACTCGTACTTCACTGCGGCCGTTCTGATCTTCGAGATAGCGTGGCGAGCACACCATCAAGGATGAACTTGAGTTCTCCAATCATGACGGATACATTTTTCATGACTCCTGTGGATTCGAGGCTGGTAGTATCGAGGAGTTGGCAATCGTGCAGGAATTCATTCGAGAAAGGTCTGGGGAAAGGCGTATGCAGGATAGATTGCATGCAATATGGTTCGCTTACTCAAGTTCACGATTACAATCACTAATGGTCGTGCTTTACAGGTACTGCGTCCCAATGGACAACCAACGACCAGAGCTGGACCTGAAACACTTCAACGACATTTGCCCTGACAAGAATGGTACGTTGTCGTGAACATCTGTGAAGCTGTTTAACACATCAGTTCCAAGTCCCTGTCATAGCGATATTCACCAAATACGACCAATTCCTGCGAAACGTGAGAATGCATTTGGAGGATTACGGAAATCCAGATGACGTACCTGATGTGGCGGTGGCGGAGAGACAATTTAATGATCACTACCTGTCTCACCTTGGTGTCGGTGAGAGGTTCGTGCGATTGAGAAGTCCGTTCAGCGTCAAATGTGGAGGGCATGTACTAATCCTCTTATGAAAGATATGAACAGGCCAGAGACGAGTTGCCAGGCTCTTCTCGATGAGACAGCCGATGCGTTGAATGACGATACAGTCATCGTCATGCTTTTGGCCGCACAGAGAGGTAATTTGGAACTCAGCATCAACGTGGCAGTCAAGCGGTGAGTTTTCTACATGTATGGAAGAGGGTACTGTCTCACCAGAGATTGAAGCGTTATGGGGCTCTATAACGAAAAGACAAGATTTGTAGTGAGGGCATGCCTTTTCGCATTTCCCCGAATCTGGGCAAGTTTTTTTTTTTTTTTGGCAAGTGGGGTCCTTTCTTCTCATGCTCGATATCGCGCGACACCGCAGTTCGTAAGTGCATGTTGTTGCTCGCCATATTTCGGCTCTACTGACCGCCTGTACTTGGCCTTTGCTACCAGGGAGTGAGTGGTTCCGTTCCTGGTCGCTCGGGTTCACTGACCAAACCCACACCTCGGCTCTGCAGGAAGTGAGTCGCGAGGATCACTGGCACCTTTCCAAGCCCACTGACCAAGCATACCCCGGATGTGCAGGACGTGAGTTGCTGTTTCACCCATTCAAGCCTGCTGACCATACCTACTTTTGGCTCTGCAGTTTGTGAGTCGCTGAGGTCGTCGGCACCCTTCCAATGTTGCTAACGAGGCTCACCATCGACTCTATAGTTGGTGAGCTGCTACTATCCGCGCACCCTTTCAAGCCCGCTGACCATCCTCACTCTGACTCTGTAGGATGTGAGTCGCTACTGTCACAGGCACCCTTTCGAGCCTGCTGACCGAACTCACCCCTGGGTTGCAGTTTGTGAGTCGCTGCAGTTGCTTGCCCCGTTGAGTCCTACTTACCAAACCCATCCGTGGCTTTACAGGACGTGAGTTGCAAGTTTTCCTCACGGTCTTTCAAAGGCGCTGACCAAACCTGTCTTCCTCTGCAGCTAGTAAGCTGTTGTTTCCCCTGGCTCGCTTTCAAGCCCACTGACCAAGTACACGTTTGGCTCCACAGGAGGTGAGCGACTGTTGTCCCAGGCTCCGTTTTGAGACCGCTGATTGAGATCGCCCTCGGCTCTGTAGAACGTGAGTTACTCGTCCCTGGCGACCAAGCCCACTGACCAAGCCGGCCATCAACTGTACAGTTTGTGGGTCGCTGCTGTCCCTGGCATATTTTCAGGCCCGCTGACCAGGCCCATCACCGGCTCTGCAGTTTGTGAGTTGCTGCTGACCCTGGCACCCTTTAAGACCTGCTGAGCAAGTCCGACACCGACCTTAAAGGAAGTGAGTACGGTCCCCTGGCACCTGTCTAAGCTCACCGACCGAGCATACTTCCGACTCTTCAGGACGTGAGTGGCTACTGTCGCTAGCACAATTTCAAGCCCGCTGACCAAGCCCGCCCTCGGCACTGCAGAAAGTGAGTGGTTGCCGTCCCTGGAAAGCCCGCTGACCAAACCCACCCTTGGGTCTGCAGGATGTGAAGTGGTTCCCTAGCACCCTCTTAAACCCACTGACCAAGCCTACGCGTGCTCTCCAGCGAGTGAGCCGCTACGTCGTTACTGTCCCTGCTACCGCTTCAGGCCCGCTAACCAAGCCTGCTCTTGGCTCTGCAGTTTGTGAGTCACTGCCAGTATTGCCACCGCTTCAAGCCTGCTGACTAAGCACACCCTCGGCCCGACAGGATGTGAGTGGCTGCTGCCCCTGGCTCACTTTCAAACCCGTTGATCAAGACCCCTCCTCGGCCCCGCAGAGGGTGAGTGGCTGCTGTCCGTGCTGCGCATTTAAGCCTGCTGACCGAGCCTACCTTTGGCTCTGCAGACAGTGAGTGGCTATCCGTGATGCCCTTTCAAGCCCTGATCAAACTCACCATCCACTCTGCAGTTTGTGAGTCTTGTAATGTTTATGACCCCTTTAAAGCCGCTGAATAAACTCGGCCCCGGCTGTGTAGAAAGTGAGTTACTACTGTCCCTGGGACGCTTTTAAGCCCGCTGACTAAGATGTTCTCGGCTGTGCAGAGAGTGAGTGACTATTGTCTCTTTTCAAACGCACTAACCAAACTCGCCCTCGCCTCTGCAGTTTGTGAGTGGTTGCTACCTTGGCACTCTTCCAAGCTCGCTGATTAAGCCCACACTCGCCTCTGCAGGAGGTGAGTAACTGCTCTTCCTGACTCTTCAACCCTGCTGATCAAGCTGCCTTCGGCTATGCAGAACGTGAGTCTATGTTGTCCCTGACGTCCTTTCAAGCCCATTAATTAAGCTTGCCCTCGGTCCTGCAGATTGTGAGTCACAACTGTCCTTGACACCCTTTTAAGTACTCTGACCGAGCCCACCCTGCAGTTTGTGAGTGGCTGCTGTCACTGGGACCTTTTCAACCCGCTGACCAAGCCCGCCCTTGGCTTTGCAGCAGGTGAGTAGATCCCTGGCACCTTCTCAAACCCGCAGATCAAGCCTGCCCTTGGCTTTGCAGAAAGTGAGCGGCTACTATCCTTGGCTCACTTCCAAAGCCGCTGACCAAGCCCGCCCTCCACTCTGCAGTATGTGAGTGACTGCTCCCCCTAGCACGCTTTCAAGTCCGCTGACCAAGATTACCCTTGGCTTTGCAGAAAGTGAGTGCCTCGCACGCTATCAAGCTCGCTGACCAATCTCGCTCTCGTCTCTGTAGGAAGTGAATGGCAACTATCCATTACACACTTTCATGCCCACTGACCAAGCCCACCCTCGGCTCTGCAGTTTGTGAGTCGCTGCCTGGCACTATTTCACGTCTGCCGACCGAGCCGACCTTCGCCTCTACAGTCCGTGAGTGGCTGCTGTCGCTGGCACCCTATCAAGCCCGCTGACAAAGCCCGCCCTTCTCTCTGCAGGTTGTGAGTGGCTGCTGTTGCTGGCGCCCTTTCAAACCCCCTAACGAAGTCTGCCCTCGGCTCTGTAGCTTGTAGGTGGCTGTTATCCCTGGCTCCCTTTCGAGGGCTCTGACCAAGACCGCCGTCGCCTCTGCAGCTTGTGAGTGGCTAGTGTCCGTTCTGTCAAGTCTGCTGACCAAGTTCACCATCGCCTCTGCAGGTGGTAAGCTGCTGTCGTCTCTGGCTCGTCTTCAAGCCCGCTGATCACGCCGACACTTGGCTCTGCAGTGTGTGAGTGCCTGCTATCTCTGGCGCCCTTTCAATCTCGCTCACTAAGCCTGGCTTCGGCGCTCTGCAGTGTGTAAGTAGCTGCTTTCCCTAGCACCGTTTCAAGGCTGCTGACCGGGCCAACCCTCGGCTCTGCAGCTGGTGAGTGCCTACTATCCCTAGCTCCCTTTCAAGCCTACTCACCAAGCCTGCCCTCGACCCTGTAGTGTGTGAGTCGCTACTATCCCTGACCCGCTTTCAAACCCGCTGACAGAGCCCGCCCTCGGGCTTTATAGTGTGTAAGTTGCTGCTATCCCTGGCATGCTTTCAAACCCGCTGATGTGAAGCCTACCCTCGGCTCTGTAGTTTGTGAGTTGCTGCTATCTCTGGCACGTTTTCAAACCCGCTGACAATGCCCGCCCTCGGCTCTGCAGTGTGTGAGTCGCTGTTGTCCCCGCATGCTTTCAAACCCGCTGACACAGCTTGCACTTCGCTCTGCAGCCCGTGAGTCACTGCTATCCCCAGCACGCTTTTAAACCTGCTGACAGTGCCTGCCCTCGGCTCTGCAGATTGTGAGTCTGCTATCCCTGGCATACTTTTGAACCTGCTGACAAGGGCTGCCTATAGTGTGTGAGTCGCTGCATCCCCGGCAAGCTTTCAAACCGGCTGACAAAGCCTGTCATCGGCTCTGCAGATTGTGAGTCTCTAGTATCCCCTGGCATACTTCCAAACCCACTGACAAAGCCTGCCATCGGCTTTGTAGCCCGTGAGTTGTTGCTATCCCCTGGCACGCTTTCAAACCCGCTCACAAAACCCGCCCTCCACTCTGTAGTGTGTGAGTCGCTGCCATCCTTGGCACGCTTTCAAACCGGCTGACAAAGTCTGCCCTCGGCTTTACAGTGTGTACGTTGCCGCTATCCCTGGCACGTTTTCAAACCCGCTGACAGAGCCTGTCCCTGGCTCTGCAGCTTGTGAGTTGCTACTGTCCCTTTAAGCTCGCTGATCAAGCCCACCGTCCACCCTGTAGTGTGTGAGTCGCTGCTGTGCCCTGACACGCTTTCAAACGCGCTGATTTAACCTACCCTCGGCGCTGCAGAACGTGAGTCGCTACTGTCCGTTCAAGCCCGCTGATAAAGCCCATCTCGGCTCTGCAGTGTGTGAGCCGCTGCTATCCCTGGTACGCTTTCAAACTACTGATAAAGGCTACCCTCGGCTCTGCAGTTTGTAAGCAGCTACTGTCCCTATCACATTTTCAAGTCCACTGACCAGGTCTGCTCTCAACTCTGCAGGAGGTGAGTTATCGTACCTAGCACCTTCTCAAGCCCGCTGACCAAACTCGCCATCGGCTGTGTAGAACGTGAGTTACTGGTGTCCCTGGCATGCATTCAAACCCACTTACCAAGCCTGTTCTCGGCTTTGTAGAACGTGAGCGGCTTTGGTTCCTAGCCTCTTGAACTCGCTGACCAAGCCTGTCCTTGGCTCTACAGGACGTGAGTGGCTACACTCTAGTACACTTTCAAGCCCGCTGACCAGGCCCACCTTGGCTTTGCAGATCGTCAGTCACTTCTATCCCTTGCACGCTTATATGTCCGCTGATTGATCCCACCCTCGGCTTTGTAGGACGTGAGCCGCTACTGTCCCTCGCACCTCCAGGCCTACTAACCAAGCCTGCCCTTTAATTTGCAGAAAGTGAGTTGCTGTCTATCGCAGCCTCTCAAACCTACTGACAGAGTTCGCCCTTGGCTCTGCAGTTCGTGAGTCACCGTTATTCCTGGCACCCTTTGAGCCTCCTGACTAGCCCCGCCCTTGGCTCTACAGTTTGTGAGTCGCCGCTGTCCCTAATACCTCTTTTACGCTGACCAAGTTCTCCCTATGCTGTGCAGGAGGTGAGTCATTACTGTCCCGGGATTCCTTTCGACTCCGTTGATCAGGCTCACCTGCTGTTCTGTAGGAGGTGAGTGACTGCTGTCCCCGACTCTCTTTCAACCTCGCTAATTGAGCTGGCGTGCAGCATGTGAGTTGTTGCTGTCCCTAGCTCCCTTTTAAGTTTGCTGCTGACTAGGCCCACTATTGGCTCTGCAGAAGGTGAGCGGCTGCTGTCCCTGGTTACCTTTTAACCCCACTGACCGCATCTTTGTAGATTGTGAGCACGGCTGTCTCTGGCATCCATTCAAGCTAACCGAGTGTCATGTCCCGCTCTGCAGCAAGTAAGTTGCTGCTGTCCCCGGATATATTCTCACCTGCAGATCATGACCACTCTTCGCTCCACAGATGGTGAGTTACTGCAGTCTTTTGCATACTTTCCAACCCGCTTACCAAGTCCACCCTTGACTTCGCAGAAAGTGAGTCACTAGCACACTTTCCATTCCACTGACTAAACCTGCACTTGGCTGTGATGCTTGCTGACCATGCCCACCATTTGCACTACAGGAAGTGAGCAGCTACCATCTCTGACTCCCTTTCCATACCTCTGACAAGTGTACCCTTTGCTTTACAGAAAGTGAGTGGCTGTTGTCTAGGGCACCTTTTTGAGCCTGTTGACTGGGTTCACCCTTGGCTCTACAGTTGGTGGGTGCCTACTACTTGATTTCTTTCACACTTGTATATGAAGACCCTTTTTGACTCTTTAGGATGTGAGTGCCTCCCATCTCTTGCTGACTTCACTGATTGGGCCCATTTCTGTCTCTTCAGAGTGTGAGTGCTGCCTCTTTTTCTTTTTAAGTCTCCTGATAGTGTCTATCATTGAACATCTAGATTGTAGGTATTTTATATCCTTGGTCAATTATGGTTCTTACTTCACCAGATAACACATGCTATGTCTCTTTCAATCATTTCAGAGGTGCTGTTCTCTTATTATGGTGATGTGCTCTCACTACTTCCACTTACCATATTTCTCAGTACAATCCTGCTAGTGCCAGCAGCTACCATTTGAGACTGGGTATTTGCCTTTCCTATTTTTTACAGCACATTTAACATTTCAATTAGCAATCATTCTCATTTTCAAGCATGCAGCTGTTTTGTGCCTTTCTGGTACTCCAGTTGAATCAGCTCTTACTCAAGCAGAGTCAGACTGTCAGGGAGCAAATATCATGTCAACAATCAGGGAACATTTCCCCCAATCTTCTAATAGATACACTGTTGGGCAATTTATAGGCTTTCTGGTGGATACAAATATTGGTTTGTCAAGTCTTCTATTTACTGGGATACTTGTTAATAGTGCTTTTCAATTAGAGGCATTGGGGTAGGGAATGTTTGGGTTCAATTGAGCAGGAATTGTGTAGTGGAGCTGTATGTGATATACTTGGTCATGTTTTTGGCTTTATTGCCATGGACCCTTTCAAAGATGTTTAGGCATACTCATTAGATCATTAGGCATCTCATTTGGTCCTGAGCCTCTACCCTTCTCTGCTAGACTCTTCAATGCTTCCAGCTCTCCAGGGTTGGGTAAAGGTATGCCCTTCCCTGCACCATGAGTGTGAAAACACAAATGCCCAAGCAAATGCCAATCAGTGAGGGTACCACCTGTGAAAATATTGCATGGGAAGGATCCAATTACTACATGATGCATTTGGCATTTGGCAGAGCTTGTGCAGAGCAGATAAATTTGTGAGTCCAGAAACATGCCGAGAGGTATGGCTACTTGCGACCGCAGTGAGCCAATTATAGTCATGACGCCAGGGCATGGACGTAAACCGACGCAGTCACTCAATTTTCCTTCGACGCCGATAATGCCTCATCCACTACCCCGGTCCCTCCGTTCCAGACCGATCACGTCGGCATCAAAGAGTCACACACCCGTTCGGCTGCGCTCCTTTGCGACGTTGGCGCCTTCAGTCCGTCATCTGTCTTGCACCGACCCTCCTTACTCCGTCTACGCTGCCCGGCGTTTCTGTGATTTTATTTTCTTTGCCAAATTCCCTCGACGCCGAACGGAAGAGTTGGCATGGGACCTCCCACTCACTCGAGGCTTGATCTGAATTCGGCCTCCCTCTCGCCGCGCAGTATCCCCGCATGCACCTCGAGCCCGTTCACCCCCAGCGCCCGCACCTCAAACTGTCGCTCTTTCTCTAGGATGGTCAGTCCAACTGACCCGTACCCCTTGCAGGGCATCTCGCTCTCGCACTTCTCGGAAGTCGGGTACTTCGTCTTATTGGTGGTGTACGTCCGCGCATTTTATCTTATCTCAACGCATTCTTGATCATATTTCAGGTCCAACGCGCAACAAATGCCCCCCCCGCAATCGGAAGCCTCATCACCCCCACAACAAAGCGAACACATCACTGAGTAGTCTTCCAGATGTCGACTCCCCTCCATTCACGCCTTACATACTACCCCGACAAGGTTTCCATCCGGGGCATCGCTTTCTACGAGCGAACTGCAGAAGCGGCATGTCTTGGGAATGGATTACCCCGACCTGACATGCTCACCTTGCGCAAACTGGAGGAAAGCGATCCTTATCAGATGACACCTGAGATGCGGGCAGCGACTGCAGCTTGCAGTCGCGCGTCGCATCGCTGGCTGAACTGTCCGACGTGCTGCCTGTCAAGTCGTCCCCCATCTCCATGGTGTAGGTCCCGCGATGAGTCGGTTCTGGGGAGGAGGATGAGTTCACCGTCGACGGGGAAAGCAAGCGCGTGCCGCGGGAACCACAGGACAAGCGCCTGGTGCTCGGCGGCGGATGGACCCAAGCAAGACCTCAAGATCGAGAGCCTCGAGAAGCAGCGGGGCGTTGCCGTGCGATACCTCAACACGGTCTACGAGGCGATGTTCGGTAGAAGCAAGAGCAGGATGGAAGGCTGTGTGTACGAGCAAGAGTGCGCTCGGAAGGAAATACTCAAGCGGGAGACGCGGGACAAGGACCGACGCTCGAGAGTCCCAACACTCAATCCCTACCCCGCGACGTCCAACAAGAAACGGCCGCGAGCGGACGGGTAGATATGATGCGCAATCTCACTGTCATGGAGGGGCCTGTGGAGCCGCGAACACTGGTAGAAGAAGATAACGACGACGACGCATTTACTGGCATGGATGGTGGCGGCAAGGCGTGGTACGCCTTCCCCGACGATGCGGTCACGTGCACACACACGTTACTTCCCAGGGCCCGTCCCCTCTTGCGTCTCCTCTCCCTTACTTGTATGGTTCGCCAGATCCAGCCGAGTTCTTGAATGCACTCTCATCCGGTCAATTACTCTACCTTGTGTACAAACGATGTTTAACACAGAAAGCCCTGGGAATACATCGACACGGCTCCAGTTCCTTCAATTGTTGCGTGCCGCGTCCCGTCCAGAATCTGGTCCGCCCCCTCCCGATGTGCCTCCCGAACCCGACTAGGTAAGGGGTCCGTCTTGCCTCATGCTTCTCCGTTTGTTGTCTCGACCCACCTATTAACGCGCCTCACGGCTCAACCTGACGCTTTCCCGTTTCGTTTGTTTGTGTGTCTGCTTTCTCGGCCTTCCCTTACTTATGACTCGGGGCACCCGTACCACGTTTTCTCATAACTGTAGTTTACTACGACCGGTCTGTACCTCGCGTGCGCATCCCGGAATATAAACTGATCCAAAAATAAAAATAAAAATACATCGATACGGGCCCGGCAGTTCTTGACGGCACCACACATCCTCGTTACGTCATCTACTGACCAGTACTGACGTTTTATGTCTGTCTGCTTATGCTGAATATCCCGATATCCTCCTATTGTGTTTCTATGACAGAGGCAAGTTTCTCCCCCTGTCGTTTGCGTCGCGTTTGTTATTTATCTTGCTGGCTGTGACTTGTCTTCCAAGTGAACTGGTATGTTAGCAGTACGTGCTCGTGTATGTTCTGTTGTTTTTTTTGTCTTTTTTTTTTTCTGTTTCTTGTGCAATAGGGTATCGAGAATAGTGTTAGCTACAGTAAATTCACATGACCGGCACATTTACAGTGAAATCCAAAATGGGGGGCCCCTTGAGTAAAAATGGATGACAGCTGACCTCCAAATTTGACGTGCGGGGTTCATAGTTAAGTATTGTTTGAAATTCCTAGGAAATATGGTATCTCACAAATATACAGTTATTAAATAGTTATCCGTGATACTCAATAGTTATTGCGGGATGCTGGGACGGCACGCAGCCAAAGGGCCTGCAAACTTAAGGTTATCCCATACACACTGCCCATTGGGGAAGGTTTTCTCCCTTTTTTTTGTCCTCTACCTCTCCCTCAAACCGCCTCCGTCTTCCCTCCCTGACCATGGTTGGCTGCCACATTTCGGATGAGCTCAAGGAAATGGCCATGTCCTTGTCCATCCAGGGTCTTCGCGACTCGGATATTCACGAACTTACGGGAATTAGCATGCGATCTCTCAAGCAATTGCGAAGCACACATCACGATACTGGTCACTTTTCGCGCAAGCCAGTTGTTGCAGGTCGGCCGCGCATTCTCACCGTGATGGATAGAAAGGTATGTGTCTTATTTATCAATTCGGTCGTCGTCTCATTATGTACAGTTCCTTTGTGACTGTGTGGCTCGTCGACCTGATCTAGCTCTCACGGAACTGCAGACTGAACTGCGTGAGGTCTGCAACGTTGACGCGTCGGTGCAAACAATCGCGCGTTCCCTCCAAAGGGAGGGTTACACTATGAAGACGGTGGGTCGTCTTCGCTTGATTCTTACACCACCCTCACCATCGACCTTGTAGGTTACGCGGACTGCTCTCGAGCGAAACGAACAAGATCGAGAAGACTTCAAAAACCTCATCAATGGGCACTTCCGCCCGGAACAACTCGTGTTCGCCGACGAAAGCCATTTCAACAGGCTGACCTTGAGGAGGCCATACGCGTGGTCATTACGTGGCGAACGTGCCTGTCGGTACGAATTTCAGTTCCGAGGGGCGAAGTACTCCCTACTCCCAGCCATCTCCCTCGACGGGATAATCCATCTGGAGGTCGTCGAGAACGCTATCACTGGTGCAGACTTCCGGCGATTCGTTCAGGGCTTACTCCCGCTCATGAACGAATGGCCACTCCCCAACTCTGTACTCATCGTTGACAACGCTTCCATTCACAAGGTCGCCGGCATTCGCAAGATGGTCGAGGAACGCGGCACGCACCTGCTGTACCTCCCTGCGTATTCACCCGACTTCAACCCTATCGAACTCGCCTTCTCAACCATCAAGGCGTGGCTGTGCGCGAATCACGATCGAGTGAATCAGGACCTGGAGTCTGAGAATGGCACAGTGTATGACGCATTATGGGAGGGGGTTCACTCAATCACTGCGGAAAATGCGAGGGGTTGGTATGCCCACTGCGGGTACGATGTACGCGCCTGATATTTTAGTTCTCTACTGCATGTAAATTCATTGGATATTGTGAAGACTAGCGAAATTGGGTACTATAATTGCCGCATTCGGACTGTTTTGATTTCGGTATTCATAAACAAATCGCTCTGATATAATTACTCGTACGATACTTTTCCCCTCCTCAGTTCGTCTTGTACTCGGATGCTGAGGAGGTAAGCACGCCCTCTTATTGTTTCCCGCCTAATGTTTCTGATCTTGTTATCGATAGATACTTTTTAGGTTTGTAGTTGAATAATCAGTTCGTCTTGTACTCGGACGCTGAGGAGATACTTTTTAGGGTTTAATAGGTTATGGGCCCTGCCTAACCAACCCACCTCCCACGCCGAACATCCGGACTCACTGCGCCCCTTCCTGATCTTGCATTTCGTTGAGAAACACCCGTCTGTACCTCTTCGTCGTATCTTGTCTGTCTTCTGTGGACCATCGTCTCTCCTCGTCACCTTTGTCCTGTGGACCATCGTCCCTTCTTGTCTCCTGTCTCTTAAACTGTTGTCGTCATTCCTCCCGTCGCTGCTTGTCATTAAAATCTCCGTCTAAACAACATGTCCAGTCCCTTCGCCGGCACTCTTCCAACATTAACAACCTCGGATTGTCGATCGGGACCCACCATGAGATCTGCCGCGGGCAGCAGGAACCCATTCATCACGCCTCCGCCTCCCAGGGGCCTGCCGCCCCACATCTATAACGTCGACGACGACGAAGACAGCCCCGAACCATATGAATCGAGGCAACCCTTCTCACAATACCCTTTGCACCGCCCCTTCCACCCATCTCAAAATCAATATGCGGAACCGGAGGACAGACCTCTCATCAAAAAGGAGACAATGGCCGGCGTACCACCGTGGCCTAGCGAACTATGACTCTCCCTGAATGCCAATAACTGGCTGGAGTGGTCGCGGGAAGTGCTAACCTCACTCGAGATGGCGCAACTCGACGTGTATCCGCGTGGACTACTGATTTGCCCCGACTATTGGATAGATCGCTCGGGCTACAACGCCTGGCGTGGGAACGATCGCATGATACTCGGATACATGCGGTCACACATGTTCTCATCCGAATCTCAGTACATCGCCAACTGCATCACGTCAGCGGAAGCATTCGAATCTCTGCGTCAACGCCACGAAAAACACAGTGGGCTTACACAAATACAACTCATTCAGCGCATGATGCAAATCAAGTTCGAAACTACTCCTGCGAACTTTGACGCGACCATGGCGCACCTCCGCGACCTCATTTACCGAGTGGAAAGGATAGGTCAAGTCGACATAACAAGACTGGCCCTCCTCTTCGCCCTAATAAACATCAGGGTGACACACCCCTCGGTGCACGAAGCCCTTGCACCTGCACTGATGGATGGAACCATCACCCTGGAGGCACTGGAGTGCCGAATGAACTTCTTTTATGAGATGCAAGCAACCCAGACCACGGATCACATGATCTTCCCAGCACTGTCACCGGCATCTGCACCCTCAATCACCGCAACCTCATCCCCCGTCGCACTGCCTGCTTCAATCCCGCCTCGCACTAACATCTGCCCCAATTGCAAGCGAGCCGGACACTCCATCGAATTCTGCATCTCCCCTGGAGGCATGATGGAGGGTTATTCCCATCTCGATGCAATCACGCGGCAACGTGCACTCCGGGACCCTTCGCGCAACTGGCCACAATCCAATGGCGCTGGCACCGGTCAGAACAATCAAAGCACCACCAGCACCAATCCACTCCTAAAAATTGAAACCAACGGCACTGTGTGGATCAACGGAGTCAGGTACCAACCAAAGCCGGAAACAGCACGAGCCGCGATCGCAGACGTGAACATGGCAGTCAATACGGCAATGACCACCGCCGATGAGGGGGAATACACTGATTGGGCGCTCGGGAACAGCAACCCTGACTGGGGAAACGGAGACGTTCTGGTTGACACAGCCACGACACTGCTAGCCGCGACTGAGATCAGCCTTCTTGCCCTCAAGCCGGAAGAGCTCCTGCTGTATCTAGACTCCGGAGCGTCAACCCACATCTCTTGCGTCCTGTCGGACTTCCATGATCTGGTGTCCATAGAACCCCGAACAATCACTGGGGTCGGTGATTCGCTGGTCTCCGCCACGGGGATAGGAAGTATTAACATCCTTCTCCTGGAAACCAATGCACGTCTCACGCTCCATGACGTACTGTATGCACCCACTGCCGGTGTCCGTCTTATCTCAGTCAGCCGTCTGGACGACTCTGGCTACCGCTTGAGCTTTGAACAAGGGACTTGCTCGGTCTTCGATCGTAACTCTGGCGACAAACTAGCAAGCTGCACGCGAAACCTTTCCCGCCTTTACGTCCTCCCCGGCTCCATCCAAAACCAACCTGCGTCCACTAAGCCAGCCATCGCCTTCCCAAGCCTCTCTGTCACACCCAATCTCGAGACGTGGCACCGTCACCTTGGTCACGCAAACTTCCGCACGGTGCTTGACATGGCACAAAATGGGGTCGTCACAGGTATGCCGGTCGATCTTTCGCTCGCTCTGCAGGCTTGTGATGCCTGTATTCGCGGCAAACAGACTCATCAACCGGTGCCGAAAACACGTGAAGGGAAAAAGGCGGAAAGGCGGCTCGGCCGTGTCTACGTTGACCTCACCGGCCCCCAGTCTGTTAGCTCACGGTCTGGCTGTCTATACGTCATGAATATCATTGATGATTTCTTGGGTTATCATTGGACACGCCTCTTGAGAGCTAAGTCAGACGCATCGCAAGCGCTGCGTGAATGGCTTGCCGTGGCCAAATCCCAATCTGGCGAAAAGCTTTGCTACCTCGTCACCGACAATGGAGAGCTCCGGTCAAATGAAATGGCCCATTGGTGCGCCGAAAGGGGTATAACTCACCAACTGACTGCTCCGCACACGTCCGCACAAAACGGCCGCGTCGAAAGACTCCACCAGACACTGATGAACAAGGCGCGAGCGATGCACCTGTCGTGCAACGCCCCTCTGAACATGTGGGATGAATTTATCCTAAGTGCATCCTACCTCTCCACCCTCACTTCCTCGAAATCAGCAAACAATTGCACACCCTATGAACTCTGGTTCAGCACTCGCCCCTCGCTCTCTCACCTATGCGAAATTGGCTGCCGCGCCTACGTCCTTATCAGCACAAATAACCCTAAGATCGCCGCGAAATCGATAGAATGCGTGCTCATTGGATATTCACCGAACGCCAAAGTGTATTGTTGATGAACAGCATACATAAAGACCATACTCACAGTGGACAAGAGGACTGTGGTGAGATATGGAGGTAGCTGGAAGCAGCAACAGGAAGGTCTAGCAAGGTAAAGCAAGGTGTCTGGCACACAGCAGTGAGAGAACTGATAATGGTATTACAGAGGAGGAGACATACCTGGCACACAGCAGTGAGAGAACTGATGTGGACCAGGGCGTACAAGCAGTCTACTTATACTGTACAGGAGCGTGACACTAATACAAGGAAAGTAACTATAGGTCACAGAATACAAGGAGCGCATTGTTCTACAACAGGACAAAGGAGTGTGCATATGGAGAACAAGGCGTACAGAACAAGAAGTGTCCAGGCCAAGATGATATCATAATGACATCACAATAAAGATATATCTAAAGAACAAAGACGTAGTACAATGACAAGTCCAGAGGAGTCTGCATGATGTCATAGTACATGATGTCATAGGTGACGCAATGGTAAGTAATAGATTGTACAGATCAAAAGGTATCTAATCTATAAGTCCTGTATATCTAATCTACAGCAGTCTATGCTGCAAGTCCGGTCCGTACGAGCTGCTAAGTGCGCAAGGGTCACTTATCAACATCTCCCCGTGATCTACAATCTAAGTACACACAAGTCCCATGTCATCATTGTGCTTCTGCAGCAGGACACGCGGTAGTGACTTTGTAAAGCCGTCCGCAACCATATCTACAGTAGGGGTTCTAATGAGGGTGATGGTCCCCTTTTCGATGTACTCCCTAATGACATGATGCCGTATGGCAATGTGCTTAGACCGTCTCCCAGTGACAGGGTTCAAGGCCAAGTCAATGGCACCCTTATTGTCACCATGAAGTGGGATGGGGTCATCGACCTCGTACCCGAGTTCTGTGAGGAAGCTCTGATACCATGCAGCCTGGTTAGCCGCGTCGGTCATGGCCATGTATTCCGCTTCCGTTGTGTTTTGGGCAACAGTCTTTTGCTTGCGCGAAGACCAGCTTATTGCACCGTTAGCTAGTAGGAACACATAACCAGAGGTGGAGTGGCGGTCATCAGTCTGGTCAGCCAGACTGGAATCAGTGTAGCCATGAAGGCCATCGCCATTGGCGCCATCGTAGACAATACGCATATCCATAGTTCCTACTAAGTAGGACAGGACATACTGCGCAAGTCGCAGATGTTGTGGTGAGGGATTCGCTGCGTACTGCGCCAAACGTGACACAGCGAAGGAGATATCTGGCCTAGTGCCGATCTGCACATAAAGCAGACTCCCAATTAAGGACTGGTAATGGGAAATATCTGAGGCAGTTGCCTGTGACGTATATTTAACTAGGTGCTCGTCAGCACCAGCGGGCAAGGGTGTGTTGTGTGGTGTGGCATCAGACATGCCAAAGCGTTCAAGGACATCCTTGATGTAGCCAGACTGATCTATTTCGATGCGTCTAAGGGAGCGGTCGCGCACAATGCGCATACCAAGATAAGACTCTATCTCCCCGAGATCTGTCATCTCATAGCGTTCAGACAAGTCTGACTTCAAACGCTTGATACCACTCAGCGAGGGACCCAGTATAGTGATGTCGTCAACGTAGACAATAACGAAGAGTGGATCATACCCCTCCCGTTGAGGCATCACATATATGCCAGCATCAGCAAACGTCCGCTTAAAGCCGAGTGCAGTGAGCACACCATGGAATTGCAAGTTCCATGTGCGGGAGGCCTGTTTGAGACCATAGATCGCCTTAACCAGGCGACACACCTTCGTCTCAGAGCCAGTGACAGTGAAACCTTGTGGCTGCTCCATGTAAATCTCCTCGTCAAGCACGCCATTGAGAAAGGCAGACTTAACATCCATCTGATGGATGTGCCAGTCCTCCAGCGCGGCCAACGCCAGAAGCAAACGTAGCGACTCAAATCGTGCGACGGGAGAGAAGGTTTCATCAAAATCTACACCAGGGATCTGCGTGAATCCCTTAGCCACCAAGCGAGCTCTGTAGCGGCCATCCGCTTTGAGCTTAAAGACCCATTTGGATTTTACTGCCTTACGATTAGGCGGGAGATCCACTAACTCCCAAGTCCCATTCTTAGCTAGGGCGTCCATTTCATACTGACACGCCTTAGTCCACTCTTCTGCAGCTGCAGACCGCATGGCTTCTGCATAGGTTGCAGGGTCTCGGCCAACAAAAGCAGCAGCCAGTAACTCCGCATACCCCAGACGCCTGCCACGCCATGCCGCATTGTCCGCATTGAAGTAACGCGGATTGGGCACAGGGGCGCGAGCACTGCGCCTTGGTGCATTGTCCATTTCGCGCAACAGCTGACTACGCTGTGCACGATCCTCAAATCCCCCAGGCATTTCTGGTGAGGGAGGAGGGACATGGCGCATAATGCGCGTTGCACTAGGACGCGGCGGGGGTGAAGTAGGAGTGGCTTGCTCACGCTTTGGTGTGGTGGGCGGAGCCGGTAGAGCAGGTGGTGGAGTGGTGGGGCGTGGTTGGACTTGTGGGGGGTCTAGGAGCTTTTCAACATCCTCCTCCTCACTACTACTGGAGTGTGCAGGGGAGGGGGCTCGCATTGGTGGTAACGCCGGCGGGTGAGGCACGGCAGTCACTGTTGTGCTAGGCACGACTGGTGGTGAAGGTGTGGGGTGTGTCTCAACACCCTGGAGGGACGGGAAGCTACTCTCGTCGAATGTCACATCCCTGGACACTCGAACGGAGCGGGTTGAGCGGTCCCAGAGCTTATAGCCCTTAGATTCGGGCTCAAACCCGATAAGCGTGACCTCAATGGCCTTCGCATCCAATTTGCGACGCTTATCAGCGGGTACGTGCATGTACCCCTTGCATCCAAAGACGCGAAGATGTGAGACATCAGGCACTTTGCCAGAGTGCCAGAGCTCATAGGGAGTGCGCCACTTAAGCCCACGGACTGGAGAGCGGTTATAGATGTGCACAGCTGCGCACACTGCATGCTCCCAGAAGCCTTTAGACATGCCAGCTGTGTGGAGCATGGACATTGCCTTATCCATAATGGTGCGGTTAAATCGCTCGGCTTTCCCGTTGGACTGTGGTGAACCCGGCATCGTGAGGTGATGCTCTATCCCTTTCTGCTTAAGAATGTCCTGCGTGACACTTGACATGTACTCGCCACCGCGGTCAGAGTGCAGAGCGCGCAACTTATGGCCAGACTGGGTTTCACCCCAGGCCAAATACATCTGCAGCGACTTAGCAAACTGGTCCTTCGACTTAAGGAAGTGTACCACAGTGAACTTAGTGTGGTCGTCTATGAAGGTGGCTGTGTACGTCGAGCCTTGCAGGGACTGAGTTTGCATAGGACCGGCGAGGTCACTGTGCACGATCTCAAATTGACGAGTTGTCCTCTTGTTGGAGGACGCAGAAAAGGGTTGGCGAGTGGACTTGCCCATCTCGCACCCACGGCAGACTGTGTGGGCCGTGGTAGAGCTATCTATGTCCATGCCAGTTGTTACGCCCTAGCAGGGGCGTGGGTTCTAAAGGTTCTGAATCACACAAGTATCAAGCGAAGACCTCTGTTGTCTTATTGCTATGAAATACGAGTGGTAAAAGTGTGGCACAAGGTGCAGCACTACTCTGTAATGTAGGACTCCTCGTCTGAAGTGTCTAACACTTCTCTACACTTGATCTTGCTAGTGCACAGAGTATAACAGGTGTGACGCGTTGATATAGTTCAACTGCAAAGACTTCGAAGTGTCCTGATTAGGGACTGAGGTAGGGGATGCACAAGAAGAGAGGAATAAGGCGAGGTCACACCAAAGTACGAAGGCAAGGTTGCTAGATTGCAAACGAAGCCAAGTCTGGCTTCCTACGGTCTATGGTACAGGTTTATATAGGACAAGGTTCCAAACAACATGAACACAAGCCCACACAATATCAAAGAGACTAAACGGAGTAAGCAGGAGTTCGGATCAAAGAAACAGCGCCACTAGTAACAGTAGCTCCTTTGGTAACAAGGTATAGTACACAAGAAGAAGGTAGGGTGGAGACATACTGTGACTTAGGTCCGAAGCGTCGGATCATAACATGAGCCCCTCTCTAAGTCAACTCTCCCTAGAGTGCTTCGAAGTCCATCAGGTCATAGACATCGTTGTCTACATCGTTGGAGGGGGTGCTTTCGCGAGGGAGGGGGCAACGATGTTGGCGAAGGAAGTTGAAGGGGCCATGGGCCCCACACTTGCGACAATTTTCATACTTGGGGCACTTGATTTCTTCGTGGCTGTTGCTGGTAAAACACTTGCCACACCACTGAGTGCGTTCTTCTGGGGCTGGCCAGAGGCACTGATAGGGGAAGTGGTCAGTGCTAGAACACCTCCAGCAGAACTTCTGTTTTTGAGGGCAGGCGAAGGAGAGGTGGTCTTCAGACTGACACCTGTAGCAGAGTCGAATGGTGCCAGTCTCCTTCTTGTTGGTTCTTCGCTTGCGTCTCTTCTTCCTTTCTGCAGAGGGGCTAGGTCCTTCCGGTTCGTCGTGGAGTCTTGGCATGGAGTGGTAGCGAGGTGGAGCAGGGGCAGGAATGTGGTGGACTTCAAAGGGGTGAGTTTCTTCTTCCGGAGGAGGGGGGTGTAGTGCGAGCCATCGGTCTGCAATCCGGACATAGGCCTTGTGTTCTTGCAGCCTTCTTCGGGTGCTGGTTAGTTGCATGTCCATGTTGAGGAGGTGCCTTTTGAGGGGCTCCATCGTCTTGTACAGGCCTTCAATCTCCTTTCGGAGGGCCTTCTGGTTTCGCAAGAGTCGGCGAGTCCTGGAGATTTCTGCTGTGAGGCGGTCATCTTTCAGGTCTTCTAGGACTTCATCGACTTGTCTGGCTGTGGGGGAAGCTTCGTCCAAGTTCTGCATCTGAGCTGGGGTGATGGGGGGAGCTGGATTGTGGGGGTCGTCGTTTCTGGGAAGGAGAAAAAGGGGGAGGCCATAGTGAGGGAGGTTCTTGCCCATGGTGCCGACGACATCTTCTTTGTTTTCACTGATCTTGATCCATTTGGCATCCTTCCGGATGTACGAGGTTGGGTCAGCGTCATCAGGGATGAGGAAGTGGATATAGCGGCTGCTCCAGGGGTCATTCAAGAAGAAGGGGTAGCCAGGGTCGTCGTCTTCTTCAGCAGTGATGTGCATCCTCTCATAGTTAATGGGGAGTGCGTCCATGATTGGGTCGTTGATTATTTCACTGAGACGAGCCATGGTCACTCTAGGATCAGGGGGGGAGGTGGTAGGTCGGTGTATCTCGGGAGTAGGGGGAGCTGTGTGTCCAGGAGGGGGAACGCGAAGGGCTATTCCTCCTCCTTCTGTTTCTATGACGCTGGGCATGGTGGGATCGATGGGTTGTGGTTCCTGGATGAGGGAGGGCAAGGAAGGGGGTCATGCTGGGAAGGGAGAATAGCCAGAGGAGGGTGTGACAGAGGGTGTTTCGTCAAAGGAGCCTCTTTCCATGGCACGAGCAACAAGACGTTCTACAGAGGAGGAGCGAGAGGGCATGGTGAGGAAGCTAGTGGGGAAGGTGGTTGCTGTTCGTACTGTTACTTCCTTTCGTTTTAACCATTGCTTTGCTCCTTCGCTTCTGGGGTTGCTTTCAAAGTGTTCCTGAATAAGTTCTGGGGCATTGAGGTTCTTTTCTGGTTCCCAGCTGTTGTGTGCATCGGAGTATCCCTTCCACTTTATTAGGAACTGTAACTGGTTCCTGTGGCGTCTTGTTTCTAGTATTTTCTCGACTTCCCACTCCTGTTCTCCATCTACTAGATCTGGGGGTGGTTCCGTAAAGTTCTTTCCATGTATGGGGGTTTCTTTGTATGGCATCAGGAGTGACGCATGGAATACTGGGTGGATCCGCCACTGATGGGGAAGTTTCAGGGCATATGTGGTGGCGGAGATCTTCTTTGTGACCCTGAAGGGTCCATATCTTTTTGGGGCTAACTTGAAACTAGGGTGCGTTGTTTTCAAGTTTCTGGCATCCAGCCACACACTATCTCCTTCTGTGTGTTGTTCAAAGCGAGAGGATCCTTTGTAGAGTGACTGCGCATGGGTAATTGCTGCTTGGGCGGTCCTTCTGGCTTCCTGGATTCGCTCCAATCTCTCTTGTGTTCCTGGTACTGTGGTCGTTCTTTCTGGTTGGTGTACTCTTGGGATGTACCCAAGGATTAATTTGTAGGGTGCCTTTTTAGTGGTTGCGCTTGGCCAGGAGTTGTGGGTGTACTGTGCCAGTGGTAGTAGCTCCGTCCAATTGTCTTGTTGATGGTTTATGAACATTCGGAGGTACTGTTCTAACCACTGGTTTGTTCGCTCTGATTGTCCATCTGTTTGTGGGTGGTATGCTGTGCTGATGTTTTGTTCTATGTCAAGCACTCTGCACAGTTCTTTGATGAACTTCGCTGTGAATCTGGGGTCTCTGTCGGAGATGACCCTTCTTGGTAGTCCATAGTGTGGCAGGACAGTTTTGGCATAGAGTTTTGCCACTCCTTCTGCGTCTATTGTTTCGCTGCATGGGATAAAGAAGGCTGCTTTGGAACAGTCATGATCCGTGATGGTGAGAATTGTGTCATTGTCTTCTGATTGGGGTAGCTTTGTGATAAAGTCTAGAGCGATAGTTTCGAAAGGGAGTGCTTCTGGGTTAGTCTTGATGGGGAATATCGGTGGTTTCGGGTTCCCAGGGAAGTTCTTGTTTGATTGGCATGTGGCACAGCCCTTTACATATGCGGATATGTCGTCTTTCATGTTTGGCCACCAAAAGTCTTGTGACACTAACCACAAGGTCTTTGTTATTCCGGGGTGTCCAGCTGTTTTTGTATTGTGAAACAGGGAAATTACCCCCCTCTTTAGCGGTGTGTTGTCCACAACCACCAGTTTGTCACCTCTCCACCAGTGTTTGCCCTGTTTTACTAGGTGGAAGGGGGCGGCCCACTCGTCCAGAGTGTCTTGGTGGTCTAATTGGTGTGCCATGACCCGGTCATCTATCCTTATGGAGAGAGCGGAGTTTGCGAAGATGGTTGGGGTCAGGACCACTACATCAGTGTTATCTCCTGCTCCGGTGTCGTGGTCAGGGCGTCTTGACAGGGCATCAGCATGGTTTTGGGGTCCGGGTTTGTGGTGAAGTTTGATGTGATAGTCCACAAGTCTGGGGATGTAGCGCGCCACTCTCCTATTGATTTGTCGAGGGTGGCGATAATATTCTAGGTTTTTGTGGTCTGTAAAGACTGTGATTTCGTGGGGGGACCCTAAAAGAAGGTGTCTCCAGTGTTCCAGTCCTCTGATTACTGCCAGGAGTTCCCTGTCATGGATGTCATAGTTGCGCTCCGCTTCTGAAAATGATTTGGAGAAGTATCCCACAGCTTGTGGTTTGTTTCGGCTGTCTCTTTGTGTTAAGATTGCCCCTGTGGCGAAAGCGGAGGCATCTACTTCTAGTTCGAAAGGTTTGTCCATATCTGGTTGGCATAAGATGGGGTCTTTGCACACAAGCGTGATGAGAGCTTCTAAGGCTTCTGCTGCTTCCTTTGTCCATCTGAAGGGTCCTTCTGACGTCTTTATTGTGTCCGTGATGGGTCTTGCCAAGTGAGCGAAGTTGGGGATGAAGGGTCGCTGATAACTTAGTGTTCCCAACACGCTTCTTGCTTGTTTGACTGACTTGATGTCTCTTGGCCAGTCTTTTAGTCCTTCTACCTTCTTTGGGTCGATTTTGATTTGAGACCCATCGATGACAATGCCTAGGTAGTGGATCTTTCTTTGTTCAAACACGCATTTCGACGCTTTAAGGAAATAAGATTCCTTTTCACAGATTTCCAGGAACTCGTGTACAATTTGTCTGTGGCGTTCTGTATCTTCTTCTGTGGCTATCAGGACATCGTCCATGTACACAAATAGCTCTCTTGGGTATTTGTCCATAAGTGGTCGAAGTATTCTGCTCATGGTTCTTGCAAAGGTGGCTGGCGCATTTGTGAGGCCGAAGGTCATGACTCGAGGGATGAACAGCCCCCTTGGTGTCTTGAAGGCTGCCTTCCACTGGTCTTCCTCTTTTATGCGGATGTTATGGTACCCCCATCTGATATCGAACTTTGAGAACAGTGTTTTCCCATTTAAGTTGGTTAGGATGTCGGAGATGAGAGGTAATGGGTAAGTGTCTTTTATTGTCCAGGTGTTTAGGGGTCTGTAGTCCAGGATAGGGCGCAACCCTCCGTCTGTTTTCTTTCTGAAGAAGAAGGAGGAAGCGTAGGGGGAGCTTCCTTCATAGATGTATCCCTTTGCTACGTTTTCGTCGAGATATGCCTTCAACTCCTTGTCTTCTTCCGGAGTCAAGGGGTAGATTTTGCAGTTGATCTTGTTGGGTGCATCTGGTCGCAATGTGATGGGATGGTCTTCTTCTCTTTCTGGGGGAAAGCGCTGTGCTTCTTCGTCTGAGAATACTTTGTTGTGGCGCTGATATTCTTCTGGGATTGCAGTTTCTTTTACTGGGTCAAAGGTTGTTTTGGTTGCTGCCGCTTTCGCTTCTTGGTGTCGCTTTCTTCGGAAGCGGTACCCTCCTGTCAGGATGGTGACGGCTTCCCCTTTCAGCTCTTGTTTCTTCCAGTCTATGTCTGGGTTTTCGTGTTCGAACCAGGGGTATCCAAAGATCATTCTGTCTTCCCCTAGGCTGGTTACGAAAAACTGGAAAGGAGTTTCTTCTTCTCCTCTTTTTATCCATAGCTGGCATGTTTCTGTCATGGTGCCATCTTTGTTTAGTGATCCATCTACATTCCGGACCAATCTGGGTGGTTTCAGAGGAGTGGTTCCTAGTCCAAGTCTTTGGATTAGGTTTCGGTCGATTAGGTTGTCTGTTGCACCGCTGTCCAGCAGCACATTTATGCGAGCTTCTTTGTAGTAAAGGCGAACGAGGACTTTGATTGTCATAGCACTATCACGAACACTATACATTGAATTGGCCTCCCTGTCAGCTCTCACAGGTCGGCATCGCAAAAATCCTGATCTAAGGCATAGTAGCGTCTCTTTTCATCCTCAGTCATGCCTTGAACGAGTGCATGGGCTTGTCGGACTTTATCTTCGGTTGTGGTAGCAGCCACTGATGAGGTGCTTGCTTCTGGGGTGTATGGGGGTGCAGTGTCCGTTTCTTGAGTGTCTGTGGCTCTGGCTTTGGTTTGGTTGGTGGTGTTTTGTCGTTGACAGTTCCTAGCCATGTGTCCTTGCTGTCTGCATTTGAAGCAGCGTCCTTCTTTCATGAGAGCTTTCTTTTCTTCTTCAGTAAGCTTCTTAAAGGGGGTGGAGGTGGTGGCATCTACATCCATCGCATTTGGGTCTCGCTTTGGTCGTCCTTGGTGGACATTCTGGGTTGGCCCTGGGTTTCTATTCCCTGGTCTGGCTTTTAGTAACTTCCAGCGTTGGTGTTCTGCTCTGGCAGTGGTTTGCCACTCGTCCATGGTGTTTGGGATGGTGGTTCGCATAAGGCAAGCACGATACAGTCCTGTGGGTAGTCCTCTCTTGAAGAATTCCACCGTTCCAGGGGCATCTCTTGCCCATCCTGCTATTCCTGCGAGGTGTTCAAAGTCGAGGATGTAATTGTCCAATGCTCCACCCTGCATCGTCAAACTGATGAGCTTCTGATAGGCTCTTTCTTTGTTTAGAGTGTCGGTCCAGTCTCTGTCGAAGGTGTCGAGAAAACCGTCCCAAAGATCTTTGCTGTTTTTGGTGAGGGCTTTGGTGGGGTCTGCTAGTGCCGCTTCCATGTCATCTTCGGTTTGGTTGACCCACAGCTGTACACCGGGTCCTTTGAACATTGTAAGGGCGAATAGTACTCGTGCATAAGGTTCTTTGATGAGTTCATTCTCGCTGTTTAACTTGATGTATCGTAGTAGTTCTCTTTTGAACTGACCACTCTCTGTTCTATCTCCGGTGAACGGAGTAGGGGGTGCTCCTTTGAGTCCTCCTGAGCTCGTTGTTGGTGTTCCTCCTGTTCCGGTGCTTGAGCCGGTACCTGTGCCAGTGCCTGTGGCGTTTATGGCTGACATGATAAGTGTTGGCTGTGGTGTGATGGGGATCTGGGGTGGTTCGACTGGGGAGGGCAATCTGATTGGTGGTAGTGGGGCTGGGAATCCTTCTTCCGCTGGGGATGGTTCTATCCAGATAGGGATAGTGGGGCTGGCTTGTGACGAAGCTTGTGTAGGTACTGTGATGTCTAGGCGGTGTTCTGAGGAGTGGGATAGTTCTGAGTGTGATTCTGCTTCGTCCGAGCTGGGTTCTTCTGATGATGAGTCTTGTTGTAGTCCGTATGTTCCCCTAGTGTTTCTTGGTGCTGAGGATGATTGTTGTGTGGGCGTTTCTGGGTTCTGTTCGTCTTCTTCGTTCCACCAGCCTAGTCCTTCAGCAAATCTGTGTGGTGTGATGTTTATGGCTCTGGTGTGGTATGTATTCTGAAAGTATCGGAGGATGTACCAGTTGTTGTTGATGAATTCCACTGGTCTGAGTTCGCCTTTGATGAGGCACTTGTAACAAGGTGGTCTGCCTGATGTTGTGGCCCAGCGAGCTCCTTTTCCTAGTTGACTGCTTTTAACGTGGTGTGGGAGGTCGTCTTGTGTTCTGGTTGTGACTGGGGTCCAATCGTTGTCTGATTCAAAGGTGACACTGATGCTAGCCACGATTGTGGTCTGTCTTGGGTGCTGGTTTGTGTAAGGGGATGGCTGAAGCGGCCTCTTGTGTCAAGGAGGGTCCGTCGCCCGGCTATGCCGTCGTTTTGGGTTCTGTGGAGTGTCTGATTGTTGGCTGATGCGTCCTCTTGGATCGTCGCCCACTCTGCTGTGTGGCAGTAGTGTCTTGGGTGTGTTGGGAGTTGTAGACTTGGCTTATGTTACGCCCTAGCAGGGGCGTGGGTTCTAAAGGTTCTGAATCACACAAGTATCAAGCGAAGACCTCTGTTGTCTTATTGCTATGAAATACGAGTGGTAAAAGTGTGGCACAAGGTGCAGCACTACTCTGTAATGTAGGACTCCTCGTCTGAAGTGTCTAACACTTCTCTACACTTGATCTTGCTAGTGCACAGAGTATAACAGGTGTGACGCGTTGATATAGTTCAACTGCAAAGACTTCGAAGTGTCCTGATTAGGGACTGAGGTAGGGGATGCACAAGAAGAGAGGAATAAGGCGAGGTCACACCAAAGTACGAAGGCAAGGTTGCTAGATTGCAAACGAAGCCAAGTCTGGCTTCCTACGGTCTATGGTACAGGTTTATATAGGACAAGGTTCCAAACAACATGAACACAAGCCCACACAATATCAAAGAGACTAAACGGAGTAAGCAGGAGTTCGGATCAAAGAAACAGCGCCACTAGTAACAGTAGCTCCTTTGGTAACAAGGTATAGTACACAAGAAGAAGGTAGGGTGGAGACATACTGTGACTTAGGTCCGAAGCGTCGGATCATAACACCAGTAGTGGCAGAGGGACCATGCGCCTTCAGCGCCGCAGAGGAGATGTGTCCCATGCGTTGATGCCAGATATCAAGTGTGGCAGCACTTGATTTTGTGTGGGCGTTGAGGCCGACGCTGGCTGCGTCCAACCAGTACAGGTTGTCCTCAAGGTAGCCTTTGGCCACACACTTTTGGTTGATAGATATTTTAAATGAGCCACTATCAAAGGCGATCTCAGCACCCTTTTGTGCTAGGGCGCGCGTCGACAGGAAGCGCGTCTTCACCTGTGGTAGGTGTAGCACATTGCTGAGGGTGATAGAGATACCCTGGCTCGTTGTAAAGACGACAGACCCAACACCCACTTGGTCTATTGTGGACTTATCCCCTAGGCGTACAGTGCCTTTGGTCGGGGTATAGTCCTTGAAGTCAGACCGATGTGGTGTAATGTGGTGTGTAGCACCACTGTCCATCATCCAACGCACACGCGAGGCAGCATACAAGGCAACAGAGATTGATTCAGAGGCCCAATCTATGGCGGGCTCTACGACCTCCTTAATGGAGGCGGTGGTAGGTACTAAGACATGACTGTTCGCGGCCTTGTTGCCTGCCTTCTCCTTCTCCTTTGCGTCAGCCTCATCCTTTTTCTTCTTCCTGCAGTCAGGCTTGATGTGGCCCTTTTTGTTGCAATAGTGGCAGGTCAGACCAGAGTGGTCCTTCTTGCCCTTTTTGCCCGTCGACTTGACGGGGGCCACCTTGTTGAGAGAAGAGCCGGAGGGCCCGGCGCGGCGAGCTTCTTCCGACACTATGCGTGCAATTATTTCAGCATGCTTGAGTGCGGAGGGGGCCCCACTGGCAAGGATGGTAGAGGCCAATACCTCATAAGAGGGCGGCAGCGCGTGGAGGAGTATGAGGCAGTATTGGACGTCAGAGACACCCATCTGCGCATTGGAAAGGGCAACCCTTAGCTCATTGAGCTTGGCCAGCTGAGCGGCCATGGGTGCAGAGTCGTCGAGGCGGGCTTGCGTTAACTGGATCCATAAGTTAAAGATGGTGGTGCTGCCCGAAGCACCGGCGTATACGTCTCTCAGCTTGTCCCACTTCGCCTTGAAGGTGGCATAGACAATATTGTCCGCCACGAGTGAGTAGACATCTGGCTTTAAGTAAAGGCGGAGGTACGCCTTGGAACGACGCTGGACTGAGTCCCACTCATCGGTAGTGATACCAGATGGGGGTGTGTCCAGTGTGAACACATCTTCAGCCTCATGCAGCGTGAGGATAGCCTCAATGGTCCCAGACCATTCGTTCCAGCCAGTGCCGTCAAACTGGGTGAGGTGGATGCCAGATGGCATGCCAAAGTTGGCACTGTGGGCCTGAGAGAGACGTGTAGAGGGTGTGGACCCAGAAGGAGGAGGGAGTGAGCCTCCTGCAGAGCCACCGGTGGGGCTGGGAGGAGCACCAGCACCAGCAGCAGGGGTAGATGAAGAACCAGACATTGGGATGATTTATCTATCGCTGAGGAGCAATCAGCGATAGTGCTTCATAGTTGCAAGACAAAAGATAGAGGGGGATACCACTCCTGTCTGTGATTCTGTAAGGCCAGAATGCTAACGCATCCTGCCTCCTGATAGTATGCCAGTGATACAAGGGCTAGGCCCAGGTTGGGAGAGTCCCTTTGCCATACCATGAGCTAGCTGCCAGCCAGGATGTGTCTAGGACACAGCTCAAATGGTTTGCGTCAGGGGGAAGGTGAAGGGATTGCTTTCAGAGCCCAAGGCTGTCTACCTCAGCCTCCTCGGCCTGTTGGTTGCCTCATCGCCACAAGTGGCTTTACTGAATCCTTTCCCATTGCCGCTACAAGGCAGGTATCTGGTTGCAGAACACCATGAGGTGAACACCCCCCAGAGCCTGAACCAGGTTTTACACTCCCATGGTGAGGAGATCCTGCGCCCAGTGTGGAGCACCAGAGACAGCTGGCGCTAAGCTCCACAATACACAGCCCAGTGGGCCATGCACGCCTGGATATTTTGAAGTTAAGGGGCTACCAGACCCAGTCTCCTTGCGCATAGCGCAGGGGCTAGGAAAACAGTAGGGGTGAAAGTGGGACTACTGGGCAGTACATACACAGGAGGTTCCTCAGCAGAGACAAGTGGCGCCCCACTGTCCTCTGCCTTGGGCAAGGCTGGTGAGGCCCCAGACAGACCTTAGCCTGGTGTGTCCTCCTAGGAAGACAGTGACCAGCCAAGTGGAGTGGCTAGGGCACCAGGGCCCATAACCTGATGAACAGCATACATAAAGACCATACTCACAGTGGACAAGAGGACTGTGGTGAGATATGGAGGTAGCTGGAAGCAGCAACAGGAAGGTCTAGCAAGGTAAAGCAAGGTGTCTGGCACACAGCAGTGAGAGAACTGATAATGGTATTACAGAGGAGGAGACATACCTGGCACACAGCAGTGAGAGAACTGATGTGGACCAGGGCGTACAAGCAGTCTACTTATACTGTACAGGAGCGTGACACTAATACAAGGAAAGTAACTATAGGTCACAGAATACAAGGAGCGCATTGTTCTACAACAGGACAAAGGAGTGTGCATATGGAGAACAAGGCGTACAGAACAAGAAGTGTCCGGGCCAAGATGATATCATAATGACATCACAATAAAGATATATCTAAAGAACAAAGACGTAGTACAATGACAAGTCCAGAGGAGTCCGCATGATGTCATAGTACATGATGTCATAGGTGACGCAATGGTAAGTAATAGATTGTACAGATCAAAAGGTATCTAATCTATAAGTCCTGTATATCTAATCTACAGCAGTCTATGCTGCAAGTCCGGTCCGTACGAGCCGCTAAGTGCGCAAGGGTCACTTATCAACAATTGTTGTTGGCACTGAGAAACCGGACGAATAGTTGACTCTTACCACGTCACATTCGTCGAGCATCTTAGTGACCAACCGCGAATGTTTAGGCCCGGCACCGGCGTGATGCCTTCGGATGCTGAGGATAGCGCAGCGTCGCCACCCCAGTCACCAGAGGATCACCACGAACGGCCTTCCACTGCAGAGGCGAACAAACCTAGGCGATCAACTCGCGAACGAGCTCCTGCTCCTTCCCGAGAAGACACTGATGACGGCCTCGTTCACGGGAAAGCGACCACGCGGGCTATTGAGCAAGTCCGTGAGGCAGCTTCCCGGCGCGCTGCCAAGAAAGCTGCTGCCAAGCAACCTCCAACTGCGGGAGAGGCTCCAGACCCGCTGCACGCGGGTGACGAGCTTTGCACGGCAAATTCGATGGGGGAGTTGACCCTCCTTGTGGATGTGGTGTTGATAAGTGACCCTTGCGCACTTAGTGGCTCATACGGACCGGACTTGCAGCATGGACTGCTGTAGATTAGATATACAGGACTTGTAGATTAGATACCTTTTGATCTGTACAATCTATTACCTATCATTGCGTCACCTATGACATCATGTACTATGACATCATGCGGACTCCTCTAGACTTGTCATTGTACTACGTCTTTGTTCTTTCTTTAGATATATCTTTATTGTGATGTCACTATGATATCATCTTGGCCTGGACACTTCTTGTTCTATACGCCTTGTTCTCCATATGCACACTCCTTTGTCCTGTTGTAGAACAATGCGCTCCTTGTATTCTGTGACCTATAGTTACTTTCCTTGTATTAGTGTCACGCCTCTGTACAGTATAAGTAGACTGCTTGTACGCCCTGGTCCACATCAGTTCTCTCACTGCTGTGTGCCAGGTATGTCTCCTCCTCTGTAATACCATGATCAGTTCTCTCACTGCTGTGTGCCAGACAACTTCTTTGCTTCACTTGCCTGACTCCCTGTTGCTGCTTCAAGCACTCTAGCATATCTCACCACAGACACCTTTGCACTCTGTGAGTATGCCCTTCTACTGTGCTGTTCATCATGTGGAAGACCCGGACGCGCCCAGTTGGGCTGACGCATTACAGTCAGCTGAGCGTGAACGGTGGTTGGAGGGTGCCCAAGCCAAGATAGACAGCCTACGCCAAATGGAAGTCTTCAAGGTAGTACCCCGAGCCGAAGTTCCACCCAATCGAAACATCCTACGCGGCAAATTCGTCTGCCATCTGAAGCACGATGAAAACAACAATCCGGTGAGGCACAAAGTACGCTGGGTCGCGAAAGGATTCCAGCAAGTGTGGGGAAGGGACTTCAACAAAACTACATCCCCGACTGCGCGTCTAGAATCACTCCGAGCAGTCTTGCACATTGCAGCCTCCGAAAACTGGTGCATCGAGCAATACGACGTAAAAACCGCCTTCCTAAACGGTAAACTGCCAGACGACGAAATACAGTACATGGAGCAGCCTCCCGGTTTCGCTGACGAATCCAAAGAGACCCATGTCTGGCAACTACTGCGCGGACTTTACGGGATGCGCCAATCCTCGCGGATCTGGAATCGCGCTCTGCATGCCTCTTTCCTGAGCTGGGGGTTCAAACGTGCGGAATGCAAGTGGTGCGTTTACTCGCGCTGCTCGTCTGACAACGCAGTATCCATCGTCGTCGTGCACATTGACGACATGCTGGCGGTCTCTTCTGACGAAACTGAAGCCAGAAAATTCCAAACTGAGCTTGAATCGGCCTGGCAGATCAGCGCGCTGGGGGAGGCCAAGCTGGTAGTCGGCATCGCGTTACGCTGCGACAGGGTTGCACGCACAATCGAACTAAAACAAACCGCCCTCATCGACAGAATCGTAAGCACCTACGGGCAGGACACCGCCACAGCGGTCAACACCCCGATGGCACACGGTGCCCAGCTCACAAGACTGGACCCGCAGGCGCTCATAGACAATGATGAACTCGAGCGCCTAGCCAAGCTACCCTATCGCTCACTCGTCGGCTCGCTCATGTACGTCGCCAGCGGAACCAGACCGGACATCATGTTCGCAGTGAGCAAGCTCTCCCGGTTCCTGGACTGCTATCGCGAAACCCATTGGCACGCGGCAGTCAGAGTAGTCTGGTATCTAAAAGGCACAAGAGAAATGGCTCTGCGACTCAGAGGAATGTCCGGCGCGTTGACTCTGCTGGGATACTGCAATTCTGATTACGCCAACGAGCCTGGACCAGAAGGTAGACGTTCTGTAGCTGGTTACTGCTTTACACTGGGGAGCGGTGCAATTTCGTGGTCATCCAGAAAGCAAAAAACCATGGCAGACTCGACTTGCGCTGCTGAATACATGGCCACGTCGGAAGCTGGTCAGGAACTCGTCTGGCTACGGACCCTCCTACTTGAGCTTGGTTACAGCCCGCCTGCTGCAACTCCCCTCCTATGCAATAATTCTGCCGCTGTCCTCTTGTGTGCTGATCAAGCCTTCCACAACCGCGTCAAACATCTCGACGTGAAGTATCATTGGATTCGGGAGCGCGTGGAACTCGGGGAGATCGTCGTCGGTCGAATCCCTTCTGCTGGCAATATCGCCAACATCCTTACTAAAGCCTTGCCCGGTCCGCGGTTCATCAGTATGAGGGGATGTCTGGGATTGTTTCAGCGCGACACCACGGTTCGCGCTGAGGGGGAGTGTGAAGACTAGCGAAATTGGGTACTATAATTGCCGCATTCGGACTGTTTTGATTTCGGTATTCATAAACAAATCGCTCCGATATAATTACTCGTACGATACTTTTCCCCTCCTCAGTTCGTCTTGTACTCGGACGCTGAGGAGGTAAGTGCGCCCTCTTATTGTTTCCCGCCTAATGTTTCTGATCTCGTTATCGATAGATACTTTTTAGGTTTGTAGTTGAATAATCAGTTCGTCTTGTACTCGGACGCTGAGGAGATACTTTTTAGGGTTTAATAGATATTCCTCATGTGAGCACGGATAGACAGAAAGTTTGAAACATCATATATATTTGGGGGGTATCTTGTGCGTTCACAGCTTCGTGCGCTTTCCTGCCCGAGTCTCAGAAGCGGCTGGGGTTTGCCAGCTGACAAAGCTGACAAATCTCACACCGCAGTCACACTTCCTATGTCACTTTCTTCGCTCTCAAGCTCATCGATCTCGTCCTCGTCGATCTCCTCCACTCCCTCCTCCTCGTCGATTTCCTCCTCCTCATCCTCAATCTCCTTGTCCTCGGCCTCCTCAATCTCGTCCTCCCCCTCAGAAATATCAATGACCTCACCTGGAATGGTAAGCACGTCTCTTTCTTCTTTTTTTATAGCCCGGCTCTCGACCCCATTGCTGCGCTCCATGATGTCTTGAACTGCTGGGGCAGTTGGGGCGACAACTTCGGTGGATGGTGGCACTTCACTGGTGACCATCAATCCGAGGGGCTCGAAGAATTTGTCTCGTATGAAGCGATGGATGCGGCGGGCATTTTCTGTACCAAGGCCAAAACCCGAGAGGAGCGACTCATCCAGCTCGAAGAGCTGGATCGCGTCGTTGTACCCGAAGTTGAACAAATCGGTGTGGCTATCGAGGTAAGTTAAGTTTGGCACTGGTTCCTCGATGTCCATAAGGGTGAGTATCTCGTATACCAATGGGACTCGCCCTTGCGATCGGCAATCCGCTAACAATTCTGGGGAACCGTAGGCTGGTGGGGAAGGTGACTCGCTCTCCATGGGGGTGGATGCTGGTGCCTCGGTATGTACAGTGATGTCGCTGATTTGTGTAGCATACGAGGGACCCAGGCCTGACCCCGGTTGAACCTGGGTTCCTGACACGACGTAGGAGTTCTGCGACCCCCCCGCACCTGGTGTAGGTGTAATGTTGATGGCGATGTGTACCTCTGGTGCCGCACGAGCACCTGCGCCCCTCGGTTTCTTCGTGGGTGGGCAATTGGACAGCGATGTATTCGGTCGCAAGAATACGTCTGCTTTTCCGATCGCCTGAATATCGGTAAGTTTTTGTTCATCACTTATGTTTTTCTTTTGCTTACAATAAGTTTTGCCCACAGCGTCATCTCGCCATGCTTGATATCTTTGTGCCCCCCCTGTATGCCCGGACTTGAAGGCTCAATCCAGCAATACTTACGCAATCCGGCGGCTTTGGAGTGTTCACTGCATAGTAGGTGTCTCTGTAGACTGAGCAGATGGTTGTATTGACTTTTTGCTTCTGGCGTGGCCTCTGGGGGTATATCATCGTCGCGGGATCGTTTCTCCTTCTTTTTCCCCTTTCCGCATGTCTTCAGTTGACCCAACATGCTCTACAACCCCCGAAAAAGTGAGTTTTCTTTTATTTGTCGAGAGTGTCCATCACTTACCACATCTTTTATTTCCATCGTCACTGTGCGTGTCCGTGCCACAAGTGCCTTTTCTTGCACAGTGGCGACGGCCACTTTCCAGTCCGACGGGCAGGTGAGAGACACCCAAGTCCGATTCCCACCGCTGACCCGATACCCCAGACGCACATCTTCGTGAGCGTTGAATCGCTCCAATGCCTCGGCTTCAAAGTCCGGCCAAGTCATGTCGGTTTGGGCAGCAAAGGTCTGCCTGACCTGGTCCCTGTCGACTTCAACCCGAAACTGCCAAACTTCGCAACATCAGTGGTAAGCGTTTCACCGACTCAAGGCGACGTACCTCCTTTGCTGACTTCCTTATTTGGATAGCTTTTCTTTTGTTGGACCGGCGCTGACTTGCTGCTGTCCTCGCGCGTACTTGTCGCTGTACGCCCATCTCTCTCAGCAACCTCAACACCTGGCGCAATGGCAGCGCGAGCCCACTCGTCTGGCCGTGTGGCTACTGGATGTAGGACGGGGTTTGGCGGCTGGTCATGGGGGTAGTGCCTGTTACGGTTGCTCGCATCGGACCCTTACTATACCGGTTGTGACTATGGCAGTAAGGTAGATTAGTCACGGACTCGGGGTTTACGAAGGAGTTAGGTGTTTGCAGATGACTCGATCCTAGTACAGATAGTAGTAGTATTAGGATTGCGGTACTTACGCGATACGTTGGACGCTACTTTACTGTGACTCATAGCAGCGCTTGAAAGCCTGCTCTGCTTGTATTTAAGATAGCTGCGGAAAACCAAGAAACGCCATCTTGGTCTTCTTCAATCGTCACTTCTTGTCTTCTACTTCTCCTCTCGCCTCTGCCCAAATAGTAGCAGGGCTACAATTATACTAGTGTCTTCGAACATCTAGACAAACCTTCGTGCCATACGCCTCCGGGCGTGACCAGCTAAAGTCACCAAAGTCGCCTTCATCGAGCTCAAGTCGAGCTGACGCTGTGACGGCGTTACATTAAGACCAAGATCATTCACTGTGGCGACTGTTAATACCAGAGATCAGTGGACGAACTTTCGTCCTTACCATCTAGACCGAAGAGGAGATCGCAACGTACCAACTCGATTCCTAGGAGCAGCCAGGTGGAGAGACCGAGGAGACGAAACCGGATACTTCGTAGAATTCAACGGACCTACGAGGTTTAGACCTGTTGAGTTCAATTTCGACCACCTGTGTTGGGTAGAGATTACGCGGAACCCCATAGACCACCGCTGGGACGTCGTCAGACCAGCAGGAAGGCAATACCAGTGCGACATAGACGCATGCGAACTCAATTCACAGGCTGATTGGGGACCTATTGACGGTCAATTGCAAGAACATTCTACCGGAGAAGCGGTCAGCGAAGAAACCGAAGAAGAAAGCGAGGAAGGACCACCCACGAGTGTCAGACCTATAGAGCAATACACCATTCAACGAGCTGAGTCTCTACACATTTTGGAAACCCCAGAAGTCATTCACGTACGATCACCAGCAGCAGAAATGGCGACCACCACCATGACGGCCGAAGAAATTGTGGCTGTCAGAGAACAAGCGGCGCGAGAAGCTGCCGAAGCAATCAGACAAGAGTCACAACGAAACCTCATGCCCATTAACCCCGAAACAGGGCACCGCATGACAGCAGATGACGCAGCAATCTTTCGGGCTATCGGACCCGACCAGGGAGACCCTCCATCGGGGGATGGAGCAAGACGCGAATTATCACTAGACCCTCCACCTGGATGGGGAGGGCCACCGGGGGACGATTTTCCCAGGCGCCCAGGAAGAGGAGGAAACCCACCTGACCTCCCGAATAACCCACCAGGAGGAGGACCCCCAGAAGAAGGTCCTCCAGGAGGAGGCGGAGGCGGCGGTGGTGGCGGCGCAGGGGGAGGGGGACACGGACATGAAAAACTAACCGGTGAACCCCCCACCATCTTTGATGGAGATCGTACTAAAGTGGACTCATTCCTCACGCAATGGCACGTGTATTGGGGAATGAATCTCGACACCCCCGTCATGCGCAACGACTATCGACGAAGTCTCCTCTTCCTGTCCTACATAAAGGGGGTATCAGTCAGCGAATGGGTACTTTCGTACCTCAAATGGCTTAATTGGCAAATACAGCGAGGGATAGACCAACATACACGCGACCTATGGAACGCGGTAGCAGAGGGGTTTAACCAAAGGTTCGTCAACACCCTCGAACGAGAACAAGCTCAAGCACTTCTTAGGAAGGGGCTCAAAATGATCGATGGAGACATTGACAAGTACGTCAATGAGTTCGAAGAAGCTGCCAGAAAAGCCGGATATCGCCTCAACGACCCCCAAACAATCGACCTCTTCACGAAGGGGTTACCCAAGAAACTTTACGAGAAGACCTACGATCTGGACGAACCGGAGACGTTCGACGAGTGGAAACGAGCGACGCTCCGAAGGCAACGTAACTACATCCATATCCGTGCGCGAGTGGATGAATACAAGGACACCAAACCCAAGAAAACAGGCAATGCCGGATGGACCATTCCCCAAAATCTCGCCAACCCATGGGCGATGGACACTTCCGCAGACCGAACAAAGGCGCGACTAGCAGGATCGGAAGAAATCGACTACAGTAAGCTGCCGTATACTGGCCTACCCCCCTTCCCGCCAAGGGGGGGGCCGGGGGCAAGAGGGCGAGGACGGGGAGGGTCACGACGAGACCTAAGGACAGTGTTGTGTTATAACTGCAACGCGCCGGGTCATCTCTCACGATACTGCCCCCATCCTAGACAGCCACGACAGTGGCAACCACAAAACCCCGGACCTTCCAATGTTCGGACAACGGAGACCGACTACTACACGCAAGAGTGAAGAACAGCACACAGAAGTAGCATACTCACAGTGGACTAAGAGGACTGTGGTGAGATATACTGAGTGGCTGGAAAGCAGCAACAGGAGTCTAGCAGAGTAAAGCAAGAGTGTCTGGCACACAGCAGTGAGAGAACTGATGATACATTGAAGAAGAGGGAACATACCTGGCACACAGCAGTGAGAGAACTGATGTGGACCAGGGCGTACAAGCAGTCTACTTATACTGTACAGAGGCGTGACACTACTACAAGAGAAGTAACTGTAGGTCACAGAATACAAGGAGCGCATTGTTCTTCAATAGGACAAAGGAGTGTGCATATGGAGAACAAGGCGTATAGAACAAGAAGGGTCCAGACTGAGATGATATCATAATGACATCACAATAAAGATATATCTAAAGGAAGAACAAAGACGTAGTACAATGACAAGTCCAGAGAAGTCCGCATGATGTCATAGTACATGATGTCATAGGTGACGCAATGATAAGTAATAGATTGTACAGATCAAAACAGTATCTAATCTACAGGTCCTATATATCTAATCTAAAGCAGTCCATGCTGCAAGTCCGGTCCGTACGAGCCGCTAAGTGCGCAAGGGTCACTTATCAACAAAGAGTCCCCACCAGCCCAGGTACAGGCCACCTCGACCAGCAAGACAGCCGAAGAACGCGCCAAAGAATGGCTCACCGGAGTTGCAAACGCGCCCGACGAAGTAAAAGACCTGATATTGCAGGATCTGTGGGGAAAAGAGGGTTTTCGGAGCGCCTGAACCCATCGGCCTGGGTGAGGGCTTTAAACTGTAATTCTGTAATCATGACGCGCTTTCGTTCTCTTCGAATTCCAGTCTCGATTCGCACGAATTACCGAATGGCCGACATAAGAGCATTAGTGGATTCGGGGGCCACCGACAACTTCATACACCCGAACTTCGTCAAGAAAATGGGAATAGGGGTCCAGCAATTAGACCACCCACGGAAAGTCTGGAACATAGATAGCACGGAGAATAAAGCTGGGTCCATCACTCATTTCACCGACCTAGACGTATACGCCAATGGGTACCACAGGACCATGCGCTTCCTCATCACGAATCTTGGGAGCGAAGAAATCGTCTTAGGATATCCTTGGTTGGCAACCTACGAGCCAACCATTAACTGGCGAGATGCGGTCATACACGAGAAGGTTATGCCGGTCGTAATCAGTACGCAGGACAGTCTAGACCGCCGTACCGTCATCGCGACCACTCTAACTAATGACGAAAAGGAGGCAATAATCCTCGAATTGGATGAGGAAGACACGTACTTGCGAGCAACTACGTCTACGGAATTGGCAATCCAAGCAAAAGGGGAAGAAAAGCCCGTGGAACTGCCAGCAGTCTATCACGCTTTTCAACAACTCTTCAGCGAAGAAGCATCACAACGATTCCCCCCTGCCAGGCCATGGGATCATGCAATAGACTTCAAACCCAACACCCCCTCGGCAATAGACTGCAAGATATACCCGTTAACGCAGGAGGAAGAAGGGAAACTTAAGGAGTTCCTAGACGAGAAGCTGCAGCAAGGGTACTTAAGACCCTCCATTTCCCTGTACGCATCATCATTCTTCTTCGTTAAAAAGAAGGACGGAAAACTACGCCCCGTGCAGGACTATCGTACAATCAATTCATACACCATACGGAATCAATACCCACTCCCCCTGATTCAAGACCTCATTTACGACCTTAGCAACGCCCACATCTATACGAAGCTCGACATCCGCTGGGGATACAACAACATCCGCATACGGGACGGTGACCAAGAAAAGGCGGCCTTCAAGACCAAGTTTGGCCTTTTTGAGCCAACGGTCATGTTCTTCGGTCTCACCAACTCGCCGGCTACCTTCCAAACAATGATGAACCACATCTGCCGTGACACCATCGCGAAACACGAGCTCCGTGGGACCGTTATTCGTGTCTACATGGACGACATTGGCATAGCCACGCGCGAAGGCTCTACATCCGCTGACCACATTGCTGCGGTGACGGATGTTCTCCGCGTTGCTCAAGAACACGACCTCTATTTCAAGCTCGAAAAATGCCTCTTCCATCAACCTCGGATGGATTACCTGGGGGTAATCCTTGAAAGGGGGGTAACGCGTATGGACCCGGTAAAAGTTCGCGGCATCAGAGACTGGCCAACACCAACTAAGGTCAGGGATGTATGGTCGTTCTTGGGCTTCTGCAACTTTTACCGCCTTTTCATCCGAGGTTTCGCAACACATGCACGACCACTCAACCGACTAACAAGGAAAGATGCCGAGTGGAGATGGGGAGACGAAGAAGATCGGGCCTTCAAGACCCTCAAACGACTTGTGACCGAAGAACCGGTGTTAGCACACCCCAATTTACAAGACCAGTTCGAGCTAGAGGTCGACGCGTCAGGATTCGCAGTAGGTGCAGTACTCTTGCAAAAGAAAAATGACAGTCGCAAGCACCCCATAGGATATTATTCGGCGACGCTAAACGAAGCAGAACGAAATTACGATATCTATGACCTGGAACTTCTTGCCATCGTCAAAGCCCTTCGCCACTGGAGACCCCTACTCGCAGGATCTCCACACAAGATCAAAATATTCTCAGACCACCTCAATCTTCAGTACTGGAAGACCCCGCAGAAGATCAGCCGACGGGTCGCCCGAGAAGTATTGGAATTAATGGAGTACGACTTCGAAATCCACCACATCAAAGGAAAGAACAATGGAAGAGCAGACGCGCTATCGAGGCGACCGGACTATGACCAAGGGGAAGGAGACAACGAAGGTGTGGTCGTCCTACCTCCAGAGGTATTCATACGAGCCACTAACGCTGCACGTACGATGGAAATACATCCTATGATGCAACCACCAAGGCGACGACAAGACCCTGCCATAATCAAAACCTGGGTCGATGCCCATCGCCTCAAAAAGATAGAAGGAGAATGGTATAAGGACGGACGACTGGTAGTCACGGGGCCTATGACGACATATCGAGCCATCATACAAGACCACCACGACCCACCAATACACGGACACCCCGGAATAAGCAGGACGCAGCGAATCGTGGAGCGACATCACTGGTGGCCAAGCATCCGCCGGGATGTATATGAATACGTTACAGGATGTGCTGACTGCCAGCGAAACAAAGTCAATACTAGACCAACTCGTGCCCCACTACACCCAATCACCGCCGTCACGGATGCCCCTCCTTTCCATACCATTGCCCTTGACTTCATCACTAAATTGCCAGTCTCCCAGTCGTATGATAGTATTCTGACCGTCACGGACCACGACTGCAGCAAGGCGTCCATATTTATCCCATGCAACGAGGGGATAACAGCGGAAGAGACTGCCATTTTGTACGTCAATCATGTGTTCAGACGATTCGGATTACCGCGTAAAATCATCAGTGATCGAGACCCTCGGTTTACTTCCAAGTTCACACGAGAAGCGTGCCGCATACTGGGTATTCAACAGAATATTTCCACGGCCTATCACCCGCGCACGGACGGGCAGTCAGAACGGACCAACCAGTGGCTTGAACAGTATCTACGATTCTGGGCCAACGAGCGCCAAGATAATTGGGCGGAGTATCTCCCTATAGCAGAATTCGCTCACAACAATTGGCCCCATGAACATACAAAGCAATCACCGTTCATGCTTCTGATGGGATACAATCCGACGGCTGATTGGACGGATAAGCCATCCCCAATTCCAAACGTGATCACCAGACTAACACAATTAAAGGAGGTGCGTCAACTCGCCCAGGACCTTATCAAAAAGGCACAAGATAGCTGGGTTCGGCATAAAGATACCCCACGCTATCTAGTCGGTGATCAGGTGTGGCTAGAAGGGAAGCACTTGCGAACCAATCAACCCACAGCAAAATTAGCGGCGCGACGCCACGGACCGTTTAGGGTAATACAGGTGATGTCCCCATACAACTACCGGCTCGAACTTCCCACGCAGTGGAGCATCCATCCAGTGTTTCACATCGATCTCCTTATGCCGTATAAAAGCACGGCCTTACACGGTGAAAACTTCCCACGACCACCACCGGATCTTGTGGAAGGCGAGGAGGAATATGAAGTCGAAGCCATTTTAGATTCGCGGCATTTCGGCCGTCGCAAGAGGCTCCAATACCTCGTCAAATGGAAGGGCTATCCAGACTCGGAGAACCAGTGGGTCGATAAGGATGATGTATTCGCACCGGATGCGATTAAGGCGTATCAAGCGGGCCGGACGACCATACGATCCCTTAAAAGCCAGCCCGTGGACGATCAAGGAGAGTATCCCTCCTACCTCCGATCCACTCGTACTTCTATGCCCACTTCTCCTCTCAGACATGTCACCACAGCGATCCTCCTCGACCAAGTCGCACAAGACGCCGCCAACCTCATCGAAGACGACGAAGAAACCGTGGTTCAACAGGTCCAGCTCACTCCGTACACACCTGCAAACATGCGAGCGGGGCATATCACCGCTCAAGAGTGGGCTAACGTCCTACAGAGGTTCCCCGACCCGACTCACCAGCCCGACGACGAGCAGCAGCATGCCGTCCCTCACATCTTCCGAGACGACAATGGCAATCGAGAACCCGTTGCCATTATCCCCCCAGGTGACGACCTCATCGGCACGCGGGGAATTCTCCCTGCCGACCGCCCCCTCGAAGACCCAACTGGAGTTAGAAGCAGTGGAGGACTGGCGGAGAGTGGCGAAGGAGTGGGCCGACGAACAACTGCGCTTAGCGCAGAAGAGGTTGAGCGAGTTGCGGCAGCGCAGGCAGCGCTCCCTCACGACGAGGCTCACGCTGACGACGAGGATTACTACCTGGTCAGACACCCCCTCCTTCGAACGCACAGCCACCCTACTAATCCCCGAATCACCCCATGGCTCGTTCACACCGACGGAACCGCCATGTCTTGAGGACGTGTGCGATTGCCCGGCGTCGCACTTCACACCCCCATCACGCACGACGACGACCCCGCGCAGGTCCTTGCGCCTGAGGGGTTCCGGGCGAATCGACAGCCCCATTACATTCACTTCCCCATCACCGGACCCGACGGCGTAGAGAGGAACGCCAGTCATGTGCAGATTGTAGGAGGTGCGAACCCATTTGTGTTAGGGCTCATCCCCGGATCCCCCCATCTCTACGGCAAACCCCTCTACGCCTATCCGATGCTATCGGCCGCGGGACGCGCCTTCATCGCCCACGAGGACCTGGTCATCCTCGCCTCCGACAAGATCACGGACCGCGCACTGAACCGCATCGGGGATGAGTCCCTGACTGCGGAAGTGACACGTTACCGTGCAGCCGCATATGAAGAAGAACGGCTCGCGGCCCGCATCCGTCAACTCCAGGCCATGCGGTTGTCGGCGAGGGATGACAAGAGGGACTGCATTTACCGGTTGGAGCGGGCCAACGTTTTTGAGAGGATTAGCGACGAGCAGTCTACATGGACGGCGCGAGACTTTCGGTGAGTCTGGGGTCTCACGCTGAAAAGGGGGTGATGTTACGGTTGCTCGCATTGGACCCTTACTATACCGGTTGTGACTACGGCGGTAAGGTAGATTAGTCACGGACTCGGGGTTTACGAAGGAGTTAGGTGTTTGCAGATGACTCGATCCTAGTACAGATAGTAGTAGTATTAGGATTGCGGTACTTACGCGATACGTTGGACGCTACTTTACTGTGACTCATAGCAGCGCTTGAAAGCCTGCTCTGCTTGTATTTAAGATAGCTGCGGAAAACCAAGAAACGCCATCTTGGTCTTCTTCAATCGTCACTTCTTGTCTTCTACTTCTCCTCTCGCCTCTGCCCAAATAGTAGCAGGGCTACAATTATACTAGTGTCTTCGAACATCTAGACAAACCTTCGTGCCATACGCCTCCGGGCGTGACCAGCTAAAGTCACCAAAGTCGCCTTCATCGAGCTCAAGTCGAGCTGACGCTGTGACGGCGTTACAGTGCCCGTAACCCCATGGCTGAGGTTGTGCATTGCCGGCCCCAGGATAGGACGGGAAGTGGGGATGGAATGGAGGGTAAGCCAATGGCGCACCATACGGATGCATGCCATACAGTTGCACGCCATACAGTTGCACGCCATACGGTTGCGCATAGATAGGTATGTTCACATCCATACCGGCAGCATGATACTGACCATTGCCACCCGGAACAGGATATGCCCCGGCATGTGAAGGCTGGAACGATGGCGGTGGTGGAATGAATGGTTGCTGCTGGATTACTGGCAGTGGTGCTGGCAGTGGTAGCGTTGGGCCCATAGCTGGACCAGGGCCAGTTGTGCGTACTCGACGAGCTCATGGAGGCATTGAGAGTATGACAGTTGATGGCACCAAAGGGGGTCAAGATCATACTTATAGTCCGGTGCAGTGGGCCATCTTCATACTCCAATTCTATGGTGGCTGACACTGGTGCCTACGTAGCACACACAGCCGTCGCTTGCACATTTTGTGGTCATCAAAGACACGGGATTTGTCAATGTTTTCGAACTCATTGGCAATCCCAACAGTGGCCGTGTGCGCAAGCCAATGTGCATGTGCCAGCAAGCCCACGGAACGTTTGGCAATAGCGCCGTTCTGACATCAGTACTCTGTAGCACCTACTTTCAATATATTACATGACTCTCCCTCCTGTATCGTTGGATGAATTGTATTTTGCCAACACAACTAGAGTGTGTTGCAGAGAGTCAGCGTGGTGATTCCACCCTGAGCTCGACTTCGCATCGAAATTGGTCCACAGATTCCTAAATTTAATTTTCAATTGCTACGAATTTTCATTTTATTTCATTTTTAATTACTACAAATAATTTCTCGTGAGAAATTAGTTCGGCAGACTTAACAGGACACCCTTTCAGGCTCAGCCTGGACGCCTAATGTGGTCGCAAGGGGCCCCCCATTTTGGATTTTGCTGTAGACAAACAGTCCCTCATGAATATGTTCTGATCTGAAAAAGTAAACTGTTGGTATTACTGGCGCCAGCGGCCATCGCGTAAGTCTATGGAGCTGCACGAGCACTCAAACGGTAGATAATTTCCCGTGCTTTGGAGAAAAACTCTGGGTCATTGTAAATAATCAATGGAGGACCTAGCCGCAGTTCCGCCATTGCATCGTCAAGATGCGAACCAGACTGCCCCTCCATCATGTTCTCAAATAGTATCAGAAGCTCGTTGGCGATGTCTGCTGGGAAAGTGGGTTCAGAAAAGATGCCACGGTCACAAATAGCAATGTCGCAGATCAAGTTAAGAATCACACGCTGCGTCCCAATGCAATCTCTGTGTTGTCTCCAACCGGACGTGATGGCTCTGAACGTTCTGATATAAAGGGCGGTGTTTGTATCCTGTGGTGGTAATAGTCGTGCGAGTACAAGAAAGAATACTTCAACCGAAAATCCGAAGCCGCCACCATCACGGAGGTCCAGCAAGCGCCATAGTTGTCGTTCCATCAGATGTTGTTGACCAACGACTGACCGCCTGCGATCAGCATTGTCCCACAGGCTCCCTAGGCTCCCTACGACGTCCTGGTAAACGTCATCGCCTCGTCCGTCCATGATGTCGCGCAATTTGGGGGCATAGGAGCATAAGAGTCGAAGGCGCTGACACAGGAATACGAACTGGGGTGTGGATTCTTGCCCTTCGGCAACCAAAAAGTTGAGGAATTGAATCGGCTGGATGAGTCCTGTCCCCTTGAACTCGTCGAAAGATACACCAGGTAGGTGTACACTCAACCCATTTTTGGCTATACGGTTGATTTCGGAGACAGTCATATCGATGCGCTCCATCTGGTCCACCGCAGAGGCGACGTTTTCAAGCCGGGAAATGTCGGCCTCGTGGTCACGTGCTAGGACTTCCCTGGCTTGTTCTTCCGTACTTCCCACTTGACCTTGACTGAACGCTGTTCTCAGTTCATAAACACAAAATCGGCTCGCGGTCTCGAAGTCACTGTCGATCCTTCGGGATATCTCGAGTAGCTTTTCAGCGGTGTCACTGTTTGTTTGTTCCCCGTCGTCTTCTACTTGGAACCTAGAAAGGTAATCGATAGCCAATTCTGCATACGATTTTATCATGTCGTGGCTTGAAATCCTCCGGGTGACGATCACAAGGGATAGGCATATCCAGCGTGTGACGAATGGCCCATCAGGTCCCGCGGCTGACAGATCACGGATCTTCTCAGTTTCGTCTAATTCGCGGAGTAACCTTTCGAGGTCTTCGAGATCTCCAAACAGTTCCAGTTTGACATTAGACCAGAACACGAGTAACGCTACCGTTTCGACGCATCCGCGTGCACGCTTGCGCCACAATTCCTTGTTTGCGAATAGGCCGCGATTGTTGCAATGTACCGAGAAGGTGCCGTACACGTTTGCAAAGATCGTCGATGGCAAAATCCCTGGCTATATGAGCGTCGTTCAGTGTAGGAGGTATTGACTGGGCCATCATCACGTCGCGGGGGATGGTATTCACGGTGCGTGTCCCAAGAATGCGTCCGAAGGGACGAAGGAGGGTGCGAGGATGAAAGGTGCGCCGTGGGTGTGGGGAACCATGATATGGTAGAGTGGACAACCGAAGGCCTGCATCTGTCTGCGATGTGACAGTAAAGTCAGTCAGCCTGGAATTGGCGCCTTCATATCGCTTTACTTCCGAAACCTTTCTCCATACTTCGACGCCCCACTCTGAGGTGAAAGTGCCAGGCATGGTCATCGCAAACGATTCCACCTCGTCGTCCTCTGTACTGTTATCGATCAACCATCGGATTGCCCGGACGTCACGACCTTTGCGTTCTTCGGTCTCTTCCATCGCCAGTTGCGCCTTCCCTGTAGACATGTCCGGGCTCACATTCTTGAGAGCTCCACCAGATTCACGATCCGAGTAGTGTTGTGGAAACGCCTTCTGCCTCAGATACCAGATCATGCCGGAGAATGGGGTCTGAAATGGTGACTGGGGGTCCATGATCGGTGCGAACATGGACAAGACGTAAAGTAACCCGCAGACGGCAATCGGAACAACGGTCGTGATGCCGATGGTCGTGTTCAGATTCAAAAGAGAGTCACAGAGCCCAAGAAGAATAAGAAGAGAGAGACATGGATAAGCCCTGGGACAGACTCCGCCACCATTGGCATATACCATCCCTCTGCGCCTTCGTATAGATACTGGCGTAGTCGCGCGCTCTTCAGGGGGTTGCTATACCGCTGAAATACATGCATGTAGTCCCGTATCCATTGTTGAACGAGCGTCGCGAGGAGCGCGGCAGAAATGCTGAACACGAGGCTCATGAACCAGAAAGCGTTGACCCGGACATCGGACGAGTTTGGTGAATATTTATAATCTGGAGTTGGAGTGTAAGGGATCGGGATCTGTGGGGCGATGAAAGAGACCTGGGTAGAAATCTGGGCGAGTAGGGCGTTATTCTGTTGTTGGTAATAGACCATTTGCTTCGCTGGATCGACTTCAAGATCACGAATCTTATCGATGATGAAAGAGACGAGAGAAACGGAGAATAAACCAGCCTGGGCGACGGCATATCAGCTCGGGCCAGAAAATGCTGTATGGGAATATGGATACATACAAATATGAGGACACTGCCCATATCGTCTTTTAAGGATTGAATTCGGGCTTCATCGTGACTCTTTGCTTCATTCATGTGAAGAGACCAGAAGGCATTGGCATTGCCGTCAAAATCCCCAATCATCCGAGGGGGCACCGACTGAGTGGTGTTGCTGGGAGTTCTTCGGTTGCCAGGTTGATGATCGTCACCTGTTTATTTGTAACACGTTAAATCCAAAATCGCCTATGATACGAAAAAAAAACTCACCAGAATCCGAGGGCCCTTCTTTCTGGGCCTGGGCCCGCGACCGAATTGATAAGCCAGCCTGATCTTCGAGGTCTGCTTGCACCATTAGTGTGATACTTCCGCTGGTTGTCGAAACTTTACCGCTGCGTCCGGACGTATGGATTCTCATTTCATCAGCTCCTCTCTGTCTGACCACTATGAACAAATGGTGAGCAGAGAGTGTATGTACAGGGAGTTATAATACACACCTTCGTCCTGAGGCAGAGCCTCAAGATCAGGAACCCGAAAGTTATTTCTTCTCCTGGACTTCCTAGACATGACAAGTTGTGCAGAACGCGTGTAAGAGGGAAGATGGGGGGAAGGGTCCAAATACTGCTCGTGAGGTTCAAGCCCAACACCTGTAGTCCCCTAGACGGCACCCCATCATCGAACCGCAAGCAAGTACGCAATGTCACGCCCCCCATTGAAACTCCGCTCTACCAGCGCTTGTGACGGCCTGTGCCAAAGTGTCAATTTGAGCGGTGGGCCCAGGCCTACTTCGCGTGTACTATACAGGGTCATCATTTACCTGTTACTGAAGGGTGCTATCGATGTTTAGCTCCTCTCCATCTCTCTGCGTAGTGCAGCAATCATTAAAACCACAGTTTTTGGGGCATATCTACACGGCCACCTCACATGAAAGTCCATATGCACGCCTCTTGTTCTTTCCTGGTCAGCACATGGTCATTGACCGTTACGGGGCCCTGCTTTTGCCGCTTCCCCAGCAAGTGCTGCTTCCTCTCAAGATCTGCGGCATGTGCCCGTTGCTCAAGCTCAGCAGCTTCCTCAAATGACAAGCCCTGGACCACCTTTGCGCAGCGGGAAGGTGTTTCCCTGAAGGGCAATTAGTCAAGGCAATGCCACGCGGCGCGTTGCAACGGACGTAGGAAACGCACGAATTTGTCGAGCGCTCCCAGTTTAGCCTCGATCTGCAGGGGTTGCTCAGGGGCCACGTCGACACGTCCTCACTGATCCTTGCAAGATCGAGTCTTACCTGGACGTCTCGCATGCTTTCCAGCTCGAGTAGCTGCGCTTCGATATTTGCCTGCTCGGCCATAATGCGCGGGGCATACGTCCGTGACTCGACATGGAGGCACCGTGAAAAGAAAAGTGTCAGATTATTGTAGAGAACAGCTGGACCAAAAACAAGTTTGACGGACGGCAGAGCCGCAGTCTCTGCCTCTGGGGTGAGCGTAAGCTCGGTGTCTGCACTGCGGTGCAGAGTGACAAAGCCTCTCGCGCCAGTCACAGACCCTGGGATGTCCTTGCGTGTGTGTTGAGTGCGGTCATTGGCGTGTCGCGCCTGATAGCACATGAAACGAGGGAAAAGGTACCTTGGATTGCCATGGTCACCTCGCGTCACGCCGTCATTACCCTTGGGTGTCGTTCGGGCTGCATGTCTGAAGACGCTGGAGACGGCGCAATGTCCGACATCGGCGCCATACCACCGACAGCACTCAGGCGGACGTATGCTGCCGCCGCGTAGGCGGAGCATTGCGAGCATCTGTGGGTGGTGGGGGTGGGGAGTGGGGCGGGGGCGGGAGGAGTGCGCTGCTGAGCAGCCAGGGGAGGGATATGCGCTGGTTCGCGTGGGGGGTCAGTCTGCTGCTAGGGGTGCGTCGCAGTCGCTGGTGCTGCTACGGGGGGTACCAGTACAGGTGGCTGGACTCACCTACGTGCTCAATATCGCGCCTGCGCCCGTAGTTGTACCCGTAGTCGTTCTTATTACCAGGCCCGTTACTGTGCTGGGGCTAGAACCTGTGTTCTCGGAGAGAGGCTCCAGGGCAGCTCCGCGATGGGAAAGGAGAATCGGCACAGCGACATGCACCTGTGGTCAACTTACTTTCGTGCCCCTTGCACCCGACGTTCGCGGGAACTTCGCGGGGTCACACTTTCACCAGTAACCGTTCTCGTACTAGTATGCACGTCTGTGAATCGGTCATTTCAAATTATACTTGCTGGCGGTTTTACCGACGAGCCAGCTCTGGAGAGCGCCTTGACAGGGCTGAGATCGTTTCCAGCGCTTCCGGTACTGGCTGTGTAGGTTACAAAACCAGTGCATTCTTACCGTACTTTTAAACGCCCGACCTACCTTCACCCTAAACCCTCAGAACGGCATTCCTTTATACCCGCGTCAGAATCCATATACCACTCTTGTATCGTCGATACAGTAACGCCCTTGCACGAGATATGGACTCGTAAGTAAAGAACTCTATTTAGTATGGTAACTTTCCCATTCAAGTTACTGACCCATTGGCTCAGTACGGGTCCCTCAGCGTGCGTCGATCTCTTCTGCTTTGTAGCAACATTCGATTCAAAGCCATCCTCGGACAGCGCTCAGTCCGAGCTACGTGTGGAGGTGACCGGTATGTGCTTATGTCCTGACTTTTTGGTTTCACTGATGAGAGTCCAATCTCTTTCTTAGCCCTCAGAGCGCACAACCTCCCCTATGTTAAGAGATGGCTGAACATGAAGAGGCGGTTTTTTGTTACTGTAACCTATCAGACGACAACGAAAAAGTCAGTAAGCGTTAAGATTAACGAGCAAACGGTGGAGTGGGGCGAAAATCTTGGTACCTTGTGGGACACCCCTTTTTTAATCGTAATTTTCGGCTAAGAGTTCTGCTCAGTTTTGTGCGGCCGTCTTCACAGCTCACGCTACGTCTCTACGCGAAGCGATTCCTACGTCGTGCTATCCTTATTGGAACGCACGAGATGCGACTACCCGCAGAACCCACAAGTGGTTTGTCGTTTATTGCAATTCTCGTTCACTGGGCTGAAGACCTCTCATTCAGATCAAACTATCGACCTCGACGAGGGTCATAATAGACGAGCCGGAGAGTCGGCACGGCCGGTCACGCTGCACCTAACGGTCGCTGTGTCGGTGAACCCGACACGCACTCCAGACTCACCAATCAATGTCATTGACACCATCGTGGACGCTAAAAATACTCATGCGCCCCCCATTACCGACACGGGTGCGAGAACTAGAGTGCACCAGTCAGGCCCCTCTAACGCTAATTACAACGGAACACGAAACGACGATCGATGATGTCATCAAGGAAGTTAAGCGGTCGGTACACAGATCGGAAGCCGAGCCATTTCTATTCACCTAAGTGATTTCAGGTTTCGTATCTTGTCAATTGGTCGGGTCGGTTGACCTTTTTTGTCGTCCCCTCAACACTAATTTATCTTTAGTCTGGTGTGGGCAAGTCAACCCTGATTAATAGTATTTTCCGTATCAATGCCGCGGTAGGAAGTTGTCACTCCAGGCTAACAACAATTGATCCCTTCTGTTGTAGCACGTTGAAGACTATAAACCCGGAAAAGCGGATATCCAACAAGAATTCGTCTCAGCGGAAAACCCGTTTTTCGTACTACACGACTCTAAAGGCTTCGAACCAGGAGATCTCATCAATTTCGAGACCGTGTGCGAATTTATCCAGCAACGATCACGACAGGAACTTCCCCTGAGTGAAAGAATCCATGGATTGTGGTATGTATCTTATTTTTTTTTGTAACCTACCGACGCCTCTTTCACCACCATCAGGCTCTGTACAGAGACACCCACGGCTGGAAGTCGCGTATTTGAGAAGGGAGACGAGGAGCTACTCCTATTTGCACATAACCGAAAAGGTGTGTTTTCGAGCTCCCGTCTTATTACTCCTCAACCGACTGGTGATCGTCGATCAGTTCCCATTGTGGTCGTGTTCACCCAGTATGACCGATTAGTGAGGACAAAAGAAGATGAGTTACGAGAGGACTACCCACATATGGATCCAACTGATCGGCATAACCTGAGTATCGTGAGTGCTCGGAAGGAATTTGACATCTGTCTGGGTGTACTCCGGAATTCGATGAAACATCTCGGGATTCCGATGCCTCGTATTGCCACAGTTTCAGGTATATATGCACCATAGTTCTATCTGCTATTGACCGCTTGTTAGTTCGTCCGGGTCGTCAGGAGGACGTTTCATCTCTTGTGAAAGTCACTCAGGATATAGTCAAGGAGCGAGTCAAAGGCGACGCTTGGGTGATGTGGGCGATAGCACAACGAGCAAGTCTCCCACTCAAAATTGATACTTGCCTTACGTACGTCTCATTTAGGCTTTTGGATTCATAAAATGTATTCACGTCTACTCGCCTCTGGAAAGCAAGGGCACCAGTTGTATGTACTCCAGCTATCCGACTGTGCACGCCTGAATAACAGTATCCCAGATTACAGACGAGTCCTTATGGGCAGCGTACCTGGATTGGGACAGTTGTTACTTCGCCACTGCCTCGAGAAAGTCCACAAAGATATTGTTACTTGTTGGAACTTTAAGGGCGAGGTACTGAACTGCTGAAATTTCAGGTTACACTGGCTTGACTTACGCGCTCATCATTAGGTTCTCAACAGTCCCGAATTTCAACAACAGATGTTAGGTCTTGTTCAAGATGTCCATAGTACCGAACCCAATTTCTCAATGTATGTGCTGGCACACACTACTCGACGAGTTTTGACGTTTCTCTCAGTTTTCATGTCGCCATCCTAGGCTCCATAGACGTCTTCGTGCAATGGCTTTCAACGACCTACCTGGAGAACGTGTACGTGGCATTTCCCATCCTTACATCCTGATCTTATTGGTGATGGACAGACCCTCAGTCCAACGAGTCCTCATCGCTTACACTGTGGATCTCGTCAGCGTCTTGGTAGAACTATTCAGCATAACTCTCAGGCCTGAGTTGGCTCTGAGGACAGATTGGACGAAGTTGCAAGCGGCCTTTGAAGCCTATGAACGATCCTCTTGTCGTCAACGCATCCAAGAGACCATCTGTCCGAAGACAATGCGGGATAACGAAAAATTACTGACTGCAGATGGCATTAGCAAGAAGCTCCGTGAACTGATGCAGGAAGCAGGAACAGATCGAAGATGCCCCTTTATAAATAGCATGCCTCATGATTTGTTTCACAACTGTTGAGATCTTTGAGATTTCATGTCATTAGTTACTAATATGATGGGTTATTTGGGTGCGATCGATTCAAAACTCGCGCGTCCAACGCGTCAACCCAAAAGTAGATACTCAGAGAGTTCGGCCCGACGGCCATAACGGACCGCGTAACTCTATGAAGGTACATGAGGTACACGAGAACTCAAATGGAAGATAAGTTTCCGTGCCTCGGAGAAGAACTCTGGGTCATTGTAAATAATCAATGGAGGACCTAGCCGCAGTTCCGCCATTGCATCGTCAAGATGCGAACCGGACTGCCCCTCCATCATGTTCTCAAATAATATCAGAAGCTCGTTGGCGATATCTGCTGGGAAAGTGGGTTCAGAAAAGATGCCACGGTCACAAATAGCAATGTCGCAGATCAAGTTAAGAATCACACGCTGCGTCCCAATGCAATCTCTGTGTTGTCTCCAGCCGGACGTGATGGCTCTGAACGTTCTGATATAAAGGGCGGTGTTTGTATCCTGTGGCGATGATAGTCGTGCGAGCACAAGAAAGAAAACCTCAACTGAGAATCCGAAGCCGCCACCATCACGAAGGTCCAGCAAGCGCCATAGCTGTCGTTCCATCAGATGTTGTTGACCAACGACTGACCGCCTGCGATCAGCGTTGTCCCACAGGCTCCCTAGGCTCCCGACGACGTCCTGGTAAACGTCATCGCCTCGTCCGTCCATGATGGAACGCAATTTGGGGGCATAGGAGCATAAGAGTCGAAGGCGCTGACACAGGAATACGAACTGGGGTGTGGATTCTTGCCCTTCGGCAACCAAAAAGTTGAGGAATTGAATCGGCTGGATGAGTCCTGTCCCCTTGAACTCGTCGAAAGATACACCAGGTAGGTGTACACTCAACCCATTTTTGGCTATACGGTTAATTTCAGAGACGGCCATATCGATGCGCTCCATCTCGTCCACCACAGAGGTGACGTTTTCAAGCTTGGAAATGTCGGCCTCGCGGACTCCCCTGGCTTGTTCTTCCGTACTTCCCACTTGACCTTGACTGAACGCCGTTCTCAGTTCATAAACACAAAATTGGCTCGCGGTCTCGAAGTCACTGTCGATCCTTCGGGATATCTCGAGTAGCTTTTCAGCGGTGTCACTGTTTGTTTGTTCCCCGTCGTCTTCTACTTGGAACCTAGAAAGGTAATCGATAGCCAATTCTGCATACGATTTTATCATGTCGTGGCTTGAAATCCTCCGGGTGACGATCACAAGGGATAGGCATATCCAGCGTGTGACGAATGGCCCATCAGGTCCCGCGGCTGACAGATCACGGATCTTCTCAGTTTCGCCTAATTCGTGGAGTAGCCTTTCGAGGTCTTCGAGATCTCCAAACAGTTCCAGTTTGACATTAGGACAGAACACGAGTAACGCTACCGTTTCGACGCATCCGCGTGCACGCTTGCGCCACAATTCCTTGTTTGCGAATAGGCCGCGATTGTGGCATGTACCGAGAAGGTGCCGTACGCGTTTGCAAAGATCGTCGATGGCAAGATCCCTGACTATATGAGCGTCGTTCGGTGTGGGAGGTATTGACTGGGCCATCATCACGTCGCGGGGGATGGTATTCACGGTGCGTGTCCCAAGAATGCGTCCGAAGGGACGAAGGAGGGTGCGAGGATGAAAGGTGCGCCGTGGATGTGGGGAACCATGATATGGTAGGGTGGACAACCGAAGGCCTGCATCAGTCTGCGATGTGACAGTAAAGTCAGTCAGCCTGGAATTGGCGCCTTCATATCGCTTTACTTCCGAGACCTTTTCCCACACTCCGATGCCCCACTCTGAGGTGAAAGTGCCAGGCATGGTCATCGCAAACGATTCCACCTCGTCGTCCTCTGTACTGTTATCGATCAACCATCGGATTGCCTGGACGTCACGACCTTTGCGTTCTTCGGTCTCTTCCATCGCCAGTTGCGCCTTCCCTGTAGACATGTCCGGGCTCACATTCTTGAGAGCTCCACCAGATTCACGATCCGAGTAGTGTTGTGGAAACGCCTTCTGCCTCAGATACCAGATCATGCCGGAGAATGGGGTCTGAAATGGTGACTGGGGGTCCCAAATCGGAGCGAACATGGACAAGACGTAAAGTAACCCGCAGACGGCAATCGGAACGATGGTCGTGATGCCAATGGTCGTGTTCAGATTCAAAAGAGAGTCACAGAGTCCAAAGAAGAATAAGAAGAGGGAAACGTGGATGAGTCCTGGGACAGACTCCGCCACCATTGGCATATACCATCCCTCTGCGCCTTCGTATAGATACTGGCGTAGTCGCGCGCTCTTCAGGGGGTTGCTGTACCGCTGAAATACATGCATGTAATCTTGTACCCACTGTTGGACCAGCGTTGCGAGGAGTGCGGCAGAAATGCTGAACACGAGGCTCATGAACCAGAAAGCGTTGACCCGGACATCGGACGGCTGTAGTTTGAAATCTGTAGTTGAATTATATGGTCTAACTGAAGCGGAAAGCAAGGTCTGTGGGGCAGCAAAAGATATTTGGGTAGAGATCTGTTGGAGTAGGGCGTTATTCTGTTGTTGGTAATAGATCATTTGCTTCGCTGGATCGTCGCCATCAAGATTATGCATCTTATCGATGATGAAGGCAATGAGAGCAGCGGAGAATAAACCGGCCTGCACGATGGCGCATCAGCTCGGGCCAGAAAATGCTGTATGGGAATATGGATACATACAAATATGAGGACACTGCCCATATCGTCTTTTAAGGATTGAATTCGGGCTTCATCGTGACTCTTTGCTTCATTCATGTGAAGGGACCAGAAGGCATTGGCGTTGTCGTCGAAATCCCCAATCATCCGAGGGGGCACCGACTGAGTGGTGTCGCTGGGAGCACTACGGTCGCCATGTTGTTCGTTGTCACCTGTTTGTTTGAGACATGATAGGTCCAAAACCGTTATGATACGAGGAAACTCACCAGAATTGAAGTGGCCAGCTGTCTGGGCCTGGGCCCGCGACCGAGTTGACGAGCCAGCCTGATCTTCGTGGTCTGTTTGCACCGCTAAGGTAATACTTCCACTGGCCCTCAAAGCTTCACTATTGAGTCCAGACGTGTGAGTGCTCATTTCATGAGCCTCTCTCCATCCTACCTCTATGGACCGGGGTGAGCAGTGTGTGTACGAGGAAAGTTGTAATACACACCCCCGTCCTGAGGCTGAGGCTCGAGCAAGGCTTCAAGATCAGGACGTCGAGGGTTACTTTTTCTAAATTTCCTAGACATCATAAGTCGTGCAAAACGCGGGTAAGAGTGCAGATGGGAGGAAGGGCGGTTCAAATCCAAATCTGTGTCTCCCTACTACAGTAACCTATTGTATGTCCGGATGGCACCGCACCGTCGAACCGCGCCATTGAAACTCCGCTCGACTCCAGCCATTCGTTGTGATCGAGTGATCGCTTGTACTGTGACAAACACGACGGTTGTCAACTAGAGTGGTGGGCCCGAGCCTGCTTCGCATGTGCTATACACTTCATTTCTACCGGTTGCTGAGGGTGTCATCGATGTTTTTCTCTTCGTCTTTCTTCGCGACGTTCGCTCGCGCATTACATTATGCGCAGGCAGCTTACACGTAGTAACAGCGGATTGGGGTTCGCTTTGTGTTTCTGCTCCGGTATGCTCGTATCAACGTCTTCTTGCCTTACACCGATCCATCCCGAGTCCCGTTCTATTCTTCCGCGCATTCACTGTCCTCCTTTGTATTCGCTCTGATGGAGCGCTGACACCTGTGCCTCTTTCCTTTGGCTCATTTGCGATCGCGCTCAGGCCGGCCATCCTTTTTCGGCCTTTTGTACCTCTTCGCTCCATTGCCATTCATCTTTTTGGTCTTCAAGCAGTTCCATTTTCAGTCCTGTCCAACGCATACTTCTCACAACCTCGTTACGCGTCCTTTCGTTTTACTATTATCAGCCCGCCCTTTTAAGCGAGTCAACACGTGGCCACTCCTTCTATCCACACGTCGCCTCTTACAGGCAGCTTCGACTCGTCTCAAAGCCCTCAGTTACCATCTGCATTCGTCTGACTGTTTTGAGTAATTCGAAAAAAAGACGCTGCATTGATCATAGTGCGCGCCGTTTCGCAAGATAGAACTCAAATCTCTTATGCCCTTGTACAAGCGCTTGCGAAGAGACGAGACGCTTGGCGTGCGGGTCATTGCTTGGCTGTTCCATCCGCGTCCTCTTCCTCTGACGCTTTCATATCCGGAACCGCCTTGATTGTAGATTCTGACAACTCGAGCGACATAGAGAATGTGGAGGGCGACGATGCCACTCGTCCGGAGCTGAAAACTAAAAGAAACGATTCCCCTTCGTGGAAAAGCCAGGCGAGAAAGCAACAAGTCGGAGAAGCGTGCGTCCTAGGTGAGTGTGGATGCCTCTAGGATCAATGCTTGAGCGACGAAACGGAGAGGGCCAATCGCAACTCACTCTCAACATCGCCTTCGGCCCTACACGTCTTCTAATACAGAGAACACGGGGGTTCCATCAGATCCTGGTAGTGACCTATTAAGTTTGAGAGCGTCTAAATTTGACTAAGAAAACTGAGAAACATCTGCGACGGTGGTAGCCCTCGAAAAGAAGCACTTGAATCAACCCCCACGACGACCATCTACCGCAGGGTTCCGTTTAGCTCACATTTGGATAGTCTGCTCCTCGCAAGATTATCATACGTATATGATACAAAGCTAGTCATCGGGAAATAGTACAGAGGTTGATATGGCCCAGCAAATAGCTCACTCCCGTCTCATGATTCATAACACGTATTGTAATAAATCCTACTGGTATCGACCCGGATGATGTCCGAAAGATCTTCAACATCGGGTTCGATAATGTCTTGATCCTTCCGCCCGTCATCTTGATCATCGTCGAACCATGTAGATGGATCTTCGTCCTCAAGGTCATCGCTGTCATCATCTTCAATGTCGGACTCAGACGGCTTGTAGTTCCTGCCAGTGGTGCAACGATCATTAAAACCAAAGTATTTGGAGTATATTTACACGGTCACCTCACATGAAAGCCCATATACGCGCTTCTTGTTCTTCCCTGGTCAGCATACGGTCCTTGACCGTTACGAGGCCCTGCTTCTGCCGCTTCTCCAGCAAGCGCTGCTTCCTCTCAAGATCTGCGGCATGTGCCCGTTGCTCAAGCTCAGCAGCTTCCTCAAATGACAAGCCCTGGACCACCTTTTCGCCGCGGAAGGTGTTACCCTGAAGAACGATTAGTCAAGTTGACGCCACGCGGCACGTTGCAACAGACGCAGGACACGCACGAATTTGTCGAGCGCTCGCAGTTTGGCCTCGATCGGTCGGGGTTGCTCAGGGGCGACGTCGATACGCATTTGCTCGTCCTCAGTGATCCTGGCAACTTCGAGGCCTACCTGGATGTCTCGCATGCCTTCCAGCTCGAGCAGCTGCGCTTCGATCCTTGCCTGCTCGGCCATAATGCGTGGGACATAGGTCGATGTGGAAGGCGCCCTGAAAAGAAAAGTTAATAGAGAAGGACCGGACCAAAAGAGAGTATTGACGGACGGTGTGGCGAGGATCTTGGCATTTCTTTCGTAGAGGTCCCTGAGCTCCCGGATGGTCAGCTCTCCGATGGGAGGAGGCTTGGGCTTTGGCGGTACCCTGAAGCCAGGCATGGGAGTCATCCTTCTAGATCGTATTGGGGAGGGAGGGGCACTAAGTGGATATGTTGCTTGCATGTCCGTAGAGATGTGGGCGATGTAGCGACAGCGGTTTAATAAATGACGAGAGTCAATCGTATTTTATACACGCCCAGTCAGCGGACCGTGTGGCCGCTCGGGGTCCTAGTCCTATTCTTCGGCGGACGGACAGACAAACAAACTCGGCTAAGCTACCATACACCCATTGTCCACTTCCACTTCTTTTGCTCACATAAACATATCTCCCTGCTCAGGTCATCAGCGGAGTTCACCGTATAGTGCCCCAAATGACGCTTACCACTCCCGGTGGCATAAACTCGTCGTTATCTGGGTCACCAACATTTCCGCCACCAGGCTGTCCCCCTCTAGGACCGGACCCAGTGCGACCCGGGAATGGTCCTAGCCCCGGACCAACAGGGTCAAATCGAGCGCCTGGCGGTGCTCCCATGGGCGGTAAGTAACCGTCGCCACCCCATGGGCCCCGGTTGGGAGGGAAGGCTCCTCGCCCACGCTGTCCAAAGATGGGGTGATTTGGGCCGACAAACATTCCATCACCACCTGAACCAGGGAATAGTGGTGGCGGACCAAAACCACCTAGTGGGTTGACACCAAGCGGGTCGAGGTCTCGGCGACCGATCTCAAGCGGATTACGGGAAGATGGTTCGCCGAAAATGCGTTCAGGCCCATAAGGAGGAAGGACAGGCTGTGGATGGGCAGGGTCGCGAGGACCCGAGGAACCTCGCCTAGGATTACTCGAAGACGGGGAGGTGGCGGGCGGCCCCTCGGTATATCCTTCTTTATGTAGGCCGGGCATGAGATTCTGAATGATTTTCAACTTAAGCTGGTCGACGAAATCCGCAACACGGTTAGAGGAGATGTAACCATGAATGAGTGGCGGAGGGTTCGCCACTTGCGCGTCAAATGGGAAGAAAGAGGGGGACGTGAAATCGTTCGTGGCGACATCCAGAGATGCTGTTTTATCACTCTGTGTTCCAGCATCAGCTTTGTACTGCGCAGGACAGAAAACGGTCGCGCACTTCCACCGCAATACCATTGATCAACGTACGTGCACTAAGCTTAATTATCTTTACAACAAACTCAAGGCTACTCTGTTCATGACGGTATCTGAGAGTGTAACTCCCTGGGCCATGCGAATTCCAAGAATCTGGGAGTACACCTTCCAGAGTGTTACTTGCGGGGGTAGAATCGTCGACAGCGACGAGCCTGAAAGACAGGAGATGAAAAGAAGTGTGAACTAGAGCAGTGATAGCATCTTGTTGAGACTCGAGTTTCTTCCGGTTGTGTGGTAGTAGATTGGGAAGCGACGCAGTCAACGCTGAAGGGTCCAATAAGTCTGGAGTCATGGCGCAGGACACCGTGACCGTGATCGTGACAGTGTATGTGATATTATTATATAATTCGTGGAAAAATATATTCGTTTGTGGACTGAGCCGCGCCACTTGACTCTCGACCCCGACTTTCAAGCATGGCGCGCAGGGACAGGTCGTATTCTCCGGACTCTCCAAACAAGAGGGTGAGACCTTCACATCGCTCTCGGTCCCCATCGCCGACCAGGCGTAGTTCCCAAAGACCTACCGGTTCGAGGTACAATGATGACAGGGACCGCGACCGCTACCGAGACCGAGATAGAGACCGCGACCGAGATAGAGACCGTGACCGCGACAGGGACAGGGACCGTTACCGAGACTCCAGAGGACGCGACTCAAGAGACGATAGAAGAGACGATAGAAGGGATGAGAGGCGCGACGATAGGCGCAGAGACGATCGCCGACGTTCACGCTCTCGTGACCGACGAGAACACAAGCCCTCACCCGCCAGAAATACACCCGAAAAGCCCGAGTCGACGCCACCGGTTGAGGACGAGAAGCTGAAGGAAAAGAGAGCGAGGCTGGAGGCATGGAAGAAGGAGAGAGAGGCCAAGAAGGCTTTAGGCGAAGCCAAGGCTAAAGCTATGGCACTTGCTGGAAAGTCTACTACAGGTGAGTCCGTCTCTCCCACCCCCGAGTATTGTGATTTCATCACTTGATCCGTGCCTTCACAGCACCTGCGTCCTCCGGCGCGTCGAAGCCTGCGGGCACTTTAAATCGCGCTGCTTTCGGCGGTTTGGGACTTAAAGGGTTACCCGTCAAGCCTGATTTACTCAAGGGCAATAAGGCAGTACCCGCCATGGATGATTCAGTCGAAACAAAGCGTCAACTAGAGATGCTCGGAGACATGCCAGCTGTCGACATGAGCATGGCAGATGGAGAAGTTGGCATTGGCGACCTGGAAGTTGACGACGATGACGACGAAGATGCGAACCGCATCGATGCGGAAGCCAAGGCCAGAGCTAAAGCCAAGACTGAGAGTTCCATGGTCGTGGATGAGTACGACGAGGTGGACCCTCTTGATGCTTTCATGGCCAACGTCAAGGATGAGGTAAAGAAAGTAAACGCGGAGGATCTCAAGAAGATGGTAGGCTCTGGTCGTTTACCTGAACGACAGGATGACAGGATGAACGAAGCCGGTGCAGATGATGACGACGGAGAGGCTGATGCACAAGATGAGTTGGACGCAACTGACCTTAATCCTGAAGACATCCTGGCTCTTGCGGCGAAGAAGGCAAGGAAAAAGGACCTGGCTGCCGTGGATCACAATAAGATCAAATATGAACCATTCCGGAAGGAGTTTTATGTCCCTCCTCCTGAAGTCGCAGCCATGACCGACGAGGAGGCTGACCTTCTCCGACTCGAGCTAGATAGCATCAAAATACGCGGCGTTGAATGTCCACGACCAGTAACTAAATGGAGTCATTTTGGCCTCCACGCTTATGTGTGCGTCGTTTTATTTGCTCAAACCGCCCTCTTTTCCTTAATACGTCTATTGTTATTTTTCCAGCCTAGATGTGATTAAACGACTTAACTACACGGCTCCGACATCCATTCAAGCCCAAGCCATTCCTGCCATTATGTCTGGCCGCGACGTCATTGGCGTTGCTAAGACCGGTTCAGGAAAGACCATTGCGTTCCTTCTTCCCGTATTTCGTCATATTAAGGACCAGCGGCCACTTGAGCAGATGGAAGGCCCGATGGCCATCATCATGACACCGACTCGTGAGCTGGCTGTGCAAATCTACAGGGATTGTAAACCTTTTCTCAAGGTGTTGAATCTTCGTGTAAGCATTTTATTGAATCGCGCTTTCCCAAGGCAACTAACATGTGTCATCGGAAGGCTGTCTGCGCCTATGGAGGTTCGCCAATCAAAGACCAAATCGCAGACATGAAGAAAGGCGCCGAGATCATCGTCTGTACACCAGGGCGAATGATCGATTTGCTTACTGCCAACTCTGGTCGCGTCACGAACCTCAAACGCGTGACTTATCTCGTCTTGGATGAAGCCGACCGTATGTTCGACATGGGTTTTGAGCCTCAAGTCATGAAGATTGTCAACAATATTCGCCCCGACCGACAAACCCTTCTCTTTTCTGCGACATTTCCAAAACAGATGGATTCGTTGGCGAGGAAAATCCTTAAAAAGCCTCTCGAGATTACTGTGGGGGGGAGGTCTGTTGTCGCTGCTGAGATCGACCAGATTGTGGAGGTCCGCGCGGAGGACACGAAGTTCAACCGTCTTCTCGAGATTTTGGGCCAGATGTACAACGAAGACCCTGAGGCACGCACACTCATCTTCGTAGACCGCCAGGAAGCAGCAGACAATCTGTTACGCGAGTTGCTCCGTAAGAGCTATCTCGCTATGTCTTTGCATGGCGGGAAAGACCAGGTCGACCGCGATACCACAATCTCTGACTTCAAGAGTGGCGTTGTCCCCATCGTCATCGCCACCTCGGTCGCCGCGCGAGGACTAGATGTCAAGCAACTGAAGCTGGTCATAAATTATGACGCACCAAATCACATGGAAGATTACGTCCATCGTGCGGGCCGAACTGGACGCGCCGGAAACAAGGGCACATGCATCACGTTCATCACCCCAGAACAAGACCGATATTCAGTTGACATCTACCGTGCTCTGAAAGCGAGTAACGCCACGATACCGTCAGAGCTAGAGGAACTTGCCAATGGTGGGTCGTGTTCCTCATTTTGTACGTTGATGACTTATCTTTTGCCTTGCACGTAGGTTTCCTCGAGAAGGTTAAATCGGGCAAGGCTCAAACCGCGGGGTCTGGATTCGGAGGTAAAGGTCTGGACAAACTCGACAAGGAGCGAGATGCCCGTGAAAGGGCAGAGCGTAAAGCCTATGGCGAACCGGAAGACGAAAAGGCCGCCGCTGAGGTCACTACGGAGAAGAAGGACGGGGACGACATGACGTTTGGCAACTTCAAGGTTGAGATTAGACGCGGCCCTGCACCCGATACTTCGAAAGGCCTGTTGGGAGTCGCCGGCGCGGCTGCTGCCGCTCGGCGTCTCGCACACGCGAAGGAGGAAGAGAAGATGCAGTCTTCTCTTCGCGCCGCAGAGGAGGCTGCTGCTCGCGCCAGTAAAGACAGTCCTGCTCACAAACAAGCCCTTAGTGTCGTGGCGAAACTGAACGCACAGCTGCGGGCTTCGAAAGTCGCACTACAGGCGCAGCTTCAAGCCGAAGATGTCAGTCGGAAAGTCAATCCAGACGCGACCGATTTCCACGCCATCGTACCCATCAACGATTACCCCCAGAAGGCGAGGTGGAGAGTTACCAACAAGGAGACCATGGTTCAAGTAAGTACAAGTCGAGTGTCAAAAACATGGATATGTCACTGACTACGCCCACCTAGCTCATCGATATGACTGGTGCTTCAGTGACAAACAAAGGTGAGGCTTCCTTGCGTATTTCTTTAGATCAGGGAACTGACGATTCGTCCGTCAGGAATATACTACGAATCGGGCAAAGAACCCCCGCCCGATGGCCCCCCAAAGCTACACCTTCTCATCGAGTCCAACGAGGAGTTCCGGGTGCGTCACCTAGTCTTTGACAATCAGACCTTTCTGAATAAACATTTACTAGGTGGAAAACGCAGTACGCGAAATCAAACGGCTGCTTATCGAAGCGTCGACGGCTGCGCTCCAAGCCGAGATGCGCAATCCCACTGCGCCATCAGGGCGCTACAGCGTCGTGTAAAACTCTGCTTACTGTCTTTTCGTTTTGTACTCGCACTACAGTACCACTACTTTGTTAATTCACTTCTCCCCCCAGAAAAGTTTGATAGTGCGATGACTGGCGGTTTAGTGGGTGCGCTGGCGAGTACGGTCAGTGTTGTCTAGAGAAACGGGACTTTTGAGGCATCCAACGAACGGTGAAGCGCCGCACTCCCGCATGAGTGTAGCTAAGGGCGCCTTTTACGCCGTATTATGACTCATGGCAGCCAGCCTATGATTATAACAACTCAGATGCGTTCGGAGCACCTAGTACACAAAACAAACCTCTTTACGTAACCGAGGTAAACAGATCTCTGGTTTGATGCCGACAGCGCGTATATAGGACTGTTTGAAATGAAGACCTTACATGTGTGCTAGTGTGCTAGAGCTAGTAAGATACAGATACGATCGTATACAACCAAAGACGGATCGAAAATGAAACCGAAATTTACGAGCCTAATAAAGTGGGCGGTCGACCGAGTGGCATCTCTAAACTAGAGGCGAGGTCAAGTAAATCGGTCTGAAGCTTTTCCAACTTCGTGCGTCTGAAAAAAAAATTCCCCACAGTTCAGTAGTCGGAAGTAAGAAAGGGAAAAAAAAACGTACTCTTTGTTGAACTGTTGCCCGAACTCGAACGCTTGAGATAGACCAAGGCCCTGATTCTTTTCCTGCATGCTTTTCGCCTGCGCCCGCTCCTTCTCGCTCAGCGCTTTCAAGTGAGGCAACAGCCGGTCGTGTTCCCGTTTCAGCTGTTGGGAAAAAGACACCCAAAATTTAGCTGAAATGTAGAAAACAGAGAGAAGAAAACAGAGAGAGAGAGCAGGCGCACCGCTTGCACACGCGCCATCAATGACGCCTCGTCGTACCTCCCAGCGCCGAGCACCTGCTGCCGCATCCGTCCCAGCTCCCCGAACCACTTAGTCTCATGATCGCTCAGCGTCGGGCTCGCGCGCTTCATGAGCTCCCCAAGCACGCGATCCAGCCTCCCAAGGAGCGCCTGCTGCCCGTCCTGTATCGCGCGAGCGCGCGCGTCGATGCGGTCCTGCCGTGCGCCGCGCAGCTCGCCCAGTAACGTGCGGATCTCTGCGACTTTCGTCGCCTGTCGCTGGAGTTCCTCGTGCTGCAGCTCGACGCGCGCGTTCGTCTGCTGGTACGCCGCCTCGACGCTGTGGATACGTGTCGCGATCTCGTCTACTTTGGAGGAGACGAAGCGCAGCGTGTCGGGTGTGATGCGGAAGTCCTTCGTCCCTGGGGTGGCGAGACGCGGCGTGGCGGGTAGACCCGTAGAAGGCAGGCTCGTTGGGGGCTGCCAGGGTTTCGAACCGAGCAACGAAATATATGCGGGCGGCCCACCGGCAGGCTTGAGTAGACGGTCTGCGGGCACAGTGCTTTTGTGCTCGTCCCTGGACAGAAGATCGCCGGACCGCATGTTCAGGGAGAATGAGACGACACGCATGGACGAGGTAAGGACGAATAGGCTGTAACTTAGATAAACGTCGTTGGGCACAATGACGGAGATGACTGGATTGGAGGCCCTGCTTCTTTGTTTAGCGGATAGTCGTGGAGAAAGTTTGCATGGACCTCACTTTTTCTCCACTGAAAATGTCGTCACGATCGGTTGCACCTCAGTGGGGACGGGGCTACGCAACGCAGCCAAAAGGGCATCTTCGGCACCACCAGAAACAGAATGTAGAGCACTGCTTAGATTACGCAGCATCTTGTGGAGATGAACCGCATGCACGCCAAATCCATGATAGACATAAACAGTATCTTCGTGTATCGGGTCTGCGAGAAAGACAGGAGAATTGCCCTGTAATAGATCCAGACAAGGTGGCTGAATTGAGGAAAGAGTCTTGATTAATCCCAAGTCGATTGTTTCGTACACTGCCAGCATGGGAAGCTCGGCGCTCGTCGACTGCAATGGAAATCAAGACCTGGCTCGTTTTGAAGAGCACGTCATACTGACCTGTCGATTCTCCCAGCGGGCCTCGACCTTATCCACGTCAAGACAGATATCAACCTTACCGTCCTGCGCGACTACCAAAACAACCCCCAGACGCTCGGTCTCCCCATCATCGTCAACCTCATCCTCTTTATCGAAAGCAAGGTATAATATGTCAGTCGCGTCGCCTCCCTCGCTCCCATCTAGCATAAGAGGTGCGGGTTGTAGAAGAAAGGGGCCCTGGCGCAAGGGAGGTGATTTCATCGTTGTCGGCGGATGGAGGAGAACGGAACGAGAAGTTGCTGGGAAAACTGTCCCTGGTGGGAGTTGTTTGAGGAGTGCACTGATGTATTTGTGTTGATAAGAGTAGGTAGTTGACAGTGATTGTGATTGTGACGAAGGATTTTGAGAGAGGTATTCTTGCTTGGCTGCCACGAAACACTCGAGGGCGTGGACGTATGACGAAGGTATTGACCTGTAAATAGAAATCAGACGGAGCACACCTTGAGCAAAGGGGCATCGTACGCGTTCTTGGGCATGTAGGGGCAAACCGCATACACGTCGCCGCTCTTCATGACAGCGTAGATGGTCAAAGGGCCCCAGTCAGCCTTCCCTTTACCAAGGGTGAACGACGCGACTTCACGCTCTGTCACATCGACAGCGTTGAACGTTTTGTTCGGCTTGCGGTCGGGGACAAAGGAGACGACCTGCAAAGGTTCATCCGCATCTACCGAGATGTCGTACTCGCTTTAATTGGGGAGGAAATCACTAAAGGGGTCCACGTGGTTAAAGAAGAAGTAGCCTTACCGAAGCTTCCCATCCACAGTCATTACCATAAGTGTTGAGCCTGCCTCGCCCCATGGGTGCCATTGAATCTTGGCTATTGGTGGCGAAGAAGAGGAGGCATGAAAGTACTGCCCTACTTGAATAGATCTGTAGAAGAGGATGAACATTCTGATAGGTGCGATGTGCGATAAAGGGGCGCGTACTTGCAGTCTATAGTTGCTGGAACGAGGCGCATGAAACCCGGTCGAGGCAGCACGATGACCGCAACTTGAAATGTACCCGCCACTGCCAGCAGTTTTCCAGTCGGGTTTAAGGATAGTTGAGATACATCAAACTGAATGTTAGGCGTGTGCAGGACCTAAAACAACAAATGAGGATAGGAACGACGTGACATTACGGCAGGGCGCACTTTGTATGACTTCGGGGTGGCCCTACTGAGCTTCGCATCCCCAAGAGAGGTCGCTCGTATTTCCTTCCCGACGGCTACTATCAGGTCTGCATCCTTCAAGACCATGGCCTGGCGTCTACCAGAGGGGAAAGGAGAGTCATGATTAAGTGGGTCGGAGTGAGTGAAGTCAGGAAGGGAGTTGGTCGAAAGTTCGAGTTGAGAAGGCGTAGCGTCCGCAGTAGAGAATATAGGATGACCTTTGAGTAGAGATGACCAGTCATCTTGAGAGTATTCGGACGCGTCTAGTGTTACCATCGCTGGCGGGTTGCACGAGAGTCCATTCACACGCACGCGCTCTTTCCAAAGCGCGACATGTCCGGGCCGGGAATCCGTCGACGAGTGCGATCAAGTAGCTTGCGCGTCCACTGTGAACAGATTTGACTATCAACGATGACCTCTATCGGCACAGGATACGACCTCTCTGCAAGCACATACTCACCAGATGGTCGCATATTTCAGGTGTTTCTTGTTTCTCGACCGCGAAGTCGTCCTACTCACCATTTTATATAGGTCGAATATGCAAACAAGGCTGTAGACAACTCAGGGTATGGTGCCTTACTTAGATCACCGTCATCTCATGATGTATACCCCTCCGTTCAGGACTGCCATTGGCCTCCGCGTAAAAGATGGTGTCGTCTTGGCGGTGGAGAAGCTTGTCCATTCAAAGCTTCTAGTCCCGGGAGCAAATCGCCGAATTCAGACCATAGACAGACATATTGGTTTGGTGCGTCTTCGCCGTTCTTCACTTGAAGCTTGCTCATGAGCACTTAGGCTAGCTCTGGACTTTTGGCAGATGGACGCCATCTATCTAACAGGGCGCGAGACGAGGCCTCCAACTATCGCAACAACTATAACGAGCCTGCACCTCTCAAGGTCTGCCACTCGTGCCATTACCAACTGTCAATGTCTCACCATTTTGTGCACAGGCGCTAGCAGACCGTCTCGGTCTATACGTACAAGTGTATACTCTTTACTCCTCTGTGCGGCCGTTTGGTTGTAGCACCATCCTTGGAGGCATCGACAAAGACGGTCCATCTATCTATGTCATCGAACCCAGCGGTGTCTTCTACGTGCGTGTAGGGCCCCATCGCGATTAGTCGCACTTTTGACTCTCCACAAGGGCTATAACGGTGCTGCCGTTGGTAAAGGCCGGCAACTCGCCAAGACTGAACTGGAAAAGCTCAAGTTGACCGAATTGACAACACGAGAGGCCGTCTTCGAGGCCGCACGAATGTAAGTATTATGTTAGTCTCTCGCGGTTATTCGGCATAACACTATGGCAGCATCCACCTGGTTCATGACGACGCCAAAGAGAAGGAATTCGAGTTGGAATTGTCGTGGATTGGTGATGAGACCAATGGCCGTCATGTGCCAGTACCTCAGGACCTTTTTGAAGAAGCAGATCGGAAAGCAAAGGAGGCATTAGAGAATTTTGAATGATATGACTACCCCATGTACTGTAACCCAACGCGATCATCCCCTTTCAAGATTCATTGGTGTGCCAATAGCGGACAACGTTGGATTACATCGCCATGACTTGGAAAAGCAAATTGTACGCTATGTCGGTGATTCTCCCGATACATAACATCCCGCGACGTTTCCGTATTTCGTAAGGTTTGACGCAGTAGGGAAAACATCCATTTTATACAACATGGACAATGGCCAGTGTGTTGGACTATACTATCTGTTCTAATTCGCGCGCATATATCAGGTTGTTGGCAATCAACTTTTCCTTTGGTATTTCTAATTTCTCCTCTCCTTTTTGAGCGAATGTAATCACCCCTTCCGTCAGGTTGACCTGCCAACCTCGCTAGAACGTAAAGCAAGGGGCGTCGGCCCATTTACGCGCTATTGTAGGACCTCAGACGTACCTGATTGGCAAACTCCAATACTTCAGACAGCGACTTGAAGAAAAGCAGTGTCGCCGCATCTTTAATCGGCAAGCTCTCGTACGCCGCCTCTTCACAGCTTGCGATCTCGTTCCTATCGCACGGGTAAACAAAAAAAGGCCTACCATGAGCAAAAACCACGTACCGGATCGTGCCCATCAGGCTGTCCACAAAGAACTTGTATTCCTCAGCCGGAGCTTCTTCCCGTGCGTTCCAGACTTTGCTGTAACTGCCCTCCATGAGCCACCGCTCAAGATTGACGGGATGCCGGATGAATGGGTTTGCGACGAGCTCATCCGCGGGGAGCGGGAGCGATTCCAGTGTCGTGTGGAAGTCAGCAATGCGGTTCTGGATGAGCAGACGGATGAGGTTGAGCCCACGGATGGGGAATTCACGTTCGGAAGGCGGGAGGATGGTGCTATACGATCTCAGCATGGGAACAACGGGCGGGGGGGTAGAGGGCTCGCCTGAGGTCGTTGTAGAACGTCTGCAGTTGAGAGAAGTAGCGGTCGAACGAGGGGACGTCCCTCGTCCGTATGCTCCAGAACGCCCCGATCTCGAGAACCTCACCTGGGAGAGACATGGTCATGGTGGCGGTCATGGTGGCAGGGGAGCGATGCTCACGGGAAATCACAAGATCTCGGGGGTTATACTCTCCTTGGGGGAAGATGAGCCCCGTCTCTATTAACACGACCTAATAGCACGGTGCGCGAATTGGCGAGAGATCAGGCGTAGGTGAAGCCCACTGGAAACGGACGCACTTTGAGCTCGGCCAGTAGTCTGCCAGACGTCTTCAAGTCCGACGGTTGTGATGCGAAGGCTCTAACCAGCTCCTTGTGGAGAGTATGCAACTTAGACGAGGACATCTCGAGTTCGGGCGATGTATGGTTCGTGTCCAACTCGGATGGATGTGCGACGCGCGTTCCTCCACAAAGAGCGACGCGTAATTTACTTCATCCTCACACTTTCGCGCCGCTTCCCCCAATATACGATCTCCTCTGTTACACCATTCACAACCAGTCTAAATGGAAGCTATCGATATGGACAGGCTCAAAACTGGCGAGGTTAACCTCGGCGTATGTTCCCTCTGGTCCTTGCGCTGCATCGGCACATCTGACTGATCGCCCTTGTGGACAGACCTCGATCATGGCCGTCCAATTCGATGGCGGCGTGGTTGTCGGCGCAGACAGTCGAACGACAACAGGAAGCTACATCGTGTGTCTCATGTCCATCTAACTGAGCGTCATTCTCTTTGAGCTGAGACGTCTTCACCAATAGGCTAACCGCGTAACGGACAAATTGACCTACGTCCACGATCGCATCTACTGCTGTCGTTCTGGTTCTGCAGCCGATACGCAAGCCGTCGCAGATGTGGTACACATGGCTTTGCAGCAATTTGCGTACGTACTTCCTCTCGTTGGTGCCCGATATAGATTGGTCAACTACTGGCATGCGTAGCCAATCCCATGGCGGACCACCGTCCGTGCATGTCGCTGCAACACTATTCGAAACCATATGCTATTCTAACAAGGACGCGCTCAGCGCCGGCATCATCGTCGCAGGATGGGATAAGGAGGTCGGTCCGAGCGTGTATAACATCCCGCTTGGCGGCGGACTCTTCCGCCAGCCATGGGCAATCGGTGGCTCAGGATCGACGTATGTCTATGGTTACTGTGATGCGACATATCAGGAGGGCTGGGGGCGCGAGGAGACAATTCAATTTGTCAAGAACAGTAAGCCGTCTCTTACCCCTAATGAATGACCATGGGCTCATATCGCACAGCGCTCTCGTTGGCCATGACTCGTGATGGTTCATCAGGAGGCGTCATTCGTCTGGCCGTGATCACGCAGGACGGCGTGGAGAGATTGTTTGTACCTGGTAACGAGCTGCCCACATTTTGGGAGGGTCTGGAGGTGCTTGGTAAAACTGCCGGGCAGCCTGGCGTTGTTCCTATGGCCGTAGAGCCTTTGTAAGCTGAAATGTACATCAGGCACTGCAATACTTCGCGTCATCTTGAATCGAGTTAATAGGAGTATTGTAAGGTTAGAGAATTAGCTACTACGCGTGTATAAGTTCTCCATGGCATCTGTGTTCTGTCCGTCTACGTTTGTGTCCGCGTCTGCTTTCCCGTCCACGTCTATCGCATTTCTTATTCTCACTTCTCTTACCATCATCTACGCTTCCCCTTGTGTTGACGACTTATTACTCGCTACAGTGTCTCGTCGCAAGTGAGTTACATATTTTATGGTCGCGGTTCCCGGGAGATCCTCCAAGACCTATCCCGCTTATTCTTCCACATACTGGCAAAGGCGTACAGGCCCAATCCAACCAACATAAGCATGAGCAGTGATATACCCAACGCTACCAACGCAGCGTCCCACTTTCCTGTTTCCGAGGGTCCCATCAAGCCTTGGGCCGTGTATGCGATGAAGCCGACCGCAAATGCGATGATACCCCACACAAGCAAGACGGGGGGTAAACTAAGAACCATCGCATGGCCGTGCAACCCCAAAATGCCTTGGTGGGCATTGTGTAAATATGTGAACTAACAACGGCTGAGGATACGAACACCGATGCGTAAAGTTAAGAGACATACTGATTGTGATTGTTTGACATTGGTTTGGTGTCTCCAAAGGCAAAAGACCCCAGTAATCATGCTCCCTAGTGAAGAAAAGACAGAAGCGATCCCTGCAGCTCTGGAGATCGACTGGATGTCAGGTACAGCAAGTAGGCCCACAGTTGCTCTATCAGATCAACCACATTAGGCATTTATAGACGCTGGAAGCGTATCATGTACCCACGATAGAAGTACGGTAGCCTTTCGTGTGGGCGTTAGCATTCATCGAGAATCAAAGGGATGCATTGCTCTTACGATGAGGAGGAAGTCCTGGTACTCTTTGACGATCTGACGGGTGTACTTGTCCCAAATATCCTGCACAGTGGCAAGTCGTCCGTGGTATTGGCTTACAACCTTTATATGTTCTAGGTATAACTTGGGGATCGAAAAAAAGAAAGCGTGGATGACGAAGGTGAGTGGAACCTGGATGTACCCTGGCAATGGAACGCTCGGTAAAGGGCCAGATGGTATCTTTTCGACGTAATGGTCCTTCCACTGAGTATATGTATGTTGACCATACTGCTCAGAGACACGAGAACTCCCTAGGGAATTGTGTAGTCAAGTAAGATATGCGAGATAGGTGCTTGCATTGGGCGTACGTACAAACTACTTTCAAAAGCCAACTGAAAAAAGCTGTTCGGCCTGCAGAACATTCTCTTGAGTCGGCTGAGATTACCCAAGTAATAAGCCCACAGCATCAGTCATGGATTGATGGGGTGAGAGATCTCACAACTGATTTGGGATATTGCGCGCAGCAAATCTTCGCACTCATGTTTTGAGAATGGTACGGTGCTGCGGGAACCATCCTTGAGGTTGTCTGAAATGGGATCGAAACCTGACTTCGGCCAGATGGAAGAAAAAAGCTGGTACCTAAATAAAACCAGGCAAGTGCATCTTTTGCCTCCTGCTCCACGGTCGAAGGAAGAGGAAAATGGTTTGGATGGCGTTCGAGGTAGTTCCAGTACATCCTTCGCCGTTTATTCACTGCGAGCGGACGCAATCTCGTGAGTTGTAGATGTCAAGTTATGTAGGTGGCGATAGCTACCATGATCTGCGTCAATACCCTCAAAAACTTTCACATCCTTCGGATTGTATCCAGCCATGGAAGATTCGTGATTGACTATGAGTGAGAACATGTGCTCGTCTGGTTGTGGATCATGAGGCACCAGGAGCTCCATCTTGTCTGATAGGTCGGAAAATGGGTACGTGGCAAGGTATCTCTCGACAACGTCCAGAATTTCTGGCTGTCGGATGTCATCGTTGGTGACGACGCGGGTCTTGGGGTGATAGAAGTAGACCCAACCTTGCGGGTGAGTGTGAGCGACCCAGTCTTCTGGTGTTGAGCCGGGTCTATCCGCGTAAGTATTAAATGTGAATTATAATAGACTCGAAAGGGAACTCACCTGGGTAGTACCAACACTGTCATAATATCCAACGTGTCTCATATATTCTTCTCTTTCTTCGAGATCAAAAGGCTGCCCTGATTATTGTTGGTTATTGTTGGCTGTGCTTGGCGCTCGACCGAAACTGAAGCCGCGTACCGTATCTCTTCAACCATGAGCAGCAACTTTGGAACCGGTCAAAATCTTTTCGCGGCCTCAGCAAATCAGAACAAGGATCAGAATCCTTCGACCTCTGGTTCCACTCCAGCCGCCAGTGGCGGCCTCTTCGGCAATCTTGGCGCAAATACGGCGGGTAGCACCGCGTTTGGAGGTACTGGAAGCGCGTTTGGAGCGACAGGCGCGTCTGCTGGCAACAGTGGAACCCCCGGAACGACTGGAGGCTTCCCTGGAACGGGCGGCAGCGTTTTTGGTGGTGGTGGGAACGCGAACGCGAACGCACCGAACTCAGGTGCCAACACGGGTAGTGCGTTCAGCGGTCCGGGATTGTTCGCCCGTGAGCATATTTCCTACTCGATCCTTTCGAAACTATCTCACCACGATATCACCTAGTAAAACCCACAGGGACGACAGCGCCTTCAGGGGCACCGACTGGAGGCACGCTCTTCGGGAATCCAGGTACTTCCACGACAGCAACGGGAAATCTCTTCGGCAACACCACCGGCACAAATACTGGAAATACCGGAGGTACGCGACACTTATTGGTCCTCACCCTCAAAGATCAACACTCATGTTGGATCAGCGGCATCTTTCGGATTTGCTGCCCCAAAACCTCCGACTACTAGTGGGGGCATCTTTGGCTCAGGCCCGAGTGGCCCTGGTACCAACGCGAGCGGCCCAACTAGTGGAAGCTTATTTGGAGGTGTAACAGCGCCAACAGGGGGCACAGGAACTCCCACTGGAGGTGGCAGTAACCCAGTAGCACCCACATCGACTGGTACAAATTCTCTCGGCGGGAATATTTTTGGAGGAGCTAAGCCAGCGGACAATGCTACGAAACCTGCAACTCCCAATCGTAAGCACGGACTATTTGAGACACGCTGCGGCATCCTCACTACTCCCAGTTTTCAGCGCGCCCGGAACAGGGACAAATCCAACAACCGGTACGACTACGACAGGTGATGTCATTCAATACGTTCAAGTGCTGTTCTAAATTATGGCATCATAAGGTGGTGGGCCTGGTCTCTTCTCTGGTCTGGGATCGCAGCCCAAAACTAGCGACGCCCCCACGTCATCAACCACGCCGTTCGGCTCGCTACCTGGTGGCAGTTTGTTTGGTAGGCCTCAGGGAACGGGTACAACTGGCACTACCCCAGCGGCCAACACCCAGACCCAACCTCCCTTCAGCTTAGGTGGGGCCACCTCAACAGGGGACAAGACAGCTCCAACCGCCGCTACAGCAAGTAAGTGCTTGTATTTCTTGTCACTACTTCGGCTAAGCACAAAGGGCCACAACAGGTGGCGGGTTATTTGGGGCCCTTGGTGCCACTGCAAACAAAGATGGAAAGCCTGAGGAAAAGAAAGATGGTGCTGCTAGTAGGCTCGGAAGTAGTCCATTTTACTTTCCAACTAACATCGTTTCTCAGCAACGACCTTACCCACATTCTCCCTTGGCGGGCAACCCGCAAGCACAACAGCAGCTTCTACAGAAAAAAAGGACGGCGCAGCTCCTCCATGTAGGTAGTTTTCTGTCTGCGATGGCCCTCTCACTGTCTGACACTATGAAGCACTCTTTCTAGGTATGGGAAGCGCTCCTAAACCCGCAACACCATTAGGGGGATCCACCTCAAGTGCGTTGTTCGTATCAAGCCGTTTTCTGTCGTGTTCATAATCTAGCAGCAGCAGTCCCAAGCGCAGGGACAGTGGCTACGTCCGCCACTTCGACCATTTCCGTCCCTGCGCCATCAATGCTCAAAGGGAAGAGCATCGAGGAGATTGTTAACAGGTGGTCGACCGAACTGGAAATGCATGTGCGCGACTTCAATAAATTCGCGGCAGAGGTAGCCGTTTGGGACCGCTCCCTGATCGAAAACGGTAACAACGTAAGTTTGAGGTGCTAGGCCTGTCCTTGTGACGGTTCCACTGACACCATTTTGCAGCTCGCTGCGTTGTATAACTATGTTCTGGCCGCCGAACGAGAACAGAATGATATTGACCAGTCGCTGGAACACATCGAACAACAAGAAAAAGAACTCACTACCATAGTTGAAACGTACGAGAAGCAAATGGCAGATATCCTCGGTGGTCAAGGTGGAAACCTACGGACTCTCGACACAGGCCCTGCTGACACTGAGCGAGACAAAAAGTAGGTTTTCCTCTCATCAATGAGATGATTGCACTAACACATTCTTTATAGTTACATGCTCGCTACCGAGCTACATAACCACCTCGACGACCTATCGTCCTCGCTGACGCAGCTCATCGAATCTGTAAACTCGATGTCAGTAGGGCAAGGCAACACCAAACCCACGCCAGCAGAGGATCCGATGGCTCAGATCGCGCAGGTCCTCAGCAACCACCTAGAAAGCCTGCAATGGATCGATGGTGCCTCCCGTGAACTCGAAGAGAAGGTCGGAGAGGTGGAAAAGAGGATCAAGGATGTCAGTGGGGTGCCTCACGGTACTCCTGTCCCCGGAGGAAGTAGCAGATCGAGAGGCTTTGGATTGACTCGGTGATTCGGGCTCCTTGTCGACATGTATCTCTCCCACAGTTTCGTCTCTAGTGATGCAAGTATAGTATTATGCGCATTATGTAGTGTATACATTATATGATGTCGCCCATGTTCCCTCACCGCGCTCCCAGATGCTGTCGTCCTCCCACATCCTCAGCCGCCATAGGGCGATGGCTAAGGGAACTGTATCCGCCCTCAAGACCGTTTCCGCACCTGAGAGGAGTAGGAATGCTGGGCTCGCCAGGCGGTTCGCAGACCGACTATTGTTCGGCTCTGGAGTTGACGCGGGTCCGTGTTGGCGCCAACGTGCCCGCCGCTCGATCATAAGTAACTTACACAGCCACTCGTGTAATGCCGCGCGTTGTGTTCTTGAGGGGAAAAGGCTAATACCATTGTAGAGAGGGACCTTCATCGGTGTAACGACGTCCGGAAACCCCTGGTAGTCCTCCAGAGAATGGGAATGATACATCGTAGACAGCGGCAACGGGTCTCGCTTGAACGTCGTCGTCGGATGCTCTGAGAGAGGCTCGGGGAGAGGAGACGTGTTGGGCAGGGGCCGCTTCTTGGTAGCGGGGTCTCGGTTCAAGTGGGGGGACAACGAGAATGGCCACCGCATCCCCGTCTTCCACAGGCTTTCCCGCAGCGAATGGCCGAGAACTCTTTCCAAGTAAGTCGTCGCAGCAGCGGGGACTCAGCAGCGCACTGTGGGCGGGCCTGCAGTCTTTCGGCCAACAGCTCCAACTCCTGAAGGATTCGCAGGCGCAGCAGGTGGCCGATGTACTCTGGCAGCGAGGAAGGTAGTCCTATCGCAGCGGACAGTATGCGACGATGACTCTCTTGAGATGGGGTTTTTAACACGAGTTGAGAGTGAGAATAAGTGCAGTACTTCTCCTGTCAAATTCTTGTATGGCGGCGCGGCGACAGACGACGTAGTGTCCCCTTGCGGCTGTCAAGACCTTTGAACTTTGGGTGCTGTAGGCCATCGGGAACTAGAGTGTAACTTGGCCACTTGGAACCTGTCCGGGGGGAGGGCAGCCGCTTTACAGAAAGGCGGACCATAAAATCTAGTGCAGTCGGGTCAGTCGGTATCATTAGAGCCTAGACAAAGGCGACGTGCCGCTTGGGAGGTACCGCGAGGACAACGAACATTTGCGTATCGGGGTTGATAGCATCCGGACTACAGATTGTTAGCGGGCCTCATCGACGAAAAAAAAAACTGGTGAACGAATGAATGTACATACGGTAAGGGTTCGCGTACCACTCCCTTTCTTCTGCCGTCATTTCGCGACGAACATCGTCCTCAACTGTCCCATTCCTAGAAACAGTCCTCGTTTTTTGAGAATCAGGTAGTCTGACCTGTGGAGGTAGGCTTTTGTGCCGCCGGTATAGCTTGGGCTTGGTGACGGGATTGAGTTCATCGAGCAGGATGGAGCGGGAACGGCCAGAGCCAGAGAACACTGGGGGAGGGGGTAATGGCCGACGCAGGGATTTGGCACCCTGGGCAGGAGGGCGTAAAGGTCTGATGATCTCGCCTGCGGCAGACCTTTCCTTCAACCGCCGGAGCAGGCGCGGAATCAGTTGTCGCATCGCAAACGACGGTCAAGCATGGCGGCGCAGGGCGTGACGCCAGCAAAGGGGTGACGCCAACCGATACGTCACCACCCAACATAACGCGAAGCAATAAGGAACTCTGAGTACAAAGCGGGTCACCTGCACGTTCTATGGAAGAACCATAGAACCTGCCAACAGCAATCTCATATATCTAGAACCATGAGGCGGATGATCACCTCTTCCATTCTACTACAGTAACATACTCATATGGGTCACCCTTCCGAGCCCATCACGATTGCTATCGTTGGCTGTGGGCAAAGGGGAAACGTACGCACCCAACTATACCAACTGTTCCATTCCCTGATCCATTTCTGGGTTTCAACAGGCCTATGCGAGATATACTCTCAGAGAGCCCGCGAAATGCAAGATAGTGGCAATTGCAGAGCCACGATCCAAAACCAGGGCGCTCTTTGCGAGCCAGTATGGCGTCGACAGCAGCCTCGCGTTCGAAACTTGGGAACAGTTCCACAAAGCATCTGCCGAGACCATCCAGACGGTTGGAAAACGCCTGGCAGATGCTGTCCTCATAGCTGTTCAGGACCACTTGCACGCGGAACTCGTTGTGGAATTTGCTGCGCAAGGATATGATATCCTGTGCGAGAAGCCTATGGCCACATCGATCGAGCATTGTCTTCAGATCGAGGCCGCAGTAAAGAAGGCTAACATTATCTTTGGGATGGGACATGGTGCGGTTCTTTGTGTATGCGGTGTAGCGCCCCACTTACGATGACCAACTTTGCGCCTCTAGTTCTGCGTTATTCGCCGTACACTCGCGCCATAACAGACGTCGTTCGGTCAGGGCAGCTTGGCCAACTCGTTAACGCTCAGCAAATCGAGCCCGTAGGTCACTGGCACTTTGCACATTCCTATGTCCGTGGAAACTGGTCGAAGGAGGCAGACAGCAGTTTCTCGTTGATGACGAAGAGTTGCCAGTATGTCCTCATTTGATGAGTCAAGAGCCGGAGAACGTCGTGCGACTGATTTTTACCTATCTTTCAGTGACATAGACATCCTATGCCATTGGCTCTCGCCGGACACTCCTGTCCATGTGTCGTCTTTCGGTGGATTACAGCATTTCCGCAAGTCAAACAAGCCTGCCGAAGCTGGGGAGGCAACGCGGTGTTTGGATTGCACTTACGAAACCCAGTGTCCATATAGCGCAAAGAAGGGTAGGTCCCCCTTCTCAATCTGCAACCCCGCCGAAGTACTGAGCATGGGTTAGTTTATTTGGACAGAGTTGCTTCGGGTGAAGTAGGCTGGCCGGCGTCCCCTCTCGTTGACGGGATCCCAGATATCGAGAATATTACGAACGCGCTTCAGAACGGACCTTATGGCAAGTGCGTATATGAAGGCGATAACGACGTCTGTGACAACCAGGTATTGCCGAATTTTCCACCTTATATGCCTCTAATTATGCACCGATCCCTAGGTCGTCAACATCCAGTATGCGTCAGGCGCAACCGTATCTTTGACAATGATCGCCTACACCACATTGATCTGTAAGCGACAGACCCGTCTACATTTCACCCACGGAGAGATCATCGGCGATTCGGACTCGTTCACTGTGACGGATTTCCGAACTGGTCGAACGACCGTTCATCGACCAGTTTCCGAAGGCGGTGGCCACGGCGGAGGCGATCTCGGCCTGATGCGGACCTTTGTCGAAGCGGTTCGAACGAGGCAGCAGGAGTTGCTGGGCACGGATGTGGCGGACGTCCTCAAGAGCCATCTTACCGTTTTCGCCGCGGAGCATAGTCGGAAGACCAGAACTGTGGTCGACTGCGTGGAGTTTGAGAACGTCGTTCGTTCGGGCTGGTGACGGGAGTGTCACAACTTGGATAGCTGCCCAGTAGTAACCAAAAAGACATGGCTGTAGGATACACACGTTCGGCAGAATGACCACTTATTGGAATTTGAGGATGGGTAAAACGGATTACATTGACGACAGCGAGGGAAGTGCTAGGTATCGCGAGAATGTTAGGGATGTTTCGCAAAAGATGGGGTGTAGAGGACAGGTATCGCAAGATATCGCAAAACAATATGGAATGAGTGAGAGGGTTAAGCAGCGGTGGGCATCAATCGTAAATGTAGCAATAAAGCAGGTCAAAAAAAGCAGGTGGTAGATCGTGAAAAGTCATATCAATCTTGCAATTCGATCTCTCGTCGGATGCGCTCACGAACTTCTCGAAGGCCGCCAGCTTCCTTCTTGACTCGTCGTGGACTGCGGGTCAACATCTCTGCGCTGTCTTCCTTACCCCGGCTGGAGCCTGGGCTGGTCGGCATAAGCTTCTCACCGGATGTGTGTGCCGAAGCAGGCATCTCCAACCATTCTTGCCCGTCGACATCCAGTGGCTTGAGAAAGAATGGGCATAGGGACGTCAAGATGGTAAGGGATTCCTGGGCCTCGGCAGTAGACATAGGGACAGGTGATGACTTCAATACGGCGGAGGCCACCTCGGAGGCGGGCAAAGCTCGTCGCTTGCGAGTGGAGAGTCCGGCACTCTGTGTGGAGGGCCCTGAGAAAAGCCTGGAACACAGGATCAACACGGGTAGTAATTAATAAAAATGAAAACTTACATCCAAACGCTCTCAGCAACGCCGTCCAAGCGGCCGAGTAGCACGCGACGCCGCATCTCTTCTTGACTTAGCTTGAGCAGTTGATCACGGCTGAGTTTCCCCCCAGTAACATCCTTACTCTTGCTAGGTGTCTTTACTGGGGTACTGGTCAGAGACTTGTACCTGATACGTTCATAAAGTGCCTGTCGTCGGGAAGGAGGTCGGAGTCTGAGGGACAGTGGCGGCATTCGAGCCCCTCTGGTGGACAGGTGTGGATGGCAAGGAATCGCTTAGCTCTGCCTCGGACGGTGACGTAGAGGGTGTCCTTGGATGTCAAAAGGCCAGTCAAGTCTTGAAGCAAGGCGCGGCGCGAAGGTGTCTTAGGGAATTGAACAGAATTCGTGGCCCCGGATCCGGCCTTAGAAGCAGAAGATTTATTGGATGTGGGTGTATGTCTAAGATGGGAACCGAAGTCAGACATCTTCGCTGGTGACTTTGACGAAAATGACGCCCTCGAGCTCGAGGCTTTCGTTGGTGACGTAGGCGAAGGCGGTGTTGATAAAATCTTCACAGAGGATGGTGACTTGGGAGAAGCAGATGCAAGTAGTTGTGTAAGCTTCGAAGGTTTGGGGGGAACGATCAATTGTGGTAGATCAGCCATCGGAAGGTTTGGTGTCTGGTCTGCGTCTGCATGCAGCTGTAACCAGATTCAAACTAAATGCCTAGATAGCGCTGGTGGAGATCACTTACCTCGACCCAACGCCGCAGTTTCGACAGGACGACTTGCCGTCTCTTTTCACCGTCGGCGGTCCAGCGTGCGACGGAGGCCATGCCACTGCCCATACCTTTGTCCAGGTCCATTTCTACCTCGATACCGATGCCGTATGCTGGGATTCGTGATTTCGACGGTTTGGAGAAGTGGCTCGTAGGGCTGATTACGAAGCCCATGGACCCTCGCGTCCAGTCCTTCGGTTGCTGAGACGGGGCGGGATCTTCCAAAAAAGGGTTGGAGTCATCTTCCTCTGCTCGAGAAGGTTTGTTCGCAGGAGGAATCACATCCCCTCTCCACTCCCAGAGCCAACACAAACGAGAAAGATCATCCAAATCGAGCTTCACGGAGAGACCAGAATATGCGTTTAAGGTATGGTGATTCAACACATTGCGTAAAATTCCGGTTTCGGCAGAAGGCGAGACAGCACATGAAGCAAGCGCATGAGAAAGAGCATGTTGAAGAGCAGTCTGAATAGTGTAAAGTCGTGACAAGTGGGATGGAAGTGCAGAGATATCAGAGGTAGTTCCAGGAGTTTGACGGACAGAGACAGTTTTGAAGTGACTCGCTTTAACTGTGCTCGGAGGTGAGGGTGGTCTTGCTTTTACTGTCAGAAATTGGTTCGTGTAAGAGGAGTGGGAACTCACGCAGTCCTGAGTCTCTTTGGGGTTAAAACGGTATCATCTTCGTCGTCAGATAAAATTCGTTTCTTCTTTGGAGATATATGTAGCGAAGTGTAAAGATCAGACATGAGGTAGTGTACAACGACGACCAGACGGTGTGGGGGGAAGACTAACGACAAAAACACAAATTAATTCGCGTGTCGACGCGATCACGTGAGTGTTGTCTTTACTCAGACCGACTCGGAGACTGTCCGAGTCTTTGTTCTTCTGTACAGTCGTCAAAGGCCAAAAACTGAAAACATCAGCGCTGAGCTCTATGTCCACGTATGGGTAAGTATCACATTGCAAGAGGACGTTCTCCGGCAGAGCGGCATGGCCCCTATTTTTGGCAGGCCACTCGTCCTTGAGTGGCACACCCGGCGCTGGAGGCGTGGTGAGCATATGTTTCACACAGGGGCACGGCTTATAATTGGTGCTGTCACGTTTCGTGTGTTAGAATCTAATTCTCGAAGCGTTGAATGGATGGCTCGACATAGTAACTCGATCCGAGTTATCTGCGCTCAATTCGCATTAGGGCACGGGGCGCCCATGTATTTGAGTTCACAAACGCCGACCGTGGGTCTTCGCAGAACTTTAAGTCACTGCCTACTTCGCCACGCCGTCGCCCGCAGTCATATGTGCGAGTATATAAGACCTAATCTGTAAGCTGGTTCACGTGTTGAACTTGCACTTCTAAGCCCCACATAAGGTACACTGCTCTCGCAGCACCATCTTCTCATTTTCCCTGTAAGCTGTATTCCCATATGGATTCCGTAAATAAGGCAAGCAAACAAGAACAATGGTAAGGTTTTGCAAATGGCGTGCTTCGGTTGACGGGGGTGGTCCGCTGATGGTAAATTTGTTAGGCGAGAACTTCTGGCTAGGGTTCAGGGTACGCACCGCGAAGACCCAGCGCCTTCTCTTTATTTATGTGCCAACAGAGCTCGCCAGGACTACGGCCGATGAGAACACGCAGCTTAATGATAAATTGAGGGATTTGGAAGTCGAAGTAGCGGTTTGGAAGCAGCAAGCCATCTCCTCGAGGAATGCTCAAGACTACGAGAGCAAGCCCGTTTTTCGAAGGTCTGTTGCTTTCGATAATGGTGCCGAAGGGAAGGACGTAAGTGCCTGTATTATCTGCTCAGACCGGATCCAACCTGACGAGAGCAAACCTACAGAAAAACTATCGCGCTCTGTGTGATTGACGGCACTCGTAGCGTTTTTTCTCCGAACTACCTGGTTCAAGGCGAGGAAGGTGGAAGGAAGGCTGGGCAAGAGATTGTTCAGGGGATTATCGATCACCTTGCCAATGACGGGTCCCTTCAAGTTGCAAACGTCAAGGTTTCCATCGTTATATATGTCATGAGGTCCCGACTTCGGAACGAGCTGATCGCGGGTGACACCTGTACCGCTGAGCAGTTCGACGGATTTTTCGTCGGCTTGAATGAAACACGACACCTAAATGTAGTTGAAGGTTGGCAGCAAGAGTGACACTGATAAAAAGATAGAAGGTGGGCAACAAACTAACCACTGGCAGGCCTGAAGCCTCTGACATTCTTCACTACAGATTATCTCCAACTTTTCGCAGGTCTCACGCAGACCGTCCGTGTCTTCTTTAGCGGTTCGTACAACCTGTCGTGCGCATTGCCGACCTGACATTCGCTGCGATTGCTCAGGTGGGAACAGCTCTCATTACTTGTCCGTCATGGCCACCCTCGAAACGTGCAATGCTTCTGGCAAGCTGGTCATTCTGCGGAGTCAAACCGGCTCACCTTACGGCGCGTCTGCGCGCATCCCATCTATCATGCTACCTGGCCTGTTTACTGCTGGACAACTGGTACCGGTAACCCCTAAACATACTGCTTTTTCGCTCCCCATATCGGAAGCCGATGAGCCCGATGCCTGGACGCCATCTCTGAAGCCTTTCAGCCTGAACGGACAACGCAAGCAGACCACCATCGATCCAACTCTGGTAAGTCCTGGACCATTAAGCGCAGTGGCGATGCTGAAGGACTGGCGCAGCCATTGTACAAGCGTAAGCATCCAGCCTCGAATGCTGGCTTACTCTGACCCCTGCTTCTAGAAAACCCACCCCCCTGCAACGAGCACTACCTCATGGCGGCCTGCTCTAAAGAAGTAAGATGGAGGTGAAATCTTTAGGATGTCACGCTGAAGGCACAACTAGGGCCGCTGCAAATATTCCCATGAGTATGATTTGACAGAAGATCAGCTCGCTACACTCTCCAGAAATGCAAAGCAATCCCCGTGCTGGTTCTTAAACAACGGTACGCTGCCGCACGCCAGTCCTTGTTCTAATCATTATAACGAGAGTGCGCAGATCGCGAGTGTCCGTTTGGCCCGAGTTGCTGCTGGGGCCATGTCTGTCCCTTCGGCATCAAGTGCCAGTTCTCGCTCAAGGACAAATGCCGCTTCAAAGGACGTGAGTGACACGATGTCAACTTGCGGACAGAACGCTGATATCATTATTTCCAGCCGGAATGCACCGTCCGAGGGGCGACTATCTCTAAGCCCCTCCAACGTATAATGATTCGGCTGCTAAAGCCAGTAAGATTGGATAAATATTGAAAGACTGTAGGAGGACATATTGTCGCGATTTTGGACAGTATTTCGTATAAGATCACGATAGGTTGAAGATTCGGTTTTGAATCGAACTGATTTGATTGATTGATTTTTGATCGCGGGTGGAAACGTGCCGTTAGTACCCGTGGGAATATCGATATATCACTTGCGGTAGCGACGCTTTGTACATTACTCACACTCTTTCGACCTTGGCGACTACACAGCAACTGAACACATTTACGACCAATACTTATCATGGCCGACAGACTCGAGGATGCTGAAGATTTTGCGGCTATCAACACTCCTGGTTGGCGTATTTCTTTCGTCGTCGTCCTATTTGTCTGGTGCCAACTATCACAGGATACAAGCCCGCAGCGGGTAAAACCGTGGACGAATATCGCAATCTAGATGCCAACGATGAAAGTTTGGCGCGTTGGAAGGCTAGCCTTGGACTTGATGCAGCATCCAGCGGTGACACTAGTGGGCCCAAGGTAGCTCATGATATCATCAAAGGAGTAGCTTCCCTTTCATCTGGCTTTCACTTAGCTTTCCGTCCTAAGTTTGGAACTTACCTCCCCCACACTTCCGGAAGGGAGGACGATCAATATTGATTTTACTACCGAGTCTCAGCGAGAGTATTACAAGAACAACCCCATACAGGTGAAGGAGGGCGCGCCGTACAAGTGAGTAGAACACGTCCCCCTGGGAAGTGTCACTGAAGTATTCTCTCCTAGGGCTACTATCACGTATAAAGTCAACCACTCCATTGTTACTGTACGGGTCCAATCGATAGATACTACCACCACGAGACTGACAACAGGATCAGGGTGCTCGTTACGTCCAAGTGACCAAGGGCTCCATCGCCAAAGGTAGGCTAATCAGAAAAGCGAAATAAAATAAAATCGACTTGTCCTAATATCCGATGTAGTCAAGGTGGAAGCGATGCTCGGCTCCTACAGTGCAGACTCAAAGCCGCGTGTTACGGAAGTTATCAACGATGAGTTTCCTTCGGGGATGGTGGCCAGGGGAACGTACAAGGTTATAAGCAAAGTCATTGACCTCGATGGAAAGGAGTGGCTCGGTACGCCCATCTCTGATCTACATGCACACGCATGGATAACCGTTGTATTACCTAGACTGGGAATGGCGGCTCAAGATTGCGAAGGATTGGTGAGCCGGTGACCCCCCACCCCCAGTACCTGGCATAATCTACGGATTTGTGGATGTCGTGTGAACATAATGTAGCTCCCCACCTGTTTTCCCACCTGTTTTCATTTTTCATTTTTCTGTACGTCGTGGTTAGCGTGGATGGATACAGCCAAATGATAAGATAAGATCATCTTTTGGTCTCTCACATGTTGCATGTGCCTGTACAATTCTGAGTTCCTGTCGTGTCGACCGATTCTGTCGATGGCATTTCTGAGATGCCACCGCCTGCGCCCTCCTCTGCGACCGCTCTCCTCAAGGCTGGTACCAGATTTCATCCGGACAGGGCGCGTCTATGCGCCCTTCTCTACCTCTGGCCCCCCCACAGCCCCGACAACATGGGTGGACCGGCTTCCCCCCAAAGTGCAACCATACCTCTATCTCACTCGGATTGACAAGCCCATCGGAACTCTCCTGTTGTTCTATCCTTGCAGTGCGTCCGTCCAGCCCTCTCGACCATTTGTGAGAGCCATGCGACGACACGAGTCCCTGTAGCCTGGTCCATCACCATGGCCTCGTACGCGTCCAATGCGCCACCATCTGTTCCCCTGACATACATAGCCCTGTTCGGCACCGGCGCTCTGATAATGCGTGGCGCGGGATGCACGATCAACGACCTGTGGGACCGGAACCTGGACAACGCCGTCGGTACGTCTGGCCAGGAGAACCTCATGCATGCCATGCCGACTGACGTCGAAACCCCAGAGCGCACCAAAACGCGTCCCCTCGCCCGAGGGGACATAACGCCACGTCAGGCCATCGCGTTCCTCGCGCCCCAATTGACCGCGGGACTCGCAGTGCTCACGCAGCTGAACTGGTACAGGTACGTTACGCAACGTGCGAATCTTCCCCAAAGCCGAGCCGAAGGGACTCACTCATCCGCCCCATACCCCATTATTGTGCCAGCATCCTCCTGGGCGCCTCCTCGCTGTCCTTGGTGACTATCTACCCACTCATGAAACGCGTCACTTACTGGCCGCAAGCCGTCCTCGGTGCTGTCCTTCACCCCCATTTCCGCCAGTTGCCTGGCCAACTTAAAACCTCTTCCTCTCCTTGTTGCCGTTTGCTGATAGGTCTCGCGTTCAACTGGGGTGCGCTCCTCGGTTGGTCTGCAGTGGCTGGCGCCGTTCACTGGCCCGTGGCAGTGCCACTATACGCGGGTGGCGTGCTCTGGACGCTCGTGTACGATAGCATCTACGCGCACCAGGACAAGACGGATGACATGCAAGTGGGCATCCGCTCGACGGCACTGTTGTTCGGCGAACATACGCGCTCGATACTTGCTGCGTTTTCCGCGTCCTCGGTCGGCTGCATCACGCTCGCGGGATACCTGAACGCCCACTGGCGTACCATTCTTCCTTGGAACTGGTCTCGCTGCAACGCAGCTCGCTCTTATCATACGCAGGACAGATTTCAACGACCGCACAAGCTGTAGCCGAGGCTTTGTAGCGTGTGGGTGGGTAGGCTTTTGGGTGTGGATGGGTGCTCTTGGTGACTACATCTGGTTACAACTTGAAGCAAACGGAGACGACACTGCCTCGCAGGACAAAACAAATACAAAATCATAGAAATGCATAATACTACAACAAAAGTTTCTAAGACATTTGAAAACGTAAAATTCGTAATGAGTCATTCAGAAAGAAAAGGTAATCAATGGTAGGATTTGGGAGTGATGGATGTGGTAGAAAGAAATTTAAATGACTAGTGTTGACTCCCGTAGAATATAACAGCAGTAAGTTTAAAGCATCGGATAAAACAACACCAGTCTACGCGGACTGATGGAAGGATACAGCAGAGTGAGTCCTGGATTTCAGCCAGCCTTTAAAGCTGACTACCAGCACTGTCCAACAAAATGCGAAACATGTGATAGCAACAGCAACATTGAGGAACATCATGACATCTAAAAGCCATATCATCAGTTACCATCATAGCATTCGAAACCAGAGTATAGCTCACCATCGTAACCCCGACGCATAGCAGCGAATGTAATTTCCTCGTCGCTCATGATAAAAATCAGACCCCCACATGCAAGGAAGAAGCCGGCAAGAGCTTCCGAAGGAGGACGCGAGGGAAGAATAGAACGCGGTGGGCTTATCCAGACAAAGAAGTAGGTTAAGCAACGCAGAAATGCAAATCCAGTGAGGCAATAACCCCAGAGTGCATGTATTTGGACCTGTTCGTAATGTTAGCGCGTGCTTTCAAGCGCATGGATGCGGCTCCTACCTGGAAGAGATACTTCTGGAAGTGGGCACTCATTGCAGCTCCGGTTACACCAATGACCAAGGCGGGGAATGGGTTGAAGCTAGCGCCGTAACTAGCAGGCTCTGCGACGGCATCAATGTTCCTGTTCGAGGCCATGAAGGATGCGGTCGATACCGCGGCGAGCCATCGGCGTAGACGACGGGATTCGAGACCCATCCCAATCAAGCCCGCGAACCAAAACATGACGGCAATGCTGATATGCTGAACTTGTTTGGTTGTATAAGGGTCGCCGGGTTGTGCGCCGAAACGCTCCATCCAGGTGTTGGTGATGCCGTAAAAGAATATGACAAATGACTCGACGAACTCCGCGGAGACATGCTGACCCGTGGGAGCGCGATTCCACGCCCAGCCAAACTCGGAGAACGATCCAAGGAAGCGGGCAAAGGTAAGAAGACCGTAGCACCAGAAGATACCGCCCTCTGAAATAGAGTCCTCAGTGCATGGCAAATCGGAGAGATTGGACCGGACTTACTGATGATGTGAGCGAGGCATCCGTTGATATAGTGTTCACGGCAACCACCAGTATAAATGACTACTCCATGCATCAGCTGAGCGAAGCCGGCTAAAACCAAGGTCCGCTCCGAAGTCGCGAAAACTAGTTTACCGAGGCGACGTGATAGGGGAATGTCATCGGCAAATTGACCTGGTTCCCGGATGGTATCATCAGAGTGTTGAGAACCACGAGAGAAGCGGTGGCCGACCAGCGTGCAGTCGGATGCCGGAGTCTCCGGTGAGTCTTCCGAGTGACGCCGAATATCGTTTACCCATTGAGCGGTCTCGTCTTCATGGATGGTCCCAACGTTGGTCGTCGCAACAATACGGCGATTGTGGTGGACATTAGACTTGAGGTCCTCGTCTAGATCCCCGGTCTCGTCCGCAACCAGATTGATGTATTCCGCATTACTCATCCGGAACACGTGATCGTGTCCTTTGCCAAGGACAACGGAATTCCAGAAAGAACGGATCGAGAACTTTCCACCTCTCTCCATAGACCTGATGTAGGAGAGAAAGCGCGTGGCCGCGGCAAACGTATCAATCGCCGAAAGGGTAAACGCTAAAGCGAGGACAAGGTATCCATAAGTGCAATGCATTTGCCCCTCGTACCTGCGGAGGGGGATTTGTTAAAAAGGTTTCAAGCGAAGAAGATCACGGGACTGACATGTTAGGAGTGAGCTTCCGGTATAAAGCGCTTGCGCCGCAGCCCAAAACAATAAACGTCCAGAATAACATTACGGAAAAGCCATGCCAGGCATTATTCACGGAACGAAGAGCAATTCCTGTCGCAGGCAATCAGAATAGATGCGGTGGGGGGGGCGACCAGGGCTGACCAGCTGGGAGGGCACCAAAGAAAGCAAGCGTCATCATTAGCGCATGCAAAACCATGAGACCAGGATGTCTCTTTTCTCCAGAACCGTGGCCATCGATATCGATAGACCAATAGGAAGGGGGAGTCGGGGCGTGGTAAAGGAGAACATCGGTCTCATTGAGCTCGACAACAGGGGCCACATTTCCGTGACCGTGACCGTGACCATGCTCGGCCCCATCGCGAATTGACAGTGGAGAAAAGGGGACACCGACATCTTCCCTCGTCGACAATCCAGAAGGATTCCGGATGGCGAGATCGACCAGATATTCGATCGATGAAGGTACCGCGACAGCATGGTCCGCTACGTATAGGGCAAGAGAGGGAAGAAGAAAGCCGAGCGTAAGACCGTGGAGATGCATGGAGGGGAGACGAGAGAGAGAGGAGGGGAAGGGAGAGAGGGGAGATAGAGTAATGGACCAGCGGGATCAGTCGGCGACAGCTACTACTACATTTTTAAAAGGAGAAACCTGCTGAATCTTGCACGGCAGATCTCGGGACGAGCCTTTCCACCAAGCCAAGCTACACTACTAATATAAGATTACACAAGTACCGAGTGCAAACGCAAATGGAAAGCCTAACCCCTCTTTCAACTAAAAATACATGGTGTACCGTAAATAACATGCTGAGGACGAGTTACTTGACTAGCCGAGGTTTGAGCCGAGGGGTTGAGACGTGAGCGGATGAGTCATCACACCAACGCTGCAAGCTGCAAGACTTCACCTTCACATTGGCCGGATTCAGAATTCTTCGCCCTTCTTTCGGGTCTTATTCGCCATGGATGCGACTCACCTCAACAACTCCCCACCCTACAGTACATGTTGGTCCCCGAAGTCAGACCTGGAAAGTGCTAGAAGATCAATATCAGCCATCTAACTTAGGCCTATGAGTCACATTGGTTCTGAGTTGACCCACTTTCAACCCGCCCATCGTGATCCTTCTTGCTTCTTGGACTCCGCGTCAACGATCCTACCGTTCTTTAGGACCCATGGGATTATGGTTTAGTTGTTCTCGAGCCGTCAACCTAGAGCAGCCTTGAGGCTTGAGCATATGTCGGGATCCTTTACTGTAAGCGGTTAGTTCGCGCTTGTACAAATGTTGATATAGCAGGGCGCTAACTCGTGGAGCACATGACCACTTATCACCGCCTACTCAACGCTACCGTTATCAGTGGGGATTGATAGACAAAGTGATTACTCGAGCGTTGATCCGCCTTCGCACGTGGGCTCACAACTGCGGCCACATTCTGTTGGTCCTCTCGAGCAACCTTTTCGTGGCATAACGATACGGGCTTGTGACGTCATCCTAGGGGTGCGGGCTGGCGGGTGAACTCGAGCCCGGATGCCCTGCTCCGGACTGCACCGAGGTCATCTATTGTTTGCACCACGGAATATATGTAGTTCTCACTGAACCTCTCGGCTTTTCAAAGATTCAGCATCGAAATCTACTTGGCCATCGTGTTTATCGATGTCGTGAGAGCTTAGTTCTGTGTGGTTTTCTCCGTCCTCGATCCGCGTACGACCAAAGTGGGACCTATAGTTCCTGACCACTGTTCGTCAAAGGTTCGCCATCTAAAAGGATCTGCATTTATGCATCCGCAACACGCTGCTAATATGACAAGGTACTGTGTGGATCAAAGCCCGTGAGAGCCCGTGCGCCAAGATTTGCTATAAGAAATTACAGCTCCGGCTCGCCCCGAATCCTTTCCGCACACACCCCCGCATTTGTTGAAGGAGTCGAGCACGGTGACTCCTCTCCTCTATAGCATTCTCTAAGACCGTCATTATGTGGTCTAGTGATTCTGCTGCAACAGGGACAGTGTTCAGTTGGCCGCCCAATTCTGAGACCACTTGTTTCTGGTATCTCAACAACCATCATTCGCAATAAAATCACGGGAATTGGCTAGCGAGTAGCAAGTGGCACTTCTGCATACCATTCTATCACCTCATGGCTTCAAGACTCGATTGAGCCTTGAACCCTCCGTCCCAGACATTTCCTACCGAACTGCCAATATGCTTCCATACTTCTTTTGACGAACGGTCCTGTTATCTAAGCATCACTTTCTCTGAACTACGCACCCGATTGGCAGAAAAACTAGGGTGGACCCCGCTAGCACTGGGCTAGGAACTCGATTCTTTGTGTCCAGATATTAGCTTTGGTGTTAGCTGAGGACGTGGAGCTTTTCTAGGCAAATTTCTTTTGTGGAGACCTCGATGGCAAGGTCAGCAACAGTTAGTCATGGTGACGGACTGAATTCAGACCGATTCATATGACGGGACGTGCGGACTGGTCATTGACGGCATTGTGACCCCCTCCCCCCACGGCTTCTTGATGTCCCTGACGAAAAGGGCTTTTTATTATTTCGGACGTGAGTCTGTGACTTCATGCCTTTACTGTGACCGAAGTGTGTGCTGCGTTGGTTCTTCCCCGCAGTACATTACTTCCTGGTCCATTCTACTCCGGCAGGAGGGCCCACGCGACTAATGCATGGTCGGTGCGCGTACTTTACCCTACTTTTACCCTACTGTAGATACCCCACGTGTTAAAGGCGTGCGTTGCTATCATGGTGCGCTGCCCACGTTCGCTGTCATGATTTTGTGATGTGGTATCTGGAAAGCAGGGGTGATATTATGCCGTAACCCACGGGTAGCCCCGGTCGAGAACGAGTGCAGAGGGCATTCCAGAGCGACCTGGTTTCAAACTACATCTTGGTCAGAAGCAACGAGAACTTGAAGGGGGCGCAGATCACCGAAACCAACTATGGCATATAGTAATTTGAAATAGCACATTGGACAGACCAAGAACTTATTTAGGACAATGACAATGCGTTCAACACGCAGGTCAAATGGTAAGGACAAATACGGAGTGTCCAGACACGGTGTGAGGAGCTTGATTCACTCGCGTGGAATCGGTACGAGAGATAAGAGCCCCCCATTGACAAGCTGCATTTACGTCTTCCGGTCACGAGTCGCAGTCCGGAGCACGAGCTGAAGTTGTGTCTTACCTTCAACACACCGGGGGTGAAGACGATCGCCTCCCGTTTCTGTGCTGGAATTCCTTCACTCCCCTGATCCCCCGACTTTCCCGTGGGATACGTCTATAACCGAACACGGGGGGACAAGCGGCGCAGCATGCGAATCGTACGTCCGGGATGCTAATTGATAGGCAGTCGTAATACCTGCTGTTGTTGTTGCCATGCAGCGCAAGCACGTGCGTAGCGGAGAGTGTGATGTTGATTGCCTCTTTGAGTAGGCTGGAGCTCCTGCTCTTGTGCACCGCGAGCGTCCCGGGGATAACAAACACAGAAACGAGGGCGGAGAGAATGACGGACGATGACGGAAAAGACAACAACCACGGAGGTTTTTGTTCCGGATCTTGCGAAGAAAACTGTACAGTCCAAATGGGTCAAGGGTATCGTGAATAGGATCCGGAGCATCTACTTTATGCAAATATGCTTGTACCTTGCAACGGCCGAGAGCACTTGGGTTCTGGTCCTTCTGCCAGAAAGACTGGTTTCTAGGAAAGGGGGAGTCTAACTGAGTTGACAAGAATATGGCCCTCCACATGGTTGAAGTTTTTGATGTTGTGACCTGGGAACATTTGCTGCCGAACAGTTTAATTCGTGGAGCTACATACAGCGTGTCGGCAACTCTACAAAAAATCATATCGATTCACATGACTTGTCATCACTTACTGGAAACTAGAAGAAAATAAAAACGAAAAACGAAAACTTCGAGGCTCAGTGCCCGAATCCAAGATGAGGACTGCCGTAATTCCCGTATGTACCAGCGTTGCGCTCCATTATCTCACGGAGTGGGCCCAGCAGTCGCGTAAACGCTTGCGCATCCAATCCTGCCACCTTAAGCCCAGGGAGATTTGAATCCGCCGGCCGGCGGATAGCTCTCACCGTGGCCGCCCGGGGTGCCAATCTCAAGAGTGATAGTTCTGTACGTGGGGACAGTTAGCGCGATATAGAAAGAGAGATCGGACAATGCGCACCGCCGAAATAATCTCCACGCGACAGGTGCCCCACAACGATCTCTCGCGTCTCGCCATCATCACCCTGATGGGTTTTCGTCACCTCCGCCTCCCCTTCCTCGACGAAAAAGAAAGTGTCGCCCATCTCTCCCTGCCTGACGACCGCCTCACCGTCCTCGTGTGCCTGGCTCACCAGGGCGTCCGCGATTTTGCTGCGTTCCGTCGGCGATAACGAAGACAGAAGGGTCACCGTCGACAGGAATTGCTCGTACATCGTCCGTCTGCGATGCGCAGCGTTCAATATGATCGTTCGAAATGTGATACGGTCGAGACACCATAACGTAGAGGGCTCGACCGCGACAACAGACGCCGCACGGGGATGTCCATACATCAGGGCCAGGTCTCCGAATGATGTTCCTGGCGTGCACTTCTGCACGAGTTTTCCAAACTGGGCGTGCTCTTCCTCGTCAGGTGGCGGATTACTGGACCCCCAGGGGTGGCGTCCTGAAGGGGGTTGCGGCGTGCGGATGTAGCAGTGCAGCAAGCCCGACTCAACGACATAAAAGTAGTCGCCGACATCGCCCTGGCGGATGACGACCTGCCCCGCTGTGAACATGCGTCTCGCGCATGGCATTGAGCACGCCGGTTTCCTGCTCCTCGTCAAGGTCACGAAATAGGAAGTTATTCTTGGTGGACGCTCTGATTCGCCTGAGTTGATCTTCTGTTTTCCGATAGACGGGCAACGGCTGGTGGTTCTCGCTATCGACGGAAATAGGCTCTGCGCTCACGGATGTTCGTCGTTGCATGACATTAAAGCCTGGCGGGTGTAGATAATCTCCAGGAGCTGGTGACTGGCTTGGAGTGATGTGGTCGAGGACAGAGTATGGGTCAACTGGACTCGGATCAGAATCGAAGCGGAAACTGGGAGCGGGAAAGGTGGCGGTCGTGGCGGTCGTGGTGGTGGGGTCGGGCATACCATCGCTGGAGAACAAGCCATTTCCTGAGATGTTCAGCGTACCAAAGGCGCCCTGGGAAGCCGGTGTTTGCAAAGATATGCGGCGTGGTTCGAACGGGTCTGTGAACGGGGAGGTGGCAGAACGGATGGGCTGGGGTGCAATGGGGGCGTCGATGTAATGGTTTGGCGGGAGATTGGCTGCTAGAGAGGGGCGATGTGCGAGCGCGTCGCGGGTGCGAGTCCTTTGCTCTTCGAGGCGAGATTGAAACCAGGTTGCACAAAACTGGAGGACGTCCTTCGGCTGAACGCGTTGGACGTCCCTGGTCAAATCAGCGATGAGGGTATCAAAGGTAGACATTGGGCTCGTTCAGAATTTGTCGAGAGGGTCGACTTATAAGAACAATGCGGCGCTCCACGTCCCACGATCCCTTTTCTTACTAGTACAAGCAGGGACTTGTTTCCTTCCGGGCGAGTGTACCGCTGGTACGCTTCCTCCCTCTGTAAATGATGGGTCGGTGGTGCTGTGTGTGGGTCGTGATCGGGCGCTGCGTCGGGATCACCAGTGTCGATGAGCACAGCATATATTTACTCCCGGGACCAACGAACACAGCCAATCGCTTCAATCAAGTCGGGGGCACGTGGCTCAGACTAGTCCTGCACTGGATCCATAGAAACATCGTGTCTATCGTCTATCTCTTCTCTTTTCCCACTAACTTCCATGTCAAATGCCGCACATGCACCTGAACAAGACGTAGGAGGTGGTGATGGTTTGCCAACTTATGAAAACCTTGCACAAGCACATGGCCCAAATTCGAGGTACGGCAATCACGGGCCTCGATTGCCTCATAGCTTATCCCCTCTGTAAGGTTCGGTCGATGGAGAAGTTGGGTAGAAAAGAGGTGAGCTTACGTCCTCCTCTACCGTGTCGCCAAGAGTCTTAACTTTCAAAGAGCTGCTGAGAGGTATGCCGACGTCACTCCAGAGGAATGGGAGCGGCGGAAGCAGAGAGGTTGGGGCGATGGCATAGCAGAAGACGTACGCACCGCTTGGCTTGGCTTGCCCTCTGCCATCTCGTTTTTCCCCATTTAACCCACCCAATTGGCATAGGCTGTACCTGGAGGCGGTCCCTCGACACCAGGGCCTTCCACATCTATCCCGACACTTAGACTAAATACTGACTTTGACGTCTTGCCAAGCCCGCCAGTCCAACCAGATGAATCGCTTGAATATGACCCTACGCAGCCTATACTCGGCGAGTCATTGCGACCCGCTCACCTTGGACTGCATTACCTCGGCTCCCGCTTTCTTCCCCACTCTACTTCTCAGATACGCGCACTATTACCCCTACTCGGGGACCGTCTTCTCCTTATCGGTCACGATGATGGACTTTCTGTGCTCAACATGTTCCCACAAGAATGGACCGACACCGGGCTGCAAACCAGGGGTCCAGGAGAAGCCCACGCTTACCCCATCTGGACGGGAGAAGGGTTAGTCGTCATGACTGTCCGATATTAGGGGCATTGCCTAGACAACATTCTTCAGAGTTTTTCAAATGTCGCTTCTTGAGATGGAAGAAGTTGGCGAGAGCACACCCCAAGGCGTTGCCTTGCTCTTGGTTGGTTCCGACCTAGAAAATGGGAAAGAGCAAGAGTCTACCCGAACCCTGCGCATGTATAACTTGGCAAGTCCTCATCAGCTTAGCGAAGTGGGCGATTTCTCCGAAGGTACGCTGAACCGGACCGATGAAGCTCTCTGATATTCAGGGGGCTGTGCAGGGCGTCAAACCATTGGACCTCCACCGGCCACCTAACTGGCACCCACATCGGTCGACGACGAAGAAGCACAAGCCTTCCGGTAGCCTGGCAAAAAGCTTGAGATCGCTCATGACAGATACATCGCAAGACCTCGAGCCACCGTCTTCATATCAAGCGATGCTACAGGGTTCACCAGGTAGTAGCTCTCGAATAGCTGAATTAAGACCACGTCTGCAGGAACACTCGTCTACACTTGACTCGGGCTGGGACGTTGTGGACGATCTTCCACTCCGATGGGCGACCGATTATGTGCCCCTCGCCGCTCCTGGGTCTCGACTCATGAATTCGCCAGTCTCAACATATGCTCTCTGGCGGAACGACGATCAGGCCCGTGGCAGTGCGTTATTAGCCGTCGCGGTCAAGTCGGCGATATTACTATACGAATCACCAAAAGGCGAACGAGCGTTCCGATTTGTCAAGGTGAGCCGTCTCCTCTCAAGGAATTTGGGAGCACCTAATAGAAAACACCCCCCCAGGAATTCTACACACCGCTCCTGCCTCGCAGCATCGCGTTCGTCAATCAGAGCCTTCAGGACAACCTTTCCCGAAGCACTTCAGAGGCGAGTGGCTTCGCGCGTCCCACGTCACAGCACCTACGAGCCTCGCGCGGCAGCATGCGGCAGCGCCCGACGTCGCTCATGTCGACGGTACTCAACCCACAACTGAGCCTCTTCATCGTGTTCGAGAAAAAAGGTCGGCCTGATACGCATCATCAACTCCGCAGTCGGCGAGGTCGCCCTCTTCGAAGAAGCTAACGCTCATTGCTCGCGCGACTCCCTCTCGCCCTCGCAGTCCTCAGGCCTCGGGCTCTCGGCCCGCCGCTCACGCACGTCTCTCGACGGCTTCGGGCTCGCGAAGGACAACCGAGGCTCTTGGACGCTCCCCGCCAGACTCGATCTACCCTCCAGCAGCACAAGTACCACCCCTGACGCGGCAGATCCGTGGGACTCCCCAGTGACGCCCGCCGCTGCTGCGCCTGAGCCGCAGAGCGTCTACTTACTCACGCGTGGGAAGCAGACGTTCGTACTGCCCTGCCCGCTGCCCGCCAACTTGCAAGCGACGGCGCCGCTCATGACCTTCTCGTGGCGCTCGCACCCGACGTTCGTCGCGCCACGGGTGATCGAGGTCGAGAGCGGCGGCGATGGTGGTGGCGGCGGTGAGGGCGGTCTTCCGAGTCCGTGGACGCCGGCGCTGGTGCAGAGGCAGATGTTGCAGCTCACCGCGTTCAGCGAAGACGGCCTCGAGGTCCAAGAGACGCCCCTCTCGTTCTCGATGAAGGAGAAGGCGCGGCTAGAGGAGCCCGTCGTGTCGGAGGTCGTCATTGGCGAGACTGGCTTCCTTTGCGGAGGAGGGCACTGGCACCGGCCGTACGACGCCCCCCTGAGCCGCTCGTATTCCGTGCGCAGCGGGGTTTCGTTCGACAGCATTGCGACCGAAGAGGTCATCTCGCGACTCGAATCGGATAAAGGGATCTACGGGTGGCAGCGGAGGGGATTGGAGGATTGGAGAATCTTTTGGATTGGCGGCATGGGTGAGGAGCAACGGACAAACGATGATGATTAATGGACAGAGATACCTATGGCGCAACGTGCGTGATTGTAAGTAGAAAAAGAGAGCAAAAGGTGACATCCTTAATTGTCCGGAGCGAGCGTGATATCCAAATGCAAGTATCAAGTAGTAGTAGTAGTAGAGGTAGTATATGCGAGTATGAATCTTACAAAAGCAACACAAAAGTTCGAATTTGAAGTGCTGAACATGGGAAACATCACCGTCGTTATGATCATGTAGGAGGATTGTCTTTGCCTCGAAGAACAACAAACGATTTGGCCGGCGGCGCCTCAGAAGTGCCACTGGTCTCGTGTTCACCAGCCATCGGCTGAGACGACTTCCTGCCCCGGACAACGACGAACGACCGTCCAGCGTCTTCGGAATCCTCCGTCGGCGCGACATCTTCTGGACGGGCCTCGTCGCCATCGCTATGCCGACGCGTCTTGCGCAGCTGGAACCAGTGCCGCTTCCTGGGCTGGTTCACTTCGGAAGCATCGTCGTCCGAAACCGGGCTGGCAACTTCCGAGAGCTGCGAGTGTCGGCGGAACGACGACGGTCCGGTGGCAGCCCCACCCTGCGATGTCCCCACCAGTAGTCTCGGTGGTGCAGGAGCGTGCTCGATGATAGCAGTTTGCGACTTCTTGCGGACGTGGGGTGCCATAGCTCCAGGAGGAAGGCTGGAACGGGGCTGGCGCTCGGCCATTGCGAATGAGGGAGTGACCGACGGAATGGATTCGTGTGAATGTCTCTGAGGCGTGGGCGGGTGATCTGCGGATGCAGACGGGAACGTGTGGACCGAGCCAGTTGCGATGGAATATGGGGTGTCGAAATGTGAGCGACCACCTCCTACACGCGAGAAACCTGTCTTCCCCGGGGATTCCGGGGGAGTTCCATTGTCCCCGACGGGGTTGTAGCCCGGCCTTGGGAAAGGTCGCCACGCGCCCATTATAAATCCGGTATCGCTGTCGTTCTCTTCTCTGTATGGGCGAAGAGCATGCTCTGGTCGGAAGATAGAGGGGGGTCCAGATTGGGTAGTCGTGGAACCTTTCCGCGTTGCAAGGGGTAGTGTCACCTGGGAAGTCATCGGGGGGAGGTCGGAGTGCGTCGCACGACTACGAGGAGTCCGCCCCCTGCGAGAACCGCAGCACCCCAGGAGACCGCAGACACCGATAAGCCCACTGTCGACGGTGTGACGACTGTGATCGAACCCTATCCTGCCGAAAATCCGTGTCAAGGCCTCAATGATTTTCCAGATCAACAGTAGAACGAAGGCCAAGTAAACGAAGGATAGAGTGAACAAAATCACATAGGCCACCCATTGACCCGCTTCGATACCGATCGATACCTAGACATTAAAAGAAACGGATCAGGGGCGGAAGCAGAGGTGGAGCCACGAAATACCTACTGCCGGTGTTAGAATAACAAGTAAGACAGCAACCACGATCCGAGTTACACATAAAAGGAAGCTAACCAAGCCCATACTTGCTCCATGGCCCCATGGCAGCCAGACACTAGTGACAAGCGCCGAAACGACTTCGATTATTAGAATGATGATGGCCTGAGCAGTGCCACTTTTCTGGCCGCATCCGATGGTGATACCTACCGCTAAACTCGTAGCAAAGAACATGCACGCAAATAACTGCGACCCGTGACGATAATGGTTGTAGAGAGGGCCAAGGGCAAGCAATGTCCAAGTTTCATCGTAGAGTTTGCTTGTCGAGGTCAGGAAGAGTCGAAGGATTAGCAGAATAGGGATGATGACGGAGAACAGGGTAAAGGACAGGGCTGCGAGAGCGATGGACAATATGGACGTATGGTGTCGACCGATGGTCATCTGGTAGCACGAGAAAATGGTCACGGGGAGATGGAATAACATGAGGACGCGAACAAGATTTCCCTGGAGTATGCTGAAGTGAAAAGAGCTGAAATCTGGCCGGACTCGGAACCAGTTTTTGCGCGAACCCTGAGGAAACCTCGAAGACCTAAATAAAAAGTGCGAGGTATGAGAGCGATCATCTTCAGCAACTTGCGGGACAGAAGGGCCATCCAAAACGTCTTTGCCCGCGGAGTAGTGAGGGCGCCGTGTCCCGTATGGGCCACCCTGACGGCCGCTAAAGTACGTATTGACAATAAATGTCACCACTGAGTCCAACGCCCAGAAAAATAAGCTCAAAACGGTCGTGCTGGCGATGATCGCGAGGAAGAGAACTAGGCAGACAGGAAAGAGATCTTGGGGCCGCAAACCGACAGTATATGCGAACGAAGAAATCCCGGAGGTGGCATTTTGCGGAAGGGTAAACAATGTGTTTGGAATACCAGAATCGATGAATATCGTTGAGTTTTTGTCACTCAACTGGTCCGCAAAGTCAGAAGGGGGATTAAATGTTGGAGTCGAGACCGGGTTCCAGTGCTTCCAAGAGCTGTCGTCACCCTGGGTCAGCGTGACATCTTTTGAGGGAAGGTCAGAGCGACGTAAAACGACACGAGAATTTACACGACACGTACTATAAGAGAGGGTTGCCCATGCCGTTTGTGAGAGGAGGGGGTCTGATCGCGCGTCAGAAAATAAGAGCCGGAGCGAATAAGAAGAATATGGAAGACGTATTCACAAATGAACTCGGGCCACTGCACGGCGACCATGGCAAGCGTGGCACACCATTGCGTGTGAAAGAAGACGTCGCGCATGGACGGTGTGACTACGAGGAGGAGGGACGGGGATTAGCTAAATTAGGACGCGTTCACCAGCGTGTCAACGTACCGAACCGAATGAGTGCTGGAGATTTGGAAAGCCCCTCGCCGCTTACGGCACTAGCGACGACGAAGCCGATGTTCTCGACACGGGACCAAAACCCGCGGCCGGACCACCCTGAACGCCGGGACCAAGCCGTGGACAGGCGGGCGGCGGCAACGAGGAACCAGTATGCTGCGGAGAGCGCGATGGACGCCCAGAAGATGATTTTGGCGTGGCCATACACTGAGTTTAGGGCACCTGGGTCGAGAGGCGTAGTCGCAATGTCGATGCAGAGCAACTCGTTGCTGAATGGGTCTACAGCGCGCAGTCGTGTTTGTAAAGTGGTGAGCTCGCGACCCGAACCAAGTGGAGTGTATGAGGCAAAGGCGAAAGGGCCAGCGGGGATGGGACAATACAGCCCCGAGGTGTTGTCGGGTGCTGGCAGTGGGGACGGTGGTCGCAATGTGGCGCAGAAAAATGAGTTGTTGTCACGGACGTCGAACGTTAGTAACTCTGTCGTTGTGAATAATGTGGCTAATGGGAGGTGGCTTAATACCTCACGAAGGCAGAAGGCTAGTGGCACACACCCAAGTCAGAGCTCCCATTAGCGGTGCCCTGGATGATCTGAGGAGATTGTCCTAGCAAAACGAGGTTTAGATGCTTTCCGAGAGATTCTGAGGTGGTGACTTGGGCATAGACGGTGGAGACATCGAGTTTGAGCGAGGCATTGCCAGTGAAACAATCGCTCGAACGTGGAATGGCGACTTGAGCGGATATTTCAGAAAAAAGGAAGGAAAAAAGAGGGAAGAAGAGTCTCTTTGCGAACATAATTGAGAGACGTCGACCTCAGACCTCCAAGTCACGCTCGAAGACGCCGCTGGACCCACACGTATGTGTAAGCAGTTTCTTTCGCACGACACTTCACTTGTCTCTTATCATGTATGACGACGACGACGACTGTCCGTTCACTGCGGCTTCGCATACTAACTACGGCGACGACTGTCCCATGAATGACTTGCAAGCCAACGTCTATGACAGATGCTTCGATGATGATGATTGTCCATTTACCGCGGCCTCACACACTAACTACGGTGACGAATTTCTCATGGATGATGACGACATCGACGACTGCCAGCTCCAAGACGACTTATGTTCTAACTGGGATGACGACGACTCCCCATTCGTCGTGGGCGACTCACAACCTCACGTCGACGACCCTCTCCCTTCTCATGAGTCTCACCCAACTCGACACACGCAGCCCCACCCAAGCACCCTCTCTCGCCGCATAGAGTCGTCGGATTCGCAGATGCCCCTCTCATTTGAACCCCCCATGCGCTCTGACCTCTCACCGGATGCCATCGCTCTACTCACCGTTGCTGAGCTTTCCCACAACCCGGAGTTTATGAAGGTATATAGAAGGCTCAACAACCTTCAATCTACATTGCGTGAGGTCGCAGACGAGCTCCTCGAGCAGCCAAGCATCAGCGCCGAGCTTCGCGTTCGCACCTTAAATCAAGTCAGAGAACGGGTTTTGGAATGGAGAATGGGGGTTCCTGTGGCGTGACCCGAGCATCAGACGTTTTTTGGATTATGAGCTCAAGCTCGACTCGACAGTTTCAAGTAATTTAGTGTCATTGACGAGTCAGTGTTACTTTATTACTGGTCATCTACCCAGTCACCGCCCCTTACACGTTCCATATACTCAACAACCCATGCTGGTCGTCTTGAGTGTATCGCACTTAATGCTGCTCTTACGCGTGCGCGTGCTTCATTCGCCTGTGCATCCCCATCGCCCTCAGCTGGCTGTGACGCCACCTCTCGCGCGTTCATCTCCGTGCGTACCCTGCCCTCGCGCTGCCGAAGTGCCGCGCGTCGACGGTCCCACACGGCCGGATGCGCAGTCAACATCAACAATTCCACAAACGTCTTGATCCGGTGTCCGATTGTCGGCGCCGCTACGGCCTCCGGACGAGCGTCCAATGCACCCAATTCCTCCCGAAGGTTAATATTCGCCAGCGTATCCATCATGGTTGCACTAGGGGGACGCGGGCGAGGCGCCTGCGCTTGAACTGGCGGTGGCGGCTGTGCTCGTAGTGCGGCATCAGGACCCTGTTGGTGTACAGCTTCTGCAGGGCGCACGCGCGCATTTCCGAGGATACGAGCGTCCTCGTCGGCGTGGTGGTGGTGGTGGTGGTCCCGTGCATGTGGGCGGGGAATCGCATTACGGATCGTGTTCCAGGTCTCATATAGCAGCCACGCAGTTACGATGATTCCAAATACCGGTTTCTGAAATGGCGAGAAGAAATAGAGCAGAAAGAGTGTCCGGAGAGTCAGCATGAACAATGGCGCCGCGAGTGCACGCATCGGTACGGCTCGCAGCTCGGCTATCATCGCATTCTCTTGGCGGACACGAAGTGGTGCAAGGCCAATTTGCCGCAGATGTGCGTTGACGTGGACGGGGAGATGAGAATGGCCCTGCGGAGCTGGTGGTGGCATGGGGTTTGCAGAAGCGCCCGGGACTGGCATCGCGAGTAACGCAAAGGTGTGCTCCAACACACGAAGAGCGTGCGCCTGTAGTGGTGTCGGCGTCTTGGATGCATCGACGAGTTTGAGATAATCCTGGCCGCTGCAGTGCAGAATAAGATTCCGATAGGACCAGATATACAGACTGCTCACTCGATCGTCACAGGCTCGTACTTGATTCCGGCGGACTCGTCTTGTGGGGGAGGATATTCATCGTCTAGGACGGTTGGCCATGCGTATCCCCACATTGTCATCAGTTGCACAGCCAGGTCCCTCGACTCGGCAATGTTAGGCGGAGGGGGTTCCTCGGTGGCATGACCGCGTCTCAGCACCATCGCCGCTCTCAGATGCTGAAAGGCTACAAAGTTGATATACCCGACCGATATCGGGGCAAGACCCGGGATAGATGTTGGAGCAGGGAGGGAGGCCGAGGCCGAGGGCGGTAAGCCGGTCGAAGGCTGCACCGGCCGAGGGGGTGGGCTGGCATACTGGACCGCTGGCGGTGGATGAGCGGGAAAGTAACCAGCAGCGCTGTGGCCGGTGGGGGCTGGCGGGGGGACGGCAGGTACAATGCCCGCGACCGCAGGAATAGAGTTGGCCGGCGTGGCAACGCTAGGGGGGCTGCCAGCCCAAGCCGATGGATGGACCGCAAGGTGGACAATCGGCGAATCGCTCGGTGACTGCTCGGCGACGATATCTGCGATGAGTACGGAAAATAAGAGCAGTGGCTGGGATAACGTACCCTCCAAAGGTCGAGCATTTTCTCGTCGTCACTTAGGACTCGCCCTTGCCAGATCAAGCGCTGGCCATGCATGCGCGGGTTTCCTGGACAAACACTCTCTATCTCACGCTTGAGGTCATTGATTATTCCAGTAGATGGTACAGATACATGAAACGAGTGAGAATATGTGGGTAGTTCGACGCGGATGAGCAAGGACATGAAGTGAGAGAGTGAATGGCACTGGTAGCTGTGGCGTCGTCGTCGTTGGCTACGTGGAGGCCAGTCACGTGCAAGATAATTAATAAGTAAATCTATTCTAGTACTGCAGTACGGTGTGCGACTCTATTTTACGCACCCGGGATAGTCTGTATTCTACCTTATCGAACCTCTCTTGGCTCTCCCCGTCGCATCGGATCTCGAGATTAGGTGCCACTGCCTTCATCACCGAAAACAACTCCCACCTGGGTCGACAAGCGTCAATGATCACTGTGCTCAGCTTCGGGGGCCTCCTGGAATTGAGTTGCTTTATGAGAGTGAGTATATCGCTCGGCTGGGCTCCTAGATCAATGTCGTGGAGCGTCAAAGACTTGAGATCCGGGTAGACGCCCTCTTGGCTAAGGAATGGAACGAGCGAGCGAAGGGTGGAGAGCGAACCGACGCGGATGTGTTGTAGCCTTTGATGACTCCCAAAGACTTCGGACCACGCATCCTTTCCCAAGTCCAAATTCCCCGTGAGGACGCGAAGGTCATCCGTAGGAAGTGCACTACAGACTGCCTTCAGCATCCGAACTTTCTGCTCTGCACTCCATAACAGGAATTTGAAATTGAATCTAACGCTCAGACGATTCTCTCTCCGAGACAAAAACTGAGGCACTTTGGCGTCTTCATCTTCGTGCCAGGTTGAATCTCCGCTGATGTTAAACGCGCGGTCAAATCGATCCTTCCACGATACGTCCAGAGTTTCCAGAGAGGGTCGAGGGAGGCGCGAAATTAACAGAGGTAAAATATCGCAGCAATCTTGCCCTGTTATGTCCTCCGTGAGACACGTCACCGACACTACGGCCTCTCGTGGGAAATTTAAATGCTTTAGGATCTGGTGGCAACCGAAAGTATGACCATCGAGGAAGAGGTGTTGGAGGTTAGGCACCTGGACCGTTCGATCGCCTAGAGAATGAGGGAATAGACCAAGGGGGAGACAACCTCTCAGCATAAGAACTTCAAGGTGGGGCATGGACTGGAGTGTGTCGAAGAGTTCGGGATAGGTGGGGACGTGGGAGGTATCCATTTGACGATCAAGGACAACACAAAGTCGTTTCAGCCTTGTGAAAGCTGCGGTAGTCCACGTGGGGAGAACGTTGCTTAGATACAAATCGCGAAGCCTGGGGGCATTTCCTGAAAAATGAGATTGTGGCAGGAGGGCGAGTTGACCAGAGGTGATGCTTAAAGTGTCCAAAAGGGGAGCTGGTGACGCAAGAGAGTCGAGAACTGGTGGTGTGAAAGCTCGTTCCTTGATAGTGAGAGCGCTCACACGGTGGAACAATTGGGAGATGACGGTCGCCGCATCACTGTTGGAAGGTGGGAAAGGTACGACTTCCTCTGACAGGGTCAGCTCCAAAGGAGCATCGCCCGCCCGGCGGAGCATTTCGGTTGTCCACTCAGGGCCAAGGTCGAATCGGTGATGGGTCCAAAGGGTTCGATGGTCCAGCGCGACATGCCTCCAAAAACTGCACACGTGGGTGACAGTGATCCAACCAAGTCTGACTCGCGGGGGACCGAATCCCTCAGGAATGTCGCCCGCAGAACTCGTTGTAGGGCTGGCTTCGGCAAGGAAGGCGAATATTAGAACGAGAATCTCTGATAGTAAGCGTGAAACTGGTGCTTCGTGTGCGTGGGCGAGGCGTTCGTTAGCATTAAGCCCATATTCAGTACGAGGTCTGGTCGCAAAATATGGGCTCGTTCTTCTCAACGACGACAGCATAGTGACAACTTACGGCGCGTGGTCCTCTACTCGCAAACTCATCTTCAAGAAAGGCACCTCCAAAAGCGATGGTGCGGGCGTTGTCGGCGTTGATAGAGACAAAGGTGTGAGGGGGCGGTGGTCAGACTAACCTGGAGTTTGTCATCCTACCATGCGCCATACATATAGCAGCTACAGTAAGCGCTTTTAGCAGTCGGACCAGGAGACGCCGAGTTGGATGATGATATGAGCGCTGTCTCGGGAGGGAAAACAAGCGCCGACTCTGCGGACTCAATTATTTTGGGCATGGCTGGTTGTTGAGTTCAATTTGCCATCTGCAGTGATCCGGTAGCGAGACAACGGATCACTGACCCAAACATCCCTCGAACACCCAACGGACACCCCGAATTTCTGACCCAATTCTAGACCAGAACTAAATCTGGTGCTGTCCTTTGATATGGTTTTTTTATAAGAACCTTGGTAGGAACCCTGCTGCCCGCAAAAGAAGATCGCGATTGCCGTTACCGAGGCTTGATTGGGTAACCGACCACCTTCCTGAAGTCTGAGTCAGCACTGATGCCCACACATCGACGGATATAGTACGTAGAGCAATTGATTCAAGAAACAATAGGATGCTTATTCTGGAATATCCATGTCCTATGACAGGGTCCCTTGACACACGGAGTTCGACCTTATTCGGAGTCGGAGGCTATTGCCAGGTCGATTGAATGTCGAAATTTTGGTAGGTTCAGTCCTGAGCCAACCTTGAGCAGATTCCTTGGCAAATCCCGTCAGAGGACCGGCCTGTAGTGCATCTAGCTGAACGATGCCATCTGGACCCTGCTCCAGTGCTGGGATGCATGAGGAGTCTCGTAGACTTGCGAGCTCGCGAGAGCCGATTGCTGTAAGCTTGAATTAATGACCCTCAAACAGGGACGTTTGGCGGTCTACACATCACGAACAATACATACTGTAACACATAATTAACACGGATGCAGGTTAGGGTACCGTAATACCGTACAAGGCCAAAATTATAAACCCGGGCCTGCACTCTATTGTTATGCGAGGGGAACCTCGAGCGTTCGCCTTTCTTTCGAACTTTGATGTGCTAGCTCGACAATCTCTATTACCGATACCGACTCCTCCCATTTTATATCCTGTTCTGCACCGTCTCGGATAACGGCTGCGAGGTTGCGAAATAAGTTGACGTATCCACCCCGCTCGGTTGAGGGCCACCTGTGCACAACCTTTAGCTGACATAGCGTTTTGTGGCGAAACAGCACTTGCGTTGACTTCTCAATGGACCCATCTGCTCCTCTATTTTCCAACGTCCCCCATATCTCTGTCGGTTCGGTACCAAAACCAGTAGCAAATATATCGTTCGGCTTCGGGAGGGCTCTGAGCTGTTCCTCTTGTGTATCAAGGCCGTATTTGATGAAGGTTCCCCTGGCGCCGCGAACTTTAAACCGCAGCTGGGAAGTGCGAACAGAAAGGATGTGTGCACGCAAGATTGCCATGAAAGGGTGCGGAGACACAGTTCCTGAAGGGTACCGAAGGATAATTGTAAACTAAGAAATAGAGCATGAGAGCTAAATTGATCTGGAAATCAGGTAAGCTCACGCTATCATCGACATCAGGATCTCCAATATTCCTCGCGTTCTCGATGACGGCAGTAATGGACTTGGGCCGTCCGAAGAGGACCAGAGCCTGATCTATGAGATGCGATCCAAGGTCGTAAGTCTGGCCACTGGCGGGGCCTGCCTCATCCTTCCAAGTCCCTTTGAGGGCAGTACGGTAACGATCGAAGCTAAGACTCTGTTTCAGAGCCGAGTTCGGTATCGCGTGTGGTACGGTAACTCACTGAGACTCAAATTCGACTAGGTCGCCCAGAGATTTGGGGGCATGTGACGGTTCGGAAAGGAGACGACGGAGGGCCAAAAAATCCGAGTCCCACCGCCTACTTTGAAACGGATAGAGGACAAGATTTTTAGACCTGGCGAGCTCGCCAAGCTCTTTCGCTTCCTCGACACTAGCAGTCACGGGCTTGTCGACGAGTACTACAAAAATAGTTACAGTTTCAGCGCTCACGGCTGCAATGCAGCCAGGTGATGCCACGCACCGTGCTTCCCAGCCAGTAGCGCAGATTTTGCGAATTCATAATGAGTGGCATTCGGTGTACCGACTACGATCAGATCGATGTCGCGATCATCGAGGACACTGTGTAGGGTACGATGTATGCGGACGGAAACTCCGAACCGATCTTGTAGCTTCCCACCAGGAGAGGACGGATTACGCTCGAGGACAGCGGTGAGGGTAAATAACTCTGGAAGCGCAAGTATGAATGGGATATGAAAGGTGAGGCCGGCGAGGCCAACGCCGAGTACACAGGTTCGGATGGGCGTGGGCGTCATAATGATATGGAAGGCGCAGAACGTGCATCTAAACGCCGTGCACCTCTTTATGTCGATGGCTGACTCGATCCTCTCTCTCTTGATTCATGACTCTTTTCCTCCTCTTCGCTCTCTGGGCGCAGTGTGTGCTCGCGCAATTGCCTTTGCCGTCTGCGTCTTTCCTCCCGCCGCCTCCCGCCTCAGGTGCTGTTTCATCATCTCAGGACAGCATTCCCAACTCGCAATGGTCTACACTACTGGGAAATTTTCTCTATTTCTACGAGGCGCAGCGCAGTGGTCGCCTCCCGAGTACAAAGCGTGTCTCCTGGAGAAACGATAGCGCAGTCAATGATGGGTCAGACGTTGGCCTCGATTTGTCTGGTGGATATTATGATGCAGGTGGTATGTCGTCGTCCGTTTCCTCTCGATTTGCTCCGACTTCCCTACTATCCCACATTAGACTACATCAAATGCACATTTCCTCTAGTCAGTCCCTTCGCCGCTCGGCGCCACCGCCGCTGAGACCATTTCTAGAGCTTTTCCATCATGTCAATATGTTGGGGTGCCGTCGACTTTGGAAGAGGTATACACGAAATGGTCTAGCGATTCTAACACGATTTCTGATGACGATTTACCTAGGATACGACTTGGCCAACCAAACCGCCTACCTCGATGACATGCTCAGATGGGGCTTAGACTGGCTTATCAAGGTGAGCTGTGTGCCCATGTGCTTTCCTTCTATTAGTGGTGCTCACGCGCTGACGGCGAGGCAGGCCCACCCTGCATCGCATACTCTCTATGTGCAAGTGGCGGATGGTATAGATAATCGTGTTTCTCTTTTTTGTTCTGCTGATTTAACCTGTCCACAGCAAACTTGGACAACGCATACTGGGGAGGCGATTTGGATATACCTCAAGACCGTCCATCGTATCAGATCAATGACACCAGGTATGGCTGTGCTGTATGGCTGTCATATCTGTCGGTCATCCGTTTCTTCTAGGCCCGGTACAGATGCCGCAGCCGGCGCCTCCGCAGCATTCGCCGCGTGTTCGAACCTGTATGCCAACCGCAATCTCGGGCCTTCATTCTCGGCCCCTGCCTCCCTTCAGAACTCGTCGTATGCCGAAACGCTGCTGTCCCACGCACAAGACCTCTACGCCTTTGCTGTAAACGCGTCCGGTGGGCAGCAGACCTATCAAACAGCTGCCCCCCAAGCCGGAATCGCATATCCGTCTTCGTCGTATGGTGACGAGCTCGCCATGGCCGCGCTCCTTCTCTCCTGGGCGACCAATTCGAGCGACTATTATTCCCAAGCAGAGGGGTACTACAAGCAGTATTCCCTTGGCGGAACAGATTCCGTGTTCAATTGGGACTCAAAGACGCCGGGATTGGCAGTGTTGTTCGCCCAGCTGGCAAATGCGGGTGCGACCTTTGCAGGCAACTTGTCTGGTTGGCAGGCGGAGGCAGAGCGGTACTTTGATCGCATCCTTAACGGGGGAGGCCCTTCCTTCAAAACCAAGGGTGCGAGGATGTGCTCAAATCCTACTTGTTCATTTGTGTAAGCTGAAACCGAATCGCAGGTGGACTGTTATGGTACCCTGGTGATTCTGACGACGCCTCTCTCAACCCGGCGCTCAACGCTGCAATGCTTCTGACCCGATATGCCCAAATCGCTACCACACAGGAAAAGACGAGGAATTACTTGGTGCGCACGCTGCTCCGGGAATGGGATATTCTCGCTGATAATGATCTCCTAGGATTTTTCCCAGACGCAGCTCGATTACGCTCTCGGAAGAAACCCCATGTCAGGTACGTACTCGGAACGTACTCGAACTCGCATTCTTACCACGTCCCGCCGCAGCGCCTTACGTCGTTGGGTCCAATCCAAACTCACCCGCTAACCCCCACTCCGCCATGGCTAGCGGCGGCAACGACATCAACAATATCGACACCTCCCCTCCGCAAGAGGCTTACGTCCTGTACGGTGCCGTCGTTGGTGGGCCAAACAACAAGGACAATTTTTATGACATCCGCAGTGACTGGCCCGAGACAGAGGTATTGTAGACTGTCACATAAATCCCCGACAACCGCGTTTGCTCAGTACGCTATAGGTTGCGCTAGACTATAACGCACCCATGCTTACGCTCGCAGCGATGCAAGTCCTGAATGACACCTCCGACCCGTACTTCACACGCCTCCAAGCCGGTGCGTTCGCTGCCAACAAGCCCAACGGCAAGCCGTGTGACGCTGTGTTCTCGTGTCACCACTCCGGTCTCTCCAAAGGCGCGAAGATCGCGCTTGGCGTTGTGTTATCTATCGTTGGCTCTGCCATAGCCGCCGCGGCCATATACATTTACAGGAGGCGGCGCAGCAAGTATTAGATCATGTTCATTCAATGATTTAGACCGTCAAGGGGACAGATGGTTCTCAGCTTATCTTGAACCCCATTGGACTTTCTCACGGACTTTAATTGACTGTTTTGTGGACTGAATACCTCGTAGCTCACTGTAATCATATTTCATCTCGTTCTGTAGTAACAGATATGCATTTTTTCGGCATTAGTACACCTCCAACACATAGCGTTCTTCCCCTTTCAGACGCTCCAAAAACGCATCTGCGGCTGCAGCATCCATGCCGCAGTGCATCTCGAACGCCTTGACCAGTGTCTCATACACGTCTGGTACAGGCCAAGTGGGCCCGCACAAGTAAAAGACGCCTTGCTCTTCGTGCAACATCCGTACGAGCGCCTCTACGTCATCGAGCATCTTGTGCTGAATATACACTTTCTTCGGACCGTCGCGCGAAAAGGCAAGTCCCGCCTTGGTAATGATGCCGTCCTGGATAAAGGCCTCGATCTGTGGGATGAAGTCAGTTTCAGATGTATCGGAAGCAGCGGCAATTGGAGTGTAACAAAAAGATCAGTTGGCTGTTCTTAGATTGGGTATTTCGCTCTCCGCATCGCAACAGCTCAGCCCGCGAATTGTGGTATGGTTCACATCATGAGAAGGTAGTATGGTCTCTGACTCACTTCTTCGCCGTACAAATATTCTTGAGATTGATGACGGGACCCAAAGTAGTAGTACACGGGGCCAAGCAGGACGCCTTGAGTTGCGAGTAGAGCACGATGCTGTAAAAATGCCCGGAATGGTGCGGCACCTGTTCCCAATCCCGCCATAATGAGCGGCTGGGTGTTTTCGGCGGGGAGCTAGAAATCACAATCAATATATTAACGACCTCCGCGACGATCCATAGGCTTTTGAGAAGACGAACCTTCATTACACTAGGTTTGATCGATACTGTTACCTTTTGGCCAATCTTGAGTCCCGCTAGATAGCGGGTGCATTGTCCGTAGCGTGGGGTGCCTTTCAAGTTCGTCAAGAGGTTGGAATCAGACTGCTATGAACTCATTACTCACCACTTGGCGTGACCCAGTCTACGGTGACAACCAGTAAATCGACACGATCTCCGACGGCGCTCTGGGCGCTCGCAATGCTGTAGTGTCGCGGTTTGATATCGCCAATCAATCCGCACAGCACCTCGATCCCCGGTCGTGCACTCGGGTGTCGGCGTAGCACGTCAGCAAACGTCACCGTATCCTTCTCTGAAAGCTTCTTGAACGTCGATATGCCCTCGGGAGAGCCGATAAACAGTAACGTGTGCCTATCGACGGAACTTTTGGTATACTCCGCGAGATCGGAATAAAACGACTTCGGAGGTTTCCCGAAAAGGTCGATCTGCTGTTGGAGCGCTTGAAATACGGTCCGAGTGTGCACTTTCGCGTCGTCCCCTGGCACTGGGATAGTGATAAGGCGCGTAGGGTCCACACCATACCAATTGCAGAAATCAAGAACTTCGGCCTCGTCGTTCCACCCATGCACGGCAAGCGCTTCGCCAATCGCGTACTTCAATCCTGTCCCAGTGGTGTCGAATTCGACGTGAAATACGTTACGGTCGTACTCCTTCGGTGTAAGACGGCGGTTAACGGTACACGTCACCAGATAGGTACGGTCGGGACTCTCGGGGTGCAGAGCCGGAATTTGTGGGTATTGTTCTGTTGAGGATCCACGGATATCTTGCTCGGTAAATGCATACGGGAAGAGCAAATGACGCGCAGCGTCATGCCAGGACCCAAGTCTAGCACCATTTACAACGATATTTCCATCTTCCGCGATGGCAACAATTGCGTTGAATTCGAAATCTTTTCGCTCTAGTTTGTCGCCCGGCTCAGCAGCGGCACCTGATAGGTCAACTTCGGCGAGACCATCCCACACCTGAGCGATAACTGTCGGTATCGATACGCCATCCACAGACGCGCCATAGAGACTCTCCGTTAACTTCAGAATACCAGCCTCGCTAGCTCGGGGACCCAAATACAGACGTAAGAAAGCCAAATGAACGATCAACCCCTGCAACGAATTTTGCGCAACCCCACCTTGTCCAAGCTGTGAAGCGATAAGGTTGGCATCAATGATATACAGGTGCAATTCACGGTCTCGGATGAGTGATATGTCTTCTTCACCAAGACCGGAAACTAGTTCAGATGCCGACCAAGACGTCACCACCAGGATAGAGGCACCAAGCTTGGCATGTTTCAAGAGGGAGTGGGATTTCAGTAGGCTTTGGTCAAAGATGGCGAGGAAGTTACACACTCCCCCGCTGTCGCTGGAGATAGGCAGGCCGACCGAAAGTGGGGTGTGGGGAACAGGATCATTTCGCGGCTCGAGCCAAATACGGTCCGCCGCGATCGCCCCTGGTCGAGAGAGTACGTCATGTTCTGTTAGTAAACGGGCGGATATACTAGGGCTCTGGGCGAAGGTTTGTTCGATCCTCTGTGGAACAGAAGAGAAGGGCGTGCCGGGAGTGCTGAAAAAAATTAGTTTGGCCGCGCCGACATCACGTGACTTGACATCCGCGGGAAACGACGATAGGTTGCTGAGGAAGTGAGCCAAGGAGCGAGGCTTGCCCAGCAGATCTGAAAGGCGAGCAGGAATTACGGGTTCGTGGTGAATATCCGGAATTGGGCCAGGAAAATCTAACACGCTGCCCCTCACATTGGCGTGTAGGAGGCCACGGGAGGCTTCGAAGGGCGCGTCTTCTATGATGTGTATATGTTTCACTGTTGGGGGAAGGATGTCTTGGAACAGCTCTTCGTCCCAAGGTCGGAGCACCCGGACAACGAGCACTCCGACATGTGGCGTATCGGCAAGAGTTGCCTTGAAAGCCAACGCCAGTGGTCCATTAAGCACAACGATGACAGTGTGAGCATTTCTGTCACCCGTATAATCGAAACTATGATAGCCCGATTGGTGCAGGACGCTGCGAACGGTGCTTCCTACTTCTTTTGATGATACCGAAGGGACCTGGAGTTGGCCCACTTCACGAGCAGAGCCGTGATGATTGAAAAGGTGGATGACATGAGCTGGGAATTTATAGGCGAGGGCGGCAAGGTCGACTGATTCTTGGGGCGTGGCCGAAAGAAGGACAACGAATGACTCGGGTATGACAGGCAAGACGGTGTTAAGGGAGGCCAAAGTAGGGGATAGCGTTAGACGATCACCAATCACAGAGACGGTTGGAACTTGAAGGATGAGCCTACTGTTGGCAGTGGGAGATGGTGCGTACGCAAGAGAGGGGACCATCTCGACAAGGCCGGTCGGTGTATTGTACACCGTCAGCACAGACCCGCTGACAGCATCCTTACTTGTTCCCTGGGAAAGCCTGCCCACTAGGCTCAAACCTGCGCCGGATCTTGTTTGTAAGGGTATCACGGAAGTCGCGCCTTGGTCTGACTTCGACCACTCCTTGGAGAGCAGGCCAAAACCCGCCTGTTCTGCGAGATCATAAACGAAGAGGGTTGAACTGGTCGCAGAACGAGACGATATGAATTCGATAAGATTTGAGGCGGTGAGAGAATAAGGCTGCGTGGGCTGCTTTTCGAAAAGTGGGGATTTAGATGTGAGAGTGGATGAGGAAGAGATCGGTGTAGAGACACCTGAGTCACCTGTGGCCATGATGGGGGTGATGGGGTGGATGAAGGTTTGGGAAAAGCGGGATCGACCAAGTTTTCTCACATACAGTACGCCGTACGTAACTCGGTCTAGCTGGGGAAACCAACTTCGCTTCTGTTCTCGACTTAAGAAATGGCCGTTAACAGCGGCGGCTCGTTCTTATTTATATGATACTTGCATCTTTCCTCTGCCCATACAATGTCTGACACAGAACTACCACCGTACTCAGAGCCACATGAACCCAGCCCTCTTTACAGTCCTCTTGACAGTCCTAGTCAACCATTGGCATCGTCATCGTCAGGTTCTCGAGACAATCCTTTGACCTTTCATGTCGGGCTCCATGAACTTCAGGACTCGCTTGTGAAAATCAAGCACCTAAAGCTTCATCTATGCTTTCTGGGCGCACTCCATGACCTTAGGAAGAGAGTTGAAACCGCGGCCCATGCGTCGTGGCCTCTTCTGATTCGCGAGCTCGATGGAGAGCGGCGATGGTCATGGTTTGTCAACTTGGCCGTCGAGCGGTCGGTGCCATGGTTGTGCTTCACATCATATTCACTTACCAGCAACACCTCAGATTTCAGCGCTGGGTAGAGCATCTTTTTCCACCTTCAAGATCGAACACGTTCGCCAAGTTCGTTAGGAGGGATATGCCTCCTCTCGACGTTTGGATGGTATTACATGCATACTTGCTAAGCCCACAGTCAGCATATGCAATGCCTTCTAGAATCCCGTTTCTAATTGTTTCAAGGTCTTTCGCTGAAGATTGCGTCCGTATCGGGTCCCTGAAGCCTCTCGCGATACTCACCGCTGCAATTCCTGACTTCTTTCTTGACGCCCTCGTGAGTAGGGGCGTAACCCTCCATGCATGGGCTGACCTTCTTCACTCTGGAGGATACCATCGACGACATGGTCAAATGGAAGCCACACTCATCAAGCAGATCGAACTGGGTCGCGAAGACTGGGCTATCCTTTGACCCCTTCGAGTGTGCGGCTGTTCTTTCTGATCAGGAACTGCTATGCCCCAAGTGCAAGGCCGCTGTCAAAGCCCGTGAGTATTCTACGCCCCGCATGAGCACCGAGCCTTCACACGCGTGTAGCATATGTCACTACCGAGGAAATGGGTTACGCTCAACAGAAGTTTTCTCGCGCTTGCCCGTTCTGCACCTTTGAGATTACCAGGGAAACACTTGCAGTCGCAAAGTTGACGACGGATTTGACTGTTCATCTGTTGCATGGACCACAAACTGGGTCTGCGAATATGCAGTTATATCTCCCGTAAGCTGACCCCTCCTGACAAATTCATGGTTCTCACGAATCTTAGTGGCACTTTGCGTAATGAACTCGGTGTAGACACGTCACGAGCGGTGGACATTAAACAAGACTTGCTTAATTTGAAGCCCATCGATCAGTTCAATTCACGCAAGTGGCAGGAGAACCAAGGAGCCAGTGTAGCAATGGCTGAAAGTCTAGGCTGGAAGATAAGCGAGATAAAGAAATCGCTACCTAAACTCGGAAAGCCGAAGATGTGAGCATACTCGCTCATTGGATTCTGGTCGCTCTCACTATTCCAACTTGAAAGAATTACCAAGGTATTGGGCGCATATGTCGACCAGAGGCCATTTTCCGTAGATCTGATCGGAGCAGTACGTGCTTCGCTTGGCGTTCTTCTTGGCTGATGGAACATTCTATCTCCAGGTCCTGCGCCAAGGTTCCTTTGTCAAAAAGATATACGATCTCGGCTGGACCTCATCAAGTTATTTTGAGAAGCACGCAGACGCCGCCGTTCTGCATCATGCAGTTGTCCGATACCACGCGTAAGGAAAGGTCATGTCCTATGCCCCAAAACTTTCTGACCCTGAACTTCCAGGTTCCTCGATTTGATGGCTTCGTCGCAGCACATGCTCATTGTGCCCACGTTAGATATAGACTTGGTCTGGCATTCCCACCAGCTGTCTGGTCCACGCTATCACAAAGATTGCAGAACCAATATTGGGAGATACGTCGATCAGTACGTCTTCTTTCTGCCAAGCACTCGCGTCTCTGATTTTCGATTCCCCTGTCAGCGACGATAAGGTCGAGCAGTTTCATTTATCAGATGCGTTTGACGCGACGTGTCGAGCCTGGGAAGTCAGTGCGACCCAGAAAATTCATCCGCGTCTGCTCCTATCTCATTCACTGGTCGTAGATGCGATATGGCATACCTTATACCCAATGCGGCTGCCCTCTCCCTGGAAATACCATCGGCCAGAAGCTTGCGCGGCTCGTTCCCCTCTCAGGATCGAAACACTATCCGCTGGCGAGGCTTGCGCCACCAGCGGATCAGCCCGAGATCCTTGCCGCGTCACATCCGTCCGACCATAACACCGTTGCGGTTCTCGGTCTGCCGAACAATTCCGCGGCCAAGGCGCAGCGTGATAACAAGGCCCTCCGGCGTCGCGAACGCGAGTTATCTAGGGTACGCAAGGGCGAAATAAGTCAAGAAGAGTTCGAGCTCAATGCTGGGCACCCGGCACCTTTCCTGGTACCTGTGTCACTGACATCGACTGCCGTCTTTCCCGTCACGCCTTTAGGACAGGTAACTAGTGCCGATGTGGCCTTGGGAAGCTTCGCAGGTTGCGCTGCGGTATGCCCGCGTTGTTTTCACCTCACCTTTTCGGTCAATAACCTCCCCAATTATCTTTTTAGAACGAGGGTGCGGCCTGTATTTCTGGGTCCGTTGATCTCAGCGAAGGCCAACCAGGGATGGTGGGCCCGTGGGGCATATAAAGCAAAACAGAGCAGGTTGCGATTGTTTGGATCACGATGGGATGCTTATTCTCTGGTGCCTACACACTGGATACTTTAACTACACTCTACTCACGTGTACATGGGCTATTCCTGATGTTTTATCGTGCGAGGAAATTGCTATTGCGCTGCCACTCACCAAAGGTGACGACACCTGTTTCGCGACCGTTGCGCTAGTTTCTGATTCAACACCGCTGCGCCAATACTTGGCATACAATACAAGGAGGTGATTCTAATACGACCGGAAGCGATAATAACGCACTCAATACTCTTTGACCGTATTATTGAGCCGGTCACCCTTGCGAGACAGTCAGACGAGCGACGTATCCGCAGTTAGGATCACTCACCGTATCACCCAACCCTGGCGAGATGAGGCCATCAGGCGTTAATTGGGGATCAGTAGCAGCGACCCATATCTACTCAACATGAGATTGAGCGCTGTCTATATTGAATTGCACAGCACTCACCTCGACACCGGGGAACTGTGATTGCACATGATTGAGCCCGACTTCCGAGGCCAAGATACAGAGCAATTTAATCTTGCTCACTAACATGTAATATTTTGGATCAGTTTGTCTCAGGAAAAGGGGATGTATGCATACCTGGGATACCCCAGTCCGTGATCATGTGCAAAGCGGCCGTTGCGGTTCCGCCGGTGGCAATTAGGGGGTCTAGCACAAAGACCAAGTCAATAGGTGGCGATGCTGGTAACTTTGAGTAATCTGCGAAAAAAAAAAAAAAAGAAGAAGATCGGCAAAGATAACGAGCGTAGACGGCGAGCGGACTTGCATTCCACGGGTTGCAAGCTCACTTTTTCTCTGTAGATGCCAAGGTGGTACACGGGTGCCTCACTTGGTGCCAATTTGTCAGTGAAGTGAACAGAGACTCGGGGATCCATAAAAAACCCACGGGAACAAGGTTAGAAGGCCGTCGGTCATGCCTAGTCCAGCGCGCAGTATGGGGGTGAGCCCGATTCTGGGTTTGACAACTGATCCAGTGAAGGTGTCGATAGGCGATCGCTATGGATCCCGTCTGAGGTCAGTTGATAATGCAAGGAAATTAAATGTCCTTACGCCTTGGAAAGGTGTCTCTTCGAGATCACGACTGGCCTCGTATCCGAGCATGATGCTGAGATCATGGATGCCCTGTAGTACCACTGCCGCTCAGAGACAGACCAGGGCCCAGACAGACGCGAAGAGAGTATACTTCACGGAACTCTTTAGGAGTAGTAGACACCTGCCGCAGCTTTGCCAAACGAGTATTCACGAGAGGATGAGAGAGGACATGTAGATTGTTCGACATGGTTAGGTCTCCCGGCCCGAGAACTCTCGACTTCCGCGCTCGCCAACAAGCAGCATGCCGGTGATGCCGATACTCAAACCCAATCAACGCGGGCCTACAGTGCTATGGACCTCACTCCCCGAAGAATTATCTATCCTAAGTAATATGGATGGTGTGTAGGGCGGTGTGCGGTGGGACCTTTCGAACCCTTCAAGTTTGTAACTTATAGCACCCGAGTGGCGATTGGCCATCGTCTACTAATCACATTTCCATGCCAGCACTCGCTCTTTAGCCATCCGGTGTAAATGATTCTGGAATATTGATTGGGAGAGCGTAGTGTCACAAATCGAGCTAGACATGCCCTGATTTCGTCTTTGACGCCTGTCATGGATAAGATATGTCGCTTGCGCATGCCAGTGTTCTGTTTTCGGCATCGCTTGCTGACTCTACTATATATGGCACAATTCAACTGGCAATTTACGTCCTATGTCTGCTTTAACGCGCACGCTGCGAACACGTTGCCCATCAGAACACCGACACCGCCCTCACCGTAAAGAACAATTGGGGGCAGAGATCGTTAAACTCCACACTCTGGCTTCTTATGATAGGAGGTCCAAGAGGAGATCTGCAGATAAACGGAGGGTTGTCTTGTATGGGTTGCTGGCATTGTGATATTCAACACGAGCGATTCTGCTCACGCAGAAGTACGACATCGGGTAAGATCGCTTACTGTCACTATCGCTAGCGGTGTTTCTTGGTTGACAGGTTTATGGATGTTGCAGCTCCGGATGGGACCAATAATTCCTAATCTGTGTCGACGGCTGGAGGTGCAGCGTCCATCCTATAAGTTTTCTCTCCGAGTTTGTCGTGTGGTCGAGTGGCCCTCTCTCCGTAGTAGCCCTTGTCCCATTTCCCAGAAATGGATTCACTCAGCGCGCATGTGAACATCGATGTTCAAACTGGCCCTACTACTTTTCCTCTAGGCGTTCAGCCTCCGGATCCCGGTACACAGGTTCAGGCTACTACCAATAACCATGGGGATGCTCCCGCGCTGCTACCTGTCACAGACGCTCAGCGGGGTATGCTGTTTCGCCGTTTCACAGGTCGTGTTCTCATTCGCTTTTCAGGCGAGAACTATGGAGACTCTTCTGGCAGGTTATGGATGTTGTACCTCACTGAGGCTGAGAAGGAGGATAAAGAGATAACTGAGAATTGGAAGGGGGATACAGAGGGAATCCTCGTGTTTGTGAGTGCCCATCCCTCAACCTTCTGATTCACTTCACCTAATGCACATGACGAAGACTGGTCTGTTCTCGGCCACCGTTGCGTCCTTCATCATCGAAAGCTACAAGCAACTATCTCCCGATTCCGGCGTTACGACCAATGCGCTCCTTACCCAAATATCTCAGCAACTTGCCAACAACTCCAACGGAACACCTTTCGCGGGCGTTGCAGCGCAGAACAGCCAGCCGTTCAAGCCGACAGCTTCTGCCGTCAGAGTCAACGTGATGTGGTTCCTCAGCTTAGTCCTCAGCTTGACTTGCGCACTTTCGGCAACATTGATGCAACAATGGGCCCGACGATATCAGGAACTCGCGCGGCGCCGCGGCGCACCTCATAAGCGTGCTCGTATGCGAGCGTATATCTTCGATGGTATAAAAGGATTCAGAATGACGCGAGCCATCGAGACAATGCCTGTGCTCCTACACCTATCGGTCTTCCTCTTCTTCGCCGGTCTCGTCGACTTTCTTATCCCCATCAACACTACCGTCGCGTACTTCACTCTCGGCTGGATTGCTCTGTTCGCTCTTGCGTACGCAATTTTGACGATTTCACCGAACCTATACCTCAATTGCCCGTATCGCACGCCACTGTCCGGAATCACATGGCGTCTATCCCAATTTTTCGTGCTCAGAATCCTTTTGGCCATCCGAGGGGTTGAGGGGCTATTTCACGGGCCTTTGTTGTCCCTATGGCGTTTGACTCACCAGCAAGCGACGGGGATTCCTGGTCCTACTAAGTGGAGGGAGACGCTCAAGATACAGGTCACTATGCGTCGTAAATGGCTTTCGGATGGTCTACGGAAAAGTGTCGAGCTCAGTGCTACTGACGCCCCATCGACTGTAGATAAGGACGCACTTGAATGGACGCTTACAGCTCTCGATGAAGACAAAGAGATTGAAGACTTTGCCGAACGCGTACCAGGATTTTTCGACTCCAAAGCCGTCCCGGATGCGACCTCGGCAATCCTTCCCTTGATGTCCGACCAGTCGGCGACCGACCCCATCCTTGGATCTCGTCTCTACGACCTCCTCAAGACTTGTATACCAGGGACCTCACCCCTCGCCGAAGAAAAGCGCAAGAACCGTCTGCGGGTGTGTCTGAGGAGCCTGTGGTATTGCGGAAAGGCGTACAATCAGCCAGAGAACCCGGAACCCTTACCCTCTTACGTCCGCATCGTCTTCGCTAGTCCCGAGATGACTCATCGAATTCAGGCAGAAGAGGACCTGGCTGCGCGTGTCATAGGACGTTGTTTCGGGGCGTTGGTCGTAAAGAAGCTTTCAGCCGACATTGACTCGCGCCGTGTTCGAGTGACTGAAGGGGTGCTCGCGTGTTTATCGGCTATCCTTGGGACCGACAGCCGTGAGGTAATGTCTTGGCTTGGCGAGCCTGGCGCCATCGAACTTGCGAACATCGTTTCCCTCATGTTGGTAGACGCCGACTCATTGGTCGGTGACAAAATACCGTCGGATGTGCTGGACGTGTTCAAAAAGACACTCAACATTCTCTCTAAGGTTCTTATTGACAAGATCCACGCCGACCTGCCCCCGCCTCAGATCGCACAGTTCCACGAGATATATTCCAAGGTTCCCAATTGGCTCAAAGACGAGCTGCGACAGATATCGGACAAGCTGCCAACGAGGGCTATGGCATTTCCTAAACCTCAACCCGCACAGGAGCCACAGACCAACATTCCTCATGGGCCGCAGCAATCGCGCGAGAATCAAGTGCGGACTGAAGGTGCACCAGATAGCGGTATTGGTGATGGCTTGGTTGCAAGCGAGGCAGGTTTCCGTTGTACTACAGTACGAGCCGTCGCAACGCAGCGTCACTCCCTGTAATTTACCACACGTGTTTCTCAGGGTGAACTCGAACATACCCCTTTCACCTCGTCCGCGAGCCACGTTTCCGTATAGTCCAAAGTTCTCTTCAGGTTCGTCATATTGTCGAGTGGCCCTCTCTCCGCAGTAGGGATCGTCATATCCTTGGACCCTCTATAAATGGCTTCACCCAGTTCGCATGTTTATATCAGTGTTCAACTCCACCCTATCACTGAGTCTCGGGACACTCGGCCTGCAATCCTTTCATCTATTCGACCTACGGATCATGCAGATCCTCAGTTTCAGACCACCACTACTGAGGATTATCGTGACGCAGACGTTCAATGGGGTATGTTGGTTTGACGCGTCAAAAGCTGTATACCCATTCGCGTAGTTGAAAACTACAAAGACTCTTCTGATATGTTGTGGATAATGTACCTCACTCAGGCCTAGCAGAAGGATAAAGAGATAACCGAGGGTTGGAAGGGGGAAGGAGACGGAATCCTCGTGTTTGTGAGTGCTCATCCCTCTATAATCTGCAGTTACTCTATCTAATGCACATACCGCAGACGGGTCTGTCCTCGGCCACCGTCGCTACCTTTATTATCGAAAGCTATAAGCAGCTATCGATCGCTATCTCCCGATTCCGGCGTTACGACCAATGCGCTCCTTACTCAAATATCTCAACCACTTGACAACAGCTCCAACGGGACACCTCTCGCGAGCGTTGCGGCACAGAGCAGTCAGCCATTCAAGCCAACAGCTTCTGCCGTCAGGGTCGATGCAATGTGGTTCCGTCTGGCCATCAGCTTGAATTGTGCGCATTCCGCGACACTAATACAACAATGGGCCCGAGATTATCGGGAACTCATGCAGCCTCGCGGTACACCTCACAAGAGCGGGCGTATACGGGCATTTATATTTGATGGCCTTACTAGCAGACTCGGAACTCTTGCACGAGCCGTCACGCCAATTACCAAGCTCCTGCACATATCCAGTCTTCCTCTTTTTCGCCGGTCTCGTCGAGTTCCTTTTCCCAATCTAGTACGCGACAGTCGTGTTCACCACGTGGCGTTTATCCCAGCTTTCCGTCCTCGAAATCCTTTTTGGCCAACCGAGGTGTTGAGGGTCGGTTTCGCCGACCTTCGCCGACCTTATGGCGTTGGACACGGGAAGTTATGGGGCCTATTGGTTCTACCAAGTGGAGGGAGATGCTCGATTATAAGATCGCGATGCATCGCAGATGGCTTTGGGATGGTCTGCAAATGAGTGTCGAACTCAGTACAGCTGGCGCTCTGTCAACGGTGGACGCATATGCGCTTGAATCATCATCGCCAGTCCCGAGATGACTCATCGAATTCAGGCGGAAGAGGACTTGGCTGCACGTATCATAGGACGTTGTTTCGGGGCTTTGGAAACAAAGAAGCTTTCAGCCGACGTTAACCGTGTTCGAATCAACACCAAGATACTTGGGTGGTTATCAGTTATCCTTGGCACCAACAGACACGAAGTGACGTTCTTTCTTGGCAAGCCTGGCGCCATCGAACTTGCGAGCATTGTTTCCCTTGTCTTGGTCGCTAACTCATTTGTGGGTGACCCAATACCGCCGGATGTCCTAGACATGTTCAAACAGACACTCCACATTCCCTTCTTACCGAGGACCGGACCGATCTGCCCCTACGTCAAATCGCACAGTTCATATATTTCAAGGTTCTCGACTGGCTCAAAGACGAGCTACAGCAGATATCGTACAGGCTACCACCAAGTCCTTGGATGCCATTGAAACCCCTTTGTTATGCTCGATGTGCTCTCACTGATCTCCACGGCCACATAGGCACTGTGCATTGCTATCGTGCGCTGGAAATACCGTTGTATGAACGCAAACGGGCCGTACTAAGGCTGTCGATGCTCCGTATCGATGAGTGTGCGTGTTAGGCACATTGGTGACGTTAGATTGTACGTGCTACCTGCTATTTATCATAGCCATCTCTGCGAGCGTTCAGGATGCATGTGATGACTTTCATTTGAACCGGTGTCCTCGCCTGCAACGATCTCGCCCCAATCGGCTGCAAATTGAGTCTCGACGAGCATATTTTAGCAGGTGATGACAGTTCTCCAGTCCGAGAGTATCCGACGTGAGCTGCACTAGGCACCCAGAACGATTGTGACGCAGACGAGGTTGCGAAAGAAGATACGCCCTAAATCCGGAACTCAACGCTTCTTGTATTCGCAAGGCTTCAGTATATGGCCTTTTGCCAGAAGCTTGTTCAAATCTTTCTCGCCTCGTAGCTTACGACCGGTCTTCTCGAATTCCAAAAGAGTGAAGTGGGTGTTGCTATCATCCTGCATTTAGCGAGTTAAAATCAGTGCCGGGGGAAGCGTAGAAAGTACACACCGTAGACTTGTGTCTGAATCCCAAGGATTCGACGAGCGACTGGAACTGTTGGACGTCCGTGAACCGGCTGGCTACCTCGGCGATTTTGAGTTCACCACTGTAGGCGCGTAAGCTCCCGCATTCTGGCTTAGAGTCAATACGCACCTGGGACGCAAGATTCTCCATGCCTCGCAGATGCAATTCGGCCAGTTCGTGCCCATGAGACTCAGGGCACAGACTACCACGTTCACTATCTGTCCATGTCCGTGGCTGGACTTCCCACTTTCGTCACTGTCACCCTCGGATCCAGGCAGGGGGAGACGTTCGAAGATGTCTGCCTCGATCACAAAAGCACCGTCAGACACCAGGTCGAACGACATGACTGTGTAGCCCTTGGGTATAAGAGCACGGGCCAGCGCAGCGTCTCCGCAGCCAAGATCTGCGATGACGGTGCGCGGCGGGTACGCCGACAATGTCGAAATGTAATGGGAAACAGGGTTGGACGGCCATGACTCCACTTGACGTCGGAACCCTTTGTGGTACTGCGGATCCGTGTGAACACCCCGCCGGAGAAAGGTATGAGGAACGCACGTCGTCAAATACTGCGGAATCCTCACGCATCATAATATGCGCATGCGCACCGTCCGACTTGTAGAGCTTCTCATTGATCCACCTGAGATGCAGTCTATGACGCCCTGGGCGCGTAGTGGCGGAGGGTTTACATACCTAAACCGCGCTCCGTCCAAACTCTGCTTCATGCCACGTTGCAGACTGGTTAATGCATTGCCGGAGGGTTGTGGAGGTGGGTGGGATGAAGCCAGGGATGGTGAGGACGTAACCTTATCTCCTCCTGTTTTCTTCTCCCTGTCTTTCCTCTTCTTTTTCGGCGTACTTTGCTCCCCATCTCCTCGTGTAGAAGTGTGAGATTGTAGGACCTTGTGGTCTTTGACACGCTTGTGCTTCTTCTTGGGAGGTTGATCCGCGTCTGCAGACACGCCCCCACCATGTTCTCGTTTCGTTTTCGTCTTAGGACCGTGTGTCCGTTCCATAGCCAATCGCTCCATCAACTTCTCCACGTTTACTGCCGCCGACTGGATCTGATCGAGGCCTTGCTTTGACGGCCGTTTACGTTTTTTGGAGGGGACTGCAAGGGGGGCACCGGGAACGGACCACCCTGGGACATCGAAGAGCGCCATGACGGCGGATGGGATGACAGGAAAGGGCACTTACCCCTGACGTGAGTATGCTCGCGGCTTTGTTGCGGACTGCGTCTGACCTCACGCTGGCCCCCTATTACACAGCACCGCAGTTCCGCATTCTTAATGTCTGCGTTATCTATATTCTGGCGCCTAGGTCTACGTAACACGGGGCGTGCGAGTGCCACACTCGGTTCCCACTGCTTTTCTATAAGAGGGCTTTGCGCTTCGTGACGAAACTTATCTTCTCCATTCGCAATGACGGTGTGTTTCTGTGTTGTTTTTCCTTTCGTCCCCCAGCTAAATGCGCGTGAAGGTCACTGTTCAAGCATCCGATTCACCAAAGGGATCCTCTGTATCCCGATCACTGACGCGCAACCTAACAGTAGGCAATCGCCACACGCTTATTCTCTGTGGATCTTGACACTGACATTCGAAAAAAAAAAACAAAAAAAAAACAGGAGGAAAGCCAGCTCACGAGCGTAGCTAGTAACATTGACGGCAACGACCTCGATAATGATCACGAGTTCAAAACTGCACCATTGCTAACCCGTGGGGCATATCGCACCAAGAAGATGCGACAAGCTATAGGTCAGTACGGTGTCTTCGGTAATATCACGGAGTCAAGGTATGTCGACGTGGTCCAAAGGCGTTCTTTCACTTCCTAATCTTAATCTGTAGGCTACCCCAGGCCATGTCGATGCGGGACGACGAGTTTTCTAGATTGTATCTAAACACGGCAAGTGACATTTTTACAGACCGCAGCTGTATCATTCAACTCTAGCAGAATACGCCGTTTTCGGCGCTTGTATGTGGCGTACAAGGATCAGGGAAATCCCATACAGTGTCGGTTATCCTTGAGAATATGTTCGTCACTGGTTGCCCTGCCCTGGGACAGCTCGTAAAGCCGCTGTCTGGCCTGGTACTCCATGTTGGTGAGACGGGGTCCTGTTCCTCCCCATGTGAGGCGGCATATGTTGGTGTTTCCACTGTCAACAATGCGAAGCCGCCCCCCGTTGTCGTATATGTGGCACCTTCGTCACTGAAGCGTATGGAACAAGTGTATAGCCGCCTCGGAGCAAACGTTCAAGTTAAACCCTTATACTTCTCCCCATCTGAACTTGATGCAGCGGCCTTCCTGTCTCTTATGGCTGTAAACTCGTCTGATAATGCACCGCTATACATGCAAACTGTGCTTGTAAGGAAACCCTTTTCATTTAAACTGCAGGTGGTTGACCCAATGGTCAACAGAGCATTTTGCGTGAACTAGGGGATGACTACACGTATACGGCGTTCATGGCCAGAATAGAAGAACAAAAGAAAGATATGAACCCGGCGCAAAAGGCCGGCCTCAAGCAGCGCCTTGACCTTCTCATGACGTTCACCCAACCACTGGCAGCTGGAAAGCCCAAGCCACATTCTATAGCTCAAGCTCGTAAAATCAGCACAGTGGAAGAACAAAGATTCGCTTCTGGAAGGGTCACTATCGTCGACCTCTCTGACCCATTCGTGGACCCTGCAATGGCGGGGGCGATTTTTGAGATATGCATTCGCTTATTCCAGAGAGCCAATGTGGATACCGGAAAGATTTTGGTCGTCGACGAAGCGCACAAGGTTCCATTACCATATTCTTCCCCAATGGTCTTACCGGCTAACTGGGAGACGCAGTATCTATCAGACGCAAGCACCCCAACCGGCCTCACGCGTGCATTGCTATCGCTCGTTCGCCAGCAACGACACATGTCAATGCGCGTAATTGTGAGCACACAAGGTTAGCACGATCATTTCTAGTAATACTCCAATGATCCTTAGGCCTCCCGCAGAGCCCACGGTTCTTCCGTCCGCGTTTATTGCACTTTGTGGTCTCATCATCCTGCATCGTTTCGCCTCCTCTGCATGGTGGGAACACTTGAAAAAGCATATCCCCGCAGCGATGTCAAGCGACGATTCCTTCGACCGTGTGGTGACACTTAAGGTAAGGGTTTCATGGCTCTACGTTCCTGTTGAGAGCTAACTGAGTTGTTTGTCTCGTATAGACGGGGGAGGCGCTTGTCTGCTGCCCGACCGGCGTGTACGTGGGTACAGAACTGGGTTCTGAGTCGGAGGGCGTGAAATTAAAGCTCCTCCGCTTCAATCGCAATTTCCTCGTAGTTCGGACGAGGAGACGAGTCACAGCTGATGGCGGAGTGTCGTTGATGGCTATTTAAAAGGACGGCCTCTATCGCTACCTTGTCTTGGATACTTTCGTAGACTTTTACTTTGGGGTTGTTAGAACCATACAGTAGCTGAGCGAAGAAATGATGACAATGCCGCAGTGGTTCACATGACGTGCCTGAGTTTACGCCGTAGTCATGTGACTTTTAAAGAGTGGACGCGCGACAAGCGCAGCTTGACCTTACCTTTCACCCAAATAATCCGTAGCTATGAGCGCACTCGCTGACGAATTGATGGCCGACCTCGATGGTCTCTCAGATGCAGGAGATGATTACAACGACGATGAGCCAGAGCAAGGGGGACCGTCAAATGGGAAACGAAAAGCGACGGCGGATGATGCCGCCATGTCTGAAGATGACCAAGAAGAGAACGGTGGTGAAGGGGAAGGGACCACAGGAATGGTACTTGACGGAGGTGTCAAACCTGCAGAAGAGCTCGATGCGGAGGAGGTACAGAGAATGGATCTTGGCGGTGTGGACGACGTTCGGACGGTTGCTCGACTTGAAGGGAGCAGACGCATGGCCGAGATTTTGGGTGTACGCCTCTACGTTTCTGGCTCTGAGCCCACATTGACCCCCCCGTTCTGCTTAGGAAATCGAAAAGTATCAAGCCAACCCGTCATCAGGAGAGGCGATGTCTATGCCGGTGCACTCTAATCCAGAGTACAACGTCATCGTCCAGGCAAATAACCTCTCCGTCGATGTCGACAACGAGATTCTTGTTGTGCACAAGGTAATTTTATGCTTTCCTGTGCGGCGGCTCCCCAAGTATTGACTCGGCACTCTGCTGTTTATTACAGTTTATCAGAGACCATTACTCCCCAAAGTTCCCTGAACTGGAACGGCTTATCACCGACCCGAACATGTACGTCAAGGCTGTCCGAAAATTGGCTAATGATGAGGTGCGCGGTCAAACTGCAGTCGCCGAGAGGATTGATTTGTATTCACTGGCTGCTCTGCCCCAAGGATCCGACCAGAGCTGACCTCAAAGAAATCCCTCCAGCGGTCGTCATGAGTGTCTTAATGGCTGCGACGACCTCAACAGGACAAAAGTTGTCGGACTCGGGTTGGCAATCTGTAGAACGTGCTTGTGATCTCGCCGACCGACTGGAGAAAGTTCGGACAAAGGTGCGTGCTCATCTAAGCTGCTACGTTATCGACGGACGGATTCACCGCCTATTCAGATCTTCATGTACGTCAGTTCGAGAATGAATGTTCTTGCGCCAAATTTGTCAGCTATCGTCGGTACAACCACAGCGGCGAAATTGCTCGGCGTAGCGGGCGGTTTGAACGGACTCGCCAAAATGCCCGCTTGCAACGTCCATGTTAGTTCCGACTCCCTTCCTGCCTTTATCGGTCCCAACGATTCTCGTTATCACAGCTTCTCGGTGCCCAGAGGAAAATAGCAGCAGGGTTCTCTAGTGCGACGCAGCGACGGCATACTGGTTTCGTGTACCAGTCCGAACTTATTCAGAGCACACCTTCGGAGCACCAACTCAAGCTGCAGCGTACTGTGGGTGCCAAGTGCGTGTTAGCTGCCCGAATGGACCTAGAACGGAACAGGAGAGATGGTTGGTCGTTACTTTACCACTTTATCCCTCGCAGTTTCGTGACGTCTTTCGCCCCGTGTTATATAGGTGGTTATGGAGAGGAACTTAGAGAAAAGATCGAGAAGCACCTCGACCGGCTGACTGCGCCTCCACCATCGAAGGTGGTCAAACCTCTCTCCATACCCAACGACGGCCCCAAGAAACGACGTGGTGGCAGGCGGTACGTTCAGCTCCTCATATATTACCCCCAATTCTCTGCGACCCTAACAGCCCCAACACACTAGTGCGCGCAAGGCCAAGGAAGCATACGCACAAACCGAGCTCCGTAAACTTACGAATCGCATGGCGTTCGGCGAGGCGGAAGAGGAAGTCGGGGCATTTGACGAAACAAAGGGTCTTGGCATGATCGGCGTGAGCACGGGGAAGGTTCGCGCCAACTTGGGCGAGGCGAAGACACGGGGTGCGACGGTTTTTCCTTTCTATTTTGTTTTCGCGCCTGATGCCCCAATCCGTATACGCAGCCAAAATGTCCAAGGCGAACCGGTTGCGGACCGCGGCGCTCTCAAAGGCCGCAAGTTCGGCGCAGACTTCGGGGACGGCCTCGTCTCTCATTGTCACCCCTGTACAAGGTCGGTGATCATTGATCGTTCGGCTGCGCTTGAGTATGCTGAATGGTAGATTAGGGTTCGAACTGACGAATCGTGCCGCGGCCCAACGCGTGAAGGAAGCAAACGACCGTTGGTTCGCCAACGGGACATTCTCGTTCGTAGGACAAAAGGGCTCATAGGCACGGGGGATAGCGTCGACTGTCCGCGACCCAAGTCGAGCGCTGGGCCATCGCTTTCCTTCTGCCTCCCCTACCGAAACCTTTCCCTTTCTTTCTTCGTTCTCTCGATCATACGCTTGTACATCTCCGCTCGAGTGTACACATATTTCGCCACATTATTTGTACCGTGTAGTAGGGCGGTATATACACATGTTGAGAAAAAGCATTGAATAGCATCAGTATGGTGATACCGAAGACCCCAACGCCCTATCGCCCACGCACGTCTGAGAGACGACGCGTTAACTGAACTCATACTGGTAATGCGAAGGATGCACAGACTGATCTCCTGTACGCTCATCCCGCAGTGACAGACCCACAATGGCCACATCCGGGTCAACAATCGGTTGTAGTGACGGGGATTGTGGCGGAAAATTTAAGGTGACCATAGTGTTTGCGTGGATTGCGCTATTCACTAATGGGGGGCCAAGGGCGTCTTCCTCCTTGCGTAAAGCAGTCTTCAGGGTACCACCTTCCTCGGGAGTAGCACTTGGATTAGGTGCAGAGATCGGCCTTGGAGATGCACTGAGAGAAGTAGTAACTACCGAGGGATGAGATTCTGGGAAAGAGGGTGAGAGGTCGGGTCGAGTGGCGGGAGAGTGTGAAGACAGCGGTGGACCTGTGGGAAATATGTTGTCGAGAACCGGATTAGAAGAAGCAGGGGGTGGGAGGTTTAGTGGACCGGAAGACTTCAGGAGGTTTGGGTTGCGTCGGAGGGCAATGGCAATAGATGGGGAGGTAGAAGGAGGGGAGGACCCCAGAGTTTCGGGGGCGGTATGGGATATTGTTATACCTGAAGTGACAATGTCTCGCATTGCGTCAGTGGTGGCTGGATCTGGTGGGGTAACAAGATTGTGGAGGCTCCCGACGGTTATCCGATGAGCGGGGTGGAAATTGTCAAGCGGTGAGACACCCGTGAGGCTTTTGACGACATGAAACGGGGTAGGTGTGGACGACGAAGGCGGATCGGAACTAGCAAGGAGAGTAGGGTCCATCACTGTGTTATCATGCAGAACAGTGTGAACAAAGGTTGTGAAGGCAGAGTCGACGCGGATGTGAGGTGTTGAGCCCGGATGATGGCCAGGGACGGTACATGATGGATACGAAGACGGCTTCAACAAAATACGGTCATAATCCGTAGTGGTGGCGGAGAATCGTGTCGGGGCAGAATCAGTATCTCGATGTAGAGCGATGTAGATGTTGCGGATTGGTCCCAAGATCTCGAACGCCACCCCCAGATCATGATAGTCACTTTGCACCTCGAGAACGATTTGATTCCAGAGAGCACAAAACTCGTGCTGCAGTTCAGGTGACGTGTCTTGCGCATTGAATTTGGAAGCTGCTTTGAGAATACTCGAGATATAAAACGACGGCCAAGACGTTTTCCCGGAAAGGCTAAACTGCTGGCGAGTGACGTAAATCAAGACCGCGAGCGACAGACTGTCACCGTGTGTAGCGTGGTCTCGGAGGACAGATTCTGGGATGCCCAGTTCATTGGAGGTGAGAATAAACCAGAAGTCGTCGTGCCGTTGTGCTCGTGCAACAATACTGCAGATAGCAGCCCGTACAACCAAATTGGTAGCTTCGCCCTTGTTATTGCCCCAGCCTCTTAGAATCTGCACAATTTCTGCGGCCAGCGGACCACTATATTGGTAGTTGGACAAAATCCTGTCGAGGATTATCAATGCATTGGGAGTGTGTGTTGGATCGATGGCCTTCGCGCATATTATGGCTCTCCGTTTTTTGACATGTTCGGGTAGAAAATCGGATAAGAAAGTGACATTCAACAGCTTCATCAATTCCGTTGAAAGTCTCCACTTTTGCTCTTCAGTGAGACCAGGGAGGGGGTCGACAACCACTTTTGAGCTGCGGAAACCAGGTAAGCCGGAAAAGAAGCGCTCCAGTTCGTGGTCTTCATCCAAACTGTCGAACGTCCACATAAAGGCGCGAGTGTCGACCTCCGGTGATGGTGAATTCAGTGCGGTTCCTTCCGCTGTCTTGTGCATGCCCTGCAAGAAAAATTTGTGGTAACGGTCTCTCGATCTCCAGAGGGCTACACGACGATGGAGACGCAATGAGCCGAATGATCGACGGACACGATAAATAGCATATAGTATTCCCATAACAATCTCCCACACCAGTGTCGAAAGCGGTGTGAAGTATGGGCTGTCATGATAAAAGATTGGTATGAGCGTGATGCACCCATAGAGAGCTGTGCAAAAGCCGATCCAGGACAACACCAACTTGAAGATTGTGAGATTAACGTTGCAAAGGAACACAATTAGGCCAGCAAAGAACAAGAACAGGGAAACATGAAGAAGTGTGGGCAACGATTCAACTGCCCAAGGAAGGAGAAACTTGTCGACGCCTTCAGCAAAGAATCCGCGGATCCGTGCTCGCTTGGGTAGATTGTAACGCAGCTGAGTGACCTTGAGGTATCTTCGTGCCCATTGCTGCAGCAACGTCGCGAGAAGAGCACAGGTGAGACTGATCACCAAGCTCATGAACCAAAGTGAGTTCACCCAGACTGCATAGTTTGGTGGAGAAAACGCGGGTGGGGAAGAAGGGAGGGAAACGTTTGGTCGATTTGGGTCGGCAATAGTCTGATAGATATTTGCGAGGTAGAAGTTGGAGGTTTCCTGTGGGTTTGGTCTAATGTCCTGAATTGACACTGAAATCAACGACGCAACAGCAGCAGAGAATAAACCAGTCTATGATTGCTGGTCAGTGTAAGAAATAGTATTTGAAGATAGTGACTCACAAATATAAGGATCCCATCAGCGTCTGCTTTCCAACCTTCGACCATCTTCTTATCTTCTTCCCCCGCCATCTCCAAATACATTAAGAAGATGGGACCAGAGCCATCAATAATGTTGGGCTTTCCCTGTGCTGCTGGAGTTGACGCCAACGAAGGTAGGTACGGGTAACCATCTATAAGGTGGTGGCGGCAGTTGAGAATGGCAAGACTCTTGGAAAGGATAGTCCTATGGTAAGAAGGTAACTGTACCTATTCCTGTTTCGGGTACGTTTGTAGCCTCGTGAAGAGTATACCTGGACATTGAAAACGATGGCGTGTGCCCAGCAAAGAGCGAAAAAATAAGATGAGAGTGACCGCGGTCCTTCAGTTGCGTTTCTTGGGCCCGGATGTGGCGGTGTACCTTGATTGTACTTGTTTTTTCCCCGCTGTCGGTGCGATGCGGGGACGTTGCTACAGACGATTGGATCGCATAAATGTAGCCAGCCACGGGAACGAGTTTGAAATGTATTTTTACGGTATTAGCGTTTGGCGACCAATTTTGTGCTAGAGAAGCCGGAACGGGGTTTAGATAAACGCCGCGAGTCGAGCACCGCAGTTGAAGGGATTAGTACTGAGTATGCAGCAGAGGAGCTAGGAAACCCTCAGGAACGAAAAGATGCAAAGCGTGTTCACCGCTGTTCTGATAGGTGGTTCGGAGAAACTCGAGTGCTGTGGCCGCGAAAACATGAATGGGATAGATGCAATGTCGAGACTAAGTGAAGTATACTATCATACACTAAGCAACAGGGGAAAAAGTGAGAAACGCCATTACGACTGGCTCGTGTGTGCGGTTGCCGATGACCCTGCAGTAGCCCCGCTTTGCGCCACGTCAATAAAACTCTTTTGTGTGGTGTCGGCCAGCTTGGCTCGCTTCGACTGGTAGTCCTTGATAGCAGAGCGAATGGCATCCTCGGCCAACACTAAAGGTGACATCAGTGAGATGGTGGGCAAAGACCAGGCGCATAGACACACTTGAGCAGTGGAGTTTGACGGGTGGTAGAGCGAGCTCCTTCGCAATCTCGGTGTTTTTGATTTTACCGGCCTCATCGAGCGAAAGGCCCTTGACACGCTCAGTCATGTACGAACTAGAGGCGATGGCACTTCCACAGCCAAACGTCTTGAACTTGACGTCCGAGATGATACCCTTATCATCGACACGTATCTGCAACTTCATAACGTCGCCGCATCTGATTGTTCCCATGAGGACCAACAGTCGACAGTGAGGTTTTTTTCTTTGTCAGCCCATTCCGCTGGAAGATGATGATAATTGAACCACATACGCAGGTGCCCCGACGAGCCCAGTACCGACATCTATGTCACCCTTGGGGAGAGAACCCACCTGTTTGTGAGGGAGTGAAGAATAAGATTATCAGATAACAGGCGGAAAAAAGCGCAAGCCGTGACTACACACATTCCTGGGACGCTCATAGTGAGAGATAACCTTTTCATGATATGCCCTTGCGATCACCGGGCGAGTAGCAATACGAGAAACGCGAGGAAGCGTTGCGACGGTAAAGCGAGTGGACAACATGGTGAACGTTGGGGTAAAGAGCGTGAGAGAGCTACGCAGTCGGAGTCGCATCATTCATCATCTTACGGCACGGAAGCTCCATGGCGCGGCTTCTGCCAGCTCCAATTATGTAAGCTCCACCCCCATGTCCCGACCCTCGACGGAGTCTCTCCCGCCAGCTGCCCGAGCCATCGCCTTGCTTTTAGCCTCGACGCCTACGGTACAGGATGCACAGCCGGGGGTCTTGCACCAGCTTCTCGAATTCTCTCACAGGTACACCGCACAGGTCCTCTCAGACGCGCTTGTATACGCAGAGCATGCCGGTCGCCCAAACAAACTCGAGATGGACGATGTAACACTTGCCGTGCAAGCCCGCGTAGGTTGGGAGTTTGGCGGGCGTGTCCCGAAAGAGGTGCCAATAACATACTATTTTTTTCATCGCCAATGTCTCACTATATTCGCGCTACAGTATACCCTCTCCTTGGCCACCCAGGTCAACGCGCAGTCTCTCCCACCCGTGCCCGAAGTCTTCGGCCTCCGCTTACCGCCCGCAAACGAGTGTTTGACCGCCGTCGACTTTGACCTCGTGCCGAATAGACCACCGCCAGAGGAGAAGCAGTTCGACGAAGAGATCGAGGAAATCGTCGAGTCTGCGTCGGAGGACGAAGACGAAGACATGGAGCCGGCTGCCATCCCCCCCGCGGCCGCGGCGGCTCCACATCCCCAGGCCATCGTTTCCCCTCCTTCGATCGCGAACCCCGTCAACGCCGTGCACACGCCCTCAGAAGACGTTGATATGGTGGATACCTCGGCTGCCGTGCCGAACGAGGTCGAGGAAGGCAGCGACGAAGACGACGGGCTCTTCGCTGGTGGAGAGGAGAGCGGCGCAGACGAACCCATGGAGGAGGTCACGGCCGGTGCAGAGGACCAGGCTGACGGGGTAAAGCGAAAATTAGTGGAAGAGGACGACTACGATTAGGGGCTGGTTCTCTGTCCATGTGGCCACCAGGAAGATTACAATCCTGGGATTCATGTAGTCTCGCTAGCCCTCATCGTCCACAGTTCGACTGCAGGCATCTTTGTAATGTTTGCGACTCGCATTTCCGAGTACAGAAAACTCTCGGTTCTGCCCTATCTATTATAGCTGAGGGAATGAAAAATTGTGTATGTGCGAACAATAGAGATTATCGAATAGCGAAGTCGAGTTAAGACCAATGAGTGATAAAACATGTAGAAAAGTTAGCAGGGCCAAGGCTGTGGCAAATTCTTCATTCTCGAAATGGATACCTAGATAGCACCACGCATAAAGAGTTGAAGTGCGACGGCAAATAAAACGCAGAATATAGCTATGATGACCGTGATAGTGTAGCTCCACGACGCTGGGCAAAGAGTCGGCAGTCAGCCCGACCCCACAGATGGCATGTGTGAAACCCACCGTTGTCACCAAGTCCTTCTGGTATCGCAATCAGTCTCACAGTATTATCGGCGCTTCCAGACACAAGCAGCCTTGACGTAGGATTAAACTTCAAAACCGTCGGTGGAAATTCATGTGATTTTAAAATGCTCAAAAGTGGCTAAGCGATGTGAGCTCATCTCGGAGGCCATAGAGATAGAATAATCAAGAGCGGGCTTACTGCAAGCGTAAACGCATCTAACAATCCGACTGAACAATCCGACGAGCCATAAGCAATCCACTTGCCGTTATCGCTGGGGGGGGGTTCTCGTTACGGCTAATAAAACCGATGCACAATCACGTACCTTAAGTCGAAGGCTGTCAATCCTTTCACCCCCACTTTCCTTATTCGATCAACCTTCCACCCGTTGGTGTCCCAGCGTACTAGGTACGCCTTTCTCTGACTTGCCTTGGCTCCACGAGCAGGCGTCGTGTTAATGGCGGTATAAAATATACCTGAATCGTGCGGATGGTACCTTGACTTCCCAATGAGCTATTGAGAGGGCGAAGGAACCAAAACTCACTTTCCAACGCGAAAGGTACCTGTGTCTCCTCCTGGTAACTTCGGTCGCTCAATGACGGTCGGGTTCTCTAATTTCAGGACCGCATTCTCTTTCTCTTTGCCTTTTTTACTCCCAAGAAGGCCGTAGACGAGAAGATTGAGGGTTGTTGCCACAACCAACTACGCCAATTAGCACCATTTTGTTGAGAAAGCTCAACGGAGTGTATACCGTGGTCTCTGAAAACGCAGCGTCGTATATTTCACCCTTGTCGACACGCGTATGGGCGGATACGAGTTCAGGTACTGTTAAGAGGGACAACTAAAGCGAAGAGTCCATTAAGAAAACGAAAAGTATGAATTAGGGAACGAACCTCGCTGCAACCGGCCACGACCAGATATGCCCCATCGGGGGAGAATACGGTGACTTTCTGGACACCACGTAAGATGGGGATATGTAAACAATCCAAAGGAACTGACCTGAAAGTCTTCCGGATCGTCCTTTCCCAGTGTCCCAACAGAAGAAATGAATCCTAGTCTACTCACACCAGCCGACCGTCGTCACGATATAAGAAGGGGATATCACGGTGGACCCACTTGTCGTCGTCGCCTACGGCGTACACGCGGCAATTCAAATTCTCGCCTTTCGCGACCACTTCCGCAGAGCTGTTGATTCCACACGCAAACGAAGAACCCTGCGAGGAGAACATAAGCATGTGGTTGCACAGGGCGGACCCACTGCAGAAAGGGCGCACATCAGGGTGAGCAGCCATGCTCATTGGTGCATCCTCGCCATTCTCTAGTTGAAGTTCGTCAGCGAGTTTTAGGGTAAGAAACTCGTCAACGTGATAGAGTCTCTGGTGGAAAACGACAAATGAGGAATCGTCAAACTTGGAAGATAAGGGTGAAGTACCAGCTTGTTCTTGATACCGGTCTTGGAAGCGCCACCTCCACCTCCGAGAACAAGCTCTGTGGGTGAGAGAAATGCGGCAGAATATACCGGGAAAGATGGCGTTGAGTGTGCAGTATGGCGAGCCCGCATGATAGTTGTCACGGTATCGTGTATGACTCGTGACTAGGGAGAAGAGAAGAGGAGCAGAGAAGCCCTTGCACGTGACAATTGCCTCCATCACGATCTCCACCTGTGTTACGTTTGCTCCTCTGCTCCGTGCACCCCGGCCAACCGCATGTCAAACCACACGCCGCAGCTCCTCATCTATTGAAATACAGATCGGTCTCGACACACACGCACACACCAATACCACCATGCTGCCTGTGCCTATTCCCGCAACCTTACCCTATGTAGGAGGCATTAAGGACATCGAGTTCCCTTCTGTGTCGCGCGCGACTGTTATTGGTATCAGCGTCGCAGTTGCAGGGAATGTACTCATCAGTTTAGCACTCAACCTTCAAAAGCTGGCTCATGCCCGACTCGAGAAGGCACGCGCCGAGCGCGACCACGGCCTCGAAGACATAGAAGAAGAAGACAGCGCGGACGCGGGTGGGCCATTGGGCGTAAGCACCCACGACCTGGATCCTCCGTCAGAAGTGGAGAGGGAGGCTCGCATATGGCACGGAAATCCCGAGTCAAGACCGCAGGGGCCGAGCATAGAGACTGATCCCCTGATCCCCTTCCCGCGGACGGCAAACGCGGAGCTCCTGCACATATCTCCGACGTACGGTGCTCTCAATGGTACTGACGATGCATATCTACGGGGCTCGCCACTTCAATGGAAACGCAAAACCACGAAAGGGCCAGTTGCCGGTGATGCCGCGAAATATACCAACAGGCAAAGTCCCCGTGAGTCGAAGAGTGAGGGACAAGAATCAGAGTATCTCAGGTCGAAGCTGTGGTATGTCCTCTCTTCTTTTCTCCCAAATGCGAAGTACAAACCTTCCGTAGGTGGCTCGGATTCTTATTAATGAATGTTGGGGAGACAGGAAATTTTATTTCCTACGCCTTTGCTCCCGCTTCTGTTGTTGCGCCTCTCGGCACGGTAGTAATTTTCCATCTCACATTTGGGAGGAGTCTCACTCTTCCTAGTCCGCGCTTATTGCCAACTGCCTATTTGCGCCTTTGCTCCTTCATGAGCGACTCCGGAAGGTAAGATCATATGACGTTTTCAACGCTTGACTGACCGTACCCTGATCTTAGCGCGATCTGGTCGGAATCATGCTCGCCATCGTTGGCGCAGTCACCGTTGTTCTATCCTCCAACGCGTCTGATGCGCCGTTAACACTGGAGAAACTGCTCGAAGCCATCTCGCAGCGCGTCTTCCTTGTTTTTTCTATCGTCTACGCCATCGGTGCGTTCCTTCTGATGGGTCTCTCCGAAGGGAGGGCGGGCCGAAGATGGGTACTTGTGGATGTTGGGCTGTGTGCATTATTCGGTGCGCAGGAACCTTTTGTCCATGCGATACACAATATTCAACGTGTCATCCAGGTGGGTTCACCGTACTATCGACGAAAGCAATCTCTACGCTCCTCGCCACTCGCGGTTTTGATATGTTTAAAGAATCGATGACCTACCCCGTCCTTGCAGTGAGCGTGATCATTACGAGTGCACGAGGCCGTATTAGACAACTCTGGTGCAGGTCCTGTTTGGCACTGGCGTTGGCCAGATAAGATACCTTAATCGGGCACTGATGCGCTTTGACAGCAAGGTCGGTCTATATTAAGACCACTCAAAAGTATTCTGACGCGGGGCTGTGCAGGTCGTTATTCCAACACAGTTTGTACTTTTTAATCTGTCTGCGATACTTGGGTCCGCCATCCTCTACGGCGACTTCCGAACGGCCAAATTTCATCAATTCGTGACATTCATGTACGGCTGCGCGGCAACGTTCGCCGGTGTCTGGGTCATTGCCTGGGAGCCTGCTTCGAACGAACATCCCGGATCTAATGACGCAGAAAGAGCGATCAGCGATGGGGAGGGGGAGGGCCACAATCTACTCGTTGTCGATGGTGCACCCACGGCTGGAGTGGGACGAAGGCCAGGTGGTGGGCCCACTTTAAGAACGAGGCGAAGTACAGTGAGTTTAGTGGGAATATCCCCTGCTCAGGTACAGGATTTTTTATTCGCCGAAGAGCCGATACACTGACTTGTTTTACAGCGCCTCTTGTTACTACATTCACCACCTCGGCCTGAAATTCCTCTCGGGCAAGAATATGATGCTTTGGAAGTGGAGCACTCGGGAAGAAGGCTCGAGAGTCTCGAGGGAAGCATTGGGAGACGGCGTGCGATTGGCTGGCTAAGTGATGGTAGCCCGACACGACAACTTGGTGGCCGGAGAAGAGAACGAGGTAGTGTTGAGCGGCGTTGGATGACGGATGGTTCGCAACTGGAGGTGGCGATAGACTGAGGATGACCTGTGTTGTAATAATGATCACCCGTGCCTGTGACGCTAATCTAATCCTGTGTCGTGACCGAAAAAAGCAAAAATGACGTCAGGGCTGGGAGAGCAATAAGTGCCTCCGATTTTTTCCACTCCACATTTCATCCTCCGGACGCATATACTCCCTCCTTCGCCATGCCTCCCGGTGTCGCCGTCGTCGACGCTTTCAAAAGTAACACAACTTTATACCATTTTTGTCATACTTTTTTAAGGGATCACCTATTTTAGATCTTATTCGGCATGGCAAGAATCACGTACATGTTCGTCAGGGCGACATTCCTTCTGCCTTACCCCTACTGATATACACACAAATCGTCAATGTGCACACCCGGAACGTCGTCAGCAGACAAATGCCCAACCTCAAACCCAACAGAAGCAGCAACAGCAACAACAGTCTGCTAAGGCACAACCCGTGGCTGCTAAGCAATCGCAGCAGTATACGCGCGAGGTAGAAAAGATCGTTCAAGAAGAGCGTGCAGCCAAGGAGAAAATGCCTACTTATAAAGGCCTGGAGCGCTTCAAGCTCACCCAGAAGATGGGAGAGTGCGCCAGTCACTGCTTTGATTTCCCTTGTCGCTTAGCTGATCGTTTGCCTTTGTAGTGGAGCATTCTCCAACGTATACAAGGCCTTGGATCTCACATCGGGGACTACTGTTGCTGGTCTGCCCCTCCCCCTAATTCAGTCGTGAATCAAACAATGACCTTGTGTAGTCAAAGCCGTTCGTAAATACGAACTTACTTCATCACAGGTTAGTTCCGTTTAATATGGATCTAGTTTTACGCGCGGCTTCATATTGGACCCGCCATACCAGGCGGGCGATAGGCATCTTAACGCCCAGTTCAAGAAGAAGCCGCGCGTAACAGAGGTACTGTTGCTTAGCATATCAACCGTGCTCCTATGTCCCGAATAGATGGCTGACGGATGATCGCACAGCGTGCAAATATTTTGAAAGGCATGTCGATCGCTACACTGGTATATGGGATAATTAACGACTCGTTTCATCAACAGAGGTACAAATCATGCGTGGAACAAACCATCCCAGCATCGTAAAGCTCCTCTCATTTTCCGAATCCACCGATCACTTTTTTCTGGTTTTGGAACGTATGTGCGCTACTATGGTCGTTCGCATCGGCGGTTGCTAATTTTTTTTTTTTTGATCAGTCATGGAGGGTGGTGAACTATTCCATCAAATCGTCAAGCTAACGTACTTCAGCGAGAACCTTTCCCGCCACGTCATTCTCCAGGTTGCTCACGGGATCCGATATCTTCATGAAGAGAGAGGAGTTGTTCACCGGTAAGTTCTGGTCATCACTTGTCATCATTGATGGACCCATCCCGACTTAGTGACATCAAGCCGGAGAACTTGTTATTCGAACGCATACCCATCATCCCGTCCAAAGACCCAATTGTACGACAGAATGACGAAGAAAAAGAGGACGAAGGGGAATTCATCCCAGGTGTAGGCGGAGGTGGTATCGGCCGCGTCAAAATTGCGGATTTCGGCCTCTCTAAAGTCATTTGGAACGAAGAGACAATGACCCCGTGTGGAACAGTGGGCTACACTGCCCCAGAAATTGTCAAAGACGAGCGATATTCCAAAAGTGTGGATATGTGGGCTCTCGGATGTGTTCTCTACACCCTTTTATGTGGCTTTCCTCCATTCTACGACGAGAGCATCAATGTGCTTACAGAGAAGGTGGCTCGCGGTTATTACACTTTCCTGAGTCCATGGTGGGACGACATTAGCGCCTCGGGTTTGTACCACGATAAATTATATCTGGTCCTACTTGCTGATGTGGATAAATTAGCCAAAGATCTCATCACACACCTGCTTTGCATCGATCCCGCTCAACGCTACACAATCGATGAATTTCTGGCTCATCCATGGTGCAACGCAGTACCGGCGCCACCGCCTCCACCAACTCCGCGCGCCGATATTCACCCATTAGATTCTCCGCTCCTGCAGTCCGTTCGCGGAGGACGAGATGGCCGTTCACCTGGTATCGCTTCGCTCAAGGAAGCATTCGACATCACATACGCTGTTCATCGGATGGAGGAAGAAGGTGCGCGTAGGCGAGCATACAAGGGCCGCGGTGGCGCAGGTCAGGCGGGATTCCTGGCTGGTTTGAACGAAGACGATGAGGACGCACCGGACGACGAGATCACAGCTCGTCAACCCCGGGCTCAACAGCAGCAACACGTATCTCGCGAAGCGTACGACGGGCGTGCCGGGCAGCGTGATGCACCGAGGCGCCATGGCGGCAAACCGTTCGAGCTCAGCATTGACGGAGCAACACTTATTGGTCGAAGACAGATGCGCGACGCGCAGGGCAGGATACCAATGGACTCCACTCCGTTGGCCCAGAATCCGATCAATGCGGACACTATCGATGCGCCACAAAGTCCTATGCATTATTGAATGGCTTACCCTGGGCTGCTGTGCGGCCACATACCAGCAAGTCAAGTTGCGAAGTTGTGTCCCTTGGAAATCGCCCGCCCGACCATCCCACACTCAATCATTCCGTTTTCATGACATTTTCAAGTTCTAGTAGCACACGTTTCTAGTTTGTTGTAACACCAATTCTTCGCACTTCACTCGCTAGCGCCTTCGCATCGGTTGTTGTACGTCTGCTTGTTTAGCTATGATTTCGTACCGTACAGTTCTGCGATATTGCGGCACTGGTAATTTAAGCCATAATACACGCTGTCGTTGGCACCTGGAGCGTGTGTGGGATGAATGTCTTCCAGTGATTGTCGAGGCCATTGGTGAGCAGCGCGTCGTTGTAGATGTACCGGCCCTAAATGGAATGGTCCGTGCGCTAGGGTCCGAACATTTAAAACCCGTTGGAGAACATAACGAATCTTCATACTTACCTTGATGGCATAGGCCCCTTCAGCTACCTGGGTCTATGGGCCATGAGGGCCTCCCATAGCACGGCGACCCTGTCCCCAGGGGGAACTCGTGGTTTGTATGGGCTTCGGTTCATGCACCGTCCCAATATTTTCCTGTCCTGCTTCGGCCCTCGGGCTGGGCAGGCCCTTTTTTTATGTTCTTACAACGTCCTAACCCTAACCCTAGTGCAGTAGTCTCGATTACGTCGATAAATTAGGATTATAGAATTAAATATATTTAGCATTATGTCGATGCACGAATGACGGTACATCTGTGTCAACTCCATCTCGTGAAAAATAAGTTTGTATCTACCTTTTCCTCCTTCAGCTCTCTTCTCACTCTCCGTGCAGCTTTGATGCTCTCGAGGTCTATATCCAATCGCAGAAGGACCTTCTGGCCCGCACCCAGTCAGACATAGACCGCCTTCGACTTCCACGCGAGCAGGCTACTGCGAATCCTGAAGATCTTTTTGACACTTTCGATGAGAAGGTTTTGATTATCTTCTCTCGATATTTCAATGTATTTACACATTCGTAGTTTAATAGCGATGTCTTTCGCTTTGATCATCAGCCTGATATCGCCGCCGAGGTCCAAGACAAGATCGATTGGGACATATTCAAAGGCCAAGGTGCACCCCCTTCCTTCTCTGTTATTATTTTCGCTTATCCTTCGACACGAAAAGACCCTACCCCCCTCCGCGCCTTTGCCGCAGATCTCCGTGCAGCGCACTATGTGCGATCTCGACCACCAACCACACATCAAAGTGCATTATCGTCAGCCCAGCAGCGCGTAGGAAGGGCAAGGCGGTCTATCATCGAACCAGTTCTCGCCTCGTTCGAGCTCTCGTCTGACTCACCCGATAGTGAGCAATTGGCACCCGAGTACCTCTGCCCCGCACGTGAAAGGGAACGGCTGCGCCGCATACACCTCCGCAACAAGGGTGGGCTGACCCTCCGTGCGTCGGGTGCGCACATCCGCAGCGACATTGGAGACAAGACCGCGGACGTTGACATCGCGACGACCGACGGAGGGCCCGTAGCAGCGGCGCTCACCCCTGGCGCCTTGATGCCATCGGCGTCAAACTTAGTGAACTCGAAAATACCACCTCCACGTCCCACTCGTTCCCGTCGACCTCTAACCCGTCGACCAGCAATCACGGAAAATGCCAAGGTCATCGCTCCTCAAACGAACCAGCACCCCGAGAGCGACAAATGCCCTCTCGCGGCCAAGAAGGATAAGCTAAAGTCAGAAGCGTACAAGCAGGCGTGGTCCATCTGAGAGCAGCATCTCCTCGAGCGACTGCACCGAGCATCTTATTTTTTAAAATTATAGGTGGTCCAAGATATCGAAGGCTATGGGTGGCCGCCACACTCCGCGTCAGGTCGCGAGCCGTGTACAAAAGTGTTTTGAGAAGTTAATGCTTTTTAGTGTAAACGTAGAGCGGGCATAACTTAGCGTATTCACGATGTAATGTAGACAACTCTGGTTTTGACAAATTTCTCAACAAGGCGCACCTATCGAGTCCGTACCATGCAGACATAGCGCATACTCCCCCTTATTGTCGTTGTTATATCTGTCTCTTGTTCAAATACAAATTTTATATGAAAAAGCTGTACTAGTCGTTCACGGCGGATCGCAAGCACAATGCTATGATAATCCTTCCAGTGTCTCCATCGAAGTGACACTGTTGCCACGGATGACCTATCCTCATAGATTAGCCAGCGGTCATTTGGTGACGGGAGGAAGAGTGCCACGCACGACGGTGCCAATGGGGTGTCTTTGCGCGGGTGTAGTTTCTTCTTGGGCATCATCGATAACCAAGTTGAGGAAAAGGTCGTAACCGCGCAGGGTTCCGCTGACCTTACGACCACCTTGCAAATGGACGAACAATTTCTTGTCCATAAACTGAGGAATAATTAGCACAATAGCTTGAGACACAGTGACTTGAAAGACCTTTTTGAGTTCTGGTTGAGACGCTTTGGACATGGTAGTTGTCGCGAAAGGGAAGTCTTTGATGCCTTGGCCAAGCTCAGGGTCCAACCCGGACTTCGACCGTCTCTACCACCCAGCACATCTTCTACCCAACAACGCCCTGTATTTATCTCCTATCTCTGGTGCGTGTATCATCCCAGATCTTTTCGTGACATTCCCGGTTGCTCAACGCGACCATTTTCAAAGAACATACTTATCTGACCCCGGTGACCCCTTATTGATGGCCTCACTCTCTATCCCACCACCGCTTTCCGCCCCTACTTCCACTCGACTCGACTGGGGACACAGTGGAGAGCGTGGCTCTGCTTTTCGTGGTGTAAGCAGAGGCCGTGGCAGTGGAAACCGAGGCGACCGCGGTCGAGGGGGTCGAGGGGGCCGACGTGGAGGCACATCCACGCGAGGTAGCAGGCCCCACGGCTCCCCTCCAACTGCCGTAGACAACACCAACACACCAACTACTCCCACAGAATCAGCCAAGCCAGCCCAGCCCCCAGCAGTGCCACCTACAAATACATCCGCTTCAACGAAAAACCCCTCTTCATCGCTTCCTCGATCTATCCCTAGCTTAGACCTCACTGCCAAGCCCAAGGCCAGTGCTCGCCGCGCCTCGCAACATGCGGCAAACAACTTGCCCTCGTTGATGATCGAGCCCGCGTCCCCGACCGTGAATCTTTCGGGCTCGGCGCCGCACTCCGCATCTACTAGCTCCTCCAGACCTACTGCGCGTCGCCGAAGGTCTCAAAACAACAAGTCCTCGGTAGCCACACTATCTTCTGAAAACCTAACGGTGGAGGCACTGGCGTCTGCGATGAAGGCACGAAAGTCACGTACGAGCCCTTCGTCCCCTCACGGACCACCCAAAGCGTCTGCATCAAAGGATGCGCCTCCGCACCTCTCTGCTGGTCCTACAGTGACATCGTTCTCAACAAAAACGAACATCGATTCACTCGTAGAACATGTACGCGCTTTGGCCATGGACCATCGGCCGTCTACTCCTGGCAGCCATATCGACTGGGCAGACGAGGATGACAGTCTCCCAGATCTAGACGATTGGGGAGTTTCGCCTGGCTCGGGCACACCTGCTGGTGCCGATCCTGGCCCATCGGAAAGCATCGAGAAAGCACGACTGGAGCTGATGTCGCCCATCCTCGATGACTCGTTGAAGCAGCTCCCACAAAGCTTTGACAAGATTGGCTCCCCGTCTCTTTCTGCCGGCTCTGGCTCACCGTCCCCTCGAATTGCTGATACGGCGCCGATTTCTGAAGTGAACGGGCTTGAGGGTGGTCACGTCACTGGTGTTCCCGACACCCCATCGTCGTCCATCGAAGTCGACAAGCAAGAAGACCGTGTTCCGAAGTCATCTAAGCTCTCACCCAGCGAAGGACCTTCCACTTCCCCAGAGCCAGCTCCGACCTCAAAAGACAAGGACGCCTCCCCACACCTTTCCAGTACTGCTTCTGGGAGCCCTTCCACTACCCCTCCCAGCTCACAGTCAGGCAGAGCCTTGGGCGACTCCATTCACGCTCCTCCCCGTGACGAACGTGCGTCGTCCGAGGCACCACCCGAGACACCCGGCCTAGACTTTGAGCTCGACGTAGGCAAACGGGGCCTAGCGGCGTCAATCCACGCGCCCAAATCTAGCAGCTCGTCCGAGTCTCGGCTCTCCGAGGAACCACGCCCGGCGCCGGAGCCGCGCATTCCCACACATGGCCGTTCGCGCACGCTCGGGCGCCCCCCTGCATTCGTAGCTAAGCATGGCTTTCTGTCGGGCTCGTCGACGCCGGCGGGGGCGGCACGGGCTGACGCAACGAAGGGCCCGCACCACGCCCGCACGCAATCCACCCCGGCGTCCCACCGACAGCGGCAAAGTCGTCCGGTCATAACGATGGATGCAAGGTCAAGGCTCGCGAGGACTCTCGGGATGGCTCTCCCCACCAAGAAGGAAGTGACCGATACGAACGTGGCAGCGTCGTCCGAATAATTGTTACTACCCACATATCTCACCCCTCAATTTATTTATGCTATGATCTTAGTTCGCCACCGAACAAACTTGGTTTTCTCACTTTCTTGGTTTTCCCTTTTCGTTTCGGTTCGAGTTTGATACCCTTCTTGCACAAAGTTTGGTTCGCTCATGCCGCTGTTTGTACTCTAACATTGACATCGACACATCATGGCCGAACATGTGGACGTTTCCGTTACTACGAACTATGGAACAAAAATACACAGGGCCCATGTCACATCTACTATCATCCTGAACTGAAATAAGACAGTTCGAGGCCGAACGACTTTATCGGTTTTGTGCCACTGGAGAGGTTGGACGAAACGCCTAGGCCGACCAGAACGTTTTTCAGGCGACCCTCCCAGAGCAATGCGATATCCTGTGTGCGGAAACAAAGGTTGAGCAGCTCGTGCGTGCGTAGGAGGATCGTAGACTTACATTAGACGTGGAAGCTCGAGCTTTGACGACACCCGTGACGCCGTACGGCGATGTAAGCGACTCCGAGAGCGACGCCGACGAGATTGTAGGTGGGCCATCCGAAGTACCATCCGAGGCGGGCTTCGACCGCGACGGCCGGAGCCACCACTCGGCTCCTACCGTCCACTCACTCTCGTAGCTGTACACGTTGAAGTCGAATCGCGAGCTCAAGGAAAGGTCTCGGGACACCCGGGCAGTGTATGCCCCGGACATGTAGCCCACCATGGGGTTGAAGAGTGCGGTGATGGTGGTCGCGGGCTGGGAAACATGGGAGGAGCATGGGGAAGAGAAGGAAGACGGGAGCGCGGACGTCGAGGAGGACTCTATCGGGGGCTGGAACGAGGGCGGCGTCGCGTCTGGGAGCGTGGTAAAGCGGATGCCCGTCGATACTGTCGAAAAAAAGAACAGCAGATCAGCGTTTCCGCGGCGCGGAAAGAACGTCGACGGACGGGATGGGAATGGGCACAACCTCCTGCGCTCTTCTCCTTGGCGCTGAAGTAGATCTCTGCGCCAGCGGAGATCCGTCCTTTCAGACCTCCCTCCATCGCATCCTCCTCGTCTATCCTCTTCATCCCGCCGGCGCCGCCGCGGGACGCCAACGTCGCGGATCCGGACTCGTCGGCGAGCTTGCCAAAGTTGTGGAGCATCCGGACGCCGACCATGCTGTCCTCCGCGCTGTAAGTGTACTCCGTGCACCAGCGACCCGTGTCGTGCTGCAGACTGAGCATGAGGTTGCGTGGGGACGAGGCAGTGCGGGTCGATTGCGACTGCCTGACGTCGGCCCGCGGATCGGAAATGGCGGCGACGAGGGCCTGCAAGGTAGACGATAGCCTCGTAGAGTACAATGCGTCAAGGCGGCCAGTGGGGACGTAGAGACGACCATAAAGGAGATAGTCTGTGACGAGATTTCATTCTGCACCGGGCTTAGATCGTATATCGTGCACTCACTTACCGCGAGTATCGACGCGCTCACCAGATAGGAACTCCTCGGGTTTGGGAACGGGTCTCAGGGGCTGGTCGTAGACTTTGAATCGATCCACCATGTCCTTGAAACGGACGTTTTTCGAACTCTTGATGTCGAGCTCGCAGGACGTGAAGATATAGCCAACGGAGCCGTTCAGCGAGGGCAACGCATTCATCGAATACGTCGTCTGGAACAGCGTGTTGGGGGATTTCGATATGGAGAAATGCAGTCCACGAGGGACGGAAAAGTCGAGGACAGCTGCAAGGCATCAAATCACACTGGGTATTTGCAGGAACCAAAGCACGATGAGGAAACGCACCATTAGAGGATCTCGTAAAATTGGCGAACAAGTTGTCCTCGTTCCATCCCGTAGCCTTGTAGTAGCTACGCAAGACGTACGTCGCAAATGGGTGCATGCGAGTGTGATGAACTGTTTGGCCGTGGTGGGTGCAGCGGAGCTCGCGGGTCAAGTCGATCCCGAAGCGTCTCTCTGCGACGGAGCGGCGATCACACGGAAGGGCGTCATGACCACCTTATTTCCACTCCCCAGTCCCGCATTGCCTGAATTTACGACATTGCTTCTCAAGGGGCAGTATCATGCCTCGGCCCCCATACATCTCTGCCTAACTCACCTCGCGAACCGCCCAGGGACACGCGCCGTCCTCTTGACACCATCGCGGGACAACTTTGTCGCAGCCCTCCGTGACCTGAACGACGATTGGTTGAACGAATGTGGGGGATTCGGTGCCGTATACCAAGTCTTATCCCGAGTGGAGGTCTTGTCTGTATTCTCGGTTCATACCTCTCCCCTGTGTACGAGCTGAGCGCCTGCACTTAGCTACCCCCCCACTCCGGCTCATGCCTCGCTGGCACTCTCGATGCTCCGGGTCGCGCGTCCTGAAAGGGCACCGTCCCAGCTAGAAATATCCTCACCGTGCCTCGTACTCCTTCACGAATTGTCGTCTTATTTTCTTGATGGTGATGGAAGCTCTGGCCCGTAATTGCGGTCACTCAGCTTCGAGGCCCGTACTGATGCGATTGAACAGCCACAACGTCGCGTCCTATCTATCCGTGATCGCACACGCCCTCACTACTTTGAAGTCTTTGTCCGAACACGAGTCCCAGTATGTGTGTTGTTTCGAGCTGTCATGTACAAAAATCCGACGGGCTCTCAGACCTCGCGTGTCCCTCGTGCTCATGGATTCGAAACTAGAATCCTTGAGCCTCCCAGTCTTGAGGCCATCCGTTCACGCTCCAGAAGTGGAGCTAGGAGGCCAGAGTGACCCGCCATATCGCGTGGGCTGTCTCGTCGATCGTTATTTCGAATGGGTTGGTACGTTCGAGTCCAGTATGTTCACCCTTTGTGCCTGTGATGGCTTCACATACTCATTCGACGAAGAGGACACCTCTCCCTCACAACCGGGATCGCTGACACACACCCTGCGTTTACGAGAAACAGCCCGAGGTGATGACGGAGATGATGTTGTTCTGCTTTGGAAGCGAATTGACGGAAAAGGTCGAGTATTCACTGACCGACCAGGGGTGAGCTATACGTGGCAATGAAATTAGTCACTCTTCGGTCGCCGGGTTCATGTTGATTCCGTGGTCGCCCGAAGCGTAAAAGGGTTTGATGAGCTTAAGTCATTCTATCACTTCTCCGAATCCCGCCCGGTTTGCTCCTTCTCAAATAACAGGGATGCCTTTTACTTTTTTGAATCGCCCTCAACTTCGTAAACCGCTAGCCCATCTCAGTTGCTCCTGCAAAGGGCGACCATGTTGACTCAGACCCAACCAACTCCGTCGAAAAACTCCCTGACGATCACCCTTACTGAACCTGTGGTCATCCTTCGTACCGTCGATGTCGCGGGAGTACAGTCCCCGCTGGGTGGAGGCGCCTCTCCCCCGTCTATGATCAGAGGTCTCCTGGCCTTGGATCTCTCCAAAGCTACCAGGATTTCGAGCATCCAAGTCGAGTTACAAGCAATATCTCATGCCTCTTGGTCTGAGGGTACGTCCGTCCCTTGTCTTAGCAACGACTGTCCTTCTGAGCCCAATCCAGGTATGGGCACCTCGGAGACGCGCAAGATCTATAGCGCCACACAAGTCTTCTTCCATGCTGCGCCTTCCCCCTCAAACAGGCGGTCTTTGTCTGTAGACCCTGGCGTCTCTCACTACGCAAATGAGAGCGAACATTATCAATCCCCACCCCCATTTCCGCCCCCGCCCCCACCCCCACCATTTCCAACAATAGAGCGTGCCCTTACTGCCCCCGCTCCTGTCCATGTCTCCGATGAGACCGGTCAGCGAGGAAGGCGTGTCCGGAGACGATCCAGCGCAGATCACCTCGTATTTCAGCGTGATCCGGTGGCGCATCATAATCGTCCACCCGCACCATCGCCACTTTCGTTTCCCCCGACAACAGAAGAGAATACGGCGACGGTACATACGCCTACCTCATCCCACTTTGCCTTGTCCCCTGCTTCGTCATCTTCGTCATCCCCGACGGTGGAGACCCCAGCCCCCGCACGTACGCATTCTCTCACCGCCTCTTCCTCTCTTATTGCTGAACTAGTTTTTGATAGATATTCCACGTCTCGAACATTCCCGCGCCGCGAGCCTAGAAGAGAGCCAGACTCCGTCGCGCTCCTCGAGCCGTCGGAGCCGCAATACTCCGACGGGGACAGACACCCCAAACGGGAAGAGTCACCGGTCACATGCTTCCTTGAGCCTTGGTTCCATTTTTGGACGAAGTTCCCAGCCGGATTCTCCGGTTGAGAGTCGCTCGGAAAGTCCGCAGCCAACTGGTCGGGAACGCGGCCGGGAGAAGAATAACACAAAACGGCATTCTTTCTTCTCTCACCATGCTCTCAATAGGGTGGGTGAGGCTTTCGGACTAGAGGAGGAGCACAAGGAGGTGGGAGACGGATGGCAGGAGTTCAGGAAAGGTCCGTGGCTTATCTCGAATCTGGGTCGACCATCTTCTGATTGTCATGTTCAGGAACATATACATTCCCAATTTCCTTCGAGATTCCATCACACATGCCGACATCTTTGGACTGTGATGGCGGTTCCATCAAGTGGAAGCTTGTGGCCAAGGCTCGGCGACCAGGCGTGTTCACGTCAAAGCTCTCCGCCACTCGCGAGGTGCAAGTCGTGTCTATCCCCGCCGAATCGGACGTTGAGACGACAGGTGACGTCCTGATTGAGAGACCTTGGGACGATCAGTTGCAGTACCTCTTCCACATTTCTGGAAAGGTTTTCACTGTTGGCTCGTCCTTTAACGTCAAGATGTCATTCATGCCGTTAGCCAAGATCCAGATGTATAAACTTGCCGTAGACCTTGAAGGTAAGCAATTCCTTTGCATTGGGCGAGTCGCTCCTTTTTGAAACATTTCATTCCCGTTTTTAGAACGTATCGATAGCTATGTTAGCGGGATGAACATGACTCGTACTGTCACCAACGTGCATAAACTCCTCAATCTGCAGTGTAGCGACGACACAAAACCACTACTTCCACTGAACCAAGACGATCCACTTGCCTACGAGAAATCCCCGCTCTCTACTCTCCGGCGCCAGGGTAACCCGTCGACAGTAGTCTCGCAATTCTTGGGGCCGGGCCCATGGCCCATTAATGCGAACCTGCACCTCCCGGCTGACTGCAACGTGCTCCACCCGACAAGCAGAAGTCGGGATAGCACGATCCACGTCTCCCACGTTCTTCGCTTCACGATGCGCCTCACACGTGGCGACGGCCCACCTGTGGATCCCAAGACGAACAAGCGAAGGCTCTTCGAGGTCGTCGTGCGCACGCCCGTGCACATCCTCTCTGTACGTTCCTCCTCCCCTCCGCGCTTGCCCCAAATCCCTCAGCTGACCGGAACCCGGACAGTGCTACGCACGGACGGAGTACACCACGCTGCCGCGCTACTCCGAGACGCTCGACGAGAGCGCCATGCAAGCGTCACAGTCCCCCGCGTGTCCGTGTGTCGCCGAGCGCGAGCGTCGTGCACGCGAAGGCAACACGCCTAGGATCGACTGTTTGATGTCACCCGTAGAGTTTGGGGAAGTGCCGAGCGACGTGCTCCAGCGGACGCTGGCGTACGAGCGCCTGGTGTCTGGACACGAGAGTGTACTGGGCGATGCACCACCCGCATACGATCCTGGCCCTATGCGCGCTGCCGTCGTGGCTGTATGATCTTTTGTTTTTCCGAAGGACTCGCGATTTTTGCATCAAACTTAGACCACACGTATTATACACTATATCACTGACTTCTTCCATGGACTTGACCTAGTCAATAGTTTTCTTACAAGCTTTTAGTTTTACATTTATGTGCGCACTTCTAAATATATGGTAATCCCAACTTAGGAAGATTGATAGGTGTTGCTGCGCACACTGGCAGTCTCCGAGTCAGGCTCTTGGCGATACTTGACTGTATGATCGGGCCGTATTCTCCGAACTCTGCCGAACTTTGCACTGGCAGGTGCAGTTGGTTAGTCTATCCATCATGGTCGAGCCCGGACCAGGAGAGGACACGTCAGACAATGACTTCCTTTCCGCAGTCCTTACGCCAGGCTCGTCTCTAACTCCGACCTTTCTACTCCTCGTTGATGGCGTGCTGGCATTGCTGGCGTTGACATTGGTTTCACTTATCGTTGTATCCGGGGGTAGCGTCCACCCAATTGCGCTGCTTCTGATCGAACTGGCTCTATGGGTGAGCATCAAATGGTAAGTTCGGGTGCTGTCATCGGGGTTTTGTAAATTACAACCGGGAGCGATTACAGGTTCGTCAACGAATTACAAAAGACGGAACTGGCAGCTCATACGTCATCGTCACCAAGCTCCGAGACGAAGAAGACGCTCTGATGGCCCCTTCGCGGATGCGGGACGTTTCGGAGATGCGCATTCATCGTCGTAACCTATCCGTAGACTCGTACCACTGTTTGGTCTTCTTTGCGCTTTCCTGCGCGAGTGAGAATACTTTTCATAGTGTTCAACAAACGTTGTAGCCTGCAGTGGGAGCGACCGGGACTCACGCTCTCTCTCGGTTACCTCGAGGCCCTCCCTAAATGCAAGCGCAGAGTCACCCGACTGACCACCCCCTCCCGCGGGGCCAAGAGCGGCGAAATGCTGCGCCTGGTCAATCACTTCGGCGAGACGATCCCGAAAAGTCTGAAAGAAAAAAAAAAACAACATGTGATCGGGACCTCGCGTATACAGGAACATGTCGAAACGTGCCTTTGTGAGCAAGTCTGACATCTCATTGGCTTGTGTGTCGTCGAGGCTGCCGCGGAAACATGAGAAGTGGGACCGGCGCGTTAGACAGATCAACTCACAGTCGCATGATAATCTTCCCAAAGCCATACCAATGTCCACCTGCGCCCACTAGCGCTGAGAGCCTGACGCTCTTGGCTTCTGCGTTGAGCGCGTTTCGCACGCGCGAGCTGAATGGAGTAGGGACGGCGAAATCCACGTAGTCGCTGCAAGATGAATCCGTCTGTTTGGTGGCCAAGGCAAGCAGACACACACTCACGAGTATATGAGGATAAATGCAAGCCATAGCGGCAATTGGATCTTGCTTTGGGCCTTGATCTATCAAGAACAGTGAGGGAGGAAAGCTACACGTTCCACACCCTCAATGCGTACGTCGCGCTCATGGCCGCCTTCGAGATGACCCATGTCAGGAATATCGACCTTGAAGGTACATTGTATTTTCTGTGCAAAAGGTGGATATGCTCGTGGACACGCCTGGGCAGAGACAACGATGTACCTGATTTTCTGAAAGAATCGAATCTATCGAATAATAATCGTCCTCCATTCAGAGTCTGGAGACCCAACATAGCCCGAGCCCGAGGCCCGAAGATAGTAATTCTTGGATTACCTAATAACCACCAATGCCGGGAGCGGGGCTTCTTGAACCGCTACCACTGTGCGACCGCACCTTCAACAGGTTCAGAAACTTGTGGATAACAGAGACATCTACAACTATTCCTTCTCCGTGGGCGGCATTGTTTCCAATATCTACAGCAGTCGGTCTAATGTCTCAACTGTTTGGTCCTTGGGCCGATCGGAGCGCGTAGTCGCAAAGTACACAACGTATACGCAGCTCCAAACTATCTAGGACGCGTTCTCTATGAACGTGTAAGCATCGCGCATGCGTTCGCACCCGGCGATCGTTGATATCACAATATCATTCCAGCGCAAGCGACGTCATCTCGGGGCATCTACTGTATCACTCACGCACCATTATGTACGCGTTGGCGCTCGCCGGCGCCTCGTTGGGAGCCTTGACATGAGGCGGTGTACGCCATCTGTCTAGTTTTCCCACCCTCATTTGTGCGCAGATCATCCTCGATCCTCCACAGTTGCCACTTCCCCATGTCCCAGACGCCCTCCACAGCTACAGCTTCCTCACGTTTCCAAGTCATTTTCGATGCTGCCTTGGAATCGTACCAAAAGCAGACCAAGAAGGATCTTATCGCACATCCTTTTGCATCCCAATTACAATCATGCGACTCGACTGGCGCTATCCTTTCCGTGCTTCAGAACCAAGTTCAGGAATTCGACCAAGTTCACAGTGGCGACGAGAGATTGACAAAGTGGCTGATCCCAACTGTGAATGTCCTGTACGCGTTTTCTGCCATCGTGTCCGAGGGTGTTAGTCTGGTAAGCCTCGACATTTGAGCCAATGTACGCCTCTCTGATATATATCTTGTAGATATTTTCCCCTGCAAAAGTGATCTTTGCGGGCATCGGTGTCTTCCTTTTGGCAAGTACATTACCTATTCTCTAGGCGGATCGTTCTCATGCCGCGGGTCTTATAGGCTGCCAAGGATGTTGCGGCGAGCAAAGATGCTCTCGCAGAGCTCTTCGAACGCATTGGGTTCTTTTTCAACCGGCTCGAATCTTACACAGAGGTGACACCAACAACGGCGATGACAAACATAATCACGAAGATAATGGTGGAGGTGCTTACGATCTTTGGGATCGCAACGAAAGAGCTCAGGCGGGGGTCTGCAAGTGAGTTCCCGATTGGCTGTCTCTGAACCCCATTGAAGTACGTGTAGAAAAATTCCTGAAGAAATTAGCAGGAAGGACTGATCTGGAGGATGCGGTCAAGAAGCTAGACAGATTGACGCAAGAAGAAGCTCGAATGGCCCTTGCAGAAGTTCTGAAGATAACACACATTGTCCGCGATGACGTGAAAATAGTCGATGGTAAAGTGGAGAGCATAGACGATAAGGTAGAAGACATGGGCAGCAAAGTAGACGACATGGGCGACAAGGTAGGCGACGTGGGTGACAAGGTCGACGATGTGGGTGACAAGGTCGACGATGTGGGTGACAAAGTAGACGGCGTGGGTGACAAAGTGGAGGACATAGATGACAGAGTTCAATGTGTTGATGAAAAGGTCCAAGTGGTCATTGACGGTGCGTGATGCGTGTCCACCCAGTCACCGATAGTCACCATCGGTACCTTCTGACATTTTTAATTTCAGACGGCAAGGGAACAAAATTAATTATCCAACAGATGGCGAACAATGTAGACGAAGTCAAGTGTTTGTCATCTCCTAGCGTCCCCGTTGCTCGCTGCTCGTGCTTACAGTAAACCCGCTCATAGGGAACCAGATAAAACAGCTCCTACGAGCGTGGCTCTCTCCCTCGGATCCGTCCACAAACCACAACATTGCACGAAAGGCTCAACACAAGGGAACAGCGGTGTGGTTCTTTCAAGGCAGTATCTTCATCAAATGGAAATCTACTGGCTCTCTCTTGTGGATCCATGGAAAGCGTGCGTTTCCGTCAGAATTTTTTGGGTTCGCGCTTTCTGGCACTGACTAACTAAATCCGATTTTCATAGCGGGCTCGGGGAAAAGCGTTATCTGGTATATTGTTCCTTGCCTACTTTCCTGTCGGGACTTATTTTTCGCCAGTTCTTCCGTCATCCAAGACATCATGACTGTGTGCGAAGCTGGATCAGCCATCATGGCCTACTTTTACTTCGATTTCAAGGATCTCAGCAAGCAAACCTGTCACGACCTGCTACTTTCTCTCATATTCCAGCTCTCTACTCGCTCTAGTCGTTGCTGTGACATCCTCCACCATGTTTATAAAGCACATGAAGATGGCACTCGTCAGCCGAGCGACGACCTTTTGAAAGGATGCCTGAAAGGGATGCTGAGACTACCGGGACAGAAACCAATTTTCATTGTGCTGGATGCGCTCGACGAATGTCCAGACGAATCTGGGTTTCCATCTCCTCGTGACGAAGTCCTCCAACTGGTGAAGGAACTTGTTGACCTTCACCTCCAAGGGCTCCATATCTGCACGACCAGTCGCCCAGAGGTCGACATCCGAGCTGTCCTCGAACCGTTGGCGTTTCGTTCGGTTTCCCTACATGATGAAAGTGGACAAAAAACGGATATCGCTGACTACGTTCGAAACGTCGTCAACTCGTCTCCGAGTACGGCGATGAGGAGGTGGAGAACACAAGACAAAAACCTTGTCATCGAGACGTTGACAGAAAGAGCTGACGGAATGTGAGGACATTTATTCTATCCTGGCTGCAGTTTCTTACACTATCACGTAGGTTCAGATGGGTATTTTGTCAGTTGGATGCGCTGCGACATTGCTTTCCACCGAACCTTCGTCAGTTTCTTAACGAATTGCCTGAGACCCTGGACGAGACGTACGAGCGAATTTTAAGGGGCATCAACAAGGCTCAAAGGGATAACGCTCGTCGTCTGTTACAGTGTCTTGCTGTCGCTGTCCGGCCCCTTCGGGTTGAAGAGCTCGCAGAACTACTGGCGTTTGATTTTCAGGCGTCGGGTTCTGGAGGGATTCCGAAGTTGAAGGAGGACTGGCGGTGGGACGATCAAGAGGAAGCCGTGCTTTCGACGTGTTCAAGTTTGATCGCCATCATCCCTGATTATGGTTCGCGGGTGGTGCAGTTCTCGCACTTTTCGGTAAAAGAATACCTCACATCACCTCGTCTCGCACAGTCACAAGGAGACGTTTCGTGGTTTCATATTGATCTCAATGCGGCGCATACAATCCTGGCAACGGCGTGCCTGGGAACACTGCTCCGGCTGGACGAACATGCTGATACCAATGGATTTCCTCTGGTTGAATACGCTGCTGAACACTGGGTGGACCATGCACGTTTCGAGAAGGTGTCAACCCACTTACAGGACGGGATGGACGACCTATTTGACAGCTCCAAGCCATATTTCGCAGCGTGGCTCCGAGTGCACGACATCGACGAAGACTGGGAGTGGTTCACGCCCCAGACGTCGCAGGTCGGCTCACCGCTTTACTATGCCTCCCTCTGTGGATTTTATGACCTAGCAAAACGTCTAATCATGAAGCATCCCGAACAAGTAAATGCGGGTGGTGGTCGCATCCTAGCCCCGCTTCCGGCAGCTTTATACAAGGGACACTTCGGCATCATGAATTTGCTACACAAATACGGTGCGGTGGTAGATTTTCGAAGCCAAGATAGCTGCACTCCACTACATATTGCGTCGGTTGATGGACGCGTCGACATCATGCGGTGGCTACTCAATCACGGCGCAGATGTAAATGCTCGCAACACCAACTGGACACCGCTGCACGTGGCATCATTCAATATGCAGCTCGAGGCTATTCAAGTGCTACTCGAACACAAGGCAGACATCAACTCGCGGAGTAACACCAATGGCGCTACTCCCTTACATGTCAGCCTATCCGGCTATAATGGCCATCCGGAGGGAAAGAGGGTCGGCGTCGTGCGGCGATTGCTGGAACATGGGGCGGACCCAAATATATGTGACCACAGCTCCTCGACTCCACTACGTGAAGCCTCTTGCCGGGGATTCCTTGAAGTCGCTCGAGTGCTACTCAGTTACCGCGCAAACGTAGATGAGAAGGACGGGGGGGGGTAGGACCCCATTCCAACTGGCCTCGTTAAATGGACACCATGAAATAACGAAACTGCTGTTAGAACATGGTGCCGTGGCTCAGCCTTAGCTTATGCGTTCAAATTTCAGTTACCGACATGTAGAAATATGCTAATACCAGAATTCTTTGAATAACTGTAAGATGAAGCCTGAAGTGGCGCTGTTGAGTGGATGGGTTGATGGACCTCACAGAGTGCGCGCTCCCCTGTCATCGATGTCCCGTGAGCGATATACACCCTCAGAAGGAGGGCGGTGTTTTGGCCCCATGGAGAAGGGCGACTTGCACATCGACCTCGTTAGTTCTCCATTCAGAGGTGGGTACCAAGGTAGGTACTGTATGCCCGAAGACAGATTACCTAACGACTACTACCAACTAATACCTCAAATGATTTGACTCGGAAGCGCAGAGCAGTGCTCCTGGGACCGCCACCACTGCGCAACTGCACCTCAACAAGGTCGACGACTTGTGGATTACTACATAAAACAGAGACATCAGCACCGACTTCTAGTGTAGGACCTGATCGTTTTCTATTCTCGCAGTTGCCAAATCGTCCCGTCCCCTAACAAATTTCCGGTCAACGATCGAAATTCTGCGCCGGTGTATTCTGTGATTACACCACCAAGGGCGGTGGTGTTTCCAATATCTGTCACAGCTGGTCTAATGTCTCCTATGTTCCAAGTTGGTCCTTGAGCTGATCGGAGCCCGGCTCGTTCATGACTTCCGCACGTATTTTCTGCAATAACTACTCCTGGTACATAGGCAGGCCCCCGGGTACGGACCTACTATCGGACAGATGGTTTGTGAGCATGCGGGGTGTCTTGGGCCATGTCTAGCACGTCTGCCGATATTTCAGCCGCAGTGAACAAAGGTTTGGCCTCGCCTGGCATGAGGGTAACAACACAACATTCCGAATTTGTTAGCGTGGAGCAAGTAAGGTGAGGGTAATGATGAATCTTCACGGTGCTCTATGCTAAGGGTAGCCGACATGCATGCCAGTTACGCGTCGTGGATACGACCACTAAGGGAAGTGGGTAACTCGAAGGCGTCCATCAGCTTATCAAGGCCCCGAAGTGGCGTCCTGTCATACGGGCGACGGGATATCGTTTCTGTCCGAAGGTGGACCGATAATGTCTGGGCTTGTAAAGATGAGAGGGAAACGACAGGGCGGTAATGATCAGAAGCACCATGATACGCTTGCTACAATGCCAGAGACTCTTCTGACACACCTGCAGACAGCTCGTACAAGCTTGTTTACGTTCAATGCACCAACAGAACGCATCTATCGCCCTGACAGCGAAGTCACACTCCTCGCGTACGAGTAACCTGTGGATTGGGAAATCAATGACAGAAAAGTCACTATCTTCGCGGGTTGATTGAACGCTCGTCCAGAAGGCCTTAGACACATTCCCACGCTCCTCTGCGAGATGCGGGTCACTGTATGCATGTATTGAGGAGGTCACGGAGGTGGGATATGAGCATGCACTCAAGCCTCTCATTAGAACCGTTGATGATAGCGACAGTCTGGCGTTCTCTTGAACAAGAAGAGCTTGAGAGAAGATAGCAAGTGATTATTGAGCCATATCCAGCACATCCGACGAAACCGTGTTGACCAAGCTGCCGACCTCGCCACACGAGTGAAAGCACCAGACTGCCCACGCAAACGCCCCATGTCACGACTGTCGGTACCAAGGGTAGCTTCCGAGTTGCAGGTTGATGTTGAGTAACACTGTGGTTCTGAGCCTCAATATCCGTATTTGTCGGGGCTATTTCTGGGCTTCAAGAATAGTGGGGAGTAGAGCTGGATAGAAAGCAAGGGGAGATGCCGGGAGGACAATTGAGGGAATAAGCCTGATTTACACGTAAGCCAACATCAGTGGTCATCCAATCCCGGCCCGGTCAGCCGAGACCCCTCACAGGCATCTGTCATCTTGTCCCCAGCATGTTGCGGACGTTAAGCTTACGGTTTGCTATTAAGAGCATCACCGCATCGAGGACGCATCGACCTTCGCACCATTATTCATTCCGTGCATTCTCGACCACACCTAGATGGCAGGCTGCAGAGGCCCCCGACGATTTCATCAACGCTATTAAGCACACGACACTGTTTCAGAAGCTCGCAGACAAACCGAATGCTCTCACAGCACTCTCGGACTTGTATTCCCTGACTAAGGAGATGGGTTCGTACTTTCGTGCTCTTTGCCCTGTGTTTTCCGAGCTACATATTCGCTTCGCTGACACGACCTCTCCTGAAGGGCTCGACATCAATTCTACGACGCCTCCCTCCCAATATCAGATGTTTAAGCTCGTGACGAATAGAAAATTCGTGAGGGCAGCCAAACGGGTGATGGAAGAGCTCAATGCTGCCGGCCTCAAGATGAATTCTGACGTATGTACCTGGCTACTCGCTTGCTCATACCTTCTCTTCACACCTGTTCGTTTAGGAGGCATTGCAGGAGATTATGGGATTGACGCAAGGGAAACCACATAAGAAAGATGACTCGTAGCTCACACCGTTGTTGTATGACCGAGTTATAGCATATACGTCCAGAGTGCACGTGCTGTGACGCGACGCGTCTTAGTCACGAGCCTTCGCCCCGAGCATCGAGCTTGCACTGTGACACTCGAGTCCAGATGACGGAGCGCCCAGACGATTCCCCAGAGACATCCACCTTAGCAGAGCCGCATAAATCGGCCCTGGCCCATGAGCTTCCGACCGCTCACTTCTATTCCATAGAGTACCCTGGATATGTACGTCCGGAATCTGTTAGCGCGGCTGTTCACTCGCTAGGCGGCCAGTCCTCCATAGATAGAGCGTTTAGGCGAGGCGCACCAAAGGAAGATGCTCTCCTGGAGCTTAACCTAAGACCTGACAATCCGTTCTCGCACCCTTTACCAGGCGATCTCGTCCCGACGAATAACGTATTACTAAAAGTCGTGAAGAGGAGACTGAAGCGTCCTCCTGACGAGGACGGATCGCAGAAAGAGACCATAGGAGAGTACACTGCAACTGCTGTCGGCGTAATACCGAAGACAGCCAGATTCCGCAGTGAGCGTTACCTGCTTCAGCTTAACCACCGACACGGCATGCTGAAGACTGTCATTGAGGTATGGCCGACTTCCAGTACCAGCCCCCTCAGGACGACCCTCTTTCAAAGCTTCGCAAAGCAATGACAGCTCTAGATGGTCAGCGCCTGCCCTTTTGTCTTCTTCGCGCTCGACTCTACCTTACTCTCCATAAAGTGGAAGGTATCCAGGAATATCGTTTCCCTCAGGAAAGGGAGGATTATACCATCGACGACCCCTCTGCCATGGACGTCGATGTCGACCCTCAGCTGGTAGAGCGCGTGCATCCAGAGGCTCAGCTCTCGACGCAAAGAAGCAATCTTCGTTTGTTTCCGCCTCCTATATTCAGCCGACAGGGCATACCTCAGAATTACAAGTGCGTGGCCATCTTCTAGCTTGAGCCTTCATTTTATTTTCACCCGGCTCGGATTCCAGTTTCAAAGCGAACCCGATGTCTGTTCCCACTACTGTCGTGGACGAGAAGACGGGCGAAGAGAAGAAGAGGCTGATCAACAAAGCGCGCTGGAAGGGTTACGGCCCCACGTCGGTCTCTTTCGCTGAGAAAGGAGTTGAGCGCTTTATTTTTCGCCAGTCGAGTATGGTGCAGAACATCCTAACGTTTCGTTTTTTGGTGCCAAAGGTGCCGACCAAACCCCCGCCGAATGTCGAGGAAGTGCGCAACCAGTACGATCAGACCCTCGTTCGGCAGCTAGAAGAGGTAGGCGCCTTATCATCTCAGTTGTATGCCAGAACTAGTCAATTGTGTGTCCCCACTCCGCAAGCTCTTCCAGACACGGCCAGTGTGGACCCGTGCCGCCCTGCTCAACCAATTTACGGCAGCCCAAGCACGAGAAATTCACAAGTGTGTGCTACTTCTTTACCTGTTTTGCGACCCCTTTACATACCGTTGCGACTAGCTCCAAAGTTTTCCTCCCCTTGACTTGTTATGTCTTTGGAGATGGTCCATGGAGGGATACCATGGTCCGATTTGGATACGACCCGCGGCAGGATCCCCAGGCAAGATTGTCAGCGTGTGCAGCTCTGACGCTTCTCTGTTGTATTGACCAAGAAATCAAGCTATCAAAAGCTATACTTCCGAAATCTCAACCACCCCATTGGTCGCGCCTCGGTGGTATCACGACGGCAGGAAAGTCGCACCGCCGCTGCTTCCATGAACCGTTCGTCGACAGAACAAGCCCGTGATGACAGAAGGTTGCACCCAGTCGCTTTGTATCTGGTTTTTTTTTCTGAATTCTGGAAGCAACAGGTCGCACATCTTTGACGGTGTCACACTTACTTCGGAAACGGCTGCTTTCCAGTTGTGCGACATCACAGATCCTATGCTCAAACAGATGATAGACGAGGAAGAGGATGTGCGCGATAGTTGCAATGTAGGCGAGCTCTAGCTAATTCTTACGCCGGAGGCTAAATCACTCTCTAGGAACGTGACGGCTGGTTTACTAGCCGTGCTCTGGAACGCATCAAGACCGTGTTGCGACATAAATTCTTCGCGCTTCTCGAAGGATACGTTGCAACCGACGAAGAGTGTCTCAAACTTCTCGACCAGCAAGATGGTGCGAAGGCGATCCGGCCGTTCGCAAGGAGGCCAAGACCGGGTAAACACAACATGGCGAAGGGTGCCATGCCGGTGGAGGATGCAGCGGTATGCCAGGGCCAGTTGTCCCAGCTTATGTGCTGACATGCATTTCAAGGCGCTCCGGCTGCGCGCAACGCTGGAGCGGAATGCCGCATTGAACAGAGGCCTCCGAGAGTCGACAACAGAGGGTGGATAAGAGCTGGTGATCACCACCACGGTGCGCGGGCACGCTTCTGCGCTAATGCTGGAGGTGTATTGCTGGGCATAACTGAGGGAATGATTATCTTGCAGCAGGCAGCGGTTTTAAGGGTGTTTCTGGTTGCATTTTTTTTTGTTGTGGAGTCGTTTACGCATAAACATGTATAGTGGTTGTGATACAGACAAGCGGAGAATCATGGACTGGACATCGAACACCATCTAGCCGAGCCTCATCATGACGCGGCCTTCTGTTCTACCCGTGCCTTGCGCTGCAGTAGGATGAGCGGTGGGATACCATGATATGGGGGATAGAACTCACTGAGCCAATAAGCGCATACAATGCGTTGCGTCGGAACTGGGAGCTAAATTGAGCGACGCGAACCAAGAGAGCATTAGCACAAGACCAGTACCTTTGGATCTACCTGATGATCGGAGAACATGATCAGCATCATCCGAATAAAACAAAGTGGACTGCCAACGTACACCCTTCAAAGAGCGAGTGCGACCGGCCGACTTTGGCTTCTTGATGCCATTGCGGTGAGCCTTTTTATTCTGGTTGTGATTAGTATGACTGGAGATTGAAATTGAGTCTAAACGGGTAGAGACTTGGTGTTAGCACGCACTTCTTCGATTTGGCCATCGTTCGTCAGAGTCTCTGCGCTGCGCTGCTAGTTCTGTTGACGACGTTTGGGTGTGTGGCTGGTGAGCTATATAGTTTTGTTCTCACGATAGAATATGATTTTTCGGTTCGGAGCCGATCGGCGAAGGGTTCCATAATTCGTTGTCTCTGATTCGTCGGCCGAGATGCTTCACCGAACGAAATACGAAATGAAAAACGAGGCGTGGCGTGCGGTATAAAATGTACGATCGCACTGTGATCGCATTCAGCTTTTGAGCTGACCCACCCCAACTTAGAACATGCCTGGCCCCGTGACAAAGCCGCGAACATTGTATGATAAAATATGGGACGACCATGTCGTGTACGTGAACTGTCATGACATTATACGCTCTGTGTTGACTCTCGCTCTGTGATCAGTGATACACAGGAGGATGGACTCGCATTGATTTACATCGATCGGTGGGTATAGTTTTGATACGAACCGTCCATGTTGGACAGCGTCGTCATGTTCGCTCTAGGCATCTCGTACACGAGGTCACCAGTCCCCAAGCATTCGAAGGATTGTGAGTTCACTATTTTGGCGTATCTGATCTTAGTGAACAAGTCGTGTCGTAGGCGGACTGCTGGCCGACCTGTGCGTCGTCCCGATTGCACACTGGCAACAGTAGATCACAACGTGCCGTGCGTTTTCCTCTCGCCTATAGCACCTCTCCTCGACTCTGACAGGACTATTGCAGCACCGACTCGAGAAAGGGCTTCTCTTCGGTTCAGTCCTTTGTCCGCGAACCTGATTCGCGCGCTCAATGCGTAGCACTCGAGGAAAATGTCAAAGAATTCGGCCTTACTTATTTCGGCATGACAGATAGACGTCAAGGTGCGAGGAATTCATTTACGCCCATTTGCTTGTGTCCAGACTTGCGTCCCAGGTATTGTGCACTATCATCGGACCTGAGCAAGGCTTCACGGTACGCAATGACGAGATCTTGATCTTTTTAAACCACGCTTATCCCCACTCAGCTCCCTGGCATCACCTGCGTCTGTGGTGATTCTCACACGTCAAGTAAGCGAGACACGTTGTGGCCAATGTGACCTATCTTTTAATCATTTGTAGCGCACGGGGCATTCGGTTCTCTCGCGTTCGGAATTGGGACGTCAGAAGTTGAGCACGTCCTCGCAACTCAGACCCTGTTGCAGAAGAAGGCAAAGAATATGCGTATCACCGTCGATGGCGAGCTACTCGAAGGCGTCACCTCCAAGGATGTGATTCTTCATATCATTGGTCTCATTGGCACGGCCGGTGGCACCGGTTGTGTTATTGAGTACGCTGGCACCGTTTTCCGCGGTTTCAGCATGGAGGCGCGCATGAGTGTCTGTAACATGAGCATCGAAGCTGGCGCTCGTGCAGGAATGGTCGCACCCGACGAAGTTACATTCGAGTATCTCCGCAACCGGCCGTTGGCTCCGAAAGGCGAAGCTTGGGACCGCGCCGTTGCCTATTGGAAGTCAGTTGGCTTCAGACGAAGGGGCGCAATTCGATATGGAAGTCAACATCCGTGCCGAAGATATCATCCCTACAGTCACCTGGGGAACTTCTCCACAGGATGTTGCTCCCATAACAGGCGCTGTTCCGGACCCCGCATTGATTACTGACTCTGTCAAACGCTCTTCTGTGGAGCGCTCGCTGAAGTACATGGGGCTCGTTCCGAATACACGAATTGAAGACATCGTTTTGGACAAGATCTTTATCGGCTCCTGCACAAATAGTCGCATCGAAGACCTGCGTTCCGCGGCGAAGATCGTGCTTGCTGCGGGGCCTGATGCAAAAGTCGCAGCGAACGTTCAGGCGATGGTTGTTCCTGGCTTCTGGCCTCGTTAAGCAGCACGCGGAAGCCGAGGGCCTCGATACCGTATTCAAGCGTGCTGGCTTCGACTGGCGCGAGGCTGGTTGCTCCATGTGCCTGGGCATGAATCCCGATCAGCTCTCTCCTGGCGAAAGGTGCGCAAGCACCAGCAACCGGAACTTTGAGGGCCGTCAAGGTGCCGGTGGCCGCACGCATCTTGTTAGCCCCGCTATGGCCGCTGCAGCAGCCATGACAGGCAAGCTTGACAGATGTGCGCAAGTTCCTCGGCGTGGACACCAGTTCCAGCGGCAAGCTAAAAGTGGCCAGCGCATTCGACTTCTTAAATGATCCGGTCCTGCCACCGCCGGAGCCAGAAAAGCAAGAACCATCCCAAACGCCGCCGAAGGAATTACCCCCTACCGAGACTCCATCGGGTGTTGCCAAATTCACCATTGTGTCCGGCATAGCTGCGCCGCTACATATCGAGAATGTTGACACGGACATGATTATCCCGAAACAGTTCCTCAAGACGCTGAAGCGGTCTGGTCTCGCAAATGCGCTCTTCTTCACACTGCGGAAGGACCCTCATACAGGACAAAGACACTGACTTTGTGCTGAACCGTGCGCCGTACAATCAGGCGAAAATTCTGGTTTGCACCGGAAAAAATTTCGGGTGCGGCAGTTCCCGAGAACACGCGCCCTGGAGCCTGTGAGTAATGAGCCCTTCTTTGTCCGCCAGCCCGCCCCTGAATGTGCTCTGCATTGGAAACGTAGAAACGACTTTGGGATTCGTTGTGTTATCGCACCAAGCTTTGCTGACATTTTCCGCAACAACACGATGCAGAACGGCATGTTACCGGTCGCTCTTTCTGCCGAGGAATGCAGGGAACTGGCCGCCGATGCTGAGGCGGGCCTGGAGCTCGAAGTTGACCTCGAGAAGCAGGAAGTACGGCGACAGAACGGGAAGCCCGCGGTCCCGTTCACAACGGATCCGTTCCGGAGACACTGCTTGCTGAACGGATTAGACGACATTGCGCTCACGCTGCAAAAGGTAGGGGCCGTCGAGAAGTTTGAGCAACGGCGCAGCGAACTGTGGCCGTGGTTGGATGGGTTCGGATACAAAGGCAAGAAGATTCCATTACGCGGCACTGGGAAGATGGACTGGTGAGAGTGAAATGAACGGGAAGTGGATGTGTCTGTACAGGTGCTGCCGGCTGAGTGACAACTTTGGACGGCCTGTCACTGCCAAAGTTGGGCAACGATTTCGTATTAGCTTGTAGCTTGTAATCATATTCTTCGTGAAACACTCTTCGTCCGCCTCTTCCTTGTCGCGATGGCTACTTACGCAGGTATGTAAAATGCATTCTCTCTGCCGTGAACACTGGTCCGGATACGTCGGTCCATTAGATGTGATCCCTGTAGCGAGGACCCACCCCACGCGCCAAGACACTCGGGCCATATTGTCTTATCACCAGTCCAGTCTGGCCGATCAACCGTATATGGGTGATCAGGAAACCGAGCAGCTCGATGAGCTCAATCTGAGCAACGGCGTTGACTTTTCACCTCTGTCGTCGTTCGCGAGCGGCACACATACGAAGAACGACGATTTAGGCAGCACGGTAAAACACAGACGAAAACACAACATTAGCACCACAGACAACAGTGCACACAATCGGAAGACAGCTATTGTTCCATTGGAGGCAGACACACTCGAAGAACAAGAAGAACGCTTGCCGTTATCGGCACCCAGCATTGCGACGACCACGTTGCCGTTGGCCGGCCGAAAATTAGTCGTCGAGGCACAATTGGCAGCCTCGGCGCTTGTCGCGCCTCCGGACTCAAACCTGGTTCCCTTGCATGACATCCCCTTTTCGTCCCTCACACCTTCTCTTCCTTCCATCGTCTCCCCCACAGCATCCTCGCTTGTCCGCTCACTCTCCTCCGCGCAGGCGGAGCACCCACGTAAGGCGCGCAGCACCACCTCCCACACAAAATCATCGTCACGCGACATTGGCATCGTCGGTACGCGTCGTGAATCGGTTCGGAAGCTTGCTGGCCTCTCCCAGGACACTCCATCCGACTTGAAGCCACCTATCTTCCAGACACCCACTTCGCGTTCGCCGTCCCCTCAGATATCCGTCTCTGCTGATACAAGCGAATCGGACTCCTCGGCGCAGCATATACCGTCCGACGTTTCACATGCACCTCCTGCGGCTATGTCTGCTTCAGTAGAACCCATGCACAGCGTCTCTCCCGTAATGAATGGACTCACAGGGTATACCCAGCCTCGCTCAGCGCCTTCTCTCATCACTTCATCTCGGCATCAGGGTATAAGTACTCCCGAGCAAGGTCAGGCATCGCCCTCCTCTGCGACCTCAATGTCTGTAGCACCGTCCTCGTATCTATTTTACCAACCTGGTCTCCACTCCTAAGGCGGGTCCACTTCCACCGCCCCCTAGGGCCATGTTCGATATCGATTTCAGTGCACCGCCTCCGCCCCGACCGCCTCGGTTGCGTTCACCATCGCCACTAACTTCCAAAAGAGGATCAGGAGAGTCTACGACACCTACCTCCGTCACCCTTAGGCTCTCTTCCAAGACGTCGGTCACTTCCATTCATCATCAGATACAAATCAGCTCGACGCCTCCCCCGAATAACGATTCCTCATCGTCCGAAGGCTCTGTCTACTCTCCGGAGCGAGTGTTCCTTTCCTTTTTTGATCCGGTCCTTTTTGATCGTCGTTAACCTTTGTAGACCCGAACCTGTGCCGACTAGCACTGACGTTGCTGTCCACCACATCAGGGAAGGCGCGTTCCCCCCGTCAACCATCCTTGTCGTACCCCCAGAAAGGCAACAGTCGTTGCCTGAGAACACAGTTAGGCTGGTTGCTGAACTTCCATCCAAGGATCAATTACCCGATCTTCCAACAGATAGTCCAGACGGTACCTGTCATTACTCAGCCTGCTAACGACGATCGTGATCCGACCACGGCTCACCCCCCGGGGCTTCGTAGAGAGCGTAGTTGGGTGAGCAGTTCAAATGACTCCAGTCGCATCTCGTCGGAAAGTGGTCGGCATGGCTTTGAGGATGCGCGGCCTGATCTTCCCCAAGACTCGGATGGTTCCCCTCCTAGCATAAGGGAAATCGCACCAGAAGAGGGGCCTTCGTCATCTCCACGGAGGGGGGTATTGACCAACCTGAAGAGATACTCCTCTTTACCCCGAACACCGTCGACAAGATCCCCAAGGTCCACAAGAATGAGCATTTTCACCCGGTCATCATCTCCGGAGTCATTTTCTCGACCACGCATACGAGCTAGGTCGCCAGACGCCATGCAATTCAAAGACGTCCTGGCCAAGAAAACATCTTTGGAAAGGGCGATCGGATACGCAAATAAGATTAATGAACTGGCTATGTACGATTGTGGGCTTGGTGACTGGGTTGCTTCTATGAAAGAAAGAGGTGAGCGATGAAATCTCCCTCTTAACTGGCCTTGTGCCAACGTTTTCCCTTCAGGTAATTCGAGAACTCGTTTGGTCTCCGCCCTCCCACCACATCCTTCGGAAACACTTCTCGTTCCACGACCTCGCCATACGTCAAGGGCGTCCATATCGTCCGAAATGACGTTCCCCTTGCGGGCTGACGCCTACATCGCCACGGATCTGTCACCTCGTGATATCGACACCCTCCCATCCCCCAATGTCCCTCCACCTGCATTACCTTACCCCGCGCTCGCCGGCGTCCAGCCAACCATCAACTTCCGCCACTCTACGATGATCGGATCACCATTGTCATATGCTGTCCCCCTTTCGGCAGCAGGGTCAAAGGCTACCGGTGGCTTCTTTGCTTCCCTTGGAAGAAACACGAGCACGAGGAAAGACAGCAACCACATCAATGGCCACCACCACAACAAGCCATCAATTTCTCACACGCGGCTCACCAAGCCACCCCCGGCGGCGACGGCACCAAATCCCCGCCCGGTGCAGATCACCAGCGCGCCGTCGGTGCCTGGTGGTCCTCGTGCCCTGCCGAGCCGCATGCAGCGCTCGCGCACGCTCATGCTGGCACCCTCGCTACCCAGCTCTGAATCGACATCGCCCTCGCCACCCATGCGAAGGCGGAGCAACACCCTCAAGCGTCCGTCCTTCTTTGGGCGCTCACCCGGCCCGTCGCCGGACCTCGATACGGCGTCGGCAAGCACCGAGTTCACACAACAGGTCGAGAAGCTCGGCGAGCTGCTCCCCCACGCGGACAAGGAAGTCCTCGCTGGGTATCTCCGTCGGGCAGGGCAGGACATTCTTGCTATAGGGCAGTATCTCGAAGATGAGAAAAATGGGTGTTTGCGTCGGGATTGACACCACGCATCTTGTTGCCTGCCACTCTCCCTCTTCGTAACTCTTCGTTCCCCATTTTTTTCTTCTCACCATTTTGCCATTTCAACCTTTGGCCCACTTGTGTCCAGTACCCTTGATGCATAGCAACCCGGACTCGATATGATATGCGTATTCTCTATCTGTATTCTTTCCCCATCGAAACAAGCCACGAGTATAGTAAAAAGCACCAGCACGCATTAATGGTACATGTACTCATTTTTTCCACCTGTCTCTCAGTTAATATGACGATTTATTCGAAATCACACAAGCCGGCGTAGAGTGTGTGTATCAAACGTTCACTTTCCCCTGCCTCCTGGTTGAAATACCCCGGATGCTCGTCGCCCTGTCGAGGGAGCAAACACTACGGCCAGGTCAAGCACGCCCATGGGGACACTCGAGCCAAGGCTTACCTCTCTGCTGAGACTGGCTCGTGCTTGCCCACCCACCCTGATAGCTGGTCGTTCGCCGCATCCGACCTTGACTCCCCAAGAGTTCCTCAACCTCTTGTGTGCTATTCGAGCGTTCCGAGGCGGCACTCAGGTGCAGAGATCGATCGCTCGCGACGAACGGCTGTCGCACTGGTGGAACGTTTTGCGCAAGAGCGTGCTGTTGCTGCTGCGGATGGGGGTGGCTGCTCCATATAGGCTGGCCCGCGGGTGTACCAAACTGTGCCGCAGTACGGTTTGCCATCGGCGTTCTCTGAATGTGGACATAAGTTAGTCAATGACTTGATTTGATCCACCCCTTCTTTTTTTCCCATGCTTTATCTTCTAGAAGAGAAGGATAAGACTGCGCACCCCGTTCGTTTCCATGGCATTGATTCCTGGGGGTAGTTCAGGTCCACCAGCGATATTGATGCCAGGTTGGCCTGTCGGTGCCAGTAGCGCTCTACGCTTGAGCTTGTCATACTGTGCCTAGTAACAAAGAAGTGCTCTGTGTTACAGTACAGCGACACGCGTTGCAGATAGATTTCAAACCTTCAGTTTCTGGTATTCTTTGTCCCTTTCCCTCGAAGACTCCTGGAGATCCCTGTTCTTGCGTCTTTCCAGATCTAAATCGCGTTCGAGGTCTGCCCGCAGTAGAGGGTATCTGAATCATCGCTGCAGGTCTGAGTGACCCTCGAAGGTTCTACCTGATAGTTTGCCACTCAGCAGGTTGATTTCGCTGTCAGCTGAGATTGCATGTAAGCGGAAAGAAGTCGAGTGTGGCGTGAAACAATACCTTCTCTCACGAGATTCTCTAGCTGTTTTTGTAGCTGCGCATTCTTATCGTTGACACTGCGCACGACCGCATGCTGAAAGGAACTGCAGGACGCTGTTTCACAAATCCGTTCAAAGTTGCAGAGGCCGAATGGATGTACTTTTCCTGGTGTATTTGATATTGCCAAAACGATATCGCGCGACTGCAGATCTCAAGTATCGTCGCGGGATTCAAGCCAGACAGTACAGACTTGCGAAGTATGAAAAGTATTGCGGCGCTAAATAGCGAGAGCAAAAGAGCGCGCATACACACGCACCGTCTTGTAGTCGTTGGAGGGGTGCAACGATGACACCTAAGGAACGCTCAAAAAATTTCTTCCCGCAGCGTAATTTGCGGGGCCACCGTTGCTCACTACAACGTCGTCACTTTTTCCCGAATTTAACGTCTACGTCTAGGAGCATAACCTACGAGCGACGTACGGTTCAGTGAGAGATGTTTCACAGGCTGCCAACGATAAAACCAGGGACCAGAGGGACCAGTCAGATTTTTTCACCGGCCTCAGATGAGTGTGCACAGCACCGGGACACAGTCGAGATGCGCTAAATAGTTCATTCGCGCAGTCCACTAGTAGTAGGTAGCGTCAGTCGACGCCGCAAAGCAGGCGAATCCAGTTTGTTCGATGGCTCTTACCGCAAAATATATGCGAGCCTGACGAAAAATATCAGTATACACTGGAGCTCGTTCATCCTCTGGGGGCCTCTCACAGGTAGGTCTGGGAGTAGGGGCCGGTCGCATGCCGGTGAGCGATTGCTCAGCCCTGTGCCCAAGTCAACGACTTACGACGACTGCCTTTTCAGTGAGGGACTTCCTGCATGAGAGCCGGTTACAGCGAAAGTCAAAGTCCATGAAAGGCAATGAAAGTAGAAGAAAAGAGCAGAAAGCTGAGCGGACTGGCACTAGGCCAGACCCAGAGTCAGATGCGCCAGGACGCGTCAAAGACGCGTCAGATATCGTGTCACGTGGGCGCAACGATCCTCTGCGACCCCTATTTGTCCGCTTTCGACGCAGCCATCAGATTGCGAAATGGAAGATCAGAAATGTGAAAAAGAAGAGTATGCCTGACGAACGCCAACCACTCACAGCCTCTGGAAGTGGAGGAACACTCCAATAATCGCACCGCCTCCGTGCAAATCAGGATCACGTCCACGGTGAACTTGCCAAGACGTAAGTTACTACGCGCAACTTTCGAGCGTACCGGGAACGCCGTTCAAATCACAGGACGGAAAACGGTTTGTGTTTCTCCACGTCCTACGACTACTGTATCCACTGATTTTGCCGCACAAAGGTTACAGATGCTATATTGTACATGCCATCCTGCCAATCCTGTCATCCTCAGGCAGGGAGGCGCGTTTGATGTTGTTGCCCCCAGCCCAGAGATCAAAGAATATGCCCATCTATACTTGAAGGCAGCAAGCAATGCCATCGACACAGGTTTTGATCGCCCATGGTCCAAGTTTCACGGTGACGAATACCCGTCTCGTAGTTGTTTCCGGGCTCTCTAATGCGGTTTTTTTATAGGCACGGGTAAATTGGATCTGGGGCTGATAGCACCACTGACGGGGACGTCACGGACCAAAACTGCGCTCAATTAAACGAGGTATTGCAGAGAATCTGGGGTGATTGCCCCGGGTAGCATGGACGGTGCTGCCGCGGAGTTTTAGTCGCGTTTGGTCGCCAATTCATGGCAAATGTGTATCCGACAGTTCGTGGGGCCATTTCTCAGTCCACATTGCAGCCCGATCTTCCTTTGCGTTTGAAGGAGGGACTCTCTGCGACACGCTATCACCTTGATACATTCTACGCTACGGGGGCTGCGTCTGGATACATTCATTATCCGTTGGCCAACAACGTCGTCCCTCTGCAGGCATAGTGACGGAGTGACTCAAACACCATAGAAACGGGATTACACTGTACTTTATACAGCAACATAATCAAAGCGGGTTACGTACTTACAGTCGCAGCAATTCCAGTCCCTATTCGTCCAAGGTTATCATATTTTCCGGCATGATGGGTCTCCCAACGCCAAACTGCTCGCGGCAGTCGTATGAATACAAAATTAGCACGCCACGTTCTGCTGACCAAACATACATTGTAATGATGCTGAGGGGTCCAAGTGAGTTCGAAGGTGTGTTCCGCTCCAAGGGGGAAGGAAGGTGAAAATGACGAACAAGCAGACAGTTTGGAGTACCCTTGATTGGGCCCGACTCGAACTGGGCTCACAGGTAAACCTTAAGAGGTACAAGTGGCGACACGGCGCTGTGTGTATTTAGCAAAAAGGAAATGTATTGTATACAAAGGGTTAAGGAAAGGTGCATAAGCAAGGAAATGAGAACACGGACGAAAGGCGCGCGGCCGGGGCGATCGAGAGTCCGAAAATAGGCAGTTTCGGGCTCGTACAGCTGCGAAGCTTGACGATGCACGAAGCTACTATTATATTCACATTGGCACGTCCTTTACAAGATGCAGACAACTGAAAGAGTACTCAGGCATTATACAAATGAGTCGGGATATACCAAACGTCCAAGCTCCACTAATATCACGTAGTCAGTCTACCATCAATCTGAGACAATGGCCTGTAACTCACATGCATTCCCCTCGATCCCTCCGACTGCACAGAAACCCTCACGTCCTTCTTTCCAAGCGGGTTCGCCTTCGGGACGATGCCCCACCACCCATTCGTACCATCTGTCCAATGGTTGTTGACGGTAAATCCGATAACCGTGCCATGGACTCCCGTCCCCCCTGGGAATCCCAAACTACCCCAGACCTGGCGGAGGAGGGCATATTCCTGACTAGTTTCCATTCCAGGGCCTTGGGAAACGTGCTCAATGCCATATTTCTTGATATCTTCTGCGCTGGGGTTCGTCCTTCCAACGGAGAAGGTCCCTATGCCCCTTTGACTGCGGACCCAGGCCGCAGTATCATCCGTGTAATCAATGAGATGCCCCCTGCAAAATCGGTGGTGTTAGTTGGCAAAAGGCTCAGAAATAGCGAAGAACGTACCGAATAATATCATCATAGCTGAGGTTTCGAAGGCTGGTGATGAGCTCGTGACGAGCGAGAGTTTGATGAAACCCCTCAAGCAAAGCTGCAAGGTTATTGAGCACATTCGACAGATCCTGGGGATCCATCAAGTAGTTGGAACGTTTGGAATAAATTTCTCGGAACAATTCCTCGATCTTGCGACGACTCCTAATTCTCGAACTTTCGTCACCGGGGAGGGTACTGTTCAAGAGCACCGCGAGACGAATATCGTCGAAAGCCTTGCGAGTGCGAACGTACAGATCAGGATCCATTGAGATGGTTCTTGGGATCTCGGGCTCGATATTGCTGTAATGGCGGAGGCGTACAGAGCTTGGGACGGGAATGCAGCTGGCGTTGAATAGAGCGAGATTTTCGGTAACGCCTGCGTTTACATTGATCTGGGAACTTCCCATGTCTCCGAGGACATTATATTGGACTTCCATAGAAATGTTGCTTTCCTTTGCCGCGCTATTGAGCTGTGTTTCGAGCTTTCCCGACCCTTGGGTATCAACATTGGCGCTAACGGAGCCTTTGAACTTGATCATGGTGGACTCGGACTGGGAAGTGCATTTCCTATAATAAAAACGCATTTGTCTTGGTATATACGTCGATCAAAATGAAAACTTACCAGACCGCAGTGAACCTAGCTTCACGAGAAATCTCGTGGACATAATAGTCACCGTACCGTTCACGGAACACAGAAGGGTTGTTGATCAAGGACTTGGCTGCCTCCGTGAGCTTGGCACCATTGCCAATGCGTATGGAAGGTCCGCGCTTCTCGCATTGAAGAACGATTAGCATGCTGTGTCCAGTCGAGGCATGCGAGTGAGAGAAATCGAATGCAGTATTGACACTAGCCTCGACATCGCCACCAGCAAAAGTGATAGACGCGTTAGCACTGAAGACCTCACTGACGTCGAGTTCGCGAAGACTCTCGATCAAGCGAAGGCTGTACTGGGTCCCGGTTTTGTCATCTACCACTGGTTGAGAGGTGATTGTGGTAGGATCAATGGCACTGGCGGGCATGTCGCCAGAAATGCCATCCACTGAAGTGCCCAGCTCCATGCCAGCAACAAAGGTCTCGGCAGACGGAGAGCGATCGAGAGTTGAGAACTTGGACATGGCTCTGAAACGAGTGGGGTCAATAAATCTGGGATGCAATTGATGAAGGGCACTTGCTTGTTAAGTGAAGATAGTTGAGAGAATAGCAAGTTGTCCCTGAGTGAGAGAATATACCAGGATGCTGCAGGATTCGTCGAAAGACGTCCCCTTTTATAATCAACAATTCCCCAGTTACGGAGTAGATCGCGGGGATGTCTATGCCTGATCGCCGGAAGAATGGTGGAATGGACACGTCAATCAGGACAGCAGTGCAGCTTTGCGTACAAACGAGGGCGAAATTTAGACACATATTCCGGTCTAGTCCTTGAGAACAAGTAACCGGACAGGTACTAATTCTTTACAGCGAGATCCAATTCGATAGGCCGTTCGCGTCCCAATTACAGCATAGGGCTGAAGTTGTGTGGGTTTTCCAGGAAACATGCAAATTATATCATCAGCACATGATTTTCGACGAAGTTGAACTTCGCAGGTGTGAGGGTGCATTGCGGCTACTTTTCCACAAGATGGCACCATGCAGCGAAGCCCAACGAATCTCGATATATTGGAGATATGGAATACAAAAGCACACTGTATTGATGAGCCAGTGTTACAGGTGGCCGCTCAGGAGAGACGTCGGGGCGTGACTTGGCTAGAGCAAGCATGACCTTAGCATCCATGAACATAACGGCGGCAAGTTGTCACCAGTGATCACGTTCTTAAGAACTTCGAGATGGGGAATACCATCTAGGGGATAGATGATGGCAGGGAGAATGATACTTGGTACCCCGAAGGAAAAACTCGAACCGAGTCCAAGTTGCACATGCGCCTCGTAGCGATCACGCGTACGGCATCCTCAACGTGAGCTGGTTGAAGTAGCTCTCATCGATGAGAACCAACTGCTCCGGGTTGTAATTTGTGTTGATGAGGGTCCGAAACTCGGCACGGTCTCGCTCATTTCGCTCCAGAGCGGACCGTGTGACCTATGTACGGGATTGACATTGTCAGCGTTGGTGGAATAGGACGTACCGTATAACCCACACTTTGGAGAGTGCGTGCGATTGTCTGCAACTGGGCCTCAACGTTGAAGGCTTCACGGGGCTCTGTCTGCAGCTCCTTGAGGGAGATGTCGGGCTGGCGCTCGACGCAGTCACAAGCGGCCGGATAAGTAGGAGATAACCTTATTTTTACAATGTGGCACGCAGAGAAAGTGGATAACTATTTTAATAACCTCAAATTATCCAAGATAACTGCAGTCTCAATAATTTCAAAAACTACTTAACTATGAACTCCATCTGCATGGGACCTATCGAACTGGATCTCGCTGTAGTAGTTCTAAGGCCCAAGGAACTGCGTTGGCGTTGAGATTAGCCGATTCCCTGGGGGAGTAGCCGATCTTCGGTCCACGTAATCACAGAACTTGAAAAGGACTTTCAGTGAATTGCCGTCACCTCACACCGTCAAACCAAGGCTATGAGGGCTACGGTAATTGACAAATGGGAAAAAGGAGAGGTTGGCATGTTATATGAAATTACTACTACAGCAAGGACCCAGTTGTATCATTGTGTAGGTATAGACCTGTAAATGATAGTGCCGAGTTCCTACTTACTAATTGGTGAAGTAGCAAGAAACTTGAACGCTAGTGAGCCGAAGCGATGTCATCTCGCCTTTACGGCGGTCCAGATGGAATATGGAGCGAGTCCCGTACTGTGCAGCGAATGGAAATAAAATATATTGCGGGTGGGTGTGACAAATCACAAACAGTGTAGCGATGCCAAATGCGCTCTTAATGCTGAGTTGGGCTGAGGTCGAGTTGCATTTCAACGTAGTGGTGGAGGTGCGAAAACAATCATTGACAAATGCCGTGAATTACTGTAAGGACACAAGTACTAACTGTTTGCAACTTGGCGGATTTGTTCCGCCGGAGGTCCGAGCGGCAGTAGGATCCACGTACCACGCTCGGCCTCGTGCTTGTTACGGCCGTTACGGTCTCGTGCCTGCCCGATTATTTTTTGGAGTGCCCCTCAGGGGCAATGTACTTTCTCAGATTCGTTTATTTTCTCGCATTCTACTCGCTTCTACTAACTGTTACAACTCTGGTGCAATTTGGAATGGCCGTCAGCGCCACTGCATATCGTGTGATACTTAGGAACCAGCTGGTCAAGCCAAGGGTCAAGCAGCCGTCATTACAGTACTTGATAGAGTACTGGCCATCTGCCTCCAATTCCTGCTCGCGAATGACATGTGTATATGATCCGCCACCCCGTGTGAGGACAAGGCGATTGTATTGGCTTGTGCTCACTTTTTTTGAACAATATTTATTCTGGTACAGTGCATAATACAAGACCGGTTTTAAAAATAGAATATGTCGAAATATGTAGGTAACGAGTCGAGACTCACGTGCGCCAGAGCGTAATGTAGTAAATAAGATCCAAAGACGATAGAGCGGTCAGAGTCAGCCCTAAAGCTTAAAGGGTAAGGTCAAGGAACCGAAGGGGCCTTGCCCAGGGGGGGAAAATAAACTCTCGGCGTCTGACGCCATGGTCAACTATTTTGAGACTCAACGCCTAATACTATAGCTCGCCTGCAATGGTGGGTCCCGATATGGTCTATGCACCCATAATCCCCAGCAATTTTGTGACCTATTACTGCCGGGGAGTACCTTCGCGTTACTGCGTCCGGTCTGGGCTTACGACCTATCAGCCAGGATATAAATGGATCCAAAAAAAAAAGGTCAAGGAACCGCGCTGGAAGATGAAACAGGGGCGGGGCAAACGAGGCGAGAGACATGTGTCCTAAGGAGAGATACCAAAGCAAGTTCACTTACGGATTGCCCGATGGCAGGGTCAGGGGTTGAGGCCGTTGAGGCCTAGTTGAGGCCTTTGAGGTCCGGGAGCACCTTCATATGGTCCGGTAGGGGCCATCTCAGGTTTTGACACTGCGCCGCTTTCCTGTATGAAGAGACAAAGGAACCGAGCCTTGTCCCCCTCCCCTGTGATAATTTTCAAAGGGTGGGTTCGAGTGCGCCCCCATTCCATTGAGCGAGGATGTTTGGTACGCTGCCGGGTGTAACGGAGGCAGTCATAGATGAGGTGATAGAAGGACCGGTCCCTGAAGCCTGAAGTCTGGGGAATAGCAGCGTGTTGACCATTACGATAACCCATACATTGAATAATAGTCCGTGATGTCGTACAAGTCTAGAAATGCGTCTGAAATAAAGCACGGGGTTAATCTACGTATATCCCGGAAAAAAGTAGCATGCAGTGTCTCTGGTATGAATGATGACAAGAAATCGAAAGCTAGATCAAACAAAAGAAATGCGGGTGGTGCAGCGCCACGCGCTATGGTTTCCATACGGGTACTCTATTGGGGGACCTCATAGGTGCGAATGGGAGAGGAGGACGGCCATGATTGTGTAGTAGGGACCCCTTCGTTGTTGGTGTAGAAGGCCTTACGAGGCCGCCTTCCCCGTCGACACGTCTGAGGAACTGGAGGGCCGTCAAAGGAGAGCCAGGAGAAGAGTGCGTCTTGATAGATTGTGGACTCCGCCCGCTAGGAGTCGATAGTGCGAACGAAGGGAGTGAAATTCCACCGCTGCCGGGCTCCGGTGTTCTTGGAGGCCGTGGAGGTGTAATCAGTTCTGGAGCTTCGAGAAGCGTTGAAGAGCTGATCCATTTCTCTTCTCTTGAGCCCAGATACGGCATTGGCTCAGGAAGAAGTCGGAACATGTCAGCGAAATGAGTTTGTATGAATCTGCCACTTGGGGTCAGCGATAAACAAAAGACCGGAGGGCATAGATAACGCACTTGGAGAGTTCCATCCAACCACCACCGACACGCACCATGACCGCATGTGAACGGAGTATACGGCAGAAGCAAAGCTTCGGGTCCTCGCCCCCTATCCAGTATTTTCCACTTCGGTCTTGCCATGTTTCATGGGCCACTTCGACCTTGATGTCCACATCGTCAGGGAGCTTGTTGACGACGTCTCCAACTGCCACGTCCAATTTGCTCTTAGGATTAGCAACATAGGGTTTCCTTGGCGGTGGTGGCGGCGGTCTACTCTTTGGAGGTGACTTGTGCAGGTTTGAAGACGGAAAGGAGAACCGAGGTGGCCGGCCCCATGCAGGACGTATTGGGTTCGCAGCAACCGAAAAAGAGCGCGACGCTCCAGAGGCATCAGAAGGGGTAGGTGAGACTGTACGCCTTAAATGGCTCGCTTGGGAAAGTTGGAGACGGGAAGGTTCCATCGATCTTCTGCCTGGGTTGTTGTTGGGGACGGGACTCGAGACGCGACTCGAAGTGGTAGAAGACAGACTAATGGTGCGCTGCCGCGAAGCAAAAGTAGAATTAAAGAGTCTTGAGGTCGCAGCCATGGGTCCGGAGACTGATCTATTCGAAGACACGACAGAAAGCCTGCTCGAAGAGCGATTCGGCATGGGTGCTGCATGATGGGGGACTCTCCAGGTCGACGTTGAGGGATGAGCCGGCGCTGGTGCGTGTGAAGGTCCGCGGGACGAGGACCCAGCTGAGAGCGATGAATATGGGCTAGACTTCTTCTGAAGTTTTGAACTTGGACGGGGGCCGCCAATGGACGCGCGGCTCTGGCGACCAGAACTGATGGTGCTAGGTGGTCGCGATTTCCGACCATTGATTCGATCGAAAGCCATGGATTCCAGCTCAGCCCATGTCTGCACAATGCGCTCCCGCTCCGAAGAAGCCCTTGGTTCATCCGCAACGCGGACAAACTCTTCCTCCAAATTGTTAATCAGATTCTTCGTGAAAGTGAGGCGACCACCCAGCTGCTCCTCGGGCGGCAACAGAGGGGAGCTGACATAATCCGCTGAGAGAGGTCCTGATGGTGGCGCCGGGTAGCTATCGATGTGTTCCAGCAAGTCACTGAGCGCGTTGTCACAGTCTTGCACGAGAGTCCCAAACCGCGCAAGATTGAGTGCGCGAGGCAGAAGCTGATGAGTATTCTCCAGTTCGTCTCGGAGAGACTTCAATTCTGCGTCGACGGTAACACTTGGTATGTTGGCTGGTAGCTGTGTTGCCTCACTAGTCACTTCAGCAAGCTGGGAAGCCATCATATTGTGTTTTTCGACTGTTGGAAGTGGTGAAGCAGACGATGGCGACTGCTTGACTGAGGCATTGATACCCAAGGACCGGAGTCGCCTTCGGAGCTCTGCAACGTGTAACTGAACTTGGGACAAATCCACGGAGGGTTCAGGCGAGCCAAATACGTCTAGCAAACACTCAAGTCGTACTCGAAGCAAGTAGCTGGAGATGACATACCAGAATTATCCTCGGTAGAGTCGATATCGTCGTTGGCGGTCGGGAACGCAAGGCCTGGGGACACGACTGTCTCATTCCTGACCTGTTCCTGCGCCGCCTCTGCACGCTCCCGACGGATTCTTTCTTCGGCTTCGGCCTGTTCTCTGCGCAGGTGCTCCGCCCTTTCCGCCTCCTCTCTTTCCCGTTCCTCCTCAGCTTTCCGCTTTGCCTCGGCTTCGGCCTGCTCCTTCGCCAATTTCTCAGCCGCCTCTGCTGCCAGTCGCTCCTGCTCGATCTTCGCTCGCTGGGCCGCTCTAAGCCGCTCCTCTTTCTGTCGGATGCCAGATAGGAGTGCTTTTGCGCTATCGCTCCAAGCCTGAAACTTTGCCTCCAAATCGTCAGTAGTCTGGCTTCTCGACAGGGGCAAATGCTCGCTGGCAGGGGACTTGTTGCATGTAGTGTGCATTTTGTGGAGTAGTTGCCGAATGGGAGGTAAGGATTGCGAAATCTCGGAACGCCGAGCGCCAAAGAGCGGGTCAACCTCGCCAGCTACATGAGCTAGCTGGTTAATAGAGTCGAACGTTTCCGGGACAGTAGAGACTGTTTCACGAATTGCCTCAAGACGTTCTTCGGCGGATGTTATGGCCTCCTTTAGGGTTACCAACTTGAGGTCCACCGCGTGCGCATCTTGTACGACGTCAAGATGTGCCATCTTCCGTTGAAGAGAAGAAACACCGCCTGCGACATGCAACGCAAATGCGTTACAATCAGTACGAACGACGTGGTCAAGGTGTGTGAGGTCTATTGGGGGTTCAAAGGGAGAAGACTGTAGAGTATCCAGAGTCAAGTCCTGCGGAGAAACGCGGCGCCTTGTACCGGGGGTTGACATGTTGGAGGTCGCTGTGCCGGAAGAGTCTGGTGATACAAAGACGACGCGACGTGGTAGACCGTCCATGAACGTCTGGCAGGCAACTTGAATGGATGTTGCATCAGAGGCTAAATCTAGATGCCGATCGTCAAGATCATCCGGCGATGATCCATCTAGAATTTGCTCCGCCAGCACGTCAAACCGACTCTCGGTATCTTCTAGGCGCGTTTGGAGGTCGTGAGTTTCGTCGCGGATAGCTGCCATGGCGAGGGCCTGTCTGTTGATATTGTCCGTGAGCCGAATCATCTGTCGTGAGTGTTCGAGAATCGCCGAAAGCCCTTCACGGCATTTGACAAGGTACATGCGCAAACTTGGGCCGACAGCCCCGGGAAGAACAGAGACGCCGGTATGTACGTCTTGATCAAAGCTGGCCTGTAACAGCGCAACCTGTTCTGACGCGTTTTCCAAGGTCCTGTTGGACAGTGGCAACGATGCGTTCATACTTTCGGGTGTTGGCGGTAAGTGACTTGTGGTGCTCGATTTCCACTTTTGCTGTTCCATGAGGTCATCGAGCTCGCCAAGAATTGTGCCGAGGTCTTTGAGAATGGAACCTGCAGAAACCCAGATCTTCCGAGCGTCCCGAAGGAGATTGACACGTTCCGTCATCACTGCACGGGTGTTTTCCGATTCGCCCCTTACGTCCTCTAAGCGCCGAATCGCCAACGATAACCGATCTTTGAATCCGGGTTCGACGTTGATATCGGCTAAACCAAGTAGGGACGCGTGGGCTATAGGAAGGACCCTGCCAGCTTCTTCATCAGACTTGTCTAGTTGCTGCAAAAGAGAAGGGAGGAGAGCGAGAAAGGCGGCATGCTTGGTCTCGCGGAGGCACAACTCCGTTGTCACATCGGGCGGTGTACCGTCACCATCGGACGAGTCAACACCGTTGAGCATATGGTGCAGAGTAGAAACATAGGAGTTTGAGAGCTCATTTACTGACGTGACACTATGCTCAGCCCTTCTTACGGCTTCACACGCGGCATGGTAATCGAGAGCACTCCTCTCCAGCCTTGCGGCCAGAGAAAGACCTATTTCCAATTCCTCGCCGAGGACCTTGGTGATGGAGTTGTTCGCGCTTGGTTGGTCTGGGAAAAGGGTATGGGTAGGGCGGGGGAAGCCGGAGATGACCGAACAAGGATTCTCGCGTGATGAGAGCCTCTTGACGATGGCGCCAGCACGTGCAGAAAAAACAGAGTCTTGGCGGGAGGAAGGGTGAGTAAGTTGCGCGGCTTCTATGTCATCGAGCAAGCTTTGTGCCGACGCCTGGTCTTTCATAGTCTCCACATAGAATTCATCGGCCCTACCAATCGTCAGAAAGCCCCAATTAATGTGGGAAAAAGTGAACGCACTTTCGCCATTGGGTAACGACGCTCATAACGAATCTCCCAACATTCTCCATGGCATCGACACCTTGTTCTTCCAATTTGTCCTGCTCATCCAACAGCTCCCCTGGAACGGGCCTATTCTCAATGATTTTGTCCAAGGCTTTACCAGCTGCCGCAATCTTTCCGTGACGCAAGCTAGAGATACGGCCGGCAAATTGAGCAGCTTCCCTTGAAAGAGCCTCGCCTAGTTTGAAGCGAGCGGTGCGCGAGAATCCAGAAGAGGACGAACTGGAAGCCTCCGATGCCAAGGAAGCGACGGAGCCACGGCGGGAGAGTGTGGGGGTGGGGGTGGAAGCGGGACCTTCCGTCTGAGGGAGAGCGTCATAGACAGACGGAGACCACCTGGCCCGCTGGGACAGGAAGTTTTGCAGATCATGGATTAATTGACGTTGGTCCGCCCATGCCGCACAACGCTGTTCCTCCCAGGACAATCGGGTGCCGAGCAAATCTAAGTTCTCAGACCTGTCCCTCAGGAGGTGTAGCAACTTGTCGAATTCATATATGGTCGTCAACGTGAGCTCTATTATGTCCGTGTCTTGGGGGGATAGGTTACGCTTTGAGGCCGCTGTATCGGTCGTTCAAGCTCGAGGAAGGACGGAGAATGGGAGAGCTCGCTATGCACTGACCCTTGGTGATCTTCTTGAACTTTTTGAGTTCGCCAGAGTCAAATATCTCGGTCTCCTTCTCAATTTTGTCGTGCTCTACGAGCCATTGTTTAAGTTGCTCCCGCGTCGGCAACCCCGATTCTGCGGGAGCAGAGGCGCGCACGGCGTCAAGGCCGGCAAAAACCTCAATAGGGGCCATGCCCTCTAAGAGCTATTTGGAGCCATAGTCAAGAACAAGCGGGCGCAGAAGAAACAGGGGCTGGGACACGCACGTTGATCTTTTCCACAATCCACTCCTTCCGTTCACTGAACGCCTGCAACTCGATGACCTCGTGAGACTCGAGCGCTTGCTCGCCATTCTGCTCGGAGTTTTCATCTGATCCAGCCTCCTGCGACTGAGGGAGATGGGAAGTAAGTAAGTTTTCTAGAGAGTCGTAGTTCATATGACCGAGAGAACCCGCCGCCTCAGCCTGCGGGGGCGCGGGAGTGGGATTAACAAGGGTTGCTTCCATCGGTCGGGGGGCTTCCGAAGAGGGTCCTTTAAACCCGGGATGATGGTTCGCAGCGTCTTTGGGAAGTGGTGATAAGAACTCAGACTGGAGCGAATGGCAAACGCATGTCCGAACGGCGCGAGTGTGCGCCGTTGATGACCCTCACATACTATCTGACTAAGCAATACAGACCAACTACATCTAGTTTTCTTTGCCCACACCCGCCTCAGAATTGTGTTGTGAGTTGCCAGCAGCACTGTCCCCCCTTCTATTGCCCACATTAAGTCATTGGGCTTCGATGAATGGCGAGGGACTCACGTCTGCACTATTGTCCTTTGTCTTACCCATACGCTCAAACTGCATGGCAAGAAATCGAAGTCGTTCGATACCCTTGCCGTCGATTCTAGGCGAGAAGAAACCCTGCTGAAGTTCAACTTCCTGCATAAACGCGGCGACATCTGCGAGAGAAGTGCCCAACTCTCGTAAGCGTGATGTCTGAATTCTGCCCGACGTACGCAAATTTGTATTTGAGAATCCATTTCAGAATCACGACCCATCAGCACTCACCGATTGGATGCTACGAGGCCTTGAATTTGTTCTCGTGTCTGATGCTCCCAGTTTGTGCGCATCGCCTGCGTCCGTTGCGTCTCCTTGCGCAAGTTCGCAAGCCCTACCCTCGTATCCCCAATCATAGCTCGTAACTGCCCATGTTGTTTTCGTCTGATGGAGAGCTCCAGCATCACCGTTTTAAACTCCTGATGAAGGTTGTTCGTCGCTCCCTTCAGTTCATCAATCTTTCGATGGAGCTGATTAACGCTTCGTCGAAGAACGAACAGCGGCACCAGAGCTGATGGTAAAAGTAACGCCGCAAATATGACCAAGCGGGTTCCAGGTGTTGGCCCGAAGGTGCGGATTGTTCCATGTGTTGACCCGGAGGGGGATGCTTCCGAGTCAACTGGCGCCATGACGGGAGATGTAACACTTGTGTGATCAGGCATTTGCAAAGTCATTTGATATTTGAGGAATAGAACTTGGCTAGATCAATGGTTGCTCCGTCAACGAGGGCTCTAGAGCACTGATCATGCCCTTGTCGTGCCAGTGGTGGCCTCTCGCAAGAGATGTTACGTCAGCCAAATAGAGACGTCATCGCCCTTAGTTAGCCACGAGCTGATGATAAGGTCGTTAAAAAAACGTCCGTAAGGCAAAATCGGTTCTAAGTCGTAAGTGTACCGTTACCATCATTATCAACGAAGAACGATTCAGGGTAGCACATAGCACATAGAAATGTCAATACAAGGCCAGCAAAGCAAGCAATACATCCAAAGCAAAGCATCGAGGATATAACAATACACGGGATATCACAAAAGGTGTCGCAAAGAGGCGGGCTAATGGTGCGGGAGAGATAAAGCGTCTGTCTCGTCAGGACGACGAGTTTTTGGTCACCACACGATCTTAAATATTCGGAATAACTTGCGGAAAAACCCTTTCTTTTTCTTTTTCGGCTTGAGCGGTGGTAGCAGCTGTGGCGGCACGCTTTGGGATGGTAGAGACGTCGGCCGATAGGGGGGCGGCCTTGGTCGGGTGGGTTAGACTACGAATACGGAAAAAAAAAAAAAAAGAATCGTACCGGATCTCGTCGACAAGTACGGGATAATCCTTCCGGAGCGCGGCCTTTGCGAGCTCGATCTCTCGGAGGTGTGATAAACGCACACTATTGGGCACAGCAACTTTGCGTCTCCACATAGCAAGGCTGTTGCCACTTTTCGAGGGAAGAAGTACGAACACAATTACCTGCATCCCGGGGTCATAGTATCCAACGGACTCTTGAAGGAGACGGTCTCGCGTCTCCACCACGTCCCCATAGGTGAGCCAGTCGAGAGCCGGGCCAATACCAGCCGGGGCGTCATACGAAGCGTTGATGAATAAAGCGCCTCGTTCACGCGATTGTAAAAATTTGTTCAGCTGGGGCGAATGCAAGTTTTGAGAAGTGAGAAAAAATATGCAAGGATGATTTCCGCACCCCATAAGCACCAATACCGTGGGCATTGTCGTATAACCACTCCAAGGCGTGGACGACTCTTTCATCCTTGTCGTGCGGAAACTGCCAATGTATACGGTCCCGGGCCTTACGTTCTCGTCCGAAGAAGGCATTCTCAACAGGCTTGAGAGCTTCCCCATAGGACTCTAAGAAGTGCAAGTTTGCATAGTCGCTGATCGTGTTGCTTTGACGAGATAGACCGGGGGAAATGGCATCGAGTGTGTCTTGCGCATTACCATTTGCGTAAGCCATAGTCCTTGAAGGCATAGGGTACGGAGATTGGCCAGTAGGTGCTGGGACAAATGCGCTTGACACGGTTTGCCTGTAATTTCTGCGTCCGGCTGCGTCGTTCCACCCATCGCCGTTGGCGTATCCCACGCCGTCCGGGTCGTCCCGCCCCGCGTCGCCAGTCCCCCACTGCTGGTCCCATGTAGGTCCCTCCTTCTCTCCCCATTCGGCATTTTGTTGCTCCCATTGAGACTCTTCTCTTCCCCATCCCGAGTTTTCCGGCCCCCACCCCGGGTTCTCCTGTTGTCCGCCCCAGTCGTGTTGTGGGTTCTGCTCCTGGGCCCTTCTTTCCCTCTTGCTCTTCTTGTGATGCTTGGACGTATGAACAGAATTTTGGGCGGAGCTCCGGCCAGAGCGCTGTTGAGGCTGTTGAGGCGCACCGCCTCGGGAATTTAGGATCGACTCGAAGATCATGCGTTGTGCCTGCGGAGTCATTTCGGCTCGATCGCCAGTAGGGACGTAAGAGTCATTGCCGGCGAATGCGACGCGATGCTGCTGGCCGTATGGCGCGCCAGTGGTTTGGGGAGGGGACTGATACCCATTAGCGGCAGCTTCTGCACCCCAGTTTTTCCAACTGGTGGTTCCACCAGCGGTTCCACCAGCGGTTCCACCAGCGGTTCCACCAGAGTTGTTTCGAGGACGGGACGGCGGTGTAGGCTGAGGCGGTGCCATAGTAGGTTGTTGAGGTGCAGCACGGGGTATTCGGGGTACACCATAAGCCCCCTGAGGATGACGACCCCAAGCAGCCCAGGCGGGATCTGGAGGAGCAGGTGCATTCACCGGGGAAGTTGTTGGCGCAACCCACTCTTGTTGTGGATAATTCGCAGGGGGTGTATTCCCAGGCCACTCCCCCGGCTGAGGATTTGGGTACTTGCCCCCATTGGTCTCCGTGGTCCCCATAAGCGTACCCTTGATCATCGCCCCCGCCATCGACCCATCGTGCTTCCTCGTTTTGCCACGCTCCCCCACCTTGCGCATAGCCTTCGTAACCACTTGGGTCTTCGGGAATAGGTTCTGTGTTGTGCGCGCGAGGATTGCGAGTCAAGCAGAGAGAAGGGAGGGTCAGTCACACGACGTGCTACGCACCCAAAACGCCTTCATCCTCTCCTCCCTCTGGGGCTTGGTGTGGCGCTCTTGCTTTCCCCTTTTTTGGTCGCGGCATAGGTGGTGCGTGGGGCTACAAGTCGATACTCCCAACACGTCGAACAGTAGGGCGAATATAGACCGCAGATACGATGTGAAAAAAAAAAAGTACGGGAAGATGAAACGCTTAATCGCTGTCACCTGCACAGACGAGGTGGTAAGGACGTGCGGGCAGAGGGAAACCAAACCAAGGAAAGTCTAGCTCAGGAGTCTCGACGGACGTAGTGTTGCTTAATCAAATGAACGTGTGAACGAATACCCTTAAATAGTTATCCTAGTTATCAATCTCCCATGCTAGATCCTTCCCCGACCAGAAAGGAACCACCTCCTGTTCCTTTACTGAATACCGTTCCGTCACAGGGGTTTTCCCCCTCCTCAGGCGGACGGCGGTGCTGTTGCTGTCAATCTCTTTCTTGTAGAATGCCCTTCCATTCTTGCTAACAAAAGCTTCCAGCCTATCCAGTGCCCCGAACGAATCTAGAAGGTGCGCTATTAAAGGCAGTAAGATAGGAGATGTATAGATCCCCGCTGCGCAACCCTGGTCCGGTGCGCTCGTCGACTTCTTAATAGAAGGATGTGGTGCGGAATCGGATCCCAGGAAAAAACGTGGGTGGCCTGGTCTGGGTCAAGTCTTCGCATCATCTTGCACTGAGGAATCGACTTTACCTTCGCGAATTACCTCGCGCAATGCCTCCCGATCATCAGGGAATTTTGCGACTGGTTTACAATAGTTCCAAGACTGCCCTGCCCAGTCGTCAACAGTGAGCGCGAGATGGTGGGCAGTTATAGTGCAAGCTACAGTGGATCCGAGGGATTTGACGGCCTCCACTGCTGCTCGTGTCGTAGCATGCTCTAGGACTATACGAAGCCGCGGGAAGTGAGCATGGAGTTTCCTTAGGTGGGGTAAAAAAGTTTTCTCTGCATTTATGACGTGGACGTTCTGTATTGGTGTTTCCAGCGCGGCAACAGTAAAGAGGAACCCCAAGGACGCACTGCCGATGTATCTGATGGAACCTCACCATGGAGATTCAGCACCATATCCACGTCTTGCATAGCCTCGAACACGGGGTAGTACGCCTCATAAGACTCTATTCCGCCATCGGAGTTTGTTGTAACACCTCTTGGGTATGACTTGACTCCTGAGCAGACATGAGGAACGAACTAGGAGCGGGCTGCGGAAAACGGACCAACAATCCCGGCGTTCTTGGCCTTGCGAATTTCATCCGGAGTGAGATCGGGAGAGAGATAGAGAGTCATGAGAAATTCTGTCTCTGAGTCAATCTTCTCGAGCTTGGATTTGTACTCCAACGCCTGATCCGTTGTGGTGATGGGCGGTGTGAGATTGGGCTAAGACATGTACTTCAGGGCGTCGGTACGGGGGATCTTAGGGTGGAGTATCACCATAACATATGCGAGATGGAACCCGCCCTTTCTGACATGAGGTGTGACTAGCTCTGATAGGTCGCCTTGACGAAGGTGTACATGAAAATCAGCAGGAGATGACACCGAGATGGTGGTGCTCATCGTGAAGAGATGGAGATAAGATAAGATCTGGAGATCAGACTCATGGCGCGGTCACATGATCCGATGTTGGAACGCGGCGAACCACGCAACACGCACCGCAACACACTTTTGTCCTCTCAATCCATCATGGTGGTCCCTTCTGGATCCATAACCGTCGCAGGTATGCTACCCTTGCTGCCTTTGCTCAGGACGTCCTTTCATTGTTCTATTCAGTCCGTGTCCGGCCACCGTCATCATGGGAAGCCGCCAGACTACCAGAGCTCATCTATGACACCACCATTCGAGGAGACGGCGCGCTTTCTATGCCAGAACGACCATCAACATCCTATTCCTCTGTTCGCGAAATCGTGCAGATCGTCGATGATCGCATCCTCACTTTCGATCCCGCTGAACCAGATCAAGCCAGGGCCTTTGCTGAGCGTGGCTTTATACCACCAGGTACCAAGCGGTACAAGGACAGGCGTTTCATGTTCGATAGAGTGTTCCGACCCGATTCATCTCAACAAGAAGTATATGACGCAACTGCTCGTCCTCTACTGCAGAGGTTATTAGACGGATTCAATACGACCGTGTTTGCCTACGGTGTGAGTATATCCCATATTGCTGTGTGACCGACACATCAGTCCTGAGTTTCTCTTCCTCCAAAAGGCAACAGGTTGTGGCAAGACGCATACTATCAGCGGAACAGATTCTGATCCAGGAATTATCTACCTGACGATGGCCGACCTCTTCCAACGAATCGAAGATCGCAAGGACGACTACAATGCAGAAGTTGTTGTCACATTCCTTGAAATATACAATGAAGAGATTCGGGACCTTCTCTCTGAAACCGGCGCTCCAACACCGCGAGGCGGCTTGCAGATCCGCGAAGACAAGGCCGTCAAGGTTGTAGGCCTGACTGAACTCCGACCAAGAACTGCAGAGGAAGTCAAGGATATAGTCCTCATGGGGAACTCCCGAAGGACACAGTCTCCAACACACGCGAATGAGACTTCGTCCCGCTCTCACGCGGTCTTGCAAGTCCATGTTACCCAGGCCCCTAGGACTGCCTCGTTGACCGAAGAGCGTTTCATGGGCACCCTCTCCTATCATCGATTTGGCTGGCAGTGAGCGGGCAGCTGCCACCACTAACATGGGCCAGCGAATGGTAGAAGGTGCCAACATCAACAAGTCCCTGCTGGCTCTGGGAAACTGCATCAACGCCCTTTGCGAAAGCGGTGGTGCCATCCGCCACGTCCCCTATCGCAATAGCAAGCTCACTCGGCTGCTCAAATTCTCCCTTGGTGGGAACTGCAAGACCGTCATGATTGTCTGCGTCGCGCCGACATCCATACACTTTGACGACACCCACAATACGCTTATATATGCCGAACGCGCTACCAAGATAAAGACACGCGTTGTGACACGGAACGTAGTCAACGTCGATCGGCACGTCGGCCAATATGTCGAGGCTATCAACAGGCTCAACGCCGAAGTCGCTGAGCTCAAGGCTAAACTCGCGGGAAAGGCCAACTCCGAGGGCGACATTTTGCGGCGGAAGAAAGCAGAGGCGCAGGCGGAGGTCGAGCGCGTGAAGAGCTGATATGCAGGTCCGTGCAGAACAGATGCAAGTGTCGATCAAAGATGGCGCGCTGTGCTCTGGGAAACTCTCTTCCGCCCAGACGAGGCTTCATGCAATCCGCTTCTCGAATTCAGGAGCTGGACAAACAGGCTGGTTCATCGGGCGGTCTCACTGCTGACCTTGAAGCAGAACGGGGACTTCTCCAGGCCTTGGCCTCCCCAGAGGAGGATGTCTTGAAGCCTGACAGTACACTGAACGCACGCCTACAACGCTCCGTGAACGCCAGCAATATCTTCGATGCTATGCTTCGGGCCGTTACAGAGAGGCGATCGGATAGACTCGACGAGGTCAGCGCGGAAAATGTCAAGCTTGATGCGCGGTGGCGGAAGGCTACCATGGAGAAGATCCGAGCTGAGGCGGAGCGAGATGCAATGAAACATGCCATGGCGGAGCAAGCCAAGATGCTAGTCGATCTTCTGGGCATGGTAGGAAGGTACACGGTTGCCCTCGGTGACACCAGTCGCTCGCTCCGGACAGCCTTGGAGGATGGGCGCGATGGCTTGGACGGCACCGCGCGGGTTGTAGCTTCATCCCTACGAACGCTCTTGGAACAAAATGACGAAGACTTCCAGTCGCTTGTTGGCCATACTGTGGCGTCGTATGCTGCCACTCCTGGGCTTTCCAACGCCGAAGGTATCAAGGGCTTGGCGAGGCCAAAGAGGGTTTCATCCGCACCGACCGAGTTGCAGCCAAGAACGAAATCATCTAGACGCTCGTCCACGTACGGACTACTTGGAGTGGGGTCCCCTCTCCGCAAGAGCCACCTGAAGTCGCCTCGAAAGTCGCTGCGTAACAGCTTTGGTGGCCCCGGTGTTCCATACCGCCGTCCATCCGACAAGGGCAAAGAAAGAAGGTTGTCCAATGGCGCGACGAGGCCGGCCAAGGCGACTTAGACGAAGCCCGCGAGCCGTCAATACTCGTATACTCCGAGAGTAGCACCCTTCTTTCCACTTCCGCGACCCCTGCTCCGGACGATAGCTCCGTTTTCTCCGCACCAGCCTCCAGCTCCACGGTCGATGGCGAATGGGTAGACGAGAAGACAGACGACAGCTTCCGGCTCAACCTGTCGCTTCCGCCCCATGACCCACCGACCAGAATCACGGCACCGCGCACTCGCCGTGGCAGCCGCCTTGACCCTGGCCTCCTCAAATCGCGTGGAGCAACCACGCTCAGTAGCCTCACGGAGGACGACGAAAACGGCGGCGAGAGCGCAATGGGGAGGCGGCCCCTCTCCGACCGTAGCTTTAACTCCTTCGCACTCGACCCTCCATCAAGCAGCAGCAGCAACGGTAATGGCACACAGCGGCAGCCCGCGTCATCGAAAGTCTCCGAGAAGCACAAGCCTGACCGAGCCCGGTGCAGCGTCCGCCCCCGACTCCCCGTTCTGCCGCAGTGGCACTGAAGGTCTCTCGTCGGCGCTCGAACATCGGCCCGTTGCGCATGGAGAGGGCACGGCGGCGCTCGAGCCTCCGCCCACCAACAGCATGGGGACGAAGAAACGTATTTGGGTGGGAGCGTATCTGGCACGCGAAGGGTCCCTACGGTCGGCATGGAGCCGTCGCTGACCGCGCGTAAGTCGCCAGCTGAAGAAGAAACGGATGTCATTGCTTAGCCTGGCGTCGAAGGGTATGGGCCACTCGAATAGGCTGCGACCGAGCACGCGGACGTCGCTGGCGAACGTCTCGTCAGACATCAGCTCATCCGTTGATATGAGTTCTCGGATGGCCAAGCCGACATGGAGATGATTTGTGATTTTGTTTTGTTTTGTCTGACTCAATCTCAGTGTAATTAATACCTATGCAGATGCTTCCCGCACACTTGCGTCCCTGACATTACTATCACCAAGTTTATTCACGACGCACCATGCCCTCTTCTACTATCTAGCTTTCCGTTACATCTGCACGATCAACGCCTTGTGTGTACCATTGTTATGTTAGCCCGCTGAAATAGTACTTTGGAGCGCTGGACGCGCGAGTCTTTCCGAAGGCGCGATAATATATGTGCAGCATGCGACGAAACCGACAACCTCTACGACTACCCTAAATAACCCTTTTGACCTCAAAGAAAGACTAAATACACGTGTCAACCAGGTGGCGACAGACGAGGTGGACAAAAAGGTTACCTTGAGGTAGTAGACCTGCCAAGCGACCACAGAGAACAGCACCACGGCCTGCATGATTGACCACCATTTCACTCGGGCGTTGGTAGATTCCGCCGTGTTACGGTGTGTCCGTTCGCGCACTACGATGTATTCCTGCTCGTCCTTCACAGAGGTCAGGCCATGTGCCAATGCTCGGATCTCGCGTTCGATTGGCGCGACAATCTCTGCGCCAATATATGAACGACGGGGGGGAATGTTTGAAAGAGTGAGGCTACGCACCGTCTGCGCCCTCTCCAATGTAAATGACGCCGTGCACGTTGAAGCTAAACGAGAGTTGAGCACAGGGAGTGCGAGGTGGCGTGATACAGTACACACCTCACAATTTTATCCGCAATTGCGCTCATTTGGTTGGAGAAGCAGTACTCGTAGCGACCGTCCTTCTCCGCGGTGATGGATACAGTGCCGGTCGAGTATCTGATGTTCTTTCGTATTGCGTTCCCGTCGGGACTGCTGACCTACATAAACGAAACACGTTGAGAGGAGAGGAGAGGAGAGCAAGAAGCAGAAAAATGCTAACCCAGAAATCTATGTCCAGGTGCCCACCTCCGCCCACCTGGTACGTAACTGTCATCTGGAACAACTGTGTCAGCCCATCAACAAGAGGTGCGAGAGCGAACGTTCTGTACTTGATCATTGACGTGTAAATCCTCAAAGAAGCACTCCTTTTTTGAAGCGGCTACCTCGATGAGGTGAGAAGAAGCGAAACTGAAGAAAAAGAAAAGGGAGGAAATCCAGAGCAAGAAGGGAGCCATTACCGAGCGAGAAACCAAGGCGGAAGGACCCGAGAGGACTGCGTGGCCGCTACAGGGCTAGGGGTGTTCGGTGTCCTGTCGGCGATTATCTTACAATTCGATTCGGTAACACGCGACAGAGAACTCCCTCTGCCCTGCTCTTTCTCTGCGAATAACTCTTATCTCCTGATCATCGACCATGGCAGACACCAGCACGAACCCATTGGCACCGAAAGTCAGTGTTTTTCGTTTCTCTCTGAGTGGCCGGCTTTGTGTGTGCCACACCATGCACTAAGACAATAACTACGGTCTCTCTTAGGCGGACGAGGAGCACGATCCACACTTTGAACCCGTCATCAAACTCACCGAAGAGGTTACGACCAAGACTAATGAAGAGGACGAGACCGTAATCTTTAAGTTGTATGTAACCTCCTTTACTGATTGCCGATTCAATTTTTCGTATCTTTTCCTACGGTCTTTGATCACACCATTATCTCTTACCTAGGCGCGCAAAGCTCTTCCGATTTGATTCAGAGGGGAACGAATGGAAGGAACGAGGGACAGGCGAGGCGAGATTGTTGCAGCACAAAGACACACAGAAGATTCGCCTTGTGATGCGGCGCGAAAAGACGCTCAAAGTGTGCGCCAACCATCTGAGTTTGTCGCCCCTCCACATGAACCGAGAATGGATGATAACGCCTTTGAGTCTAGTCTCTACCGACATGAGGCTTCAGCCCAACATCGGCTCGGACCGAAGTTGGGTCTGGAAAGTAGTGGCGGACTACTCGGAGGATCCTCCCACTTCTGAGACGCTGGCCATCCGATTTGCCAACGCCGAATGTGCGTATACCGCCATCGCTGGATTCCTGATTACTGATGAGCATTCTCCAGTCGCTGGGCAGTTCAAGAAGGCGTTCGAGGATGCCCAAGCGAACAATGCGAAGCTGGCTAGCGCTTCTGCTGCTGCTGCTGCCGAGGAGAAATCTGAAGAGACTGTGGAATCCAAAGATGAGATTGAGGGAGAAGCAAATGCGCCTGCACCTGGTGAGACGAATCCGCCTGCTGCAGGGACAGGTGAGAAAACAGGAGAAGAATAAAACCAGATGGAGCTGTTCTTTACATGTCCTTTTACATACCATTATGCAACCTGTGCCCATGCCATAGGGTCTAGGCTGCGAGGAATTGTATCACAACATAGCCCCGGTCGTGGTTGCAGAGAGGTTACGATTGATAATACAATATATTGTAGGCTTTCGTGTTCTATGTCGATTCCGACTCCTCTTCGCGTGCCTCTGCCTCTGTCCATTCTGTCCAGAACGCAGCCCCTTCCCCTTTAGACCAATACAAGGCTGGCCTCTCTCCCCGAACCACGGCCTTATCTATAAGCACATGCCGAATATTCTGGATTGCGTCAGGAACGTGAATCAAATACAACAGGCTCCCTTACCGATCCACTGCCGAAAATGAGGCATTAGGCGATTTTGTTGACAGATAGAATGAAATGAGGACTTACGGGACCTCATACATTGGCTCAAGTAGTAGGTTTTCCTGCGGGGGCAGAAATATCAACACTATGCAGTCTAAATGAGATGAAACGAAACAAATACCATTATGCCTCTCAATCCTCGTGCACCGCCGCCTCGCTGGGCCGCCTTGTGGCAAATCTCGTTCAATGCGCCATTCGTGAACCGAATTTCAACACCAGAGTAACTAAACAGGGCCGTATACTGAGATATTAAGCACCCGCGGACTTCGGTGAGGATCCGTCGTAGGTCCGTTGGCGTGAGCGGGGCGAGCGTCGCTATCGAAGGAAGACGCGAGACGAATTCCGGGATGAACCCATACTTGACCAGATCTTACAGCCCAAGGTCAAGAAGATGTATCGTCATACGTGCGGGATGTTAGCTTACCCGCAGGCTCAACATGTTCCAGCATATTAGGGAGGGGGCGGCGATTCGGCGTGAAAAACGGCATAAAATCAGAAGACGGGGTATCGTCATTAGAGCCTAGTTCCGCTGTAAATCCAATGGACTGCAGCGAGTATGTATGGGTTAGCGTATCTCGACACAGGGTCCGACTCACCCCTTTGGCTACCCTCCGCTTGATAACGGCATCCAGGCCAACGAAGGCACCACTTAGTATGAACAGCACGTTCGACGTGTCAATCTGGTACATGTCCGGTTTTGCTGAAAAGGAGTCAGGTATGAGAGGACCAATTTCGCAGGAACCTACGTGGTCCAAGATTCGCGTTCCGTTGGCCTGATCGTGATCGTCCTTCGCTTGGAGGGACACCCGGACCTTCAACAGCAGACCCTTTCGCGGGAACGGCAACGACAGACCCTTCCATCATGCGAAGTAGCGCCTGTTGTACACCTTCACCACCGACGTCACGCGATCCCTCGATCCCTCCCCCGCTCGATTTCCGCGCTATCTTATCCACTTCGTCGATGTAAACTATGCCTGTACTAAAGCCACGGTATAAGCATTTAAAAGATAACGGATAGAGAACTGCCGACCTGGCGCGGAATGGATCCCAGTTCGCAGCTTGTAACTGTACCGGGTCAGCAAAAGAACGATCAGGAGAATCTAAGAGAGCTGACCAATCTATGAATACACATGTCGACATCCTCTCCCACGTCTGCTGTCTAGTCAGAAGCCACTCGACTCTCTAACCAGAAGCAAATTACTCACACCCTGCCTTGTAAAATCATTTCTTCATGAGTTGGCGCCACACCACAGACTGCTTACCCACCTGCGTGAAGGATGTTGCATCGCTCACTGAAAATGGCACATCTAAGACTTTGGCCAGAGTCTTTGCCAATAGCGTCTTCCCTATGGTGGGGGTGTTTGAATATGCATACGAGCCCGATACAAGTTCTTACCTGAACCAGTTGGCCCCCTGTGGGAAGCGGTGTTATATTATTCAGATCGCTCAGAGAGGAAGTGCAAGACCTACAGCACGAGAACATTACTCTTATCAAATGTTGGAGTTGAGTAACGGAGTTGGACAGGGAATGAATTGCCTTGCGAGTGATGAGCCCTCCGTGGATGGGGGTTGAGGTGTACAGGGACAACTCCGACCCGACCTACTTCCAGACGAGTCTAAGACCAACGCAAGCGAAAGGAAGCGAGACGAATGCTCACTATCAACTTGCGGATCTTCTGACCACTCTGACTCGTCTTCTTCCGCCTCCAGAACTTGTACGTTGGCACGGACTCGATTATAGTGGTTGAATACACTGATCCGATGTAACCACTAGCCATGCCTCCCAAACATTACTGTCACTCACGCGACCGAAAGGACCTTCTTTGCGTCCTGCTGCCCTACGACGTACTCATCTAAGTATTGCGCTAACTGCGTGACGATGAGCGAGGAACCCGAAGACGAAGGTTTAGGCTACTTGACGGGGTGTGGCCAATCCCGCAGGCCGAGCAAACTCGGACGAATCGTAGTCCTCTCGTGGTGTATATTCGTGTTGAGCTTGAGTACGGACGAAACGCCGTAGTCGCGAAGAATTCTGGCTGCAAAGAAGGGTCGACGGCAGGGTAATAGATTTTCTGAGTACACGCATGGCAAGATGTTGGGATGAGACCCGCGGAACCTGTCCATTGTCCGACTGAACAGTGTCTAGCTGGCCCGGTCGGTCCGGGTGACCCACACGAGTTAGGGAATTATGTAATCGAATCTGCTTTGCCAACCAACTCCAACCTTGCACAGATTCGTCGTTCAGCAATGGGGCGCGACAGACAACGCAGCCCTTCACCACGCGGAAGGTATCACGACGAGGGTAGAAGCGGAGAGCGTGACTATGAACAGCGTCCTCGAGACAGCTCAAGGGACCACCGATCATCCAAAAATCGTGACGGGAGGCGTGATGACGACGATACAAGGCGTCGACGGCGAAGCAGAGACAGAAGCAGGGGGAGGAGTAGCGACGAGGAAGATAGCCGAGAGAAGAGTAAAAAGTGCGTCGCTATGCACTTCTCTCCCGTTCCTCTCTGCTCACTACCCTTTTTACAGGCGGAAGAGAGATAAATCCGACGAACGTAAAGCTCGGAAAGCAGAGAAAAAGCGGTTAAAGGATGAAGAAGAGATGCGCCAGGTCGCAGAACTGAGTATTTACAGTGCGACCGACAACCCATTCCACGACGTGAACCTCGGACAGCAATTTAGATGGCACAAGAAAAACGAGAAGGAAAAGAAGATTGGGTTGTCTCCTGCAGAGGCCCAGCGCAGAGATGCTATGAGGAGGCAAGAGGCTAAGGAGGAGCTAGAGAGGCTCAACCGTCGTCGCGCTGAACGAGAGGCAGAACAACGTCTGAGGGAAGAGGAGGAGGTGAGGATGCAGAGGTTGGCAGAGTCCGCCCAGATGGCTGAGTGGACCGCCAAAGACGGGGACTTCCAACTCGATCAGGAACGCAGGCGGGCTGCTATCCGTGTTAAAGAGAAACGAGCCAAGGCTATTGACTTTTTAGCTCTCAATCTTCGCTATGTCAATCCTGTCGATGACAAGGAAGATGAACCAGAGGAGGCTGGCTTGGAGATCGATCTTGATGAACCATACAATATCCTTGACGTGAGTCTGCATTTTCATCCGAGTTACCATGTTACCCACAGCTGTACAGAACCTCTCCCCTGATCAAGTGCACGAATTGCACGACGACATTGAACACTACCTCTCACTCGAAAAGAACGAAGTGAACATCGAATTTTGGACTGTGAGTCATATCAACTGGCTACTTGTTCTTACTCACTTTTTCCATAGAACATGATGGTCGTCTGCAAGGACCGCTTAGACAGGATTAAATCCGACCAACGCCTTGGACGAGAGGCCGCCGCCGCCGTCGAAGCGGACGTTACTGCACTTCTGCAGGGCAAGTCGTACGACCACCTACTTGCCTTGCAAAGACAGATACAGGCAAAACTTACAAGTGGGGAGCCTGTCGATACCGACTACTGGGAAGGCTTGTTGAAGAAACTCCTGGTTTGGAAGTCGAAGGTAGGTTTTCCCACTAGTTCTCAGGTCAACAACCTCTCAAATATCGGTAGGCCAAGTTGAGGTCTTTGCATGAAGTGGTCGTCCGAAATCGCCTTGAGCAACTGCGCAAGCGACAACGCGACGAGGCTTTGCAGGCCCAGGAGGAGCTCCTTGAAGGTGTCGCCAGTGTGGCCTCGAAAGGAAAATTCCCCCCACCCACGATCGAACCGACTGGCGGCCAGCAAGCTGTTGAGGAAGACGTCGAGCCCTACGAACGAGGAATGAGTCCTGACCTGGTCGACATCACGAAGCTGCCTCACGAAGAGCGTCAGGTGGACATTGTGCTCGAGTCGGACGATAAAGATGCCTTGGTGGGTAGTATTGACATGAATCCAACGATGAAGCTGATATTTTGGGCTCAGATGAAACTACGCCGCTCTGTTGCCGACTCTCGCTTCATTTCCAAAGCCCCCCAGCCTGCGGCCGAAACAGCAGATGTGGAGGCAGCTAGTGGCGCCGATCTTGCATCTGAGGCACTGTATCGCGCCGAAGCTGAGCGTGACATGGACGAAGAAGAGGAGCTTTTCAACCTCGAGGAAAACATCGCACGTCCGGCAGCATACAATTGGGAGGATAAGTACCGACCCCGTAAACCTCGGTATTTCAACCGCGTGCATACCGGGTATGAGTGGAACAAGTATAATCAAACGCATTATGAGTGCGTTCTACACGTTTTCTCTTGTTCGGGGGTTCTCATGGTTGTATAGCACGGACAACCCTCCACCCAAAGTCGTGCAAGGCTATAAGGTTCGTAGTATTCTTGGGTCTATAGTTCACTGACTAAAATGACCAATTGTTGCGTAGTTCAATATTTTCTATCCCGATCTCATCGATAAATCCAAAGCGCCTACGTACAAGATAGTAAAAGAACCTGGGAACGACGAGACCGTGCTCCTTCATTTCAGTGCTGGCCCGCCATATGAGGACATCGCATTCCGAGTTGTGAACCGGGAATGGGAATATTCTCATAAACGGTTGGATACCTACCCCCTACCCAAACTGACTTTCGACGTCTAACAAGGGATTTACAGGGGCTTCCGAAGTAGTTTTGACCGAGGATGTCTGTCGCTCTGGTTTAATTTCCGCCGAAACGTAAGTCTTTGCAAGCTATCAGCATGCCTAGGCAATGTTTTGACGGCGTGGCAGTTCTACCGCAAATAGTCATTGGTGTCGTTATTTACGGGTGCGGCCCGTGACTCTCCACGTTGGCCCCACTTCCGAAGATATTTGTATCGACCGTTCTGGAAATGTGACTTTGAAAAATGGTGGGCAATAGTTTCTTGCAGAGATTTCTATCGGATCGCAGTATAGCTGCGTGTTCTGCGGCCATGAATTTGGCTGCACGTGTGATCTTCCAGGCGCGTCCGTGCCACCCTCGTGGTTCCTGTGCCAGTGCCGATGACCCGCAGTTAAAGCGTCTACCTCTTTTAAGCGGTCAATTGCCGTTCCTCTTCTCTCTTTTCCTTCCTTGCCCAGGACCTGCAGCCCCGTGATTGTGGTGGTTCTCTGGCCATAGGAAACCCTGAATCCCTTCGCGTTCCTTTAAATTGCCCGACCACAATATCTCAGGGAGGAATATCCCATAACAAAGGGAGGCGCTCACACCCGTGGTAACTAGCCACATTCTACCTCCGGTTATATTCCAGGCCTCCTTCGCTACTCTCACTTGGCCAATGACAACCACATTGTTCACCCACAACGCCATGCAAGGGGAAGAACACAGGTGGGATGGGCGCAAACACACTTATAGCCCCCGCGATTCCTCTCATGACCTTGCCCCCTTTGTGCCACCTCCCACCTCTACTCCCAAGGAGTGTACCGATACCTCGTCCAATTTCTCTGAACCTCGTTTTACACGTTTGATGACAAACGACACTCAGCGGTTACACACCGAGCTGAAAGGCTTATGGACCTCTGCACCGCGAAGTGCCCATCCGGCTGGAGCATACGAGCGCGGTTTCGACTACCCGCGCCTTTTTCAGTTGGACACTTCGTTTACGGTCGGTGCCACGGAGCCATCCGACCGACAAGGGTCAAAACGTAAACTCGAATTTCAATTTGCTACGGCACCTGTGAACAAGGTGACAACGAAGCCATTCCACGACCGCCTAAACAGCACCGCTGGATTCAACCCTGTTGAGTCTGCTCTTCAGGTGAGTCTGCACACAGCTTCTCCCGAGTCGGCGCTGGGGAAGAGCTTACTGACCATGTGTGGTCAATTTCCAGAGGGCGCAAGATATCCCATCGGATACCAACTCTAGGGATGCAATGATGGTCCATGCTTCACACCACCCCTATGACGACAGACTATCTCAGGCTGATCGAGAAGTAGTCACGAGAGAACCAGAACCTGCTCGCGGATGGCGTGTGACAACCCTGCCGCCTCCTGCTTCCTATCTTCGCAGGTGGCCAGTTGATGCTGATCGTCCAATCAGGCCTCGAAGTCTATCCGAGGCATGCGACAATGGCAAGAGGGCTTTCCGTGCTTTAGCAGACTGGATTACTATCTATCTCTTTGTGCTTGTGGAAACTGGCCGTCTGCCACAAGACGGAGCAATCGAGTGCGTCTTTTCCCTAAATTTTGTAGGGTTACATGGCACCAAATGTTTTTCGTCCAGTCGACTGCCCCTATGGAGATCCATGACAGCGTTCCAATCCACTAGGCAGCTCATACATCGTATCCTGTTCGCGACCGCTGTTCCCCACTCTGCGATTTTCCTTGCACTGTGGTACATCTTTCGTCTCCCCATATCGCCTCAAACGGTCGTGTACGCCCAAGACACCGCGAGGGCACGTTTTCGGGATTCCTTGAAAAATGGGAGCGCCCATCTGATCGAAGGCTATATGATGCGAGTATTCACGGCGGGTATTATGCTGGCCGACAAATGGGTAAATGATCAAACGTTCCAGCTCAGGACATGGTGCGCAATGCTCTTTGCGACCCTTTTTATCTTATGAACAACATTCTTAGGCATGAAATTACCGGCATACCCAAAGTCGTCTTGCGCAATCTCGAAGTCGCGGCTATGGGCGTTCTGGAATACAATTTGCGAGTTTCTGGGAACGAATGGCAGATGTGGTTGGGACACCTCACATCTTGGCACTCCTCTTTAGGAACTGATCCATTGATGACTATCGACACCCCTCCTTTCTCCCATGCCCTCATCGCGACCTCCCTCAAAGACGTCGTCAGAGCATCTTCTCGCTCAGAGCTCCGTGGCACCCCAGAGCCAAGTTTCCTAGAGCTGCAGCTGTCTCGGATGACCGATGAGCGGAAGTGGTCTGCTACGCCATCGACTACGTCCAACGATCGTTCTTTCCCCTTCTCAATGTCTTTACCTTCTCACCTGCTTCCACCGGGTCCACTTCCGTCTCAACAAAGGACCGCGTTCTCCGCCCCTGGGCATATGAAGCCCTGGCCTGGCGTGAGACCCACGGTCAGCTCGTTTTGAGCCATCTCACTCCTCCGACTCGGCATTGACCCAACATGCCCTGCCATTTCCGATATGCCTGCCACCTTCTCGCCGATTATGTCCTCTTCCTTCACACTCACGCAACGTCCTTGACCTTACTACTTTTGTTCTTCGGTCTTCTTGTGCTCTTTCCTCAGTAGTCCTTATAATCTTGTTGCGCTTCCCCAGAGTATGGCACTTCATGGTTGGCAGATGTAGGCCCATCTTCGGTGTCTCGACGTTGGAGTGACTTAGTCACCATTACTCAACGCAAAAGGCCTACACTATCGATTCCCAGTAAGTGTTATATCTTTCACTTCTCGATTTTCTTCGTTCTCTAGCCTGACTATCTGTGTTTCCGGTGCGTACAGCAGATGCCTTTCCGCGCCGATCGACGCGGCCCTAGGCCTAGCCTTCACCACCTAGTTGGTCGAATATGAGTTCACCCTTGCGGTAGACTATTCGTACTACGTCCGATTATCCTATTCTCCAATCGTTGTGAATTATGACTCGGACTGTCGCACTCCACCTGCGGCCGATTGACTCGACCCGACCCACCCGGGCCGTTGCGCCCCGAAAATGGCTTAATAAACTTGATGGATAGTCGTTCCCTTCTTTACTTTCTATTCTCTCATCTATCTCCTCTGTACCAATACATCCGCGAGTATGTCGAACCAGGGCGCCCTAATGGACGTCGACGAAGCCCAGATCGATGAGGGATTGTACTCCCGTCAACTGCAAGTTATGCTGTCCATTCCCTGCGATGTCGCCTTATCTTCTTTGTTAGATACGTATTGGGTCACGAAGGTGTGAGGATCGATGTTAGTGCATGAGCTATTCCAACGGGATCCAACAGCAATGAAACGTATGGCCGCTTCCAACGTGCTAATTGTAGGCTTGGATGGCCTTGGTGTAGAGATCGGTACGCGTACGAGCGCGCGTTAGATGGAGTGGTGACCCTGACGCGAGTTCAGCCAAGAACCTTATCCTTGCGGGAGTCAAGTCAGTAACCGTTTATGACCCCGAGCCGGTCCAGATTCAGGACTTGAGCTCTCAAGTGAGCACACGATCCTTTCCAAGTTACAGCATTATCTCACGCGTCGAGCCTCCTGTAGTTCTTCCTTCGCGAGGACGACGTCGGAAAGTCGAGGGCAGATGCCACAATATCACGCCTGGCTGAACTAAACTCCTATGTCTTTGTCCGGAACCTCGGTGGGAACGCGGGACAACCCATCACTGTTGACCTCGTGAAGGGCTTTCAGGTAATCCATTGTGGAGGCTATCGGCCATCTAGATAACATCATCCTTACAGGTCGTTGTCTTGGTCAATGCGCCATTGCAGAAGCAACTGGAGATTGATGACTGGACACATCAAAACGATGTCCACTTCATAGCCGCAGGAACTCACGGGCTCTTTGGGTATGTATCTGACATGCGTTCGCCCAACGTTGCTCACGCATTGTAAAGTTATGCTTTCAACGACTTCGGCTCTAAATTTACGTGTGTTGATCCAACCGGCGAGCAGCCCTTATCCGGAATGATCGTTTCCGTAGAGAATGTATGTGCCCTTCTTGTTTCCGCTACTGTTCGGCACACTTAGAATTGGGGTTCAGGGCAAAGATGCCGTTGTCACATGCCTCGACGAGACCCGACATGGTTTGGAGGATGGTGATTTCGTCACGTTCTCGGAAGTACAAGGAATGGTAGAGCTTAATGGTTGTGAACCGCGCAAGGTGTCCGTCAAGGGTCCATATACGTTTTCGATCGGTGACACAGTTGCACTTGGAGAGTACAAGACTGGCGGCATCTTTACGCAAGTGAAGGTGCCGAAAATTCTGGAGTTTGTGAGTGTCCCCACTACATACACCGAGCGGGTCTTACGTTCCATGACAGAAATCTCTTCGAGAATCGTTGAAATCTCCCGAATTCTGGATCACTGACTTCGCGAAATTTGACCGCCCGGCTACTCTACACGCCGGGTTCCAAGCTCTCTGGCAATTTCACACCGAACAACAACGCTTCCCTCGACCTCGTAATGCCGAGGATGCAGCGATACTAGTTTTGCTCGCGAAAAAATTGGAAGCCGAAGTCGACCAGAAAGTATTAACGGAGTTGTCGTATCAAGCTACCGGTAGCCTTGCTCCCGTTAATGCTGTCATCGGCGGTCTAGTTGCTCAAGAAGTTCTGAAAGCGTGCTCCGCAAAGTTCCACCCTGTCCTCCAATTCACGTATTTCGACTCGCTTGAATCTCTTCCATCAACTCTCCCTAGCGCCGCAGATTGCCAACCAACTGGCTCTCGGTATGACGGCCAGATAGCTGTGTTTGGAAAGACCTTCCAAGAAAAGATATCTAATCACCGACAGTTCTTGGTAGGGGCTGGGGCTATCGGTTGTGAGATGCTGAAGAACTGGAGCATGATGGGCCTCGGCTCAGGACCAAAAGGCGCGATCTGTGTGACAGATCTTGATACCATTGAGAAGAGTAACCTCAATCGCCAGTTCTTGTTCCGCGCAAAGGACCTGGGCAACTTCAAGTCTGTGGTTGCTGCTGCCGCCGTGGCAGAGATGAACACGGATCTTAAGGGACATATCGAAAGTCGGCAGGACGCTGTTGGCGCTGATACAGAGAGTAGGCCCATACGGTAATTCCCAGTAGCAGAGCTAACCTGAGGGACTAGACGTCTACGGAGAGAGCTTCTTTGCCAGCATCGATGGAGTCACCAATGCTCTTGACAACGTTAAAGCTCGTACGTCGTCTCTTTCACTAAGTAGATGTGTTGTTCACGTTGTGCTGTAGGTCTCTACATGGACCAGCGGTGTGTGTTCTTCGAGAAACCTTTACTGGAGTCTGGCACTCTCGGCACGAAAGGGAATACCCAAGTTGTTATTCCGCACTTGACAGAGTCATATGCATCGTCACAGGACCCTCCAGAGAAAGAGACTCCCTCGTGCACCGTAAAGAACTTCCCAAATGCGATCCAACATTGTATTGAGGTAGGTACTTGAACTTGACAACTCGGCGCATCGACTGATGTCAAGTAATAGTGGAGCCGAACGGAATTTGACAATCTGTTTGTCAAGCCTGTACAATCAGTCAACTCGTACCTCTCCGAACCAGGTTACCTCGAAAGCGCTCTCAAATACTCGGGCCAACAAAAGGAGCAGATCGAACAGATTGCGTCCTATCTTGTCAAGGATAGGCCTATCACTTTTGAAGAATGTATCATTTGGGCTCGGTTGCAGTTCGAGGAAAAGTACAATAACGCCATACGTCAATTATTGTTTAGTCTCCCGAAAGACGCCGTAACAAGTAGCGGGCAACCGTTCTGGAGCAGCCCTAAGCGGGCACCTGACCCGTTGACGTTCAACTCGAACGACGTAAGCAGATTTCATTTCATTTAACTTCAGCTGTTGACCGGGCTTTCGCCAGCCCACCCACCTCCAGTTTATTGTAGCTGCAGCTAACCTCCGTGCATTTAACTATGGGTTACGCGGAGAGGCAGACCCAGCTATATTAAAGAAGGTCGCGGACTCGGTGGTCGTCCCCGAATTCACTCCGAAGAGTGGTGTCAAGATCCAGGTGAACGACAACGAGCCAGTAGATAACGCGAGCAATGGTAGAATCCGTTCCTATTTCAATCAGCCGAATCTCTAAGTTCTTTGTAGATTCTAACGACCCTAACGAGCTCTCTAAGTCCTTACCTCAACCGTCATCGTTAGCTGGATTCCGCCTCAATCCCGTAGAATTTGAAAAAGATGACGATACCAATCACCACATCGACTTCATCACCGCCGCTTCCAACCTTCGCGCGATGAATTACAGCATCACCCCTGCTGATCGCCACTCTACCAAACAAATCGCCGGAAAGATCATTCCCGCAATCGCCACCACGACGTCCCTTGTCGTGGGTTTGGTCTGCCTGGAGCTATTAAAGGTAAGGTGCTGTCCATTCCGATCTTGCGGCTCCTTCATGCATCGTTCCACGCTCCGGTATTAGATCATTGACGGCAAGAACAAGCTCGAAGACTACAAGAACGGCTTCGTCAACTTAGCTCTACCGTTCTTTGGTTTCTCGGAACCGATAGCGGCCAAGAAGAACAAGTATGGGACGACGGAATGGACTTTGTGGGACCGTTTCGAATTCAAGAATGATCCCACTCTCAAAGAAATTATTACGTGGTTCCAGAAGGAGCACAAGCTCGATATCTCCATGGTCAGCCAGGGGGTCAGCATGCTCTGGAGCTCGTTTGTCGGCAAGAAGAAGGTGCGTGTCTGTTGCTGTGTCCGCATGCAGGGTGCACCGTGCACTGGATGCTGCGACGCCAAGATTGTATGATTGAGTCATGATCACGATCATTCCGCAGAGTGAGGAGAGACTACCAATGAAGTTTAGCGCGCTCGTCGAAAACGTCAGTAAGAAGCCCGTCCCTACGCACGTTACACACTTTGTTGTAGAGGTGATGGCACTCGATGAAGACGGAGAAGATGTCGAGGTACATGTCCGCGATCATTGACCAGTCTCCTCTTCCGCTAAATCTGAGCACTGCATAGGTCCCGTTCATCGTTGTGCGCAAGTAGGGTAGAAGTCTGAGAGGAACCGCGCCTTTGATTGTGTACCTTTTCCGAATGATTGAACAACACCTATGTACTTTACGAATTGTCTCACACAAGATAGTCCGATGATTAAGCTCACAAGCTATGGGGCATAATTGTTATCCATTGCGACAGTATAGCACGCGAGGCTCATCATCTGTATGAAAGGACAACCGTAGTACAAAACTCATACGTGTCGGTGACAAATTGGGACGGGACATCACCGACAAACGAACAGATAGGTGTATCGTAAAACTGTGACTGCAGGGAATCAGGTAAGGACGGCAAGGTGGTGAAAGGACTGGGTGCTGGTAAGGATGTAAAGGGTAGGGAAAAGGATTTTTTTTTCGGCGCAAATTGATGGAAAAAAAAAAAAAGAAAACTGTGTTTTTTGGCGTGTTTCAAAGGAGGGAAGAGAGAATAAAGATTCGACATATAGAAATGGCGAACAACCGAGTAACCGACGGGAGAAGGTTGTGTGTGATAGACGAATTACTGCTATTCAGCAAGTAGGACAGTTCGAAACACGAAAAAGCAGTCGCGTATCGTGGGTGCGAGAAAGCTAAGCACAGGTAGGAACACATCAACGTGAGAACGCAGAGCACAAGGACAGAAAATGGACGTGCAAGGGTCAATGTACGTGAGTAGCTGTGCCGTCAACGATAAAGCGGCAGCCACTGAAAAATTGTCCAATTGAGGCCTGTGCGTTAGCGGTCGGCAAGGGCTCACCGACCATAAGGGCCAGGGAACGGGGTCGCGCGGTAAAGGGGTAGATAAATACTGACATGACAAATGATGCTGAAGAGTTGAAACGAGGAAAAGGCGGGCGGCTGAGGGACAGGATGGATATGTCCTTTGGAGATGGTGATGGATGAGCCCGATAAAGCCATTACGATGAGACAAGCAGAGTAGAAAAGTATGCCGAGAATGGATGGGAAGATGCGAAGAGAGCCGAATCGTCTATGCAGCTAGTGCAGGGTTGTCCAGCTGATCGCCTTCGTGCCTTAAAGTGAAAAAGAACCTGATAGGGGAGCCGATGCGAATATATGACAAGTGACGAAACAGAGATAAGTGACGGTGCCGAAAAAACGAGATATGGTGTACAGCAACAACAGAATGGGAGTGTAGGCGGAATTAGTACCCAACCCAATGTGGCCCATATTGCGGGAAGATGGGCTTGTGTACTAAGCCCTGACCATACGCAACGTCGTAATCGTACTGTTCGGCGCCAGTCCAACACAGTTCGGGGATTTGGTAGGGCGGCTTTGCTGCGGTAGTTGAACTACAATACTCAATGCGGGTGGACTGTGACCAGCAATGTCCTCCATCCTGTAAGGGGTGACGCCTACCATCGATAACTGAGATTGGCCGTACATGGTTATGGTCATAGGGTTGGCCAAATACCGGGGGCGGAGGTAAGTGGAAGGCCGGAGCTCCGGGTCCCCATCCCTGTGCATAGGTCATACTGCGACCATTTGATGGGTATAGGGGCATCACTAGTAGTGGAGGAACGGGTGGTGGTTGTACTGCCATGTAATGAGTTGGCTCCCTAATCCCATCACGCCGGAGAGGCTCGTCCGCAGCAGGGCTCCACTTGGCTGGAGGTGGTAAGCCCTTCTGCATATGTGGGGCGCGTTCCCACTCGATTCCGTTGACGAGCCTGAAAGGGGCGCTAAGAATGACGCCGTTATCGTCGCGGAAATAGTCGTTCCTGCTGACACGTCGCTTTGGCATATACTCTTCGCGTAAAGGCCCATCTTCATCCAGATCGATTTCCAAAGCCTCAGGACCGGGTTCCACCGAGGTCGGATTTAATCTCTCACGACGCCTCTCCTCGAGACCCAGGAACACAGGTTGGGGATGAGACCTCGAGCACGACGGGTCACCGCACGAGCGAGAAGTAGTGCTGGCAATGGCCGTCTCAACAAGATCCTCGAAAGTCTTGCGCACGACGAAGTGGGGGTTAGAGGACGGGCGGGAGATCGGTTGAGGGTTGGGAGCCGAAGCCAACGACTTGTGATACGTCAAGACATGGTCGAGCCACTTGCTCCACTCTTCCGGTGCAATGGAAAGGTCATAGGAAAATATATCAAGAGCCAGCGACTCTAGTCTGTTCAGAGACTGAATGGGGACCCCGGAAATGGTGTGCCTGCAGGGCGGATGGTTAGTACTGTGGGCTAGGACAGAAGAAAGGACAGACGCGCGCACCAGGTCTTATTCGAAAACGTATGATCATCCAACCACTTATTTGCAAGCATACACCCAAGAAGGACAAGACGAAATGGAGCGTGAGCTTCAGCGGCTTGAGCAGAACCAGAGTCTTGCCATTCCCCGACACCAAAAAGTTCTAGCCTGAATCGCACTTCCTTCATAGCATCGGGCCTGAGGGAAACACGCCCAAAGCGGACAGGCAAGCGAACGATGTACCAGACAGCCAATAGGACGGCAGAGGGCTGAAGTAGGGTGGATAGCAAAAGAGAGCGAATAGAATTGGCCAAGTATGCGGGCGGAAGAGGAGGGTACTGGTGAAAGGAGCCGCCCCTGTGAATGATGTGAGGGATGTAAAGGGTGATTGATGCCAAACAGACGTACGTGTACTGCGTGTGCAGACTCATGCCAGTCGTACAGACCTTCCAGATGTATGTAGCTAACCATTCAGCAAGCGGATCCGCAACCTTCTTGTACGAGTGCGTAGCCGACGGCATCGGCATAACGTCTTGGACTGGAGGCATGGCAGTTTCTGGCTGCTGACCGGCGGTTTCGTATTGATGTGTGGACGCAGGCGGCTGGGCTCCATACCGGATACCGTAGGGGGAATGGGGACCAAAAGTAGCAGCAGGAGGGAGCGTTGGGAATACAACCTCAGGACCACTAGAGAACTGAGAAGCCGCCACTGCACGGTCAACGAAAACACCGAAGGGGGTGATCGGACCGAGTGGACTGGACGCCGGTTCTTCCTCGGCAGTGGGTTCTGGGGATGCGCCTCCTTCGGGTGTCGGGGAGTATGAGTCATCGAACTAGGGGATGGCGTTGATGGAACTGCGGGAACGCATCACTATGATGGGCAGTACCGCCTTCGACGGTAGGAAGAGGGTGATAGTTGCTGGGCGCTTCAATGTCCATCTCGGTGACGTCTTCAGAACGGGAGGTGCCACCACTCCACTGACTCTCTATGTCATAGTCAAGGTTGCTAGAACCAATATCGTCGTCAACGTCCTCCTCGAACTCCTGCGAATGTTGAGGGGGACAAGGTTGTTCAGACTGGAAAAGTGTTAAAAGGGGCGGAATACACGCTTGCGCGCGATCTCCTTTAATGATTTGTGCGTTTCCCGCACAAATCAACCCGCTCGAAAAATCCTGCATGTCAGGATTGGGGGGAAGTCGTGAGTCTTCCTCCTCCCAGATACGGCGTGGTTTTTTACGACGCCAGAGCGGGAGGGAGCTGATCCACTCCTCCCGAGTGCCGAAGGACGGAGGCGGACCGGGAGGTGGGAGGGGGAGGGACTGAGTCAAGTTCGGAAAAGCCGGAGATTGAGAGGTGTTCAGGTCGCCAGTGTAAATGTTTTGCTTGATGACCGGGTGCGCACACGGTTGGGGGTATTGAGGGACGGGAACGGGCATCTGACGTTGAGAGAAATAAAAGGGGGACAGGAGCCCACGACGCCGACAAATGTCGGTTGGAGCTGATGGCGACGCGGGGGCCAAGGTAGGATTAGCCAACGGTGGCTAAGAAGAAAGTGAGGTCGTGATACAAGTCGTAAGATATAAGTTGAGAAGAGGAAGAGAAAAAGTGGGGAGAAGAGTTGACGAAATGGCGAACGCGCAGCGAAGGCGTGCCTTTTTGAGGACCTTCCCTGTGTGTTTGGGTCGGCTTAAACTAACGCCAGGTTCTCTAGCAAGTGTGGGGACTGGCAGTGGTGGTGGTTGGAGGTAAAGGGGAAGGGAAGGGAAGGGAAATGGAGAGAAAGACCGACGCCGTGACGAACTGAGAGGAGGCGAGATCCGGGCGAACACAAAAACCCCGTTTGAAACTCCCGCGTGCCAGAAAAATGGACACGCAGTACGGATTAAGTAAATACCAGCGTCCTCTGTCCACCATGGTCCGTCGAGTCATTTTCACGCGCATACATCCGCTTTAACATTTTGAAAGAACAATGATCAGGACTCCATCACTCTCGGACAGCTCAAGGTACTCGTCAATTCGGCCCCGAAGCCAAAGGCGCGTATATTGTCCTCACGCCGCGTGATCGCTTGTCGTGACCTCTGTTTTCATTCAGCAATGCTATTACGATTTCAAATACGATGACGAAGATACCGTGCTCAACGAGCTGGAGGAATTTTATTCCTACGTAGAAATGCCGCAAGCCGCCGAGAACCTAAAGGCGTGGGGTGGCTCTTTCCATGGAGGTGTGGGTCTCTCTGTTTCATTTATTTGACCTCTCATCTAGACTTGTCTGCGGAAAGAATGGACAAAGAGTCCACCATCAAGGCGCAGAGCCCATGTGGAACTTCTTCTCGAGAGCCTAGAACATAAGGACGTCGAAATAAGATTCACAAATGCGCGCAGACTGCTCTATATTTTGCAAGGTTCGTGGCTATGCTTTCGCAGCAGGCGCAGCCCCCAAATCGATTCGTGGCAGGCACCTTCGCCGAAACCACATCACCCGAGCATCAACTGCACTGGATCTTTGAAAATTGCAAAGTAGTGCGTGACGCGAACGGCTTGAGCAACATTGTGGAGGCTATGAAGATCGCAAGTTCGAAGCATGACCTTCTCGGGTTAGCCCTTTATTCCGATGGACTCGCATCACTTTATAACCTTAGTTTAGATCTCTTTCAGATGCCGACGTCGCGCGCATCCAGCTCACTGTTGAAGAAAGGTTCGATCTAATGGAAGAAATAACTACTGAGATATCGGTCTACCTCGCCATGCTCTACCATTTAATAGAGGTGTTCAAGGGTCATGATGACTTCGCCGACGAGCTCAGTAAGTCTCACTCGCCAAGAAATGAAAAGCATACTTGAGCGTCCCACAGTGAGCATGGATCCCCCGCTCCCCGTATACTTTTTCAACGTAGTGTCTGGTCTTCGAGACAAAAGTGCCAAGGGGTACCCAGTGAAAAAGGTGATTAGTTTAGTCGTCTTACGTTATTCTCCACCTTCATACTCTATCAAGCTACTTCTGGTTCTCTGGAAGACGATATTATCTTGTTGCGGTGGCTTCCGTGACCTCGAGAGAGTCAAGAAAGTCTCTCGCGAGTTGGCCGGATTATCGCCTGTTCCTGAGGAAGGTGCGCGCTGAACCGTTATCTTTTCCCTCGTTGACGGCTTCGGGTGGTGCAGCCGTCCCCATCAAGTCATCACCTGTTGACATGGAAGCTTTTCATGGAGAAGTCACCGTCAAATATCCAACGTTCTCTCCGCCAAACACTGGTCCCACCCTCCCAGTCGCCAGCTCTCTCGAACAGCCATCACCAGTTGCCGCCCTTCCCTCAATGTCCAAGCTTGCCGAAGCATATAACCCCATTCCCGTCCGACATCACTATCATCATGACGAACACGATTCACAACCTGCCCCGCTCAACCTCTCTCATGGTCTACAGGGATCATCGCAGCTCCAGTCCGGTTACCGACCCATTCCTCAGCCCGCTACTCCCGCACCGTCCCCCCCTCCCACAGCACCAAAGCCTAAGAAACAACAGTATCAAACCGACCCTTCTCGTCCGTTCCTGTTCCCTTTCTCGAGAACAAGAGGAAGGGACGGTGATATGATGCTTGTGCCCTTCGCCATCAAGGAAGCGGAGAAGCTTTACAGCAAGCACATGTATGTGAGCTTGGCGTTATGGCAAATGTGGCGCACGCGTGAAGAATACATTCATTCGGAAAGTGGGCTGGAGCACCTTCCAGGGACCGACGATGTCTGGGAGGCTTTGAGTAAAGTAAAGTTGAGCGTAAGTGACCGCCCACTTCGGGATAGACTACTTTACGACCGTCACTTCCATTAGAACGAGAGCGCTGTTGAGGCCGAGACCGAAGTCTTGCCTGACATGGCTCTTTTGGACGCAAAAATTGCTGATGTGGAAGCCTGCGATTAAGGACCGCTGATGGTGCCGTCGAAAAACGTCGGCTTAAGATCAAGAGGGAGGATTTGATGCGTTTGCGTCGCGTTGAACAGATTTATGTGCGTCCTTACCGCGACTCATCTTATACACTTATTCGAACATATCGAAAGAGTGCAGCTCTCCCCGTGCTCTCTAATTGGGTGCTTGTCCTGTTGAAACTTCTTCTAGCCATTGTTTCTGCCTCATCTCCAGGTCAGCCGCCAACATCAGCCAATTCATCGGCGTTTCCACCTGGGGTTTCTTCGCGTTAGCAAGATCTAAAAGCTGTGGTGCAATAGCCGGTCTAACATTATTTTTTAGCTCAAGACCCACAACAACCACCTTTACATCCGCCCACTCTCGATGAAATTGACGTCACTCGCCATCGAGAAATCACAACCAAAGCTGTCTCTGCGATTCTGCTACTCACGCTAAAATGGTTCAAGGTCTCACGTAGGTTTGTGCACTTGATTGGCGGTCTCCTTGACTCAAGTGGTCGTCTTAGATGTCATGAAATTTCATCATCTTGGTCAACTGTTGCTTGACACGAATTGTCTATTACTCGTCATGAAAATGTTTGGGATGCAAGACGTTTCAACTACAGTGGTCTCTAGAGCAGACTCTCCTGATAATAAGTACGGTTGATTCTACATGGTCACGTAGACGGACTGAAGCTTTAATTGTTAGCTTCTTCCGATACTGCCTTCTCCATTTTTCGAAGAACAGTCAACCTAGCCGAGTGGAAGATAACATGCTTAGCCCTCCCCGGCGCACAGTGACGCGAACAACAATCCTGCCAAATGGAACAACGGCAAACGAGGAAATCGACATGCTTACGGAGTTCTCTTGGCGAAACTTTTTCTTTACAATTAACTTTGCCAAGGTCATGCAGAAGCTTTCGAAACACCGCTCGCATCGCATCCGAATGCTGGTCCAGTACAAGAGCACGGTAACTCGGTCTTTTAGTGGTCCTTTACCATTTCTTACACCTAAGCACGCCTTGAACAGGCCGTTCTCAAGCGTGTATTGAAAGTGCAGCACCCGCTGCTGCAACTCCACATCCTGAAATTGATTAAGAGCCAGGTGCCATACAGCGGGCGCAGGTGGCGGCAAAGTACGCGGATTCAGCTAATTTGTTCACATTTTATTATTGACGCAATTTCTTAGCGAACATGCAAGTCATTACGTCGATCTACCTCAACTGTCGGCCAGATTTACGCGATGAATGGCTCACCGGTAACGAGGTAGATGACGTTGGGGAGGGACAGGTGCGCTATTGTTTCAATTACACGCTCTGTCTGGGTATCGAGTACGAGTACTGCTTCAGGTGCAGGAGCAGGCGCTCCGACAACTCGTAAAATTCTGTTGCGTTGATGCACGTTCAGGTCCGCTTACAGTCTCTGACCTAATTGAATACAGATAACACCAAGCGCTACGGGCAGCAAGCGGTGCATGTGCACAGTCAAGCACATAAGCGATCGGTGAGCTTATCGCACCACCTCGAGGGTCTGCATCCCGGCCCAGAACTTTCTGGTCTTCTACGTCCAGTGGGTACCCCAAATGTGGTTGAAGCCGACGTTTTCCCACCGCTTCGTGCACACGCGCCGGACACGAATATATTCCTTCCTTACATCACCGAGGATATCGCCTTCGAAGAGGAGTATGAAGAGTACCTGTCTGGTCTTGGGTGGACAGATGGCCCGTCACATGCCCATGGCACAGATGGCCAGGGCGGCGGCACCTCGGCATGGCACAGGCTTCCCGATCTAGCATCAGAGATCGCGGACGGGATCAGTGATAGCGAAAGTATCGTATCGATTGGAGAACTTGGTGACGAAAGTCGAGACATCGGCCGTGAGGGCGGAGAAATCGCCGACGAGAATCTTAACAACTGGGAGGTAAGTCCTGGAAGTTACTATTATCCGCAGCACGCTGATTGTGGTCCGCAAGCATATGAGCCCAAAAACCATGGCTGCGTTGACAAAATCGCCCGCGGGACCAGGCGCGCGGCGGTCGTCATCGGGATCGGATAAAGCTTCGCCCTGTCTTACCGTTTGGGCTCGATGACGTAGGTTACAGTGGTGTAGATGACGAAGGAGACGAGCTAGGTCCCGTTCCTAGAGAAGGTACAGGTAACTTCCCATCGGGAGGTGGTGTGGACGAAGTTGAGTACGCATATGGGTTAGTGCTCACACACTTTTCCGCCCAACTTGGTAGTTATTAACTTATCGCTGATAGCATGTGAATTTTTCGGATGGGATGTGCAAACAAAGCCCCATAGTCTGGTCAGGCTGCAGGATTGGGTACGAGTGCTCTGCATTATGTAATGTATCGGCGTTACAATACGAGTCACTTGTTTGCGAATGCTGCTTCTGCTTTGTTCCTACCCGTCGGCGATTGCATCGGCATTGAGATATTGAGAATGCGTGAGCCTTCTGTTTCTACCGCTTCTCCAACGGATAGCACGTCGCAGGCGAATGAGCCAAGCAAACCCAGGTTGAAACGAAATAGAATCATTTTGTAAACACTCCCCTTTGTTGTTTGTTGGTTTACCCACTCATCCTTGCCTTGTCTTGTACCAGGAGTTGTCAACGTGAGTATATAACTTGCAGGTTTCGTCGCGTCCATGTCCAAGTTCTCGAATTTATTATGTCCGCGCAGCATGTCATAAAAGAAAGCAGCAGGCCAGTTCGATATCAATTTTGTCTACCCACCTTCTGATATTCAGATTCGGTGTTGTAACAGTGTGACCGTGGTCACCCTTGTTCTAGATGGTGCGCATGCCTCTTCCCATATCGAAGACATTGTTCATATGAACTTTGCCCAAGTGTAAACCGTGGCTGTCCAGATGCTTGTACCTACGAAGAACCGAAGGAGCTAAAAAAACGCAAGTAAGTGCTCGTCGGGGTGTGGGTGACTTCCGAGTCGATTGTCTCACGTATGGTAATCCCTCCCATTAGATGGACAGAGACCGCGCCTGTGCAGGACGAATCGGTGACCGTCCCTCACCTTGGGCGGCCTAGTGACCCAGATTCCACCAATAATTCCGAATCGAATACCGTCGCTGGTCTCGATGTCCTACTGCAGTTGCTCCAGAGTACTAATGCGAGCAACGTTACACATATTCCGCAATCCGGCGACTTGGAACTTTCTCGATCGCAGGCTAATGAGAACGCGGTCCAGGCTGCGGCTACAGCTCTCAATCAGCTATCCCAGCAAGAAGCACCAGACACCCAAAACCCTATTGCCGCCATGTTACAATCTGTACGTTCCCCCCTCCGTCCTATCTACTTCATGAGAAACGAATCGTTTCAACAGTTTCGCGGATACGCAACGCCAATGCAACTCTCCGAGCTTCAGCGCCATTTCCCTAACCAGAAGATCACGACTTTCTTACTCTCCTATTACTTCGATAAATCGTCATCCCATTGGTTATTACCTGTCGTCCATCGGCCTTATTTTGAGACCTACTACCGCACGTTCTCGTCGGGCCCACTGCCTCCGCCAATCGAGTTCATCGCCTTGCTCGCTATCACTTGCGCGACGGCTTTGCAGTTCCTACCCGAGACCGACGAAGATGTATGCTCCTCTACTTCCCTTTTATGCACACGTGTCGATTAACGAACAACAAAGGCTGTCCTATTTGCCGACTATCCATCAGGGAGGCAAGTCCTGGAGCGGAGGCTAGTGGAATTCTCACGTTGCGTGTTGTTCACTTGCACCGAGTATCCACTCTCGTCGCTCGAACGCATACAAGCCCTCACTTTATTCTCAATATACCAATGGGTGGGTCGGACACGCTCATGCGTGTCCTGCGTGTCCGGTTCCTGACAATGACTTCTTAAATAGAACGAGGCGAACACCGGAGAATGCTGGTATATCGCTACCCTCGCCATTCGGATGGCGCAGACACGTATGGCGCCGTAATTCAGAGAATTTTTTCCATCTCAAACTCACTACGTAGTTTCGTTGAACCGCGACGGTACTTCTACTTGGCGAATGCGGCCAGAAGACGCAGAAATCCGCAGGAGATTGTGGTGTAAGCGCTCTCCCTTTGTTCCCCAAATACTAGCCATCTGACTTACGTTAGGGATACTATTCACGATCGATAGGTTGAATACTTTTTGACCTTTAATAACCTTAGCTGATGCTCTACCAAGATGTCATTGTATGGAATACAGGCGCCCATATATCATCTCTGAACAGGTTAAACCACTCCCATGCCACTTAATAGCAAGCGCTCATATATTCTATCAACCCAGCATACCGATGTTGCTTTCCCAATGAACTTAGATCAAGTTGACGTTGTTGACGCCCCTGACTTGACGGGGAAACCCGTAGAGGAGCCAACTGATTCTCGTAGGTTTGGACAAGTGCTCCCGATTCCATTCTCCTGACCAGCGCAAATTAGTGTTCCATATATATCAATCCAAGTTCCAAAAGCTTAGTGGCCACATTTGGGACCAGTGTTTCTGCGTCACGCTGCCAACGTATCGGGTAGTCTTGGACCTAGAAGAGCAATTGAGAAGATTTGAGCTTGAGATTCCAACCTCACTCCGCTTCCAGACTGCGCAAACAACTGTCTCCCGGCCTTACTTAGCCCTCCAAGTATGCACGTTGTGATACTTTTAAGATGGTGCTGACGAAGTAAATTCTAGTATCAGATGCTGGTCTTGGAGATTACCCACAATCGAATGCAACTTCTGGTAAGTGGTGTTTACAGGACGAGGTGGCTAGTGTCTGATATCATCCTAGCGACCGTTCCTGTTCATCCACCCGACAAAGGACAAGGACTTCGAGGGCTTGTCCTCTCAGGACAAGAAACTTTCCGTATTCCACAAACATGCAAGGGCAATTTGTGTCACCTTTTGGTAAGCATAGATTTCGCTTCTTGTGTCTTTCCAGGCCTGAACACCCTTCATAGTAAACGGCAACTTGCTTTGTTGCAACTATTGCAAAAGTCAGCTGACCCTGGACATACGTCATGGTCAGGGATGACTCTATTAGCCTTTAAACCTGCATGTGAGTTGGTGGGTCCATAGCGCGTTATTAGGGATTTCTCACAAAGGTTCAGTAACTCTTGCAATTGCCATCATTATGGACACACAAAATCCCGAGAACGAGGAGTTTGAAGAGTGGATCGCGATGGCGCAGGGCATCCTTATCGCGCTCAAACCCTATAACGCCCTGGCGAAAAAGGCTTTGGAATATCTCGACGTGATTCGCAAGAGGACGTTATTTGTTTTGGGCGTCGTCACCGGCCGGTGTCGTCAAGTTGCAGGAGACCCAGCTCAAGATGCCGCCTGCGATGTGGCCCCTCCGATGGTTCTCTCACAACGCCTTGACAGGGCGATGCGGATGTCGTCTCAGCCTCAGCCTTGTCTAGTCGACCACCTCGGACGTGAGGAAGCCTCGGATTCATTTTGGTCTACTCTGCACCCTGGCGTTTTCGCTGGACACTTCCCAGGTATCGAGTCGCTCAGCGGTCCAGTGAGCCTACAGAGCTTGGAGCAGTTCTTAGATAGTTGCCTTTCTATGCATTCGCGGCTGCCTCATACGTTCACATTTTGAGCTATTTTACCGTTTATTGAACTAGCGCATCTGTATGTAAGATCTGTATTAATGTAGTCCTTATGTATCACTCGAGTTCGAATGACCCTGCTGTCCTTGACTTAGCCCAGGGTGTCCCAGCGGCGTAGAAGTCCATGGGATAAATTTCATCCCTCTGGTTCATCCACCGTGCTTCCCTGCCAACTGCTACAGCAGTCTCATAGGGGCTCAAAAGAGGACGATTAAATGCGTAGCCCCAATCGATGGAGAGGCGAGGACAGGATGTCTGCACAAATACCGAGATGTGAGGATTGAATAAGGAAAGCTTTGCAGGCGATAGCTCTGAGAGGAGTATGGGAACGTATGGTATAGGCGTGGGCGACCGAGTTATCTGTCTCATGATGGCCTACGGGAGCTAAGGGGTGAGTCTAGTGATTTGGGCTGTACATACAGCTCCGTACCTGTAGCTGTCTGAAATTACCCTGTCGTCCAAGGGTACCCAAAATAACCCCCCAAGCTGGAGGTTCGCCCTCCGAGTCGTCCGAGGTCGAAGATCTGCGGGCAATCTCGTCAATACTCTTGCGAGCCGTAGTCACTGCATTGCCTCGCGTTGTTCGCATCTCTTGATGATCGTATCGCTCTCGAGTGAGCTTCTTGGAGTAGGGATCATATCTGAACGCGGGAACAGATGGATTGGCAATCATGATGGCTTCTAGATGGAAGCGGCCGTCTCCAAGATATCTGAAACCAGATCAACTTTGGTGCGGAGGGGTGAGTGATCTCCTCACATTAGAGCGTCAACATCACCTGAGCGCGGGTGCCGTGCATCCGAGGATCTCGCCGGGAGACAGCGGTTTAGACCGAGGTATGGTGGCGTCGTACCGCCCCGTCCAGAGTTTGGGTGTTCGTACGTCTACTGCTGGTCGATCTGGTCCCGCATCTTCCGTTCCATTCGTTAGCAGACCTAACGGGGTTGCGCCAGAATACTGTGCGTTCAAGTCGTCCTTCAGCTGTTGAAGAGCAGCCACGAACTGGATGGTGGAAACGAGTGCCAAGCGTGTTGGTTTGGTTGAAGGTCCTTGCAGGGGACTACTGTCACCACCTTCTTGAATGACAGAAGATGCAATCGGAGGACCCTCGATCCGTAGGTGTAGTGGGTGGCCTATAGTCGTTCCCGCGGGAATTTGGCTATTCTTCTCTTCAGAGTCCAACAGAGTCTCGTGAAACAGGTGGCGGTCATCGGGGAAATTCAACCTCACGGTCTGGGCGAGGTGGATAGAGTCGATCGCTATTTCCACAAATACGTAGAGCGTTTTTATGTTTGTCTGGTCCATGGGAACTGGGGAAGTGTTAAAGGCGTGCCCGGGACCAGGGCGAGAGAGCCTGCGGACCAAGGCAACTGTGTCCGTAGTGGACGAGCATATCGCAGCCCAGTGCGACTGCAGTGTAGTCATCGACGCAGCATGCGCCATAAGTGACATCTCCCATGATCACAGTGAGGGCGTCGGTGAATCTGGGAACATCTGAGACGCCCCTGCCTTCGTGTTGGCGACGACAACATTCGCTCACCTCTCGATGATATCTGCCATAGTACAAGCGAACATCTGGAGACCCTCTGGCATTTGCAAGGCAACCATCCTTGAGCCATTTTTTCTGACTATGGTGTATAGTTTTGTGTATCTCGAAAGTATAATTAGAAGGCAGCTGCTTGATGGCGTTATTGAGCTGCACGTCGGAGAGAATATCTTGAGGGATCTGGTTAACGACGGAGACAGGTACACCCGGTCTCGATGGTCGTGACGATCTACTTCCAACAAATCGTTTTTTGATATTTTTATTGGGAGAACTGGCAGGACTAGCAGAGGACGACATCTTGGTCCAATTGGAAGCACGATTCGAGAGAGACACGTGGTCCGAATGTACCCGTGTTTGTGACGCGCCGACGCGCTTGTCTGTCCCCACAATAATGGCCTCTCACCATTCCGACCATACAGATGGCCGCTGTTCTATGCGCGGGTCATGCGGCTCCAAAGGTCTTTTTGGAAAGCCTTTACCATGCCCGTATGATGGGCCGGCATACGAGGTACGCCACACGGTGACATTCCTCTCGACTATTTCCCCCTCGTTGATGATGCCGCCTTTTTGAAATTCAAAGCCAGACGACAAGACGAGATCCCTCCTAGCATCTGTGTGTGGCGAAGAGCTCTCAGATGGCCCAATCTGCTGCAATTCAGATCAATTAGAAGTCCTGCGTGACAACCTGAACGAGGCGGAGCCTCTAATTACATCCTGTCCGGCTTGCCGCAACAACTTTCGCTCCTTCTTCTGCCATTTCACGTGTTCCCCCGACCAAGCGTCGTTCGTTAACGTCACCTCTACACAAGTATCATCCACCGGACAAACCGCCGTACAATCGTTAGATTTCTTCGTTTCCGAGCCCCACGGCAATGGCTTCTTCAATAGTTGCAAAGACGTGAAAGTTGGAGCGACTAATGGTTATGCCATGGATCTGATAGGTGACGGGGCGAAGGACTACTTGACGTTTCTCCGGTCAATGGGTCAAGAAAAACCCCTCGGGAGCCCCTTCCAAATCAATTTCCCTTCATCGGTTCCGCCGGGTATGGTCGCTCTCGACAAGCCTCCACGAAACTGCGCAGATAGCGACCTTTCTAGCCGGTGTGCGTGCGTCGACTGCCCACAAATCTGCCCAACCTTACCCGACCTCCCTACTCTCGGCAATACGTGCCATGTCGGCGCACTATCCTGTCTCTCGTTTACACTCATACTTGCCTACTCCTTGTGCCTCGTCGCTTTCCTGGCGGGCTTCAGCGTGCAGACCGCCCTGCGCCGTAATGAGGAGAGGAAGTACGGTCGCTTGGCCCTTGCTCCAGATACAACTTCCGATACCCCTCTTTCTCCACGGTCCCATTCTCGTGACTTAGTGGGCGCGTCTTCACTGGCTCGATACCTTGATGGCGAACAATCGTCGCATAGCACAACTGGACCCCGAAATGTTGGTCGCGGAGTCACACTCTTGGATCCTCTCGACAGTGTCCAGCCTCGACAATACCGATTAAGTGTAAAGCTCCGCCGGGCGTTTTATCAGCTTGGCCTCTTTACGGCATCCTCCCCATTCGCGACTTTCGCTATAATGTTTACTTTGATGGGCCTTCTCACCCTTGGCTGGGTACGGTTCAGCGTCGAAACGGATCCAGTTCGTCTGTGGGTCGCGCCCGACTCGGAAAGCAAGGTCCAAAAGGATTTCTTTGATCAGAATTTTGGACCTTTCTACCGACCGCAACAAATTTTCGTAACCTCGGTCGCGACTGAAGAGCATGGACTCTCAACGGCGAAGGAGCCAGTGTTGTCCTGGGATCACCTTGAATTCTGGTTCTCTGTCGAAGCCGATATTCGTTCCCTTCGTTCCTCACCAAATGGATACAGTCTCTCCGATGTGTGCTTCCGACCTGCCGGCCCCAACGGCGCATGTGTCTTCCAATCCATCACAGCTTGGTTCGGCAACGACATTGAAAATACCTCTCCGGACACGTGGGCTGATCGTGTCCAACATTGCGGTCATTCCCCTGTTGACTGCCTTCCTGACTTCCAGCAGCCCCTCTTACCGAAATACATTCTGGGTGGTGTACCAGGGGAGAATTATTTGGAAGCCGAGGCGTTGGTCGTAAACATTGTGATATCAGATTCTCTCGACACCGAGGTTCAAGAAATGGCAATGGAGTGGGAGCGCGAACTCGCAAATTATTTGGCACAACTCAAGGAGCTTGCTCCATCAGAAGCAGGTTTACAAATTTCGTATTCTACGGGGATCTCCTTGGAAGAGGAGATTAACAAGAGCACGAATATGGACGTCAAGATCGTAGTTTTGTCGTATCTTGCGATGTTCTTCTACGTGGCTCTGACCTTGGGTGCGGGGTATTCGGGTAGGGAAGAAGAGGGGGTGTTCGCTTCATTGCGTCGCTGGGCTGTCAATTTTCCGCACTTTTTCTCACCGTCATCCTCATCTGCCTTGTCAATGGATTCTCGCAATGCCCCGCACATCTTTCCGCGCTTACCACGCAAGCTTTTTATCGGTTCGAAGTTTACCTTGGGGTTATTTGGCATCGCTTTAGTTATCCTCTCTGTTGCCTCTTCTGTGGGACTATTTTCAGCTCTCGGTATCAAGGTCACCTTAATCATCGCTGAGGTGATACCGTTCCTTGTATTAGCAGTCGGTGTCGACAACGTTTTCATCCTTGTCCACGAACTCGATCGCCAGAACCTTCTACACGGCCCGAATGCCTCTGCGCCCGAGCAGAATATCCTCCCGTATCCGACACCAATATCTCCAGCTTTCCGTCACTCTCAGTTTGATTCCTCGCATGCGGATTCAATAGATGCCGCCTCTTTACCTCTCTACCTACCACCAGAAGAACGTGTCGCGCGAACACTGGCAAAAATGGGGCCCTCCATCATGCTTAGCTCACTTACGGAGACTTTAGCTTTTGCTCTAGGCGCTCTTGTACCTATGCCGGCCGTGAGAAACTTCGCTTTATACGCCGCTGGCAGCGTATTGTTAAATGCCTTGCTTCAAGTGACGGTGTTTGTCAGCGCAATGGTCCTCGATCTACGCCGTACTGAAGTAAGCTCTATATCGTCACTGGGTGCTGGTGCTGACTATGCCCGACATTAGGCTGGCCGAATGGATTGCTTCCCATGCATCCAGATCCCAGCTCGCGTACAATTACCCGAATCAACTGCTCATGGCAGTGGCCCTGGCACCCTTGCTCGCCTTATCCGAAAATATTACGCTCCTTTCATCCTTCGACCAGTAATTAAGACCGCCGTCATATTGATCTTCGGTGCCTTCTTTGTCATCTCTGTGATATCAGTACAGCACATTGAACTTGGGCTCGGTAGGTCTTACCTTGAATAGAGAAACGTAGTCGGCTAAACTTCTTCTAGATCAAAGACTGGCCCTACCATCGGATTCCTACCTTATCCAATACTTTGACGATATGGACACCTACCTAAACGTCGGACCCCCAGTCTACTTCGTCTCACACGATATAGATGTCACACACCGCCCAGGACAGCAAGAATTATGCGCCCGCTTCACGACATGTGACGACTTCTCTATAGCAAATACACTTGAGGCGGAGCGCAAGCGTCCAGCGGTGTCGTATATTTCGGATCCCACCGCGTCTTGGATCGATGACTTCCTGACCTGGCTCAATCCCAACGCAGACTGCTGCCGTGTTCGCAAACGAAATCCGGACGTGTTCTGTACTCCAAGGGATAGCCCTCGCCTTTGCCAGCCTTGTTGGGCTGGCAAAACTCCTGCTTACAACATCACTATGGAAGGGTTTCCAGAGGGCGAGGAGTTCATCCGTTATCTGAGGCAGTGGCTTGTCTCTCCTACTAATGAAGACTGCCCTATCGGTGGCCAAGCGTCTTACGGAAGTGCCATCTCTCTAAACCAAGCCCAAGACGACGTTGTGGCATCCCACTTCCGGACTTTCTTCGATCCATTAAAAACCCAGGCCGACTTTATCAATGCGTTTGACGCCGCCCACAGGATAGCGGATGACATGTCACAGAGGACCGGCGCGTCCGTGTTCCCTTACTCCCTCTTCTTCGTGTTTTTCGACCAGTACGCCCATATTATATCCATCACCCAACAGGTTCTGGGACTGGGGCTAGCGTCCGTCCTCATGGTGACCGCAGTGTTCCTTGGGTCTTGGCGGACGGGGACGATTGTTACCACAGTTGTGGCCCTGACCGTGGTCAATGTTATGGGGATCATGGGCCTGTGGGGCGTAAGCCTGAACGCGATCAGTCTCGTCAATCTAGTCATATCCCTGGGCATCGCCGTCGAATTTTGCGCGCACGTGGCGCGCGCGTTCATGAACTCGGGCCCTGGCGTTGCCTTGGACAACTCCATCGGACAGGAGCGAGACGAAAGAATGTCTGCTGCCCTAGTCGATGTCGGACCATCGGTTCGTGTTCTGCTAACCACCTCGCGCGCCTCGGCACTGACACTGCACACTTACACATAGGTCCTGTCTGGAATCACCTTCACGAAGCTCATCGGCATGAGTGTGTTGGCCCTAACACGCTCCAAGCTCCTGGAGGTGAGACTGTATACTCCCGACTGCGCGAATAAACGCAAACTTGTGCCTCCGCAGATATATTATTTCCGCATGTGGTTCTCTCTTATTGTCGCAGGGGCCCTGCATGGCCTCATCCTTCTACCCGTGGTTCTCAGTTTGGCGGGCGGGCCGGGTTTCCCAATGCAGGAGGCCGACGAGGAGTGGATGACAACCGCAATCCGCAGTGGCTACGAGTACACGTCAGTATCTTTGATTACCCCTTCTTCGCATTCCGATTTCCCCCCCCCCCCTTTTCTGATGCTTTCTTGCTCGCGTGCTCATAATTTTTTTTTGTAGGCCATTCCTCGCGGACGATACCTCGGTCCAGAGCGACTAATTAGCCGTTGCAACGGCCAGGGGATTGCTACTATTCTTAGAGATTCGAGATTTAATGCATCGTTTTGGACCGCGTGATATTGGCCGTGCCGACGCCATGGCACTCCATTGCTGAGATAGGCTGAGCAAGAGCAGTCGTGCTGATAGACAAATTTAAATTTTAAGATTGAGTAGATGATCGTATTTGCCAAAACAAGACCGGCCCGAGGTTGGTCCTCTATATATGGCTTAAGTCGGAGAATTTCGGATTCGGAGGTAGATCACCGAACAATTTAATTAATCCTGATTTAATACTCGCTTGGGTTCATCGACTACCAACACCAGAATTCGAGTATATTGTACCCTAATTACTATCATAATTTGATACTAATCTACGGAAAGATAGCATACGGGGTTGAAATGTTATAAAGTTGAGCTGAGCTAGTTAATTGTAACAACAGTAATAGGAGGGATGACATTGACGACAGGAAGCAAAGATAGTTAGAGTGGGATAGCGCAGTGGTGACGAACGAAGAGACTAGACCGTCAGTGGAAACGGTACGGATAAAAGCATAAGGGAGGGGTAGTCTGTAGACGTGTGAAAAAGTCGAAAAGGGACGCCTTACAGTACATCTGAAACAGATCGAAGTGAAAAAAAAAAAAAAAAAAGACGAAGATCGAAGGGGGGATCGAGGAACTTTGCGATAATATATATTCGTTCCAAAGCAAGGCGAATTTCACAGCGAGACGAAACAAATCGAGACCGAGAGGAATGACAGGTGACATGGGAGTTGAGGTGTGCTTCAGGCCGATGGGCTGCTTCCAGGAGTGTTCCACGCCGCGGGCGTAGGTGCAGGGGTAGACGATTGGTGGTGATGGGTGCTGTCGAGGTCCAGGCTCGCCAGCGTGCCATTGAGGTCTGTGATCGCGTCGTGCTCGGGCATCTCGAAAAACTCCTGTCGCTCGGGGAGTGACGTATTCAGTGATCCCGACGGTGGGCGCGAAATCGTCGCAGCGACGGGCATGTCGTAGTACGCTGTATAGCGAGGCGTCGCGACCTTCCCGTTAGCACCCATCGTATTACTCACGTCATGAGGTAATACAGGTCCCGAAGGGAAACCCTGTGCAAAGCCCGTCGACGAGGCTGGGTGATACAAAAGCTCCGGCTTCTTCGATGCCGCCTGCGATGGGGGGTCTCCTCCAGAAAAGAGGTTGGGATCGGGCGAGAAAGGCGAGAAGAAACTGGCGACGCTAGGACGAGGTGTACGCGCGTCGCCATATACTCCAGAGGGTTGCACACCGAAAGGCGAGCCGCCGTTATTGTCGTGCGTCGAAAATACCACATTCCGCAGGGATTCATCGTTCAGCGGCGTCCCCGCCTGAGGTTGACCTTGATGCTGTTGGTCGCCGCCAGCTGAGGTGTTGATAAGGCCTGCCATTTGCATTTGCTGTAGAAGCTGTACTGTCTGCTCCACAGTCATACCGCGTGCGTTGATCATCTGGCTTTGTACGTGCGCCTGCAACGCGGCTGCTTGAGCTGCCTGAGCCGCAGCTTGTGCGGCTTTATCTACGTTAAATCATTAGAAGATGAGCCTATAGATGAAAAAGTTTACACATACACTGGCTGCGGCCCCAACTAAGGCGGATACGGCTCCCTCCAATTGGAAAGCCTTGCATCTTCTCAATGGCACGTTCGGCATCAGCTTTACGTACAAACTGGACGAAGCCGCAATGCTTTCCAACGGGCACTTTGACCTGTAGAAGAAGTTCATTAGCGCAGATATTCGTGCGTGGGGAAAGAGAGAACCCACATAGTGAATGTCGCCGAAAGGAGCAAAGAATGTCCTCAGTGTCTCCTCTGAGATCAGTGGCGACAGCCCACCAACGAAGACAGTCGTATTGTACGGGTCCGTGGAGGTCAGTTGTTCGCCATTTGGTCCTATAAGATTGCTCAGGATCGCGCGGGCCTGTGCCTGATGTTTCCATGATTCCTCTATGAGCGAATATCGTACTTGCTCCGTGTCCGTGCTCTGTCGTGCAAAGGGCGTCGTGATTGAATTTGGTGCATCCGAGGCAGGTTTCGTCGTTGCAGTCGCTGAATGGGCATACGGCGGGAGCTGTGAGAGTACATTCTGCTGGCGTTCATTGGAGTCTGTGCTCGCTAGCGTCGAACTCGAACCGCTCGTGCTGGAGCCGGAACTTAGAGACGGCGCAGAGACAGAAGAAGATGAACCCGAAGAGGACACGCCGGAGCTACTAAGAGAGTTCGAGGAGCTCGTGGCCGGGGCGCTAGAACCCGCGATTGGGGAAGAAACACTCTTGGTAGGTGTGAGGGATGGTAACGGAAGAGCAAGCGTTGCAGCATGTGAGCCAATGCCTGGGGACGGGATTTGAACTTGCGGGAGATCCTCGGCAGGGGGAGCCTTATACTTGGCGGTTGCAGGAGATATACGCACTAGTTGGGCGAACAATGAGGTGCTCTGATCGGGGGAACAAAGAAGGATATACGCACTTGGCCGTGAAAGGCAGTAGAGACCATGCATCTCGATCAAAGCGCGCTGTTGGTCGGCCTCATCCGAGAATCTATGCGTGTTAGGTTAGGGAAGGTGGGTGGGTACCTTTACTGGTATGAGGCGCACCGAACGAAGCCGTAGCCTCTTGATACGCCAGTAACAGGATCCAGCATAATTTTTGCACTCTTGCAGCTCGAGAAGGGCTTAATAAATTTAGGTTCACGATCGTTGCGCAAGCCGAGTACCGGGTTGCGAAAGACAGCAACGAGATCCGAGTTGGAAGCTTCGGGGGCGAGGTCGCCGACAAAAATACTGTACTCCTTTGCGTGTTGCTGGGGCTGAGCTGATAAACCAGAAGGGGAGAGTGACGGTGGAATAGGCGTAGAGGATGCCCAGTTAAGAAGGAAAGGTTTTTTCGAGTTTGGCATAGTATGTGGAGTCCCGCTCCCATTGCTATTGATCTGAGAGAGCACGGAGGCGGCATGCGCGGGGGTGGGGAACGTGAGGAAGCAATAACCTGGGTTGTTGGCCTGTTGGCCACCGATATTGTCGGGCGGGGGATGCGGAACTTTGATGCTGATTGGGTCCCAACCCATGAGGCTACAAACTTGTTTGGCGTATTCTTCATCCATCCAGGGTTCAAGCTCGCCCCACCAGAGTGTTGAGCGTGTCAAAGGGGGCGTGGAAGAGGGTGGGGTAGCGGCGGGCGACGAGTAGACAAACTGCGACTGCGACGACGAATTAACTGACGTCTGCGGGGCACGAAAGGGGTGCGAGTCTCGATCTTTATAAGTAGAGTGTAAGTAGAGACTGCTTCGGCTGTTGTCGAAGTTCTGAAAACCGGCGGGCCCAGAGTTGGGAGGGGGGGGGGAGAGACGGGATGAGGAAAGAGGATTGGGTTGTTGAAGTTGGAGTGGCAGATGCGGGATGCGGCTATTTGTACTGAGGGGAGATGGCCAGGCATTGGTATTGGCGTCGGTATGTGTGATGCCATACTCTTGGTCTTGAATTCCAAAAGATCGAGGGGATGACGGCTGTGTCGGCGAGAGTGTCAAAGATCTTTGGGGACTATAGTTGATCAAGGGGAATCCATTGAGCGAATATCGATTGTAATTGTATGCTCTCATATGGTCCTGCTCTGCGCTTGGCCGCGTCGCCAAACCGGGGGGGAACTCTGGGTCTGAGATATCACGAAGAGACATCGGTACACCGATGAAAGGGAGGACGAAAATTAGCGCAAGATTATTAACCGGGAGTAGGCTTGCTAGAGGGGGAGGGGGGTAAATGAGGCAGACGAGAGGTGAGAGTTATGAAAACGATATAACAATGGCAAAGTCGACAAAGCAGATCGAACACTGAAACGTTTCAATAGCAAGACGAAAAAAAAATGGTCGAGATATAGATAGATGAATGGACGTTCCGTAAAATAGGCGAACTGGTTGGAGAACAGCTCTCGAAAAGAGGGAGGTCACTGCGACTGTCGACGAAGAAAAACGAGAAAAAGAGCAGCCCGAGGAGGGGGTGGGCTTGGGCTATGGATTCGATCAGCCATCTGTGCGGAGTCCGGAAGCGGCGGAGTTGAGGATCGTATGTTCCGCATCGCACACGAGCTTAGGCATATGAGCTGGGCGGAAACAGACAAATTAATCTGGCCGTGACCCCCACGAGGATCTCCAAAACAGAGCCATTAAGCGTGTAACTGAGGCCTGGGACTGAGACTGGGTGAACTTGTGTGTAGTTAGACAACTCCGCATGACGAGTGGTATTCTTCCGGCAACAGCAGTATTACCACGCGGAAGATAATAGCCCAAGAGATTTATAGGCAACAAACTACCACCACTCGGGCCTATAGATCCAAGAAGACAGTGACAGACGAGCAAGCGCTGAACACGGGCGGCAATTGTGGGTCCATGTGGGTCCCTGAAGGGTCGTGCACGTGATATGCCCTCGCGGGCCGAAGCGGGTATCCCGGGGCGGCGGAGGTAAGGAGATCCGAATATTCCATAAACGGAATGTACACGGCGGCGGTGGAGTGACGCGTGGTCCGTTGAGCGCTCGTACAGTAATTACTGACCCGTCGACCCGTTCACTCGCCGCGTTACTGTGTACGGCTTCTCGTCTCGACCTTCCTCCTTCTTTACTCTATCTCGCTCTCTTCCCGTTTATTTTTCCTTCTCTCAGATGATGCCTGCAATGCCAGTTCGACGTCCTTCCGCCTCTACAAACCATTCCACGCCCTCCAATTTAGTTAGGCAACATCGCAGTACTGAGTCTCATCATGGGTTTACGACAACGACAACTCAAGCTCCTTCGTTTTATTCCTCCTCCACTTCTCCCGCCGCCTCACACCAACAAAAGATCATCCATATACTAGTCAATCGTCTAAGGAACAAGGTTCGTTCTATCATCTCTATCCTATCCTTTCTACCTCTTGTATGCTCATTGCCTTCAGCTACCTTCTAATTCCGGTGTAGATTTAACCCAAGTAGAAACCGACTCCGCCGTAGTTGAGACGGTCCAATGTCTCGTCGAGCTATCTAAAGATTCCCTTGACATCATAGGTCTCGCCTTGACCGAAGTTTTGGATAAACTGGCTAAAGTCCGTTCTCGTCCGTTCTGCCCTTTACTCAGTCTAATTTTTTGTTCGTAACAGCAAACAGATGCGAACAGCATTCGGACGATCGACGTCCTTCAGTCCCAATTGTTTGTCCTCAAGGTCCTTTCCGTAGCAATGGCTTCTCGATGGAACCGATATACAGATGATATGCGCACCGCCCCACAGTCCACTTCATCCCATACGACTCTACCCGCTTCTCCCGTGGTCACCAGCCGCACTAGTAGGAAAAGTCGACATCCTTCCTCAGAGATCCTTTCCCCTTCTGTCGTGTTATCAGAACCACCACCATTAGATGAGCACTGTGCCAAGTATATTCTCAGTCTAATGGTCGTCTTTCTTCGTCAGACTGCCCCTCCGGAAGGGCGCCTGATGTCGTCGGCCAATTTATCTTTCGAGGCTACCTTCCACGACTTTGAGACCATAGATAACGTCGATCCGCCCCTAACGTCCCCGCCATACATGTCAGAGAATCTTGACCTTGATGGCGAAGGAGATTCTCAAGAGTCCTCAGCGCAATCGAACCTTTCATCGTCCTCCGTCAATGGCTCTCAAACGACGCAATTGACTGTCACACCCATGGCGCAACACAACACTAAACTCGAAATGACGCCAAAAGTTCTTGCTAGATCGCATTTCTCTTTGAATGCATTAATTCTCAAGTTTGCGGGACGGATAGTGTATCACCTTTCCGCGTCAAATTGGGCCGTGGTGTTACAGCGCATCCGCAACAAGATTCGCTTTCTCGCTAATTCTCCAGATGATAGCCCTGATATTGTCGACCTCAACTTGATGAAGCATAGTTCGCTGGACCGCACACGCCTTATTCAAATTTTGCAAGGTACGTTCCGCCGACACCTCACGTAAACTAGACTTACTCGTTGGGTGTTAGAACTCTCGTCACTCTTGGTCAATATGAAACAGGAAGTCAAGGTTGCGGTTGCGGTACCTCTACGGACGGCCATATGGAACTGGGTTGGGATGTTCCCGGACGAGTATAATGAGGCTATTCGTACACACCGCCGGCTGGAGGGCACACCAGAGCGTGTTTTTGATCTGTTGTGGGATCCATCAGAGGTTGCAAGCGCGCGCGCTCTCTGGCCGACGCTTGCCGCACTCGCAGTCATTTCGTCGGAGCGGATGCGGACAGATTTAAAGGGTTCAAGCAAGAGTAACTTGAAGAAGGTACGCCGGTAGCTTTAGTTGACCCACCACAACGTTTCTGACCAGCTTCGTAGTTTACTGACCAACTCGGCAAAATCGCCTTGGTACCTAACAAGCTACGAGATGTATCTGTAGTTTGTATTCTCGACTTGTGCAGGGGCGCCGCCCGAGCGCGTCCTGACGCTTCCGGGAAAGATTTACCCATTCACGCGAATGTATCTGATTATATTCACGAAGTCCAAGTGAGCCTCCGATGTTCTCCCCATTGACACTGCCTGAATTCTGTACAGAGTATCCTCTACCACTGGGATAATCAACGGCCGTTCTGGGAGTCCCCTGACGAGATAGACGTGACAATCTTTGCGGATGCGCTCGTCGCGCTTTACCGATTCTCGCCTCTGGCTGATGTGCTGCCACTATTCCAAACTTGTTTAGAGGCTGAGCGTTCAGATGCGGTGAAACTGGTCGCGATCAAGGCCTCGGTCACACTGAGCGTCGAGGTGCGCGATGTCGATGTCTGCTCGGTGAAGGGGCAACTATACATTAATAAATTTTCAGGCGCGTGCAATATCATGGCAACCTTCGATAGGTCCTCTGTTTGAAGCGCTGGCGGGGAGATTTCGTACTATATTCAAGGTGAGTATCTCATTCGTTATATGTTTCCGCTGAAAAATTCACACACCCACAGTATGGTGGTGTTCGTCGCAACGAAGTGGATGAGAACGGTAAGCTTAGGCGAGCAGCACTCCGCCCCAAAGCAAAACGCTACGTTGCCGAGACCGTTTCCGACCGCGAACTTGTGCTTATCGCGATCCTCGGGCTTTGGCGCGCAAGTCTCGGCTGGAACTTTACGGGACTAACGCAAGCCGAGATGGACTCGTGGATGCCGATGGCGCTAGCCGTGTGGGAGCAACAGACAGATACCAGCGTGCAGTACTCAATCGCAGTTGCACTGGGCCAAGTCGGCGCGCAGCTCGATCAACTTCGTTCCAGTGACCCGCTCTATGCCACTGCCGGCCCATGGAAACTTTCAGTGACACCGGCGGCGATGCGCACGGTGGCGAACGCGCTGCTCAATGCCCGCCTTGAACTCGATCGTCAGCGTATGTGGACGGAGATTGGTTGGCAATTTGCAGACACCTATGTACGAGATGGACCCGTACGTACCTATTAAGACCCTCGTCGGTGTCACCCTATCACTAAACGGCGACGTCTTGAATCGTTTAGCCTGACAGCGTCTCGCGCCTGATGCAGCTTTCGGAGGATCGCGTTCCCGCGTTCGCCCTGTTGGAGCTTGCCAGTGCCGTTTCGCTGACATCCGCGGATACGGGCGTGTCGAATCTCGCTGCGCAGACGTTGAGGCTCATCGCGATTGCAGAACGCCAGCCCGACGTTCCCGTCAATCCTGCTTTGACAGAAGAAGAACGAGTGAGCCGCCACGCTGTGTACGAAAAGATCGGTGCACCAAAGACGGTCATCACAGGTCAGTAATCCTCCCAAATAAACTAAGCACCGGTATATCAATGACTTGAGCGTAGGCCGAGTGGCGTGGCAGAAACGAGTCCGACGCTTGTTCCGGTCATTGGCAATCCCACATGCCACCTATGTTGCTATCTGGGAAGAGTGCTACTTCCGGTGGTGCGCACTCACGGAGCTGGTCATCAACGCACCATCCGACCCGATGACCGCCGAGAGCCTTCAGGACTCAACCGTGCCTGTAGGCGACAAATCAATGACCTTTGAGGTGCGCTTCTACCTGGTTTCTTAGATAGTTTTGCGTTACTAACGTCTGGATAGGAGCAACAACACCAGTGGCAAAACTTGACTCTGTTCCTGGCAGCGTGCGGTTCGGCGTGTCTCATCGAACATCACAATCCTTCTGCCCTGCATTCAGTCATACCAGCGGAGCTGCTACCAGACTCGATGCGTGTCCTCAAGGACCCAAGAGTGTTGATCAACAGTTTCATCAATTTCTTAATGGAGAGGCTGATATCCGACTCGGTCATCGCGCGCGAGACGGCTAAAGAGGCACTGGGGAGCGAGCTAAGCATCCGGCTGTACCCAAAGCTCACGAAGCATTTCGAAGAGTAAGCGTCAGATTGGCGACCCGCTCTTACTCCAACTTGTTAACCATAAGAGCCAGCATTATCGATGATATTCATAGTAGGGGTGAGCTCCAGTGGACAGACGAGTTTGCCCGCTTCCTCGACCAGGTACATCATGTTTCGCCGTCGTGCCTTGTGACTGTCCCTGACTAATTGCTAACATAGAGCGTGGCTGTCTTGAAACTCATGGTCGAGAATGCGCAAGCGCAGGACGAAGTCCTTACAGTGGACATGACACCGACACTATACTCCCTCGCCACGTTTATCAACACTTTTGACAACATCCCATCATACCGCATCCGGCTTAAGTTTTGTGCACTGTGTGACAGCGTGTTCTCTCGTCCGGACATGTTGCGTAAGGACAGCACAAGCTCCCATCGTCAGAAGATCTTGGATATTTTACTTGGGTGGATTCAGGATCCCACCTCGGTACGTATAAATAAGCAATGGGGATTTGCTCTCATCCTTTTTATTACAGACCGAAGATCCGGACACTGCTCGACTACTTCCAGAATTGAACGTGGCTAGCTTGCGTGCTGCAGGACACTTTTTGGAAAAGCTGGAACTCAAGTCGCTGGATAACCCTGCTGGTGACGAAGCAAGTCACGTGGTGAACCGTGTGTTCATTCGTTACGGCAATCTCATTACACGAACGTTGTATTTCGGACGGGCGCTTCCTCTTGTCAGCTTTACTCCGTTTTCGACGCCTCCAATGTCAACGCTGATGTGGTGCTCCTACAGTTGGCAGATGACGAAATTTCTGAGATGTCCGTGCCCTTGCAGGTAGAGATACTTCTTCACCCACTCGCCCTCACGATGCTTAACGTAGCGCTTTTCCCAGCGCCCGACCTCCCAACGCGAAGCAGAGATCCGCGAGCTCGTCGTGGAGGCCCTCTCCCGCCTCATCAGTGCGAACCCGGAGAGTGGTGTCAAGCACAGCCTCTCCATGGCATATGACCCTGACCCACGACAGAGGCTCATATTTTCGTACGTTTTTGCGAGGGTGATGGGTCAAGGCGCCAAGTTTGAGGCCCAGGAGGCTCCTATTAGTTTCTCGGGCCGCAGTCGACTGTGTGAGGTATGTGTCTCGCGCTAAGCTGAAACTTGTCGCCTGGTCTTACATCTCATTATAGCTGGTGAAAGGCCCAGATGTATATTTCAAATCTTGTCTCATTTATGTTCCCGTCCTGAACGTGAAATTATCTAGATTACTCTCGCTCTGGCTATTTGTGAAGTCTGCCCTCCGTCGGAAGTTGGCGTTATCATTCCCGTCTTGCTTAACATCTTTGACACCCGGGAGTCGCTGATGAACCTAATGAAGACACTCATCGACAGGGAAGTGTCACGAACAGGTGAGTATAATTGTGGTGTTTCCCGTAGCATTGGTACTCATTGGGGTGCAGAGAACGAAGCCGAATTATTCCGCGGCAATTCCACGTGCACGCGATTGTTATCCCATTTCGCGAGAATACACGGCTACAATTACCTTCGAAGCCTCATCATTCCGCTTATGAAGACAATGGGCTCGCTTCCTCCAGGTTGTGGATACGTACTAGACCCAACCAAAGTGACCGACGAGCAGGAGCTCCGCCAAAATTTGAAGAATGTAGAGGTCGTAGCGTCTTCTTTTCTGAGCATTGTCTCGTCGTCCCTGCCAGCTCTTCCCTCGTGAGTCACACATACGCCCCCTGCTAGCCAAGTCGTGATCACTGACGTGGGTGTAAGGATGTTTCATGAGCTTTGCGCTCACATATACAAGGCTGTGTACGTCTCCTTTTTCCTTTTTTTTCCGGTTGGAGTTTTCAATCATCTTCTAGTCAAAAAATCTGGCCAAACGCACGATTTGCTGCTCTCGGCGCATTCGTTTTTCTTCGGTTTGTTACTATAGACACCCCTTAGAAATTATTGGTGACCTCCCATTTAAGGTTCATCTCCCTGTCATAGTTTCTCCCTCAGAGATCGACATCGAAATGCCACAAGACAACCCTGTAGTACTCCGACAAGGACTAATGATGATTGCTAAGATCATCCAAACGCTAGCCAACAACGTTTTATTCGGTAGGGAGGTACACATGTCGATCCTAAATCCTTTCCTCGAGTCGAAGATTATGGAGGTGCTCAAGTTCCTGAGCGAATTGAGCGTATGTGTCAGGCAGTACTTCTACTTGCATTCATCTTATAGTTGTGCACAGAGGTACAATCCGTCTCCGAACGACGAGGAGAAGGACTCGCATGAATGGAAGAGCATCACTTACGACGACACAGATACCATCGTCTTACATCGCTTCTTTTCTAAGCATGCCGACAAAGTTGGGAAAGAGCTCCTTAGCTTCCTCAAGCCAACAACAGAGGGGGATGCTTCTGCTATCAATGGCAAGCGCGCGTGGGATGCACTCTGCAGCGCCTTGGTAGACCTTGGCCAACCTATTGAGGTCCCACGGCTCTCAAGTCTTTCGAGCGCAGAGCATCGGGAATATCTTGACCTCGTTGCTCGGTATGATCGTGCAGACGTCATTGCGGTCCGAGATATCTTCGTAGAAGCTAGCACTGTGAAGGTAATTACTTTCTTTGTGACGTGAGACCGTCTATTAAAATCCCCCCAGGACGAACAAGCAAGATTTGTCTTCTTTGTATCGAAACTTGATGTCGAAACGCTCGATATTGAGCTACTGCTGTACCATATCTTCAAGGTAAGCCCTACCTATCCTAGTTATATCTTAGACGATCGTTGAACGTTGCTATACTCAGACTCTAACATCGGTTTCTGTTGCTGACACGCGGTCGTTCGAAATCATTTTTGATTGGACGTCATTCTCTTCCTCTTCGCAAGTTCCCATGCAATGGCTGAAGTACTGCATCGAGATTATCCCGTCGGACTTTAGGGCGAAGTTTGAGACAGCATACATCTTAAGTCCAAATGCAGCTGCGGTCAAATATCTCCGCCGATTGTGGAACATTACTGCGGGTGCGTATACGTTCGCGGTTACCAAGCTACCCTGACATTGTCTTTAGGCTCGCATCTCTCGCGTCAGGTCAAGGCATGCTCGTCGGTGCAGGAACTGTTAACGTTCGTCCCTGCGAGCGCCACTGCTCCCCTCGTTTACGCAAGTAAGCACCATTCGCGACCCTTGTGACCTTTTTTTTTGACGCCACATACCCGAAATAGCGGGTCTCGAGGAAGAGCAATGCGAAGTGTTTGAGCAAGTCACAATGCGACATTCGCCCCACGTACGGATACCTGTCAGCCTTCAGGTTGGATTGAGCCATCTGCGCATTATTTCCGTACGTACCGATCCGTCCGGTGTGAGGCCTGTTTCTGATCGGCAACATTAGGACAAAGCTCAGCAAATATCACCATCACTCGCTTGCAAGTCTGTAGAAATCATCCCATTCCCTGAGATTAGTGACGTCTACAATGTGTCGACGGGCCACGACCCCTCAGAGTTTATCATCCGGAAGTCGCGACAATCAAATACGCTATACTTCTCGTCTGCTGCTCGCGACCATATCGTTAAGGTGAGCGGAAGATTTTAGAGGTCACTTCCTACGTCTGACACCCGCTAGGCCATACGTGCGGCCAAGGGCCGTTTAAGGGCGACCCACCTGCCTGGAACGGAGCGATTCTCGAGACTTTCTAACGTTGGCGCTGCCTTACTCCACATTGCCATGCGGAACATGGGCACTGAGAATGCTGAACTCAGTGGAGCATCCTACGAACTACTTTCTGCAGTCGTAGGCTCCTTCGACCTGGACGCCAGTCCAATCCTAACGACTAAAGGTGGGTTCGTGATTCGCTCAGTCTAGCTGTTTAATCATTACTCGTCATAGGTCTATGGATTGGCGGACCATCGTCTCCGTTCCTCGTTTCTTTGAGTGATCAAATCGCGAGCCTTGTTCCTCACCTTACCCTTGACTTTGTATCAGAAGTGTGCAACACGCTATCCAAGTCCGACATAACTCTGAAGCTTCACTGTTTATCGTACATGAGCCCATGGCTCAAAAACCTCTCAGCCTTCGCGGAGCCGACGAACCCAAGCTTTGATCACTCAGGAGCTAAACTTCGTGATTGCATACGCCTTCTCATCGAACTCACTATTGCGGACCCGCAGGTGCGGACTTCAGTAGATGCGCAGAACGGTATCTTCTAACATGTTCGCCTACAGCTTCTTATGACGTCGCAGAAGGCCATCTGGGCAGAGATTGCGAAGCTCGACAGTGCCGTCGTAAACATCGCCTTGGACGAGCTCATGCGCGCCGCTATTGACGGTGGAGCTAGCTCGCACGCTTGCGAAGTCATCGCCTTGGTGATGACTCCACTGTCGTCCATCAACGTTCGCGGTCAGATACTATCCAAAATGCGCAAGGTAGGGCGCAGTTTCCTCGATTCTTGACTTGGTATTTACAAGATTTACGCAGGCGCTCGGCAAAGCTTCTGTGAAACCAACAGGTACACTTGCGGAAAACACGCATTGGAACGAAATTGCATCGTTGTCGCGCTTGGCTCTGGTCGCGTCCCAACAGTCAAAGCACCCTAACGTCGCGCAGTTCTACACTCCTGAGCTCATACACATCATCACACTTATTGCAGCAACGGGAGAGGTCGTGGTACGCTCGACCGTCTGGGGCCTTGTCATGGATCTTCTGCAGTCGTTATGGCAGTCTCGTTCCTCCGATGCTATAGCAGGTCCCGAGATACGTCACCTACACGAAGAAGGTAGCAACACGGAGACGCTGAAGTTCTTCGGTCTTAGTCGCACTACCGAGCTCGTGGCCTACAACCCGATAACAGATGACGAAGTTTTGGATTGTCAAGAAGGGCTCACACGCTTCCTCATCCGTGTAATGGAGACAGTTGCACAGACCAAAGGTAATTTTTTTGGCAACCACTGTCAGGAAATACATTCTTATGCTGATCTCAGGGTTGCTCAACGTGTGGCGAGCTCGCTGGATGAGCCTGGTGACGGCAACGGCATTCCAAGTCTCCCCGACTATTCAGTTTCGCGCGTTCGTTGTACTCGGCGAGCTAGCGACGGCAGAAGTGGACGACGACTTCTTTTATCAAATGCTTGTTGCCTTCAGGAGCACCCTCATGCGAACGACAGATTCGACAATCTCGGTTGTCAGCATGCTCCGGTGCATTCGTAATGTTGTGCCCGCCCTGCAACCTGGTTCGCGGTATCTAGGCCCCATCTTCTGGCTCGCAGTCGCGCTCCTTCAGTTTGGGCACATGGCTTTCTACACAGAAGCATCGCAGCTGCTATGCGTCACGATCGTACAGCTGTCAGACCAGGGACTGGTCCAACAGCACGGGGTGTCAGAATCTCTGCTTGAGCACCGATACGGCTTCCGAGAAATTGCCAACCGACTCGACCGGAGCCTCAAAATCTCGTTCGAATCGAATTTCTCCTTCTCCCTTGCAGCGATTACAATCAAAGGTCTCAAACTCAAAGTCTTCAAACCTGTCGCACTGGATTCCCTCCGAACTATGCTGCGCGTCAGCTCGCGGGCCGTATCAAGTGTTGATGACTCAGAATTACCGCCTGTTCCCAGGGTCGCATCGGAGTCGCTTGGTTACTTCCTTGCGTTGCTGTCTGCGGCGACAACACAGAAGACATACAGGCAGCTATTGCAGGATGCTAACTTGGAGGCATATCTGGCTGGAGAAGACTCTGTAGAACGAGCAGATGAAGAAGACGTGCCACGCATTCCACTAGAATTACTGAATATCACAGACGTCAACGTAGCGCTACTGGTGATTTCCTTCATAGGCGTCATGTTGGAAATTTTTCAGGGTGCAAACGCCGAGACAGAGATCTACTTCAATTTACTTTCTGATGTCTCGATGGCTTATCCCGAGGTCCTTACGATGTGGTTAGTACCTTCGCCTCTAATAGCTTCGCTGGCTCACGTCCGGAGTAAACAGCTACGACGGTTTACAAGAACGAGTCAAAGACGCCTTTGCGGGATCGTCGAACCCCGCTGTCCTGAGCGCTGCATCGAACGTGTTCCATATCGTTCTTCAAGACCCGAGTCGATCTTCGGGATGGGGCAACTCCATGTCAACACTTGCCACCGTAGAGGAAAGCGGAACTATCACAGGGCGAACTCAAAAAGAGGCACTGGAAGAGCAGGGTATGGGTGGATTGAGCACGGCGTTCCAGTTCATATCGGCGAGTAAAGCCAATGCCACGGCACAGGTTACGAGCTGGATCGCGGAGCTCGTCCGACAAATAACGGAATGAAGGTCGGAACGGGATGGAACATAAAAATTGTGTGCAACAGCAGTGGGGGTCACTACGTCGGGTACATTATGTTGTTCGTTTGCTGTCCGTGTTGTTGCATTCGCTTTCAAGTCTTTTGATTTTTTACGATACCCCACTAGTACTCACACCTTTGCTTAATTGTTAAATAAACACGTGTCAGCATTTCGTCCTATTTCGTTCACTTCAACATTGCACAGACATGTCACAGGACTCTACTCCTGGGCCGAGTTCACCATCCTCACGCAGTTTCTTAGACGCCTCCTCTGCCATTGACGACCTAACCCATTCCTTGACCGACTATTCCAGAGTTTCTACTCCAGAACCACCGTCTCATGCCTCAGGTTGCAACTGCAACACTGACGACAGCGAATACACCAAGGCATGGATGGCCGTCAAGACCAAGTTGGAGAATCGCCTTGTTCTCAGTGCTGGTGCGTCGCACATGGCCCTAGCTCACACCTCGCCAACGCCGACCGACTCACAGAGGTTGGGCAAGCCTTGCTAAGGAGGCATGAGACTTATGTGCGGAGAAATGCAGGTTTGGTTCCTCCCCCTACTTTCTTGCCCAGCTGCCAATTCTACTCTAGGCTGCAGAAAATGTGGACGAGCTAGAACATTCGGACGGTGATTCCTCGGATCTCGACCCAACTTCTCGTCAACAAATGGAGGACAGGAATAGCAGAGTTGTCGAAGGAGAATGCCGTGCTACACAAGGTCCCACCTCCCCAACATCGTATCAGGAATTGAGTACGCTGATATTCTCCTCTCTCTGATTCAGCGCTTCACCCAGGCGCTTCTTAATAATGAACTCGCTGAAGCTTCGAACAAGAGTCTCTCTGCCGATCTGCAGGAGATGCGTGACTCTTTCAGTCATTTGTCAACAGAACATGCTCGATCTGTCGGTTGGGAGGCGCGCCTTCGCAAGGCCGTGCAGGAGAGGGACGACTTTCACCAGGAGAAAGACAACGCGGCGCAAAAGCTCCGAGCTGCGGAGGCTAAGTCGATCTCACTCGGTGATAAATGCTGTGAGTTTGTCCTTACAATTGGTCCAACCGTAATAACCCGAGAAGCCAAGCTGCGTCTAGAAGTTCGCCACCTCCAAGAAGAGCTTAAGGAAGAGCGCGCGAAGCGTGGTCAGGCCTCGGAGGAGATGTTGAGCGGGGCCAAACAGTGGCTAACAGAACTACAGCATTCGGTGGGCTTTTGTGTGGCTGCATTAGGCGGCAGTTTACGAACATCTGAATAGCGGGTCAACTTGACTTCTATGGAACAACATGATGAGGTCACGAAGCTTCTGGAATCACTCGTCGCAGACAAAGAGGCCCTCGAGAAGAGCAATGCTGAACTTCAAGAACTTCTATCTGAATCTCGAGAGGCTCTAGATGCGCTGCATGAGGAGGCAGGAGAGCGTTTGGTGTCGTCTCCTGGCAGTGGTGCGTGATAAACCCTTCGAAATTCCTTCGTATCTGCTGACCGACCAATCATAGGTCGGATCCCGTCTTCTCTGAGTTCGGCACGGCCACGCAATATACCCAGAGCACCCTCGCCGTCGTCATCTATCACTTACGGAACGGCTCCTGGTCCTCTTTCCCCAATCTCTGCCATCTTCTCTGACCACGAGAAAGTGTCAGCAGGCAGGCGCTCATTTAGCATAGAATCGCCATCTCGGCGTGGCTTTGTATTTGTGTGTGCAGCCTGCCGCTTCGCCTTGGATTCGTTCTGATTGTCTGCTAGACGCCGTTAACGCCAGAGACCAGTCGGCGCGCCCTTTCTCCTAGGTCAAATCAAGCAAGGCGCACACGGCTCCTTGAACGAGACTCCAGCATAAATATTGAGCTCGAAGCCGGGAGTACCTCGGACGAATCCGATGCTGAAGACACTACCCCAGGAAAACCGATAAAGCAAAAGCCCCTGTACCTTTTGCAACGCCACCGGGGCGTCCAAACTGATCCCCAAGGTTGTGCTAGTACTCTATCTCCAGGTCAAAGAAGTCATGGCGACCAAATGTCTCTTTCTACGTCGCCTAACGAGGAGCATTCCGAATCATCTTCACTCGTCGATAACCCATCTACTCTTGGTGGTCTGCTAGAACGCGTCCAACATTTGTTCAACAAGATCGCTCAAGCGGACGCGCGAACTTTGACGACTCGTTTGAAACGACAAAACATTCTTGGCGCAGATATAAGCCACCTATCACATTCGACTGTCGATGGAATCGTTGCGGAAGTGGCCAACTTACGCGGCATTTTCCGTACTGTTTTGGAGGACGAGAAGTTCACCACCATTTGCACGCGGCGCGACCTACGAGCGCTACTGAAGTTCGTCAAGGATATATTCAAGGAGCTTGGTGTCTTACGTACAACGCTCAACGACATTGTTCTTGATCCATCCATCGCGCCCAAGGTCCGTGAAATGACGCTGGACCCTAAGGACGAGTCTGTTAACGGGAAATCTTCTACATCAAACTCCGGTGGTGGATGGATGGCGCCGTTAACGAAACTATTTACTGGCGCCACCTTTGGAGAACCTAAGCGTGCGCTATCTCCGCTTGACAGGGGACGGGGACTTGCGCGATCCTCTTCCCGTCCCATTCCTAAGCTTGGCCCGGCGACATCAGCCTCCACCACAATCGTAAACGTCGAATTTACCGGTACTGGCGCGGGACGTGCCATCACAAGTGCTACTTCGCCTATCTCACAGGAAATAACGCGCGACGCGATCGCAGCCCCCACGCCAGCCCGCAGTACCTCCCTCAATCTCATGGGTATTTTTGCTGGCGCGCCGCGTATCGATCCGTGGGTCGTTCTACCACCAGGTCCCCCAAGGCAGCCGGGAGCAGGAGCCGATCAACTGCGGCGCGCGACGCTGGGACGTGCCGCGGGTCAAGCGATAGCCGCAGCCGACAACTCGCAAAATCCGCTCCCGCGTAACGTGGACGCCGTCATCGATCCTCACGGCTCGCCAGAGGATCGTCGCGGATTCGACCCATCTCGTACCCTGCGCACCCGAGGGCTCTCGGACTCGTCGATTCGCAGTACGTTCTTACAGCACGGAGAAGCGCCGGCTGCGGCTGGACCATCCGAGGCGCCGTCTCGTGGGATGACCATAAGGGGTGCACGGGGCCAAACTATCCGTGGCACCCGTCTAGCTATGTCACCCGAACAGACTGCCTTGTCATCAGGTTCGGCGAAGGAAGCGTCGTCACATTTTCGGCAAGCACCCCGCTTTGGGAGGCTCCTACCGGACATATCGTCCTGGGCGGCATCGGCGGCGTCACAGGCGACTGATGTGCCCGATCCGGATGCGTACGTGGGCAGTGTGATGTCTAATGCTCCGTTGCGGCCTTGGAGTAGGGAGGGAAGACAGGTGTGATGCCGCGAGGGCACCGATTTTATAGTGCTATGCGCTGCATAATCTTTTCGTATCTAGGGCAGTATGGCCTGCTGGACAGACCCGAACTGGACGTAGATAGTCGATGGTGTAAAATAAGGATGCATAAGTGTACACTGCTCGTGTCGAATGTAGTAGGCGCAGCCCATCAGTATATTATCGTGCATACCCCCCTCTGTACTGAGGACCCCGTGCGCCCCGGCCGTCCCAACTTTCCCGACGCTCGCGCTCGCCTCCCCCCGATCGTTCCCTATAACCATCTCTGTCCCTGTGACGCTCCTGCTCGCGGTCCCCGCTCCGACTATCCTCCCATCGACGATCATCGCCTCTCCGCCCCTCCCACCTGTCTCCATCGTCACGACGCGGGCGATCGTCGCTTTTGCTTGCTGACCCCCGGATGCGTAGCCCGAGCCCAGGTCCACTGTCATCCCGGTCCCGGTCCCGATCGCGATGATGTCGCTCTCCATGGTCACGGTCGTGGTCGTGTTGATCCCGATGACGGTACCGACGACTGCGCTTATCGTCACTAATATGTACACGGTCGAGCAAGCTCGGGCCCGGATATGGCGGGTCGTCCCTCTTCCTCGACGTCTCCAAAAAGCGAATCTTCAAGTCTTTCATCCCACCACCACGGTCGCGATCACGATCACGGCTTGCGGATCCTCCCATCCCGCGATTCCGCACGTTCCGCGCATTCCCGAACCAGTCGTCCGGGTCGGCCAGTTCCTCTATCTCGAGCGCGCGCTGCTCCATCCGCATCCGGTCCTTGTTGCGTGCACGCTTCCCGACGTTGATCGGCGCGTTTCCGCCCCAACCGTCGCCGAAGGACTGGCTGGTCTCCCAGTCGCGCGGCGCGCGGGTGTGCACGCGTGGTGTGGTGACGGTGTCGGAAAATGGACCGGTGAAGGTATTGAATTGGCCAAAGGCGGAGGGCGCGGAGCTCGTGTCGTGTGGACGAGGATCCTTACAATCCTAAATGAGGGGAACCAACAGGGTTAAGGCGGCAGGGCCACCACCGTCACCACTAAGAAAAAGGTCACTCACGTCGCCGAGGTGCCCACTGTTTCCGCAGTTGTAGCACCATTCGTCGTGTGCGATGTAGCCCTCCCCACCTTCGCCGAGGGCAAGCGATTGTTTCGATTCCCGATGCCGAAGGATCGCCTCCCGTTCACGGTCGGTAACGTATTCATACAGTCGCCAGATCGTGGGGCACTCCTTCTCAAAACAAAAAAGTGAGCAACTCGTCGTTCGGACACCAGTGCAGTTGAAACCGTACGTTTGTGTTGTGGGCGTGTGATCCGCACCGATCACAATCGTCGTACTGGCTGACTTTGTCTCGAGAGTGCCGATTTGGGCAAGTCTACATGACGGTCAGAGTATGATCAATGGTGTTCGTGAAAAGGGAGGTCGCGTACCCTGTTGATATGGCCCTTCATCCCACAAGTGAAACATGTTTTGCTGATTGGACAACTGCGCGTGGAATGCTCATCGCGCGCGCCGCAAGTCAAACACTAGTTAAGCCATGTAGCTCCGGACATAGATACGAACAATTCGAAGAAAATATCCACGCACGATCATGATAGGACACTCCCTGGTCCTGTGTTCACTTTCCGCACCGCAACGTTTGCAGACAAAGCGCGTCTGCTTTTGTTCCTCTGCAGGTGTCTCAAAATAGCGTACCGTCCCAGCTGTCTGTGTGCAATGAGCGACCAATGGCAGTGAAAGGTGCGTCAAGCGCACCAAGCGATCATCGTAATCAAGGTATTCGATGTAAGATTCTGCGTCCGAGTCCGAATCCACAGGTTGGACGATTTGTATTGGCAACTCAGAGTCATCTACAGCATCAAGGACTGATACGTGCGCCGGTAAGAGCAGCAGCGGAGTCTTCTCCACCTCGGGCGCTCGTGATGACGATGACTGCGTAGCATCCACGCCTCCAGAATCGAACACCATCCCCGCGGGTACGGCAGCGGGAGTAGTATCGACAAAGAAGAATTGGCTATCGTCTAATGTGAGAGGCGAGTCTTGCTGGGTATCCTCGGACACCGGATCCTTGCCCTTGTCCTTGCTCTTCATCGAACGGCGACTCCTCTTCTTCGTAGACTCTCCATTTCTGCTACCCTTGGTATCTTCTGCCCGCCGGCTTTCGACGACTTCTTCAAATCTCGGATTCTCAACCTCAGCCGAGTAGCCCCGCGATTCCGCTCGAGTTCGTGTCCTGCCAGTCTCGCCGTTCTTGCGTTTGCGCGATGTCCGTGTTGCAGTCACATCAGGAGACTTTCGGGTCTTCCTGGTTCCATTGTTGATAGGAGTAGGAGGGGGTGAGTCTGTGAGATCTATAACTTGTACGAGCGAAGCAGAGGCCATACTGTAGTACTTGGCGGACACAGATGCTGACTGCGGGTGTTTGTTTACCGTGTGAAACCGAAATATTTCGGCCCGGTGATTCCGGTTCTCGTGTCGTATATTTGTTATGTAATACTACTTGGACTTTGCCCCCCCGCTTGACCGCTTACCGAAATAATACCTAGTGCGTCCAATTCCCAAAAACCAAGCAACTCTGCAAGTCATATTATGCAGCCAGAATCCAGCAGTAGCGGCGTTGCGCACCTGAAGAGCAGTAGTATTACGACAAACGAGATATTGCCATGCGTGGTGGGATTCCAGAGGTCTGGGCGGTACTTGAGGGCATCCGGAAGTCCTATGAAACTTGCAATAATGCTAACACGAGCAGATCTAAGAATATTGATGACGCTTGCGTGAGGGATAGCTTACTGCGTTACCTGAAAGAGAGTAAGACGATGAGTCATAGAATGAAAGGAACTCACATCGGCTATCGCCATTGCCAACAGACTCGCTCCCAAGATGCGCTCCTGACCAGCAGGATTTCCGGGTAGCGCATCTCTTATTGCGCGAAATACAAAGGACGACAACATCCCCAGGAGCAGATAGCCTACGGCGAGTCAAAGTTAGGATATTTGAGAATCTGTTGAACATTGGCCGCCAAACATACAGTTCCCCAGCTGCCAAATGGCCATGCGAGTGCGAGCTTCGAGGCTATGAGGTTCTTCACCTGGCGCTGGTATCAACTCATGATGGAACCAAGCAGCACCAGGTGTGGACCAGATGAGAACAGCCGGGAGAATGGTAGAGGCTGCCAGCCTGAGAGTCAATTTTACGAGCAAGATAACACATATTATGAACGGATACCCGGTTCTATGTATAAAAAGAGTCCCTTGTACGCTCCAGGCAATGCTGGGAAGTCTGACATAGTTGTTGTCGTAACTTGAAGTAAGACCGTGACTGTGGTTTCTCGATCCTCGTTCGGGCCGGTTCGGATCAATTGACAACCATCAAGCAGGTCAGAGTCAAGTTGAGATCGCGGCCATACCTAAGGCCATACCAAACACTGGCAAGTGGCTATATATGAAGGGAAAACCTACGATATATGCGTGCTTGTATGAATGGCGTTTGAAACTCCTACCAGTGTAATGGTCAGGTAGTACAATATCATTGCATTACAGCAAGTCGGGTCCGTGCCACCGTGACTGTTCTATTCGGAGACGTGGACTGTGGTTGCGTGCATGCGTACCACGTTCAGCCCCGGCCATCGAAGACTCGTTTCGTACAAGTCCACTAATTGGGAGGCCTCAGGACAAGTACGTCTCGTCTACCTACTCGATTCTATGCTTTCAGATTCGGCTGCTACAAAATATGGATTGTCTTATGATTTCATACTCTTGAATGTTCGCGTGTATCACCATCTTCGTTTGAAGGACGTATTACAGTGAATTCAAGAATCGCATCTGGACAGGGAGCCCACATGCGAGTTGTACATTTGCATGCTACTATGTGGCCGCCATCCCGGTTGATCGAACTTGATTGCTTACCGAAATAATACCTCTTGCGCCCGATTCCCAAAAACCAGGCAACTCTGCAAGTCATATTGTACACTAGAATGCTGGCAGCTGATTTCAGGAGTTGCGTTGCGCACCTGACAAGCAAACAGTACAGTACTATGGCCCACGAGATGTTGCGGTGCATCGCAGGATTCCAGAGGTCTGGGCGGTACTTGAGGGGACCCGGAAGTCCTATGAAACTTGCGATAATACTAACACGAGCGCTTAGTGGGTACAGAGGGTGTTTGCGTGAGGAATAGCTTACTTCGTTACTTGGAAGAAAATTATACGATAATATGATTCATGAGATGAAAGGAAATCCACATCGGCCACTGCCATTACCGACAGAAGCGCTCCCAAGATACGATCCTGGACAACCGGATTGCCCGGTAGCGCATCTCTTATTGTGGCAAATACAAAGAGAGACGACAACCCTAGAAGCATATAGCCTACGGTGCCCATATGTCAGGACATTGGCGTGCTGAGAAACGGCCATCAAACATGGAGTTCCCTAGCTGCCAAATGACCATTTGAGTGCGAGCTTCGAGGCTATGAGGTATCAACTCATGACGGAATCCAGCAGCATTAGATATGAACCAGATAGAACTGAGGGAGAAGGTAGAGACTACCAGAGTCCATTTTACGAGAAAGATGATATATTGTAAGTGTATACTCGATTCTATGAAGAAGAGCGTGTGGCACACTGCGGGCAATGCTGGGAAGGCTGGCATAGTTGTCGCCTAACTGAAGTTGAACTTGAGGAACGTGTTCGGGCCGCCTTGTACCGAAGAGTCACAAGACCACTTTAAATGAGATCTCCGAGATCACGGCCACACTAACCCGCAAGCTAACCCGCAACCTCAGGCGGCAACTTGAAACTCCCACTAACTAGTGTGCGACGGTTGGAGTACAGTACTCATTGCATCGGGTCCGTGATCTCTCGTGAGTTCTATTCAGATGTAAAGTATCTGTCTTGGTGACTGCTGATCACCAACCATCTACCGAAGTATCGTACCGGGGAAAGGACAGCTTCGTTTCGCCACCTCTGCTCGACTAGCGCTCAAGGAAGAAATGAACGGTATTTCCGAGATCACCGTCCAGAACCTGACATACCATCACGATCTATCTGCGCCCGCATCGTTGAGTGACATCAATATCGATCTTCCGAAGGGCTCACGCACGCTCCTCATTGGCGCAAATGGAGGTGTGCATCTCATCGTCCCGGTCAACGGGAATGTTCGGTCGACACTTCATTAGCTGGTAAATCGACCCTACTTCAGATTCTTGCAGGCAAGAGGCTCGTCGCACTGGAGGGAGCGCAGATCCTCATAAAAGGGCGCGACGTCTTCCGTGATTCGCCTCCCGGAGTGACGTACCTCGGCACAGAATGGGAGGTCTTTGTGTTTCAGGAATAACGCACAGGCACGTCTTGATTCAATTGCGCCACAGGGCTATGAACCCGGTCGTGCGCGGTGACATTGTGGTCGAGCACTTCCTCGACTCGGTAGGAGGATATCGTCACAAGGACCGCCGCGACCGCCTACTCGACATACTTGACGTGGACCTCGATTGGCACATGCACGCAATCTCCGATGGCGAGAGACGACGGGTGCAGCTGTGTATGGGCCTCATGCAGCCCTGGGATGTACTCTTACTCGACGAGGTACGTCACCTTCATATGTGGCATCGATCTCGGTCTTATGAATTGTGCGGCGCAGGTCACCGTTGATCTGGACGTGCAAGTCCGAAGTGATCTTCTGTCTTTCTTGAAGGAGGATAGTGAGCGTCGGGAAGCGACAATTATCTGTAAGGTCTCCGGTATTCTCACAGAACGCAAATTTATTTCCGTTGGGCCACTAGATGCCACCCACATATTTGACGGGTTGAATGAGTTTCCTACGCACATCGCGCACATGCGCTTCGGAACATTCGTGAAGAAACCGAGACCGTGGCCTCATGCACTTGCCGAGCGGTCATTGGATAATACCGCAGAGAACTTAGACCGGACGTTGTTCAAAGTCGCGTTACAGTGGCTTCGCGAAGATCGGGAACACCGACGTGAGCTTGAGAAGACTGGCCGTAAGACCCGCGGTGCTAGGCGTGGCCAGGTACGGACCCTAGTTTGTCGTACAAAGATTTGGGGTGCGGGGCTAATGCGTATGAATCAAAGGACGTTCCATCGAGCTCCGAAGAATTCTATAGAAAGTACGTGAACTCGGTGGCAGTGTGGTGTACAAGAAATTTGACAGAGGCCCTTGCAGATACGATTACAGTCATTGAGGAGGGGTAGGACAGCGGGTAGAATGTACAGTCACGGTAGACTTGAGGCTAGACCCATTCGCGTACAAGTCCGTCGCCAATCAAGCGAACAAATTTCAATTCGATACGAGATCAAATATTACATAATGAGAGCGACCATTCGCCAGTTTGTTTTCTTCCTTCGCTTCGCCTTTTTCTCACACCTCCCCATCCTTTCTTCCGTTCCCCCCCCTCCTCTGCTTCCCACCACCACGTTCGACGGTCTCGATACATACTCGAACCGTCCTGGACGTCGCAGGGCCCACTGTTTATCATCTTTTCGTCATCTAACCACATTCTTTCGTTTCCCGTCCCGCTATGCATTTAGACTTTCTTGTGGCTCGGGATGGTTGTGTTCAATGCCCCACCATCCCCCCAGTGTGTAACTGTGACTCTACTACCCAGAGTTGTTTTCAAATCGCACAGTGCGTTTTCTTTTTTTTTTTTTTTTTGGTGCCATACATGCGCTCTTTCCTATTTTTCTCATCGTGTGCTTTTAGGAGCTGCACTCAGTGCGCTAGCTTCAAGTGCGTTGACAGACCGGCATCATCCAACTCTGGACATGGCGTTAGCGCAGGGGCAATTGCAGGTGCCGTCGTGGGCGCTCTTGCATTTTTGGCTCTTGCTGTCGGTCTCTTGCTCTGGCGGCGTCACCGAAAAGCCACCCCCGTTGCGCCTGTGACACCTGAGGTCAAAGACATCCCGGCACCGGCAGACACCGTCCTTAACCGCCCTGATCCCACAGAGAAGGTCGTCAATACCCCAGAGTCCGTTCCCACGGAACCGGTCGTCCGGGTGTACGGAAATTCGACCTTGACTATCGATCTTGACCCGACCTCACAGCCTGCTCTGAGTCGACGCGATTCGGCCCAATCGAATCCATTCGGTGACAGTCACTCCATTCAAACGACTTCTACAGGCTCTCAGTCGACTAATGTCATCCCTATTGCCTTTGTTCCACCTCCTGCCTCCGTCTTCCCATCGGGATCTGCATCCCAATCGGATTCGACATCCGCCCTACGTCCACTCCGCATGCCAGGTATCGATCTCAATATGGATCATATGAATCTCTCTGCGGAGTCCGTTCCCGACCGGTCGGGTATCTCGGTCATCGGCGACGACCGGTCGTACATCACGAATGCCAGTTATTCTAGTGATGTCTTTATGGAGGCACCCACGATCATTACTGGTCGACAGGTCGCTAGTGCAGCGAAAGCAGCCGTTGTTCCCGCCTCTGCGAAGTCCCTTACTTCCCGCCCATCCATCCGTTCGCCACTCACCGCCTCGTCCTTTGGCCCTCAAGACGTAGTACGTGAGACTGATGAAGATCACCCACTCCCCATTCCTGCAGACCCCTTCGCTGACCGGCGCTCTCCTGGGTTCCGCAGCTCAATGGCAACACAAGGCTCTTCGCACGCACACACGGATTGGAACTCGGCACCTTTGGACCACCCATGGAACGCTGGCCCTGATGTCCATGATCCGGATCGCCCGCTAAGCACGTATACCCAGGCTGCGAGCGTCATTGGTGCGGATATCATGGACGCAACGCGCGTACACCTCGGGTTTGTGCAGCCGGTGAGCGGTGCCCTTATGCCAACTTCGCCGATGGCCAGCTCTGTCGGATCGGCTCCGCGTGCGTTAGTTCGTGTGGCCAGCGGTCGCCTGGTTCAAACCCCCAACTCCGCGAGCCCATTTCAGCGTCAGCAAGAACGAGCCCCGTTAAACGTAAACGGGCAAGCGCAGCAAGTAGACAAGGGACGGGCCATTTCTCATCGTATGTCCATGAGCACGATGGCATCAGGCGTGTCAGGCCGCGCGGATTCGATTTTGGAGAGCTTCACGTTCGTACCACCCTCGCCGATTTCTAACCGCCCACTCCGCACACCTCCGCGTTCGCCTCTCGCGCAAGAGACACCGAACGTTTCCTCACGTCCCCCTCCCACTCCCGTAAGGGACGATGGTGACCTGGAGCCACCCAATCGTCAGATTCTTGGCATGTCTACGGGATCTCAATTCTCTTCTATCTCGACGGGTCTCGGATCGTTCCCGTTCCAGATTGACCACGGGGGTGACGGTGGACCGAGTGGAGAGCCACCAGCTGAAGTGCTTCCCAACGGGATGGTCAAGCAGCGAGCGAGTCTTGACACGCTAGTGCTGACGAAGGATCTGACATCATATCCATTGGGATTCGACCGCCAATCGAAAGACAGTTTCTCAGCTTATCTGGAAAGGAAGAGCTAGATAGGCTGTCTCTTGTGGTAGTTGCTCACTTGGAGTGATCCGCTGATATCCCCTAATCCCTGCTGTTAGAATCCACCGACTCTTGTATTCCCAGTACCACTGTAAAATTCTTTTCTTTCTGTCCTTCATACCCTTTCCCAAACGAACTCTCTAGGTATCCTTGCTCACATCCTTCTACGTGCTCTCATCATCCGTTACATTTCCACCCTCTTTTTTTTTTGCTCATTTATGTCATCGAGAGATGTCACTGGGTACGGGGATTAGTTATACTAACTTCAAAATGCCTTATTTATTAACCAGTATACCACTGTCGTTCTGGCGAGCGAACTGGTATCTCTGTTTGTTCAGTCTTGTCTACGTTATGATGGTTTTGTTATAGACCGACGCGGGAAAGCGTTGTGTTAGCTTGGAATGATATAAGATGCACTGATTGATTATCTGTCACTGTCTGACTCGAACTGAAAATTTGCGTCATGCATGCTCTTTTTGACCCGTATCTTTCGTCCAGCAAGACCACCACATGTTTCCTTTACCATGGCAGCTGCGAGTACCCGAGTCCTCAAGTGCGACCCAGAATCGATCACCTTTTCTGACGACAACCCGATCTACTCGGATCCAGAGGCCGAGAAGGCCATCGCGTCCGCTGTTCTCCACCTAACACAGGGTCAAGTTGTTGCTTTTCCAACAGAGACCGTCTATGGACTTGGTGCCATCGCCCTTGATGCATCTGCTGCTGCCAAGATCTTCTCCACCAAAGGTCGACCGTCAGATAATCCATTGATAGTGCACATATCGTCGCTCTCCATGCTCTCTCCCCTCCTCCCGGCGTCCTACACGCCTTCTCCCGCCTATACGGTCCTAATGCAAAATTTCTGGCCTGGTCCACTCACGCTCCTCTTCCCCACCGACCCGACCCGCGTCCCGTCCATCATCACCGCAGGCCATCCAACTGTCGCCGTGCGCATGCCCGCACACCCAGTAGCCCGCGCGCTAATTGCCGCCACCGGCGCACCCCTCGCCGCCCCGAGCGCCAACTCGTCCGGAAAACCAAGCCCGACTCGCGCATCGCACGTCCTCCGCGACCTCGGCACCACAGGCCGCCTTCCGCTCCTCCTCGACGGCGGCATCTGCGCTGTCGGCCTAGAGAGCACGGTAGTCGACGGGCTCGGCGACGATGGCGCGTTGCGCGTGCTGCGGCCGGGCGGCGCCACTGTCGAGGCCCTCGTTGCAGCGCTGGGGGATCCGGCGCTGGGGCGCGTGCTCGTACACCGCCGTGACTTTGTGCTGGACAAGCGGGTGGAGGACGCACCGACGACGCCGGGGATGAAGTACCGCCATTATGCACCAGGCGTGCCTGTCACGCTGCTGTACACGTCCACGGACGGCGCGACGCGGCGGGTGACGGCGGACGCGTTCTTCAGGGAGGTCGAGGGTGGCGGAGCGGGACGCGTGGGTCTTATGGCTCAGGAGGATTCGCCTCTGTTGGCACGCGCGCGTGCGCACGGCGCGCAGAGATGGCTCACTTTCTCGCTGGGCAAGCGCTCAGAGCCCGCCAGCGCGGCGCAACGTCTATTCGAGGGATTGCTAAGTCTGGAGGAGCAGGGTGTACGGCACATATACGTGGAAGAAGTTGCGGAGGAGCGCGAAGGCCTGGCATTCATGAACCGCGTCAAGAAGGCGGCGGGAACCTCGTTGCGGATAGATTTATACAGTAGCTCCCTGTGAGTGGCCTTTGATTTCGCCCGGTGGCTTGCTTGTGACTCACACTATAGTTCTTTGAGATAATATTTCGTAGACAATATCATCGTAGAAGGAGTTCCTTAGAGATGATGCATGATGATGGGTTCTTTGTCCCCCTTACTGTCTCCCCGTTCTTCCAACCCTGGTATATTTCCCACTCCAGCAACCAATGCTTCTAACCTGAAACTGGCAGTTGTCGCCTTCTAAATCCCACATCACGTCGCAACGTTCGTGTAGCCAGAAGTACTCAGTTTACCCACCCCACACTTTATCCGCTCATTTCCCACGTGGCAACAACCGCTTGATCCGGCCTGCCATGGGCGTGAGAGGTCATGCACGAATGGCACTTACACTGACGGACTTTGCCTCAGCATTCGAAGTTGAATTACAAATAACAAGAGAGATCTATGCTTGTAACCTACCAACCGGGCATCGTCTTATCTTTCAATCCCATGCGAGAAGCCACATCTGCCTCGTGTTCACTTTATGGTATCTGGATGCATTTTGATAGGCGGCATCTCATAGGCACGTGTCCGCGGTGCTGTTTGCACATTGCGACACGCAGAGGGTCTATTCATCAGAGCATATATTCCCCAGCGCACTTGAGAGTATCTTGACCGACTCTGAACAATGCTGGGATTGGCTATATCTCATTCGTGATGCTCACTTGGTCGGGAGCGTGCTCGTTGATGCAAGCTACTCAAGTATCTTCCTTCCTTTCATGACCATGCACCCACTACCGTCACGAGGTCTAGAGGGGTTCCTCCCAGGGATAACTTAGGCAGAACAAAGGTATGTTCTCTCTGATCACGTTTCCTATTTCCCGTGTTTCTGCCCTGGGACTCTATGGAGTAGCTCTCCCCGAGAGGATATCTGGACAGAACTGACAACGCATTCGCCCCCGCATCGCCTATTTTGCACCCAGCTCCTGTAGCCTTCGTCTTTTCCTAGAATGGGGAACGTTTACGCGTGCCCGACTTGCCATCCCGCTTCGATCGAGAGGTATGGACTTTCTCCGGATATCTATCACCTATTGTCCTTACTCCCTCGTTATGCCGCTGGGTCCGCGCTCCTAATATCTTTCCCTTTGATCTGCATATCACCCAGCGTCCTGCAGACCGGCGTCACAGACGTTAGTCTTTGAACAAGCAGAGATCTCGTGCTCACTTCCTCCGGGACTTCGGCACCTTCGCCCTTTCCATCTAACAGGTGGTTTGAAAGACATCGTGGTGCCATGGGCGAGCCCCCAAGTTCCATGTCCGACTCTCTTTCATTGTCTGCCCGGTCTCTCTCGCATAAAAAGAAAGACAACTCCTCTGTGCTCGACATCCACCTTCACCACTCTCGCCCTACTTCCCTTTCATCGTCTACCCTTGTAGCACAGACATGGATTTCCTCGACGCGTCGACTTTGGGCTGTCCGTTCTCCCCACCTGTTCCCTACATGTCCCAATTTACAGAAACCCCGTCACGGCTCCCTTTCATCCCCACTATCCAGAATCCAGACACGCCCTTCATCCGCAATGCTTACTGGCAGAGCCTTGGAAGTCCCTCCCCCTTTCTAGGCTCCCCCAGTCCAACCAATACAGTAGAAGACTTCCCCGTTCATCGGGGACTACGAACGGCGCAAGCTTCCTTTCAAAGACCTCACCCATATGATCTTAGTCCTTTACCCCGCAACGGTGGCCCTGCAGTCTCCCACCAGCATCACGAGGTCGTTATTCCGTACTCTCACCACGTCGGACCCGTTCGCGCCGAGTGCAATCCAGTCTCAAAGGAAAAGAAACAGCCCCCACGCCCTTGCAACGCCTTTATGCTCTTCCGCTCTGACTTTCTCAAACGGAAATTCATCTCCAGGGATCAAGAAACTCGTCAGCATAGGATCAGCATCATCGCCGCGAAATGTTGGCACAGGCTCTCGAAGGAGGAGAAGAAGAAATGGTTCCTGGAGGCGGAGCAAGAAAAGAAAAGGCACGCACTCAAGTACGCTGGTTACAGGTTCCAGCCTCGCGCGCGCACGATAACCAGGCGCGAACCTAAGCTCGCACCTCCGCCAGAGGAGTTCGAGAGCCTTTGTCGCTTGGCAGACATGGCGTACCGGGAGATAATAAACGACGACCTAGCTCGCGAGAACGCGGAAATGTCCCCATCCTCGGCTTCCACGTCGGTGTCTGTATCTCCTGCGCCCCCCTCTACCATCCAGATCCACACGACCGAGCTACCGTCCTCAGAGTACTATGGGGAACAGATGGTGCAGCCTACGTTCTCGTCTTCCGCTGCGGCGGTTAATCATCCGATGCGGAGTACCCAGCTCCCGTACATGGCTGCTACTATCGACACAATCCGGAACACTGGTACCATGTCCCGCGGCGTAAGTCACTTCGCACGATGAGTCTCACGTGCCCTAATTTTCTTATCTCTTTTTTTTTTCTTTGTAGATCCGTCACCTTTCATACCCTGGTGACAGCGTTCAATTTGCGTCGAACTACCCTATCGGAACAGCGGCGCACCCGCTTTGCACCTTTTCGTCGCAGGGGATACCCCAGGGTCCTGTCCAGCTAGCTCAGGCATACAGCACTGCCGATCCCTTCGCAATCTTTAACAGCGGTGCTCGACTCCCACGGGCTCCCTTTCCGGCTTCTCTGGTACAAAATTCGCTGGCTAACGCCTAAAGCTTCCTACCCGTTCTCGTTTCTGGCTACGTTTATGTTGTGCGACCATTTTGTGGCAACGCCTTTGGAGGCACGTGGTGGAAGACTGCTTGTGATGGCGCCCGCTCCGCAAGTCTGTCCAATATCTAAAGCAACTTAGTAAAACTACTCCATTATAGTATGACGAATGTCTCGTTTTCCTGTCTCTACTACAGTCCCAACTGTTGTGTATGGTATCGAACCTCCCCCTCTGTCCTCGCTGCTCCCTTGCAGATCACCGAGTAGACTCGGACATATCTGTAGTATACAAGTGATATTTATCTGATCCTAGTGTATATATGATGACCAAACTGCCGTCATGCCAGTGCACCTCTATACGGAGGCGGCGTGAGTTTGTGACCCCACCTTCACTATTCCTTGCGGCCTGGACATTTCCAGGAACTAAGGCGCAGGCCGCGCAGCAACCTCAATACCACAACCACACCCCTTCGTCAGCCTTGCACCCGATACACGACGAATCGTGAACCCACTCCAGAAACAGGATGGGGTGTCGTAATAATGCACGGCACATATCGGGTCAAAGGAGCAGATGGAATGGAAGGTCTGCCAGTGGGCGGGAAAGTGCTACACAAGGTTATGGACTAAGACGCACTCCAGTAATGGGTTCTGGAAAAAAAAAACTTGACTTATATAGGGCAGTTCTTGTCGAATCAATCTTGGAGTAACATGCGGTGTGAATTATCTGCTCTTCGCTCAGACACCGGCGTGAACGTGACGGGATCGATAAGCCTCAATCAAAGCCAGGCTGGCCTGGATTCGAAGTTCGCCGCTGGGCGCACAGTAAAGTCATCTTGCGCTCTGTACAGATTGGGTTGGGTAAGAAATTTGGTGAAGATATTCCAAGTCAATACAAACGCAGCGGAACGGGCCAAACAACTTCTCTATGGGCAAGGGAACTCCGAGTCGGTACCCTAGTTCAAAAGTTGATACTTGACTGGAAACGCTTCAAGTTCTCATTAGATCTCATTCCTCATCATAATCCAGAAATAACAACAAGAATAACAACCAAAACCTACTTGCCGATAAGTCATATATGTGATTACGTCATCACACTCTTCGTTTGTCACTGTCGCAACCTTGGCTTAATAACTGGAGGTGGTTCTCGGCGCATGTTGGGATGATTATTTCAAAACGCAGGGCACCTACGATAGACGATCTTTTACGGAGACAAGAGGAGCCTCAAAAGAAGTATAGGCCATCTCCCACTTTCCAGGGACATGAAAGCGAGAACAGCAGTCTGGATGAAGGTGAAGGTTCCAGCGAGGAATCGTCGGAAGGTGATGAACCAGATGGTGACCAGTCAGAAAGTGGAGGAGAAGATAGCACAGACTCTGAATCCGGCCAAGACTCGGAGACCCCCCGTATAGCTCCTGGTTGCCTCGGTCTCTCCTCTGAGAACCCCGATCTTCTCGGCTCTCGTGTATCTACCAAGCACAAACTTGTCGGCCAACGCTCCCAAGTGGTATCCTCCGGAGGTAGCTCATCAAAAAATCCGACATTTCTGTCGCTCAATATATCACCCCCGCTACTGTCTGCGCTGTCCAAAATGGCCATTCATACTCCAACCGAGATTCAGCGGGCTTGTATCCCACCTCTTCTTATAGGTTCAAATACTCAGTACTATTGTTCCTGGCTATTACTGATGGTGGCTCTCTGGAAGGTAGAGACTGCATAGGAAATGCAAAGACAGGTTCCGGAAAGACGATCGCGTTCGCATTGCCCATCCTACAGAAGCTCTCTGTTGACCCTTACGGTATTTTTGCACTCGTGCTAACACCTACAAGGTACTCTCTGTCCCCCTTTTTTGAGCCGACTATTTCGATGGTCATAGGGAGCTCGCATTCCAGATATCGGAACAATTTGTGGTGCTCGGTTCGCCGCTCAATATTCGAACTGCCGTGATCGTCGGCGGAATGGATATGATGGCACAAGCCATTGAACTCAATAATCGGCCGCACGTGGTAGTGGCCACGCCAGGCCGGATTGTAGATCATATGCGCAGTAGCAGCGCAGAGTGGGACTTGTCGAGGGTCAAATTTCTAGTACGTGCATATACTCCGGTGCGGCGTGTCGCCGTCTAGTATTAATAACTTTTCAGGTGCTTGACGAAGCGGACAGGCTTCTCTCCCCAAGTTTTGCGGAAGACCTAGCTCATTTATTTGGTGTTTTACCGAAGGATCGCCAAACGGCGCTATTCACGGCAACTTGGACACCATCAATAGACTCAATAGCCGACGCGACACCGAGACCTGGCAAGCAGAAGCCATTTATTCACAAAATAACAACAGTGTACGTCATGAGTCTACCTTGGCTGACCTGAAAGCTCAATTAGATATTCAAGAGTTGAAACAGTGGAGACCCTAAAACAATATTACATTCTGGTTCCTTCTCACGTCAGAGAAAGCTATCTCTATTACCTCCTCTGCAATCCTCCAGAGCCAATAATGCACCTTCGGCAGTCAGCGCCTGATCCCGTCAGGCGTTCTCATACTCACAGTCGCAAGAAGGGTTCTGCAAAGATCGTAGGAAGCGGTGAAGAACTCCTCCAACCTCCACCGACAATCATCTTCTGCGCGAAGGCCCGCACGGCGGCATATCTTACCGCTTTGTTACAAACACTTGCCATACGGAGCACCGCACTGCATTCGCGCCTCACGCAGCGCGAGCGGCTGACGTCGCTCTCGCTCTTCCGTTCTTCAGTAATCCCTGTTCTTGTGTCCACGGATGTAGGCGCGCGGGGCTTGGACATTGCTGATGTCGCGATGGTCGTCAACTGGGATTTGCCAAATGAACCAGAGGAATATACTCACCGGGTGGGGCGAACCGCGCGGGCGGGACGTGGTGGTATGGCAGTCAGTTTTGTTTCGGAAAATGATGAGAGCCGAGTGCTAAAGATCGAGGAGCGTATCGGTGAGTACTACAACCGGTGTCCGAACTTTGTGTTCTAATATTGATGTCGGCAGCAACGCGGCTGGTGGAGATGGAACTCCCCGAAGACAAGGTGCTCGAGAGGCTCAATAAGGTCTCCACTGCAAAGAGGCAAGCTTATATGGTTAGCGAGCTGCGGATTTATGACTGGAATGGATCTGACGTGGCCTTAAAGGAACTACACGACACGAAGTTTGGGCAGAGGGAGCGGATCAACAAAACAAAGGCAGCTAAGAGACGGAGCGCTGGTGGTTCCGGATAGCAAATTTTTTTTTTTTTTGAATCGATTTTATTTTCGGATAGCATATGAGAAAGGGTTCTCGTTCGAAAGTGCTAGAAATAAGCTAAGCCTGGCTGTGCTTACTATACCCCCCATACTTGGCTCAACGACGATACCGCCGTTGGAGGGGTGCGTAGTGGTTGCGCCGTAGATCACGCGACGCCAGATGACTTCTGCAACTCAACACCTTAATTTTGTCCCTCGCAACTTGCGTGCAAACTTCAGTGAATATAGGGAAAAAAAAAGTCACCGCTGTCCGGCATGAGTCTCACCATTCTCTCGTGCCACTCCTCTGATGTTCGGTGGGATTTTTTTGAACCAGATGACTCCGACGATATGTATGCAGACGGATTAGGATATGATGCCACATACCGACATGCCGTATATATGCAGCATGGAATTGGATACCAAATACCGTTCGCCCGCCCAGACGGGCCTCCTTTTCAACTCCACTTGCCTATTTATCCCACCACCAGCTTAATCATTGTATAATTCCTTCGTCCACTTCTTTCCTCGTCTCCCCATCCTGCCTTCGTTCCCCTAATTGCCTCTCTTAGTTGCTATTTATTCGTTTTGTCTCCTAATCGAACAACATGGAAGCAAACGAATGGGACTCTATCTTGCAGTTCGTTTCTGACGGACTTGCTCAAGATTCTGCGCTTCCTGCTGATAAGCTCCCGTCCAGCGTTGTGCGACCCCCTCTGTCGAGATCAGTTTCTGCGACACAAATTCCTACGCCTCCTGTACGTGATCTTTTGTTGCGGCGTGGAAAGCCCTCCATTTCGTCGTCCCAGACTTCCGTCCACGGGACGCCCCCAGAGGAGAGGGAACAAACGATGATCTCCGTCTCTACTACTTTCTTTCCTGGCGCCGAACTCGATGTAGTGCTACCGACGGACCTCATCATTCTGTCTTCGGATTCTGTCTTTTTCTACGTCCACGAGCACAAAATAGTCGCCGCGTCGACCAATGGATTCAACTCACTTCTCCCTCCCAAAGAACATAGCCAGCCAGAAGACGCGGGAAACATCCTTCCTCTTCACCTCGACTCGATCGTTCTCAACATTTTGCTGCATACTATCTACAACATGTCTGCAGCGCACTACGCTCCCACTCCAGACGCGGTCATCTCGGCTGTCGAATCCCTGGAGGAGTACGGCCTGTCAGTGAAGACGTACTTAGCCCCAGCCACGCCACTATATACGCTCTTTCTCGGCACCGCTTCCCAGGCACCGATCGAGTTCTATGCTCTCGCAGGGAGTTACGACCTCCACCATCTCGCGATCCCGATTTCCAGCTTTCTGTTGTCGTACCCGCTCGCCTCGCTCACGGACGAGCTGGCCGTCAAAATGGGCCCACTGTACCTCAAGCGGCTCTTTTACTTGCACTTGGGTCGCGTGGAGGCGCTCAAGCGCTTGCTCCTCCCTCCTCCACAGCCGCACGTGCCAACCCCCACCTGTGATTTTTCGGAGCAGAAGAAGTTGACGAGGGCCTGGGCACTCGCATCTGCATATCTTGCATGGGACGTGAGACCGGGTGAGTCGTCGATGCAAATTCCACGCAATGACACCTTCCATTAATGCAGCGCCGAAATAGACCTGTCTACGCACGCTATCGAAGCAGCACTGCGTCCGTTGGGCGACTACCTGGCTTGTGATTCGTGTAAACAGCTCTTACGCGAGCGGGTCAACAGCTTGGTTGCGCAGTGGTCTATAGTTAAAGTTAGCTTGCTGTTACTCGCAATATTCCCGTTTACTGACGACCATCGACAGAGAACCGTCTAGGCGTTCATCCCTTGACTTGACGAAAAGGAACAACCCCAAGAAATGCAGTATCGTATCCTTCTTTGTATCCTCCCTTCTAACGCCCCGTCAATACTGTACCCATACATGCACTATGTACTGCGCCCTCTCGCATACATTCATTAGACCTTGGACATTCGCCTCCAATCATGCCTCGTCTTCTGTTTCTTTACTTTATTATATACCGTTCCCGTTCCCGTTTCCCGAACACACGCGCCATACTTCACATTTTTCTTACGGTCCCCTTCATTCTTCGCGTCACCCAAAACACACCATCAATCCCGAACCTTCCATACTGTTCTCATGGTTTTAGTAGCTGGCGCCCATACATGCACGCCCTATAGCTCTCTGTATCAATTGCCGTTATTCCGTCTGTGTACCTTCTTCGCATAGTAGCACGTGTCTCTTACTTCTCCATGACTTTCCCGAAATTTCACGCAAACCGGGATAATGCTTGTTTATTGTACAAGTATGGAGTAGCTCCTATGAGCGAGCAGAGGGAATACACGGCCCGATATCCCCGAGGGTGTGTTTAACTCAACGTCGAGGTGTCCGAGTCATGTCATTGCCAGTGCCCGAGCCAGAAGACGTCATATGGAACTCGTCTCGTACAGCTCGTCAAATACACGACCTAGGTCGAGTGGAAAACGTCCCCACCCCACCTCTCTGCCTGCGTTCTTTTACCGCTGACGCGCGTTCCAGGATATCGGTCGCCTCCTCTCCCTCGCCTCCTCCTCTCTCGCTCTCCTTTCCCTCCCTCAAACGGATGCGCCAGACGCCGGGCTCCCGCAGGGCGACGAGCGCAGCGAACAATTCGTTGTCGAGGTTGGCAAATACTTTGAAACCCTCGACGTGCGTACCTCCCCCCGTCCTCTCCTTCTGACTCACAGCCGCTACAGAGCATACAAATGGCCCTCCGCTCTTCACTAGCACACATCCGCGCCGCACGCATCTCCCCCGCCGTCCTCACCGCCCCGCCAGTAGGGTTCGTCCCGCCCCCGCAGGGCGTCGGGCTGCCCTCCCCACCCGCGCCTGGAGGGCTGCAGCTCTCGTCAGATGCTGATGGCGAAGGTGTGAAGGAGCAGACGCGTGGTCTGCTTGAGGAGCGAGTTGAGCGCGACGCGTGGCATGGCGTACTAAATGCCCTCACTAGGCTGCGCGACGCACGTCGCGCCGAGGTAACAGAGCGTGGGGTGTCCGCCACCGTCACGAGCGAGGTGGGTGGGGGCGAAGACGATGTTTTCATGGGCGCGCCGGGGTGAACCAATCACGATATTTCCCTGTATGTTTTTGTCGAAACGTTTTCATGACTTGGCAACCCTGGTTGGTTGTTCACATGTAACTCTAGTGTCTCTCGAAATATAAGTCAAGTCCTCATAGCAGATACAGTACTCCCTTGGGCAGGACAGCACCACGAACTAAGTGTATCTCACCGGCAACGCCCTAGCGCCTACCGTTATGTGGATGACCTGCCGCCTTTCATTGCGGCGCTTCTGCTGAGGCGCGTGGCTAGTTGAATAAGCTCAAAGGTTAGGCCCAGGTCCTTCTACTTCTAGTGCCGCATTGTCTGTCCCTCCGAACGAAATGGATCCCCCTGTAACTGATATCAATCCCGACGATTTACTCTCGGTTGTCGAGCATGTATTTCTTCCCCCGAGGCTTCCTCAAAAAGCCCCGACGGAAAGAGCTGAAGGCGGCACAAATGTAGCGCTTTGCCACGTCCTTATACAAGCCGCTCGAGCTTTCCGCCAGTACCTCACACCCACTCAGCAGTCGATATGGGCTCGGGTGATGAAAATGATGGGTACCATCTACCAGACTGCGAGGGCACCCCTAGTAGAGACGGAACTCGAAGGCGCCTTATCAGTTCTCGCAGTCGGAGGTGGGTCGAATTCCCACGTGTTGTATCGTCGTTCATCGTCAATTCTAGATGTCTTCGTAATGCATGTTCGAGCGCAGAATGCCGCTGTCGTCATTCGCGTACTTGTCGATCATGTTCGATTCGAGATATTCGAGGTCTCCCCGCCAAACAGCGTCATCGTGTCTACTAACGGCAGGCTCCTTTGTTCCTATCCCGGCCCTGCGGTCCAGGTCTCCTCCGAGATCTTTTTCAATCAATGTTTCCTACGAGAGCTCGCCTCCTTTCTCATCCAAATGGACGTTGACGTTTTGGATTCTACTGCGACTACGGTCAAGGCAGGATCCACCGTACGCGAAGTCCGCGAGAGCACCGACCCAAGATATATATCTGAGCTATTAGTGGGAGTTTTGAGAGGCTTCGGTCAACCGGCCACTGTAGATCGTATCACGAAACGGATAGGAGATGAAGTTCTTTGGAAAGGCGCTTACAAACCTTGGCGCAGATCACCATTATGGCTGGTCATCAGGGTGGCCCTCCAAACCTCTCTGGAAAGCGACATGTACAAGACGTTTATGCTCTTTTTCCACGCGTACCTTCTCCAAGTTTCCATCACAAAGAGCTTTTCAAGCGAAACGCTCCATTTTATGAGGGCCAAGATAGCGCGACGTCTTTCAAAGTTAGGCCCCTCTATTTTGGACGAGGTCTATCAAGCTGTGTACGGCGCCGCTAAGAAGACAGAGACACTTCTTCAAAAACGGTGGACAAGTTTTCAGAGGAGCCGATCAATTTCTCTGGCATGGCGCCCCGAGGAGCTGGACATCGTCAGCGATTCTATGCTCACGCTCGACAATTCACGCCAATACCTCATGAAGGCACTTCATTCGACATTTCGCGGCTACTCCCCGAAACGATTTAACCCTTCTCATCGACCACGTCTCGCAAATACATCAAACTTTGTTCTTTTTTTGGGCGGCCGACTCGCAGCCGCTATCGCAGAGGACAATCGCGCCGCTCTCGCGGACTTCGAATTGTCCGTCGAGAGATATCTGGATTATTGGGTCGATATGTTTCTGCACGACGACAACGCTCCAGATGTGATCGCGACTTGCATCGAGGAGTATTTTTCCGTCGCGAGGGTCATCTATGGTGCCGATCCCGAGGATAACTCAGTTATGATTTTAACAGTCATGGATCTTTGGATGGCGTTGGATACTTTGGCCCTCCAACAGTGCCCTCTCCTAGCATTTTATTCACCGGAAATTCCTAAAGAAATCCTTCACCCCCTACTCCTCCATCGCTCCGGCTCCCTACGACGTGCCATGCTCATTGAAGAGTACATTTTAGACCGGCATGAGAAAGCCTCCCACGCGACGTCCATCTTCTCGGACAATATCACCGAATCGTCATTTGCCGTGCAGTATTTCCGTGCTTCCCAAAGGCTACAACAACTCTATGTTGAAATCACCCAACGTGCTTCGGAAGAGCAGACTCAAAAGCTCTCTGAACTCTCCTCTCTGAACCAGCGGTGGCAATCACTTAAGGACGCAGCCTCAGCGATGAGTCACACCTCCGTACTAGACAAGAAAGGAAACTTGAACCATCTCAGGTCAAATTGTGAAAAATGTCGCAAAGAGACCTTTGCCAATAGCTTGAGGATTGATATCCACGAATGGCCACTTCCGCAGGATCCGGGACAAATACAATTGGTAGTGTTCGAGCTTTCTCCACCACGTGCGTTTTCCACATGGCGTGAGGTCACCTATAAAATAACCCGCGACATTGGGACGGCCGACCAACCAAAGCACTTTCTAGACACCTTCTCTGGTTTAAAATCTTGGGCAGTGCGTCACTCATACCACCGGATCACGATCGCATCCACCACGAAGTCGTTCCGCGACCGAAGTCATTACAAGGCGGTTCAGATTCCTGCTAGCCAATCTCAGGTTTTACTCAACAACGGGCTATCCTTTAAATTGTTTGACCGTACGGGCAAATCCTGGGCAGGGAGGCCGTTTCTTGGATGTACCATTGCAAACTTCTGCACCCCCCCTCTCCCCACGTCATCTCCGTACAGCAAGATCCACTCCTTTGTGACTGGAACACGTCATACTTCTAATGAGGTAATCGCTGCTCAGGCTGACTGCCCCCCAGAGTTGAGCCCTCACGAGTATATTGCATTTTCTGGGTTGCGCAGCGGGCCACGTTTGCAGTGGCTAAACATAGCAAGGGAGCTATCTTCGCCCTCTCTCTCATTTCGCCGCGAGGGGGTACATACGCTAATCACTCAGGCGGCATGGCATCTTGGCCCATCGTCGGATGGTGTTCGTGAGTGGCACGCCGACCTTGAAGTTCCCAGCTTCGGATGGGCACTTCTACATGAACTAGAGGGTCTTCTCGGAAGAATAGAAGCTAACTGGCTAGAGGAAGTCACCGTCAGGACGATTGGTATGTTCGCTCCACCTTCGCTACATCCCGCCGTTAGTTCAACAAACTGTAGCTCTTCTAACCAGTCGCCTCCTATCTTCTGTTCACGATCCCGATATTCATCAAAGTGCCTATGCGTTACTCCGGAGGGCACGGAGCGTAGCACATAGGTGGATTAGCGAGCTTGGTTCAAAATTAGAGGCGACCGATGATGAAACCCCGCGCGCTAACTTGCGCAGGCGACTGTGCATACTGGCAGCGACGTGTTTCTCCACCTACGATGTTTGCCTGGAGCATGTACCAGGGACACTTTCTAGCGACGGCGATATTGCTATAGCTGTGCATTGCGCAGTGATTGTGCATGACAACACCCCATCGATTGTCAAAGACGATGACTCTCGTTATCTCACTCGACTTCTCAATAGACATCGTCGTCTGCTTCACTTTCTCGAGCCGTCTCTCCGTGAAAGCGTAGAGTCCAACCCATCGGGCTTCGATCACGGCCTCGCAAATTTATGGCTGGGGTTCCGCCGGCAGACCTCTTCGAATTGGCGTGTGCTCCCCATCCCTAACTCACGGTGGATCTCCTGTATCGTGGAGGGTGGACAGGAGGTCCATTATAATCTATTGACCGGACAGTTACTTGTCGGAGGGAACCCTTTCGGCAGACTGCCGCAAAAGATCGTCGAACATTCAACTTACGCAAGCGTCCTAGGAACCGTGAGTGTTATCGTTGTTCTGACCTACGCTTTTCACACATGTTCACGTGCTCTTTTCAGCGGGTTCTTGATGTAGTTCCTGCTGATACCCCTTCGATGGAATTTATGACCCGATCAAGTGTGTCGGGGTACCAGGTGGGCTATGGTTATCGTCGATGTTCAACAGCGGCTAATGCGGGCTAAAGATATTGTTTTCGCTGCGGGGTGCTGATTTAACTCTGCAAGCTCGGCAACCAGGAAATTCTCAACTCTTACAGTTTGTTCCACGCGGTGTATTCGTTGGTGACTTCCCGAAGGCTTTCGTGGATGACTGCGTACACTGGCTCGACCTTGGCACTGGAGAAGTCGAATTCCGCCCTGTTGAATCCCCTTGGACTCCAGATCCCTCCAATTGGCGACTCAGCATCCGTGCAGATGATACCCGATCCCTGTTCCGCAAGTTTGCCGGAGATAGTGCTACCTCCATACATCTGATCGATGTTCGTTCACCTACCTTCCAAACGATATCCCGCGTCCTTTCTGCGCTGGAATCTCCGGAGCATGTTATCATTACGCACACAAACCAAGCACTAGAAGCTTCCCTCAGTCGGCTGCGCCTCATATTCTTCATCAATGACGACTCAGAACTGGAGTGTCGAAGCATGCCCGGCTACGTCATCGATGAATTCCAGTCTTGTGGCACCATGGTTGGACTCAAAAATCAACTCGTCTTGCGCTCGAACAACACCTCTTCGGAGATGCCGCGACGAGTCATTATTCCACAGGGAAATATCGAGTTTGGATTGGAAGGTGACTTTGCCAGTGTTTCCATAAAGACGGGAACGGCACGTCACGTTCACTGGCACGAGTATGCCATAGACGCCGATCTGGGACGTCTCACTGGAAACGTGAGCCTGCGTAGCAAGCTGTACCAATGCTATTTGCACGCGCTCACTAGCCATTGCCTCCCCGATCCATTACTCGGACACACCGGGACCGAAGAATCCCTGAACATGTTGCAAAGCGCCGCTTTCCTGTCGTTTCAAAGACTAGACAAGGACGATGCAAAACTCTTAGAAGTGATAAGCGATTTGACGCCAAGAAGAGTGTATTATCCGCCACACCTAAGGTCGATGGTTACGGTGGAGTGGAACAGCCTTCCTGTTCTCTCACAGCACCACGACTTTTACCCAGCTGTGCTTTCGATTCTTGACCACGCACGTGCAATCGAAGCGCTCTATGACAAACCCGTCGTCTTCAAGATTCCTCCTCGGGAAGCCTCGTTGCTGACTCGAACGGCCTCTCGTAACAAGGTGTATTATCCACATGATTTGCAGGGCTTGAGGCATTCGCATGCTCCAAGTCCAAAGGACGTCGTGTACAAGTCAAGGGACATAACCAATGGGCAAGGCGTTGAGCATGCCGCTTACCAGATGTCATGGTCTATATGGAACGACCGGCCCTGCCTTTCTCGCAAATCGCTGAAGCCATGGGACACGATGCAATCATGGAAATCAGTTGGCCCTGCCGAGAACGCGGTTTCCCTTCGATATAGTCGATACTGGCTTACTTTCAATCCCGCGAAGGATTGGCTCAGGATATACGATGTCTGCCAGGAGGCATTATCTTGCGATCCTCAAGACTCCAAGGTCAAGTTAGCCTTCAGCCTTTCCGCGGCCAGCTTCAGTGGGACCAATTACACGGATATTCTTCCACTCATTCTAATCTTTGCGACGGACACGAGATTCCGTGGTCTTACACGCCCTCCAGATCCTCACTTCGTACTTTCGGACGGCACATATCCGGACCGTGCACGATTGGTAAAATTGATGTCTCAGTTTGCTCTCCCCGTGGAGCGAACCCCTGCGCAAACCATAGCGGTCCGAGCTGTAAAGAAGAAAAATATTAAGAAGGAACGAAAGCAAGAGTATGACAAGTCCATTAGCGAAATAACGTCAAAGGCGGCGCGGACAACAGTGGAACGGTGGCCCAAAATTTGGTGCGATCTTCCACACCAGTGGTTCAACGTACCAAAATGCAAAGGAGGCGTTGAGGCTTATCTGAAATCAATTTCTCGGAATATCGACTTCAGGGACCATATATTTCGTTTACAGGCCATCTTGGACCATTACGAGACCAGTATTCCCCCTAATTCTCCCTACAAGTTTTCTCCCCATTTCGGCGCGAGACCATCCAAGGCGTCAACTCCCTCGCTTCGAGACCTACTGATGTCTCGAGCCAACTCCCCACAGCCGCCGATTAGCGAATGGCCTCCGTCCGGCTGCATCGTGCCTTCCGCTGTGGCGCTGGCGGTTGAAATTAACCCACCGTCAACCGGGGAGGATGCTCTCAGTTCTCTTATTCAGGAGCTCCGACACTCTCGGGAGTCGTTACTACAGCTCTACGGAGAAGACCTGAACAAGAGTTACACCGACTTGCTGAGAAAGAGAGCTCCTTTTCTTGTTCAGCATGGCGTTCCTTCGCATGGGGCTTTACGCTCGTATCGTGACTTATGTTCTGAATGGAAGGACGCAATATTTTCTGAGATTTCAGGGGCCCTTGCGCCGTCTCAGAGAACAGAATACGTTCTTCATATTTCCGGTCTCTTGCCCCGAATAACGCCGCGATCGGTTCTACGCGAATTGTCGAGGGATCGCGTCCACACACTAACTGACCAATGGAAACGCGCCATCACCCGCTATGCAGTAGCTTTCATCAAATATCAACAATCTCAGCGTCTGCTCGAGCTTTCGTCGAGACGCCGGGACGAGGAACTCCTCCGAGAAGCGGAAACCATTTGTGAGGAAGTAGTCGCCGCTTGTTCTCCTGACTGGCTCCTGATCCAAGTTAGTTAATTTCCCTGTGCCGTTTACGAACACTAACAATCGGCGTTGTTAGATCGACGCGAACTTTTTGGCGCGTCCGCTGCAACTAGCAATTGCACGTGAGATGATATCTCCTACATGTAAGCGGAGTGCATCGCTCCAGCTCAACATGGGAGAGGGGAAGTCGTCGGTTATTGTACCGATTGTCGCTGCAACTCTAGCTGACGGTTCGAACCTTGCGAGAATCGTGACGCTCAAGCCATTATCCAACCAAATGTACCAACTGCTCCTCGGAAGGCTTTCTGATCTCACCGATCGACGCATTTTCTACGTTCCGTTCTCCAGGAATCTGCCAATGAGCGCATCTGTGGTCAAAAGTATTTCCGCCCTCTACAAAAAGTGCGCTTCAGAAGGCGGTGTCCTCGTGACGCAACCCGAATATTTACTCTCGCAGAAACTGATGTGTATCGATACCCTCTTGGCGTCCCGCGACGACCACAAGAAACACTCCGTTGCTAACGAACTCAAAGCTCTACACGATTGGCTAGCTAAAGCATCGCGCGACGTACTCGATGAGAGCGATGAGATACTCCACGTTCGGTATCAATTAGTCTACACCGAAGGGGAGCAAATGCCTGTTCAAGATCATCCAAATCGTTGGTTCACGACGCAACAGGTGCTCAGTCGATTACAGGCACATGCCCCGCAGTTGCACGCCAGTTTTCCGAAGATGTTCGAGCTCGATCGGACCCAGAAAGGATTTCCCATGATGCGGATCCTCGATCAAGAGGTTTCTCAGCGGATATCTTCACTCATTACCGAGGACGCTCTCGGAGGCGCTTTATCTACACTTTCGTTGGCAGTTCTCTCACCATCAATTCGAGATGCCATTCGCCGCTTCATAATACAAAAGGAGATCTCCGTCGATGATCACCAGCTGATCCGGTCACAATGTGCCGGAACAACCTTATGGAACGGAATTCTTTTGCTCCGTGGGCTCCTGGTTGATGGCGAAGGTATCCTCGGCTACGTGCTGAGAGAACGCCGGTGGCGAGTGGACTATGGACTCGATCCCAGTAGGACATTACTAGCTGTGCCATATCGTGCAAAGGTGGGTCCCCAGGTAGTCTATCCAATCAAGGAACTTAGCTCAAGACAAACGTAGGATGTGCCAAGTTTGAGGGCAGAGTTTGGTCACCCGGACGTAGCCATTACACTAACTTGTCTCAGCTATTACTACGGTGGTCTAACAAGGCAGCAAGTACTCCAGTGCTTCGACTTACTCACCAAGCTGGACAATCCCGACATGGAATACGATCAGTGGGTCGAATTTGGGGAGGGCATTCCCACTTCACTACGACTGGTCAATGGCATAAATACGAACGACGACACCCAAGTCAATGTCTACCTTATCCCGCTATTCTCGAGGAATACAAAAGTCATAGATTTCTACCTGTCCCAAGTGGTCTTCCCCCGAGCCGCCAAAGAGTTCCCGTATAAACTTTCCACGTCAGCCTGGGATCTGGTAGAAAACAAGTCAAACGTGACTACAGGTTTCAGCGGCACAAACGACAATCGCTATCTCTTACCGACATCAATAACTCAGGAGGACCCTGTCTCCCAGCTCAGCACCAATGCGCTCGTCTTGCAGTACCTCCTCCAGGCAGAAAACAATTACTACGAGTGTACTGAAGGTATCAACGGCGAACGTGAATCCGCGGAGGCTTTCTTACGGCGACTGATCAGACACGATCCCGAGATTCGAGTATTATTGGACGTCGGAGCACAAATGCTAGAGCTACAGAACGAGGAGTTGGCGCGATACTGGCTCTCCCTTAAACCCCATATCGACGCGGCTGTCTTCTTCAATGAATTGGACCACCTTACCGTGCTCACCCAGGACGGAACCATCGAACCGTTCATCTCTTCTCCCTTCAATCGGCAGCTCGATAAGTGCATCATATACCTCGATGACGCACATACACGGGGGACGGATTTGAAGCTTCCTCGAGGAACTCGCGCGGCAGTCACGCTCGGGCCGAAGGTCACCAAAGATAGGCTGCTACAAGGTGAGTCGTTGTATAAACGAGAAAAGTATAGGCTAAGCAATTGTAGGGTGTATGCGGATGCGCCAACTGGGGAAGGGCCAATCGGTAATGTTCTTTGCACCAGGTGAAGTCGACCGTCGCATTCGTCGCCTCATTCCGAGAGGCAATGAGCCTGAGAATGGCGTACATGTGATCGACATCCTCCGTTGGGCCATGCACGAGACTTGTTCGGATATTGCTCACCATCTCCCGCACTGGGCGCAGCAAGGAGTTGACCACCACCGGCGGTTTTCAGCGTACAAGCAATGGAGTTCAAATGAAGACCTGGGAGTTTTGAGGAATTCCTGGTTACAACCCGAATCAAAAACTCTCGAAGAAATGTACGAACCGGTTTCGGGTGCACAAGGCGCCGTGTTGAGCTCCGAAATAAACAGCATTCCGTCTTTACGAGAACGACTGGAACGCCTTGGAGTAACTCGGTTGATTGACGTACGGATGGCAGAAGAGCAGGAGCGAGAAGTGAATCACGAAGTTGAGCGGGAGCGTCATCTGGAGCTCCCTCCAAAGGTCCACCCCGCGAAGCATACCGTCTGCGACGAGATCCGCAATTTCGTTAGTACCGGAATACTTGCCGAGCCTTCGAGACACATTATCCCGCTGTTCACCCCGACTGGAATCGACGAGGCCCTGAATTCGATGAAGAGATGGTCCCCGACTCCACTTGCGACGACAGACTTTGCCATCACCACCACGAACTCCAGTACCACGCGCTTGACTGATTACCTCCGCCCCGTCAATTGGATTTTGTCAAGCGGATCTGGGAGGAAAGGCGTTGCGATCGTGATTAGCCCATATGAGGCGAACGAACTACTCCCCATCATACGCCAGAGCGGAAAGGTCCGACTCCATATTTACTCACCACGGGTCACTTCCTCCATGCGGTCCTTCTCAGACCTTACGTTCTATTCCATCCCAGAGTCGCCGGCCGAGGAATGGACCGCCGCCGCACACCTCCAAACCGAGCTGAATCTATTTGCAGGTCAACTCTACTTCGACAGTGAGAAGGAGTACCGACGGGTGTGCGTGTTACTTGCGTTACACATGGCGCATCCAGGTGCAGAGCGTATCGAGGTCGATGGATTTGTGCCTACGGCGTACCGTACCGGCCAGAGCTCGCCGCTTACTACCAGCGCGATAGCTACGTTCAAGAGATTGATGGGGTTACGAACGAAAGGAATGGGTTTCGGTGGGACGGACCTCGGTCGGGTTTTAGATGCTCGTCCCTTGAGCAGTGAGTTTGCGTCGTGGGTTAGGGAAGAGTGAGTTGTTGCAAATTTAAGTTGGTTGGGTTTCGCCACGTACATGACACTGTAATTGATATGTAACGAGACGAGAATTTGCCGTAGAATAGGAAAGTGGATGTCGTGGGGCGTAATACGGTATACGATAGAGCGCTTTCCCAAGGTAGACGGGATTTCGAGAACTCCCATCGGTTGAATTGCCGAGGCTTGTTGGCTATCGAATTTTTTTCGAAATTAAAAACATCAGATAATTACCAAACTCAGTTCATATAAGTAGTTATCCTCATTCTCCGCTCACCCCACCTACTCAACCCATTTTGGGGACGTGTTCTATCGCTATCGATATGAAAACCGCTGCAATATCGGCTCCATGGTCAAGAAAAGAACCCGAAGTATTCGTGTCCCCACTGGAATATGCCATATGGAACGTGGATGTACAGTAATATGGTCTTGTACATTCGCACCCATGCCGTGCCCTACCTTAGCTGTGCAAATCTTCTTAGGAGCAACCTCCGATTAGGCATAGGATTTGGCCCCATATACTCCCTGCATTGGCTTTGGTACCATGGTCGAGGAGCACCCTGTGTGATCTTACCCATAGTACCTTGCCAAGTGTAACAGGGGTGTGATGTGGGGTTCTGATCCTCGTGTGTCCACGTCCACGCTGCTCTCTAGGAATAGCTGTGCAAGAATGTAAGATCTTCTTGGAAGTAATCTACAGTACTGGATGCAATGGGGGTCTTGTTCACCACGTAGGCTTTCTTCGCTGTAATCGATAAGCCACAGTGCCATCTTGAACATCCGACGGTATACTTGTGAATGCAATGTGGCTACCGTTGTCCTTGTCTTTTGCGTTCTGCAATGGCGCCGTGCTCTAATAATAAACCACGCGACGAAGCGGAAGACGTGGTAGCAAGCCCCCTCACGCACTCAAGTCCACACAACTACCTTAACGCGGCCTGCATCTCACGACAAGGCGGTACGCCCGCCCCTCTCATCTCAACGCTTGACGGGAAGCCAAGCTACTCCTCGCCGGGAGTGGGGGAGATATATGATACACGGAACTTCACACGGACGTTAACTTCTACATGTATCAGTACACACAGTGCCGTGCTACATAGGGTAATTGGCCCTGAGGCGCACGTAAATGGATTTTTTTTTAAAAAAAAAAAAAAAACCACGCGACGCAAGTTCAGAAAAATCGTCTTCCCTTTGGAAAAAAATCACAAGACGACGACGAAGTCCGAGCATATAATCTTATCTTACCGAGAATCGTCGTCGTACCTTTCCTTTAACGCACCAATCATCGTCATAGATTGGGCCCCCTTTTCCCCTCAGAATGCCACACGTAATCCAAGGATAAGGATCGTTCATAAGACGACCCTACGCGCTCTCAATTCGTCATGACATCTTTTCCCTCCCCTTCTTCACCTCTTTACTTCTGCATCCCGATTACCTTAAATACCCAAGTTTCGTCTGGTTTGATAAGTGTTTACGACTATCCTCGAGAATCCACTACGTCCCTGTCGGCTGAACGGCATGTGTGTCTATCTCTGGACGACTTGTGACACAGACAAGTAGTCCGGAGATAGACATACTATGTCCACCATGCATCATCCACTGACATTCCGTCGGCTCCCTCGAGAGCGTCTCGGCAACTAGTTTCCTGTCATCTTTCAACCATGTTGAAATCTATTCCTTCTATCTGCTTTGATGATGAAGGGAGACAGCGACACGTCAAAAGATCAGAACGGCGCGGATGTCTACCTCTGGGCGACTGGAGACACAAACTATGCGTCACCAGTCGTCCAGAGATAGACATACTATGTGCAAATTCGGAAGGTAGAGGCTAATAAGATCTTCCACGAGTCTGAAAACGAGCGTACTTTCCCTTCTTTGAGAGAGTGATACAGGCTTGTATCTCAATAGCAAGTGGGTCCGTACCGGGCTCATTCCGCCTTTTATACTCTTTGAATGTCGACGACGGGCCGGGCACAATGCGAGTCGGAATTGCGACACGAGGTCCAAGCTTCTCGGGGCATGGACGTGCATGGACGCACGAATATGTACATCGACTTGTGTACGGAACAGATCAACGCTATCGTCCCCTGCTCGATATGGATGACAGACGCACCATGCACGTTAGGAAACCACAGAGAGTCTGGTACATGTTAAGCTTAAAGTAGGATAAGCAGCTTTTCTTCCTCGTCACCCCCAGGGTCCAGGCTCGCCTCGCATTTGGCTAGGATATTACCACAATCTAGGATAGTAGCGATTTTTTCATTAGCTTATCGATTATCTCTCTCGCTAACGCGGGAGATGTGGGGGGAGGTCACCCTGTTAAACACCCACATCCACGCCAAGTCTGAGCGGGGACTGTACTAAGAAGGGGAGCAAGCGGACGGTTGCCTGCACAAGCCATCGATCCGAAGTAAGAGAGGCGCATATACTCTCTTACCCCCCTCGGAGGCTCGGCCCGTGTTCATAAGTAGCGACTGTTGCCATGTCCCAGACGCTTTCGACTGCTGTAGCCTCCTCGCGCTTCCAGGCTGTTTTTAATGCCGCCTTGAAATTGTACGAGAAGCAGACAAAGAAAGATCTTATCGCACATCCGCTCGCCTCCCAGTTGCAAGCATGCGACTCTATTACCGCCATTCTGTCCGTGCTTCAAGAAAAGGCTCGGGAGTTCGATCAAGCTCGGAGCGGCGATGAGAAGTTGACAAAGTGGTTGAACCCAACTGTGAACGTCCTCTATGCGTTCTCCGCCGCTCTCGGAGAAGGTGTAGGCCTGGTATATGCCAATAACCCAGCTAATCTACGCCTTCCCTCTGACACATATTTTGTAGGTATTTTCGCCTGCAAAAGTCATCTTTACAGGCATCGGTATCTTCCTCTTGGTATTTACATTGTTTATTCCCGTAAAATGTTCTGATACTGAAGGTCTCGTAGGCAGCCAAGGACGTTGCGGCAAGTCAAGACGGGGTGGCCGATCTCTTCGAACAAATCGAGTTCTTTTTCAAGCGGCTAGAAGCTTATACCGAGGTGACACCGACCGCAGCGATGACGGACACAATCACGAAGATAATGGTAGAAGTGCTAACAATCTTTGGGATCGCAACCAAGGAGATAAAGCAAGGACGAGGGAGTGAGTTCCCTAACTGGTTGTATTTCGACCTCGAATGAACTTTGCCCAGAGAAATTCCTGAAGAAGTTGGCAGGAAGGACTGACATTGAGGATGCGCTGAGGAGATTAGACAGACTGACGCAAGAGGAGGCTCGAATGGCGCTTGCAGAGGTCCTGAAGATCACCCATACCATTCGCGAAGTAGTCATCAATGGTGCGCAAGGCTTATTTAGCTGCTTTCTGATATCATGCTTTACCCTTATACTCTTAGATGGCAAAGATGCAAAAGTGACGGCAATGGAATCAAAATTGATTATCCAACAAACAGCAAGCGGTGTAGACGAAATAAAGTGTCTGTGATCGTCTACCCTGACCGTTGCTCATTGTGACTGCTCAAACACGCTCTCAGGGAACCAGTTGCAACAACTCCTTCGTATATGGCTCTCTCCCTCAGATCCTTCGACAAATCACAATGTTGCGCTCAGTGCCCAGCATGAGGGAACGACGATGTGGTTTGTCCAAAGTAGCCTGTTCATCGAGTGGAAGTCTGCTGGCTCCCTCTTGTGGATCCACGGAAAACGTACGCCTCTGTTATCGCTTTCGGGGCTCACTCTTCTTGACAACCTTCAACTTCATAGCGGGTTCTGGGAAAAGCGTCATCTGGTTTGTGATTCTGTGACTCCTTCTACTAGTCAGAAGTTATATTTTCTTGCCAGTTCCTCGATCATTCAAGACGTCATGGCTACTTGCGAAGCTGGATTGGCTGTCATGGCCTATTTTTACTTCGACTTTAGGGATGCCAATAAGCGAGGCCGTCGCGATTTGCTACTTTCTCTTATAACACAGCTCGCTACTTCCTCTAGTCCTTACTGTGACATCCTCCACCGCATTTACATGGCACACAAAAGTGGCGCTCATCAACCCAGTGACAACACTTTGAAAGAATGTCTCGAGACCATGCTGAGACTGCCAGGACAGGGCCATATTTTCGTTATCCTAGATGCTCTCGACGAATGTCCAGACTCGCCCGGCATTCCATCCCCTCGTAACGCGGTCCTCCAACTCGTGAAGGATCTGGTCGACCTTCGTTTGCAAGATCTTCACATTTGCGTCACTAGCCGACCAGAGGTCGACATCCGGGCCGTCATACAGCCGCTGGTTTTTCGTTCGGTTTCCCTACATAATGAAAGTGGACAAAAAACGGATATCGACGACTACGTCCGACACGTCGTAAACTCGCCCTCGAATACGGCGATAAGGAGATGGACAGTAGATGATAAACATCTCGTAATCAAGACGCTGACAGAAAAAGCTGATGGAATGTGAGAACATTGAGTTATACCGTCCTAACTGCAGTTTCTTACGTTGTTGTATAGGTTCAGATGGGCATTCTGTCAGCTGGACACGCTACAACATTGCTTCCCACCAAACATTCGTCAATTTCTCAATGAATTGCCTGAAACCCTGGATGAGACATACGAGCGGATATTGGGGGGCATCAATAAGGTTCAAAAGGATCACGCGCACCGTCTGTTACAGTGCCTTACTGTCGCCGTCCGACCGCTTCGTGTCGAAGAGCTCGCAGAATTACTTGCGTTCGATTTTAGAGCGTCGACTCGGGGAGAAATTCCGACATTGAAGCTGGAGTGGCGATGGGGGGATCAAGAAGAAGCCGTACTTTCTACATGCTCCAGCCTGATCACCGTTGTCCATGATGGTGATTCTCGAGTCGTGCAATTCTCCCACTTTTCGGTGAAGGAATACCTCACGTCGCCTCGGTTAGCGCGTATCGATAGAGACATCTCGCGATTTCACATTCGTTTCGAGCCAGCACATACAATCTTGGCGCAAGCATGCCTGGGAACACTACTCCGACTGGACGGCAATATCGAGGGCTTCCCTCTCGCCGAATATGCTGCTCGGCACTGGATGAACCACGCGCGGTTCGAGGAAGTGTCGTCATTCATCCGGAATGGGATGGACGATCTGTTTGACCAATCTATGCCACATTTCGCGTCGTGGCTCCGGGTACACGAGATAGACGAACTCTGGGTCGACTTTTCTCCCTGGGGCCCAACAAGTCCTAGCGATTCACCCCTTTACTATGCCGCACTTTGTGGACTATATGACCTGTCCGAGCGTCTGATCGTCAAGCATCCCGAACAAGTACAAGCCATCGGTGGACTCATGCTGGCCCCGCTTCCAGCAGCTTTGCGCGGGGGACACTTCCGTGTTGCTGAATTACTTCACCGACATGGTGCTGCTGTGGATATTCGAGGCGAGATGGGGAGGACTGCACTACACACAGCGTCGATGTACGGCTTTGCCGATATCGTACAGTGGCTACTCGATCACAGCGCGGATGCGAATGGCCGGCAGGACGATGGTTGGACCCCGCTGCACCTGGCGGCACACAACGACCACCCCGAGGTTATCCAGGCGCTACTCGATCACAATGCCGACGTGGACTCCCGGAATCGTTCGGACAAAACACCGTTATACTTCGCTATCAACGGAGATTATCTCACCATTGTGCAGCTTTTGCTGGAACACGGGGCAGATGTAAATGCACGTTGTTCAGAACAGCAGACACCGTTACATCTAGCATCGTCCCAGGGGTACGTCGAAGTCGCTAGGTTGTTACTCAAGTTTGGTGCAAACGCGGGGGAGAAGGACATGGAGGGAATGACCCCCTTCCAGGTAGCTTCTGCGCGAGGACGCCACGAAATCACGAATTTGCTATCAGAATATGGTACTATGTCTGAGTCGTAGCGTAATTGTATCCGCTCACGCGTCGAAATGTGTTAATACCACTATACGCGACGTATAGTCGCCTGACTACGACCACTACATGGACGAAGACAAAGGCGCGGCCTTGGGGACAAACATGGGGCGGGAGTCGTGCAGTAACGAGACGAAGAAGGGCACAAATCGGTCAACAAAAGCGAGTCGGACTCGCGTCAGAGATGGAGAAACGGGAAAATACCAGGCACATCCAAACTCTCACCCGGCACGCGGGTCCGGACTGCGGTAGGAGTACCGTGAACGCGTGAACACTAGGCGCTGTGGACGTGGTTAATGGCCGACCCACTGGCAGTGGAAGGCCCCCGTCCAATTAGGTCTCTGTCCTCGTCCTCTCCTACTACTCCTTCCCATCCGTTCCTTTCCAAGTATTTCATGAAACGTGCATCCTCATCAGCGAGGTCTACCCCAGTCATATCCGGCACGAAGAAATAAGTGACGAGAACTCCCGCGAAACTGCCGATAGCAGCGATGATGAACGACCATCTAAACACCAACTCAGCTTTCTATTGAGTGTAAAGTCCACTCAAACTTACTTCACCCCTAGGTGTTTCTGAATGGGTGCGAATGCCTGTACGCCAATAGCGGCGCCTGCCTTACCAATTGCCGCCGATATCCCATAACATGTACCACTGTGCTCGATTAGCGCCTTCCCATCGTTAACTTCAGAACCGACATACCGTATTGGCGTCGCGTACGACCTGCGTGACGGAACGGTTGACATAAAGATCTTCTTCGAATAGACTCTAACGGACTTACTCAGCGCTGACGAGAAGTATCATGCCTGCCGCCTGCGTGTGTGGCTCAGCTGGCGCATTCTTTGAGATCCAGATAAATTGTCAGAAGGACCAACCATAAGCCCTGATGACTGCAACAACCCATAACTTGAGACAAAAACGGCGTGTTAACTGGGACACTCCTAGCCATGTTGGGACGAGACACACAATATTACGAAGAGGGGTGTGATCTTCGTGATTTTTTCATAAGCGAGTCCAATAGTCAAGGCTAGGTGTGGAGTTAGGTATACACTTCCTGGATGTCGCAAAATTCTCACCGAGAAGTAGGTAGCAACCGAACCCGAGGATCATCTAATTTACTGTTTGCTTCGAATATGGCCCGTATTAACAAGAGAGCCTACCACGTTCCGACGTCCCAAAGGGTTGCACAGAAGCGCTCCAATGAAAATCCCTGGAAACGTGATGGAGGAGAGAAGTAGCTGCCACTCTGCGATCTTCTTAATGTCCCCATTATGAATGACGCTCGAAATGATGGTCCCCGAGAATATTACATTCGGGAAAGCCACAAAATCGTATATGAACCTGAGCAGATCAAAGAAAAAAGCAATTATGCTCGACAATTGACCGTACCATGTACCACCTGTCCCAATGAGTGTCTTCCAGTAACGCTTGGAAACTAGGTGATATGGTACCCTTTCTATGACAAAGCCGTTTGTGCCAGCAGCGACGAAACTGTACTCGGATTATACTCACTCTTAATAGCACCCTTGCGATAAAGCTTGGAGCTGAGCATCTTCAACCGGAAGACCAGCACCCCAAGCGGAAGGAATATCCCAAACCCGAAGCAAATACGCCAGACCGTGGAAAGATGATTCTCTCCGGCGATCGAGAGAGCGACGAGAAACACGGAAGAAGCCAAAGGACTGCCAAGCTGTCAAGAGTGAAATTTGTGGTTGATGCATACATAATGACTGCCAACTCACTGCGAGGACAAAGTTTGTGATCATGATGAACACTACGTGAACTGTATCAGACGTTGCCAGACGAAGCCGAGTCGAGAAAGTAACCTGGGCCACGCTTATTGAGCATTTGCTCATTGGCAGCCTCACTGACGCTGGTAGATGCTGCGGGATATTCACCACCGACACCCTGGTAGCAAACGAATGAGGTCCAAGATGTAGCCAGTATCACGAGCACGAACAATTCCTGTCAGCCCTCTGGCAAAAGTCAAGAACCAGAACAGTCCCTTGGCACTCCCGTGTGCGCCGTGCGCGACAGTGCCTAGGGTAGCACCGAGGGCGATGAGCAGCGTAGTGAAGACGAGCGCAACCCTTCGTCCAAAGCGGTCGCACACCAAGCCGACGAACAGCTGCCCAATGATCGCACCTGAACGGAGGGTAAGGCTATGGTAAAGCAGTGGTGAGGGTTCACAAGATACAGACCAACTAGCATAGCATTTGAAACCCTTGTGGAGACCGCTGGTGTGTAATCCTTCGGGTACAGCCGTTTAAACACTACCTGGACCAACGTGAACTGAATCTTAAAATTGGGTAATAAACTGCCTACATTGGCCATAGTCATAAGGTAGCCCTGATCTTAGCTCCGTATAATCAGTCCAAATGATCGATTGGCACAGTCATACAGGGGGACCCACATCCATCGCTTATGAGACCAAGAGCTGCGGCTCCGATTGTGACGTGGGCGCTTATCTTCTCGGCGGTAGTGCTGGCCTTCTTTCCAAGATCTGAAACAACTTCCGCATTCGTTCTCACCTCGATACGTTTCTTGTCGTCGCGGGAATCCATACAACGCGATGGTGGAGATGCCCACTACCGAACAAGAAGTAATGCAGGACAAGGCCTCGCTCGAGGAGAAATCTCATCGGGGCCATCTATACCCCAGAGGTTTCCGACTCGGACATCCGGCCGGCACTCAATCCACGCCCGCGCCGGTAACCGTGGGTTTAGTTTTCTTCAGGGGCGGCCTAAGGCGTGATGGGCAGCGCACTGGGAAACGGTGCTGGGGAAAGATGATCGATATACGCTGTATATCCTGACTTATGCCGCAAAATGTGACTTGTCTGAGTTCGAGTATCCCCGATTGCATAATTAACGTACGGCGCACTTCCCTACTTGAGTATGGAAGACCCAGCGTTCTGAAGTGTACAGAACTAGAAGGTCCCTGATGCTCCATTTATTGATGTGATCCTCCAAAAGAAGGGAGGCGTGGGAGGGAAGTATGTGATTCTGTAATTATCGTGTCACAAGCATCACTCGTGGCGGATTCGATGTTGGATTTTTTTTTGACAGAGAAATGGGAAACGAAAAAATTTCACCCCGCCCTGACGGGCATGCATTGACTTGCGATGGACAAAGGATGACTGAGGGTGCAATTCAGTGTGATCTAATACTGTAGCACGGGGGTCGAAGATAGATGATTTGAGTAATTGGCTCAACAAAAAAGGCATTGTACCTGTGAGGCTTCGGGTGCCACCCGTACCTGGCAAAACCCGAACCCAGACATCGCCTCATCGCACGTGAGTTAAAACACACAAACTCACAATATCATTTCGTCGCAAGATGTCAAGTATGTCTACGTCACAAATGTCAAGTACGAGTGGTGAAAGAGGGTAGAAGGGGGGGGGGGGGGGGATAGTAAAAGGCCAAGTTGACAGTGTCGAAGGAAGAAGAAGTCGCAGAAGGAGAGGAAAGAAACGAGACAGCTTTGCCTCTCACCGCCTCGCCAGCGTCTCCGGAATAGATTGCTGAATGCGTCTAGGCGACGAGGACCGAGTTGATGTTGGGCTTGTCGAGTCCCTTCTCTTGCATGCGTTGGAGAACTCGGTCTGGGTGTTCTGGCGCTCCTCGTTCGCTTCTAAGTCGTCCCTACCCTCCATCGCTCTGATACGTTTCTCCTGATGCTGGACGATAATTTCCTTGTCTCCGATCTCGACCTGAATAGACTCAAGGTACTTTTTAAACGCCGCATAGCCGAAGAGTGTGACGTCATAACGGGGCTGACTGTTATCCTTACACACGAACTGCTTGTTCTCGTTGTCGTTCGATGTGAAGTCTAGTGAGGTTATGAACCGGGAAATGGGTTTAAATAGCGAAAAGAACGTTAATTGAGCGAATACGCGCGCTCAGCGCTCAGCGACGGGAGAATGAATATAAGAACGAATGGGTTAAACCGATTACATTGAGGGGCTTGCTTTCGAGCTCCCTTTATACTACCCATACAAATACTATACTTCGTAAAGTAAGCCGAGATTTTTGTGACGCAAATGCGGCGTCATTTTGCTACAATAGAGACACCCGAAACGCATGAGCTTGATACAGTAAGTGGCACATACACGCAAGCACGGAAACACAGCGCAAACATATGCGCACACGTCGACAAACAATAGACATACTAATAATACAACTGGAAACCATGAGAAAGAACGTACTCAATTCACCAAAGACGACGTGGCAAGCGGTGACGAGGAGAAGCCTCTTGATATTCACGCCCTCGGTAATGAAAAGACCGCCAGTTCCTTCAGCCCTTAAGGCGTAGACTGGGGACAGATGAGGAGATCAACTTGAAGCGTAGTGGTAAGAGGTTCACGGGCGATTACGGTGGGGTTGGAAGAGAAAGTGGGCGTGAGGAGGTTGAGACTAGCCTAGCGAGTAACGACCGACTCGCGGATCTCGACATCAACGTCAAAGATCTCGTATTCTATAAGAAGTTCTTGGCACTTGGAGGCCACGACGGCACCGTCACCTCTAGAGAGAGATGCGGGGATCACGCCGATCCAGAGGATGACGGGGGAAGAAGTCCCTTCAGTGTCGCAGATGCGGATGATGTCGATGCTAGTCCACTTCACCCCCATAGAGTCCAGAAGGACGTGGAGCTTGGGGGCCAATTTGTCTTCCCAAACCTCCTTAATCGCGTGGTCGCCGACGGGGCGGAGCTCCTTGTCCGGGCCAGTGGGCGCCTCCCACGGAGTAGAGCTAGTGCGAGCGACCAAGACTGGGGCAGAAGGCAGGCCAGAGTAGTACTGGTTGGCTTCCATCTCGGACAGAGGGGACAAGAGCGTAGTACGGGAAGAGCTCTGTGGTGGGGGGTAATTGAACCCCCTGAGGCTAATGCCTGGGAAAATGTGACTAAGCGTTGCCGACTATAGGGGCTTCCACTTATCGTATTGGCTCCAATGGAGAGCGTCTTGATAACCGGTTTCTTGCTTCCCCGCTATCCTCTCCGATTGACGCCAGAAGAAACATTATAGCCAAAATACTTTGATCCTGAAGGGAGACACAGCGAGATGTCTAAGGTCGAGAGCGTCATAGATGTCTACCTCTGGGCGACTAGTGACTACCAGTCGTCCGGAGATAGACATACTATGTATAGGCTTGACTAGTATAGTGTTCCTGACAATCCCCAAGCAAATTTGTCAGTTCTCCCAGAAGGTGTCTCGATAACCAGTACCCTGCTATCCTCCGGCCGTCTTTTCATATCGAGACATTGCAGCTGATATATTTCCGTTCTGTCCATTTTGATCGTGAATGACATGGATGCGTCACCGGTCTAGAAACAGACATTCTATGTGTGAGTTCGACAAAGTGTTTCCAACTATCGTCGAGCTTCCACTTACGTTCCGTCGGCTCTCCCGGAGAGCATCTCGACAACTAGCTGCCATCCGTCCCTTCCCCCCATCTTCTCGTATTGATGTTGGAAGAACGTTAGAATATCCCCCTCCTATCCATTTTGATCATGAAGGGAGACGCAGGGAGATATCAAAAGTTTGAGACCAATGCGGATGTCTATTTCTGGACGACTGGTAACACAGACTATGCGTCACCAGTCGTCCAGAGATAGACATACTATGTGCAGATGGTCGGAAGGTAGAGGTCAACGAGATATGTCTGAGAATGAATATCGCAGGCTCATATCTCAGTGGCGAGTGGATAGGTACCAGGCCTGATACTCTTTCAAGGCCTTATCGGGGATTGATCGAGAATTTGGAGAGTAAGGCGTAAACGGCTAAGGACTAGACGATATTGAGATATCCGCGAGGAGCTGGACAAGAGTGCGACACGAGGGCCATGCTTCTCAGGCCATCGACGTGCGTGAACGCGTGAATATGTGCATCGGCTTGTATATGAAACATATCAACTCCTCGTTCCCTGCTCGATAAGGATGATAGACGCACCGCGCACACAACTAGGACGCCACCACGGGGAGTCTGCTATATGCCGAGTCTAAAGTAAGATGTGATGTGGATGATGTGTCCCAACCCAAACTCAAGTCCTGCGACGAATCCACTGCCAGAAGAGGTCCCGAAGTCTGAGAACTCGGACGTCCCCAGCAACAGGCGCCCCCATAAACTGTTCGCTATCCTCACCAGGCCTGGTCTCGCCATTGGCTCTCATTCCAGAATCGCGCAGCCGTTGTTCGATCTCCCGCAGGACCTCCTCGGCGCTCTGGTCGTAAATGTTTGCGAGCTCGACCTCCCGCACGTAGTAAGCCTTCCTGACTGTATATGGGGCGAGCGCGTTGTACTTGCGCACGAGCGAATTGACCTCCACGAGCGCCGAATCATGGTACGCCTTCTCGCGCGTCTCCCACTCCCCGTCTCTCAGCGCCCTCACGTCCGCCAGCGACGGCGACGACAGTCGGGGATGCGCAAGCATGAGCACGCGCACCGCGCGACGCACCCACGATCGCCGCAGCGCCGTGCGAAACGCAGCGACGGCGGTCTCGAGCTCGCCCTGCACCTCGACCCACGCCGGCGCAGCGCCCTGTCGTTGCACGATGCGGTTCATGAGGAACTCGTCGCGCGCAATGAACGGGTTGTGCTCCTCGCTGTTCCGCTCGAGTGGCAGCCCGCGACCACGGATACTGCGGAAGAGTCCCTCGCGCCGCGCACGCTGCGCGACGCGACGGGGGTACCAGTTGTCGGAAATGGAAAATCGGGTGTTTTAACAAGGCGCAAAGGACGCGATAGAGGGGACATTACCTCGATGCGCTCCTCGACGAGCCCCGCCCACCCTTTAATGCTCACGGGATTCGGGTGCGCTCTGCCACTGCTTGCACTCTTGATGCCTAGTCGGTAATCTAACGTTGATTCCTTCGCTCGCGCGAGTCGCCCAGTAATTTCCGAGCGCTTCTTTGCGTCGCGCTCTTTGCGATGTGCACGGTCGTCCGCTTGCTCGGTTGCGTCTATAATCTGCGAAGGGCCCACGGAGGTAGAAGAAGTGGGAATCTGTCCGTAGTGGATCGACGCGGCTGCGTGTGAGGGCACCTTGAACGTCGTAAGCCATGGCTTGTGGCCCTCCACTGCCGGCAAGAGCGGTTCGTCCGTTCGATATACATGGATGCGGGAAGACGACGGTGTAGATGGTAGTGGAGTCTCGGATATGGGCAGCGTCGTGGGCGGCGCGCGATGCATTTTCTCCTCTGCAGTCTGCACCATTCCAGTACGCAGGGGTTTGTACTTGTCTACAAGCATGCGCAACACGGCGTCTTCAACTCTTTCCTCTCCCGTCCAATTCGGGTGTTCAGGTGCTGCTCTGGGTAGGACGGCAGGCCGTGGTGGAGTACTCTCTCGGTCGGCATCGGCAAAGAGCTTAGAGCTTGCACGGTGGTCAACATTGTGGCTTCTCGCCGTCAATGACAGACATCCATGAGATTTACTGAGAACCTAGGTTGTCTTTGAGATAGAATGGAGATGGGGAAAGCTCATGTGGGTCAGATCTAACCGAGACGGTGACGTGGCAAACGCATCTCGGGGTCGGGAGAACGGGCCGAATGTCATTTCTCATGCATCAGTTTTGTTACAATAGATTTTCGTACAATGCCCATTCCTCAAACCAGATTCGATGGATACTCAAACTCCTCCAACCCCACAAAGTTTTCCTTGATGCTGCGCGCACTCACGAATCGGTAGAAGATAGCCATGCTCCCCGCTTTATCGTTTGTCCCGCTCGCGCGGCCGCCGCCAAATGGTTGTTGGCCAACGACCGCGCCCGTGCACTTCTCATTGTAGTACACATTACCAGCGGCGTGACGCAGCTTGTTCGTTGCTTGGATCAGAGCTTGGCGTTCCGAAGCGAAGCTACAAGGAGATGAGCTACGTATCGGCGGGAGTGGGGTCCGGCACGTACATTGCACCGGTCAGGGCATACTCGGACGTTGTATCGATGAGGTCAAGGGTTTTGTCAAAATCATCATCTTCATACACGTAAACCTGTTAAATACTCTCGTCAGCACGGATGGGCGCGAAGAGACATCAAATGATGCCTCTCACAGTGACAACGGGGCCGAAGATCTCCTCTCTCATAGTGATAGAACGGGGGTCCTTCGTAAGAATGACAGTTGGTTGCACGAAGTACCCTTTGGAATCATCGGCTGGGGTAAAATGATAGAGATGTGAGAACTGATATGAAACCGTAAGACAAATGGGCGGCGCACCACTTCCACCAATCAAGATCTCTCCACCTGCTTCTTTTGCTTTCTGGATGTACCCAGCAATTTTATCGAATGCGGGCTTTCCACTGGGAGAAGAATCAACAACGTCGAAGCGACTTCGCCAATCCAACGCACATAACTGGACCCAAGAAGTTGCTGAAATCCTGCGGAGGGCCAACCTTGATTTTCGCGATCTCCTCGAGGAAACGGTCCTTGAAGCCGCTCCTCCACAGTGATGCCGACACGTACAGCCTTGAAAGAGCCGAGCATTTCTGGCCCTGGTACTCAAAAGCACCACGAACGGACTGCAGCACCGCATTCCTGATTTCCGCAGACTTGTGGATCACATGGAAATTTTTCCCGCCTAGCGTATGTCTTGAAACATCAGCGTTTCATCCCTTTTGATTTTGCTCAAGCGTGACAGGAAGGGGACCCACCAGTCTCGCCAACGATGCGTGGATAGCCCTTATACTTGTCGACATTTGCGGCGATGTCCTTCCAGAGCTTTTTAAATACAAACGTGCTCCCCGTGAAGTGCAACGCAGCAAAATCGCGATGCGCAATCGCCTGCGCGACGACTTCGGGGGGCGGACCCGGCACGAATTGGATGACACCGGGGGGTACGCCTGCTTCGGTGAGAATTTGGTACACGAGGTAGTTTGAATACGTCGCTGCGGGTGACGGCTTCCATACGACAACATTGCCGACGAGGGCGGGTGCTATGGGCCGTAGTGAGAAAAACAAACCAATGAGAAAATTGACGATACGGACTGCCTGGAAGATTTCCGCCGATGGCGGTGAAATTGAATGGCGAAACCGCGAGGACGAAGCCTTCGAGAGGGCGGTACTCGACGCGGCTAGAGAAACAAATAAGGCACGGTTAATGTGCACACGGAAGGATTTCTACGGACTTCCATGCACCTCCAGAATTCTTCGGTGGTTGCTGAGAGTAAAGCTCTTCAACATACTTCACCCCAAAGCGGAAAAAGTCCGCAAGCTAGAAAGAAGTAACATGAACGGTCATCGTTGACGCCCCGACCCGCCATTCAGATAAGAAGCAACTAGCCTCCGCGGCAGCGTCGATCTCCGCTTGCCATGCGTTCTTCCCTTGACCGAGGATGGTAGCAGCCAAAAGTTTATACCGATACTTCTTGCTGATCAGGTCCGCGGCCTTGAGGAATATGGCCGCGCGGTCGCCCCACGGCAAGGCCTCCCACGCGGCTTTAGCGGCAAGGGCTCCGTCAATAGCCCGCGCGACGGTCGCCTCGTCCGCCTCATGGTACGTGCAAAGGTGTCGCGCGTGGTCGGAAGGGATCAATTGCTTTGCGAGCTTTCCCGTCTTGACCTAGAGGCGCTTCAGTCGCTGTGGTCAATGGTCAAGCTCGTGTGGCTGAAACGCACTCGCTCCCCATTAATGATGATCGGGACCTCGTACGGGAGCTCCTGCTCCATCTGAGCAACTGCGGCCTGCAGAGCCGCGCGCTCCGGTGAGCCAGGGGCATAGGTTTTCTGCAGGAACAACCGGTGTTTAGAGACAAACTGGGCTAAGTCGATCAGAAGAGTGTACCATGGGTTCATTCTCGACGGCAGGTACTTTGAAGGCTCCCAATTGTGGGGACATGGTGGCAAAGACGACAAACGCAAGTGTGCGAATGGAAGTCTGAGTTCCGCCCGTCGAGTCTCATTTTAAAGGTCTATCTAATCTGATTGGCCACCCCATTGTGTTCTCAAGTGTATGCTGCTCGAAAACATTATCGTTGCTGTATTATGTCTGGTGCGGTACAATAGTTGCTGTATAGTACGATAAGGGTGCTACATACATCGTCCGATTGTCCGAGTATTCATAGATAGTAGGATATATACTGTGCAAATGCAAGAGAACGATTTACAAAACCGACAAGTGTGCAAACCGACAAGTGTGCGTGAACGCCAGAACTAAATAAATAAAATAAGTAAAAAAAAAACATTAGATCGTCGAAGGCAATGCGTCGATCTTCGCCTTCAAAGTGTCCAGAAAGATATACGACTCAAGGATGCTTCCAGGACACTGCGGGCAGCCCGACGCATGCGCACACTGCATGAGGAATTTGAGCGAGAAAACAACGTCAGACGTCGGCCTGCTCCGCAGCTCCTCCCCCGCCTGCGCCACAAATTCGCCCCACCACTTCGGCGGCGCGACGGCGTTGTACTGCGAGCCGTTACACTGCATGCAGCGCAGCCCGTCGGGCGCACAAAGGAGCTGCCGCGCCCCGTCCCCGCGCCGCCGGTGCAGCTCGAGCAGACGATGGTACGCGTACGCGGAGATATGGCGCAGGTCCTCGCAGAGGGGCGCGTCGAGCACGTGGACGCGCAATGTGTGCTTCGACGCGAGCTTCGCCTCTTCCTCCAGCTCGAAGCGCGACGCGATCGCGAATACGCGGACTGGCGCCGTCTCGAGGAACGCCGGGGAAACGAGCAGCACGCGGAGGCGGTCCATGACCGCAGCCATGTCGTATTTCGACGCCGCGAACATTATGAGCACCAGCATGTCGAGGGTGGGCAACTCTGGATCTGGCACGGGATAGAGAAAGCGGAGGAGCGGATCGAGCACCGCGGCGGGTTCTGCGACGTCCAGAACAGGTAACCGTTCCGTAGAGTCACATTCGGGTTGGGGTAAGGAAAACATAGTTTGGAAAAAGGGAGACCCGGCGCGAAGAATACACCGGTGGACCCTGAAATCGGTTGGTCGTGCGTCATCGGTCCGTAGGATGATGTCAGCATCTGGAGAGCTGAAGAAGGACTCTGGAGAGGGAGACGAGAATATCATGATGGTATGGGGGTTCAAACGTTCAAGGATTGTCTTTGACCGCAGCGACTATGGTCCTTTTGTACATTTCACTCAAGCCTGATAGCCCAGGGCAGACCAATTGAGTAATGGATGCACAGGAAGCTGTGACTCGGAAAGCGAGTGATAGAACACTGCATCTCCCTCCCAACCGTCACTTTTTGGGCGCATAGCGGTACAGTAATACTGCCAACAAGATCAGGCATCCTGGGACGTCTGTATATAGATGACACAGGAATACGTACTGCGCTTTTATTTAGCGCCTTCGATCACGAAACCGGTCAATTCGGTCACGATTACGGTCACGGTCACGGTCGCCACTCCGGGCCGTCCCGTGCCAATGGTCTCCGTCTCTGCTGTGGCTTCGCCTGCGTTGTCGGCGGTCCTGGGGTGACCTTGACCTTGAACGTCGGCGAGACCCTCGCTCGTCGCGGTGCCTCCGGGACGAGCCCTTTTCATCTGCAATATCGAACACCATCCCGTACGAAGGGCTCCCAGCGCGCCCACCATCCCGGTATCTATGTGTCGCTTCCAGATCATCACGACCGCCGAAGCCACCGCCACCAAGACCGCGCGCTTTCCCCCGGCGCCCACCCTGACTATCTCTGACGGGGTTGTTGGACCAAGTCCCATTGATGCGTGCCACCGACTGCGAGCTATGACAGGGTGGTTAGTATTTACGTTCACGTGCGGGTGGAATAGTGCCGCTCGTACAAGTCAACCCATATGCGGCGATCGTCCACAAGGACGTTTTGCATTTTGAAGTAAGCCTTGTTCATATGCCAATGCGTTGATCAGATCGAGCGAACCAAGTGAAATTGTCCACGTACCTGTTCGGCGTCTTCGCGCTTGTCAAACTCAATAAACGCGTACTGCAGCGAATCCCCGGTCTTTTTGTCTCGAATAACTTGACAACTCATGATCGGCCCAAAACGTGAGAAAATAAGCTCGAGATCTTCATCTCGCGTGACTGGATTGAGCTTGCAGACGAAAAGGACGTTTTCTGGCGGTCGTACATTGGCGAAGGGCAAGTCTCCAACCATCTCGAGTGTCAGGGCAGAAGCAGCAGCAGCTTGTTGGCGGCGCTGCTTTTCAGCTTCTTCCTCGGGCAGTTCTTCGAGGGGATCTTCATCTTCTGCGATGCGTGTCGAGTTGTCCAGGGGACGAGTGGGTGGAGAGTCCGGAACAACAAGCCCCGGTGGGTCAGGAAATGGATCCTCTGTGACGGGATCAGGGCGAGTCATCGGGACAAGAAAGGTGGCACATACCAAGTACAACTACATGTCGTATGCGGATGTCCTTGAACGGTCGCCCATCTTGGTCCACAAAAACCTCATTTATCTTATCCAGCGTATCAAGGCCCTCAACCACGTGCCCAAATACGGCGTGTTTCCCGTCAAGGTATTCAATGCCTTCTGAGAGTGTTATGAAGAACTGACTCCCACAACCACCGGAAGGCTGTCCCTTCAACGGATGGCGCAACGGCCATTGAAACGGTACCCTTTTTCCGTGTGCTTGAGACGAGGTACAATCTCAGGAGGGAAGTAACGAGGGACGTCGTCTGCTCCAGTTTGCGATGCTATGAGGGACCAGATAGATTCACCCCCGGTGCCAGTAGCGGTAGGGTCACCGGCTTGGGCTAAGAAATCTTTTGAAACTGCAGAAAAAGGGTAAGGTGGCCGGAACAGTAGATTGAAGCTTCCTAACGAACCATTGAAGAAGGCATTAAGGTTGTAGTAGTACACCTTACATAGTTTGAGGAAATTCTCGCAAGTCTTTGGACACGCTTCAACTTGGAGATCGATGACTATGTCTCCGAGGGATGTTTCCAGTAGAAGGGACATGATCGAAGTGGAGTCCAACGCAACAAAGTGGCAAACCTTGTGTCACGTGATAAAGGACTCAGCTCTGGAACGACTCGGACTTGGGAACAAGACTGCCAGTGGGAACTGGAAAATATTGTATGACCATCACAGGAAATGTCGCAGGGTCGGTATCGGTATTTAATGTAAGTTATCGACCTTGTAGGTGGTACATATTCTTACATGATAGCCCGACAATAACTCTGTGATCTCGGAAAGTCCTCTCGACGATGCAATCTGAAAGTGAGTCCACCCTCTGTAACCCTTGGCGTCCACATTTGCATCATGGTTGAGTAGCAGGTGCACGAAGTTGTCTTTCGAGGCTAAAAGAGACGATGCCGCTAGGTGCAACGGTGTCGGGTGTCTCCCATCCAGTGTGTCAACATCCACCCCATGTCTGAGCAGTAACTCCACAGTTCTTCCATTCCCCTTGGATGACTCTAGATGTAAAGGCATTGAGAGGGTGCCATCATGTGCGGCCACATCTGCCCCATGCTGGACCAACACCTGCACAATATCGGCTTTCTCGTCAGCTTTCTCGTCGACTCTCTTGTCGGACTGAGCACGTTGAGTGGCCGTGAGCAATAGTGACTCCACATACTGTCCACATACGTCAGCCGGTGCACAAGGACCACACGTTTTCGGCACTCGCCTGAGATGATGTCAAATGCAAAGGCGTACTGTAGCCCCCATCCCGTGCATTGACATCTGCCGGGCCAGCGTGCACGAGCAATAGTTGCACATTTTCATGAGGACAACGCCAAATGCGAAGGCCTATTGTCGCTTCCATCCCTTGCGTTGACATCCGCGCCATGCTCGATCAATACCCGCACAGTTTCAGGACTTTGTGAGGACGACGCCAGATGTAAAGGTGTTTCTTGTAGCTTCCATCCTTTGCGTTGACATCTGCACCATGCTCAATCAATGTCCACATGGTTTCGGGACGCTCTAAGGACGATACCAGATGCAAAGGCGTCTGGCGGTTCTCATTCCTTGCGTTGACGTACACTCCATGCTCGATCAACACCCGCACAATTTTAGCCCGCGCAGTTTTAGGACTCTGTGAGGATGACGCTAGATGTAAAGGCATATTGTGACTTCCATCCCTTGCGTTGACATCTGCACCATACCCAATCAATAACTGCACAATTTCGGCCCTCCCCCAGGAAGACGCCAGATGCAAAGGCGTTTGGTGCTTTTGATCTTTTAAGGTGACATCCGCGCCGTGTTCGACAAATGGACGTACAATTTCGAGGTGTCCATATAGTGACGTCAAGTGCAACGGGTTATGGTCGCTATTGCCCGCGACGTCGACACTTTTGCAACGTTTTTGCAACGCCTCAGGTGTCCATTCGCGTCTGCCAATCGAAGTGTCGTCTTATAATAGTTGTCCTGTCACGAATGCGCGTCTACACAGTGGTCGAGTAGTTACCGAACAATATCAACAAATCCTTCCGCCAATGCAATATGCAGTAGAGTCCAATCTTCGTAGCCCCTGATACCCTACGTCCGCACCGTGCTGATATAGTAGTTCTGCAATATCAGGTGTCCATGGCATAATGCTGGCTGTCACCAGTGGGCTGAGACTCTGACTGAGCGTAGCGTTCAGGTGCTGTGAGTGCTTAGTGATGAGATGTGCTGCCAGGTCACGGAATCCACACAGTGAAGCATAGTATAGAGGAGGTGATCCACGTGGGTTGCACGAGAAATACGCCGTGAACGCATTCCATCTTTGGTCAATGTCATACAACTTGAGCCACGCTTCAAAATATGATATCGTTGGGTCAAAGAGAGGCCGAATCCCAACTTGTAAGTGTGTCGACAGCTTCCCGAATAGGCATGGTCCACCCAGTAGCTTAGCAGCATATTTAGCCAGAGGAGGTCACTTGTGGCCACGGAATCGCTACGCCGTCGTCGGATCGGAGTAGGATTCCCTAAACAAGCCTTGGCGATGACGGTGTGTGCTGGCTTTGGAAGGACGCGAAAGGGTGAAATGTCTGTGCTTGAAGTAGCCAGGCGATCCGAGGTCAAGAATTCATTGGCCGAAATGTGCGAATTGGACCACGCGGTGAGAGCTATTGCCAACAACTGCAATCAGGCTGGAGCACGTAGACAGCACAGCTTCTTGCTGGTCTTTCCATCACCAATCCTCCCCCAGCTCCGGTACCCTTCTTTAGCTCCTTCAGGATCTGGCGCAAGAATCTCTACGAGCTCCTGGGCACGAAGTGGACGGATCGCCACAGCGAGGTATTGTAACAGAGATAAGCGTGATGTTGGTTGGCCGTCCCGATTTCCTTCAACACGCGCTCGTATGTCTCGTTCAACGATGCAGGAAATTTCTTTAGGATCCGCGGGATTTCTAGGGGGAGGCAACGTGGCAAGCGTTTCTAGTTGGCAAAAAACCCATGGGAACCTCAAATAAAACGAGCCAGAGTCACCAGCACCTTTAAATGCTCTTACATTCCATCAGCTCTTTCCGAGAGCGTCTTGATAATCATATCTCTATCTGCGTCCCTCCATCTTCTCAGGGCCCTGACTGAGTTAGAAGAAACCATAGATCTGACATATTCTGCGATATCCTTCTTTTCTCCGTTTCGTCGTGCAAAGAGACCGAATGAGACGATAAGGCTCTCAAGGGAGTCCCGGATATCGACCTCTAGACGACTTGTCGCGCAAATATGAAGACTTGGAAAGCGCATGCCGACAAGCTCTTTCACAAGGTCAAGGACCTGTTCGCGAGAAGACGGAATTCCAGAGGTATTGAAACACTCGTCGAGCGCATCCAAGACAAGATAAACTGAGCCCCGATCTGGAAGAGTTGGTATCCCCTTTAGGCAGCGTACCAAAGCGCTGTCATGGGTTGACGCGTGCCAATGTCATGTGCTTCATAGAGACGGGAGAGTGCGTCACAAAAGGGATCGAAACAAGCAGAAAGTTGGACAGGGAGTGAGGGGAGTAGATTGGCGCGAGATCTCTTGTCGATATTCCGAAAGTCGAAATAAAAATAAGCCATCGAAGCCGACCCTGCGTCACACAGTATAGTAATATCTTGGATTATTGCGGAACTGCTCAGTATTCTTGAGTTTCTTAGAGCTACGTGAGTGAAGGAGCGACTAACCATAGAATGCTCTTTCCAGGACTCGCTACGTAAGAGGCAGCTCATCAGACCATCGAAGCCACCAACGGGAATAAGAGGGACGCACATTTCCCGTGGTTCCGCAGAAGGGAACCGGCCACCTTCCATTTCTCAAAGACGTTGCCTTTGAAGAACCACTTCGTTGTCCCTTCGTGCTGGTATTCGCACGGGATTTTGTAATTTGTGGACAGATCAAGAGGAGATTGCCATTGTCGAAGGCGCTCTCGTAATTGCCCCTCTGCGATCGTATTAGGACTCGACCGTCAGCGAAAATGGGTCCGATTACGAACGCTTTACGTGATCCAGGATTTCTGCCGTTTGTTGGTCACCGTCGATGACCATTTGCACCTTTGCTTCGACCACTTTGACTCTTTTTGTTGACGTCTTTCACTTGGGCCCCGACGCCTTGGACTTACTCGTCGACCCCCCTCATTTTCTTGTCGATGTTGTGGACAACCTTCAGCACCTCCGCATTGGCCGTTCGGGCCTCTTCGTTCGTCGTCTTGTCTAGCCTTTTCAGACCATCCTCCAGCTTCCTTATTCCCGCCACCTTCTTTAGAAAATTTCTAATTATATGCTTCGAGCGACCTAATGTGAAATATAACCTCACTTGCTCGACTACTTCATTTCCTTTGTAGTGGCCCCAAGGATACCCAGGACCTCGATCTTGATCTTCGTCATCATGTCCGTCATCGCTAGTGTCGGTGGGACGTCGGCATAAATTTTAAGTCTTTCGAAAGAAAATTTCAACGCACTCGAAGACTTCGATGAAGACACCTTGGCTTGCTTCGACGTCCCTAGCCGCCTATGAACGTATATGAACCTCCAATGTCACAAGAGCCAGCACGAGTGAAAAAGGCCAGGGCACTCACCAAGAGTAGAACACCCGCGCCAGAAAAAATAGCTTTGGCGGGAGAGAGAAAACCTGTCGGAATCTGCATAAGAGCGATATCCCCGACAGATAGATTGTCATTTACCAAGCACACACTTCGCCGAGTGTCGCAGAAAGTGTACACAGAACGCTGATAGTTGGATTAAGCCAACTTATCAATCTCTCGTCGCCGCTCCGAGATTGGATGAACTGGTCGACCTGGCCCTGAAGTGTGGTCAGAACGGCCGTGGGAGAATCGCATGCGAGGAGTTGGCCGGCGAGAGAGGAAGGACGGTAATATCTTGTTTGGTCGTTTTTGGTATGGCTTGAGAGCTTTTTCAAAAATGACCTCAAATTGGAAGACGCTGTCTTGGACATCGAGCTAGAAGGGGGAGATTGACTCATGTTGGAGAATGTCAGAAAGATGGCGGAAGGTACGCGCACGGCCTCTGCCCATGGAAAGTTAGGGAAGGCGCATGGAAGGCGTCTAGGTATTACTGGATATGGACGATAGTCGCTCAAGGAATCAACGTTAATCAACGTCCATAGAGCGAGAGCTAAGGGCAAGCGAAGGCAATGACATCCGACATTCCCAGAAGTGACGGTGGTAGCACATGTCCGGATCATCGGTCTGTAGCCTCATACAAGCCAGGCTGAGCGAGATCGAGACATCTGTTCACCGTCTGTGATAATTAGCGCGTTTTCTCTTTGATGTCTCCTGACGCAATCTTTGATTACGGCGAAATGCATCGACGGGAGTTGATCGTGAGGATAGGATGCGCTGGCACGCTCAACGAAGACTCTCCAAATGAGTTGTAAATACATAATCAAGGCCTGGTGGTGTGAGAAGCGGACCAGAGCTAGGAGGCACCCGTGAAGGCAGTTCAGGTTAGAATCGAGTCCTCGGGCGTCAGAGGCTATAAGGTTTATTGAGTCAAGGAGACATGGGAAACGCCTCCGCGCTCAGATTACCTAGTCGGGTTTCCGGTGGCACCTGCAACTTATCCCAGACTCGGACTTCCAGAGTGATTAACATCTATTTCTGTAACTTTGATAAAAATTAAACGTTAACCAAGAGAAGAGACGTTCGCTATCATGTGAAAGCGACGCAGACGTGGCTACTCCGTGACCCAGAATGGGTCGACCTCAACAGAAACTCGCTCTACTCAGGCTTATCTCCCACAGTTCGAGTCGTAAGCCAAGGGACTGTAAAGAATGGTAGGCCGGTATGCGCGACTCGCTAACTCGGACCATGCGCTGCGCTGCACAAAGAATTGCATTTAATTGACATGCCCCTAATCGATAGTGGGCTGCACTTCTGCGTGTGGAGTGTGGAGATGACAGCTAACTACACAGTGACAGACAAGGTATTTAAGCGCCAAGAAAGGGCATTACACGGCCACCAATGGCATACAGTACTATTTCTAGGCGCTCATGTGGTAGTCTCGCAAAAGTGATCCGAATAAATGAAATATCTTCAAGGTACACTCAGGTGACCTCCAATCGGATATCTAGTCTGCGTCGAAGAGGAAATAGAGGATCCGATCAGGTTATCTTTTCGGGCGTAAACCCAGAACTGATAGGCTCCTTGGAAAGGCGGCACCACATGACCATAGCGGTGGTTGAAAGGGCTTATCCACTTCACACACTATTCTCAAGATAAATTGTGCATACAGCGTATACACGTTCAGTGGAAACGCGAGACACTCGTGGTGGAAGTGGAAAACGACAGCTGCACATGGTTCAGCTTACAAATCATCACGCATCGTCTCAGATGGGACTTGTTTGCCTCAGTGCCTCTTTCTCAAGATCCGCGAGTGCTACGACCTCGGCTTTGATAACCCCCATTGATGGTAACTTGATCACAATATCACACGCTATATCAGCTTCTAGTAGATAAATTTAGCTGCGATCCGATATCTCTCCCGCTTCCGGACAGCCGCAACCGCTCAGCCGCGGGTTTGCTTGCATAGGTCCGAGTCCGTAACTGTTGTATACGCGGCCAGCTTCGCCTTGGGAAACCCGAGCTGCAGTGGGATCATGTCCATACCAAGGACGTCCCGCGCTGCGTAGGCAAACCTAATTCTGCGCGTTGCGTTGCTTGCGAACGAATCCGCAGTTGAAATGCTCGAAAGCTCGAACAAGACCGAGCAGGCAACTCAGTTGTAATATACACTGTGCAAGCAAAAGGGGAAAGGCAACGAACGAATCCCAATATACAGCACTGTGTCTCTCGTGGGTGTATCGTGGGTGGCACATTATTAGATAAGTCTGATGAGCTAGCTTCAACTTGAGCCATTAGCGGTCCTTCTTGACTTGCTCATCCTCACTTTTAAATGGTTCAGTTACAAAACCTCGTTGATATGGGAGAGGAAGGCTTACCCTTCATCATCACTCCGCGAGTCCTCGGCGCCCTCGCCCTTTAATACGCGATATGCTACTCCAAATATCAGGTACGACCAGATGCTCTGAATTATCTATGACGGAGAGGAATAAATTGCGTTATAAATTGGGGGTGAACGAGCGCGCTCACCTCTAAGATGACGAGAAGGACAACAAGGGTGGTGTGTACCTCCTTCGTGAGCCAGTAGCCGCGCTCGAACTCGCCAAATTCCAGTTGTGTCGTCACGCCCCAATAGGCTGATGCGATGACTTTGCAGAACAGTACATGACGCGTGACAAACCAGGAGAGCATCCACCACACAAACATTACGTCACATGCGATCTGGTAAGAGAGGTACCGCAGCATTTTGGCGACCTTTGAGAGATGTGTGTTAGCGTTCAATCAGGATGTCCGTGGAATGAATATATTACCGGAAGAAAATGTCACACCAATCCATGAGTACCATGATCAAACACCCAACGCGCGTGAAACCGTAATAGTAACTCCCGACGATCAGACTGATAGTGACAACGTGGTGAGCCATCATTTGCCAGTGGTCTTTGCGTCGGGCCTCGGCATTGAGAAGAAGAACGGCGTGAACGTATAGGGAGATCTGCATCAGGTAATAGAACTTGACGATACCAGCAAGTGGTACGTGAGGGTATCTAGCCCAGAGATTGGAAGGAAGATAATAATGAATGTACTGTGTCGTAAAGTGAGCAAACGTTTTCCGAAAAGGGATGAGATAAGAAAAACGTACCATCCCTAGTGACCATTGAGTCGTATAGTAAATGACCTGCCACCCTTGCTCTGCGAAGCGGGTGACAGAGTGGCGAATTCGACGCGCCGCAGGCGAGTTCTCGGGAGGGCGGTCCGCGATGAGCTTCTCCACGCTACTATTTATGGCAACAGGTTCGTTGACTTTGCTGTTAGCGTCGTAACCAACACCATTGTTTGAGCTCGGTTTCGAATCTGGAGTGGAGGAACCAGACTTGAGAGCCCGGCGACGACGCCAGTCACGGGCAAGCTTCCAATGAGCAAATGGCTCTAACACGAATACACGAGCAGCATCACGGAGGATGGCCATGATAGCTATGAGTGTGACGATAAGGCAGACATCGCGGTAGCCGATATCGTGATAGGAAGAGTCGGGGAACGAGTCGGGATTAAGGGGAGGGTCGACAGAGTAAGAGAGGGTGACGAAGGGCACCAGGAAGGAAGGGAGTCGCTTAAGGTCAAAAAATAGTCCATGTATCAGGCTTTGGAGGGTACGTCGACGTGTCAATGGTCATGAACAGTCAAGAAGACCGAGGGTCAGGTTCAAAAACACGATGAACACTGTGAAAATTTCGTGATTAAGGGAAGGGGGTCAGGGCAAGAGAACATGAAGTTACTGACACTCTAAAACACCTAATCTGAGACCTGTCTGAGGTGCCGGGTTAGCAGATGAGGCGCTCAGAGACTTTAGGGGGGTGAGAGTACTTATGTACCGTGAGCAAGAGCGCGGAAGAGCAGAGTGACCTAGAGAACTGTTCGCCAGTGGCCAGGGGCTGCCCCTGGCCAATATATTGTTATTACATTTATTATTTAATTATTATTTAAATTATTTTGTGACATGAACGTGTGCAGACCGTGGGAATCACAATAGCCACAAGCAGGGTCACGCGTTGGTCAAACGTGCACGGATCTCCTCATATCCTCATGGCCGAGACGATCCAGCCGAATACAACTCTTTACATCAACAATCTTAACGACAAGATCAACAAAGATGAAATACGCTCACAGCTTTTCGCGCTTTTCACTACTTATGGAAAGCTTATCGATGTTGTCGCAACTAAGACACCAAAAATGAGAGGTCAGGCCTTTCTGGTCTTTACTGATCTCGCATCTGCGACCGCCGCATTGCGTGCATGCGATGGAATGGCTTTCTATGACAAACCTATGGTTCGCTTTTTTAAAATATCTCGTCGTGTCTTGTCACTTACACTAGGTCCGTTCGTAGCGCATCTCATATGCAAAATCCAAGTCTCATGCGACTTTGCGCCGTGAAGACCCCAACTTCGTCCCCCCTAACTTTGCCCACGCCTCTTCTGCGAAGCGCGTACGTGAGGCAGAGGAGTCGGATGTGCGCGCCAAGCGCGAGAGAGCAGGGGATGAGGACGGCGAGGAGATGGACATCGATGATGACGATGAGGCGGGCCCCCCCGCTCCAAGTACTTCTAACAGTATGTCGAATATTTTTACTATGCTTAGTTACGGAATAATTTTACAACCTCTTGCTCATCCTGTCCATTCAGCACAAGCGCAGCCTTCCAACAAGTTATCATGTTCGAACCTCCCACAGGAGGTTACCAATGGTGTCCTCGCGGTGCTATTTCAACAGTACGTTGTGCTGCGTTACTCTACCCTACAGCTCACTCAAAAACATCCAGATACCGGGGTTTTCAGACGGCGCAAGTCAAACCGTCTCCCAAACCCAACGCTGCTGGCGAAAAGGTCAAAACAGCGGAAGTTGTCTTTGAGAACGCGCAGCTGGCTACGGTTGCAAGACAGATGCTAGATGGCTTCCAGCTCAAGAAAGGATGGAACATGGCGGTCACTTTTTTACCATAGGCAGGTGTTGTGGTCTGACCTTTGACATCTATGAAATCAATCACACTCCCACTATCTTCTTTCAACTGGCCTGTCAACTGTATTCTCGTCTCGGCCCTGGAAGTTTGGAAATCCTACCTCAGGGCTAACACTGGTGTTAGGTGCACTTGCTGTCTTTGGCCATCTAGTAAGTACCTTCGGATTCGAAGCGCTGACCTACTCAATGTAAGCGGTATGCGCCACCCAATTAGAACGTAAACTGACTATGGAACTTCGTCAGCTCAAGACTTCTGACTTGCGGCTTGTCTGTAAGTAGGGGTTTGGGCTCTCTTGACTACATTCATCCAACTGAGCTCGCCCATGTACACGCGCGGCGCATATAAATGGGCATCATGGGACATCATTCTCATTTTGACCTACTTTAGTGAGGTCTATCCACGCAGTTAATCCACCTTCACTCATTGTGCCTGATACTATCTGCGGCAATTCTTCCTCCAAGCCTGATAGTGTTGAAGCTCCGCGAAGACCCGCGGCAGCCCAGGTGCGAACATCCGTTGGCCAGCGAATATCGTGGACCACACGCCCACGAAAGGGGCAGCAACGTGACGCCGGCACATGATCATGCCTCATTAATTTCGAAAATACCAGAGCTCGCAACCACCTCGATGAGACAATGGATAAGCATCACTACTTGCTTGTGGAGCACCGTGACTCCCACAGCGAACTCAAGAACTCCGCCACCTCGGGTAGAGCCGCCCACAACTGTATGTCACACGCGGGAATGAGCGCGATGGCTCCAGCTGACCTGAAGTACATTCCGAGCTTGGGAACGTTTCATCGCAGAAGTATCAACGGCGGCTACTCACGAATTGCGTGATTCAAGCGCAATCATGACGCCTCCGACAGGTGAACTGCGAAAGTAACTTCTCTATCATACGTCCCTCGACGAAGGCGGGGAGCCGGATCTTGCGGGCGCACTCGACTCCGTCTGCATTGGACAAGTCAGTTGTCACCATTCGTTGTGCGTGTCCCCACGAGGTGTCGTGCATAGGACTTTCACTCGCAACCATCACAGAGACTAAGGAGAACTATTGCTCACAGCACCTACCGGCCTTGCGCTAATCCGACGTGCCTATGACCGGGTGACCCCTCCAGTCGTCTATTTATTATTCCCCGGGCGCCGACGCTCATCAAAACTACAGTCATCTTGTGGCCTGATGAATCTGGTGTAACTATACACTCTACAGTCTATCACACATATGACCTCTCCCCCATATCTAACCACGGATTGATTGAGCACAATCAAAGGGGTGTAGAAGTTATATCGCCGCTGCCGTCAGGGCTTGTTTTGAAAGTCCGTCAACTGACGCCGCTGGTTCCACCTGACTTTGGTATCGACCCTCGTTTGGCGCTGAGAACGGTTTCACCGCGTGCTTTAGACTCTGGGGACAGAGCCAGTTACGCCTGACAAAACGAGCCAGTCCAAGTACTGGAGGGATATATTGATTGTTCATTTCCCGCTTACTGGGCGTGCTGGTGTCCTATCAGTTGACCGGGAACGCCATGCCGAGCGCATAACACCCTGGGCAACGTATGACTCTCATTCTGTTCCGCCCCTGCTACTGTATTCGATGTTTTCACCTGTAATCTCCGGACCGCCGCATTGGCGTCCACCATGTGTGCTCTATTCATTACCTCAACTTTTGAAGCGGAGTTTGTTCTGTGCGGCTTGCAAGGTGAGCGCCTGTTGGGAGCCAAATTGTATTCGCCTTCTGGCTAGATACTGAACCCCTCTTTCGAAAACCCAAGTCCGCTTCTCGTACTCCGAAAGATCCTCGCTTTCCACACGTACCTTTCATGACGCTCGGTGCCACCTGCAATCGGTACACGTGCTAGCCCCTCGCCGAATTGCTGGCAATTCCTGGCCCCCGAAATTCCGTTTATTCCCTTTCTTCACCGGACCACCTGCGCATTCACTGCTGTAGGGTTCTATCGGGGTTTCTGGTGCGGACGTGACGCTGCGTGCTCCTTGTGAAGACAACCCCAACTTGGAGCTGTCTTGTCGCGTCCCAACAGCTGTAGGTCTGACATTCCTAGTCGTCACGGCGTTTTATCTTCACGTTTCCCAGACGCTGTGGATGTCGGGGTGTAGGATCGTCGAAAACAGATACGACTTTACGCGATGATTGTCTTCATCAGGGTTGTCTCTGCTTGGAAAATCGCATTGCAGCGAATGGTATTTAGAGGGTTCGGAACGTATCCCAAGACTTCACTCTGAACTCACTACGAAAACTAACAACAATACAATGGAACCTGGACCTGGTAGGTGCATGTTCTTGGTGTCAGCGAACTCTCACAAATGCTCGAAACTTCAGCAGCAGATCCCGTCGTTGCTTTGAATAATCTGTTGCAAAGCAACACTGGGGGCAATATCCGCCACGAGCTCAGTTGGACTATGACCCAGGAAGGCCCAAACAATCAAGCCGTCCATCGTGCCATCGCTAACCGTAGGTACAATTCAGTTCAATGAAATGCAAGCTGGCTAAACGCACCTTCGCTTTAGTCCGCGGCGTTACTCTTGGAAGCGGCCAAGGTCTTTCCAAAGGCCTCGCGAAGCGTGCGGCAGCGGAGCAGGCTTTGGACTATCTTGCTGACCATGGGATCCCTGAGCGTCAGGGTGAGCCCTAACCCGAGCTCTAAGGGAGAAGGAGAATGCCTCTGGCTAGGAAATATCGAGTTTGTCGTTTGAATTGATGTGAATGATACTTCTTGCTCTGACGATGCCTGAAAACGCCCCTACTGAGGACGGCATTTAAAGAAAAGGTAATTCGATATTGCGGCTAGTAATTATCACCCCGTTTTTCGTTTTGCTCATCTCTACTCACCATATCTACGACGCGATGATATACTGCCTGCTGACCTTTCCGGCTATACTCGCATTAATGCCTCTGAGCAAGTATCGACAACGTGGACATTATTGCCATCCTGATCTTCTCACAGACACCGCTCTCTTAGAGGTTGTGCTTCTCGCCCGTGCCGAGCAACTTCCTCAAAGGTGTGCCGCCAGCATTGCAGGGGGACTTGTCATGGGTGGCTTGACCTAAATGAGGAACCGCGGCCAACCGCCCGGACGGCGTACCAACGGAACGCCGGTAGCGGAGGGAGGAGCGCCCTTTGTGGAACGCCCACGAAATGCTAGTAAGTTACCCTGCCACCAAAGGATACCGCAAGCCGACACCGCATAAGCACCGAGCCCAAACCGACAACGCCGTGTCTTCACTAACATTCCGAACACTTCGCTGTTGACGTCGCACCGCGAGGCTAGCCACGAGGCATCTCTGTAGACTAGGGGCATCGGACCCTCGCTTGTGTCGTATACAAGGACCCACTAGGACCTTCGCCTTGCTGTAGCACTACTAGGCTATGGAAAACCACTTTAGCCGCCTTCTCTCGGCTTCACGCAAATCCCTATGCATTACTTATAGCAGGAGCCAGGTCGTGACTGTCTTCTGCCTCGGTATCCGCCGCTCTATATCGATCATCTTATCTTTATTTTTTTTTAAATGTTAATCTGAGGTCCACGGCTTACTCACACACCTAATCGCGGTCGTGTCCTCACACAATGATGGTCGCGAGTCCCGCGCGACCCCCGGCCGCGCCACGACCAGATTCCCCGTATGGAAATAGTGCCGTCCGCCGCCCTCGCAACGGGAATATGCGCCTTCCTCGTCACGACCCGTTTGACCAGGGAAGGAGACCAGATCAGATAGGACATGACGGCAGGCTGTTAAACTTCCCCCGACCCCACCGGTCGCTTGCTATTTTGAACCCACTAATGTGCGCCCTGAGATACGGAGCGCCATCATGTAGCCTGGACCTTAATAGTCTGTCAATTTGTCCTGCTGGAATTTTCGTATCGTGTTATCTTCTGGCCCCGGAATTTTACAGCCTCCCTGTGTCCATGTAAGGACCAGCGTAGCGATTTATCAACGCTAGGTGTCTGGATCGCCGAGGGGTATTGGGGGGGGGGTTCGATCTCCGTGAGTCGAGCCGCATGTGATGCGCGAGGCTGACAGGCGTTGGTTGGCTGTATCGCTCTGACTTGATTGGCGCCTGAATTATACCCTGTAAGTTGGGGGGGGGGACTACGACGTTGAACTTTTTGTGGTTGTTTGCGGATCAACCTCGCAGGGTCGGCTGGGCATCGCTTCGTGTCCAGTAACGTATCCTGTTGCCTCTATCACGAAGTTGACTAGGGCGAGATCTGCCAGTGTGTCTGGAGAGCCCGGAAAACCTCCGTCTTCCGTGAACGCACGCGGGGCAAGTAATGAGGGTGTACCAGGGTGTTCCTTTCCACAGCGCGGAACGTTCGGGGCTTTCGTTCGATTGAATTAGAATCCATCGCGAAATGCCAATAGTGTATATACAGTTCACTGCATTCCTACTAACTCAGCTTCGACACCGGCCTAGATTAAACTGTCTGTTGCAGCGTTGCCGTTAATTACTTCTCTACGCCGCCGACACGTTGTCTATTGAGAAATCGGGAGGGGGGGGGGGAGAAATGTCTTCGAAACTGTGTCTGACAAGAGGGATTTATCTGCTTGCTTTTCCTCACCTTCAGATAGCAATAGCGTGTGCCAGCGCAGACTCGGATTACTGTACAGTAACGAGCGCTTTCTTGGAAACGCAGACACGGCTCATAGTCGGCGATACCCGTACACGTCAAAATGAGAATTGTTCACGGCCCGGCACGCACAAAATCACCGGTTGGCGGTCACGACTACAAGGACCCTTGACTAGCGTTTCGCCCAGTCCTGGGGTCATTCCATCTATCAGATTCTATCTTTGACACCCGTTTTCCTTTTGCCTCATCTGTTACGATAACAAACCGATCGACCACTTGCCAAGCCTTGTCCGACTTTTCACATCTGCATTCGCGAATCTCGGTGTGTTTTGGTCCTTTTAGGAAACAAGGGAACAAACCTTTCTTGCGCCCCTTGAGGGGCGTTGACCGGAGGCAGCACTGAAACTCGAACCGGGCCGGGGGCAGAGTGTCCATGTGTTTCAGTAAGTATCATCGCCTACGGTTAATTTGCTAACTCGGAGCAAGGGGTCAATCGAATATACAAGTCGTTGTCACGAATTTGTTTCACATTTCTCACAGATCTTTGAATATCTCAGACGCAGATGCACGAACGCACAAACCCGGTTTAGACCTTACCCTGCAATTTCTTCAAAATCTCTTCGGCGAGTGGCTTGGCAGATGCAGGGTTCTGCCCGGTGAATAGGTTACCGGAATGCACAACCTTTACCTGGAGAGGAATCTCTTAGTCAAGGGGTACCGCGAGAAGTGACGAAACTCAATACGAACACAGAATATTTTATCCGCCTTCTCGTATGTCCCGCCGAGCGACTTGATGCGATCTTCGAGTAGGAAGGGCACGTCCTGAAAGTCTTCATTGTGGTAACCATTTTTTGAATAGTATTGACTTGCTTACATCCACCATACCAATTTCTTTTTCTTCATCGTTGGAGAAACCAGTCACGACCTTACCGTCGAAAATGGACTTTCCATCCTCTCCCGTGACACCTACGATGGCACTTTACAAATCCCTTCTGTCAGACGTCATGGGAGCAATAAAGTGACACTTTGTAGCTCACGCAGTGCCATGGCATACGGCACCGATGACCTTCCCGGCGCGGTAGAACTTAAAAGCGATTTCAGTGGCCAATTCTTCGAATGCGATTGGGACGTACTTTGTTTGCCAACTCAATGTTCACCTCGTCTTTCGCGAGATCGATCACAGGTCCATGTCCACCGACGTAGAATATCGCCAAGTAATCAGAAAATTCGACTTCGCTCAGAGGCTTTGCGTTCTCTAGAAGAGCTTTGGCGGCAAGATCGTCGTTCAAGAAGCGTTTGCTCTCTTCGTCGTCTTTGGAAAACTGCCGAGAAACCAAGACCGTTATAATCATATACAACCGCAAGGATGAGCTAGAATCACCTCGATACTATAAGGATCCACCGGGGGGTTCGGTCCACCGGGGGCGGCAAAATCGATGGGGAAGTGTGGGGAGAGGACGTAGTACGGATGGGCTGCCTCGGGAAGGAACCACCCCTGTGAAATGTATTCAGTGTATATTCAGAGCGACGTAACGCGTTGGTTATATTACAGTTGGTTTTTCTTTGAGAGTCTTTGGAGCAGAACTCAGGACAAAGAGTATTCGCGACATGATGGGAAATCACAGAACCCGCTACGCTACCGTGGCCCCTGTTGATGCGTATGGGAACCATCACGCTTAGATCGCGTACGTCATTGAAAGAAACTTGGCGCTTCTTAGTCATAACACCAACGCAGTAGTTTCTTTCACGACGTTGTAAAAGCCTACTGTGGTGCGAGTCTCCAGCTCAGGCTTTGATTCTATCTTGAATTCATCCAGGATTGAGCGCTATATTGAGCACCTGAATCAAATTCTGTTCTTGCAACCGTACAATAGCTACTACAGGCACCAGCGTGGGAACCGTGGTCGTAGTCACATGTTGCGCTTACCAGGGTAAATGGAAAGCGATAAGCGATAATCTTCGACTTGACCATCATGTCCACCTTCTTCGGCCTGTAAGTGCTTCAATCATCATCTTCAACTCGGATTGATATGCCATTTGACAGAGGCAAGACGCGCACTTTCAAACCACGCAGAGACATACCAGAGGGCACGAAGCAGTATCAACTTAGGAAGTATGCTGAGGCTACCCTAGTACGCTCCTGTTTTATGCCCAGCAACATGAGGTGTGCAAGGATTGACACGGGAAAGGGTTCCGGGAACCTGCGTCTTGCAGTCAAGCTCCCAGAAGGCGAGGATCCTCAATGAATGGCTCGCCGTGCACGGTGAGTCTGGCTGGCCTGCCTAGCACCGCATCAAAGGAGCGACGGACGTTCCAGCTGTCGATTTCTTCAACCACCTCAACATGCTCTACGGCACAGTGACAGAGTTCTGCACCCCACAGGAGGTTGGTCCTCTTACTTGCCTCAGGTCTGGTCCTGATTGTACGCGTCTCGTAGTGTCCAGTTATGTCCGCTGGCCCTCGGTGAGCTCCCATCTCCACTCGGTTCACCTAATAACTGACCATCGTAAATCAGGTACGAGTATCTTTGGGAGGACGGTGTGCGCTACAAGCGCCCCACGAAGCTTGCTGCGCCAGATTACGTCGACGCCCTCATGAACTGGGCCCAAAATATCCTGGACGATGAGGCTGTCTTTCCTAATACCATAGGTACGACTTCCCAATCTCCTATCACTCGATTTGCCTCTGACGAAGGCACAGGCGTCCCATTCCCTCGTACATTCAGAGACACCGTGCGCACCATCGTGCGACGACTGTTCCGTGTGTACGCGCATATATACAGCAATCATTTTGACCAGATCTGTGCTCTTGGGATCGAAGGTGCGTTTATTCGTCGCCAACTCGTTTCGCTGCTAACGGGTCGCATACCAGCACACCTCAACACAAGCTATCGTCATTTTTTCCTTTTTATCAACGAAGTAAGCTAATTCTACTCGCTGTGAAGAGCGTGGCTGATCTATGTGTAGTTTGATCTCGTGGATAAGAAAGAGCTGGCACCGCTAGACGAGTTGAACGAGGCAATCCTTGCTGAGGATAAGACCCGATGAACATCCCCTATACCCAGATCCGCTGACATAGCACCTTATAGTTGTACTAGCCTTGCGTCCGTTGTTTCCAAATTGGGGGACTGGCATGTTGACAGACTGATGATCAGAAGCCTACGGACTGTGATTGTCTTTGCCTTGGCATTTGTGCTGGTGTCACGTGATTTTAACAAACAACACAAGATGTATGGCCCCACTAGCACTCCATGGCAGCGAACGTCGTTATCCTTGACGTACCCGGCACTTCACGTTGATGGCCAATGCTCAATTGAAGAGGTATGAGACAACCCGGTCAACAGGTGTTCCAAAGTACCTGATTTGTGGACGGAATCACCTCTCACGATGAAGTCGGAGGAGGATCCCGCTGTACACCTGGTTACTTCAGACGGGACTAGCGTGGTCTTGGTTCACCAGAACTTGAATACGAACATTTATCGGACCAAGTCTGGCATGTCTGTGTGGGAGATAACTCTCGCTAGTCTGAATTTTACTCCATCAGACTTACTCATCCCACGCAAATCGCAGTGCCGAGATATTTCCCTCAACCCCTCCAGGCGGATCAACACGTGTTTCAACGATTGATACACAAGTGCAACAAACGTGTTTGTCTCCTTCCGTGTCAATCAAACATTGGGGCTGCGCAGGACTCGGTAAACACTTCCGCGTCGCTTGCCACGAACATGACACGGGCAAAGGGGAAACTGGGAAGCAAGGGTCCATGCCCGAGCGAACGCGGACACGTGGTTTGATGGAGGGCACGAGGCCGACCAACGTCACAAGAAAAAAAAGGAAAAATAATATGAACGTAAGCGTAAACGTAAACTGGGCCCCCTACCCAGATGCGTTCAGTCTTTTGTCCCCAAGAAGGTGCTCCGGACGAGCGATATGGAGGACCAGACATGGGCGCTTTTCTCGGTCCTAAGGGGGGGACGTGGACTGGTCCCTCGGTGATGGCGGCGCTAGCGGCGTTGTTTTCGGGAGGGGAAAAGAAAATGTGGGCCTCGCCTCGCCTCGCGAAAGCCGCGTGGTGGGCCGTACCGGCACGAGAACAATGCCATCATATTATTGTTTATCGGTCTCTCGAAGTATAAATTCCCTCCGCGGACCTTTCCACCTACTCTATCCTTCACACTACCACCACCCATCGTCCGCGTTCCCCTCTACTAACTCCGTCGAGCAAAAGACACTCTACTAAACCCAACTAACGATCATGTCCAGCGAAGATATCACGGTGCGTAGTGCTAGTCCCATGTCGAACCAATTAATGTTGACAACCTGTAGTTTCTTGTTCAGCCCGGAGACATCGTCACCGTCAACCACGGTGCATATGGCCGTCGCGAGGGCCTCGTCATTGGCTCCCACTACGACTACGCCGTACGTCACCTTCCTTTTCCGGTCGTCGACAACGTGCCCATCCTGACCTTGGTTTCGGGGCTTTGTAGGGCAGGCAAATAGTCGAGGTCCAGTTTGAGCCCGGAGATGTGTACCACGCGTGGTACCCTACCGTGACCCGCGTCAAGCGCACGATCTACACGCGACCCAAGCCCCGCACCATCGAGCGCCACGTCTACTGGTGATCTAGGCCTCCTCCCCCGGGGGCTCTTCGGATGGAACAATTCGTGTGTGGAACGCCACTATGGGAGAGACAGAGGCAGGCCCATTTACTGGACACAGGAGTGACAATCTCTACTGGGCACTCTCTGGTTCATCTAGTACTCTTTTTGTTTCCCGTGATTTCTTCTTCTTACAGTATCGCAGAGGACGAGGACTGTGTGTATCATTATTATTGCTAGCCTCATTTTCCGCGTGCGAAAAGTGATGTCTTAAACATCGGAATGCCATTATGCTTTCACGACGGATCCTTGTCTGCCAGAGTCTTGAACGTTTTTGGGAAGGAAGTTCGCATTATGCATACGGTAATGCAAACCCACAAAAAAAAATTACAGTGACCCAACTCGCAAAACATAAACAATTAGTTAGATAGCGAAGACTCGGAGGCGGTTCTATCTATGCCCGAAGATCCACCGTCCGAGGGAGCGATATCGGGGGCTCGTCCACCACAGGCGGCTCAGGTATGGGCGACAGCGCCTTGACGGGTGCCGCTAAGGGTAACTCGACTGCTGGAGGGGCGGCCGCGGGAACGTCGGGTTCATCAATCTCGAACGAGGACTCAGAGGGATCCACCACCTCCCCTTGCGCCTCCTGCTTCACCGGGCTTCCCCCAAGCACCTCATCCGGCCCGAGCGACACGCTCCGCACAACCCGCGCCTTGATCACCGCAGTCGGAGGAGGTACCGCGGCCACCACCACCTTCTCCACCACCTTCTCCTGCTCTAGTGGCCCATGTATTGCCGCTGGGCCTTCTTCGACCGCGCGATGTGTTTCCTGCGTCTTCTTCTCGTCTCTCGCTCCAGCTTCCCACGCATGCAGTCCTGCGCCAGTCCAAGACCGGCCCGACGCGTCCTCGCCTACCACCCGCTCGTAGTACAGCATAAACGCGCCCGCGCCCTCCTGTAGCACGGTCTCGATCCCAACCTCCCGCACCGCGTCGTCGCTCACGCGTAGCCAGCCCCGGCCCGGCGGCGGTGCGGCAGAGGGCCCTTCGTCCAACCGCGGCGGCACGACACGCCCCGCCCCGCGCGGCTTGCGCCGGAAGCAGACGTAGTGTCCGAATGAGTGCTGCCCGTAGTGGCACACTACCGCCGCGAGACGGTATAGCACGCGTGGGGGCGGAACCTGTGGTGTTTTGGGGGTTTTGGATGATGACGACGACGGGATGGCCAAAGAGGCCGCGGGGGAAGTGGAGGTGAGGGCGGCGGTAGTCGAAGGCATGTGTGAAGAGATGGGGATCGAGGGCGAGGTGGAGAGCATGCCCGAGGTCGTGTACGGCGTCAGGTCGAGCACTTCTGGGAAATGCACGCGTGCCGTATTTTTGGAGGCGTATGCGCCAAAATGGACGGAGCGATTGAGGTGTAATGCAAGTACGGGCGGGGGCTGGTTGCATAAGTTAGACGCGGAGTAATAGAATAAAAAAGAGAAAAGACTCACCCGCGCGACCATGGCCTGTTTCGTCGACGCCCGGGAGAACACCTTCTCCATCTTGACACCTTTGATGTCTTCTTCGATGCGTCCCTCATCGAGTGCGGCCTTGAGGCGCGTGGCGAAACGCTTGACCTCACGCACGCGTTTCTTTTTTGATTGCGACACGGTCGACTTGCTAGCCACAGCGACAAGTCGTTCGGCGTCTTGCTCTAGTCTGTGCAGAGTAGCACGCATCGAGCATTTGCGACAGATGCAGTCCGTGAGGACTTCGAGGCGTATGTAGTCCATGAGGCAGTCCTCGAGTCTGCAGCTCGCCTGTGACGCGGGTGCTCAGCAGAGGAGATGTGGAGGGAGGGACAACGTACGCACGATGCGGGGGACGGTAAGCTGCCAGTTGTCAAAGGGAAAGTGCATTACCGCCTCTGTATAGCCGCACTCACAGCAGCTACGGCGGTTTGCAGTGAGGCCATCAAACACGCCTTTGGATACGTCGTAGCTCGCCGCGGCTGTCTCGGCAGACGAAAGGGAGGAGATGGCGGCAAATCCGAGGTCGCGTGCACCCTCGCGATCGACAGCAGTCGCCTCTTTCTTTACGTATTCGGAGACGAGCTGGAAGAGCTCTTGCGCGTCCTGGTGCTCTCGTGACGAGAAGAGAGGTATGCGCTTTCCCGGCTCGGGCTGTGAGAGCGCCGCTATCATCTCGACGGGGCGAATGGTGCGATAGTGGGAAGAAGGCGTGTTTAGACCTGTTGTGGAACATGGTAAAGAGGTTAATGGACGTGGTGTTGGCATATCGCACCATGCAAGAGGTCACGTAATGCGTCAACAACTGGCGTGGGGATGTCAACCGCCTCTGCTTTAGCGTGGATGGCGTCTATGTGGGGCTGTAGGTAAGACAAAGAGGCGAGGGCCTGTGACGCATGGAGGTTAAGCGTCAAGCGGATGGGAGGGCGGGGCAGCGTGGCAAGCGCACCTGCATGGTTGAGTTCATGAAGCAATATGTGCCGGAGATATTGACGAGCCCGGGGTAGAATGATTGACTCTCCTCGACGTCTGGCGGTCGTGAGTGTTCGAGACGACGCATAAGACTTGTCGGCACGCACCAGGGCAACCATCGGTCCTCGCTGCCAGCTGTTCCGCACGGGTACGGATGGGAGGTATCTTCCTGGGATCAGACGACGCAGACCCATGTTGATAGAACGAAGACCAGTTCCAGGGAAGCGCCGAGCTGGCAACGGCGAGCATGCGGGAGACGAATGGGGGAATGGAGCGGAGATAGTTGCAACCAGAAAGCAAGAAAAGTGGAACGAGGATGATGACGAGGAAAGGCGCTAACTGCTGGAGGACTGGAACTGATGACAGACGGGACAAAAGCAATAGCAGGGGCGTCGTCGTCATTTACCTACACCGAGTGTGTTCATCATCCCGAGCAGAGGCAAGACAAAGACGCACACACCCTTACGACCTGACCTAATGGTAATCGTCTTATCGCCTAAGGCCGTGGGTTCGATTCCTACCATGGACACCAACTACTAATAGTCCCTATGCAACTCGCATGGCTCGTTCCCAATCGCTACTCCCTCCCCAGCCCTCACCGGTATCACGCTCGTGTCCCCTTCCTCTGTCCGGACACGTACCCGCAGCTCTTCCGTCACCGGATCTACGAAATGCCATTCCCCGCATATCCCCTCCCCAAACGGGTGCGGAAACAATGCATCGTCCCCGTCCTCGTCCTCGCTCTCCCGTAGAAATGGATGGTACAACGCCTGCCGCGGCGTCATCCGCTTGATCGACTCGGGATGTAGGAGCCGTTCAAGCAAGTCGAGCGCTTGTTCCACATCTCTTTCATGTTCTTGGCCATCTGCAAATGGGGATGGCGAGTGCGTCTCACGCGACACAGTGCCGGGACCCGGTGACGATGAGGAGGACGGTGGAGGGGCGTAAGAACCCCCTCCCGAAGATGTTTCACTCAGACTGTAGGGCTGAAAGCGGGTGTCACTCTTGGGCGGCTCCCGCAGCTTCGGGTTCAGGGACTCCACAAATTCGCGCCACGGTTTTCCTTCTGGTGTGATGGAAGGTACGTTGGTGGTAAATGTCCGTGCTGTCGGAACCAATTAGTATGACTGCTGCGCACGGGCCCGAAGTAAGCGCTAACAGTGTAGCGTTGCCGCCTTCTCCATTCTTCGCCGCCCAACAATGCAAGATATCTCTAAGAGCGCTTCCACGTCATCGTTGGACTGGAACAACGGAAACTTCCCAGTCAGAAAGAAAAGAAGTATCATCCCTGCTGACCACATGTCAATAGCTGTCAAAAATGAGGGAGTCAGCGCGCGCATTGGCTTCAGGGTACTGCTACGACGGACCCCCGGATTGTTCGTTACATTTTAGTAGCACTTCGGGTGCACGGAACCCTCGGGTGCCTGCCCGATTTGCCTTTGAGTGCGGTCTGTGCGTTCAGCAAAACTCCGACGCGCCGCATCCTGGGTGACTGTAGACCTACCTCGTATCTTTTTCGAGATAACCCACTCTATCGGATGTCCACCCGCTCCGCATTCGCGCGTCCTTTTGCTTCTTCCTGACAAATTCCGCATTGTATTCGGTCGTCCGTCGTAGTCGACCATGTGGGTACTCCCTTGTTGGCGCCGTGTGCAGGCATTTCCCGTAGTGCGACTGCGGCTCCGTGCCCATACGCTTGAAAAATCATGACCGATCGTTTCCCAAGTCTGTACGCTTATTTTGGGGCACTCACACAGGCCAGGCCGAGGTCCACCAGAGTCCCTACACCCCTGTGAGGATCGAAGAGAAAGTTCGCAGGCTTGACGTCCCGGTGAATGATGCCTCGCGCATGAATGTCCCGCAATGCACGGAACATGCACCTAAAGTACGCTCGTACCCCGGCCATCGGAAGCGTGCGGTAAAATGACTGCGGTATAATCAACCTCGCGCAAGTGAATCATGTCCGGACGTCTATGTACGCACGCGAAAATCCTCGTGCGGGTGGTAAGGCATGATCACGACGACCTGATCCTCGTGTCGGAACGCGGTGATGAGTTGTGAAACATGCCGCGCGCCGCGGCACGTCTCCAGGATAGAAATTTCGTTTCGTATTCGTTCGGGGTTGCTAGTCACGTATATGCGCTTGATAGCGACGAAAACCTTCGTTCCGGGTGGCCGTAGCGCCGACTGGTAGTGTGCGGACGATTCACGGGGATGTAAGCCATGCCACACCGAGTTGTCCCACTTTTCGTGATACCCGAGGTCGATGGCTTTGTATACCGACGAAAATGTGCCCGTGCCCAGGCGGTCGATGAGTTTGTAGTCTTGCGTGATGACCGGGACCGCCTGCTCGAGGTCCTCGATTTCGAGCTCTATCTCTTCCTGCTCGTCTCGCGGCTTGAGGTACAGCGACATCTTCTTCGTCGATTTCCCCATCTGCGTCCGCGTCCGCGTCCATGTCACTGTCTCCTTGAGATTCGTCGCTATTTTCTCCGCCGTATTCTTGCTCTCTGTCGCCGTCTAGGTCATCGTCCAGGTCAATGAGCGCGTCCGCATCCGCATTCCCTCGTGTGGTATAACGTGCGCGTGGGGCCGGCCGTTCCTGCAAAAGCCCAGCGACGTGTTTCTGGTAGCTCTTGAGGTCAGACACCTCCAAGTCATCTTCCGGCTCGTCCGAGTCGCGTTGATTCCCGGCCATCGCGCGAGCTTTGCGATATCTGTGCAATGCAGTCTTGTTACGAACATCCGAGGAAGGAAGTTCGAGGGGGTTGGATGAATGCTGAGAGAAAGCCTTGTATGATTCCATGCGGCGCTAGTTGTGTCGTGGTGGCAGCCAAACCTGCACCTTGTGTCGTCCACGACACGCTATCACGTGCTCAAGTAAAATGGCTCAAAGACTCGGTAAACTCACGATTGCAAATGCGAATGAAAAAAATGACCACCGCAGGACTCGAACCTGCAACCTTTTGGTGCCGTCGGCGATCGAAGCCAAACGCGCTACCATTGCGCCAGGTAGCCTTATCGCTAGATACTCCCGTTTTGTATTTGGGTCTTATGATCTCGATTGATAAGCCTTGTTAATCGTCCGTGTCGGTCCGACCTTCACAGTCGCTTCTCGTCTCATACCACATAGTCCGACGATGGCTCTCAATTGGACCATGCTCAATCCCAACCGTACTCCCGTACCTCTTCCGAACGAAGTAACAATTATGACGGTGGACTCGGGTGCGGATGTTTCTATTACCATTCCGGATACACCTCCTACCACTTCTGCCACTTCCGGCGGTTCTGGCGGCGGGCGCAAATTGAAGGGTATAGGAAAGCTGTTCCTGACGGATCAACGTGCACGTTTTTTTCTTCTAGTCGCGAAGGATATTGGACTGATACACATCCTATGATAGTTGATATTCGTCTCGGAACATGATGGTAGTGGCACCGGGTTCGACACGTTGAACCTCCCACTCCATTCTATACTCTCGACTAGGTTTGAACAGCCATACCTGGCTTCCAACTATATGTCTATCGATATTAGGCCCTCACCGGATGGCGGGCTCACATCCGGAACCAATGCAGAGATCCGCTTGAAGAATCAACCCATCTTCCAATTCGTGAGCTCGTTGGAGAAGACTCGCGAGCGCGCGGTCTACATGAAAAGGCAGATACAGGACGAGGAGGATACTCTCCGTACGCAGACCCTATTGCGTCCTTAGTTTGTTCTGATCTCGCCTCCAGCTGCATATGCATCGCCGCAACAGGGCCCGTCACGAGGTGGTGGCACTCCGATAGATGCACCGCCGGGCTATGGTGTATAAATGATATTTATGATAACTCGGCGGATAGCGGAAAACTGTAGCTAACCTGTTTCAGTGGGTCCTGTTATTTTATTGTATTTGTGGATGTAATACTGTGCCTAGGTGGTTATCTTTCTCGTGACCCCCCTCTATCCGATGTACCCCTGCTTCCATACCCCGAAACGCAGATAGGAGCATGGTTCTGAGGCGCGGAGTGAACATAACAGGATATTCATGAGTCCATCAGCGTGCCTAATAAAACACGCATCCAGGTGAGGGCCGATATCAACCATCATCAGTACCTGTATCTTGAATACATACGGTGTGGATCAGAGTCACAGGCGCTCAAAATTACGACTCGGCTACTCCCTGCTGACCAATGTATTCTACAGTGCCCCCATCTGTAGAACCACTGCAACCATATGTTGTGTCCGTGAAAGGTGCTAGTCAGGGCCATCAACCCATAAATGTTCAAGTACTATGTGAACACACCATACATCGCCCTGTGCCCCCGACTTCATGCCGCTTTCCAGGGGCTACATATTCCTGTAATCGCCAGTTGGACAGACACGGACGAGATGAACCGCTCGTGGAAACACGGTCACGACATGGTGATCTCGTCAGCGAACCTTTTACAGTGAAATCTGTATTTCCTTTTCTGTCGATCTTCGGAATGCTCTTTCACGAGGACGAAGCACATTCCGATGATTTCTCTGGTTTCACTTTCGGACTACAACACTTAGAGCGCTCCGCTGAGCCCGGCGAATTCTGTGACCTGAGGTGCTGGGGTCTAGGGCACGTACCGTTTCCCACGGCGCGTTTCCGCTCCGGTGAGACACCACTAGGGTGACTTAGACGCTGCTCGCCCCATGGAACTCCGGACTCTGCGGCATGTTTACTGTCTAGGAATGTTGGGCTGTTGGTGTGTTGGGGCGCGGCACACACAACGACGAGTTGTTGTACTTGGGACCTGCGCGCATACATGGATGACCTGAAGCTCGAGCAATGACGGTCTAGTACGAGGAGTAAAACTACTATTTAACATGCGTAGTGGCCTGCGAAAACGATTCACTCAAACAACCCCCCACATTCAGTTACATCCCTTGTCTTCAAGTCACTTTTATTCAATACCTCATCACTATGTCACCTATGTGTAAGTAAATCTCTCATGTACTCCTGGCCTAGACTGTTGAGTTCGCGTTAAGCTGATCCCGGTCCGCGAACTTAACAACTACCTGCAAGGCCACCCGTCCGGCAACCTGACGCCGCAACTTTCGTGGGAGATGAAGAGAGAGGGTCCCAACCATCAAGTCACTCATCACGCCGTTGCAAAGTGTGAGTTTTTCGGTCATGTTACAAAGTCATATACGCTGAGCTACCATAGTTCGAGGTGTTGAGGTTGGCCGTGGAACGGGCGTGTCCATAGGCATGGCAAAGAGGGGAGGCTGCCAATACAGCTCTACAATCGCCTCAAGACTTCCGGTGTCTGAGATTTCCCTGATGCTGTCCCCATGGAACGAGATTGTTATATCATAGCGTCACTTTTAATTAGAGGACTCTAGTGGCGATGACATACGTAACCCCTTTGTTCCTGTAGCATATTCGTTCCCGATTATCTGTGTTGTTGTAATTCACTCTGCCTTGTGAGTTTCGGAAGTCTCGGACGAATCCCCAGGCACAACTTGTGTACTTTGTGGTCTGGGCGACCTCAAGGGCTCCAAGGACCAATTAGGTGCTGTACATCCACCCGATGCTGTGCCCTATGTTGCTGTACCTGTCCGCCCTCGTCGGCCTCAGTTTCATTTCATTTTTTCTAATTGTCGAGGTGTAGACTCGGGCCCTCGAGCCAACTTTTGAAACCACACGTAGCACTACACTGCTACGACTAGTCTACGTACTATGAAAAACAAGGATTACTGTATCTCGCCCACTCCCTGCAATCGTCCTGCATTTCCATTACCCGTAGAGCCTTTCCGAGCCTTGCTGATTCTAAGCGTCACGGAAAACCCAAGGAAATACCCGAGCCCGAGCTTAGTGTGTCCACGTGCCGCCGGTCAGAGACGCCCATCTCATCTCGCGCAACCGCGTGCTCTCACTCTTCTTCCAAACCTACCACCTACTGTACTAGCCCCCTTACTCCCCATCCTGATTTGTCATTCGTCATAGACCGGTTTGCACCGCAGCATCGACCATGTATGGCTCTTTGTATGGCACCCTACTACTGCCCAATCCAGCTCCTCGACATCCTGATCCGCTCGGCTTTCACCAGTACACCGGACTTATGCTTGAAGGGTACATCATCAGAATAGAAGGCAGAACGGAGTGGTTGAGAGATGGATGATATAGGAGCGCCTTGCCCTGGGAAGTGGCTCTGGACTCACAAAAGCATCTTTGCGGGCACCGAGAGCGCTGTAGTGCGGTTGTAACCCCCGAACCGCTTAACGACGGGTCACTCTTCAAGACGCTCGGCCTGTTGGGATATACTTTGGAAGTTTATTTTCACCCTCGGATCGGACGTGCCGAGATATATGTCGTGCAAGGCCATTCTGGTCTCTCTATGTGTCTCCGTTTCCGGCTGGGGCATCTCGTTTTGTGCTCTAGCCACACTTGGTATTGCCTCCGAAACTCGAGCTCCCGAGACGCCTCGTCTGTAGGTATGTCGGACTGTAGGGGTGTCATGATTATACGTTGTATCGTATCGTATCGTGGCGTCCAACAATGAGACTGGTGGCGACCTAGCTCATATTTAAACCAGTGTGGTCGTCGTTCAGTGGCATCTGCATCGAACCCACAAATACTTCTATCTACAATGGATTCCCGTGGTCTGTGATAGTCCCCTCACGTATACTCTTTGTTTCTGACTAGAGTCCAGACTATGTTCGCGACCTCAACAACTTCCTGCAGGGACACGTCAGTGGCAACTTGACTCCCTTCTTGCAAACTAGGAACGAGCAATTGGGGCCGAACAATCAGGCTATTCACCAAGTAACATACATCTGTCAGAGTGTTCTGTATGCTCTTCCAGACTTGACTTGTTGACACGTTTGCTGCAGTTCGAGGTGTTGTCGTTGGAACCGGTACAGGCACGGCCATTTCTTTGGCTAAGCGTGCCGCCGCTATTCAGGCCTTGCAATACTTCCGTACTGAAGGGGTACCTCAGGCTCAGTGAATGCTCCACGTTAATGACGTCTCTAGAGGACCGATCCTACTTCCATTCGTAGAGTTCTCGTTCTCCGACTCCCATCTCACGCCATCCATCACGCCAACAGACCTCTTTTCTTCCATTTCCGTGTTTGGTGTACAGAAGAACCCTATGTGTTACAATGTGTGTAGCTCACTAACCCTCCGCGAATAATTCTTCTCTTCCATTTTTTTTGTTTCTTTTTTGAACCCTGTCTCGGATGTTCGTTATGTAAATCGTCTTGATGCTCTATCAAGGTTCAAACCCAGCTATCTTGGCGCCCGTGAGGAGTGCATGCCGCTGCGCACAGCCACGTTCCGAGGTTCCGCGTAAAATTTCCGGAACTCCAGCGCTATAGCGGAGCTTTTACAGAGTAATTGGCGTTTGTCTCATGGCACGTTGACCCCCTACTATACCCCTATTATTAGGGGGCCTCATGTTTGCCGCAAGGCCTAAATATCGAGGTCGGTTGTATGGTTTAGAGGAAAGGGGCAATGGAAATACGCAGGCTCCGCGGCCTACTTCGCTGGGAACCCGGAATTGACATCCTCCCGGTTGGAGTAAATGGAAGGATATCGGCTAGAGCCGCGACTATAGTAATGGTGTTCCGCCCATCCTGTGCGCTCATTTTTTTAATACCGAACTTGGGAAGTGCGAGGGAGGGAGCATCGCCATACGTACATATACGACGGGGGGGTGGTGGGTCCTCCCGCAACTCATCCATACCACGAATCTTTCAAACTAGTGGGTCTCTTCGTCGATGTCCCGTCCGTAACTTGATGTAGTTTTCGCAGATCCACTCATGGCAGATCCTGTTCGCGACCTCAACAACTTCCTGCAGGGACAGCCCGATGGCAACTTGACCAAGGAATTTACATGGGTTTCGAAGAAAGAGGGACCAGAACACGGGGTCACCTACCATGTCACTGCTGTCTGTAAGTGGGTTTCTCTGACGGTGGGTCGTCAATTTTTCACTCCTCCCCCCTAGTCAAAGGAGTGAATGTTGGGGTAGGGCATGGCTCTTCAATGGGCTCTGCGAAGCGAGATGCGTCTGTGCAGGCCCTAGCATACCTAAAATCGCATGGTAAAGGGACTAGCTCATGCTACAGGGGACGAGGATGATGGCTGACATCCAAAGGGTTGGTTTCAGCAGGACCAACGGCAACAATGTGAATATACAGTATCCTGGAGGTTGGCCCTTTTGGATTGGATCGATTTCGATTTTATTGATCGATCGTAGCACTAGAGGATCGATCTCCGATTGGCGTATAATACCATTTTTACAGTAATACTTACGTTACCATTACGCCGTGCCACCGATGCTGTGCCCCCGCTCCGTTTGAGCTTGCTTAGTATGGCTTGAATTTTTTCGATGATTTCAGTTTTTCCACTGCGGCCTTGTCTTCTTCCCATTTTCTTTTGAGTTCGAGTAAATCTGATATCGAATTGTGACGTGCTCAGTGTGAAAAAAGAAGAGAAGGGAAGAAGAGTCGCACCGTTCCCGCTTCTTCTCATGAATCTGGAATGCATAGAACGCGGATTTCTCGTTCCCTTCCTTGTGCCTCTTTCGCTTGGCACGTTCGTCCATGAATCTTCGACTCGCAACTCCGACACCACCTCCGACCGCTTGACCATATGCGCCGCCCCGCACAACCAGAGTAAACCCATCTTCGTCCACCAGCGCTTCACCCTTCTTATACTTGGATTCGCGGCGCAACGCCGCCTTGCGTGCTGCCAGGTCGAAATCAAACCGCGCTACTGCCGAATCTCCGTGCGCTCTCACTGCATCCAGCGAAGGTCGGTCAGATTCGTATTGCAGGACGTAATGAGCAAGTCCCTCGGGGGCATTCCGTGTCCCCATCGACCGGCCATTGTATGGGCTTGCCACCTGGACGCGCCAGGGCCAGTGCGCGTGTGCATGACGAGGCATCTAGAAAAAGAATGTGGGCGGTATGGCCTGTCCTCCGCAGGGTGCGATGTGGGATAACAGGAAGGGGGACAACTTTTGGCCGTGCACTTTGGTCAGCAGCGGACTTGGGTGGTCGTTTCCGCGCTCCGTGGTTGTGATGTTTCGCTCCCAGTATCGTCATCGGCGCTATCCGAGTCACTATCTGGGTCGGAATCCTCGCTTGGTTCATCCGCGTCAAAGACTACCTTCTCAACAGTCCACATGACTTAAAGAGCAGCACGATCTCGCGCTCTGTAGCGTCTGGTGGTACGTTGACCATGAAAATTGTACGGTCTTCTGGCCATTCGATCTTCCTGGGATTTTTCTTGGATGAGGAACCAACATGTGCCCGGATGTATAGCATGTGGTGAGTCGTGTGATCATATTGTACAGGGAGAATGGAAAATCCAGAAATGGTCCCAATAGATGGGTTTGGTGGCATATCGGTGGCAGACGAAGGACGTAATTCTGAGTTTGAGTTTCTCACAGACGAGATATTGTTTACGTAATATTTCCTCTCTCGCCACCGCCACGAACAAACACCACCCACCGTTCAGTCTATCCAACAGTGATATGGCAAAGCGTGCTGCACCACAAGAAGAGGGCGTTCTTATCAAAAGAGCAAGGTCGTCGGAACCGGAAGCCAACAGCCAACAGCTCATAATCTCGTCGTCCAACGATGAGAGACAAAAGGCACTCGTTCGTTCTGTGAAGCGGACAAGTAACCTCGATGCCCCAATAGTTAGCCTCTCTGGAGCGCATTCTGTGCGTTTTTCGATTGATCTCGTTGGGACATTCGAGGTGACGCTTTGTTGCAGGCAGAAATACTGAGTTGTAGGTTTGATCCCACTGGGCAAAACATCGCAGCTTGTTCGGCAGACAGAGGCATTTGTACGTCTCAACCCTCCCCTCTGATGTTTTTACCCCGTACAGAATACTGTGTTATAGCGTTATGGCGAACCTATCCTCCAAACACGAACTATGGCCTTCTTTCCACAATACACAAGGCGCCTGTGCTAGACCTCCAATGGTCGCTATTCTCTCCGCTTCTTTATAGTGTCTCTGCGGACCACACTCTCGCGTATACGGATTTGACCACTGGGCAGCGCGTACGCAAGCTACGCGCTCACCGCGAAATCATCAACTCGCTTGACCGGACACTCGCAGGGTGGCGCTGGTGTAGAACTGCTTGCCTCTGCGAGCGACGACGGCACCGTACGCGTGTGGGAAGGAGGCGACGAGGCGGGAAAGGATCCCGTGGCCGTGTTCGAAGTTGGGTGTCCAGTGACCTGCGTTGCCTGGAGCGCGGACGGCGCGACGATCTACGCTGGTGCCCTCGACAATGGGATTCACGTACGTGTTTTCCTCCCTCCATTTTTTGACGTGCGCCGCGGCCGACTTGTGTTACGTGCAGGTCTTGGATTTACGAAAGCAGGAAGAGGTTTCCGTGTTGAACGGACACGTAGACACCCCCACTGGCCTCGCGATATCGCCGAATGGGTCGTACCTCCTTTCGCCTTCGTTTTCCTCGCAGGTCATAATTCACGATATCCGGCCGTTTGCGCCGTCGCCAAATCGCATCCATCGCGTCCTGACTGGTGCACCTGCTGGCTTCGAGAACACGCTGCTCAAGGGTGCATGGAGTCGGGAAGATGGAGGGCGCCGCGTCGCGGTCGGGGGTGCTGACCGTACCGTCACGATATGGGACGTAGAAAGCTCAAAAATTTTGTACAAGGTGTGTTGCATTTGCGCCGTAATTTCGGTCCGATTCACCCATGACCCCTTCTTCGTTTGATAGTTGCCTGGGCACAAGGGCACAGTCACAGGCGGTAGATTTCCATTCGAACGAACCGATCAGTGAGAAAGAGTTAATACCCCGACGAATGGCACCTGACATTTATTTCCAGTCCTCACCGCCAGCAAGGACGGCACAATGCTCCTAGGCGAGATTGAGCCCGGGGCGCCGTAACAGTTTAATCAACCCCTATCGTATAATTGCGTTTCTATTGCGGCCCTTCTTTTTTTAATTCACAGTGCAATGATGAGGCTAAGCAACGACCAGACAGCCCATTGTACGCGTTGCGCCCAGTGTTTACCAACATGGTTAACCGAGCCAATGCGAGTCTACTGGGCTGGGTGAAGGTTGTAATTTGCAATCTGAGCACACTGGTTTACCTTTAACGTTGCGCGATTGTTCCATTCCTGCGAAGGACCTTGAATTCCAGCCTGCAATTTCTGCGACCGCGTGATGTTGCAGCACCCTATTCGTCATAATTGCGTTTCCCGCGGGCTCTGTGTGCCCTCCCCCCCTTTTTTTTTTGTCGGCGACCGACCCCCGAACAAAATCGCGCAAGCAATTGCCATTGCTGATCGCCACGCTGCATTAGACGCTCCAGTTGATTGCCCCCTTGATTCCGCATGTCCCCTCGATGTCTCCTTGAGGTTACATTTATTGTGACAATGAGGTTGGACGACTGCGAGCAATATCCGCTGCTGGCATGTATCGAATTCTAGACGTGTCCGTGAACAAACATCTTTATTGCCATTCATACTCACACCGGAGCGCCGCCGACATGGAATCACCAGCTGGCACATTGCCTGGCACCGTAGAATGTACATAAAAGATAGGGGTTCTTTCGGTGAATTTAACGTCACACGACTGCGAGGGTAAACTTGCTCGTGACCGACCTCGAACATCTTCACTCTTCATTATTCGCGCATCGTGCCCCTTGCATGTGGTGCCTCATGACGCTCAAGGTGTATCACAAGATCACACCGGCTTTCATTCGGCCGGGTTGTGCCCCCTCGCCCGATCTGATAAGATGAAGCACCAATACAACACGGGGCGTACCGCAAGCTTGGGCCTTCCTTCCTTTCATCCAGTCTCGTTTTACCAACATTGTATAGATTTCGAGCAACAATGCCCTCAGAACGACTTGGTAATTTACCCCTCTGCCATTCGTGGAACCAGCTGACCTTGACAAAAAACCGACTTGGGGGTTACAGTATTCGTAACTGGGAACGCTGGGAAACTCAACGAAGTTCGCGAGATCCTTGCACAAGGTGAAGCCATCGACATCGAGTCGCGCGATCTTGATCGTGAGTCTTCCCCTCCGTCCCAACTTGCGCTAACAGGAGCCGGTACGTTAGTACCAGAAATCCAGGGAACGACGCAAGAGATAGCGCTCGAAAAATGCCGACGAGCAGCGGAAGTCGTCAGTTTTCCCATGCCATCTCGACTCTTTTGAACGATGATTTTTCGAACCTCTAGCTGATACTATTACGATGACGAATCTATGCGGGTGTAGATCGGCGGCCCAGTGATCACTGAAGATACCGCGCTGTGCTTTGCGGCCATGAACGGCCTCCCGGGCCCTTACATCAAGTTCTTCCTGCGCGAGCTCGGGCACGAAGGTAGTACCTCCGTCGCGCATGTCGGACAAAAAAAAACTTCTGCTTACTTCGCACTTACGGCGTGTAAGGCCTCAATCACATGCTGGACGGCTTCCCAACACGCGCCGCATGGGCGCTCTGTACCTTCGCGTACAGCCCGGGCCCGGGCACAGAGCCCATCCTATTCGAGGGCCGCACCGACGGCAGGATCGTGCCCGCGCGCGGCCCGCCCAAGTTCGGGTGGGACCCGGTCTTTGAGGCAGAGGACACCGGATTGACGTACGTTCGTCTCCATGCCCTATTCTGGTGCGGGGGACTGATGGAGACGAAATATATTCTGCAGTTACGCGGAGATGGAGGCAACGCAGAAAAATGCGATTTCACACCGGGGACGTGCATTGCAAAAGTTGCGTGCATACTTACGAGCGCAAGGGGGAGGCGCATGACCTCGTCGGTTGGTGCCCCCTCGGTCCTCACGGTCAAGGGCCAGATGCGTCTCATAGATAGAGTAGATACTGAATACAAGACAGTGACCGGTGTAGTGACGAGGATCGTGGTAGAATATCTACAGTTAGCCATACCATTGCGAGGATTGTGCAATTCACCGAGGGGGGTCAAGAACCTTGAGAAAACCAGGCATCAGTCTACTATCGTCCTCGGCAGCAGCGCCTAGATCAGGTGAATAGGTCGGCCCGAGAGAAACGCTTGGAGCAGTAGTAGTGACTATTTTCGAGCGACGAGATTCTGAGCAGGGTTTGTGAGAGGAAGAATCGGGTGATGGGCGACAGCGACGAACCCGTAGGGAGTATATTGTCGAGATCTGGATTAGAAGAAGGGGTCGGAAGGCGTTGGGAGGTCTGCGTTGTGCTGGAGGGGAAGGGGAAGGGTAGCAGGTGGGGAAGTGGAGGAAAGCGGAGGGGCGGATGTCGAAGTTTCGGGAGTGTGGGGGGGTATTGTCGTACCTGAGGTGACAACGTCTCGTATCGCACCAGCGGTGGCTCGATCTGGTGAGGTAACAGGAATGTGGGGGCTTTTGGTTGTTGTCTGATTAGCAGGGTTGGAGTTGTCAGGCAGTGGTACTTTTGTGAGGCTTTCGACGATATGAGGCGGTGTAGGTACGGACATAGAAGGCGGGACCGATGTAATGTTATCGTGTGGGACGGCGTGAGTAAAGGTTGTGGGAGCAGCGTCATTGTGAGTATGGCCAGCAACATTGCACATTGGATATGCGGATGGCTCCCGTAGAATTTTATCCATAAAGTTCGTGGAGGCGGAAAATTGTGTTGGGGCAGAATCGGTATCTTGATGTAGGGCAATGTAAATGTGTCGAATCGGTCTCAAAGTTAGAGACACCATCCGCCCGTTGTTACTGCTCTGCACCTTGAGAGCGATTTGATTCCAGAGCGCACAGAACTCGTGCTGCGGTTCTGGCGACGTATCTCGTACATCGAATTCCGAAGCCGCTTCTAGAACATAAAAGAAGTCGGGCGCCGGCCAGGATGGCTTGTCGTAGTGGTTAAGTTGCTGGCGGATAACGTGAATCAAGACGGCAAGTGACAGGTCGTTGTTGCCCCAGCCTCTCACAATCTGCACAATTTCTGTGGCCAGCGGACGACCCTCTCGGTAGATGGACAAAAGTTTGTCGAGGATCTTCATTGATTCGGGAATGTATTTCGGATCGCTAGCCTTCGCGCATATTGTGGCTCTCCGGTTTTGGACGGGTTCAGGTAGCAAACTGGACGAGAAGGTGCGGTCAGCCAATCCTAGCAATGCCGTTGAAAGCTTCCGCTTTTGCTCTTCGGCGAGACTGAGCAGAAGATGGCCGACAACTTCCAAGCTGCGATAACCGGGTAAGCCGGAAAAGAAACGCTCTAGTTCGTTGTCTTCGTCCAGGCTGTCGAATGTCCATAGAAATGCACGGGTGTCGATCTCCGGTGGTGATTTCAGAGTAGTTTCCTCTACTGCCTTCAGCATTCCCTGCAAGAGCATTTTGTGATACCTATCCTTCAACTCTTCAAAGCGACGGGAAGTTCCACGACGACAGAAATCCGACAGAGTGAACCACCGAAGAACCCGAAAGATGATATGTGACATCCCGATGACAATGGGCCACGCCAACGATGTAAGCGGGGTGTAGTACGGACTGTCGTGGCGAAAAATTGGAATGAATGTGATACATCCGTATAGAGCCGTGCAAATGCCGACCCATGAGAGCACTAGTTTGAAGGTAGTGAGATTAACGTTGCATAGGAAGACAACCAAGCCAGCGAAGAATAGGATCAATGAAATATGTAGCAGTGTGGGCAACGCTTCGACCACCCACGGAAGTAGAGACTTCTCAACCCCTTCGAAGAAGAATGTACGAATCCGTGCTCGCTTGTGTGGATTGTAACGCGGCTGAGTGATCTTGATGTATCTTCGTGCCCATTGCTGCAGCAACGACGCGAAACAGAGCGCAGGAAATACTAATTGCCAAGCTCAAGAACCAAAAGGCGTTCACCCATACCGCATAGGTTGGTGGAGAAAATGGGGTTGGGGAAGGAGGGAGGGAAATGTTAGGTCTATTTGGGTCAGCAATAGTCTGATAAATATTTGCGAGATAGAAATTGGAGGTATCTTGTGGGTTTGGTCTAATGTCTTGAATCGACACTGAGATCAACGATGCAACAGCAGCAGAGAATAAACCAGTCTATGGCCATTAAGTAGGTGTCGAGCACGGCATCGTTAAATAGAGACGCACAAAGATAAGAATCCCCTCAGGCGTCCGCTTGCCAACTTTCGGTCATCTTCTTGTCTTCTTCCGCCGCTATTTCCGAATACATGGAGAAGATAGGCTCAGACCCATCGTCAAAACTAGAAATTCCGCGTAATGCCTGTTTAGGCGCCGACTGGGGTGGGAATTGGTCGCCGCCTTTGCACGCTGGCGGTATCGTGTGAGAACGATGAACGTAGTGAATGAGGGCCAGATAGCTATACCTATTCCCGCGCCGCGTACGTCGATAACGTCGTGGGGAGCTCATGGACATTGAAAGTAATATGCTGGTGGAAAGTACGGTGGGGTGTGGTGGAGGGTGTTGAGAGCGACTGCGCAATGTTGTCGTTACCGGCTTATAAAGCGCCATGAAGCATGAGGCCTGCATGAGGCCATACAGGGTGATCCAACCACAAGTGCAAAGCGACTTACTGTAACCTTTGGGACACGTACGCTGTGGACGCCTTCTATGATGCGAAGTAGTAAGGCAATGACCGCCACAGTCTGTACATAGGCGGTCAGCCGACAAGTAGGCTCTAGATAAGAGATACTTCGGAACTTGTGCCGTCCGCAACATGCAATTCGCCGCGGATGATGACCACAACAATGGACGCCTTGCGGCGATGTTCAAATTAGGAAGCCGCAGTCCCTCAGCGCCAAGCACAAATGTCAGAGTACGAAAAAATTAGACGGGGCGTGGTATATGACCGTAGAATTAGGCAGACCAAGAACTCGAATGGTATATCACCTGAAAATGCTGCGTAGTCTTATTCAGGAGGCGAGGGGGATCGTCCCGTGCAAGTTATCTTGCAATGTCGTGCAACGACTGGGTAATATATCTAACGACCCGGAACAGCAACGAACAAGGGGCACTGAAAGGTGATCCGGACACCATATCCAACTGAGAGAACGTTGCTCCTCTGCAGTCAGGGGTGTCATACTGTTGTCGGCTGTCTTCAATAGTGCTTACTCCTGCCAACGCTAGAGCAAAGCGGTGTGTATTATTCTTCGCTATGCGCTCAGGCTTTCACGCTTCCGGAAGCTTCGCTCCTTACGAATTTGCAGCGGATGTCTTCCCGCGTCGCCTCGACTTGAATATGGTCGACTGGCCCGGTATCGACACGGGTTCAACCCTCCGCAAGCGCAGGAGACGGGTGAGCGAGAAGTACTATTCTCTCTGGTGATTGGTATGAGCGCCATTGCGTATCATATAAACTGCACATGTACTACACATATTGCCTACACGGAACAATAACAAGAAATATCCGAATCTGACATTCACTGAAGGGAAGTGCGTGTAGCAAACCGCATCAGCTCCCAATCGGCCTCCAACCCTCAGAAAGCCGTTGGTCCAAGCGTGCGGGGCTTTATGTTTTGCATTGCGATTTGCACACGCTCTCCCTCCGTTTATGAGATCCGTCAACCCTCTTGCTTCTGCTCCTGTAGTCAAGGCCGCTTTTAGAAGATGCGGATCGGCTTCCCCATCGTCGATTTGATGTGTAACGACTTGACATTTTGCCAGTGTTTCTTGAGTAGCGAGACGAGGAAGTTGATGCCTAGGCAAGATTAGTGCGAAAACAAAAGGAATAAGAGTATTCGAGGCATACTCAGCATGACATTAGCAAGGACTTGGTCGTCCGACATCTGAACGTGGCCAACGGCGACACCCAGGCACAACACCTTTTTTAGTTGGAATTTGATAGTCGACCGCACCTCAGTGAGCTTGTTGGTTAAGTCTTCAGCTGGTGATACGGGCGTCGGGAACTTGCCGGCTGTAAGTTCTATCAATCATCGACGAAACACAAAAAAAATGAAGCAGTGATCGTATACGTACCTTTGGAAAGTCCGGGACCAAGGAGACGCGGGATCTGCTTGATGAGTGCCTCAGAGGCCAAGAAGGCATCATACTTCTTCGCGAGCTTCTTAACCAGTTTCTTGTTTTTGTTCAGCCTGTGTGGTCCACCACCCCGTGAGTAATGGTCCGAACACGTGGATATCTTGTACACACTTCTTGAGATCGTCTACAGACATGTACTCTAAATCTATCTGCTTCGCACGATCGATGTCGGCGGCATCGGCGAGAATGCAGATGGACATGCGCGGGCGAGGCACATTGGGGAGCCTATCTGCACGTCAGCAGCACACCAATGCACCTGCAGACGTGAAAAACCAACTTGACGGTGCCAGAGAAACGCTTGTCGCGCTGAGGGTCGTAGTTCTTCAGGCCGATCTGGAGCTCGACCGTCTCGACGAAGTTGCGGCGCTTCTCGCCAGTCGATTCGGCAAGTAGGTCCTTGATAGAGCCCCGCACGCTTGACACTGAGAGCTTGCTGGCCACAAGAGTAAGTTACTGATATGCTTCCCGGGTCGATAGAACCCACCTCATGCTTGAATTTTGGGAAACGAGTAGGGATTCGACGACGTTGATGCCAAAAAATAAAGTTTAGCCCTAATCAAGTCCGTCGAGTTGGAACTGTATAGCGTGACGCGTGACAAATGACATAATCTTCACATGACTGTGACAATAACATGACTGTGACGCGAGAGCCGACTAAGTAGCCAGTTTAGTACTTAATACCGTACCGCAAGGCCGCACTTCGGCATGTCTTCAAGGCTTTCCCTGCTCACCCTCATATTGGCACTTTTCACACTCGCAAATGCACAGTTTCAATTCTTCGGTGATATGTTTGGACACCCTCAGCAGCACCAGCAGCAGCCATCCGGGGGCCAACAGTGGGCCATGCACGCAGAGAGTCGTACGTGGCACTCACCACCCTGTCATGCTCAGACAGAACTGTATATTTCACGACAGTCTCCTGTTCGGAATATCTCTGCCCAGATACTCTCACTTGCGTAAAGCGGCCCGTTGACTGTCCATGCCCAATCGTTCAAGACGTCAAGTGTGTTGTGCCGGACACGCAGGAAGTTGGGGGCGGTACACGACTCTGTATTCGTGGGGGGACCAACTGTGCACAGGTAGAAAGGCTTGCGAAGAAGTTTGCGAAGTAACGAATGTATGTACCTTCTACCTTCTCTAGCGAGATGGACCCTCCAACTATCATAGACCTTTGCGTGTTCTGCTATTCTAGATTCATCCAGTGAGCTTGCCAGTGAGGTAATTAAAGTCCAAATGAGAGTTCTGAGTCGCTGTGGTGTATGGGAGTGGCCCAACTAGAAAGTAAACGGGAATAGCGTGAACATTGTTAACACTGTCTTACTGGCCCCTACCAAGCACCCCGCCCTTTTCGCGTATCGCTTTGTGCATCACAGAAGGTGCACCCTCTCCCGTTTGCACCCCGGGTCGATTATAGTAAGGGTAAGGAAAGACTTTTCAAAAAAAAAAGTGGACTTTTGCTAATATTGTAAACCTGCGTTTTGAATGTGATCGGAGTGCCTGACAGCATTTCTTACCGGATATTTGGCGGGTGGCATTAACGTGGCACTCAATTTAGAGTAAGATCCTTGGATTTGCGTTAGCATCTGGTATTTGTCCATACCGACGTCAATTGAGACCGAGGATCTGCCACCTCGCCGATAAAATAGCGAGCTGAAGGAATTGTAAGTTTGAGCATTTCCTCTCTTTCTAGCATCCTTTCGTCTTATATTGGCGACGATGCCTTCGGGACGACTTGGTATATTTTGCCCCTCTATTACTAGTGGAATCAGCCTTGACACTTACGGTCATAGTACTTGTAATCGGGGGCGCTGGAAAACTCGGCGAAGTTCGTGAGATCCTTGCACAGGGTGAAGCCATCGACATCGAGTCTCGCGACCTTGACTGTGAGCCCTACTCCCCCTCCCCCCTGTCGGCCAGCCGTCAAACCCGCACTGACACCGGAAATCCAGGAAACGACGCAGGAGATAGCCATCGAAAAATGCCAACGTGCAGCAGAAATCGTCAGTGTCGTCGATTTGAGCCGTTCAGATCATGATGCATGATTCTCTATCTGATACAGCACCGGCAGGTCGACGGCCCGGTGATCCACGCTGTGGCCTTGAATCAAATTCTCTCTGCGCGAGTGCGGGTTCGAAGATAAGTCAAATTCTCGTACCCTTCGCTCTCATCGTGCGTGTTGGCATGTCCTATCTCACGCGTTTCGTCACGCGACTGGGGTGGGTGCGAAGGCATCAATCGCATGCTGGACAGCTTTACAACGCGAGCCGGATGGGCGCTCTGCACCTTCGCGTACAGCGCAGGCCCGAGCACAGAACCCGTCCTATTTGAGGGTCTCACCGATGGTAAGATTGTGCCCCCGCGTGGCACGCTCAAGTTTGGGTGGGGCCCAGTCTTCGAGACGGAGGACAACGGATTGATGTACTTTCAGGTTCTCATGCCCCCATTCTCCGTGTTGTGCGGAGAATGATGCGGCGCAGGATAGTACCTGTATGTGGACTGACGGAGATGAAAATACCAGATACACGGAGATGGATGCAATACAGAAACATGCGGTTTCCCACCGGGGACGGGCGCTGCAAAATTTACGCGCGTACTTACTAACACAAGGGGGAGGAGTAGGAGACCCATGATAGCACCCTCTGACCTCTGATATCCATCACAGCCAAAAACTAGATGTATCGTATTAAACAAAGCATTAGATACTGAATCCGAGGGTTATAGCTTTGGTTCGCTCTTTGGTGGCGACGGCTCCATTTTCACGTGGATTCCCGTCACGCACAACCGCTTCTTGGTGTCATCCCAGATCTGAAAAGCGGAAGCAAAATGAGTCATCGCTTGCCCCCAAAATGGGACATGAGGAACTTGCCTCGGTGCGAGCGGACATGATACGAGCACCTACAGCCATACCAGTGTTTACGATTCGCAGTTTCGAACCGCTAGTAATATTTTGAAAAGCCGCATTAGCATGTTTCTTCTGGGAAAGACCAAGTTTTTCTCACAGAGCCGCGGGGGCGTGGTACACGACATTCATAGACGCCGAGACTCCAGCGCTGCGACCAGCGGCGATAAAAACAAGTGTAGAACAGCTGTAAACGTGTCCATTGTGAGTCCGAGAGCGCAACCAAGGGAAATACTGCGACGCACCTATCAATCAGGAAGGCAGCGCAGCCACCAGTGAAGGCTTTTTCCTGGGTTGAGCATGTCTGATTTTCTTTCCAATTAGACGCGACTTCTTTCGAGTAAAAGGCGGCCGAACCTTCTTCTACCGTAACTTCGCACACCACACGCGCCTCAGTCCGGCTGGCCTCTTCAGCCTTGGGCACGATCGACTGCCTCGGTGATGACGACACGTTTACCGACCGACGCCCCAAATATTTCCGACGTGGACATAACGTCGTACATGATCATCTCGAGCGCTTGCTTTTGTTCGTCCGGCAGGTTGCCCTTGATGCGACTGTCCGCCGCGGAGGCATCGCTCTTGTTGCCGGGAAGGGTCATCGCAATGAAGTTTTTATTCCTTTTGCGGTTTTCGAGTCAGAGATCGGGGAAGTGTTGTGGGGTGCAAGCAACTGAGGCAAGGACGTATGAAATAAGTTATGCTCGTACCTAGCGCCCTCCACCCAGTTCACTTAAACGCTCTGGGTGTTGGCCCTACGCAGTAATACACCGTCAAACGCCGCCAAGTGATCTTTGACAGTAAAAAAATACACTCGCTGGCCGTTCTTACGAAACAATCAGGTCCTGTCCTTGGGTAGAGAAGCTAGCCATAAAGGCGGGTTGCTGCAGTTGATCCGTTGACTCCGTAATAACTAATCCGGTGATCGCATCAGGTCAATCAAAACTCTTAGCAAGCTAAGACGGGACTTTCCCAGCTTGGACACCTTCGTATCCAACGTCAGCTACACTATCTAGTACTTCTTCTTCGAGTTGAACCACAACTCCCTCACGTCGAGCCATTACCATGCCATCCGTCTCCCGTCTGTTTGCGTATTCTACTAGATCCCGAAGCACCTCGCGCTGCCCTGATACATAGTGACCAATCATGTCTGCAATATCTGCGCGCAGCGCACCAGACACGGGGACATTAGGCAGCCGTGCCTAACAAGGCCTCGGTCATCGAGCGCAACATATCGGCGGCGTCAAGAACGGTCTGCCATTCTGGCACTTTCCCCATCTTCCTGTGCCTTCAGGGCCTCCACTATGGCGTCCCACACGCTCTCTGCGCCGCGCGCTCCGCGGCCGACCTCGTGCCGAGTTGCGTCGTCACCCGAACCGCCGCCTATTTTCAGCACGATCGTAGTCGTCTGGGTTGTCGGGTATCGTAAACCCATATCCGAGCAGCAGCTCTGAGTTTGGTTTGGCACCATAGTTGTTGAAAATCTCGGCACCCCCATCTACCGCAGTGCGTGCGACGAGGGATATGCTTCCCTGGCCCTGGGGTTCCGGCGGCGGACGGTGTATGAGAGACGACCCAAGAAACGGGCTGGGCGCGCGCGTGATTGAGCGAATCCACACCAGGGATGAGAACTGGGGTACGAATCGGGGGTCTGGAGCAAGGAAGGGGAGGTCGAAAGAAGAGTCGAAGAGAATGCACGCGAGGACAGATAAGTGGAAGCCGTGAGATAGCGCTCCCTTGTGCGAGATCATGACGTCCGTAAGCGCTATCATGAAGTTGATCTTACTGTACTCACCAGGTGAGTTCCTCTCCCCACACGCCGTTGATGGTTGAGACATCCGCAAGACACTGTTCCCACTCCGCTTCCCAAGCCCGACGCCGGTCGATGGTTGCACCGTATAGGTTCGTTCCTTTCAGCGCAGTCGAACTCCTCTGTGCAGAAGTGCAGAGGGGTCCTGAGTCGATCAGGGGAGGGGAGTGTTTCAAGATACGGCTGAGTGAATTAGGGTGCCATGGCTGCTACTACGAGCGCGACCGTTGGCCCGTGAGCATAAACTCAAGAGAAAGGTTACTTCACAGTGTCTGTCCTCACGATCCAGTGAAAGCAGATGTAAACGATGATCAATTGTCGTTCAGTCCAACGTTCGAGGAAAGATACGTCTCCCAGGAGAGGCTGCAAGGCGCCTTTGGAAAGAAGTGGCGTTATGATTATTGAGAAAGGACAAGCTACGATGGTTGCGTCGGGATCTATGGCCTCGCTCGCTACGATCGAAAGTCCCGAGGGTACTACGCACAAAGGGTACGGATGAGTGCGGTGATTCCGAGGGAAACCAGTCGGTGCATGGCGCCTACCTGATGTGTAGTGTGCGTTAGGAATGAAAATGCCCGCCATGAGAAGCAAACCATTCTTTGAAAAGCCGGGAGCTTTGAGGCTCAGAGGGATGTCGAAGCTATCGCGCCTGTCATGGTCGGTGGCAGCGGGCCCCTCGTCCGAGTAGCGACCTACCAGCGCCCATTTCTGTCAGGCCCAGGAGCGGACTACCTTTTCGTCGCCTTACAACGCAAATGGGTATCCCTAACCGCCACATATTACCCACTCAGTAGTCGACGGGATAGGCCAAGATCGATTTGTTTGACCTTTAATCGACCTGTGTCACGACAACTACTCGATTGTTCAAACGTTCGAGTGGCAAGCTACTCCTTGTTTGGGAGTTCTTGATCTCAGAGTTTGTGTTCCAACGACCCTGGGGCGAACATGTCGATCTTTGTGGCACTTCGCCTTTGTACGCATGTTATTGAAAACTTGGGATTTACCACACCGTATCAATAGGTGTACGATTTGTGGTCACCACCGACAAACCACAGTTAGCACTGGTGGTGACTGTGGGTACGTATTTAACTTGTTCGTCGAGAAGAGGCCACCTAAATCCATCTCTTGCGACATGTCGGACGCCTTTCCTCCTGTCAACTCATGTAGACGCTACGGCTCCCGCTGTACGATACCCCCCAGGGTACTTCGGCTTTGGCGCCGCTGGCTTCCGTCATGTGTCCACTGTGCTCGACGATCTCGCACTGGCTGCGTCATCGGTTCGGGCAGTGCCCCCATCCGCAAATACAGGCCCACAGCTCAATGAACGGCCGAAGAGTAGTAGAAGGACAGTTCCAACCAGACGGCGGGGGTGTCCACTGGCGCCTTATAGCGCGACGAGGGATAGCCGGGGATATAGTATCTGGAGAGCCGTGATAGTGTGTCTTCACATTCCCCCGAATGTGTTGTTGGCTTACTTATCATTGACTAGAATAGCATACCGTCTCCATCCCAAGAGCGCATCACGGCGACATATCCTGGTTGTTGCGATGGGATCAACGTGAGCGACTGGTCGACTCTGCGTAAGCATCAGTTCTCTGCGTTCCATGCAAGCCACCTCAAGGACGAAGATCTCCAATACATTCCTATTGGTCTTTGCCCTGCCTGCCCAGGGGATCTCGGTTGTAAAGACGAGTACGTCGAGGACTGACAAGGTCGAGGATCGAGTGCCGTCGCTAATTGTTTCTTTTCAGAGGGCAGCGAGTTGACATCTATGGTCAAAAGGGCAGGCACTTTGACACGTGCGCGGCGTATCGTGCACTCTGCGAAAGAACAAACACAAAGCCTGAACCAATCTTGACAAATCGTGCTGCTGTCAAGGCCCTACTCGAGGAGCGTAATCGGCTCAGGATTGCATTGAGGGTTAGAACGCCGAAGAACGCCCCTGCCACGTTCCTTATCACTCCACTGCCACTCCTCACCCCTGTCGCACATGCGTCGTCCTTAGACGGCGTGTGTGATCTGTACCCCATTGTGCAGCAACATCTCCCGATCGGCTCGACCTCGGTGCCTTCCTTGGCGTTATCCCCTTCTTCGAAAGCATCTTCTCGAGTACTCACGCCGACTGAGCAATCTGATCTACAAAATAGCTGGTCGTTGCCCCTGATGTCTAACCCCTCTCCAGTACCTTTCAATGGGACCACGTGGGGCGACTCCCATGACGCCAGGAAGTTGTGCATGTCTTTCCCAGCATATTTTCCCCCGAACCATGCATGGATTTCCCAGTGGAAAAGCACGCCGAGCCTCGCTCCTTCCGTGAGACCTGACATTTCTTTATCGGCCGATGAGTTCGGCGCCAACTCGATCCCACCGGCCGCCATCTTCGTACCGGAGGACAAGCAGGTGGCCAACCACGGCGTTCTAGTTAATCTGGGAACTGACACCTCGGAAGACTTAGGCTCACACGCGGGCATTTTCCAAGAGAAAGTCACGGTCGATATGCGGCCAGTACAGGTGAAGGGTGGCGGTGGACCCTTTCTGTCACTTGGCGAAGGGACCCCTGAACTACCGCCTGGATCATTTCCGGTGCAGCAACAACGCGTGTCGGACCTGCCTCCTGAGTTGTACGAGCTCATTTCCGCCGCCCTCGAACAGCAGAATTAGGTCTCAGGGAGGTTCTACACCATCTGGTTGGCTATACAGTCGTGGCAGAGAATCTCGAGCCATTGTCCTTGTACCCTCGTCACATTTTGCGCCACATCTCACCGTAGTAATTAGCAGACCCCTGTGGAGAATACCTCGTCGGTTATGTACTCTTTCATCATCGGTTATTAATATCTTAATTATTAATTACTCCATCACCTAGATGGATTTCACCTTGCCTGTTTGGCCGCCCGGGACTAGGCTCTGTCGGAAATGACCAGAAACTTCACATGGGCCTAGATAGGCAAACTCATTTGCGACTTTGGTACCCATAGAAACAACTCATGGAATCCATCCACATGTGTCATCACGAGGCAGTCTATAAACTCATATGAAAAAGTGCGTTACCCAACGCTTCAGTTTAGAGCGCCGTTCCTGTTGCAGTTAGCTTTGGCAGGTGTTGGCCCAGTGTCGGTTCGATCGAACAGGAAGTCACACTAGGCTCTGGTTATGGAAATCGTATCCACTAAGAGCGTTCTGTCAGGCTTTCAGTCGTAGGGCATCCGCTACATTACTTGAAGCTCGAATAGTCACTAGGACAAATCTGAATGGTTTCATGCCTCTGAAATTACTAAACGACGTCGTGATTAGCTCACAGGTAATCGTTCCCAAAGCTTCAGTTATAAACGAACGGGGGGCTTCATAACCCCTAACGGCAATGGTTCGGAATAGGCGAGACATACCTTGAGGTTTGCCAGTGACTCTGCTTGAGGTCACGATCACCTACGAGTCCAACCGAAGTCCCTACGACGTCGTGGCTCTACATTAAGAAAAGGGAGCGCTATCTCAGTTGGGACAAGACGCAGAATAACCTATGTAGAGACTCCGCGACTATCCACCCTTGGTTGATGGTGATTTTTAGCGCTGCATCGTCTCATCTGCAAGACATATACCGACGAAAGTGGCAGCAGTCAGTGCTATTCGGGGGAACTGGCAGGTTCGTAGGCAGCTCTTCGACCGGCGTGCTGAAGTTAGTCAAGGTGTGAACAGTTCGCGGGATCGTCGCCGCTTAGCTCCTGAGTTAGACAGGCCCCCGATTCAGAGGAGCGCATGATACAGTATCGAGACTGCCGCCGGTTCTCCATCACCTGGATGACGAGCCGCTGCAGAGGCTCCGAGTCCTCGGAGCGCCTTCCCATTGTTTTCCGGGGTTCCTACCAGTGCCTGTTTCAGCATCGGAAAGGCGGAAAATAAATATTTCGTCTGGCTACCCGCTACCACTTATCGATATCATGCACATCCATGAGCGCTTGAGCTACAATGCCTCGCGATGTCTTGTAAAACGCAACACATGCTGTGCCTACAAGCACGGAGGTAGCAAACTACTTCGGAATGGCCAATTTGCTTATAAGAACATTTCCCGCCTGTATCTTCTCTTTCCAATCCCTCTCGATCTCAGCAATATCCCAGGTGGCCGCCAAATATCTGCCGCATCAAGTCAGAACGTGAACTGCAACATCATCAGGCACGTGTACCACTGACTTTCCGTTCAACCAGTCGATGCGACCAGAAGTAAGGTAGAGCATCGTTGCGGCCGGAAGTTGCAGTGTGCTAAGGGGGAAGTGACCACCAGAGGATCGAATGCCCGTGTCTATAGCCAACTGTGTCTTGATGCCTCCCGGGTGCAACGCAAAGACAGTCAATTTGGGATATTCTTCCAAAGAGTAGAGCCTGAGACATTTGACAATGGTTAAGTAGGCCTATAGTACGCACCGAGGGCGATGAATTCAACCAGGCGATTGAGGGCATGTTTCGAAGTAGAATAGTCGCTTGCATGTGGGATGCGGATCTGCGCAGCACTAGAGGAGACGACCACAATACGCCCGCTAGTCTTCTCGAGCGCCGATAGTGAGGCTCTTTACCACTATTAGGATCCCGTCGAGGGAGAGAGGGCGGAAGAACAAACCGAACGGTATTGAAAGTGCCTCGGACATTGACCTCAAATGTATTCCACCACCGATCAGGGTCCTTGTCACCCAACTCTGCAGTCAGAAAGTCAGCACTGGTATGGACGTGCTTCTTTACCGACCTACGTACTTTGGTTGAGGTTGCCTGCAGCACCTGCATTGGAAATGAGGATATCGAGTCGACCGAACCGCTCGAGCGTGGCTTGTACTGCTGCCTCTGTGGCTTTGGGGTCTCGCACATCGGTGGGAACAGCAAGTACCTGAGCACCCGAAACTGCCGCATGGATCATAGCGGCTGTCTTATCAAGAGTCTCTTGCGAACGCCCCGCGATGGTCACGTTTGCACCTGCCATCGCATAGGTGATGGCAGTTTCCTGTCCGATTCCACGAGACGCGCCCGTGATGAGTACAACCTTGCCACGGTATGTTTGGTTTGCGAAAGCCCCTTTCGGGTCAATCGCTGAGTACACACTACGGAGAAGGTGAAAGGGTGAGTGGGATAGGAGATGTGGGAAGTAAATTGGAATTTACTCATGGCGATTCGTAACGGGGAGCTCTTCTTCATAACCGACAAACTTGTCCATAAGGGAGGGGCGAGATGACGGGGATGCTACCTGAGTCGGGACCTTCTTATATGCCTCCTTCATTCATTCAAAAGGCCCGCTGACTGGGTATTCCTGACCAAGTTTCGGCCCAACGGGTCATCATAATCTCGACCAATGCCGGCAACCTCTGGCCAATCGAACGGCACTGAGTGTTTCAGCGTTATGGTTAAGAATGTCGAGTAACGTACGTATAACGCTCGCCGATGGGCGGACACAGACTAGGCTTGAACATTAACTTGACACGCCCCCACTCTACCCATTCACCGCCCTCCTATCCGAGAAGCGGGGCGTAGGGAAACTCCTAGTCTTCTTCGACCAGACTCGCGCGCTCTCCAAGCCGGAATCCGGTCCCCCCATACCCGTGCCCCCTGAACCCGACTAAGTAGGTGCACACTGAGGTTTGGTTGCCTCCTTTGTCTCTTCTGCGACTATCTAACTGGCGGTCTTCGCGCCGCATATTTACGCCTTCTCGTCCTCGGATTGTGACTGTATGCCCGGTGACCCTCGTGGTTGCCCTTCCCTGTTATTCCTTCTCTGAGTTTCGGTTCCGTACTTACGACTCTTGGGGGCACCTCTATAGGACTAATGTGTATAAATACGGCTCTGCTCTGCTGTGACTGGTCTGTAACTCGCATTACGCATCCCAGAATAAATATTGATCAAAAAAAAAAAAAAAAACATTAACTTGACAAAATGATGATCTTGAAAAGCGGGTACACACTCGTGACCATGGGCTGGCTGGATTAATCATACATGAACACAAGGGAGACGGTCTAAGACATTGGTCGAGAATCCACTGGCAGCCGAATATCGCTGGCGGTCCGTGGGAACTTTTATTTGCACTCCGTAGTACTGTACTACCACGCATAGGCAGGTCGTCACTTGATTCAACACCAACTAGGATGTGTACCGCCGCGGGAAACAAGGCAGGAATGATGGCTTGCGGAAGTTGGGGTCCTTGGGGACGGCCCCATTTTAAACGGGGAATATACAGTAACGCGCATGGGTCCTGAATCTATAGAGGTGTTGTAGGGTATTAGTAGAGCAATACTATTTTTTTTTTTAAAAAAAAACCCCCAGGGTCTATTCCGGAAGACGTCCTAGATTAGACCATTGTCGTGCGCTTGATCGTGCATCCCACTTAGCCAGAAATGTGCAACACCGTGACCTCTCCACGGACTGCCGCTCTTACCATTTCCTCATTACAGCTGGTTCCATAACGATTGCCTCATGGTGACCGTTTTTTGGACATAGGCGAGGTTTGAATGGGTAACACCGCCACTGAGACGGCACAGCTGCAGAGCATAGCAACACAGATAACCATTCCACAACCCCAATTATTACAAGATAGCTATTCTATGACCCTAATTCTGACGACCTGATTTCCTGAGAATCGACTTACTTGTGAATCCCACTCTCGAGTTTTTTTTTTTTTTTTTAAAAAAATCAGGTTTATTCCGGGACAGTAGGTAATACAAGAAGACCGGTCCTCATCCGCTATAAAGAGAGAAGAGACTTACGAGAGGTAAATAAGCACAGTGCACCTATGTGATAGTGTAATATAAATTCGTCACCTCCCAGAGGAAACGTAAGTACCGAAGGAAAAGAAGTAGCATACCGCGCAGAGAATAAGTGACGGCAGAGGAGCAACCGCTCTCGAGTTTTGGGCGTCCGACTATGTTCTCAAAATGGCAGGAGACAATCGTTATGGAACCAGTCGTACTGTACATCCTTATTCTTCAGGCCTTCAGGCCTTCAGGCCTCAGGACTTGAACTTTTCGTATCATCTTCATTTCGCGCTAAGTGTCAAGGCAATGCTATGATACTGTCCATGTCTGGTCCATGTCTACCTAACTGTATCTACGAGTACCAGTCGCTCACTGGAATATTCTCAATACCGAACACTTAGTGCCGTTCAATTGACTGGAAGTTGCTATCATCTGTATTGGCCGGGATGCGAGGTCAGTACACGCACTCCTTTTGAAATTTTGGAGAGCCTGAGGGAGGCAAATATATAAGGTGTACCCGTCAGACGGCCGCGGCGTCCCTTTCTCTCAGCATCGTGGACCCAATTCGGTCTCGGTCAGCGTGTCATACCGCAAGCGAGACATAGTCATGTACTCTGAGAGGCCCCCATTGTTTGTCTCGCTCCAAAGTAAACAAAGAATTCGAAGATGTGGAGTCCATCGTTTCCTCGCCAGCTCCGACTCATTTCCGACTTGACGCATCAGGAGGACCCCAAACCGCTAACGAAGATAATTTGGAGTCAAGCGAGAAATTTGGGGTATCTGGAGGCTTGCCGGAGGGTTGGGATGAGTCTTGTCCGATGTTCGGGTCTGATGCAGTATTTAATGATGTAGACATGCAGAATGACCGCACAGGATCCTTCTTGTCCCCTCGACAATCCCCCTCCTTACACATGTGAGCCCATTCTGTAGTTCGTGCCAGTAGTTGCAACTCATGCCGTTTCTTTCTTGCCCAGATCTACAATCTTCTTCACGATGACAATTCAATTTAGTCCCGGCTCCAACATCCCTCCGAACCAACGCGGAGAGCTGCAACTCTGGATCGAAAAAACTGTCGACAAAGATACCGACGTCCACCTTGCTGCAGTCAGTCAGGTCGCTAGCAATTATGTGCTGATGAGGGCGACATGGCACAAATCGGCGCATGACAAACAAGAGCACCTGACGGGCGACGTGGTTCTAGTGCGTGTCTAGCCCATTCACGCAGCTGCACATTTCGCGGTCTGACATTCAGCAGAACAATAAAACGCTGGGTGCGGCCCACATCTACAGAACTGGACAAGTCACAACGTTCAGCGTCGGTGAAGATTAGTCGAAGTCATGTTATGTACTACACATATGTGAAAAGTGGGATTTGTATTATACCGAAAGGGCCCAGATTGATTATCGATGCCGCTTCGTCTCGGAAAAATGGACTGGACCCAAATCTAGGTTCAACAAATGACTTTTGATTGAAAACCAAGTGCGTTATGAATTCACTTTGACCTCGACGACTTGTACTACCATCATGACATCGGGCTGCCAGAACTACATGCAAACCAACACGGTTGCTGTCGTGGGCCACCAGTGTTAATGATCCGTGACTGCATTCATGACTTCCCATTATAGATAACTCTTCGAGTACATCTCACGTGGTAGTCCCATGTAGCTCAACGCTTCAGTCTAGAGCACCATTTCCGTTGCAGTAGTCAACGTTCCCTTTGGCTGGATTTCCGGCCCACTAGGACAACCAGCCGTCAGTGCCAACCCCCCAATAGCAAGCACGGCCAAAAAGATGGGACCCCACTCACGGTGGGGAACTGGCCGCGAGACACCCGAGGCGCCAAAGACGGTAAATGAGAGTATGAAGATCATGACCTGGGCGCCGCCATCGAGAGCGCCACCCAAGATGTAGTTGTACTTGCGATACCATCCTGGGTGGTACCGGCGCAGCCAAAACTGCGACACCAGTCCGACGATTACGGTCGATAAGGCAACGGAGGTTACTGCCAGTGTACTAAGCGCGAAGTGGTGATGAGAGCGTGCCAATCGGTCCTCGGGCTCACTCACCAACGCAGACGAATACTGGAAAATGAGGGGCAGTATGACCCGGTCGACCCTGACGGGACCAATGTAGGGCCAACGCTGTGGCGGTGACGTCAAAATGAAACACAATAAATTATGCGGTGAGCCTCGGCTTTCACCTTATTGATAAACCAATGTATAACTGTTGCCGCGAACCCGATGAAAATCCCCATGGGGATGACGAAGTAAGGCCCCGAGGGACCGTATAGCTCCTTCGCGAGGGACCAGGTGATGGCATGGCTGTTGAGAGATTGCACGGTCTGCCCATTCCAGATATTGTTACCGGTCGGGTCCAACAGGAGGTCACGCTGAGCCGCTGGTAATGGAAACCATAACCACTACGGAGTAATTCGTTAGCTTCAATTGACGTGCGAGAGCGTCCGATGGAACGTACCGTAGTTGACAATGGCGCCTAGCAGGTTAGGAATAGCGGTAAGCTCCAAAACATGAGTTTGGTCGTTAGGGCTCACCGATGATCGTTCCCCAAACCTGAGCCACAAACAGGGCACGGGGAGGGATCTTCACAACGCCATTGTTAGTCTCCTGTACAATGATTTCGGGAAACCAAGAGACGTACTTTAAGGTATTGGCCCATCTTGAGGTCAATGGAAAACCCAACCTAAGTCGGCCACGACGTCGTGGCTCCACATTGAGAACTAAGAAAAGGCGGCCAGCTGTCTAGAAAATGGCTGGGACAGGACACCAAATAACTCACGTAGAGATTGGCAACAGGCCTTCCAGGGTTGATGGCGCCGGCAATCATCTTGAAGAATTGACTTGGTGGCAATACCGTTTCCCATGCGGGCAACCAGAAGCGTCGAGAACGGGGCCACGATCGCGCCGGAGATGAGCGCGACTGATATACGACCAGACAGGCAGCGTCGTCTGGCCTTTGAGCACGCTGATAAGACCTACGTGGACATAAAATATATTGTGGACGCCATAGGAGATATCGCATGGGCCTACCTGCGAAGAATGCCAGGAGCAACAGAAGGGTGTACCACCACCACGGAGCCTCCTCGTACTTCTGCATCGTAACCCAGTGTGGATCAGGTTGTGTCTTGTCGCGTGAGTGCTTGAGAGACGATACGACCGATGGGCCCCAAAAGAAGACACAATGAGCGATGAGACCGCCAATGGCAAGTGAACCCATCAGCCCCGCCCATACGTTGGACCCAGTCAGCGCAGGAAGGCCGATCTCGTCAAGCGCCGTCTGATTCAGTTGGAAATTGGGCCCTGTAAAGACAGGCAGTTTGGTGGTAGATGGAACCATTGGAAGAGAAGAGCGACGTAGAGAGCATAGGGAAAGATTTCGACTAAAAAGAATAAGATACTTCCACGGAAGCAAGTTAATTGTACACTTGCATTCCACGTATTCGAGTAGTAGAATCGCCGCAATGGCGATGTAGCAAATGAAGATCCCGATCCAGGAATTTGCTTGCTGGATTAGGGGAAGGCTCATGTATCTGTAGAAAGGCAAAACTGAACTCGATTGCAGAGGTTGCCAGTCTATGCGTGTAGGACTGACGTGGAACCGATATACTGCCAATCAAAGCTCAGGCTGAACAAACCAAGACCCTCATTGCCGTCCGCTCCACCGAAGATGTTGGTGAAGACATCCTGGACTCGAGGAGATGCATGTCGGGAGGCCAAGCAGAAGATACTGAAGCCATTCAAGAGCGGGAAGATGTACGACGGAATGACCTCATAGACTGAACATCACCGCAAACCCAGTCCAAAACGGAAGCATCCGTTTGTGGTTCGAGTCGTTGTCAAAATGCAGAGCTAGCGCCTACGTGTCAATCGCTGTAAAGTCAATGATCGAAATAACATACCTTGGAAGATGGAAACAGTAGGCAAACTCTAAAACACTAGTAAGTTCATGCGATCGACATGCAACGGAACGATACTCACGCTCCAGTAAACCGACTCACTAGGGTATACAGTGAGAGGCCGGAGAATACCGACGATCCCGTAAGCCGAAAACAGCTGTTGAGAAGGTCGAAAGAATGGCTGTCGATGCGGTGACTTTTGTGTCATAGTATAGCTGCAGGTCATATGGCACAGCTCAAAAGATGTGATAACGGCAACGAATTCAGGGCGGCTCTTACTCTCTGGACGGCAAAATTGAGGACGGCAGTGCTGCCCCATGATGCACTCGAAGTGATTATTGTCGCAGTGACGTGCTGTGTTTTGGCTAAGAATTGCAGACGGGTTTGAGGGCGTGAAACATACCTCCTTGAGCCTGAATTGTCCGGGGTTGATGAAATGCAGAGCAGGTCCAAGCCATTCAAATCGCGTTCCTTTCACCCAAGAATCGCTGTGGGAAAAAGGTTGACCAGAACATCCCCATTGAGTAGATAACGAGCAGGAGAAACACTGTTGAGATTCCGGATTGGATGGGCTTGAAGATATAGATCTAGAAACGGGGGTTGGGGTACCGCATGGACTAGACCCAGGAGTGAGCGTGTATATACCTGGTACAAGGCGGCACCAAGGCCGCCAATCATGGTGCCCAAGACGATGGAGCGGAATGTGAATGGGGGGTCCTCGTCGTCTCTGAGGTCGACAAGGTACTGAGAAACGTCTCTCCCGCTGGTGATGACGGGCTCCCCGTCGAAGAGAGGCTTTTCGTTCTCGTCATTGTAGCTATCGGGCGACTTGTCTGAGTCAATACGTGGATTCCTTCTCCTTGAAAGAGGTCTCGAGAAGACGAGGGTAAGGTCGGAAGCCCATCCTGTAGTCCAGTCATCGCGAGGGGAAACCCAAAACCACTAGGTGAGGGGAGGATCGCGTGAGAGAGTTTTGGGGGGGCTGCTTTTTATTGGTTTCGACCTCTTCGCAAAGCCGATTACGACAGTCGAGGGAAAATGTGTCGTATTGATGCACCAGTTACAACCGGCCTTGGGTTGCAAAGGAACAGGCCGTCTGGGAGGCGTGGAATCCGAGGCAGTGACGGGACTCGTCAAACCCACGAGGTAGTCCAATAGATATGGACCCAACGTTGCCCCAGTTGATACTACCCGTATCACGGAGAGCCCGTATCGACGCATAGCCGGTACTTCTCGCTAAGCGGGGTCATTCACATTATAGCAGAGTGTACTTCGCGAGAACGCCACTGGGTTCTCTTAGAGTCTGATTTAGGAGTATCATCCCCTTCGGACTGGCTGTATACACTAGGCCGTATGGGAGTGTAGCGAGTAATAGATGTCGACTTGGATGTCGACCCGAGGGGAAGTGTAGATGAAAAAGATAGGAAAGAATAGGAAACAAAGACGGGAGTGCAGACTGATGCGCAAGGTAAAGGCATGAATAGTATTTTCCGTTATCAACTAACGTATCAACGTATGTCAAACTATAGAGTATATACGGGCGCTTAGTACTTAGTAATCGGATAAATAATGTATCCAAAATGTATCGTTCCGAGCCCAGCAAGGACGTTGTCCTTAGCCTGTAAAGATTACTTTCAGGTGGCTAAGCGCTAATTACCTCTACCGTCATGAAGACTGGCTGACGACCTACCTGCGAAGGAACCACAGAAAGAAAAAATTGTATTTTAGAGTCTTGCCGATTGTCCCAACTGCCTAGCGAGTCAAAACTACGACCAGCTACTGGCAGATTCACCATGTAGGGATCGCAGGGATTGATCATAAACGTTAATACCCTGGCTCCTCGGAGTCTTGAAACAGCTCCAAAGGCAGAAACGGCAACTGTAGTGGTGCCGTGACGTGGCGATAGTTTTGGTGGGATTTATATCCAGTTCAGGTGGGCCCGATGCGCCTTCATCACTGTGAAAGACAGCCTTTGTGTCACCTTTGTCCTTAGCAGCAGCACCCTAATCCGGTTCAGAGACCGACTTTAGAGGAGGTGCCGCAGCTGGCTACAGGATTTGGAGGGATAATGCGCCGTGCAATTACAAGAGAAAGGCAGAAATAGATATCACCTTTCGTCTGGCACTCAGTAACGATACTATGCACACCTAGAGCGCTTGCAGCTACATCTCGCGAGGTCTTGTAATGCACATCACATACTGTGCCTACAGGCACAGAGGTAGCAAACTACCTCGGAATGGCCAACTTGCTTATAAGAAGCATTTCCTCCTTGTATCTTCTCTTTCCAGGTCCTTCTCAATTTCTGCGATATCCCAGGTGGCCGCCAAATATCTGCCATATCAAGGCCGTCAGATCGTGAACTGCAGCATCAGCCAGGCACGTATTCCACTGACTTTCCGTTCAACCAGTCGACGCGACCAGAAGCAACGTCCAGGACTGACCTCCGACTCAGTTCCGACTTGACTCGGACGCATCGGGAGAACCCCAAACCATGTTGACGACTTGGATAACGAAAGTTGACCGAGAAATTTAGGGTGTCTGAAGGCCTTGTTCGGGTCTGAGCGGATACAGTACCTAATGTAGAGATACGCAGAACGGTTCCACAGGGTCCTTCTTGTCCATTCGATAATCCCACCCCTTACACATGCGAGCCACTCTGTAGTTCGTGTTATCGTTGCCACTCATGCCTTTTCATCGTTGTCCAGATCTGCGTCTTCTCCGCGAATCAGACCACGATGACTATTAAATTTAGTCCCGGCTCTAACATCCGTCCGAATCAACGCAAGGAGCTGCAACTCTGGATCGAAAAAACTGTGAAAAAGGATACCGACGTCCACCTTGCTGCAGTCAGTAAGGTCACTGGCAATTATGTGCTGATGAGGGCGAACTGGCACAAATCGGCGCATGACAAACAAGAGCACCTGACAGGTGACGTGATTCTAGTGCGTCCAAGTAGCCCATTCACGTAGCTGCACGTTTCGCGATCTGATATTCGGCAGAACAACAAAACTCTGGGTGCAGCTCACGTATACAGAACTGGAAAAGTCACAGTGCTCGGCGCTTGGTGAAGAATAGTCGTAGTCATGTCATGTACACATACGTGGAAATGGTATTTGTATTGTTCGAGTGAGGCCGTAAATTATCGATATCGCTTCGTCTCCTCGGAAAAATGAACTGAACCCAAATACAGAGTCCGCCACTGGCAGACTCAACGACTGACTCTGATTGAAAGCCAAACCGAGGGGGTTGATATCAATTATGAATTCACTTCGGGCTCGATCTCGATGACTTGAGGGGTAGCATCATGACGTCAGAGGCAGCTCGAACTACTTACATCACATACAGGCCAATTGCGGCTTGCCATCTTATGAATACTTCGCAACTGGATTCTTCATTAAAAATAACTCTTTGAGTACATCCTCACGGGCTAGTCCCATTTGAAGGTGCGTAGCCTATCGCCTCAGTTCAGAGCACCGTTTCCGTTGCAGTAGTCTACGTTGCCTTTGGCGGGATTTCCCGCCCACTATGACAAGTAAGCCGTCAGTTCCAACCCCGCAAAAAGATGAGACTGCACTCACGGCGGGGAAGGGCCGCGGGATTCCCGAGGCGCCAAAGACGGCAAAGGAGAGAAGGAAGATCATGACATGGGCGCCGCCATCGAGCGCGCCACCAAAGATGTAGTTGTACTTGCGAAACCATCCCGGGTGGTACCGGCGCAGCCAAAACTGCGACGTCAATCCGACGATTACGGTCGATAAGGCAACGGAGGTTACGCCAGTGTACTAAGCGCGAAGTGGTGATGAGAGTGTGCCAATCGGTCCGTCGGGCTCACTCACCAACGCAGACGAATACTGAAAAATGAGGGGCAAGTATGAACCAGTCGACCCTGACAGGGACCAATGTAGGGCCAACGCTATGGTGGTGATGTCAGAACTGAAACCAATGAGTTAAGCAGTGAACCTCGGCTTTCACCTTATTGACAAGCCAATGTATAACAGTTATCGCGAACCCGATGAAAATTCCCAAAGGAATGATGAAGTAAGGCCCAGGAGGGACCGTATAGCTCTTCGCGAGTGACCAGGTGATGGCAGTCGCTGTTGAACGATTGTACAGGTCTTTCCGCTCCAGATATTGTTACCGGTCGGGTCTAGGAGGATGTCACGCTGAGCCCCGGTGACATGGAAACCATAATCACTACGAGGCGATTCGTTAGCCTACAATCGCCGAGCGAGCAGTCCATGTAGGAACAGTACCGTAGTTGACAATGGCGCCTAGCAAGTTAGGCTAGCGGATAAGCTTCGAAACGTGAGCAGTTTGGTCATTAAAGCTCACCGATGATCGTTCCCCAAACCTGAGCCCCAAACAGGGCACGGGGAGGGATCTTCACAACGCCATTGTTAGTCTCCTGTACAACGATTTCAGGAAAACCGAGAGACGTACTTTAAGGTATTGGCCTATCTTGAGGTCACTAGAAAACCCGACTGTAGTCGCCACGACGTCATGGCCCCACATTGAGAACTAAGAAAAGGTGGCCAGCTGTCAAGAAAAATGGCTGGAGAAAGGACACTAAATGACCCACGTAGAGATTCGCAACAGGCCTTCCAGGGTGGATGGCGCCAGGCAATCATCTTGAAGATATTGGTGGCAATACCGCTTCCCAGGCGGGCGTTGAGAAGTGTCGAGAATGGAGCGACGATCGCGCCGGAGAGGAGCGCGAAGATGTACGACCACACGGACAGCGTCGTCTGGCCTTCAAGCACGCTGATAAGACCTACGCAGACGTAAGAGATTGTTGTGGACGCCATAGGAGGTACCACATGTACTTACCAGTGAAGAATGATAAGAGCAACAAAATTGTGTACCACTTCCAGGGAACCTCATTGTACTTCTGTATCGCAACCCAGTGTGGATCAGGCTGCGTCTTATCAGCGCGCGTGCTTGAAAGACTGACACGACCGATGGGCCCCAGAAGAACACGCTATGAGCGACGAGTCCACCAAGGGCAAGTGAGCCCGTGAGCCCATGCCCATGCGTTGGATCCAGTCAGCTGCAGGAAGGCCGATCTCGTCAAGCGCCGTCTGATTCAGTTGGAAATTAGGCCCTGTAAAGACGGCAGTTTGGTTGTAGGCGGAACCATTGGAAGAGAAGAGCGACGTAGAGAGCATAGGGAAAGATTTCGACTGGAAAGAACAAGTCACTACTATAACCTTCCACGAAAGTAAGGGAATTTTACTTGCATTCCAGGTATTCGAATAGTAGATCACCACAATGCTGATGTAGCAAATGAAGACCCCAATCCAGGAATTTGCTTGCTGGATTAAAGGAAGGCTCAGGTATCTGCGGAAAGGTAAAGCTGAACTCGACTGCAGAGATTGTATGCGTGTGGGACTGACGCGGAGCCGATATACTGCCAATCAAAGCTCATGCTGAACAAACCAAGACCCTCATTACCGTCCGCTCCACCGAAGATGTTGGTGAAGACATCCTGGACTCGAGGAGATGCATGTTGGGAGGCCAGGCAGAAGATACTGAAGCCATTCAAAAGCGGGAAGATGTACGACGGAATGATCTCATAGACGAACACAGCCGCGAATGTAATCCAAAACAGGCGCAACCGCTTACGGTTCGAGTCGTTGTCAAAATGCAGAGCTAGCGCCTACGTGTCAATCGTTGTCATAATCAATGAAAGAGACAACATACCTTGGAAAATGGAAACCGTAGGCAAATTCTAAAACACTAGTAAGTTTATGCCAACGAGATACAAGGGAACGATACTCACACCCCAGTAAACCGACTCGCTAGGGTACACAGTGAGAGGCCGGAGGAGACCGACGATTCCGTAGCCGAAAACAGCTGTTGAGAATGTCGAAAGAATGGCTGTCGACGCGGTGACTTTCGTGTCATAGTATAGCTGCAGGTCATACGGAACAACTTTAGACGATATGATTGCGGCAGAGAAATCGGGGCGGCTCTTACTCTCTGGACGGCAAAATTGAGGACGGCCGTGCTGCCCAATGATGCGCTCGAAGCAACTATTGTCGCAGTGACGTGCTGTGTTTTGGCTGAGAAATGCCGACAGGTCTAAAGGTGCAAAAAAAACCCACCTCCTTGAGCCTGAATTCTCCGGGGTTGATGAAGTGCAGAGTAGGCCCAAGTCGTTCAAACCGCGTCCCTTCTACCCAAGAAGGCCGTGGGAAAAAGGTTGACCAGAACTTCCCCAGTAAGTAAATGACGAGGAGAAGAAACAGTGTCGATATTCCAACTTGGGTGGGCTTGAAAATATAGACCTAGAGGCGGAGGATATCGGTATTTCCACTGACAGATTCAGGAGCGAGCATGTACATACCTGGTACAACGCGGCACCAAGGCCGCCAATCACGGTGCCCAAGACCACGGAGCGGAAGGTTAAGGGAGGGTCCTCGTCGTCTCTGAGGTCGACAAGGTACTGAGAAACGTCAGTCCCGCTAGTGATGATGGGCTCCCCGTTGAAGAGCGACTTTTCGTTCTCGTCATTGTGGCCATCGGGCGACTTTTCTGAACCAGCATCTACCTCCTTCTCTTGAGAGAGGTCTCAGAAGGCGAGGGTAAAGTCGGAAGTCCTTCCTGTAGTTCAGCCATCACGGGGAGCAATAAGAAATCCAATGCCGCCAGGTGGAGCGAGAGCTATGGAAGAGTGCATTGGTGGGCCGCCTTTTGTTGGATTCGGGCCTCTGCCCAAAGCCGATTGCGACAGATGCGTAGAGGTTTGTGCCATATCACACCAGCTGTAGCCGACCTTATTTTTTTTAGAGGAACAGCCCAACTGGGACGAGGCGTAGAATCCGAGGAGGCGATGGGACTCGTCGAAATGGCGAAACCGCGAGGCAATCCGACGGCGCTGCCTCATTTGATACCATCTGTACCGTGGAGATTCCCTATCGGCGCTTAGCCGATACTTTTCGCTAAGCGGTCCCATTCATAGTGTGCTTCGCGAGAACGCCATCGAGAGTACACATGTCAAAGTCAGAGGAGGGAGTCCCACAAGGTAGACGCGGTGCCAAAAATAAAAGGACCTGGCTTAGCATCATGATGGCGACTTCGCTTGGCGCCACACTGGCACGCTATGGCACGAACCTCTGATCACTATCATTTCCCCCTCGGACTGTGTGTGCACATTATGTCAGGTGGGAGCGAAAAATTGTGCTTTGGCAGGGTAAGTCGGGGTTTGAGTATTAACTCCGCAACACCTAGTATGTGGATAGGCTTATGTGCTCTTGGTTTAAATCCGCTGCAAGGCTGTGTGAGAGCCAAAGTGAATGCAGACGCGGATATAGACGGCTCTCTGAGAAATGCAGAAGTTCGACCGAGTGCCAGTGAGGGGCTCGTCAACGAGACTGAGAAGACTAATACGGCAACTGCCAGTGGCCCGCGGCGGCTGGCAAATAGACGGACCTGAGCTCTGCATAGCATCGAGTCAACTGATCTGCCTTCAACTTACCCTTGATCGAGGTTGATCCACCACCACTGACCCGGACGAGTCCCATCGATGCAATGATCCTGGTTTAAACTAACCACATCCCCACGCACGCCCCTCATAGACCTCACAGGCAAGAGGCACGTGTCCACCATCCCATCTAGTGCCGCTCAAACCACTCAGTGATATCGGTCAACAAACCCTCTTTTAGATCGAGCTAGACATCAATCGACGACAAGGTGGAGAGACAAAGCGAACAGGTCGATCACAAATGTGACACGTATGTTTAATATTCTTTTTTTTTTTTTTTTTTGAATCGGATATGTTTGATATTTACCACCCCAGTGCAAGCTGGAACTACTTACGCCACAGCAGGCCTCGGGCTACCCTGTGAATGCTCCGTAACTGTATTCATGGCTTTGTATTATGAACAAGTCTTCAAATACAAGTACATCTCATTGGATAATCCCATTCGAAGGTTCGCCGCCCAACGCTTCAGTCCAGAGCACCGTTTCCATTGCAATAGTCTACGTTCCCCTTGGCGGGATTTCCTGCCCACTAGGACAAGTGGCTATCAGTGCCAACCTCCGGATAATACGCATGGCAAAAAAGATGGGAGCCCACTCACAGTAGGGAACGGCCGCGAGACACCCGAGGCGCCAAAGACGGCAAACGAGAGTATGAAGATCATGACCTGGGCGCCCCCATCGAGCGCGCCACCCAAGATGTAGTTATACTTGCGATACCATCCTGGGTGGTACTGGCGCAGCCAAAACTGCGACACCAGTCCGACGATTATGATAGATGAGGACGATGGAGTTTACGCCGGCGGACTAAGCGCAAAGTAGTGGTGAGAGTGTTGCTGATAAGAGGGGGGCTCGGGCTCACTCACCAAAGAAGCAGAATAATGGATAATGAGGGGCAGGATGATCCGGTCGACCCTGACTGGGCCGATGTAGGGCCAACGCTGTGACGGTGACGTCAGAAAATGGAAGGTACACGGTGAGCCTCGGCTTTCACCTTATTGATAAGCCAATGTATAGCCGTTACCGCGAACCCGATGAAGATCCCCATAGGGATGACGAAGTAAGGTCCCGAGGGGCCATACAGATCCTTCGCGAGTGACCAGGTGATGGCGTTGCTGTTAAGCGATTGGACGGTCTGCCCGTTCCATATATTGTTGCCGGTCGGGTCCAACAGGAGGTCACGTTGAGCCCCGGTAATGGAAATCATGACCACTACGGAGCGATTTGTTAGCTTCAATCGCCGAGCGAGCGTATGGCGGGACGTACCGTAATTGACAACGGCACCTAGCAGGTCGGGGTAGCTGTAAGTTTCAAACATGAGGAGTTCGGTTGTTAGGGCTCACCGATAATCGTCCCCCAAACCTGAGCTACGAACAGAGAACGGGGGGGAATCTTCATAACACCCTTAATGGTCTCCTGGACAATCATTTCGAAAAACCGAGGGACGTACTTTGAGGTATTGGCCTATCTTGAGGTCACCGGAAAACCCAACCGTAGTTGAAACGACGTCGTGGCTCCACATTGAGAACTAGTACTAGCTGTTTAGAAAAATGGCTGGGATAGCACACTGAAGGACCCACGTAGAGATTGGCAACAGGCCTTCCAGGGTTGATGGCGCCGGCAATCATCTTGAAGAGTTGGCCAGTGCCGACGCCGCTTCCCATGCGGCCATTGATCAGTGTGGAGAATGGGGCCACGATCGCGCCGGAGATGAGCGCGACGATATACGACCAGACAGGGCAGCGTCGTCTGGCCTTTGAGCACGCTGATGAGACCTATGCAGACGTAAAAAGATATTGTGGACGCTATAAGAGGTATCGCATGTACTCACCAGCGAAGAACTGCTAAGAGCAAAAGGAGGGTATACCACCACCACGGAGCCTCCTCGTACTTCTGCATCGCAACCCAGTGTGGATCAGGTTGTGTCTTGTCGCGTGCGTGCTTGAAAGAAGACGTAACGGATGGACCCCAGAAGAAGACACAATGAGCGATGAGTACCGCCAATGGCAAGTGAGCTCGTGAGCCCCGCCCATGCGTTGGATCCAGTCAGCGCAGGAAGGCCGATCTCGTCAAGCGCCGTCTGATTCAGTTGGAAATTGGGACCCTGTAAAGACGGCAGTTTGGTGGTAGATGGAACCATTGGAAGAGAAGAGCGACGTAGAGAGCATAGGGAAAGATTTCGACTATAAATAATAAGATACTTCCACGGAAGCAAGTTAATTGTACACTTGCATTCCACGTATTCGAGTAGTAGATCGCCGCAATGGCGATGTAGCAAATGAAGATCCCGATCCAGGTATTCGCTTGCTGGATTAGAGGAAGGCTCATGCATCTGCGGAAAGGCAAAGCTGAACTCGACTGCAGAGATTGTATGCGTGTGGGACTGACCCGGAGCCGATATACTGCCAATCAAAGCTCAGGCTGAACAAACCAAGACCCTCATTGCCGTCCGCTCCACCGAAGATGTTGGTGAAGACATCCTGGACTCGAGGAGATGCATGTTGGGAGGCCAAGCAGAAGATACTGAAGCCATTCAAGAGCGGGAAGATGTACGACGGAATAACCTCATAGACGAACATCACCGCAAACGCAATCCAAAACAGGCGTACCCGTTTATGGTTCGCCTCGCTGTCAAAATGCAGAGCTAGCGCCTACGTGTCAAGTCGCTGTCAAGGTCAATGATCGAAATAACATACCTTGGAAGATGGAAACAGTAGGCAAATTCTGAAAACTACTAGTAAGTTTATGCGATCGACATGCAACGGAACGATACTCACGCCCCAGTAGACCAACTCGCTAGGGTATACAGTGAGAGGCCGGAGAATACCGACGATTCCGTAGCCGAAAACAGCATGTTGAGAAGGTCGAAAGAATGGCTGTCGACGCGGTAACTCTCGTGTCATAGTATAGCTGCTAGGTCGTGTGGCACAACTCAGACGATGTGATAGCGGCGACGAATTCATGGCGGCTCTTACTCTCTGGACGGCAAAATTGAGGACGGCCGTGCTGCCCCATGATGCACTCGAAGCAACTATGGTTGCCGTGACATGCTGTGATTTGACTGAGAATTGCCGACAGGTTTGAAAACGCGAAACCCACCTCCTTGAGCCTGAATTCGTCCGGGGTTGACGAAATGTAGAGTAGGGTCCAAGCCATTCAAATCGCGTCCCTTCTGCCCAAGAACGCCGTGGGAAAAAGGTGGACCAGAACACCCCCATTGAGTAAATAACGAGCAGAAGAAACACTGTTGAGATTCCGGATTGAATGGGCTTGAAGATAGTAGATCTAGAAACGGGGGTTGGGGTACCGCATGGACAGACCCAGGAGTGAGCGTGTATATACCTGGTACAAGGCGGCACCAAGGCCGCCAATCATGGTGCCCAAGACGATGGAGCGGAATGTGAATGGGGGGTCCTCGTCGTCTCTGAGGTCGACAAGGTACTGAGAAACGTCTCTCCCGCTGGTGATGACGGGCTCCCCGTCGAAGAGAGGCTTTTCGTTCTCGTCATTGTAGCCTATCGGGCGACCTATCTGAGTCAGTACGTGGATTTTTCTCCTTGAAAGAGGTCTCAGAAGACAAGGGCAAGGTTGGAAGTACATCCTGTAGTTCAGTCATCGCGGGGGAGAACCCAACACCGCTAAGCGAAGCGAAGATTGGGTGAGAGAACTTTTGGGAGGAGGGGCTGGCTTTTGTTAAATTCGGCCCTCTTCGCGAAGCCAATTACAGCAGTTGAAGGCCATGTGTGTCGTGTTGATGTATCAGTTGCAGATGGCCTCGGGTTGCAATGGAACAGCCCAGTCTGGGAGGCATGAAACTCGAGGAAGCGACGGGACTTGTACAACCCACGAGGTAAGCCAGGAGATATGGGTCCAACGTTACCTCATTTGATACTAGACGTATCACGGGAGATCCCCACCGACCGCATAGCCGGTACTTCTCGCCAAGCGGGGTCAATTCACAGCACAACAGAGTGTGCTTCGCGAGAACGCCACAGGGTTTTCGTTACGGTTACAGTATCATTCCCCTCGGACCGGCTGTGCGCACCGTGCCGTGTGGGAGTAAAGTAGTAGAGCAAGTCAAGGTTTGAGTGTTAAGTCCGCAATACCTAAGCAGATTGGTTTATGCGCCCCAGTTAGGTTTGAGCTGACTGCAAGGATGAGTACAAAAGGCGGTTCTCTGAGCGATGCAGAACGAGGCCCAACCGAGTCACGGTGCTAGGCCCGTCGATGAGGCAGAGAGGACTAATACGGCAACTGCCAGCGTCAAGGACCGCCACAGCTGGAAAATGGAGACCTGGAGCAGAGCATAGCATTGAGTCAACTGATCTGCCAGATTGTTTTTAACTTGCCCTTGATCCACCACCACCGACGACTCCCATCGACACAATGCTCATCAAAGTAAAGGTGCGTCCGGGCTCCTGGGTCTAAACCAACTACATCCTCACGCACGTCCCCTCATAGACCCTCACAGGCAAAGAGGCAAGTGGCTCATCATCCCATCCAATGAAACCGCTAAGTGATATTGGTCAAATAAACCCTCTTTCAGATTGAGCTTGATATCAATCTCGACGACAAGGTGGGGAGAGTGTTTTGCACCTGTCCCCTTCCTGTGTCCTCATTTTTCATCACAGATCACTCGAATCAAGGAGAAAGTAGAGGAGCAGTCTGGTGTTCCCCCTCCACAACAACGTCTCATCTTCGGTGGTCGACAAATGTATGTTCGAAGATACCGTAAACCCTTTACCATCTTTGACCCTCGCACCCACAGGCCCGATGACAAGACCGCACGCGAATTTAATATCACGGCTGGCGCGGTTCTACATCTCGTCCTTGCCCTACGTGGGGGCAGATAATCTATCTCTATCTCTTGCACATCTAAGTTTTCTGTTTGAAGGGAGTAAGGGAGGCAAGGAGAGGAGAGGAGTTCCGAGTTTGTAAATTGCCGAGCTACACCATCGTACGCTGATAGATTGTCCTTAATCCGAATCTTTCCCGTTTGCATTCTCTGTCGCCCGACGATCCTCCCCGTCCGAGTCTGACTCGCCCACGATCTCGGCCCCGGGTAAAAGCCACCTAAACGTGACGCTGACCCGCGGTTCTCGATAGTGCCACTGCCACCCGCCACCCTCCTCCTCGAACCCTATCTCGCTCACGTGCTGGGATCCCATGAGTCCATCCATACCGCGCCTCCCCAGTAAGCACAATCACGCTCCTTGGCGGCAACCACACCTCGTACTTCTTCACCTCCACCCTCAACGCGCGCAAACCGCATCGCGACGCCGCCCCCAAGACTCACACCGATGATCCCGTCCCCAAAGCGGTTCAGCAGGTCGACGTGCGGCGCGATGCCCTCGCCCGGCCGGTACAGATTGACGATCGCCTGGCGCGCGCGTGCACCCTCGTGGTCCGACACAGGCACCCGGGAATAGCAGCGCGTGCGTCTCAGGTGGGCAGTGCCGTCGCGCGCCGTAGCAGCACAGACTGTAGCCTCGAGGAGCGCTCCGAGGAACGGCGGGAACGCGGTGTCTTCGTGCCCCGCGCGTCCGAAAAGCATCACCTGGTTCACCTGGCTGAGCGACCCATCGCCAGGTGGAGGGAAGAAAGGATGCCATGCATGCGTGGAAGACCGAGTCGGCGAAGTCGGCAGGGAAGCAGCAGGCCAGGATCAAAGAAGAGCCCCGGAATGGGCGGGGCGCTTCGGCGTGCGGTGATAGTACACATGAAATCGTCCTGGTTTCCCGGCGTGCCGGAGGCCGAGGTGCGCGTTCCTGGTGGTAGTTGGGGCGGCGTCGTCGTCGACTGCTGCTGCGGCTCGTCAAATAAAGAGTCTGGACTGAGTTCAACATCGCTCAGAGTCTGTAACTCAGATGGACTAGTATCAACTAGGATGGCGGGCGGAGAGAGAGGGACCAGCATGTCAAGGATAGACAAGGTTTGATGATGGAAGCGTTGGTTCTAGTGCGGCTGGCGTAAGACCATTCATACCAGACCCATGCCGTAAGACACTCGTAACACGGCCTATGGTACGACAGTTTAGTCTATGAACGCTTTACCTTCACTCTGAGGCCATGTGAGCACAATGATTTGGTTTAATCGTATGGATCTCCCAAATAGTGCACCCTCTGTACTGAGGGCTCCTTTAATTGGGCCCAATGAACTGGTACAGGACGCGTCGAACGAGTCCAGACAAGGTGTTGGGGATCATTCTATACAGCACAGCGATCAGCCGAGTGAATGATCATGGGAAGGCGCCACAAACCTGATAAGTACTCTACATTTTCCGAGATAAGAACAGAGGGAAGAAGATGGAGCACACGAAAGAACGTACCATGACCATTCCCATCGCAAATGCAGTCAGCTATCCCAGAAAGGGTAAGTCCGCGTGGTTCATGCAGTCAACAAAGTAAAGCGCACCAGGGGGTTTCCATACTTCCCAGTGTGCACCACCAGCCCCCGCCCGCGCAGCGCAATCCACGCGCTCTCCAGCGCCTTCGGTAGCGCATACATCGCCTAGTTCGCCTCGACGGTGCTTCGCCTCCACCAACAAGTGACAGACCCATGACCGCGCCGCCGAGCCAGTGCGCCGGCCGCGACAACACCAAGTCGAGCATCCACGCTGGCGCCTACTCCCTGTGCCGAGCGCCGTGAGTGCACGATGCGCGTTCTGCATTCCCGCAGTACCAGCCCTGGTACATAACAACCGCGACTGCGATGAACGCGGTACTCCGCGCGGTACCCCACGCAGCGCGCAAGATCATGCGCGCTGGGGCACGCACGAACGCCCCACGTTTGAAGAATAGCAGTGGCACGAAGTGCAGCGCGCCATATATGGGCAGGGTCCAGCGCGCGACTGCGAGGCACCCGGTCCTGGGGGACGGTGAGGCACCGCGGGTGAGACGGGTGCGCCATGGCGCAGGGACCATAGGGGGGAAGTGTCTTTTGCCATTGCGCAAGGTACGTGGCGTTGTCTGGGTGGAGATCTGGCCGCGCAAGGATCTGGGCGAGGTCCGCAGGATCATAGGTCCCGCGCCGTATCATACCGATATGCGTGGACAGAACTTCCTTCGGAACTTGTGCCACGTGTGCGATCCTATGGGTGTGTCATGAGCCTTACGAAGAACTGATAGGCGCCTTCATGACGCACCACCGCCAGTAAGCCTTTGGGAGCGTGTGCGGACTCAAGAAAAACGCGTATACGATTTGCCCACACCTTTTCTGACATTAGAACTGAGCGCAGTAATGAGGAGAATAGGCTCGTACGCCAGCGAAAAGACCAAAACGTCACCATGCGGAATACGGAAACCGTGTTTTTCCGAGAAAGCATTGTATGAGCCCTGCAGCCCACTGTCAAAGAATAGGTGCTCGAGTCTGTTGAAGGTGGTATCGAGACGTACCGGACGAAAAGCTGCTGCGCCACGACGTTTCGGCGAGAGGGTTTCTCAAAGGATATTGCAACGACACCGGCAATTGCACCGGCCAATACAGAATGCCATCGCCGCGTCTTCCTGCGCACCCAGATCTGGTGCACTTGCGCGGACGAAGACAGTCGTGCCTCGCGCCTATCGCCTGGTGATATGTGTAGCTGCAATGGCCTAGGCGGCGGCGACGCCGGCAGAGATGAAGCCGGAGAATCGTCAAGGACAAAGTAGTCTTGCTCGTCTTGGGTGGAGAAAAGGCTGGCGAATAGGTTCCGGACATTTTCACGCAGAGTAAGGTTGGCGGGGAAAAGGATGGGAAGTGCGTTCAGAATGAAGCGATACAACGCCACGAAGCTTCCTATCAAGGCTGTCAGGGGCTGAGGATAAGGGGAGCAGAGCGCACACCTAACATAGCGGCGGCACGGAACGAATCTGACCCGAGGAGAGCATGACGTATGAGAGACAGACGCTTCTCCCTGGGGAAATACTAGAGTGAGCGAGCCTTGACAACGAGGGCTGCAGTAGACAGACCTTGGCAAATTCTTAATGCGCGCTAGAAGCAAAACAAGGTTTACGCCGGAGCGAATAGCAAATGCAATGGCACTGGCACCTGCGTTGACAGCGGTAACGACCGAATAAGGGGGGCGTAGAAGAGTAATATGGGGCTTAGAACGCACGCAAACCACCACGCGCCCCGTGAAGAAGACATTCGTGTATGTCATTAACATCAACGGCTGGCTCGCCGCGGTCGCGCCAAACTATCTTCCTTGCCTCACGAAGGTGCTCCTCATAGTTGGCAAGGACGACGAGGTTATCAAAGGATGCGATGGCACTGCGACGAGGGGTGAAGGTCAAGTAAGGGGATTCTCGCCTTGATTCTGGGCGGTTATAAGGCGAAGACATGTTGAAGAGAATGAGAAGTAGAAGGTAAGGGAGTGTTCTGAGGCCATTACCTGGTTTGTTAGCCCGTGATTTTCCCAAGAGAGAACCTGTGCTCAATTTCCAAAATTATTTTATTATATAACGATAACCAAATAATCAACAACGAATATTCTCTACATTACTCGCCACATCCTCACCTTGCGCTGGGGTTTGCAACTTGGACTTTCCTCGACAAAACCACGTTCCTTACTTTGTCTTTTTCGCCCCCCTTTGTCGACTCACCTCCAACATGCAGTTCTTCTTTACCCTTCTTTCTTTCGTCGCCTTGGCCTCAGCTTACCAGGTCATCTCTCCCGGCGGCTCGGCCGGGTGGACCATAGCGGGTCCCAACGTCGTCACTTGGCAGCGAGTCAACACAGATGCGCTGAACTTTACCATCGTCCTCAGTAACCAGGTGCGTCCTTTGCTCTTTGTCCACCGTCGTCAGCTCCCACCTCATATACATCACAGGCGCGAACCCCAAGTTACCAGCAAGTCCTTGCTGCACTCGTCGACGGCACCCTTGGCAAGTTCACTGTCAGCCCACCTAGCACGGGCTTCCCGACCGGCACCGGCTTCCAGGTCAACCTCGTTGAGGACTCGGAAAACCTCAGCACCATCTACGCCCAGTCGCAGCAATTCTCGATTGTGCAAGCGACCACCACAACGTCTTCCTCGCTTACCTGCTACTACCCCTTTGTACGTCTTTTTGTTCCGTCTCTCAGGTGTCTATTAGTCTTCCACTTGTGCTTACGTCTTCTTTCTCCCCTCTGACTTAGTACGACGACCCCCGTCGTGGCAAACACGGACACCAACACCGACTTGAACCCGACTGGTTCAATCACGAACACCACGGCACCCAACAACGGCGCAGATCGTATATCTGCCGCTGGCAGCGCCGGCCTGAATCTTTGGCGTGCTCGCCGCCATGGTCCTCTAAAAATTTTACCCTGGATACTTTCAATTTGGACTTTCTTCTCTCCTCTTCCCACCTTTTTTTTCACCGGAACTTATCATCCAATCAGGACTTATTTTTAGTTGCCTTCATGCATCGTACGGTCTTGGGTTTTTGAATGGATGATTTTACCCTCTCGAATTGTTTCTTGAATATACGATGGACGGTAGTATATAATAACTTCTTTTTCCCACTTCGCTAGCTACTGCGTGCCTGTAACTACTGCAGCGGGGAGTGGTGGCCGCTAGCTCGCGGCGCCCGTCTCGCCTGGTGATGGGCGCTGTCCCTGCTCTACTCGATCCGGCGCCCGCGCTCTCGCAAAGAGACCAGACTAACAGGATCACTTTTGAATTTGAAATTGTGTAATGCCTTGTTGGATCGTCGACGGACACCACACACCCTTGAATGTGTGTTCTATCATAAGATCCCAAATATATCGTTGACTACCAAATACACGGTAGCTTGTGCGGTTTGATTATCTGAACCAGCCACTTCTGTACAACAGTACTCCTCCAAAATAGTCCACGATAGCCTTATAGGGCGTCCTGCCCGTTGCCATGCAGCAATGAGTGGCTCGAAGGCACCACAGATAGATTACATGTGTGTCGTCCTCGCCTGCCGCCGAGCGCACTTCGATTCGTTCCAGAGCAGGAAGAAGATGCAGGATGGGCTCCGCGCCGTCCCCCTTGAATGAACGCGCAACGCCGAGTGCCACTTCGGCTGGTACCTGAACTATTTTCACTTGCGGGAGATAGTGGTAAAATCCACGCATTTGGCCCGGTTGAATGCTGCGGGGTTCAAAGGCCCACGTTACCCACTCGATGATGAGCTCCTCAACGGTAGACAACGGCCCAGAGAGCTCTCGACCCAGCTGCTCCAACGAGACGTGCGCAGGAAGGACAATTGAAAATGGTTGATCGTGTACGGATTGGGAACCCGTGCCTGCGGAAAACTTGAGCCGCCAGAGCGAAAATTCCAAACGAACCGTGATAAACTGCTTGTCTGTGCCACGGATAAATCTATAGAGGTGCGGAATAGGGAAGTCACCGGTCGTGCTACCAAAACCGAGTGCAACGTCAAGGTTCTGCAGGGACGGGGCAGCTAACACAGCCACGAGCGCTTCCAAATATGGTCTATCGCCAATATAGACGAGTCGCATGAGCTCCGGGAGTGTGACGATATCATCTCCTGCGCCAGTGGGAGGCTGTGTGTTGTCGTTGATTGTGGCTCTAGCCAGAGTCACCAACTGCAACTCAAGGCGACGCAAGCGAGACATGCGCTGCAAATTCGAAATGAACGATGCCTCTGGCAGTGCTCTGTACGTAACCTTGACAGTCAAAGTGAGTTCGACGAGGCCCGTTGCGGCACGATAATAGCGGGGATAGGCAGCTCCATAAAACGTCACGTAATGTGAGCTGTCGCAGGCATGGCGCGGAACCCGAGAGAAATGTGGCGGGAAGGAACCAGTCCACCCCCACGATCGTCAACGGGAAAAATCTCGAGACTCTCCAGCTCGGGGAAAGGGTGGCTCAGAGCCTTGAGAAGTTTGGCCATGTGTCGTTTAGTGTATGGTCTTCGAAGAGCAACTCTCCGCACACGACTATGGTGGCTGAGAGCTGCGAGTACGAATTTTTCTTCCTTTTCCGTCCAAGGTCCATCGCGGTAGTCGACCAAAATTGGAAGTGGGGGGAGAGATTTCAACACTGGGATCCGCTGGAGACCTGCGTGGAGTGAACAGCAGATGCACATGTAAACGGCGGGAGGACGACAAAAGTACGACACGTCGCCAACGTAGGCATACATGTACGAGCTTGAGCCACCCATCTCTGCTGCTCCAGACTTTTTCGTAATCGGGCTGGTGTTCATAGAATTGTCTGTAAGCATCGAATATCTCTAAGAGGACATCCTTCTGGGAGTCTGTCGTTATCGATCGTCGCCCTAGGTGATAAGCACTACTGAGCTTCCCTCGAGCGTATATCAAAGAATTATCGCATACCGGTTTGTGAGGAGTGCTCTGGCGGCAGAACGAGTGAGCGTCATAGACACTACTGTAAAAGCGGAGTGCGCAGCGAGACAAGAGCGGACATTTTGGCGGATTTTGCCATCTTTTTGTCTCTCTCTTTGTTCACATTCTTATCAGATTGTGCGATTTTTAAGGATTGTGTAAAAGCCTTGTTGGAAATGTCATCACGAACACCACACCGCGCAGGCACCCCAAACGAACACCCTTTGAATGATCTATGTTCTAAAATCCCGAAAATATCGTTATCACCTCTACTAACAGGTGACCAACCAAATACACCTTGAAATACACTGTAGATTGTGCGGTTTGATCATCTAACCAACCACTTCTGTGTACAACTTTTCCTCCAAAATGTCCATGATAACCTTATAGGGCGTCCTGCCCGTTGGCGTGCAGCAACAAGTGGCCCGAAGGCATCACATATGGATACATATAGATCGTCCTCACCCGCCGCTGAACGCACTTCGATTCGTTCCAAGGCAGGAAGAAGATACAGGATGGGCTCCCCGCCGTCTCCCTTGAAGGAACGCGCAATGTCGAGTGCCACTTCGGCTGGTACCTGAACTATTTTCACTTGCGGGAGATAGTAGTAAAACCCACGTATTTGGTCCAGTTGAAAGTAACGATTGACGAGTGGTTCCCACCCGATGATGAGTTCCTCAACGGTGGACAACGGCCCAGAGAGCTCTCGGCCCAGCAGCTCCAGCGGGACGGGGTTGTAATTGACTATTACGAAAGGTTGATCATGAACGGATTGAGAACCCGTGCCCGCAGAAAACTTGAACGGGAAATGCGAAATATCCAGGCGAACCGTGATAAACTGGTTGTCTGTGTCACGTATGAATCTGCAGAGGTGCGGAATAGGGAGGCCGTTGGCCCTGTCATCGGCTGCCCCATTTATACCGAGTTCAACGTCGAGACGCTGCAGAGATGGGGCAGCTAACACGGCCACAAGCGCCTCCAAATATGGTCTACGACCAATAAAGACGAGTTGCGTGAGCTCCTGGAGTGGGATGATGTTTCCTGCGCCAGTGGGGAGCGGTGGGTCGTCGTTGATTGGGATTTCATTCGGAATCTTCAGCTCCAATTCAAGGCGACGCAGGCGAGACATGCGCTGCAAATTCGCAATGAACGAAGCCTCTGGCACTGCGTTGTGCGCAACCCTGAGAGTCAAAGAAAGTTCGACGAGGCCCGTTGCGGACGATAAGAACGAGGGTGAGCAGCTCCATATAACTTCCCGTAATGTGAGCTGTCGCAGGGATGGTGCAGAACCTGAGAGAAATGTGGCGGGAAGAACCAGTCCACCGCACACGCTCAGTCAGTGGGAAAAATTTCAAGACTCTCCAGCTCGGGAAATGGGTGACTCAGCGCCTTGAGAAGTCTGCCCATGTGTTGTTCCGTATATGGTCTTCGAAGAGCAACTCTTCGCACACGACTACGGTGCTTGATTGTGGCAAGTGCGAAATTCTCTTCCTTTTCCGTCCACGGCCCATCGCAATGGTCGGACCGAAATCGGAAGGGGGGGAAGACATTTCAACATGGGATCCGTTGGAGACCTGCGTGGAGTGAACAGCAGGTGCACATGTAAACGGCGGGAGGACGACAAAAGCACGACACGTCGCCAATGCAGGCATACATGTGCGAGCTTGAGCCACCCATCTCTGCTGCTCCAGAACGTTTCATAATCGGGCCTGGTGTTCATAGAATTGTCGGTAGATATCGAATATCTCTAAGAGGACATCCTCTGGGAGTTTGTCGTTATCAATCGTTGCCCTAGGGCGACAAGTATCGCTGAGCGTCCCTCGAGTGCATATCGGGGAATAAAGCATACCGGTTTGTGAGGAGTGCTCTGGCGGCAGAACGTGTGAGCATCATAGACATCACCTTGCTCCGACTGCAAGGTGTGATGTCACTCACGTTGTGACAATTAAGACTGTTGTCGCGGCAAAATGAGCGAGATAATTCTGCTCCTATTTGATAATACAACGACGCTTAGTAGCTCTGAGGAGCCTCTTGGCCGCTTACATGCTCACTGACTATTACAAGACTAGTTTGTACGATAATTGGTGGAAGCAAGCGGATACAAGAGTCGAGTCATTTGAATCACGGGGACTCGACTCTGTACAAGGGTTTGTGAGGAGGGCCTTGAGGAGGGACTCTAGCGGTAGAACGAGTGAATGCAGAACAAGTGAACATCGCTGACACCCCTGCTAGTGACCACAGCACTCAGGAGAATTCAGACAATCTAAGCAACTGTAACTCATCATAGTAAAGCATTCCCACAGTTGCGGCTGAGCAAGATGAGGAATGAGTTGACGCCTGACTACTGTCACGTGATGCTTTCCTTTTACAGGTCTGCCGTTTTTATAGGGTCCCTTTGGGGATCCTCGGCCTCTAACCGTGGATATATGCTCCTTAAATGCAAGTAGACTTGAGTGTCAGGAAGCTCTGGCGAGTCGAGTCCCACCAACTTTTTAGCGGTTGTCAACACATTGAGAGAAGTACACATAGCAAAGTAGTGCACAATAAAATAACATAAAGTTTTACTGTAAGCGTCGTACAATAATGCACGTACAGGAATTAGTAAAGTTTAGTCATACCCTCAAAATCGACAAAACCCGTCCATTTTTCATCGAGGAGGTCGAGGGCAAATTTCAAGAGGTCATCAATCTCAGCATCCGCCATTTCTACGTCGTGATCCGAGTCAGTAGTGTATTCTGGGTCTGTCGGGGTTATCGACGGGAAAGGGAACATCTCGATCTCTGCGCGAGTGAGAGAGGCTGTTTGCGCAGCTCCGGGTTCAGCCTGCAGGACTTGGCTCCATTCGAGGTCGAGTATCCTGTCCAATGCCGCGGATGGTTCTTCCTGCACGGACTCCGGGATCGCGGTGCATGGGTTCTCCCAATGACACCGTAAGAGTGCCTCCAGATCTTCTAATTGCGGGCTCACTGATGGGTGGCTTCGTTCAGTAGTTGATGACTCGGACTCTGCTTGGTACGCAGTCGCCGTGAAAGGAGGTAGGGTTGTCGGTAGGGTTGTCGGTTCTTCCGTTGCAGGTTGCTCGATCGTAGGCGGCTCCATGTCTAACGTCTCTATCTCAGACACCTCCATCGTAGGCGGGAAGGGAGGCTCGTACAGAGCCAACGGGCTGCTGCTGCTAGTGTTAGTTGTTGCCCTCGGAGCTGGTGCGTCGCTTGCTACCCAGGTGTCGCCCCGCTTTGGACGTGCAGCGGCGGCGTCTACTATGCCTCTCAATCTCGGGAGGATCCTGTCGATGAGAGTCGCTTGAGTGAGCGACGCCGTTGCTCGCAGTGGTCCCTGCGCGGTTGGTTGCTGCAAAGCAGGAAGAGATGCGCTCTTCAAGCGATCGTCGGAGGGCGTCGTGGGACGCGTCGGGGCGTGCGAAGGTCCAGCAGAAGCAACGGTGGCAGGCTGTATCGCCTCGTTCGGAGACTGTCCCGCCGTCCCCGCCGGGCCAGCAGGTTGAAGAGTAGGCAACGACACGCTCGTCGCGCGATCTCCCCAGGATGCATTTAAAATGAGTTGCTCCGCCGCGCTTGGAAGTCCCCAGATACTGGAAGATGGCTCTTCTTTGGCTTTGGACTGTGCGGCCAATGCCGCGCGACGCGCGCGGGCCTTCACCGGCGGTGGCTGATATTGGGCCGCCTCGAGGGGTTGCGGGACTGCTTTAGGTGTTGGCACTCCTCGGGCATACGGAGACGCGCCGCTGGATTTGATCAGGTTGGGCTGAGTGTGGGACCGTGCCGTGGTGCGTTTGGCCTTTGTCTTCTGCTTCGCAGAAGGGACCGGGGCATTAGCAGATTGGACCGAGGAATTAACTAGTTCGGATAACCGTCCAGAGGCCTGGCACTGCGATAAGACCTTCAGGGCGTTTGGCGGCAAGCTTAACCCCAATATATTCGCCACGTCTTGAAGGCGAGGATCAGAGCGGGGGACGGCTCCTACAGAAGAGGACGATTTGAGTTTTTGGGGTGTGGCACCTGGCGCTGCGTGGACGGGAACGACAGGAGTAAGCACAGGGGAAAGTAGAGACATCCTGTGATTAGTAACAAGTTGTATGCGTTTGTGCGGTGCGAGAATGAAGCGCGATTATTTGGCGAGAATCGATGTTTAGGCGGGGGGGCTAGTGAAGTTGGGAGCCACTTCGAACACAAACCTTCATAAGGGAAGGAAATATGTGGATTCGAAACATTGTGCTGAGGTTGCACCAAAAGCGTTTGCACTTGTGGTCGCGACAACAATGCGGCAGTAATAGAGCTGCATCGGGGAATATTCGGTTTAGGTGGATTTGCGTGTCCGTGTCAGTATTGGATAATGAAAAAGAATAAACGCCGCGACTCTGCCTATGAGCGCATGAGCCCGGGCATCCCCTGTCAGCCACCATGCGTTGGTCGCCTCATTTCAAAGCTTCAGGGTTCAGGAGTTTAACGAACAAAGCGACTCCAAAGGCCCGAGTGAATGGATGACTTTCAATGGATTGATGAGTCAATGCGAGATGGACGCTTAGGCCTGCCAATAACGCTTTTGAGTACCCAAGTTCCGCCATCGTATGTGCATCATATGCGTAAGAGTATACAGCGAAAGTGCAAGCGGCCCATCGTGCAATTTTTTATCACCTGAGATTCGGTTCAGGGCCTGCCAATACCGAAGAAATTACGCGTTAACGATACCATATTACTATTAAGTTACGGGCTAAAACTAACTTTTGAAAAACACTATCCAGACAACTTGCACGCGAACTGTAATTAGGAAGACCTTGGAGAGCAGAAAACGTGCAGGTGCTCGCCAGTGTGGTAAGATAAAAAATGTTCCTTCCAATCTAGGCTTGGCGGTCTTTGGCGGAGGGGGTCACCGGTCAGTATAAGGGACCACAAACCGTGAGAATATTCATACCTTGATTCGTCTATGCGGAGGTCAAAGCGCCGAAACAAGTGCGCCAGGCCGAGGTACAGTTCACAATACGCCAAACTGTCCAAACAATGTGATTCGCTCTCTTGGACCGCACAGGTGATGGTGTACTTACTTGATTCCTTGACAACTTCGTGGTCCATCCGAGAAAGCAACCAAGAACTGGTCCAATTTGGCAGCATCTGGCCCAAGCCAACGCTCTGGCGCAAAGTCGTCGGCATACACGAATACGTCCTCCGATAGATGCACGAAGAGCGAGCTTTGGCTAACGCTTGTCTAGATAGAATTCGCTTAAAATCGACTTCAAATGGCAGTGAGACAACGAGAGCCGTACCCCGCCTGGTATTCGTATACCGGAAATGGTGGCTCCTTCGGGCGGTACAACACGCGCCAGCCCGACCGGGGTCGCAGGTGCCAGACGTAGCGTCTCTTTCACGACCGCCGTCTGCTGAGTGTCATAAATGCGTCGCCATACCTAAGGTCAGGGTACTCACCAGGTAGGGGAGCCGCTCCAAGATTTCGTAACGAGGGGGTTGGCTCAGATTGGGCCAGACGGTGAGGAGTTCCCCGAAAAGTCTCTCCCGCATCTCCGAATTATGTAAGAGGTGGTAGGTGCCCGTCATCAGTACCGTGCCGACTACGTGCGAACTTCCTGCGCACAGAAGAACTTGCGACTCTCGCAAGATATGCTTCGCCGTAATGCTGGAGTGGCGACCTCCAACGTTAGAACCGAGGAGTTTGGGCGAGATGTTCGATGGAGGCGTCTCCTCAAGCTTCTGCTGATCGAGAACTATTTTTCGGGACTGAGAATCTATAATCTATGTGAATGTGTTCACGGCACTCGATAAGTTGAATCATGAGCAAGAACTGAAGAGTGACGTACATTATAGAGTAAACATAAGGACCTAATCGCTGAAGGCAAAACAGATGTAATTGGGCTGTTAGAAAAGTTTCGCACCAGCCACACAATTGCCCCGAATTGCTTCCGCAGAGAGAAAGAAGGCAATGACTGCTCCATTGCGATAAGAAGCGGGGCATTAAAATCACAGGCTGCCGTTTGATCAAAACAATCCCCAAAGCAGTATAAGGATGTTGCATCTGCGCTGAAGCACTTGAAACCTAAGGATAGATCACTGGACCTCCCTAACTCCTCATCAGCAAGAGCACTTGTATTCTGGCAGGGATATCCTTACCTGATATATTCTGCGCCTTTAAAGCGTCGCAGAAGACGTCTAACTAGCTTCAACAGTCAGATCCCGTCTAGGACGGAGCTACGCGCGATAAAAGACTCACGCGCTCCTGAACCAAATGTTGCATTCTAAAAATCGCTGCCTTGGAGAAAAACGGATTCAATACACCTCTTCTCAGCTCGACCTCGGGGTAGCGAGGACTCCCAAAGAAAGAGTCCAGGTCGATCGCATAGTATAAGTGACGGTCTTTGTCCCACTTATTACCGAGATTGTAGATTTCCTTGTGGACAGACGGATTCGAGAAGTGAAGCTTGGTTAGATAACGGTCAGGTTCTGGATTTCAGCCAAAAGTATAGTGTATGCGAACCTCATTCGGCGCAATTCTCACAATGTCACCTTCCATTCCACTTCAGGTCAGCACACGTTGTCCCTCCATATGGACTGTTGGTCACGTACCATACGTTTCATGAAGCTGGAAGCGCAATTCCGTCAGATTAACACCCTTCCAGACTTCCATGTACGCCAACCAAAGCTTCGTGCATGCCGCACCAGGCGGGCCGGGAAATCGAGACAGAGGGTGGAGATAGAAGTTATATACGATGCGAAGGACAGTTGCAATGATGGACCAAAGAATGAAAAAGGATGCCACTTCGGAAACCAGTAGAGACAGCGCCGGGCGCAGGGGTAAATCCATGTTCATGCCAAGAGAATAGAAAGTAGTGCAGCCTATAGTCCTGCTCCCAAGTGAATTTATAGGCTCGGTAGCGCCGAGAAATGTAGGACTAGAGTCATAACTACACCGGGCCATCAAGTGCGTGCCATCAGCCGCCACGTTTCAGATCGAATGCTAGGAACCATATCTATGGTCAACCAAATGTTAGCCTGCCCCGGTCACCTCGCCATTCCCACACGGGGTATCAGGAACAATCACCGTGGAGATAACTCACCGTTAAACATACACACTGGAAAGCTGTTGAGATTCGCTCAACCACGCAGCGCAGTCTCTAGGACTCCCTGTGATGGAGTGGTGGTTCATATGATTAGAAGCAGGCAGCAGGAGACCTTCGTTTCTGATTGAGTAAACACCTGAGCCAAAAGTGCAGCAGCCCATTAGTTGAAACTCGAAACCCGGTTTCCAACAACAGCGGAAGCAGGTGACACCGGGTGCCGTCGAAGCGAAGTCGAGTTTGATTCCCCTGTCCTTTCCAGGACTTCCCCCATGGTGTTACCAATTTGTACATTGCAAATTCAGCGAACTCGAAGGAAACGCACCGGCAACCAGGGGTTTCCAAATAAAATAATTTGCTCGAAGTACTGAAAAGCCGGGTCATCAGTACACCGGCCGAAAGAGACGCGATATAAAAATAACTTGAGAGTTGGAGTAGAGAATCCGATCCGGAGTGGACGAGTATCAGGAATTCGTGGTGGGAAGAATCGCGCGGCGGCCGCCGGAGAAAATCCGCAATTCCCGAACCATCGTTTGAACCGCCACAACTCCGTTACCCGTTCTCATAACAGCAGGACACATACCTTGACCTACGGTACGGCCAGGGTGTTGTTGTGCTTCAAGCGACCCCAGAACCTCCAGAACACTCTCCAGCTCTGGGCTGTGCTCGCTCCAACGAGCTGTCTGTCTTTGTCTAACACTTCATACGCCAAGCTGTAAGGATCTGCGTTGGCGTTGAGATTAGCCGATTCCCTGGGGGAGAAGCCGATCTTCGGGCCACGTAATCATGAAAAGGACATTCAGTGAATGGAACCATGGTGAGGTCACCTCACATCGTCAAACCAAGGCTATGAGGGCTACGGTAATCGACAAACGGGGAAAAGGAGAGCTTGGCATGGTATATAAAGTTGCTACTACGGTAAGTCCGGTTGTATCATAGTGTAGGTACAGTACTGTAAATGATAGTGCCGTAGGCACGCCTTTTCAGAACCCGGACCAAAAAGCGCGAAGCGCTTCTCCGAGCCAACCGGGGAAGAGGGGCTCTCCTGTCCGGAGCGGGTCGATGAAAACCGGCAAGCACGGCGGCCTCATCACTGCGGTCACTAGTAGGTACGGTCATACTCTGGCAGATAAATAGCCACACGGGAGAAGGAAGAAAACTCAAACTTCAAAGACCGTGTTCGTTGCTCCCTCAGCTTCAGAAGGGCAATATCCTCATCTTCAGGTGCCAGCGTAGCATACACTGTCAACAGTTGAGGTTGGAGGAGCACACCTTGTCTAAACGTTATTTCATAAACTGCATTGCCATATAGCTGGGGTATTTACAATAGATGACGAGGGACAGGAGTACACTATACACAACAAGGAGACAAGGAGAGAGATATTTGTTAGAGCCGAGACAGTAGGGTTTGCATAAGATCATATCGCATCATACATAACATCAGAAAAGTAGCTTCATCGCACGCCTTCTTTTTTTTCTCTACCGCAGGGCGACTTGGAACCTATGCGTCAAAAGGTCCTGAAGGCGGCGGGGTCAAAATCCACGTTGGGCCAAGTTGAAGGGTTTGCATTTGCAGGGTATAGTCCGTACGGAGGCAAGATGAGCCCAGGGGTGAAAGTTCCAACAGCGTCGGGCCACGACACCGGCGCGGCAACTTGTGAAGCCGCTCCGCCAACTCCGGTAAAGTCGTAGATCGGCCCCGTGGGGAAAGGTAGTTCGAGTTGCTGGGGCTGCACGCTCGGAGACGGGTCGGTGGAAGAGGAGGAAGGAGACGGCTGTTCCTCAACGGGCTCGGCATCTTCAGGGACTTCTTCCGGCTGAGACTCAGAGTTTGCGAGCTTGGGCAGGCATGTGGCCCCAGTCAGCGTCGTGAGGAGCCTGAGGAGTACCCTCTCGACAACGGCGGGGGCCCTGACGTCTGGGTCTGGGTCGGTCCCAGTCCTGCTCTGGCGGTAAGCACGAAAGGCGTCGTACTCCTCCTTGGTGATGGAGAAAGGGTACAGGGTGTTGCCGGTGGACTTCATCTTATTGAGCATCTCTGCAAACCCTGGGCAGTTGTTGCAGTGGCGCTCCGTAGAGTCGTATCTGCCGAACCTGGAAGCGCAGCCGCAAGCAGCAGTCAGAAAACCGTGCGCAAAACGTACGAACGGAATGGCTTACTTGGCGCTCTTGCATTTTTCGTCCAAGCCGACAAAAGCTGGGCAGATAAACGAAGTGACCATGCCCCGGTATTGGGGGTCGAGGTTGTTGAAGTGCCGCTTCGTGAAACGATGCTTCTGCACGGTGGAGGGATCCTTTCCCCTCACGACCTCGCAACAGTTAGCGTAGTCCTGTTGCAGAGCATTTTGCACCTCCTCAGGGAGCGCGTTCTGTTTCGAGCAACGCGAACGCGTGAGTGAGTACATCAAACCTCGAGATGAGCCGAAATAGACAACGCACCATCATATCGATGTAACCACTGCCAGGGCGCCTCTTATTGGGTCCCCTGCGCCGAGGAGGCCCAGTTCGCTTTACGTTGCGCCTGGCGGGCGGCGCAGCTGCAGAAATACCAAGGCCGAGACCCGGCGCTTGGAGGAACTGGGCCATGTCTTGATACGAGGGCGTAGCTGAACCAGACGGTGTCGGATGAGAAGAGATGGCTGATTGCGCCGTCGATGAACCGGCGCTGGACGTCCTTTCGACTGGAGCGGGGGCATGGAAAACCGGTGCCGTCAAGGGGACAAGCGTGGGCCCCCCACCACCGGGGTACTGGAGCCCGTATCTCGGGGTCCCCGCAGGAGCCCCCCCGGCGAAATTGCCAACCGGAGGGACGAAATTCCAGTTCAAGTAGTCGTTGGGGAAGATGTCGTAGAAAGATGTGGGAGGAATGTAAGTCATGTTGAATGAGTCGAGAGGTTTGTGGGTGAATGCTTTTTTTTCACGAGTAGTAAAGGTGTTTGGGAGAGTAGATGTGATGTGGGGATGGTTCGAATGAGTCTGCGAGAGCCCGACTTTTAAAGAAGCTGAACACATCGAACCAAGCAAGGAGGGAGCTCTCAGACTTGCAGGGATAGCAATGCGATTGAGGCTAGTTGCGGACACGATATAGTGGATCTATTCTTCAGTCTTTCGTTTACGCTTGAGCAAGGGGGAGGGGAGCGGGGAGCGCGAAAAATCCACCACCAACATCCCGAAGCACTAAGCGATGGACGTCCAGCAGTAACATTAGCGACGAGATAAACGAAGCGTTGTGGACATAGATTAGATCCCCCTACCCTGAGAGGAATAGCGAGAGTGCTGTCGGCCAAGAACCACCAACGAACTACCGACGAGACAATGTCGGCGCACCGGAAATGGATCTTGTGGAGAAGAGATTACTCTAAAAATTAGAAATTTCGAGTGGGATGGCGCATTATCTGATGCATCGCGAGCTTTTTGCAACGTAAGCCACAATCACGGCGGGGGTACTAGAGGTCTACGGAGGAGCAAGTCGGAGTAACCACAAGCCCGTTGCAAAGCTCCGAGAACATCCACTATGCCACCAGATCGCAGGAGGCGATATGCACAAACAATGCTGCACAGTCTGTTGTACCGTAGGCCTGTTGTGGACACCTGAAGTTTCCGCTTGGGCTCCGAGACTGAAAACCCAAAGACCGTACCTTCGGATCTTCAGTCTCCAGAGCTACTCGGTTACGCAACGACGCAGCGACGTCAATTTTAGACATTTTGCAATTAGATTAGTCTACCGAGGTAGTAGCAGAACAGAGCAGTTCTTTTCAACCCCTGAGAGATCTTTGCGATACTGGCCGGAAATTTTATTGCTTTGCAGAAGCATGAAGCGCTGCATTCGGTCTGTGATGAGTCACGATTAATCCTGTAGTTAGTACCCAAATCTACAGACCCTCGAGGTTGGACAAGTAGGGGGCGGCTTGCATGAGAGGTGCTTGACTGATACGATATGTGTTCGCCTTGACACAACTTGAAGCTCCTACTTGCTGAGTCATACGTGCCAAGAAGTACTGAATCTGGGACATGGACTGGGACTGATCTGAATCGCAATGCCCGAACCAAAATTATGCGCTCAACGCTATTGTCCGCAGCACCCCAGTCCCAGGTGATCAAAGCTAACCTGGCTCGAAGTGGAACTTATCAGGACCCTCGACCGAGAACTCAGGTAAGTAGCACACATAAAGTTAATGTTAATTGAGAAATAGCCTCAGGTATATCCAACGTCCCGACTACATACTACGCCTACACCCAACACAGATATATTTGTACAAGCCATCCGCCACAATAAGTAACGAAGAACGGACGGACCCAAAAAATGGGAACCGCCCCATCAGGGGGGGAACCCGAGACCACTTTCGAGCATTCGATAACTAGTCGCTTAGCTTCTTCATCACAGCGGATTCCGCCGCGTTGGGACCAAGTAGAGAAATCTGCTGCAACTCGACGGTGAGTTGTTCAAGCTGGCCCTTTTTCAGCCCGCGCGCTATCTCTGCGATGTCAGCGTCTTGGGAGCGACGCGCCGCAAGCGCACGTTGAGCCTGGGGAACATCAGCCTCCGGTCTCTGCATAGAAGACAAAAAAAAAAAAGGTACCGGAGAGACGAGGGAATTCCATATCGACTTGATGTCAGCTACGTTCCAGCGCTGCTGGCCGAGGTATAGCCAACCATTCTGTAGGGTCGCGCATGCGTCACTGTTACTGACGGACCTACAGGTAGCAGAGTACGCACCTTCCTCGGAGCATATATAAACGTGTGCATCTCGGTGTGTTTCTCCTTGGCCTTGTTGATGTATGTCTTGGTGGTCCCAGCACCCGCGGTCTCGCTCCACTCCACGACGTACGTGGCTTCCGGCGATTCGAGCAAGATGGGGTCGTACAGGAAGGCGAGTCCAAATACCTCCTGAATATATAACCTGAAAGAACCTGCAGGAAGGAGAGGCAGACTTGTGCGGAACGCCGTCAACATACACTTTCTCCAGGGAGAGAAAAAAAAATCGACCCACTCGTCAATGGCACGCCTCTAGGATTTCGCCAGGAATTAGGACACCAGCAGAAAGGGGAAGCGCAAAAAAACTCACCGCCTCTTCGTCGAGCTCCAGCTTTTCCGCGAGCACGGCCGTCGGCACGGGCTTGATGGCCATAGCCTCAGCGGTCGTAGGCGGCTTCGCAAAATGCAGCCTCCACTTCTTCGGAATTCTACTGGACCCCGCGCCCGATGGAGAAGCGTCCTCATACTGCACCGAGAGGCCCTCACTCATGCCCGGGCTCACATTGAGAGAGAACACCTGTGCCACACTGATCCGTCGCTGGGGGCTGCCATTCGCGTCCGCAGGCGGAGAGGCAGCGGCGCGCGCGTCGACGAAGGGTGCACCGAGCGCAGCGGGCGCCTCCTGTGAACGATGGCGCGAGTCGATGAGCGTCGCGGAGGAGTGCATGGACATCGGTTGCTGGGAGCCACTGGCGGCCCTGGTGGGCGCCGTGCGGGGACGGGGGCGGGCGGCGCGGCCGGATGAGTCGAGCATTACCGTCACGTCCGTCACGGGCTCTGAAATGTCTGTGCGTGGGGACGAAATACCCTGAGGGGCGGAGACGACGCGCTTAGTGGAGACGGTGGAAGTAGTGACGGCGCGCGGGTCACGTGTGGGAGCGGAGCTGCTGGCTGCGGTCTTCGATGGACCAGGTTCGGCGTTGTGTGTGTCGTTGCTGGCGGGTTTGTCGTCGAACTGCGGAGAAAAGATCTATGGTGAGGACTAGGAGAGCGTAGGCTCAACGCACCGTCGGATCAAAGACGAGTTGCCTGACACCGTTGAGTTGACGGAGTAGCACGTCACGCTCGTGGGTGACTTCCGTCTTTTCTTTCGCTGTCGTAGCAAGCCTCGCTCTGAGGGTGGCGTTCTCCTCGCGCAGACGTCGTGTCTCGGACGTAGGGTGGTCGTCTCGCTCGAGTTCTTCCACTCTCTTTTGGAGAACGGATTTCTCGTCCTCCAAGCGCCGTATTGCCATCCATACGCGATCATAGACGCCAGATAAACCTTGTGCGTGATCGCTGAGCTGGAGAGCAAGCAAACGATAAGAGTGAAATGTACTAATTGTGTAGAAAAACGTACTCGACCGTGTACCCAGGCAATATCCTCGTTGCCGAAGTGGTCCATTGAAGCTGTCAGCGTCAGCAAATGAGATGACAATTACCCGTTCTAGCCGTCGGCGCCACGACACTCCTCAACTGGGCTATGTCACCACTTCGGAAACTGCTCGTCGACGTTCACACTCACGTCTATTTGCCTCGTTATGCCTCTGTTCTACGCTCTCGTTCAAACGCACCTCGCATCTTCACACGCAACACACCCTCCGGCCAGAGTGAAGATCGTTTGTTGATCCTAGACGATGAACCCAGCGGTGGAAGGCCCGTTGGCGGTCAGGTGCGACGCAAAACACTCTCCGATTTGCAATGATATCAATGGTGTTGTCGGCAGTACTGGGACAGAGACGAGAAGGTCAAATTCATGGACCGACACGGGATCGATATCTCCTTCGTCAGGTACGGCTCCGTGCACCTTGCATCGCAGTTGGCTGATGGAATATCGCAGCTCCGCGAACCCTTGGTTGGACTTCCTGCCATTCTCAGAGGCGCAAACGCTCGCCCAGCAGTTGAATGCAGACCTCGAGTCTTATTGTGCCACCGGTCCCACGCTGGCATCCGACGTAGAATTAAAACGGCTCTACGGCTTTGGCCTCTTACCACTCGTCCCAGGTGCTCCTGGAGAGTCCTTGCCAGAAGCAGTCTCACAACTCGCAACTCAACACCCACACATCCGAGGCGTCATCGTTGGTTCGCGCGGGGCTGGCTCAGGGCTGGATGACCCGGCGCTGGAACCACTATGGGCCGCCCTCGCTGAAACAGGACTTGTCGTGTTCTTACACCCACATTATGGCGTTGGAGCACAGGCATGGGGTACCCGTGACAACGGGCACGTTCTCCCTCTCGCGCTCGGTTTCCCCTTCGAGACGACAACCGTAGGTTTTTTTTTGCCCCCCATTGAGTGAGATTAATCGACGTCTTATATTGTACCCCACAGGCAATCACGCGCCTAATTTTGGCGGGCGTTCTCGATCGTCACCCGAACCTACGCATTTTACTCGCACACTCGGGCGGCGCGCTTCCCCAGCTCTCGTCACGTTTGGCGTCGTGCATCGATCACGACCCCGTTTTGGCAGGTCGGTTGGCACATGATGCGCGGTGGTACCTCGGCAGGCTTTGGTTTGATGCCGTCGCGTATGGCGCTGCAGAGCTGGAATTTGTCAGTGATGCAGTTGGTCGTGCCGGCCGTTACGGTGATACGGCGGCAACGACTCGGCCGGGGGGGCGAAAGGAAGGCGCGTCTAGGATGCTGTTCGGAACGGACCACCCGTTCTTCCCACCGCTGGGAGAGACGGAGAAATGGCGGAGCGTGGTTGAGAATCTGGAGGCTATTGAAGAGGTTGGGACATGGACAGAGGAGGATAAAGCAGGAGTGCGGGGGTGGAATGCGCTGAGGTTATTTCAATTGAGTGATGACTAAAGATGGCAACCGTACCCCACGGGATGACCGCCAGCGTGTCTGCTTGACTTGACCCGAGTCAACTAACACGGTGACGATTTACTTTTTCACTTTCCTTTCTTTTTTAAAAAAGCAAACGATGCGTAACTCATCCTCGAGTGCGACGCGCATCCTCACAATCGTTTCACTTGTCATCTTGTGTACACTCTCCTTTGCCGTCGTTTATGGCACCCAGAACATCATCGATACCCCGCCTCAAGACACCCTCTTCGCCTTCCACAAGCCCGATGTTCCCCACCACCGCCGTGCCATTCATCATCTCAGGGCCCAATCCTCCTCCGATAGTCTCTCCTCGACTCCAAGCTCGACTCCTTCCACGACTCCCACCGATTCCCAGTCCCCGCCAGTCCAGTCAACAAAATCGCCGAGTCCTACTCCCGCCTCTTCTTCGACCTCCTCAACCACATCTTCGACCTCTAGCGACTCTTCTACGTCCTCCTCAAAGTCGACCTCGACCTCCCGGTCCTCGGATACCACCACGTCCACTACCTCTTCTACTTCGACATCCTCATCATCTACCTCGTCGACACCTTCAAGCAGCACAACATCCTCCCCGTCGAGTGACACTAGGTACGTCCGTTGTCTTTTGCAGTGTCGCGCAATAGCTAACGATACCTCAGTTCAACCACCTCGTCTACTTCGGTCATATCTAATTTGATACCTGGTGGATCGACGACGCGTTTCAGTTCCAATACACCTCTGTCAACCAATACCTTTTTCACCCCCAGTGGTCGTACATCCACCATTTCCGCTAGTGAGACTGCCGGTGCCGCCTCCAAGGGCTTTTTCGGGAACAAAGCCGCCGTCGGCGTTACTTTCAGTATCGTTGGCATCATTTGCGGACTTGCTGCTGTCATGGGCATTATCACCGTAATCAGGCGATATCGCAGGGCTCACTACAAGGACAACGATTTTTATGAGAAGTACCCCCGTGTTGGTGGCTCGGCCGACCGCTCTCACTTTTCTCGCGAGCCAGCAGAGCTCGGACAGGGCCCTCTCGGGGAAAGCGCGACGGACCTCACCACGCACGCGGCCCGGCCTGACGCCTACCCTGACCGCGCTATCCACTATGGCCAGCCCGACCCCAGCACGGTCTTCCGTCCCGTCGACTATGGCATCGATTACCCGCCCAACGCGGCCTATGCTGACCCCCCTGCTACTGCCACCGCTCCCGGTGCGTACGAGAACTACGACTACGATCCGAACAGGCCCAGCTCTGCCTCTGGCCACCCCTTCGCGGACCCGGCCAATGCCCCCCGCTCAGCTCCTGGCGCACCCCCGGTGGCCTATCCGCGCCCGTTCCAGGGTCGCACGCAGGAGGTGGTTACTACCGATTCATACTATGGGCCCAACAGTGCCGGCGTCGGCGCTGCTGGCGTGGGTTACGCGCAGTAAGCGGCGAGCGCTGCGCTCGCTCCAGCTGGATACTTTTACTATTACCGAAGCGTCTATCCGGGATGACCTCTCTTTTTTTCCTCACCCGTATCAGCTGACTTGGCCCATTCCTCCCCCTTTTTTTTATTCGTTGATAGTGTGATAGCACAAGCGCGGCGCCAGCGCGTTGTTGTACTCGTACCTGTGCTCAAGGCTGTCGTGTCATCCGTAATGTACGGTATATGATACGGATAAGATTCCCCGTGTATTCGCCTTCGCACTGGTTTTTTTTTATTACTTTTGTTTTGGACCTTGGAGTTATTCAGACCTTGACATGACACGGCATGGCCCGCACCAAGTTATATTCATGTTCATCAGTGGTGATATACTTGACGAGAATTAGTTATTTTTCTTGACACCGAACCCCTTCTGGTCATGGGAATAAATGAGATCTGCCATCCTCCATCCTGCGGGAATTCTTTCTCCCACTGAAATGTTACTCGTTTCTTGCCTTTTTCTTGTCTTGGCCATGCAAGACGCATACAAACGTCAGACCGATGCCGACACCAGAGGCACGACCAATACAGCCACAGGTGCCAGATGTCCAGGCAGGATTGATCTGATTGATCTGATTCAATCGCGTTATCTTCTCTGTCAAGCTAGAGTACCTCGTCTCGGATCCACCCGTGAGGCACGGGTGCAGTGGCGGCATATCTGGCATAACAAACAAACCTTATAAACTCGTCAGCCAATGATATTCCGTCGTTCCCCTCCCTCTTTGCACATCCTCCTCTAGAGCGGCGGGTACGATACTCAAAAAAGTACCACGCGCCCTCGAACGATGACAGACCTTCCTCTTCAAAAAGAAAACCGGGATGAGACATTTGTACTGCACGGGGAATGGAAGACGTCAAAGAACGTACAACTGCCAGTGCACTTGAGAACTTTTTTGAACAGTTTGGCTCTGCTGCCCCAGCTGGAAACGGACTGCCAGTGGGGGCCCCCCCTCGGGCCCCTGTGTGAGGATTTCTCACGGTAATAATCGCCGCAGCGGTTTTCTCCTATCGTTCTTTTATAGTAAGAAAAATAAAAGGAATCGAAATTCCGGGGAGGGAGGATGGCAATTGAAACAAAAAAAAAAAAAAAAAAGGGCGTGTCAAGACTGCCAAACGAGCGTCTCTAAACAGTGGCGGCGTCACCGCAAACGATTCAGAGTGAGTGTGGTGGGTGGGTTAGGTGGGAGGATTTACACGGGTTCATCGGAAGGGCCGTCGCCTCGTGGTTCGGGCTATGCCAGTGGCTACCCGGAGTGTTTTGCGCTTGGCAGGCAACCCTTTCGCGATGGTGTCTCACCTTGAACGGTGACCCGAGTGGCGGGTCTTACTCGCCGCCCATCGCTTCCGGGTAATCGCGGTCATAGCTGGCCGTTCTTCTGGGCACCTAAACTGTAGGCTGAGAGAGAGGACTCTACAAGGTGACGGATAAAGTCCCACCGCCGGTCGTGCGCGTCATTTTCCGGCGCACGTTTTTGGCCTCATGGGGACCACGGTGATCATCGCGTACTGCGGTCATGCCTCGAGCCAGACAAACTCTGTGCACTTTTCTTTTTGTTCTGCTCCCTGCACTTTGTTTTTCTCTTGAGAACGTCCCGTATTCCTTGGGGCTAGAGCCTAAGTCTACTTTTGATTGGCTGGTCGCCCAACGGGTAAACCGGATTTGGAGAGAGGTGTGTGAAGCATACAGCAGGAAACAGAAGCTGAAATGGAAGCAAAAGACGGGATGATTGGTGCCACATTGATACAATAAGAAGACGGTGTGAGAGAGAATTGAACCAAGACGGCGAGAGAGCCCTGAGACCGATTTTATTGTTCGACGCACTGCTAACTGAGTCCAGGTGTTTGGAGGAGTTCCAGTTGTGTTTGAGGGCCATTAGACGTCGGACATGAAACTGACCTGAGATCGGGCCCGGGCCACCACTCCCCGACTCACTCACTTACCACAGGAACCAACACCGCTCTAGACGCCGGTACCTCTTGACAACTCTTGTAACACCGTTCAGTGAATCGAGGACAGACTTAAGGGTATAAACTGCACGCGTCTGCCAGATAAACTCAGCCTCATTCCCCACAGCGACAACTTGATCTCATCATATATCGTTATGGTCGTACTCGTACTCCAGACCCCATTCGGTCGCTTAGATGGGCACCCCCGGGAGCGTCGTCCATCCGGGCCCATGCGGACATCACACCCCTTCGCCGTCTCCGTTTGCTAGCTGAAATCCCCCGGCAGTGGCGGCATTCGATGAATAATCAATTTGGGCGGTACTCGATAATTATATGGGTCAACGGCGGGTGCAGTATCGGCTACATCTATCATTCCCACCACAGGGCCTCAATCTCCGTGTCTCACTCACCATTATGTGTGCTTCCCCTATGGCGGTCATTGGTCATATGGCATCAGCGTCACCGCGGTACGGTATGTCACCTGCTTCATGGCAAGAACGCTGGGACAGATTTCCCGATCAGCTTGGCGATTGGAAACACCACCATTCTCCGAATTCCCCATCTGCTCTTCTCGTCAGCGGTGTGTAACTTGTGTTGTTCCAATCTGCTCCGCAACAAGAATTCTGTGCCTGCTGATAACTGAGGGATCCCCTCAGCTCAGTTGGGACAACGACAGTACAGTAACGCCTTTTGATCTGTAACGGACTTTCCCCATTCTCTTTCATCATCGCCGCTGACGCCGCCCGGGCGACCTCTGACATCATCACAGCACAGAATAGATGGTGTTTAGTTGCACACTGACACCCGATTAAAGCGAGGCTGTGCTCAGCGCACTTTCTGACGTGATGATGGGTCAAGGAGTATAGTGACTATTTTTGAAACAAGGACCTTAATACATTACCGCCCACCAAAGTCTCGGCCAGCTCAGGAACTCCAATCTGTCGGGCCGTTGATGACGAGATTATCGGGTTTCTTCTAACTTAAGTATTTTCAAGTATACCAATCCTGCGGTCTCGAGTATTTTTCTCCCGTTCTCATCACCAACAACTACAGCGATTGACCGGAATGTATTCAGTAATTAAAAGTGACCCCACGGCCGAAGATCAAGCTCCGCTGAAGTGACAGCAGCTCCGCGGCAGACTGATTCCGAGCGATTGTTACCAGAATGGGAGTGGGAAGGAACACCGTGGACGTCGTGCTGATCAGTTGTCGTTGACAGAGCGGAAATATATGGAGTCAGAGAAGGCAAGTGTTCAGGAATTCGCTCAGCACGCGGGAGTGGTGCGGACCATCTAACTACACCACCTCGATTAGGTTAACGAAATAAGGAACGAATGACCGATATAGATCCAGTCGATCACCTATCTTTTTTCGACGGTTCGCCTGCGACCCGTGGTATTCGTATATAAACCCACGCCCAAGCCATGAACGCTCAAGCCGAACTGTGCGAACTGTGCTTTCATGAATGTCCACGTGTTTCCCTTCCTTCCCTCCTTCCAACTCGGTCTGGTGGTGGCCGCTACCGTCTCGCTGTGCTACGGCCTCCTTCGGGTTACCTACAACCTCTTCTTCCACCCTCTCTCACACTTCCCTGGTCCGCGCGGTGCGGCATGTACAAGACTATGGCTTGCATATATGGAGCTTGTGAAGCGTGTCAGCCTTGCTGACTTGCGAGCAGAGCTCCATCGGAAATATGGTGAGGCTTGTCAGCACTGACCTTCTTCTAACCATCACATTAATCTTGACGGCTGGCTTAGGCGGTGTCGTGCGGATCTCCCCGAACGAGGTAGGCGCCCTGTTTCGTGTCGTCGTAGCAGACGGCTGACGTGTTCACGCCTTGTGTTCCCAATCATTCCGCTCAGCTCCACTTTTCCCACCCAACTGCGTACAACGAGATCTACAGTGCGCAAAACAAGTGGGACAAGGACCACAATTACTACCGTGCCTTCGATGTGGGCGAAGCGTTCTTTGCGCAGAGTGACTACCTCAAATCGAAGCACAGCAGGGCGCTGTTATCCAATTTCTTTTCCAGGAAGTCCATTTCAGAATTGCAACACCTTATTCGAAGCCTCGTACGAGTCTATTTCCCATGTTGCATACGTCATCTCGAGCTAATTTCACATGCGCTCTCCAGTTGGACCAATTCTGCGACCGCCTCAAGGCTCAAAACAGGGAAGGTACGTTTCTTTGGCTCACCCTATAGTTGGGTTGTGCGTGATGCTTATGGGAATGGGACGATCAGGGAAGTCCAGCAACTTGTATCTCGGCTTCCAGTGTTTCAGTGCCGACACGATCACCAATTTCTGCTTCGCTACCTCTTTCGACCAGCTATCTTCCCCAGATTTCCGTGGGGACATCGTCCTCGGCTTTGACATCGCCATGGACACCGTCACACTACGGAAGTTCTCTGACATTGTAATCTGGTTGCTGCGCAGCTTCCCCCCTCCTTTAATCACCTGGATCTCCCCTGCGCTGAAAGGATTACTTACTTTCCGGAAGGTAAGCCAGCGATGCCATCTATTTGTCAGCATCTCTGTCTGATCTTAATATTCAAAAAAATTAAATTAAATTCAGGCGCTTAAGGATCAGATAGAGACCATCCTGCGAAGCCCCCAGGCGATGGACGATGCGCCCCACCGCATCATCTACCGCGAGTTGCTGGACCCAGAGGCCATCAAGGGGCATTCCGTTCCCACTGCGCAGCAACTCCTGCACGAGGCAGAGGTTCTATTTAGCGCGGGATCTCACACGGTCGGCACCGTGCTCATGACAGGTGTCTATCACCTACTGCGCAACCCCGAAGTAAAACAAACACTGGTGGACGAAGTCCGGGGCGTGTGGCCTGTCCTCGACAATCCGCCCAGCTACGAGGAGCTCGAAAAGCTTCCCTTCCTCGCAAGTTATCCCCCTTGTGTATCAGTGTAGACCGCGTTTCCTGATCTAAAACGGAGCAGACTGCAGTTATCAAAGAGATGTTACGAATCGCGCCAGCCGTCCCAGCCGGCCTTCCGCGCGTCGTCCCACCATCTGGCGCCGTAATCGCTGGCGTCAGAATACCAGGCGGGGTCCGTGTTTCTCGCACTCTTCCCCCGTCTTTTTTTTTTGTCAGTGCCCCTGATTAACTTTGTTACCAAAAACAGACGGTCGTGAGCCAGAGCCCTCTTTTCCTCCACTTTTCCGAACAGATCTTCTCTCGGCCACACGAATTCCTCCCCGACCGCTGGCTCCAGCCGGGATCAAAGGCGCTAGACAATTGCCTAGTCGCGTTCTCGAAGGGCCCACGGAGTTGTCTTGGCATAAAGTGAGCGCCAACGCCCGCCCCCCAAATCGTCTACCTTCGCGTACTTACTGTATGACTCCAACCAGCCTGGGCTATTGCGAGCTCTATCTCACCCTCGCGTATCTCTTCCGTCGCTTCGACGTTCGCGCAGATCTGGAAAAGTAAGAACCACACGGTGCCAGCCACCTGACCCCATCCGATACGAACTAACGCCTGTTGACTATTAGGCCCGCCGACTTGAAATGGTCCGAGCACTTCTTGCCCCTGTTCGAAGGCCAGCACCTGCATGCCTATTGTGACCCACTGGATGAATGAATGTCCGCGATAATGTCTTCCTTACTTTATGCTTCTGCCTCGTAATTTTATTGTTTACGAATACCCGTTATGTTATGTGGCTCCAACGCCCTTTTTGACCCTGTATCGTCGAATTGGAAAAGATGTCGATATTTAAATACTGCCAGTGACGCAAGCTGTTTGTTTATACATAGCGTAGATAGAATTATGTACTACCAATAACCCTGTGATTCAGGAAACTCAACAAGACGTTCGTGATATCGACCGCGCTCTGCTTGTCCGCGGCCGTCTGCTGGCTCTTCGCCAACAGACCCCGTGCCTTCTCCAAGACGGCCTTCAGTTCGCCAGAAATTTCCCCCGTCAGGCCCCTTCTCATCCGTTCCGTCATCACCGTCGGCTCCCGCCGTGGACCCCGGCGCTCACTCTGGTTCAAGCTCACGTTATCTCCGACGACCTCGTCCGTCGACTCCGCGTCCGCACCAGCTCCGGCGTCCAGCATCAAGTCCGGATTGGTCACCCACGCGCCCAGCTGGGTCGTCGCGTAAAATAGAACAGCCTCGGTGGTCCGACGCGTAGCGAGGATCGCCGCGCGTACGTCTAGCGGGCGCTCGGATGGCCGCGTCGGCGCGGTCATCGTCAGCGCTTGCCCTGCGGGCCGCGAGATGAGGTGCCCGAGGGTATCCAAGGTGCCACTAGCGAGCTCGATGAGAGTCCCCATGGATGCGGGTTCCCCGAGGACCGCTTTCGAATGCTGCAAAAAAAAAACAAAACAAAAAAAAAAAAAAAAAAAAAGTTAAACGAGGCCATCTCGTTAGGTAAAGTTTGACACTTACGGGTACGACCAGGGCGAATCGCGAGGTTGGGAAATGGCTGCCACGTAACGTGTCTTCTGCAGAGCTAATGGAGATCAGGGTGCACACGATGTTGCTCGTGAGGTTATAGAACCTGTGCACCAGCTTCGCCAGGAACGGGCGAGAAACGGGATCGATGATCTCGGTTGCTGCGAGCGACTGCGAAGGCTGCAGGCGGCTATCCTTCTCAAGCTGAGCCCGTTCCTCGGCAGTAACGGGCTCGATGAGGCTCGCGAGATGGTTGGGATGTGATAGGGCGTAGTTAAGTTGCTGCAGGAGAAGCAGCGCTTTCGTGCTGAAGGCAGCGAGGATCCGTTGCGTGGTCTCGTTACGGTGACCCTCCAGCGGCGCAGAAGAAGCAATCGAGTAGAATAGGTTGACCACACGTTCCATTTCTTCGACTAGGGAGAGGGTCAGGGTGTCGCCCACGGTCCACGACAACGCACGCGTGATCTGGTTCCCACAGAGCTGGATGAAACCGCTCGCCTCCGCGTCGAAAAAGTGCTTCTGCCAACCCAAGGAGGAGATAATGCCGGAAACCACGGCGAGCATGACGCAATACGCCCAATGGGCAGGACTGCGCTCTCCTGGAAGTTCGGGGAGGGTGACATCCACCTGGCCGGAACTGATGGCAGTCGTCAGGCTGCTACTGCTGTAAGCCACTAGAACCCTTTCGCTAGCTAATCGCTCTGCCGAGGACTGGATACTGGCGAAAGCGATATGGAAGGTAAGGAGGTGGGGAGCGTATAGAGCTTGTTTTCGTCCCCGGGTGTGTTGGAGTGTTGACAAGCCGCTTAGGTCCGTGTGCACGAACAGCTCCATGCTAGATTGGAGGACGCTAGTTTCCTGACATCTCGTTAGCCAAAGGCTGGTCGATGGGTTAATCTCTGGGCGAGTACACTGCTCAAATACAGCGACCAAAAGTTGCATATCTGTGTCCAGTTCCACGTCCAACCGAGTCCTTGCGGCATCAAAGACAAAGCGAAGAGCGTCAATGACAAAGAGAAGGGTGGCGTTGATCATGGAGGATACGGTCAAGCGGTGGTCAGCACTGAGGCCCTTGCGCCGACGGGTCAAGCTTCGACACTCCATCGCACAGAAGTAGATGATTTGTAGCAGAGTGCGATGGAATCGTCCCTGGGTCGCGTTCCGCACGGAGTCTATGGGCGACAGCCACTCGCTGACGATGATGCCGTGGGTCTCCTCCATGATTTTCACGAAGCTATCGATCTCCCGTTTCTCGTTTCCAATGGCGGCGCCCGAGAACCACGCCAGCTCCAGCAACGCCAGAAGGATTGCCAACCGGACGCCATGGGTGGTGAGTATAATATCCCCAGAGTGCTTCTCTTTCGCAATAATAGGGGAGATCGCCGCCGCAAGTGACAACACTGAAGGGCGGAATTTGACGTCTCCCTGCAGGAAAGGTGCAATTTTGACCAAAAGCGTTTGCCATGACTGACCCAATTGGGTTGACGCGTAGGCCAAGGAGAGGTTAAGGTTGATCGAGAAAAGGGTCTGGACGAGTTCGTCTGCGCGAGCCGCTGTCGCGTCCGTGGATTCGACGTTGGAGAGTTCCATCCGCATCTGGAGAAGCGGGCTGGCGAACGCAAAGTCATCCCCCAACTCGCGTTCGTCCGTCAAATCCCTGGACTCGAAATGCTCGAGGGACAAATCAGGAAAGTATCCCTTGGCTTTCTCCGTGAAGTCCGTGTGTAGAGCAGGGTCGAAAGCGTTAAAAATTGCGTCGTGTAGCTGATCTGAGAACTGTTCTTCGGACTTGAAGATGCCCTCGACAGAACGATAGCTTTGGGGTTTCGCTTTTTGCCCGGTGAGTGGCGGAGCTGGGTCCAAGTCGATATCTAGAGCGATGATCCGTATCGCAAAGGCTTTAGAAAGCACCCGGTACGAATGCGAAGAGATGCTCTCGTGATATGCGGAACGTAGGACTCCAGCAACGTCGGCGAAACCATTACTCTTGTACTCCGGCGCTGGCGATATGTCCTCCTTGACAAGCCCGGCCAGCTGACTCCAAAATTCCGCGTCCTTTCTGAGACCATCTAATGTTGACTTGTGTTCCCATCCGCGCTGCCATACTGCTGCCAGGAAGCCAAGAACAGCTGAAAGTAGCTGCTGGTTCGTCTCCCAGTAGTTGTTCCAATGTGCAACCATTCCTCTCGCGGCCTCAAGAGCGCTCACGTGTTTGCCTTTTCCTTTACCCTCCGCAGATCCCTCCGTCGGTGTCCGGAAGTAACCCACGATGAAAAGGTGTCCCAGGGCAGGCTCTTTTTCGACTGCGAGCGCCATAAAACGCCATACGCCAAGCCGGACGTCCAAATCACGGTACGGGTGTCGCGCTACCCCAACCAATGCCGCGACCGTTGCCTCTGGGTCAGATAGGTGGCCAACCATAGAGGGGGCGGAGAACTGCGATGCGGACAATGAAGAGCAGAGCGCGTATAACAGACGGATGGATTCCAGTGGGACGGCCGAATCGATGACAGGATCCTCGACAAAACTCGTCAGGACATCGAGAGGGTCTGCCTTGTGTCGCCCGTTGGCATACGATCCATTGTCAGTACCACCTCTTGAACAGAGCGCTTGTTCCAACAGGCAGCGCTCCGGTTCCGCAGACACCCGTTGTTTGTATATCAAGCAGGTGCGCATGACGTGCAGGTGGGACCGAAGAACAAGGTGTAAACCACGCAAATCGCTCAGACGACGCGATGCATGTATGCGGCGGGAGACGATGCCGTAACTTGTGACGGCCGAAATGAGCGGCCCGATGCTCGAAGTTGTTGCCTTGGATACAAGCACCTCGAAGACGGCTTGGCTGACGAGTGACAATGGGCCCTGCTTATCCGGCGGCACTTGATCAAGGATGTCGGCATACAAGGTCGACACGAGCCTCCCAACCTCGAAGCGTGTCCCAAGCTGCGCGTATTTCCACCCTGCGTGCTCGACCCATACCTCCACGTGAACAAAGCGTAAAGCGCGAAGTAGCACTTCCTCTTTGATCTCGATAAGGCGCGCTTTGCCCTCGTGTGGCACAAGCAACGTGCCAGACGCCTCGGTCCACAGCGCATGGACGAGGTGCAGGAGGGCTTCCGTGGTGGCGTACGTTCCGACTGCGCGCTCTGCGGCCATCGCCCCGCGGCTGCGCTGGGAGTCGAACAACGCCGTCGACGCACGCGCAAAAAGCCATACACGCGGAGCATACCGGGGTAATGAGAGTAGTCCGGTAAGTAGGCCCATCGCTGACGTGATCAGAGCTGATTCTGGGGGCGTCCCGGCGCGCTGCCGCGTAGAACGCGTGAGTGCGTCTTCGAGGATGAGCATCGTCAATTGCACCAAGTCTGGCGTGTCGTCATTTGTCGTGGTCGGCGTCTGATCGCCATTTTCGAGTGAGCTGAGGACCTGGGAAGCGAGGACCGGGTTGTCCGATATAACAGTACGGAGGAGGTCCAGCGCAACAGCCACAACGGAGCTGTCGCCACTCGGATCAAGCTCTATCCCGATATCTTCCAGACGGAGAACCACGGGCGGTAGAGACGTGGTGCGGTTCATCATTGGAGCGGTTGCTGCGGGCGTGGAGAGACCAGGAATTAGACGCTTGCGCCGAACGTACTCGATCAAAACTTCTAGAAGAAGTTTCCAACCAGAGTGTTCAAACTGCCATGAGACAATGACGAAATCCTCGCCATCCTGGCTGAGGAGACGACCCGTTGACCGCGTAGGAAGGGTGCTTCCACCGGGGAGAGTCAATGGCCTTAAATTGGCGTAGGAGGGGCCAAACGACTTTGAGGATGAACCATATCGCTCCGGCACCTTCTCGTACAACGCTTGCGAGCCTGTACATGCGCTGGCAGGGATGAGTTGGGTGTATGTCGGCAAATTTTCGAAGAAGTATGAAACTTCTTGAGCGCACTGCGCCCGCGCCTCCAACAGCGAATGGTCTTGTTGGCGGTGGTCCATGCTAGACAAGGGGTCCGCATCTTTGAACCCGCAACCAGTCAGGGCCCCGAGTAACCGCAAAAGCGGCGTAAACTGTACTGGGAAGCGCGAGCGCGCGACGTCCAGGATCGCACGCCGGGTCTTACTCTTCGTCACGTCATACTGCCAGAATTGTTGGCAGAGGCCGATCACTGATCGAGATTCACTCTGACCAAGCAATGCCACCCAAACGTCGATAAATGTGTCAAACTCGGGAATAAGCTCGACCGGCACGAGTTCTGATAATGCGATGAGGAGACCTGGATTTCCGTCTAAGTAGGTTCATGACGTATGAACAAAAAAAAAGTACCTTTCACGACGGAACGATAAGCCACTGCGTTCGGCTCCGAAATGGAGGAGTCGGTCTTCCATGCGATGGATGTAACGAAGAGTGGCGTAGTGGTCAAGAGTGAAAGGAGGAGGTTGAGTAGCCCTGTGCTTGGGTCAAGAACACGTTGTAGCATAAGGGTGTGCACTTGTTCCCGATTTTTTGAGAATGGTCGCCCTCTTTGGACGTCTAAAGAGTCAAAGAATGGCCGGTACGACGGCGGACACTCGTCAAGGGTCAACACTGCGGTCTCCAGGCGCGCCACAATCAAAGTCCATCCTAGGTACACGGCGGCATAGTTGCTGTCTCCATGGGAAGTCACCAACTCGTGAATGCGGTGAAGGGAATCAGGATGTGACGTATACATACCCTCCGCGGACGGAGGGCCAGAGATGTCGGGATTCCCGTTGTCCGAGAATGTCTCAAGCTCCAGGACCTCGATCATGAGCAGCAACCATACTGCAGCGCAGTCCTGCTGTAATCTGGCGCCTTCTTCGTCCAATAATAACGTTGCATTATGCTGAACGGACCCCAGGTTCGTCTCGTATGCCGTCTCGTATATTTTGACAACGACGGGACCTTGGCGCGGAACAAAGCTCCACATTGCCCAGAAGAGCACTTCAAGCAGGACGAGTTGGTCCCGCAGGTTTTCTTTTGCTCGGCGAGATGCGAGCCTTGGATCGTTTGCGGACGCTTCGTCTAGAGGGGCGCGTGTCTTGTCCACATAATAGGTCACCACGTCCCGTATGAAAGCAGGGCCATCGGGAATGATCTGGGGAAGGAGATTTGCGGCCTGGGTGTGAAAGAACGAGGGCTCGTGCTCCTGGGCACGAAATATAGGGATAAGAAGACGTGCTAGGCAACGTCGCTCTGAGTGATAGAACATTGAGAACGCATCCACGACCCGTTTCACGAACGCATCGTCGCCATTCGACTCTAACTCCTGAAGGACGTTCCCTTCGTTATACAGAAAGGACCGGAAAAGCACAAGAGCTTCAACTTCGTCGATGTTGAACCTTGCACTGATGGCGAATATGAAGTCCTTGTCTGCTTGTTCGACTCGCACGAGGACTCCATCGCGTAGTGTGACTGAACCACTGTCCACACGCTTTCGAGAATCAGGATTCGGCTTTCCGAATGGATTTTGAAGGTCCTTCAAGGTATGGAGGCGGGCTTGGAGAATCTCCTCCGCTTGCTCTGGGGTCGTGTTCGCGTCATTACCAGACAAAAGGAGGTGAAGCTGCTGGTATGTCCTAGAGAGGACGTCAGGAAGGCGTATCAAGAGGTAAAGCAGGCATACACGTCAATCAATTTTGACCGTTTTGATGACTCTGCAGCCATATTGTAGAGATGGAGGAGGTGCAAATGCTTGTTGAACGCGCTCAGAGACGACGCGTTACGCACACGCGACTATGTAATGGCCTGTCTATATGCTATGCGCAGCGTCCCGCAAGCAACAATCAACGCGCCACAGAACACGGTCGTACCAGCTACGATCAACTGGTGACGCACTCTGATAGATTTGTTTGACTTCGGCCACCATCTCAAAATGCCCCCGCGGAGAAAAGTTCAGTTTACTCAGGAGAGTGTAGACCAGCAACTGCAGCAAATACACCTCCTCGACCAGTCTTCCTCATCTGAGAATCTCGAACAACTTGGCCCTATCATCAAGCAGATTCACACCAACCGACAACAAGATGCCTATCTTCGCACCTTGCAAGCCCTCATCGACTCTAAGGACGCCGAGATAGAGAAAATATGCAGCGAAAACTACCAGGATTTCATTTCTTCTGTCTCGACACTCTTCACCGTCAAATCCTATACACACAACCTCCGCGACAAGATTGGCACCCTAGATTCGTCTGTATCACAGATCGGACGCGGTCTCGCAGAGAAGAAGCGAGCATTGTTACAGTCGAAGAAAACGGCAACGAATCTGGATGAAGCAATCGACAGTTTACAAGCCAGTCTGCGGATATTGGACGTCGTAGATCGGGTGGGTGAGATGGTGAAGGAGGGCAAGTATTGGAGTGCTCTCCGGGTGCGTGGTACATTTACTTTTTTCCTTGTCCTGACCTGACGATCATCTATATAGTCCTTGGAAGACATTCAGAGCATGCCCCAGTCGTCGCTGTCTCAGACCCCGTTATTCCAGCATATACTCATGTCGCTTCCTTCTCTACGCGGGCAGATCAAGGACGCAGTCACGGCCTCGACCAAACAATGGCTGTTGGAGATCCGTAATCTCACTGGTGAAGTGGGGAAACTTGCCCTCGAAGCCATGGAGAGCCGTACTCGGCGTTGGCGGTCCCGTAGAGAGAAAGACCCCATGCTTCGATTGAGCCGCGTTGGTAGTGCAGTGGAGACCGTCAGCTATGAGACAACCGACGGTGCGTCCTATCTTTCATCCTTTACGCATGTTTTACACCTCCAGTAGATATGGTACTGGAGACTCTGAAAGTGGACTTCAAGCCGTTATATCAGAGCATTCACATATACTCTACTCTTGACTCTCTCGATGAGCTCCGAAAGTCTTATCAGGCCGACCGCAAGGTACGCACATCCCAGGAAATATCGAGGTCCCTCACTCACTTATTAAAAAGGCACAATCAGACCTTATCCTCCCGATGCCTCTTCAACTATCGTCTCTGGTCCCTCTGACTGAACAAATAATCGGGTTCTTCATCATCGAATCTCACATCCTCCAGACAACAAATGGCTTCCGGTCAAATGCAGAGGTAGAAGAACTCTGGGACGCGGTGGCCACTAGGCTTACAGGAGCGGTAGACGGAGCACTCAAAAACGAGACAGACCCGGATAGCTATCTACGCGTGAAGGAGACCTTACTGGCGTTTATCCTCACTCTAGAGGTACAAACATACCACGTGTCCAGCGAGCACATTCTAACTCTCTTTGATTTTCAAGGCATATCACTACTCGACGACGTCTCTACATGCGGCGATCTTTCACCTGTTCGAGAGATACGCGACCTTGTTAGAACGACAGTTCAGCAAACGCTTTAGAGACGTACGCCCTGCCTCCGAGAATTCGTTACCGCTTTTACCTAGGTGTTATTTCCTTAGATCGTGGTGCAGGACGATTACCAGCCGATGCACGTCGACAAGCCTTTAGAAAAAGAAGCTGTCCTGAAGGTCGTCTGGATTAGCGGTTCTGAGCAATCAGAGCTAGCTAGGTAAGCGCTTTTCCTCCCCTCAACCCACTTGCTGTGCTAACGATTGCAGCGCACCAACACCTCTTAATTTTCCTTGGTCACAGAGTTTTTATCTCTGTTGCGAAGATGTACGTCCCGAGAGTGCCTGCTGATTCCAATGCTGACTCACAATCAGATCCGAGATTTTGTACAGCGTTTTTATCAGTTCGTCGAGGGTGTATCACAACATCATCGGAACGTCGATGAGCTATTGAGCAAGGTGAGTAGACAGTTTTCAGTCCTCGAGGATTGCTAATGAAACCCCTTGCAAGTCGCTCGACCTCATCCTCTCCAATTATGTCAGCGATGGTTACGGAGGGAATCTCACCCGGACGTCGACGCTCTCCCAGGTTGCGCAAATAATAACCAACCTAGAACACTTCGAAGTTGCCTGCGTTGAGCTCGAACGCACCATAACCGCCATTCGGTATGTTATTTCGCGCATTTTTCCCCCCGCGAGCCTCTCACCCACCCCACGTACGTAGCTCCGCACAACGCGGCGGCACGATCCGCCTCACCGCCGCCACGTCCTTCCGAAAGACACAAACGCGCGCGTCGACGCGTATCACGACCCTCATCAACCTGAAGCTGGACGACTTTTTCGGCCTCTCCGAGTACGTCTGGACGCCCCCCACGCGCGAGGACGCGCCGAGCATGTACCTCTACGAGCTCGTCAACTGGCTCACCACCGTCGTCGACTCGCTGCAGATCAGCGACGTACACAAGGATGAGGCGTACCACGGCGCAGCGGCGTACATCGCGCAGTGCCTCATGGTGCGTCTGCTCGCCCCCTGGTGGACCAGCCCTAAATAAATAAACTCTTTGTTTTTCTTGTTTAGGATTTCCTCACGGACCGCAATACTGCCATGATGAACGAAAACGCGATGGCGAACGTCCTCGTGGATGTCGATTTCCTCGAGGAGCAGTTCCGCAGCGCAGGCCGGGCGAACCTCGTCTCGCTCTTCTCCGAGCTGCGTGCTGTACGTCCATCCACCCACACCTCTTTCTCAATCTTAAAAACCGTTAACTTTCTATAGACAACATCGATCGTCCTCTCTGATGCTGTCGCCGAATTCCTCGTACCATCGCGGCGCCAAACGACGTTCGTACACGTTAAGCCAAAGAAGCTCACGGCCGTGCTCGAGAAGCTAGCACGTTATGGCGCAAGTTGTCGAGATCAACGATCCCGTGAGAGGGGCGAGAAGAGACGGAAGGAAGCAGATGCAGTGGGGAGGCTGTTCCCAGGCGAGGGCCGCTGATTAACTTGTTCTGTAATAATAGTTGAAGAATTCTCATTGCCATTACTTATACCATGCGAAGGGAATATGTGGACTAAGATACCTGCCCGAGCTCTAAAGAACGCGTAGTTCAAAGGGCGCACGCCGCAGTGGTCGCACGCTCGGTAATGGTGTACGGAAATGAGAACTCGGATCCGAGATACGACACAAGAACGAGGGAGATGTCTGCATTGGAGAAGAGGATAGAAAGGAATCGTGGAACGTGAGGAGAACGCACAACAAGCAAAAAAGATGGGAAGAGTATACGAATTTTTAGTTAGGTCTGACGGGATTATAGCACAGCTTGCTGCGACCCGCTCCCCAATTAGTAAAACCCGCACGCCCGCTTACACCCGTCGCTTGATGTTAGCGCTCAACCACTCCAAACCCTCATAGAGACCGTCGCCACTCGTGGCGCAGGCAGCCTAAGTAAGGTCGTTGTTAACCGTGGGCACTCAACGACCAAATAAGAGTAAAAAAAAAAACGCACCTGGATGTACCACGTCCGCTGGCGGAGACCCTGGAGACCAAGCTTGTCTGTAATCTCCGAGGCATTCATTGCGTTGGGCAAGTCCTGCTTGTTCGCAAAGACAAGGAGGAGCGCATCACGGAGCTCATCTTCGTTGAGCATCCTTTGTAACTCTTCCCTTGCCTCGGAGACACGCTCCCGATCGTTCGAGTCAACAACAAAGATAATTCCCTGGGTGTTCTGGAAGTCTATAAAGTATACTCAAAAAAAGCCCGGCGAGGTACAAGTTTGTCACTTACAATGCCTCCAGAGAGGGCGGATCTTGTCTTGCCCTCCTACATCCCAGACGGTGAAAGAGATGTTCTTATATTCCACGGTCTCGACATTGAAACCTTGATAAAACATAACGTCACCAATTGAGCGGCCAGATATCGGACATACACGTACCAATTGTTGGGATGGTGGTGACGATTTCACCGAGCTTAAGTTTGTAGAGAATGGTGGTTTTGCCCGCGGCATCAAGACCGACCTTTATTAAATGAGATCAGGTGGCATTCGCGAAAGAAAGAAGGGTAGATGGTACCATGAGAATGCCTGAACAATAAGTTAGGATCGAAAAAGTGAAATGACATGGCACGGAGAGCAGGAGAAGGACGCACGCATTTCCTTCTTTCCGAAGAGGCCAGAAAGGAGACGAGAGACCGAAAGACCCATATCTGAGAAAGTCTTGAAAAGTCGTGAAAGAGAAAAGGGTGGCGGTAGCGGCGATAGACGTTGAGGGTGTTGGTTAAGAGCGCAAAGGCAGGACGACGACCCAGCTCTATCAGTCTAAACTTTCACACTCCGACAAGCAAAACCCCGACCATTGCACCTTTTTTTTTTGCAATTGCCACGTTATATTAGGACACGTTGGCGTCCACCGCATTGCTGGTACACGTATAATCATACGAATGACTCACAAATAGTCAGGAGCAGCAGTTGTAAACCGTTCCGAGTCACCTCGAGTCGTTGGGTCCATAACGTATTACCATCTTACAGTGATTTCTAATGGATGTATCTAAAAACAATGACTACTAACTTACTGTAGTTCAAATCCTAATGGTATTGAGAGCGTAGGCGGGAGTAGTCTGACAAAATACAACACAATCACTAAAGAGGCAGGTATTTTACTGTATCAATGTAACAAGGTTAGATGCGGCGAAGCGTGGATGGCCCGAGATAACCGTCAAAGCCGAGGACTTACCAGGCTCTCCCTAGGGATCCAGGCATGTTGTTGGGGCGTGTTGCGGGTGAAGGCCAGGAGCTTCTCGGCCAGTGGGTAAGGTCGCGGCCATCAAAGTGGATCCATTTTGTGAAGCATAGCCACACACATCCATTGGGGTGTTTTCGGGCCGTTATCGAGCAGACTATGTCCCGAGGCCGTGCTCTTTATTAAATTCAACTTCGTCCTCCCGTGATCAAAGTAATCAAGTACGAATCGTAAGTTAGCATTGAAGTTACGGATAACCAAGCGTTAGTACTCGAAGCACAAATATCATATATATCGGCCATGCAAAGGCGAGGTATTCGGGGTAGTAAAGAGACTGAAAAACATAGGGATAAAATGAAAAGAAAAATCACCCACCAGGTAGATACTGCCACAGAAGATCTAGTATTCACCTTCCTCCTCAGCCTCGGCAGAGTCTGTACCGACCTCTTCATAGTCACGCTCGAGGGCGGCGAGATCCTCACGTGCTTCCGAGAATTCACCCTACGGGGGTAAGTCAAAATGTAAAAGCGTACGTCATGAAGATAGCGTACCTCTTCCATACCCTCACCAACATACCAATGCACAAAGGCACGCTTCGAATACATCAAATCAAATTTGTAATCTAGTCCGAGGTCGATGAGCGGAAGTCCGAGCAGACAATGAAAAGCACGTACCGAGGCGGTGCCACGCGGCGCCGATGGCTGTCGTGCTGCACCATTGTCATTAATATTTCATCGACACGCGACTAAACAAAAGACCCACTTCGACAGCATGCACAGGCTACGTGACGTCTTTGCAAGGTCGCCACCAGGCACGACAGCAGCAGGTTCGTGACAGATTCCGAGCTAACGAAACACTAGTGAGTGCTAGATGGACGGTCAGCAGGAGAGAACGCACCTTGAAACCGGTGGGACACCAATCGACGAATTGGATGGTGCGTTTCGTCTTGATACTAGCGACGGCCGCTGACGTGTCCTTAGGCACGACATCACCGCGGTAAAGCAAGCATACGGCCACTATCAAAACACCATAAGGATACATCATAAATGTTAAATCAAAAGCGTACGCACTATATTTGCCGTCCTTCGGGTCGCATTTTACCTGCACGGGATGAATTGAGCGGAGAAGGGGGGTGGAGAGAGGCGATCGAGCATACCATCTGGCTGCCGTTTTCGAAACAAGCGAAGGTCATTTCTGCCACCGAGTTCTGTTCATGCGACGCCTTCTCCGCGGACAGAAGAGGGGCGTAGGTAGCCAGCGGGAAGTGAATGCGGGGGAAGCTTTGGATATCGTTATTATGGGCATACCAGAGAGCGGCGAAGGGGGAAGAGGAAATCAAACTCACGGGACAAGATTGGTCTGGAACTCATTCAAATCAACGTTGAGGGAGCCGTCAAAGCGCAGCGACGCTGTGATGGACGAGACAACTTGCGCGATCAACCGGTTCAGGTTCGTGAAGCTGGGTTGGGCAACATTGAGACGATGCTTGCAGATGTCGTAGATAGCCTCGTTGTCCACCTGAATGGGTAGGATTAGGAACCACGTCCAGAGGAACCTCAAAGAAACACACCATGAACGAGCAATCTGCGTGTTCGAGCGTTGTGTGTGTGGTGAGTACCGAGTTATACGGTTCGACCACAGAGGAAGACAACTGCGGTGCGGGGTATACGCAGAACTCGAGCTTAGATTTCTTGCCATAATCCGTGGAGAGACGCTCGAGAAGGAGGGCACCGAAGCCAGAGCCAGTACCACCGCCGAAGGAGTGGAAGACGAAGAAGCCCTGGAGGCCAGTGCAGTTGTCCGCGAGCCGACGGATCTTGTCCATCGTTGGGTCGATGAGTTCTTTTCCGACGGTATAGTGACCGCGTGCATCTGCCAAGCCCACATGCGCGCCGGTGCGTACAACCTTATTAGACAAGACTGTCGCAAACAGAAAGATAGAGTGGAAACGCACAGTTGTTCGCGGCATCTTCTTTCCCAGTAATCATGCTCTCGGGGTGGAAGAGCGCACGCATCGGACCAGTTTTGACCTCATTGATGACGCCTGGCTCGAGGTCGACATAGAGCGAGCGAGGGACATACTTGCCCGAGCCCGTCTCCGAGAAGAACGTGGAGTGGCCGATGTGCTGCTCGCCTGTGCTTCTCTCTAGTACGCGCCCATCTAACTGTGTGACATAATCAACGTTCGAGACGGACTTTGTGAGAGTTCAAGTCGATAAAAACGCACATCGAGGCCATGTTCGAGTGTGTAAAGTTCCCCTGTTGCCAGTGGTGAAAGAAGACAGGACGTGAGCACGCGACAAAAGTGGGAATGAAAAAAGAGAGAGGCTTACAACAAGCATTGCCGATCTGGACGCCAGCTTGGCCGACGTGAACAGAAATTACTTCTCTCATTTTTTACGTTTTTTGAATAATTCGCTGGGCTGGACTGAGCGCTGACGCCGACGGGTTAAAATGTCAGATAAATGCGTTGTGGCGGGTTGTAGGGACAAACAAACAACCAAACAAACAAGAAAACATTCAATTCCAATTCGTCAGTCCCAAACAAACAATGTCACGTGGTGTCAACCCGCTATAATTGGACGGTACGTATCCACTGGCAGTTATCAACCGAAACTTGGTGTCGCGGGATCGTATGTAATGTAAGAGTGACATCGAAGGTGGTACATTTCTCATACTTGGTAGTCCAATAATAATTTTGTAATTTCGGATGCAATCTGAAACGGAGTCTGGCCTCTATCGTCCACGGCGTCTACATTTGCACCATGGTTAAGCAGCGGGTGCACTACGTCAGTGCCTGCAATGGCAAAATAGGAAGAGTCAGACAATGCCAGGTGTAACGGTGTTGAGTCGCTTCCATCTTGTGCGTTAACATCCGCCCCGTGGCCAAGCAGTAACATCACAGTTTTGCCACTCCCCTTGGATGACGCCAGATGCAAAGGCGTTGAGCAGGTGTTATCTCGTGCGGTTACATCTGCCCCGTGCTGGATTAACACTTGCACGACGTCTGCTCCCTCATACCCGTACATGAGGACATTCTCGTCCTATCCGTAGACATCAGCCCTTGCTGGATTAAGAGTCACGCAGTTTCGGCACTCACCCGAGATGATGCCAGATGCAAAGGGGTCTTGTGGTCTTCATCCCGTGCGTTGACATCCGCGCCATGTTCGATCAATACTCGCACAGTTTCGGTATCCCCCCCAGATGACGCCTGGTGCAAAGGCGTCTGGTGCTGTTGACCCTGTGAGGTAACTTCCGCGCCGTGTTCAATTAATAGCCGCACAATCTCAGGACACCGTGAGGACGACGCCAGATGCAAAGGTGTTTGGCTCCCATCCCTTGCGTTGACATCTGCGCCATGCTCGATCAACACCTGCACAATCTCGGGACTCCTCGAGCACAACGCTAGATGTAAAGGTGTCTTGTGGCTCCAATCCCTGATATTGACGTCCGCGCCATGCTCGGCCAATAGCCGCACATTTTCGGGATTGTTCGAGGATAACGCCAGATGCAAAGGCATCTGCCTCTTATACCTGGCGTTGACATCTGCGCCATGTTCGATCAACACCTGCACAGTTTCGGGACTCCCCGAGGCCAACGCCAGATGCAAAGGCGTCTTCAAGTTGTGGTTCTCACCCCTTGCGTTGATGTCCGCGCCGTGCCGGACCAATAGTCGCACATTTTCGGGACTCCTCGAGGACAATGCCAGATGTAATGGCGTTTGGCCCCCATACGTTGCGTTGACATCTGCCCCATGTTCGATCAATATCTGCACAGTTTTAGAACTCCCCGAGGCCAACGCCAGATGCAAAGGCATCTTGTGGCCCTCATCCCTTGCGTTGATATCCGCGCCATGCTCAGCCAATAGCCGCACATTTTCAGGACTGTTCGAGGATAACGCCAGATGCAAAGGCGTCTGCATCTTATACCTGGCGTTGACATCCGCGCCATGTTCGATCAGTACCTGCACAATTTCAGGACTCTCTGAGGCCAACGCCAGATGCAAAGGCGTCTTGTGGCTCTCATCCCTTGCGTTGATATCCGCGCCGTGCCGAACCAATAGTCTCACATTTTCGGGACTACTCCAAGACAATGCCAGATGCAGTGGCATTTGGCTCCCATACATTGCGTTGACATCTGCCCCATGTTCGATCAATACCTGCACGGTTTTGGAACTCCATGAGGCCAACGCCAGATGCAAAGGCGTCTTGTGGCTCCCATTCCTTGCGTTGATATCCGCGCCATGCCGGACCAATAGTCCCACATTTTCGGGACTCCTCCAGGACGATATCAGATGCAATGGCGTTTGCCCCCCATACATTGCGTTGACATCCGCACCATGTTCGATTAATAGCCGCACAGCTTCAGGAATCCGAGAGGCCAACGCCAGATACAAAGGTGTCTTGCTGCTCCCATCCCTTGCGTTGACGTTGGCGCCATGTTCGATCAATACCTGCACGGTTTCGGGACTCCGCGAGGCCAACGCCAGATGCAAAGGCGTCTTGTGGCTCTCATCCCTTGCGTTGATATCCACACCGTGCTGGACCAATAGTCGCACATTTTCGGGACTCCTCGAGGACAATGCCAGGTGCAATGGCGTTTGGCTCCCATACATTGCGTTGACATCCGCGCCATGTTCGATTAATAGCTGCACAGTTTCAGGACTCCACGAGGCCAGTGCCAGATACAAAGGTGTCTTGCTGCTCCCGTCCCTTGCGTTGACGTCGGCGCCATGTTCGATCAATACCTGCACGGTTTCGGGGCTCTCCGAGGCCAACGCCAGATGCAAAGGTGTCTTGTGGCTTTCATCCCTTGCGTTGACATCCGCGCCGTGCTCGATCAATAACCGCACAGTTTCAGGACTTCCCGAGGACAACGCCAAATGCAAAGGCGTCCGGTGCCTTCGATCCTGTGAGGTGACTTCCGCGCCATATTCGATTAATAGCCGCACAGTTTCAGAGCGTCCGTATAGTGACGCCAAGTGCAGCGGGGTGTGATTACTTGTGTCCACGGCGTCGATATCTTTGCAGCGCCGCAGACGTCCATTCGCCCCCACCAAAAGGAGTGGTGTCTTGTGGTTGTCTTGTTGCGAATGCGCGTCTACACAGTGGTCGAGTAGCCACTGAACAATATCGGCAAATCCTCCCGCCGATGCGGCATGCAATAGAATCCGGTTTTTGTAGCCCCTAATACCGACGTCTGCACCATGTTGATATAGTAGCTCTGCAATGTCGAAGTGTCTTTTGTACAATGCTGCCACCAGTGGACTGAGGCATCGACCAAGCGTAGCGTTCAAGTGGTGTGGGTGCTTAGCGATAAGGTGTGTTGCCAGATCACGAAACCCGCACAGTGAAGCATAGTATAGCGGAGATCCACGCCGTCTACCATAGGCCATGAACTCGTCCCATCCTTCGTCGATGTCATACAACTCGACCCACGCTTCGAAATATGGCAATGCCGGGTTGAAGAGGGGTCGCATCCCAACTTGTAAGTGTGTCGACGCCTTCTCGAACAGGGTATGGTCCACCCAGTGTTTAGCGGCATATTTGGCCAGAGGAGAGTTACTTTTGGCATCGGCGATGCCGACGCCATTATCGAGTCGAAGTAGGATTCCCAAGCAAGCCTTGGCAATGACGGTATGCGCTGGGTCTGGACGGATATGAAAGTGTGAAATGTCTGTGTGTGGAGCAGCCAGGCGATCCGAGGTCAAGAACTCTTTGACCGAAACATGCGAAAATTGGACCACGCAGTTGGAGCCATCGCCAACAACTGTAACCAAGCTGGAGCACGTGGATAGTATAGCTTCTTGTTGATCATTCCACCGCCAATCCTCCTTCAGTTCCGGTATCCCTTCTTTAGCCCCATCAAAGTCGAGCGCGAGAATTTCTGCGAGCTCCTCGACACGAAGTGGGCGGATCGCCACGGTCAGACATTGTAACAGACGATAAGCGTATTGTTGGTTGGCCGTCCCGATTTCCTTCAACACGCGCTCATATGTCTCGTCCAAAGACACAGGCAATTTGTTTAAGATATGCGGGATGCTTTGAGGGAGGCAATGTCGTAGTGTTTCCAGCTGACAAAAAACCCATCGGAACCTCAAATAAAATGAGCCAGAGTCATCGGCATTTTTAGGTGATCTTACATTCCGTCAGCTTTTTCCGAGAGCGTCTCAATAACCAGATCTCTGTCTGCGTCCCTCCATCTCCTTAAAGGCCTAACCGAGTTTAAATGAACAACAGATCTGACATATTCAGCAATATCCTTCTTTTGTCCGCTTTCGTCGTGAAGAGAAATCGAATGGGATACGAGGTTATCAAGGGCGTCCTTTATGTCGATCTCCGGACGGCTGGTCACGCAAATATGAAGCCTTGGAAGGCGGAGGCCGACGACCTCTTTCAAGAGCCCAAGGACCTGCTCGCGAGAGGACGGAACTCCAGAGGTATTTGAACACTCGTCGAGCGCATCCAAGATGAGATAGACCGGGGCTCGATCCGGAAGAGTGAGCATCTCCTTTAGGCAGCGCAACAAGGCGCTGTCACTGGGTTGACGCGCGCCGTCGTCGTGTGCCTCATAGAGCCGAGAGAGTACGTCACAAAAGGCATCAGAACAAGCAGAAAGTTGGACAAGAAGCGAGGCGAGTAGAGTTCGGCGAGATCTCTTGTCGATATTCCGAAAGTCGAAATAAAAATAAGCCACTGAAGCTGACCCTACGTCACACAGTGTGGTAATATCTTGAATTATTGCGGAACTGCCCGGTAATCTTTATTTTCTAGTGCTGCGAGAGTAAAGAAGCAACTAACCAAAGAATGCTCTTTCCAGAGCCCGCTACGTAACAGGCAGTCCATCAGATCACCGAAGCCATCAAGGGTATCAGGAACGTACGTTTCCCGTGGATCCAGAGCAGAGAACCGGCCACCTTCCATTCCTCAAAGATGCTGCCTTGGCAGAACCACTTTGCAGTTCCTTCGTGTTGGCATTCGCAAGCAAGTTCGTGATTTGTGGAAGGATCAGGAGGAGATTGCCATTTTCTAAGGCACTCTCGTAGTTGCCGCCCTGTGATCATGTTAGATACTCACCGTCGGCGAAGATGAGACCGATGACGAACGCTTTACGTCGTCTAGGTGGTGCGCCGTTTGTTGCATGGTCATTTTTGCTTCCATCGCTGTTTCCTTTCCATCTTGATGGTTTAAGTTAGTGGTAATGTCGAAGACTAGTTGAAGACGGTTTGCGTACCGTCAATGGCCATTTGCACTTTTTCTTCGACCACTTTTATTTCCTTGACGATGTTGTGGGAAACCTTCAGCGCCTCCGCACTAGCCATTCGAACCTCTTCATTCGTCATCTTGTCTAGCCTTTTCAGACCATCCTCCAGTTTCGTTATTCCCGCCACCCTCTTTAGAATTTTTTCTGATTATGCATGAGCCTCGAGCAACCTAGAGCGAAGGACGACCTCACTCGCTCGACTCTGCTTCATTTCCTTTGTGGCGGTCCCAAGGATATCTAGGACCTCGACTATGATCTTCACCATCATGTCCGTCATCGCCGGACTTGGTGGGACGTCACTGTAAACTTCAAGTCTTCGAAAGAAATTTTCGATACGCTCGAAGACTTCGATAAGGACTCCTTGGCTTGCCTCGACGTCCTTGGCCGCCTATAAATCTCCAGTGTCACACGAGCCGGCACGAATGAATAAACGGTACTTACCAAGAGGAGGACACCGGCACCAGCGAAAATCACTTTTGCAGGAGAGAAAACCTATCGGATTGGTAAAAGAGTGATATCCCCGAGAGATAGATTGGCATTTACCAAACCGACACCTTCGCCGAGCGTCGCAGAAAATGCATACAGAACGTTGATAGTTGGGTTAAGCCAACTTTTCAATTTCTCATGGCCGCTCCGAGATTGGGTGAACTGGTCGACCTGGCCTTGAAGTATGGTCAGAATGGCCGTGGGAGAGTCGCATGCTTGGAGCTGGCCGGTGAGAGGATGAACGGTAAGATCTTGTTTGGTTGTTTTCTGGTATGCCTTGAGAGCTTTTTCAAAAACGATCGTGAAATTGGAAGACGTGGGCATTGAACTAGAAGCAGGAGATTGACTCATGTTGAGGGAATGTTAATAATATGGCAGATGAGAGCTTTGGAAGGCGCGGTGGTGAGCATGCACACGGTGTCGAGGCTTTACTAGATATGGATGATAGACGCTCAAAGAACCAACGTGATGAACCGCCCCCAGAGACGAGTGCATATAACTAGTGCAGTGACATTTCCAGAAAGGGTGACGGCAGTGGTGTGTCTGGACCATCATGCTGCTGCGTCACACAAACCAGGCTGGGCGAGATGTGCCGAGTTCTACATCTGGGTATTTCCAAGGATATTTCCGACACGAATCTTATCGCAAATCTTTGATCACGGTGAAATGCATCAAGGAGAATTGATCATGAAGACAGTATGTACCAGCACGCTCAACTTGGAACCCCTGTGAGAAGTCGATTGTAGGCATGTCCAGGGTCAATCGCGTTCAACCGACCGCACCGTGTGGCCATCACATGCATACGTGAAGATCACTGGCAATGCCACCTTGCTTGCCTAGTCACGAGACATTGACAAAGTCAATTTTAGGCTGATAAGTGGTATAGTAACGGGTAACAAATTGAAAACTAAAACTATGGGGGTACTCGAAGAGGCGATGCTCCTTTATGTAGCAAAAAGAAATCATAAGGCATGCATTACTCGTTAAGAATAGGCCCAAGCGTCTTAGTATTCGCCGGCCTCCTCGACGTCGGCAGAATCGATTCCAACTTCCTCATAATCTTTTTCGAGAGCGGCAAGGTCCTCACGTGCCTCGCTGAACTCACCCTCCTCCATACCTTCACCGACATACCAGTGCACAAACGCGCGCTTCGAGTAGAGGAGATCGAATTTGTGGTCCAACCGACTCCATGCCGTGGAGATAGCAGTCGTGTTGGACAACATGCACATGCTCCGAGCAACCTTGGCCAAATCACCATCGGGGACATGTGACGGGGGTTCATTACAGACACCGATCTTGAATCCTGTGGGACACCAGTCGACAAACTGAATCGTCCGCTTCGTCTTGATGTACGACACGGCAGCGGTTACGTCCTTGGGTACAACATCACCACGATATAAGAGCGCGCAGGCCACTTCATACATTCGTAAGTATGGAACGTGTAAAAGCGGCCTATTTCACTTACTGTACTTGCCCTCGCGGGGGTCGCACTTGACCATCTGGTTACCTGGTTCGAAGCAAGAGAAGGTCATGTCCGCGACAGAATTTTGCTCATGGTGGGCCTTCTCCGCAGAGACAATAGGAGCAAACGTAGCCAGAGGGAAGTGAATACGCGGGAAGCTGTATTCATCCTTAGCTGGGTTAGAAACTAGTGCAAGTCATGTACTCACGGAACAAGGTTAGTTTGGAATTCGTTCAGATCGACGTTAAGGGACCCATCAAAGCGGAGTGATGCCGTAATCGATGAGACGACTTGGGCAATAAGGCGATTCAAGTTCGTGAAGCTAGGCGATGAGATACCCAGGCTCTTTTTGCAGATGTCGTAAATGGCTTCATTGTCGACCTTCGAGATAATGATCAGCGCGAGAGTCACTACCCAAGCCAGACAACGGTACCATAAATGAGCAGTCTGAGTGCTCGAGGGTGGTATGTGTGGTGAGAACGGAATTGTAGGGCTCGACGACCGAGTTTGCAAGGGTCGGTGCAGGGTAGACGCTGAATTCCAACTTGCTCTTCTTGCCATAGTCGGTAGAAAGACGCTCAAGAATGAGCGCACCGAGACCGGAACCGGTGCCGCCACCAAAGGAGTGGAAAACAAAGAAGCCCTGTAGCCCTGAGCAATTGTCGGCAAGCCGTCGAACTCTGTCCATCACGTTGTCGATCTGTTCCTTCCCGATCGTGTAGTGACCACGTGCATCTAGCGCGAACAAAAGAAAAAGTTCGTTCAAATACACGAAAGGATAGAAAAGGACACTGCTTACAATTGGATGCAGCATCCTCTTTGCCAGTGATCATGGTCTCTGGGTGGAAGAGACTGCGGTATTTGCCCGTGCGCACCTCATCGACAACGTTCGGCTCGAGATCGATGTAGAGGGATCGTGGAACATGCTTGCCCGACGACGTTTCCGAGAAAAATGTGCTGAAGCCCTCAGCATTGTCAGAGGGATTTGCGAGGCGGCCGTCGGGCTGCATCCATCTCATTACATGACACGTGGAAATATAACTGAATAGGTGGTACGTACACTTAAGCCGTGCTCGATTGTGTAGAGTTCCCCTGCCATACAGACGCATCAGAGAGAGCGAACGTAAAATAACGTGGCAGACGCGTCAAATTTTATCCCAGCCCGTAACAGAGCCACTAATCGAAGAAAGAGAACCCGAGACTTACAACATGCGTTGCCGATCTGCACACCGGCCTGGCCAACGTGGACGGAAATGACTTCGCGCATTTTTCTTTTCGGGAAGATAGAGGCTAGGTAAAGGATCAGCCAAAGCGCCGTGTAAAGAACAGGGTAGCGGGTATGTCTTTTGACTTACTATGGGGATCGAGGGATCGAGGAAAGAAACGAAAGAAGGGGATGAAGAAAAGGGCGAAGGGTTGAACGGAACGTGTTATCCTCGCGCGTAAAATATCTCGTAAGGATTTCCCATGGCCACTTAAGGTTAAGCGCTAAGCGCTTATTACAGTTCCGTTCCATCACGAGAGACTGGCCAACGATCTCCTGGTGAAGTGACCACAGAAAAAAAACACATCGACCGACCCGTACTTCAGAGCTTGGAAGGCTGCACTACCTGGCCTAGAAAATCAAAATTACGTCTAGCTAGTAGATTTGCCAGACCCTGCCTCCCCACTGGCTGTGTTAAGATAGTTGCGAAGGCGGAAGCGGCAACTCTGGTAGGTCGCGTGAGGCGGCGATAGTTTTGGTGGGGTTTACTTAAGGTGGTACCTAAGTGTCTTCGTTATGCGGAAGGCAGGCTTCGTGCTACCTTCGCCCGAGGCAGTAGCACCCCAATCTGGTCCAGAGACCGACTTTGGAGGAGCCCCAGCCGGCGGTATGCACCGTAGGAGACTCCAAGCTGGGCTACAAGATTTCGAGGGCTAGTGCAACAAGAGAAGCGCGGAGATAAATATCGTCTTTCGGTTGGCTACCGACCACCACTCAACGATATCGTGCACACCCTTGAGCCGCCTTACGAACGATCTCGCGATTTCTTGTGATGCGTAACACATACTGTATCTACTGGCACGGAGGTAGAAAACTACCTCGGAATGGCCAACTTGTTAATAAGAACACCCCCTGGCCCCCCTGCTTGTATCTTCTCTTTCCAGTCCCTCTCAATTTCTGACATATCCCAGTTGGCCGACAAATATCTGCCGTATCAAAGCCGTTAGAACGTGAACTGCAGCATCACTAGGCATATATAGGACTGACTTTCCGTTCAACCAGTCGACACGACCAGAAGTAAGGTAGAGCATCGTTGCAGCTGGGAGTTGCAGAGGGTCAAGGGGAAGGGAATCAGGGTATTCAGCACCCGCTTCTTTACCCAGCTGGGTCTTGATGACTCCCGGGTGCAACGCAAAGACAGTCAATTTGGGATATTCTTTCAAAGAGTAGAGCGTGAGACACCTGAAAACGGTTAAGCAAGCCTACGCACCAAGGGCGATGAATTCAACCAAGCGATTGATGGCATGTTTCGAAGTACCATAGTCGCTTGTATGTGCGAGGCGGAGTTGCGCAAGACCAGAGGATATGACCACAATACGCCCGCTAGTCTTCTCGAGTGCCGACAGTGAGGCGCTTTACTGCTATTAGGATCCCGTCGAGAGAAGAGAGGACGGTGAGAACAAACCGAACGGTATTGTAAACGCCTCGGACGTTTACCTCAAATGTGTTCCACCACTGACCAGGATCCTTGTCACCCAACTCTGCAGTCACAAAGTTATAACTAGGACAGGTGTGCCTCTTTAATGACCTACGCACTTTGGTTGATGTTGCTCAAAGCACCTGCATTGGCAATGAGGACATCGAGTCGACCGAAACGCTCGAGTGTGGCTTGTACTGCCGCCTCTGTGGCCTTGGGGTCTCGCACATCGGTGGGAACAGCAAGTACCTGAGCGCCCGAAACCGCCGCATGGATCACAGCGGCCGCCTTATCAAGAGTCCCTTGCGAACGTCCTGCAATGGTCACGTTTGCACCGGCCATTGCGTAAGTGATGGCGGTTTCCTGTCCGATTCCACGGGATGCGCCTGTGATGAGTACGACCTTCCCACGATATGTTTGGTTCGCGAAAGCCTCTTTCGGGTCAATCGCCGAGTATACACTACGGAGAGGGGAAAGGGGTAAGTGAAATATGTGTATGGAGTAAATGGGAATTTACTCGTGGCGACTCGTGACATGGAGTTCTTCTTCATAGCCGACAATGGACTGGATCGAATCCATAAGAGAGGAACAAGTTGATGGGGATGCCATCTGAGTGGGGGACCTTATATATCTGCTTCCTTCCCAAAATTCGAAAGGAATGCGTGAGCTGACTGAGCATTCCCGATCAGTCATCACAATCTTGACACCTCATCTTGTCGGCACCGGCAACATCTTGTCAATCGAATGGCACTAATTCGGTGTTGAGAATTTCGAGCGACGTCGGCACTGCCAGCCAACTAAGTTACGCTCGCAGGTAACCCCCATCGCCTATGCTGACGCGGGGCAGGCCTTAGTGCAAACTGCAAAATGAGATACGAAGGATTCAATAACTCAAGAAATAGGGGAACATCGTACATGAGCCCGGCCCCGCAAAGTAGACCGTCGAAAATATTGGTTGAGAGTCACGGAGGCGGTCGAATTCGAATGGACGGCGGTCTGTGGGACCTTTTATCCGAGTTGCCCGTGGCTGTCCAGACAAAGGTTCAGACGATATAAGGTCCACACGCTCTCTACACTGCAACGGACCCACGCATGGGCAGCCGTTGCTTGATTCGATGACGACTACTATGACGGCCACGGCGGCAGGTGTGACTGAGGACAGCAAGGATCGATGAAAGGTAACTTACCAGCATTTATTTATTGGTACGGACGGTGTCTGCGGGGACCAAGGTGGGAAAGACGGCGTCTGTATCTTATGTCATCTGGTGCAACTACACCTTGAACACGCCTCTTTTTTCAACCAAAAAAAAACAATTTCTGAGCACGAAGACCCGTCAAGGTACTGTACTGCTGTTATAATTTAGCCAGAACAACTCAGCTAGAAATGTGCAACACCTGTAAGTTAAAAGTTCCCGCGGACTCGACCGGGCCGCCGCCCTGTTTCCTTTTTGCCTTGGTTTTTGCATTCGGCGCTTTCGACGATAATCTCCCTTGCGACGCCTTGTTCATGTACGCTTGCATGCACTATCTTCAGGACTTGGACTTTTCGTATCTCGCTTTGTGCCAAGTGTCAAGTAAATGTCCATGCCAAAGTACACGCAAGGCCAAGCGCAAGGACGCTGAGGTCCGTGTCTGCCTTAGCGATCGGGGTTACTGTATCTACGAGTCGCAACGCGTAACACCTGACGCTCTTAACGCCGAAAGACGCAGCCGTCATTTATTGTGCAGATCGTGAGAACGAGTTTGATCAGGAACGTTCAGTCAGGACGAGTTCCTTTCAAAATTTGGGAGAGGGAAAGGTCGCGGCATCCCTTCCAGTGTTCCTCTCCATTACTACTCAGGCTAGTATGGACCCACTCTTGTCGGTCACGATGAAGAATCGCTACAATTTATTTGTACATGTGCCTCGTTTCTTTACCTTCTCGGTAGTGTACTCGACAATTGATTGGCCCGGGAAAGGGGCATGGGTCATTTCGCAAATCAAACATAGAGGTCGTGCTCATCGCAGGCTGATCTTACAGCATCGGACAGGAAACTGCCACCGCCTATGCAGGCGCTGGTGCAAACAAGGCCATCGCAGGGCGTCCACGAGCGACCCTTGGTAAGACAGCCACGGTGATCTATGCGTGCGGCGTGCGGCGGATTCCGGCGCTCAGATACTTGTTATCCCCACCCCACCGACGTGCAAGACCCCAAAGCCAGAGGTGGCCGTACAAGCCACGCTCGAACAGTTCGACTCGTTATCCTCATCCCCAATGGAGGGTGCTTCGTGCCATTTTTATCAAGGTATGTACGCTAGGAAAGAAGCACAGCCCTCCATCACGCAGAGAATCAACATAACTAAAAACACAGATAGTGCACTGACAAAGGTTAAGATCACGATATCACTGGAACTGGCGTCGCTTTCCAGGCTTCGGTCATTCCTTTTTCATCGTCTACTGTTATCTCCAAGTACATTGAGAATATTTTCTCAATGTATCTGGAGATGACAGCAGTATCCAGCTTTGTAAAAATGGTCGAGTGCCTGGGCTGTTTGATCCAACACCGACTGGGATATATACCAGGACGTGTGGGCAAGGGTATGAGTGTAACTGCTATGGATGCCGCGGCGGTAGGTGTGGACAGTAAAGATCGGTTCAAGTGGACTACCAGTACAGTACCTATTTGTGCCGCGGCTCTGTTGACTACCGCACTGAAGGGCGGGGCTATTTCGCTTGGCAACCCGGATTTCACAGGTGGGTCTTGCGTTGTTGATATGGGTCTGTGAACTCTTGGATCTTATGTCATCTGGACAAAAATACAAGTTCCCACGGACCGCTTACTGCAGATCGCATTCGGGCGCTTCTCGGCCAATGTTCGAGTTCTCAACAACAGCCCCCCTTTGCGAGGTTCCAGCTCATCATAATAAGTGTGTACCCCTATTTCTTCAAGGCTTAGACTATTCGTGTTGTTCTCATCTTGCACTATATTTCCATGCCTGGCCCGTGTCAGCATGAGTTACTATCAGCCTGAGGGTTACCTGCGAACGTAACGCCTACACTGGCAGTACGTTGCTCTAAACGCTTGATACCAGTGCTGTTCAGTTGACTTGACAACTCACTTGATCGGGGATGCTCAGTCAGCTCACATGTTTCGTTTTGAAATTTGGGAGAGGGGAACAAATATATAAGATGGTCGTTCCCGACTCAGATTCCCAATCGTTTCTTCGTTTCGATATTCCTTCCAGTGTTCGTCTCGACATTATGGATGAGATTCCGTCCTTTGTTGGTCTCGATGAAGAAATCCCTGTTACGAATCGCCACGAGTTACTTTGTATATGCACCTCATCTCCTATTCCACTTACCCTCTCTGTAGTGTATACTCGACAATTGACCCGAAAGAGGCCTTCGCAAACCAAACCTACCGTGGCAAAGTCGTACTCATCACAGGCGCATCTCGTGGAATCGGACAGGAAACCGCCATCACCTACGCAATGGCCGGTGCAAACGTGACCATCGCAGGACGTTCGCAAGAGACTCTTGATAAGGCGGCCGCTGTGATCCATGCGGCGGTTTCGGGCGCTCAGGTACTTGCTGTTCCCACCGATGTGCGAGACCCCAAAGCCACAGAGGCGGCAGTACAAGCCACACTTGAGCGTTTCGGTCGACTCGATGTCCTCATTGCCAATGCAGGTGCTTCGGGCGACCTCAACCAAAGTACGTAGGTCAGTGAAGAAACACGCTCATCAGTGCTAACTTTCTGATTGCAGAATTGGGTGACAAGGATCCTGATCAGTGGTGGAACACATTTGAGGTAAACGTCCGAGGCGTTTACAATACCGTTCGGTATGTTTTTGCTGCGCACACTCTCCAGAGATGTGACCCTGATAGCAGCAAAGAGCCTCGCTATCTGCGCTCGAGAAAACTGGCGGGCGTATCGTGGTCGTCTCCTCTAATGCTGCGCAGCTCCGCATCCCACATGTAAGCGACTATGGTACTTCGAAACACGCCATCAATCGCCTGGTTGAATTCATCGCCCTTGGTGCGTATGCTTGCTTGGCCATTTCAAATGTCTCAGCCTCTACTCTTTGGAAGAATACCCCAAATTGACCGTCTTTGCGTTGCACCCGGGAGTCATCAGGACCCAGATGACTGAGGAAGCGGGCGTTGAATACCCGGATGGCTTTCCCCTTGATACACTACAACTTCCTGCTGCAACGATGCTCTACCTTACTTCTGGTCGTGTCGACTGGTTGAACGGAAAGTCAGTGGTATACGTCTAGTGATGCTGCAGTTCAGATTCTGACGACCTTGATACGGTAGATATTTGGCGGCCACCTGGGATATCGCAGAAATTGAGAAGGATTTCAAAGAGAAGATACAAGCGGGAAATGTTCTTATTAACAAGTTGGCCATTTCGAAGTAGTGTGCTGCCTCCGTGCTTGTAGGTACAGTACAGTATATGTTGCGCATCAAAAGAAACTCAAGAGTGCATGATACTACTACTAGTAGTACCAAGTAATCGGACTAAAGACGAACCCTGCAGCCCACTCTGGGCCCGTCCTAAGGAAGCTGTCGACTTGCATCGCAGCGCACGCTCTCCGCGTCCCTGCTACTCTCATAGTGTCCTTCACAGCCCTTTGCATACTCTCCTTGCTCTCCTTGTGCTCCAACTACCGATCGAGCCGCCTCCCTGCCGTATTAGCGCTCCGCTTGCGCTCGTCACACTTTGCTCCCCCTAGGACTGGTCCTCTTCCTGGTCCTTCCCTGATTGTACTCCCTCCCTTGTCATAGCCTTCATTTGCAAGCGAAGCCCTGCCCCCTTCTCATCGCACTTACTTCCATCTAACCGCCGTTCTCTCCCCCCTTCCTGTGTTTTCTTCTCTCTCCACTCCCTTGCACACCACATGGCACCACCCTACAGCCCCCTGCACTCCTTTTCGCCGCCCGGAAGCACTTCCGACAGTCCGTCCATCCGCCTGCCACGGTTAAGCACGGGGAGTGCAGCTGCAGTAATCGGGTCTGCGGCCTATCAGGCACTTCATTGGCCCGCGACGAGACGATGGAGGCGACTCACTCAGCTAGCTGCCGCGGCAGAAGGACGGCTCTCAGAAGGACGTCCTCGAGAGCGCAATGGAGGTAGGTGTTCACAGTGAGGCACTGTCTCGCGCCCACTCCCCCCGTCCTCGCCACCAACCCCGCCATTCCTCTGGCCTCCATCCCACCCTCTCATCCTCACATGCGAGGCGCTTCCTTCTGTGCCTTCTGCCTGCCCCCTTCTCACTCTCGCTTCAATTTCTTGCCCCCCCCCTGGTCGCCCTTGCCGCTCCTTGCTGTTTTTCTCGCCCCTCGCCACGCTCGCTGCCTTCCTCACCCACATACCCCATTCTAGTCTTCTCGTGCATGGCACCCCGGCGCGTGCTCCCCTTTCTCTTGGCCTAGTCGCGTGCTCAAGCAAAGTTGGAACCAACCTTCATCACGACTTGGGGTAGTTCATCTCCGCTGGTGCCGACGGCTTGGACTCAGTAAAGTCACTCAGTCAGGAGCCAAATTCAGTGGGCATCTCACCTGCTTCCCCTTTTCTTGGCCCCATCGCATGAGGTAGGGTCCTCCTTAACTCACCAATCGCCCACTGACTGGCACGACTCAACCTTTCTTATACAAGTTGATCTGTCACATGGATCTTGTGTGAAGGTGTGAATTGATCCCTGTTGCTAGTGGGCGGATATGATACAGGACTCCATCATGTGCGGGGAGTATTCCAGTGACATGTGGATATTACATGAAATAAATTTCGAATGTTACCAATGAAGCGCTCAGCCATTTACAGGACAGTGCTATCTGAAATTATTACAATAATAACGAAAATATTGCAAATACTTACAATCTAGCTGTCAGAGCATCGAATTGAAGTAAGAGTAAGTTACATACATTTGGCCTTGCAATAGTTATAACAGGTTTATGCGTAACTATTTAATTTTTTTTGGCTGCTGCTGCGCTAAGTGAGCCTGCGCCCAAGGATGCGCCATATCCTTATTTTGCATTTGGGCGCTTTTCGACAGTCGAGGCCTTGCCCATATAAGCGTGTGCCCCTATTTCCTCAAGTTGGCCCGAAGGCCTGAAACTTGAACTCTTTGTATTGCTCTTATTTCAAGTCTTATTTTGTGTTGGCAGCCATTGGGCCAAGGTTATCTGGGGTCCAATCGACAAAAATAAAGCTTATATCTTGTTTTGTCCGGTAAATTTCTCGATGGAAGTTCCCGAAACTCAACCCGCCCGCTACTAATTTCAGGCAATGTCTGTAACACCGAAACGATTTGATTGACTGGAAGCTGCTGGTTGGGGTCAGATCGTATAAGGAATGCTCAATAGCACATGCATTTGAACTCTGGAAAGGGAAACGAATAAGATGGCCTCGCCTCAAGACGGTGGCACCCCCCATCCTCTCGTCCTTCTCAGTGATCCTCTCAGGCTGTTCCTCTCAGTATTATGGACCCGATTCAGTCTGTTGTCGGTTGGGGTAAAGAACTTCCTGTTGCGAATCACCACGAGTAAATTCCAATACATGCGCTTCGTCCCCTATTTCACTTACCCTCTTTGTAGTGTGTCGACAATTGACCCGAAGGAGACCTTCGCAAACCAAAAATACCGTGGCAAGGTCGTGCTCATCACAGGCGCCTCTCGTGGCGTCGGACAGGAAACTGCCATCACTTACGCAATGGCCGGTGCAAACGTGACCATCGCAGGGCGTTCACAAGATATTCTCGATAAGATTGCTGCTGCAATCCATGCGGCGGTTTCGGGCGCTCAGGTACTTGCCGTTTCCGTCGATGTGCGAGACCCCAAGGCCACAGAGGTGGCAGTACAAGCCACACTCGAGCGTTTCGGTCGACTCGATGTCCTTGTTCCTAATGCGGGTGCTTTGAGTAACTTCAACCCAAGTACGTAGGTTAGTAGAGAAGCACCCTCGTACTAACTTTGCGACTGCAGATTTAGGCGACACTAATCGGTGGTGGAATACATTTGAGGTCAATGTACGAGGGGTCTACGATACCGTTCGGTTTGCTCTCATCATCCTCACTCTCGTGAGCAGGTCCTAATGGCAGTTAAGGGCCTCTCTATCGGCACCCGAGATGACTAGCGGGCGTGTCGTGGGCATTTCCTCTAGTGGTGTGCAGCTCCGCGCCCCATATGCAAGCAACTATACTGCTTCGAAACATCCCACCAAGCGCCTGGTTGAATTCATCGCCCTTGGTGCATTGACGTGTTTAACCGTTATCACCTGTCTTCGCGTTTACCAAGAATACCCCAAGGTGACTGTTTTTGCGTTGCACGTAGGAGCCATCAGGACGCAGATGGCTGAGGAAGCCAGCGTTGGATTCCCTGACAACTTGCACTTCAGCCGTGACTATGCTCTGCTTAATTCCTCGCGTCGGTTGGTTGAACGGAAAGTCGTTTCTATATTTGTCTGGTGGCCGCAATTTACAATCTGACGATTTTGATGCGGCAGATATTTGGCGGCTACCTGGGATATTGCAGAAATTGAGAGGGATTGGAAAATGCAGGAAATGTCCTCATCAACAAGTTGGCCATTCCGAAGTGGCGTGGTGCCTCCGTGCTTGTAGGAACAGTACGTGTTAGGCGATGTTGTTACCCAAGCGTATGCGCGATACAATCAAGTGGTGACCCGTGGCCGGACGAAAGACGATGTCTATTTCTGCCCTTCTCTTGTCACTATACAACGCACAAGCCCTACAAATCCCTTGACAAATCCTGTAACCCGGCTTAGAGTCTCATACAGCCCCCCGCACCACATCTTCATCAGCGATGAGCCTGAAACTCGTCGGGAATACTCACAGATAGTGCCCGGTGTTACATGAAGTACTTCACCACGAGTGCGAGTGTGTCCGAATCATACCACAGGATCTGTCATCACTTAAAGGACAGCCATTGAACGTTGGTTGATTACCGTTTGTCATTATCTCCTCTAATGGGTGTCATTGTTCTGACTTAGTACGGCTTTAGTACGCTCACACTGCCCCACTGACTTCGGCGAAGTTGATGGTGGCGTCCCTACATGAGATCCACGTTCTCTCTCTACAGCGCCGAATGATTGCCTCGAACGCCCTGCTAGTAGTATAAACCCAAATATAGAGCCCACATGGACATACAGTAACTTCTGATAACAAAACAAATTTATTTTGTAGTTCTGGATGCCAGCACATTGATCGGTTGAGTAAGAACCCGAACACGACGAGTTGGCCCTTCTGCTGGTACTACATAACCTGATTAGCTGAAAGCACACGGAAATTAAGTCATTAAAGCAAGGCCCCATAGACCGTGAGATCTGCGTGAGATCGCTTGGGATAACTTAGAAATGGCTCAGCCATTCGAGTTTCCCACGCCTTCCTACTGACTGACAACCCCATACTAGGCACATGAAATCATTCCAGACCTTCATTGGACGGTTGAGATTGTTCGGTTTCCCCCCAAATGGTATACACCAACACATGTTTGGGATATGTGTACTATCGACGACCCCATTTGCCTTGCAATGCTTCTACAGAGCACTCGGTAGAGACGCTTGATGTGTCGCCGTCGTGGTTGGCCGCAGCGGATACACAAGGCCGTTCTCCTCATTGTACCTTCTGGCACGAAAGATAGCGGGACATGGTGGTATTGCAGGTTGCACTCGATCATTGTAGGTTGACATAATACTCCCATCGCAAACACGAGCGTGTCAACAATCTTCAGCCAAAATATCCAAAGTGCCAGAAAGGTGCTGCACCTAAAAGTAGTGTCGCTACTAAGGACGTTTGGTGGTCGAACACATCTGGGGTCAAGCGCCGTGGACAGTTTGCTCTTGGCTTGCTCCTGGATGAGTTGAAAATCTTCAGGCTACATCCGGGTACGATAAGGACCCACGGGACAGAGAAGATGGGCTTTGGAATTTTAAATAGATCACATCCTAGAGACATTTCATCTGCCAGTTACGATAATTCGTCACCTCACTTCGACAACTGACTAGACAGTTGGTGCTGCCACGTTCAATATTTCCCTTCCTGGCCGAACTATCACCAGAAGTATGTCACAACAAGGAAGCGCTACATCGGGTCACCGTTCTGTAATCCGAGGCGCATAAACTAGACGGGAAAAGAAAACATCGGAGGACTGGAGTCTTGCAAGGTCGACACAAAAAGGACGAGGTAGTTGAAAAAAAAAATGAAAATTCCATCGTGAAGAGTTCCTGCGCCATTTCTCGTTTGTACAGTAGTGCTTCTAAGAAAAACCAGACGTTGATATGAATCCGGGCTGGGGACGAGTGAGTCACCGAACTGTCACCGACATAATCCATGATTGTGCCATGCATCAATACGAAAGGAGAAGCCCCACGACTAGTGGCTTCTCTGTCAAAAAAGGGTCGGGGGCGTCGTCGATGTTAAGTCGGACTTCTAACACAAATCTATCCAATCTCGGGATGCGAGCTTGGAGTCCCTGAGATTCTGTCCGAACCAGCAAGTCCCAGTTAAGGCAACGGCCTGCAAACCTAAGAAGAGTCGTAATATGTCACATCAGACATCAGGTCCCCTGGGGAGTAAAAGAGCCAAATTAACGGGTTTTTCAAGTTGATACCCCATTGCGATTGGCGGAATTAACAGAAAGGCCATTCCAGAAGAGTGAGATTATCGCAAAGGAAATTCCTTGATTACAGTTATTGAACTTTGTGTATCCCCGCTGAGAGATGTGCCTGAAGAGGGGTGCAGCAGCATTTGGATTTGGATCTCGAGTACGAAAATAATGTGTACAGAACAATGACGGCATTCTCCAAGCCAGGCCTTTCAAGTCAGGTGACAACGCTCAATTCAATTTCGTTTGAGTCAAGGACCCCTAATACCTGTGATCAAGAACCCCAGCCACCTGGCTGCCGTGCACCCGCCACCGCGAGTCCCTCGACAGCCAGTGACCTAGTCATTTACGCGTGCATTGGCCACGATGAGCGCTCCTGCCCCAAAAGCAGACCCAGAGGCTACTTCAACACCGACTCCAGCAACCCAAACTCCCACCACTACGTATACTCCTACCTCTTGGGCCGCGGGTCGTAAGTTCTTGTACACTTACAAAGCGCCGCTGATCTTTCTAATCCCATCAGAAATACCCATCGACCCTGTGTTGCAGCAGCAATCCGCGAATGCCACGTAAGCACTACTCGGTTTCGTATCTTCTGGTCTTAGCCAGCCTAGGACTTCGTACTACACACAATTCCAACATTCTCACTATCCACAAGCTTCATACGGCCACTATCAGCCCTACATCCCTCCAGCACAAGCCGCACAGTCCCAGACACCTGCGCCTGTAACTGCTGCGGTACAGCGTCAGCCCTCGCAGGCTGCAAACCAACTCGACACCGCTGACGTTGCCACTCTCAACGATGCCCTTGGAAGTGCAGGAGTGGACTTGAGGGTCTGTGCACCCATTTCGATCCTCACTCGTTCACTTAACACTTTGGTATGATCTAGGCAGAAGAAGAAACCCTGCAGCGCAGTGCCGACCAACACCAGGCATACCGTCCGTATGAAGACCGCTCACGAAAACAGCCCACGACTCCTAACTTTGACACGCGCTTCCTGGGACCTACAATGCGTGCGATTGGGACGAAGCACAAGATCTCAAAAGTACCAGAGGACTCTGTCAACTATGTCGCACTAGCCCTACGTGCGCGACTGCAAGATCTCCTCGTCGCAATGGCCGCAGCCAGTACTCATCGCACAGAATCACAGTTTGACCGTGCGCCGTCTACATATGCGGACGGATCCCCTATGTGGCGAGTGTCCGTACGACGGGACGTCGCAAAGCAGCTTGCTGCCCTCGAACGTGCAGAACGGGAAGAGGAAATGCGCATCCGACGTGAGCGGAAGGAGCTCGCAGCTGCCCAAGCCGCTGCCCTTGCTGCTCATGTCCCTGGGGCTGCGATCGGGGACGCAGAGGACGTCGACGGCGGGCCAAAAAAGAAAAAGAAAAAGGCAGATGGTCCTGGCGTGACCGCGAAGAACATGTCTGAGGACGTTCGCAAGAAGATGTCTAATGCCGTCGCAAGCCACGCCGCCGGCCTTAGTACAGGCAAGTATGCATGGATGAACGCGTCTAATGCCTCGTCCGCCCCGCCCCCGAAGCCGAAGCCGGCTGCTAGTCCCACACCGGCGACGACGACGGCCCCTGCAACGACGGCTGCCACAGCTACGGGAGGAAGCACCTGGGCCCGGCCATACGTGCCCACGTCTGGAAAGGCACCAAACTCGGCAAAGGACGAAGAGGACACACGGCGTGTCGTTACACTACGCGATGCCCTCTTTGTGGTGGAAAAGGAGCGAGGACACGGCGCCGGGCGTGGCGCGGCGCATGGGTGGGTGCGGTGACGAGCACCGTGTAGGCACTCCGAACCCGGACAACCTCCCAGTGTTTCGCACCTGCTGCTGTGTTTTGTTCTGTATGATCGATCGACGATTTTTGGTTTTACCACCGCTTTCCACTTTAAACAATCACCTTTTTTTACCGTATCTCCGTCGCCCGTATGGATTGCACTGGCTCAAATCCCGAATTTTTGCGTGTCCGAAACTGGCGAGGCGGAAGATTAGCCTAACGTAGAGCGGACACCCAAATGAATCACAATGTCTATGCAATGTCTATGCACACGCTGCCAGGGATTGGGTGTGACCGGGATTCGGGAGGATGAGTTAGCCGAACCGGAGGGCTTCTGAGGAACTTTCACACTTGCGGGCGTCAAGCGCGTACCAGCCAGGGATTAGTCGTTCACCACGTTGCCAGTGACCAAGCCAGTGACAGCCCTTTATGCCGTCATTGTAAGGTCCACCCGACAAGATGACGCTATATATGGAAATCCATGTGGGTCCCCCTGTAGACACGAGTGCGGTTGACCGGCAATTGTTTGCCTGAATCAAGACTCGAGACAACCAGGCAATCGCTACACCTGTGCCTGGTGGTGAAACCATTCCCTTCAACGCACTGCCTGCCAACGGACCTCCTATCTGGCGTTTTCCCCTCCTATCACATACGCAGCCCCTTCGACCCGGCATATACTGCATGTACGAACGAATAGACGATGATCGACGGATGATCAAGTCTGGTCTGAGTTGACAGGTAGCTGTCCACATCATTGCTGTATATTCTGCCGTTATTATTAGCGTCATCATCATACCGTTTTCGTCCATCGCTATTCGCTTCTCAATACACCGCGAAATGAATTTCGGAGCGGTGGATGAAGGGAAGTCGCCCCTCGATATCCGGAGGCGGTAGACATCTTACGCCTGCTTTACATCTCACAGTCTCGGAACAGTCCGATTACAATAACAGATCGACAGATTGAAACCGACTCATATCATAGATCGCGGGCTCCTTCGCAAGGTAAACAAGGTATCTCGGCGTTCGGGTCCGAAATTATGGGCCCGGTGGCTGTCTTTCTACTGGCGAGCGTGGTGATTGCGTTTGACTCGTCGTGCTATCGCCTTGATGAGTGGAGCAGAATGCGGCTTCTGCAAGATTCGCAAGGTATACAAACTGATGCTGGTCCGGCTACTGTCTTTCTGCTGAGGAAGGCGGCGTCCTACTTTGTATTCTACTAGCCGCGCGATCACCGCGATAAGCGGAGCACAAGACAGATCCCGCATGATCAGCAAAGTACTTCGACGTCTGAGCCAGAAGGTGCTACTCCGGTCGCTTTCTTTCTGCTGTAGAAGAGCGCGCTACTTTGTGGCGTTTTACTCGTCGCGAGATCGCCGCGATGAGAGTACGACTTCTGCACGATTTGTAAGGTGCACAGGGCATTTCTGTATCCGACTCCGAAGATGCTGGTCCGGTTACAGTCTTTCTGCTGTGGAGAGCGGCATGCTACTTTGTCGTTTGCTCGACGCGCGATCACCGTGAAGAGCGGAGCACAAGAAAGCTCCTGTATGGTAAACAAGGTGCCTCGACGTCTGAGCCCGAAGGTGTTGGTCCGGTTACAGTCTTTCTGCTGTGGAGAGCGCGCTACTTTGCATTCTACTCATCGCGCGTTCGCCGCGACGAGCGGAGCGGAATATAGCTTCTGACCAATTCTCAAACATCCGCGAGGTACTTCTGCGTCCGAGTCCGAAGGGACTGGTCCGGTTGCTGTCTTTCTGCTGTAAGAGAGCGTACTACTTTGTGTTACAGAATACTCGTCGCGCAATGAGCGGAGCAGAATAGAGCTTACTATTCTCATATATCTCGAAATAGTAATCATAACGCGCCAAGAGGCCAAGGTATTACACCGTGCAAACGTACATGGCCAATTCAAGGTCCTGGAGTTACAGCTGGGACGGATAAAGCCACTATGTGATCTCTTAATTCGATACACAAGCGCGGGTCGACAGAGGGAAATAGAGAGGTAATAAGTCGAATTAAAAAAGGGCTTGGCAACCCTGAAAAAAAGGGAGCACTCGCGTAAGATCGGGAAGGAACAGACAAATACAATCCTCATGGAATCCGCGAGCTCGCTCATAAACAATAACCGGTCTGTCAACGCCGTGCCGCCGATGGTCGTCGCGAGGTACTTGGCCTGCTCTTGGCGGAGTGTGAACTACGCTGCCGCATGGGCTCCTGGGGGGCGTGTCTGCTGCTGCTCTTACGTTGAACGGGCGCAGGGCGGTTTTGCGGAGGCTGCTGCTGGGTCCGATTCCCGCCGCCATGGTGGTAGTGATGTTGGGAGCTGTGAGACCTGTGCCGCTGTGGTGGGCGCTGTGCGGGCGCCGGCGGAGGAGCAGGTGCCGTAGTGTTCGCATTACGCTTGCCGTTGCTGAGGCTACCCAAGCGGAAGAGCGAGAACGGGCCGGTGCCCCCGCCCGCAGTTTCATGTGCCCGCTGACGGTAGTATGCACGGACAGCGCGCGCCTCCTTCATCTCGCGACGGCCACGCTGGCGTTCCCTTTCGTTTCCGACGAGGGTCCCTCGCCACATGCAGAGCCAGCCATGGATGGTCGATGCCTTGCGACGACGCCGGCGGCGGTCTTCTTCCTATAGCATCAGAATCGATGCAAGAATCAATGAATTTCTTATTTTCTAAAAAAAACACCCTATTGATATACTCACCGTATCCCAGTCAATCTCAAACATTGATTCAATTGCGCGAGGTCAGGGTTCAGGTGTAAGAGGGTAGATAATTGCGTGTCAATGTTCCGAGTATCCATTATAAACGTTGCACGTAGACTCGGAGATGCCCGGATGGCCAGTATGATCGTGGGGTGCCTCCACCAATAACCCCAATTGTGCTCTCTGTGTGGCGGGTCCTGGCCCTGGACTCAGCAATGGCGTGCTGGGGGCGTGTCTGTAGGTGCGTGGGGGTGACGTGCTTACCTTGGAGTGCCCGAATCTGGCATGTGCGTCTTGATGTGCGTGGAGAAGGCGTGTCGGTCCCGGACCGCGCGTTTTTGGTGAGCACAGTGCCCCACACCATCACCTATTCTCACACGATTGTTGAGACTCGAAGCAGTACGTGCACGCGCTCTCCATGAACGTGAACAACAAAAATAACTTGACATGTGGGTTCAGGTCAATGGAGCACGGAGAAGATGAAATTACTAATGGTGATGCCAAAGTGTGGTGGAGAGGAGAAATGAATTCGCGGGAATGGAACACCACCCGGTCCGTTTTTCACAGCCGCAGCCGAACAAGGACGGTCCGGGCGTTTAAATTGGTTTGACTTATATCATTTGGAGATGTCTTGCATTGGTGTTGATAGGCGCCACGTGCCGCGATGGGCAGTGCTCCGCCGCTGTCTAACACCGCCCTACACCATCTACATCTCTACTATGGGAGACAACGAAACATTACCCTGCGGCGAGCTCAATACCCGAATGACTTCCGGACTGAACAACGTCCGTATCTTGAGTCCTCCTTCAAATACGAGGCCGCTAAACTGGAATGGTCAACCTGAACTCGCTCCCCAGCAAAGGGACAACAGCAAACCATATTATCCAGACAACTCGCGTACTATTCTTAAATGGGTTTCAAGAATGTCAGCCCCATCATTGATGGACGGCTCTATTTGGGAAAGTCAGTATTTTCATTTTGGAAATCTGCCATGAACTCTGATCCCATATGACTCCTTCCCACTCTTTAGCCTTGTTTCGGCACAATCTACCCGCTCTTTGACAGAACGCCGCATCACACACATAGTCTCGGTCTGCACCGAACCGATCCCTGCCGAGCACCCGCAGTCTGGTATAAGACACATGCGTGTGCCAGTTCAAGATGCGCATCATGAAGATCTTCTCATTTGGATGCCGTCCGTCTGTCGTTTCGTCGATGAGGCTCTCAACGCTGGCGGTGTAGTCCTCATCCATGGAGTACACGGCCTGTCACGCGGTGCTACCATTATGGCTGCCTATGGTAAGACCGAATGGGTTCTCCACGCCTGCTCCGATCTATTCATTGACTTGTGCTGCTCCAGTTATGTGGTCCAGACGTGTCAGTTCCGCCGAAGCCTTGGACATAGTTCGACGTCGTAAGGCTGTGTTCATACCTGCCCTGTCTGACAGATTCTCACCCACCATTTGGACCAGATCGTGAGCAAATCTGGCCGAATGCAGGCTTCATGGAACAGCTTTCACTCTTCGAAATGTGTCGTTATGCACCATCCATGGAAGAAGGAATCTACGTGCGCTGGAGACAGAACATCGACCGTCGGCTGCAAGGTCACAGCTGAGGTGGACGTCACGAACTCAGGTTTGAACCAACAAATCTGAAGAGTCGTCCCCAATATTTCTTGCAACTGCTTTGCCTGTAGAATTGTTGTACTGTATCATCAAGTGACCGTGTCATAGAATGGCGTGTTGCTGTCGTACATCATCACTAATACGAATCCTCTACTCCCACACTCATGTTGTCCTCCACATCGTCAATCTTACTCGTGTGACATGGCTTATGTCTTTATGTTCACACGACGTGAACGAATTGTCGTCATACCGAACATTAGGGCTTTAACAACCAACTGCCCTGGCAATGCCAAGGCCCTCCCCGATCTACGACAAGGTGCCGTGCAGTTTCCCATGAGACTTCCTTGCGGTTTCCGTACGTCTGCACAGCTCTCTAGCGTTGCAGCCACCTGGTCGTTTGTTAGATTGATCGGCAGTGGAGCAAACGAAGCACAGCTGCAAAAGAAGTCAGCTACAAGGCACAGGACCTCACACCGAGATTCAGGGCAGCAGGGAGATCGACGAGGCACTTTCGGAGGCACACAACACTGTGATGCCGGTCGTTGCTTAATTTCCTAATTGAGCTAGCTAAGCCAGATCTAAATCGAGAGATTCAAAGGGGAACCGGCACCTCGGGATAGTGATTGTATGTACAGTCTAGCTTTGGCGTGCTCGTCATGCTATAACAGGTGAAAATTTGACGTCAATTAAAGTCTGTTTATTGCTATGCAAGATACAGTATCACGTCGATATGAGGAAGGAATGAGAGTGCCGGTTTCTCCGGACAAAGGCAACAGTAACAACTGTGTCAGCTGACCATACAGAATCGATATCTCCGAAGCGTGAGAAATCTCCCGGTAACTCGAACGAGCGCCCCGTACGATCGGGTTTCATCGGACTTGCGCGCATATGGCCCTCTGCTGCTCAAGTCAAGCGACGATGTCCCACCGAGAGGGCCGAAGGTCATCCTTCAGAGTCTTCGATCCCCAATGTCGAAGAACTCGGAGAAGGTGTATTGTCGAGGAAAGCAGTCCATCTCTACGAGATAGGGATGCTTATAGCAGTAATCAGTGAACAACAGGCGTCGCAAACAAGTCGGTACTCTTGACATGTACTCACCACTGTTCGTCCAGACGAGTCTACTGAATTTTCCAGGATCTCCACTCTGTGAGTCTCGCACGCACCCTGCAAATCCGAATAGTGCTTGTCGTGGATAAGTGTCTCTTCGATAGATATTACGCGCAAATCCGGAAGTACAGGGAGCACTTGTGCGATTGCAGCTATAACAGCATCGGACATGAACGCATGGACCTGCAGCCTGATATGTTTCAGCGTTCTCGGGAACGCAGGGAGTGGATTGCTCCAGAACGGGCCTGCGATGACGAGCTCTTCCAGCTTTGTGAACAGGTGAGCAATTCCGAAGGCTGGTTGACGTGTAAGCGTCAGGGTGGAAACACTGGGCCCATGAACGGACAATACGGCACGCGCTTCCTCGGAGATTTCGTACAGCTCAAGAAATCGCAAATTTGACGGTTCATTTGGCGGGGGATGCGGGAGCAGCCACCCGATAAGGGTGGCCAAGGAATTGATAGGGAGCCTCAGTTCACGCAAACATAGGCTCGACACCACTGGCGGTAGTCCACTATAACCCGTGAGCACACGAAGCGCCCGAATCGTCGGCCAGATACCCACGAGGTCATAGACCAAGGGGGAGTCAAAGGGTCTACCATATTTGAGGTCTAGCACCTCTATGGGAAGTTCGAGGCTCGACAGCCAACCCAGGACATGGGGCTCGAATGAGTGCGTATTTTTATGAGCCCAGTCCACTGAGAGGCGCAAATCGCGGAGCCGGGGGATGTGGGCGAGTAGAGAAAGGAAGTCCGGAATTCGCACGCATTCCTGGCTCCCCTGTGGAGCGTCGGGAAAGGGCGGGAGGGTCGCTGTGTACTCGTCAATGACGCGAATGGAAAGTGACCGAATAAACCCAAGAAGATGGGATCGATGAAGAAGTGCTTCCGGTCCAAGTGTTCCGGGTTTCCGAGAAGCGTAGGCGCGGCTACTCTCCACGGTGAGAGAATGATAGAGCAAGCGCCGGGTAAGTGACAGCCAAGATTTGCAGACGAGGGCGCAAGCTGTCAACATCTGTCGTTCTGCTCCGCCCAGCGGCCACTCGCAGGCTTCTCTCAGGATCCTGTCGACAATCTCCAATGGGAGAGAGGGGAGAACGGGAACATTCCGATGTGAGGTTTTCTGTGGTAAATTAAATGTCAGTTCAGTGGCAGTTGCCAAGGCGACGAGCGTGAGTCCTTTGTTCACATACCGTGGCGTCAGTGTGCTTGGATCTCCCAGCTACTTTCGCTTTCCGCCATGGCCAGAGCAACACCATTGGACTGAGGACCTTCCTCTTGTCCATCCTGGTTGAGGGAGAGTGATTGGAGCAAATGTCGACGCTGATACTTGATTCAAGTGCCCGCGGCCAGCCCAGGCGCTTGCACGATCATTGTCAGCACCAGTCAGCCTTCGGCCGTTAGATTGTGGCGGTTGATAAGCGCTGTTACAGTTGATTTAGTAGAAAATCGATCTCAGGTAAGTTGAACACCGACTTTCTCACTAATTCAAAATCTGATTCGAGCTTTATTCGATTTCCCGACTAATCAATGAAGTCGATGGGGATGCGATGACAAGTTTCACGGAACGAATAACCCAGAAACTATCTGATACAGAGTGAGGCTGTGCCTATTCATTGATTGACTCTGGATGTGATGTTATCTTACGTCCTTCTAGTTCAAATTATGATCTTCTGAGGGGACCATTACATGACATGTTTAAGGTTTCGACGTGCGGCCAAATGATGGAGATAGTGCTATACATCTCTAATGATAAGCAAGTAAATTGCTGGCCCACAGTACGGTACGTCCTTATTAGCTAAAAGTCATATGTGTCTGTGAAATCTGACCGAAGTTTAAATTGACTGTTGATCGAATCACTGTCACTTCTTGAAGTTCCGCTTAGCTCGAGGTCTAATCACTGTTGTGATAACAGATGGAAAAATCTAACCAAATTTCTGACGAATGCAAGATCTTTGGCGTGCTAAAGACGAGAGAGACGCCCCGACTCTGAATAGGTCGATCTAGGGAACAGAACGATATGTCCCACTAGTCTGCAGCGTGATCCTTGAAGCTGACCCACAAGTTGGTTTAGGAGACGGTGTGCACCACGAGTTCGTTATGGCCCCTCACAGAGACAAGGATACGCTGCATCTAAAGTGGTATTGGTGCACTGAGCATCCTGTATGAGAGCTTGAAGGAGAACTCAGAGCTGGGCTCTCAGGCCCGAAGCGAGGATCTGACTGCGTTGTGCGGAGGACACAAGTTCTTATTCGCAAGGCTATATTGGGCTCCCTAGCGATATCATGTCGGAAGAAACCCTGGGGTTCTCCTTTTAATAATGGGTGCGTATTGTCACCGGCTTTCAACTTCTCGGACACTCCGAGAACATATGCATAATGACTCCAAAGTAGGAGATCCAGGTTCGTGCTAAGCCGTGAACGACCTCGAGCCGGGAGCCAGGAGAGCCGGGCGTGTTCACTTTTTCAGTTACTCAAATCTCTGAGGCGGAGCAGTGGCGAGTCCTCTCTAGTCCGGTTTCTCTGACTCGATTACGTTATACAGCAACCTTTCTTCTGCCCTGGGAGCCATGCTAGCATTGGCGTTATTAAGCGAAGGGAGGAACGAACGTCGGGTTTTATCTCGGATTTTTTTCCACTCTGCGTTGCCACAATCGCGAACTTGAATCTATCTTCTGGTGAAAAATTTGCGAAGAACCCAACCTAGACCTTGAATTCGCACAACTGAGTCAGATATTGAGCCTTTCGTCGAGGAAAGTGGCAGAAGGCAATTGGGACATTAAATTCTTGCCACCATGTTGAAACGTTATGTACTTTGTTGGTTGGTATTTTTCACTATTTCATCACGAAAAGAACGATTCCCAGTCCAAGTGCACTTCATGGACTGTGCTGTGCCCAGTCTAGCTTTAACGCACTCGCTATGCTATGACCGAGGCTAGGAGCGAAGAGCGGATGCCGATGTTTATTATTCGTTTGTAATACCCAAGAAACTACGTCGATGCGAGGAAGAGATGAGAGTGCCGGTTTCCCATGGGACGAAGGCAATAGAAACAACTGTATCGGCCGATCATACATGATCGCGGCTGTGAGAGACCTCTTGGTACCTCCAACGAACGTCCCGTGTGTACATGGGCCTTGGTCAGACGACGAATTGGTACGCGTCTCACCCAGAGGGCCGAACACCTTTTCAGAGTCCTCCATCGAAGAACTCGGAGAACGTGTATTGTCGAGGAAAGCGATCCATCTCTACGAGATAGGGGTACTTATAGTAGTAATCAGTGAATGATCAACGTCGCAGACAGGTCGGAACCTATGGCGTGTACTTACTGCCCTTCTTCCAGACGAGTCTACTGAATTTACTAGGATCTCCACTCTGTGAGTCTTGCACGCCTCCTGTAGATCCGGGTAGTGCTCGTTGGAAGTAAATGCCGTTTCAATAGATAATAGACGAAGATCTGGAAGCATGGGGAGCATCCGCGCGACCGCAGGTACAGCAGAATTTGACCTGAACCCAGGTACGCGAATCCTGATGTGTTTCAGCGTCCTTGGGAACCCAGGGAGCGGGCTGCTCCAGACCACGCCCGCGATGACGAGCTCTTCTAACTTTGTGAACAGGTGAGCGATTTCGAAAGCTGGTTGGCGCCAAAGTGTCAGGGTGGAAACGCTAGGCCCATGAACGGACAGCGCGGCACGCGCTTCCTCGGGGAGTTCGTACAGCTCAAGAAATCGCAAATTTGACGGCTCATTTGGCAGGGGATGCGGGAGCAGCCACCTGATAAGGGCGGCCAAGGAATTAATAGGGAGCCTCAGTTCACGCAGACTTGCGCTTGGCCTCTCTAGCGGCAGTTCATTATAATGTGTCAACTCACGAAGCGCCCGAATCGTTGGCCATATACACACGAGTTCATAGACAAAGGTAGAGTGAAAGAGAGCCCCCAATCATTGAAGTCTAGCGCTTCAATAGGTAAGACGAGACTTGACAGCCAACCCAGGATATGGGGTTCGAATGGGCCTATGTTCGTTTGCGCCAAGTCCACGGAGAGCTCCACGTATCGGAGCTGGGGTGTGTGAGCGAAGAGGAAAAAGAAGTCAGGAATTCGGACGCATTCCCGACTCCCCTCTGGAGCGGAGTCCTCAGAAAAGAGCGGCAGGGTTGCCGGAAATTTGCCAAGGGTGTGAATGGAAAGCGACTGGGTGAACCTCAGAAGGTGGGATCACTGGAGAAGTGCTCCCGTTATAAATGTACCGGGACTCCGAGAGATGTAGGCAGGGCTATGCTATAGTACAGTGACAGAACGATAAAGCAAGTGTTGGGCAAGAGGCAACCAGGATTTGCAGACGAGGGAGGCAGCGGTCAACATCTGTCATTCTGCTCTCCTCAGCGGCCACTCGCAGGCTTCTCTCAGGATCGTGTTAATGATCTTCAATGGGAGAGTGAGGAGAATGTGAACATTTCGAGGCGAGACTTTCTGCGGTTCATGAAATGAATTCACGATGATGGTGTCAGGTCAGTAGGAGTTGCCAAGGCTACGAGCGTCGGTTGGTTATTACCTACCGTGGTATCGATGTACTCGCCTCTTCCAGCTTCTTTTCCCCTGTACCATGGCCAGAGTAACACCATTGGATCGCCAGGATTATGATTCCTCTTGTCCATCCTGGATGAGCTGAGCCGGGAAAGCGGTCCGAGTCCGTCACGAAAACGTACTTTTGGTTTCAACTTGAAATTCAAACGCTCTGAGTCACAGCATTCGCCGCCAGGGATACGCTCGGGCGTTTGTACGCATCATCGGCCTCAGGCTTTGGTCCTTGGGGTGTGGCGGTTGATAAGCGCTATAGGTCTTGGTACACCAGGAAGACTATCTTTTGACTGTACCCCAGGTGAGTTGGAAGTCGACATATACCGCCGTGGCTGGGCTGATCACGGTAACACAAACACAGCTCTTTCAAGTTCGTACTTGCTTTCGCCAGTCAAAAATCTGGTTCGGACGCGTGATGGACTAATTCTGGTTTCCCAACTGGTCAATAAGAAGACAATGGTAACGCGATAACATCAAGAGAAGAAAGAAGCTTTTATTATTGCGAGACGTCGAAGCTCGTCATGACATGGAAAGAAGGTCGACTGGATCCGGTCCTGGACTGAGGAATTCAGACACTATCTGACACACAACGAAGCTGTGGATGTTTCAACTTGATGTACTCTAGATGTGACGTTTCGGGAGGTGATAGTTAATTTACTTCCGTCTATTGCGAAAGCTCTTAATACATCGCGAAATCCCACAGGTAGGTCCATTATATGATATGGCGGGCTCACGAACTGTGCGTAATGTAGTGAGCGCCACGTACATATCCAACAATAGGCAATGTGCACGCTGCTGGCGACCCACAGTACGTCCTTATTAGCTAAAAATCATAGTACTATGCGTACACGTCAGCGAAAGCTAACCAAAGTTCTAATAGACTAGCATCACAGCAAGTTACCTTAAATCACCCTATACACTTTTCGACGTTACGCTTATCTTGAGGTCTAAATAAAGATCACAGATGAGAAACCTTCTATTTGAATTTCAGACAGATCCGAAATCCTTGGATGCCGAAGACGAAAGCAAAGTCTCCCAGTCGACTCCCTACTCATCCCTGAATCTCCCTGAAGCTGACCCACAGTTTGAGCTGGGCACTGAGACGAGCATACGTGGCATTGGTCACTGCATTACCGGTTTCACGTGGCGGTACACTAGGCATACTGTGGAGAACATGAAGCCGGGCTCTCGGGCCCGGAGCACGGATCTGCAGAAGATAGAAATGCTTATTTCCAAGGCTTTAGTTGGGCTCCCAAAGATACCCTACTTCACGGACATTCAGAAAATAGATGCAAATTTACTCCCAAAGGGAGGGAAAAGTATATGGAGGAGACCCAAGTTTGCGCTACATCGTGAACAGTTGGAATCGCTTTGGCGTACGGAACGCTATGCAGGCCCAAAAGTACAGTGTACTAATGTCTCGATCTACTTGTAATTCTATTTAGACCATGTGCATATGGGCCTCTGCTGCTCAGGCCAAATGACGATGTCCCACCGCGAGGGCTGGAGGTCATTCTTCAGGGTCTTCGATCCCCAATGTCGAAGAACTCAGAGAACGTGTATTGTCGAGGAAAGCGGTCCATTTCTACGTGGTAGGGGTGCTTGTAACAATAATCAGTAAATGTCAGACGTCACAGACAAGTCAGTATGCCTGGCGTGTACATACCGCTGCTCTCCCAGACGAGTCTACTGAATATACCAGGATCTCCACTCTGTGAGTCTCGCATGTCTCCTGTAGGTCCGGATAGTATTTGTTGGAAACGAAACTCTTTTCGACGGATAATACACGCAGATCTGGAAGCGTAGGGGGGCACCTGAGCAACAGCAGCTACAGCTGAATCTGCAATGGGGTCAAGGAAGTGAAACCTGATATGCTTCAGTGTTCTCAGGAACGCAGGGAAGGGACCGCTCCAGAACCTGCCAGAATGACGAGCTCTTCCAACTTCGTGAACAGGTGGGAGATTTCGAATGCTGGTTGGAATGTAAGCGTCAAGGTGGAAACGGTAGGCCCGTGAATGGACAATACGGGAAACGCTTCCTCGGGGATTTGATACAGCTCGAGAAACTGCAAATTTGACTGCTCATCTGGTGGGGGAGGCGGAAGAAACCACTCGATAACCGCTGCCGAACAAGGGTCAAAAAGCCTCAATTGGTGCAGATTTGTGCTAGGCTTCTTTGGTGGCGGTACAATATGACCCGCGAACACACTAAGCGCCCGAATTGTTGGCCAAATACCCACAAGGTCATACACCAAGGTGGAGCCAAAGGGCATCTCACATCTGAGATCTAGCGCTTCAATAGGCAGCGAGAGGCTCGATAGCCAGCCCAGGATGCGATTTTCGAATGGGCCTATTTTATTTTGCGCTCTGTCCAGGGCCAGCTCCAAGTGTCGGAGCCGGGGGGTGTGAGCGAGCAGAAAAAATAAGTCAGGAATTCGGACGCAATCCCGACGCCCCTCCGGAGTGTCATCCTCGGGAAAGAGCGGCAGGGTCACTGTGAATTTGTTAAGAACGCGAATGATGAGGGATCGGGTGAATCTCAGAAGATGGGATCGCTGGAGAAGTGCTCCCGGTAGGAATGCGCAGGGATCGCGTTTTCGAAAGGCATCACCGGGACCATTCTCTACGATGAGAGAATGATAAAGCAAGCGCCGGGCAAGTGGTAACCAGGATTTGCAGACGACAGCGCTAGCGGTTAACACCTGCCGTTCTGCTCCGCTCGGTGGCCACTCGCAGGCCTCTCTCAGGATCTTCTCAATGATCTCCGATGGGAGAACGGGGAGATCGGGAACATTCCTAGGTGAGGATTCCTGTGGTTCGTGAATGGAATGTCAGTTCAATGGGAGTTTCCAGGGCTATAGGTGTGTGTGCTTATTGCCTACCATTGCATCGGTGCGTTTGCCTTTTCCAGCTACTTTCACTCTCTGCCATGGCCAGTGCGACATCATTGGGCCGCCGAGTTTCTTCTTGTCGATCCCAGATGAGGAAAAGGGTAGACTCAGCAGAGTGGGTGGTTCGTCGCTTTGAAACTTGACATTAATATTTGGTTGAGTTGGTTGAGGTGCTCACTAGCACGTTCGGGCACTTGTACGTATGGTAGGTCGGTTAACAAGTGCTGCCGGTCTTGGTAACTGATTGATGACTTAGGCGCATATTTTACTTGAAGTTAGGCATCATTCATAACCACACCGCGTGACTTATCGGAACCATCATGCATCATGGCGGTCACTGGCAGGCGCCACCGCATGACTAGCATGACTTTTCACTAAATTTCATGATGCACTGGCATGATGGACCCATTCTGATTTCTCAACGGATCAACAGGACCATTGACGGGATAACAATTTTCACGGTACGAACGATCTTATATCGTTGCGGTATGGTCGTTAATTACTTATACTGTATCGTAACATCTCTTTTACTGTGTAATACGTACTATGCCTTCATGCAAAATAAACACACACGCCTACCCCTCCCTACGTCTGTTTTAGCACTATTAGAAACCCTCCCATTGCACAAAAAGCTTCATCAGAAGCAAAAAAGGCGCAACCGTCGGTATGACCCCCAAAGGAGTTACCACCCCGGGCGCCGCAACGCACTCTCCTACAACACACACTCACAGAACCACCAGATCTACAACTAAAGCTAGCGCACGGCCCAGCACCCCCATGGCTACAACAAGCATGGATCAGTCAAAGCCGAAAACCCTTTGCGCCTCACCGGAAGCCAAAAAAGCGCTAAAGGATGATGACTGCTACGTAGACGAAAACCCCACCACGTCCTCCTCCCTCATTCGCACCCTAATGCTGATCATTAAGAAATATAGCGCAACTGCCCCCAAAGGGATGACAAGGTCCCTACAAGCACTGGCGGCACTCATGCACGAAAACGCATCGGCACAACAATCCCCCCCTCTAGTCGACGTCCTCACACAAAAAGTAGGAGAACGCCTGGAGACCTCCATGCAGAGAGAGCTAGAAAAGATAAGCGTTCTAATCAACAGCTCCTTAGCTGAACGCATTACACTGCAGACCGCCGTGTCCACACTCGGAGAAACAGCTGCCTCTCTAGAGAAAACGGCCTCTGACATGGCAAACAGCATCACCGAAGTCACGGCGGTCACCTCCCAAGCAGCCAACACCGCCCGCTCCTACAAAGAGGCCCTCACCAGCGCGCGGATCAGCACAGAGCACGCCCCAACGCCCACACCCGCAACAGGCCCAATTGGCCGCCGCACCCCACATGACATCTTAGTCGGCGTAGACCTGAGCAGAGACAAAAAATCCCGACAAGTCATCTTTGACTCGGACAAGGAGGAGGACTCCTACCTCAACTCCTTTGAGATCCAAGAACGCGCAGACAAAGTGCTGGCGGATATCCTCCCCCCCCCTCCGGAGGGGGCTAAGGTCGAAGAGGTAATCAAACTGAGGAACGGTAGCTTCATCCTCCAGTTCGCCTCCAAGGAAGCGGCAGACTGGTTTAAGACCCTGATCAACGAATTGGAATTCACAAGAAAATTCGACTCGGCGCTCTCAGTCAGGGAAACAGTTTACCACATAGTCGTCCCTAGGATCCCTACCACCTTCGACCCCTCCAACACCAATCACCTCCGCGAAATAGAGGAAGTCAACAGACTCCCGGAGAAGGCGTTAAGACGAGCCAAATGGATAAAGCCGGAACAAAGGCGCTCGCAGGGACAGAGATTCGCCTACGCCGTTTTCTCCCTCACCTCCGCTACACTAGCTAATAGACTTCTCAAGGATGGCATCTATGTGTGCAGCGTCAGGACTTTCCCCAAGAAGCTCAAACACGAGCCAAAACAATGCATGAAGTGCAGGAAATGGGGACACTTCGCAACCAAGTGCCACGCCACACACGACACATGCGGAACATGTGGCGAACAACACAAAACCAGAGACTGCAAAATGGAGGGGAAACGCTTCTGCGTCTCCTGCAAATCCGACACGCACGCCAGCTGGGACCGCAACTGCCCGACCTTCCTCAAAAAATGCGAAGACTACAACGGGTACCATCCCGAGAACAATCTAGTATATTTCCCGATGGATGAAGACTGGACGCTGACGATACAACCAGACAGACTCCCCATCGAGGACAAATTCCCGGAAAAATACCGGGTAGGAAGCCTCCCTCCCCTCCAACTAAACGGCCGGCATCCTCCCTCCCGACAAATTGAACGGAACAGAAAACCCCCTCATGCAGGTAAGACGGACAACCAGACAACACTGGAGAACTTCCTCGGGAAATCGTCCACATCCCACACGAAAACGTCGCACCCTCAACCACCCCTCCCTGCCCTAGATGAAGACGACTACAACATTCACTTCGACGGCGACATCATCGACCTGCCAGCTGACTTCCTACAAATCCCTAAAATATGACTTTACACGACCTAACCAAAGACCGCAAGAAACTAGCAATCTGGCAGCAAAACATCAACAAATCCCCGGCATGTCAGCACGGGCTCATCAGCAGCGGAAAGTTAGCAAGTCTAGGCATCGACATCATAGCTCTTCAAGAACCCTCAATTAACTTTCTCAACAAATCCATCGCCTCGAAAGACTGGATCCCCCTATACCCTTCAACACATGAAAAACAACTGACTAAGACTCGTTCCATTTTACTAATAAGAGGAGACGTGCTGACTGAAAGTTGGGAACAGGTCGACTTCCCATCCGGCGACGTCACAGCCTTACGTATCACGGATAGCTGGGGAACGCTGACAATATTCAACATCTACAACGACTGTGAACATGATGACACCGTCAGAGCCCTATCCACCTTCCACAAGACGCATGAAAAACATATCCTAGGCAACGACCCCACCAAACAAGACCACCATCTAATCTGGCTCGGCGATTTCAATCGTCACCACCCGTACTGGGACAACCCAGAGGACAGCAGACTATTTAGACCCGAAGCTATCCAGGCAGCCGAACTGCTCCTCAAAAGCGTGGCTAATCTAGGAATGGACATGGCGCTAGCCAAGGGTACTCCAACGCACGTCCACCACGTCACCAAAAAGTGGTCCAGACTAGACAACGTCTTCATAACCGAACACAGCCTCGACTCCATCATTGTCTGTGACACCCTCCCCGAAGCGCAAGGAGTCAACTCGGATCACGTTCCAATTACTACGGTCATAGACTTAGAGCTGACTAAATCCCCCGCACAGATCACGAGAAACTTCAGAGACGTCGATTGGGACGCCTTCCACAAAGTGCTGGAGAAAAAGATAGCGGAAATGGGTGTTCCCAATCCGATAAATTCTCAAACACATCTCAACTCGGAATGCGATAGGCTAATATGCGCAATACAGGAAACCATAGAAGCCGAAGTTCCAACCTCAGACATCAACAACAGATCAAAACGTTGGTGGACAAAGGAGCTCAAAATCCTCCGCAGAGAAGCTGAGAAGCTCGGAAGAGCGGCGTATAAGTTTAGGGAATGCCCCGACCACCAAATACACGCCACCTACAAACACGCCCGAAAAAGATACGACAAAGCTATACAATACACGAAGCAACATCACTGGAGGGACTGGTTAGAAAGAGCGACCGACCCGGACATATGGACGGCGCATCGTTACATCTCGGCACCAGCAAGCGACGGAGGAAAGACAAGAATCCCAAGTCTGAAAGTCCAAGACGACTCAGGTGAAAGAACCATCACCCGGAACTCAGACAAGAGCGCAGCGCTGGCCAAGATTTTCTTCCCCGACAAGCCCTCAGTGTCACCCGCCAAACCTTGCAACCCAGAATACCCCACCCCAGCCGGTACTCTCAAAGCGATAACCAAGGATCAAATACGCAAGCACATAGCACGGTTAAGCCCATACAAGGCCCCGGGCCCTGATGGGATTCCCAATATCGTCCTAATCAAATGCGCTGATATCCTCGTTAACAGACTATGGACGATCTACAACGCTACAGTCAACAAGGGTTGGTACTACGACCCCTGGAAAACGTTCACAACGGTAGTACTAAGAAAACCGGGCAAGCCGAGATATGACGTTCCCAAGGCCTACAGGCCTATCGCCCTTCTCAACACGCTCGCAAAGGTACTAACGTCCATCATGGCAGAACAACTCTCCTACCACTCCGAGAAGCACCAACTTCTCCCCCAACACCACTATGGAGGACGGCCAGCCCGCACAACCACGGACGCGATGCACACGCTCACGCTCCGGATCAAAGACGCCTGGAGAAGAAAGAAAGTGGCCTCGGTGCTCTTCCTAGACATCGAAGGCGCCTTCCCCAACGCAGTTAATGAGAGGTTAATACACAACATGAAAACACGACGGGTCCCAGACAAAATAGTGAAGTTTACACAAAATCTCCTCCAGAACCGCTTCACTACGCTGAAATTCGACGATTTTATTTCAGACAGTATCCCGATCAACAACGGTATAGGACAGGGAGACCCCCTATCCATGATCCTATACCAATATTACAACGCGGATATTCTCGATGTCCCGAGGAGCGAAAGCGAATCAGCAATAGCCTACGTTGACGACGCTATCCTAATCGCCATCGGAGATGACTTCACGGATACTCACAAGACGCTAGCGGATATGATGACAAGGGAGGGTGGTGCGATTGACTGGTCCAATGCCCACAACTCGCGTTTTGAATTCAGTAAACTCGCGCTGATGGATTTTGCCCACCAGAATTGCAAAAAAGAAAGAACCCCCATGAAAATACTCGACACCACCGTCACCCCCTCAAAAAACGCCAAATACCTAGGTGTCTATTTCGACCAGCACCTCAACTGGGGAGCGCAATACAACTACGCACTAGACAAAGGCATGAAGTGGGCCGGCCAGATCAGAAGGGCGGCCGCTCCAAGCTGGGGTATCACACCTAAATTTGCAAGGAGACTTTATACAAGCGTCGCAATTCCCCGTATCCTCTACGCAGTCGACGTCTGGGGAAGCGCGGAAGGCCGAAACAAAATAAACGGAGAAACAGATAGAATACAAAGACGAGGAAACAAGTTCACAACTATACAAAGAGCCGGAACACTAGCCATCACCGGCGGTCTAAGAACATCGCCCACAGACGTCCTAGACGCACATTCCTACATCCTCCCATTAAAGCTCGAAGCTGAAAAACACTTACACAGGGCGACAACTCGCTACGCCACTCTACCAAAAGACCACCCCCTCCACGAACCCGCAAGGAAATGTGCAGGAGGAAGAGTCAAAAGACACAAAGCCCCGCTACACCACCTCATGCAATCGTTCTCAACCAAGCCGCAACTGTATGAGAAAATCCCTACCGTAGGTCGCGACCCAGCCCTCTCACACAAACGACCCTTCGGCTTGGACATAGCCAAAAACAAGGAGTCGTCAATTAAAGCTGACAAAGAAGGTACCGAGGTAATCAAGGTATATTCGGACGGGTCAGCGCACGACGGCGCGGTAGGGGCCGCAGCAGTACTCGTCAGAAAGGGCAAAACAGAGAGGATACTACATTACCACCTTGGCTCAACAGAACATCACACCGTATTCGAAGCAGAGCTAGTAGGTCTCTTGTTAGCGCTCCATCTCGTCAAAACCGAGAAGGGAAACAAGACCAGCATCGCGATAGGGGTGGATAATCAGGCAGCCATCTCGGCGATCTCATCGCCAGGCAGCAAATCAGGGCACGCCCTGGCTGACATATTTCACACTGCAGCGACAAAGCTGCGTGCAGCAGGAGGCCCAAAACTTTCGCTAACAATTCGATGGACTGCAGGACACGTGGACATACAAGGTAACGAAAAAGCGGACGAGGAGGCGAAAGCGGCAGCAGAAGGGAAAACATCGCCAACTGCCTCCCTCCCGACTCAGCTCCGCAAGCCCCTCAAGATCAACAAATCCGCTGCGAGACAATGCTTTAAAGAAAAGCTCAAAACCTGGTGGAAAAACGACTGGGAAACATCGTCGCGAGCACACAAATTAAAACAGATAGACGTCTCATTACCATCTTTAAAATTCCTGAAGCTGACGAGCGATCCCAAACTATCCAGAAAAGGCGCAAGCTGGATATTCCAGTTGAGATCGGGTCACTTCCCCCTCAACTCATACCTATTCAGATTCAAGCGCACAGAAAGCGCCAATTGCCCAGCATGCGGGCACAGCTCAGAAACTCCACAACACTTCATTCTCGACTGCCCGGCATATGCACACGAACGATGGGTCCTCTTAAAAGGAAAAAGACCGTCGGAAGCAACATTTGCAAGCCTAATGTGAGAACCCAAAACGCTAATCCCCCTAGTCAAGTACATACACGACACGAGCAGACTTTCAAAGGGACATGCAGAGAGCAGCGCAACACAATGGAGGGACGAAGGAAAAGAGCGACATAAACCAGAGCAAGGAAGGAAGAGACAGGGATGAAGAGAACCGGACATACATATCGTCACCACACCCACAACGCACCGCAAACCCCCCTCACCATCACACCAATACCTCCCATCCCCACAACTCGCCTGGCCCCATAGGCCTACTCAAGACACGTCGAGCAAAGCGGAAGACGTGGTAGCAAGCCCAAACACACTACCAAGCTCACGCAAGAACGCAACCACAGCAAGCTACGCACGCCAAGGCGGCATCGCCGCCCCTCTTAGCTCTACGCTTGACGGGAAGCCAAGCCACTCCCTAACGGGAGTGGGGGGGAATTAAGATACACAGAATACGCACACGAAAGCGAACTTCACAACTGTAATAGCTACTCAGTTTTCGTGCTACGTAGGGTAATCGGCCCTGAGGCGCACGTAAATGGATTTAAAAAAAAAAAAAAAAAAAAAAAAAAATGCCTTCATGCATGGAGGCACCACGCTACGTCGAAATAGCAACTTGTTGACAAAAACATTTCCCTGCTGTACCTTTCTTTTCCAATCTCTCTCAATTTCTGCGATATCCCAGGTGACCGCAAAAACTTGCCATATCAAATTCGTCAGATCGTGAACAGCGACATCACCAAACACATATAGAACTGACTTTCCGTTCATCCAGTCCCGCTGACCAGAAGTGAGATAGAGCATCGTTGCGGCTGGTAGCCGCGGTGAGTCCAAGTCCAAGTCGTCAGGGAATCCAACGCTAGCTTCTTCGGCCATCTGCATCCCGATGGCTCCCGGGTACAACTCAAAGACGGTAAAATTGGGGTATTCCTTGGTATATGCTGGCATGCGAGAGTAGTCGTATCAACGCACCAAAAGCGATGAATTCAACCAGGCGATTGATGGCATGTTTCGAAGCAGTATAGTCACTTGCATATAGGATGCGGAACTTCGCACTACTAGGAGATAACCACGATACGGCTGCTAGTTCAAATTTTCTCTAGCGCCGATATCGCCGACGCCCTTTACTGCTTCTGGAGCCCGGTCACGAGAGAGAGGATAGTAAGAGCTAACCGAGCGATATTGTAGACGCCCGGACATCAATATGGGCGTGCTTCTCCACTGACCTAGTACGTACTTTGGCCGAGGTTTTTTGAAGCACCTGCATTGACAGTGAGGACATCGAGCCGACCGAACAACCGATCGAGCGTGGCTTGTATTACTGCTTTGGGTTCGTACATCTGTGAGAACCGCAAGTACCTGAGCGCCCGAAATTGCCGTATGGATCACAGCGGCCACCTTATCAAGAATCTCTTGCGAACGCCGGCAGTTTCCTGTCCCATTCCACGAGATGCGCCCGTGTTGAGTACGACCTTGCCACGGTATGTTTGGTTTGCGCAGGTCTCTTTTAGGTCAATCGTCGAGTACACACTACAGTGAGGGTAAGTAGAATAGGAACGAGGCGCATGTACAAAGTGAATCGTGACGATTCGTTACAGGGATTTCTTCATCGTGACCGACAAAAGACGGAATAAAATCCATAATGCCGAGGGATCTCCGAGTCGGAACGAAGAAACGATGGGAATCCGAGTTGCGAACGACTATCTTAAATATTTGCTCCCTCTCTCAAACTTCAGAACGAAACGCGTGAGCTGACTGAGAATTACTGATTAAAGTCAATTGAACGGCATTATGTGTCAAAAATTTGGAGCGACGTACTGTCAGTGTAGGCGTTACACTTGCGGGGAGCCCCAAAAATTATGGCCGACACGGGCCAGGCATAAATACTTAGCGCAGGACGAGAACGATACGAGGAGTTCAAGAAATAGTATACGCGCTTACAACCACGAAGTGGCACATGATCTCGGCTCGCAAAGGGAGACTGTCGAAAACTCGGACATTGGCCGAGGAGCGGCCGAGTGTACCCAGTAAGAGGGCTGGCGGACTGTGGGAACTTCGATTTGGCTGATGACAAAAGATCCACTGCGGCACTGGTTCAAGTTCTTTGTACGATCGATAACAGACCAACGTAAGACCCACCCGTAAATCTGAGCCACCAAGCGAAAAGCCCACAGCAGTCACCAGACCCGTGGAACGAATAAGTACTCCCTTACCCACTTGAATCGATCCTTGCTGCTTATACCTACCGCCATCACGTCTGAGCCCATAGTAGTTACGCCCACTGGCACGCCTCAGTATACATCCCAGTTGGTGTTGGATCAAAGAGCCAAAGGAGTCGGCCATTTGATGGTGCTGGACACTACTATCTCCAGATACATTGGGAACATTTTCTCAATGTATTTGGAGATGGCAGTGGACGATAGCGAGGAGATGACTGAAGCCTGGAAAGTGGATGCCGGTGCTGACAGCATCCTAATCTTTGTCGGTACGGTATATCTGTTTCAGTTAACCTAATGGGTCATACACTGGTATATTCCCTGCGTGACGAACCGCTTGGCCGCCTCTGTAGCCTTTGGTCTCATACATTAGTGGGAATAGTAGCAAGGATCTGGGCGCCCGAAATCGCCGGATGAACCACAGTGGCTGTCTTATCAAGGGTTGCTTACGATCGTCCTGCGATGGCCACGTTTGCATCACAACCATTACGTGGGTGATGGCGGTTTCCTGTTGGGTGCCACGATATGTGCCCATGATGAGTACAACCTTACCACGCTGCATTTGGTCTGCGAAGCGGCCAATGCTCCTGCCCAATCAATCGCCGAGTAAACGCCGAAGAGGGGGTGAGCGAATAGGAGATGAGGGATAAAGTGGATGTTGTAGTGATTCTTCATCGTGGCCGACAAGAGACCGAATTGGGACCATAACCTGAGAGGACCTGGGACATTGGAAGGGATGCTCGTCCCGATGCAGCGGCCATTTGAGGACACCTTGCCTCCCTCTCCCAAATTTCAAAAGGAACGCGTGTGCTGACAGAGCATCCCCGGACCATGCAAATGACAGATACTTCTAGTCAATTCGAACGGCATTAAGTGTTTCGGTGTTAAGAATGTGAGCGCTGTGAGTGACTCACGCTCGCAGATACAGTAACTCCGATCGATTAGGCCGACACGGTCCTGACATGGACATCAGCTTGACACTTAGCGCGAAGTGAAGGTGATACGAAAATGTTGAAATGTTTAAGTCCTGAGGCCTGAGGCCTTAAAAGAACAGGGCACGCCGAATGCTGAGGAAATCGAAGGAAGTTGTAAATGTGGTGGTCAGTGGGTAGAGTTGTTGCACATTTCTGACTAAATCGGGTGCATGATAGCCTGAGCAGGCCAAAGTAGGTCGTAAGGCTCTGAAATAGAAATAGGGGGTTTTTTAAGTGGTGTTGCCCCAGATCACGTGTTCCCGGCAGGACTGGTAGCCCCTTCAAAGTTACCCCACTTGAATTGATCCTTCAAGTTGTTGTTCACACCTTGCCGCCACCGTTACGCCATAGTAGTCATGCCCTGGTACACATCCTAGTCAGCCTTGGGTCAAGAAGCGGCTGCCTAGTATCTGTGGCAGTCCAGAGAGTGTCAATGTTATGTTGAAATAAAAAAGTTCCCACGGACTGCCAGCCATTTCAAGTTGGCTGCTTTTCGACCAGCGTTTTGTGCTCATGTATGATTGTTCTGGCTGGTCATGTACCCCCTTTTCAAGACTCTTCGTAACCACTCTCATTTTGTTAAGCTAATGTCTAAGCCTAGTGTGTCCGCTTAATCTTGCGTTTAATAAGCGATCGGGGTTAGTGAGAGCGTAACACTTTCGTTTCTCGTTCTTAACCTTAACACCGAAACACTTAATGCCGTTCGATTGTTCAGAGGTTGCCAACATTGGTCGGGATCGCGTTGACTCGTTTGGTCAGGATTATGCTCAGTCAGCTCTCGCGTTCCTTTTGAATTTTGGGAAGGAAGCAGACATATAAGAAGGTCCTGACTCTAACAGCATTCCTGTCATCTCATTCCTCCCTAATGAACCCGTTTCAGTCCCTTGTCGGTTACGAAGAAGAACTTCCAGTCACGAATCGCCGCGAGTAAATTCCCATTTGCTCATATTGAGTCATACATGTGCCTCATTTCCTATTCCACCTACCCTCTTACCCTCTACGTAGTGTGTACTCGACGATTGACCCAAAAGAGGCTTTCGTGAACCAAACATACCGGGGCAAGGTAGTACTCATCACAGGCGCATCTCGTGGAATCGGACAGGAAACCGCCATTACCTATGCAATGGCCGGTGCAAACGTGGCCATTGCAGGGCGTTCGCAAGAGACCCTTGATAAGACGGCCTCTGCGATCCATGCTGCAGTTTCGGGCGCTCAGGTACTTGCTGTTCCCACCGACGTGCGAGATCCCAAGACCACAGAGGCGGCAGTACAAGCCACACTCGAACGGTTCGGCCGACTCGATGTCCTCATTGCCAATGCAGGTGCTTTGGGCAACGCCAACCAAAGTATGTAGGTTAGTGAAGAGGCACACTCGTCTCAGTTCTGACTTTGCGACTGCAGAGCTGGGTGACAAGGACCCCGATCGATGGTGGAACACATTTGAGGTAAACGTCCGAGGAGTTTTCAACACTGTTCGGTTTGTTTCCACCGTCCTCTCTCTCTCTCTCGACGGGTCCTAACGACGGTGAAGGGCCTCGCTATCGGCACTCGAGAAAACTAGCGGGCGTATCGTGGTCGTCTCCTCTAATGCTGCGCAGCTCCGCGTCCCACATGCAAGCGACTACGCTATTTCGAAACATGCCATCAATCGCCTGGTTGAATTCATTGCCCTTGGTGCGTATGCTTGTTTAACCATTTTCAGATGTCTCAGGCTCTATTCTTTGAAAGAATATCCCAAATTGACTGTCTTTGCGTTGCACCCGGGAGCCATCAAGACCCAGATGAGTGACGAAGCGGGCGTTGGATCCATTGAAGACTTTCCCTATGATACTCTGCAACTTCCGGCCACAACGATGCTCTACCTTACTTCTGGTCGGGTTGACTGGTTGAACGGGAAGTCAGTGCTATCCGTACCTATTAGAGATGATGCAGTTCACGTTCTGATGACTTTGATACTGCAGATATTTGGCTGCCACCTGGGATATTTCAGAAGTTGAGAGGGATTGGAAAGAGAAGATACAAGCGGGGGGTATTCTTATTAACAAGTTGGCCATTCCGAAGTAGTGTGCTACCCCCGTGCTTGTAGGTACATTATATGTTGCGAGTCACAAGACATCGTGAAATATCAGGCACTCAAGTTCAACGGTGTGCATGGTCACGGTGGCATTGTATGGTGGTCAGACGAAGATGATATTTCTTTTCGCCTTTCTCTTGTCGTTGTACGACGCAGTAGCCCTCTAAGTCCCTGTAGCCTGGTTTGGAGCTATGGTGCCTACCACCAGTTGTAGTTCTTCCTCCAGAGTCAATCTCTGGAGAAAGGCAACTGTCAGCGGAAAAAGGTAGCACGAAGGGCGGGCGGCTCCGCCCGCCCCCAGCTTTCGCCTAACGAAGACGCTTCGCGCCCGCCTTGAAGTACATCCCACCAAAGCTATCGCCGCCTCAGACGACCCACTACAGAATTGCCGCTTCCGCCTTTGGAGTGTCTCAAGATGCCAGGGTGTCGACCCCTACTAGGGCGGTGACCGTTCGCTCTATGAGGTGCGGACTGCGCTTAGGATGAGCATTCAGTTCCATGAACATTCAGAGTACATCTACATAATCACTTCCAAGCGCTGGGAGGCTAAACGTATAGAGGACTCTCTGGGAACTACGGGCTATCTCAATGCGCATACAGTTTGTGTAGAGTGGTGCGCTGGTGAGAGGAATCGGCAACGAACCAACCGAAATTTGTTGCCGAAGTCAGAGGTTCGGGTGGTCTGGAGACAAGTAGTTGGGTGTGCACCCAGGAAAAGTATAGTGCATTGGGTCACGCTGAGACCAGAGCGTGTAGCCCATAGATTTCCTTCCGGACCTTATAGTATACGCTAGAAACCGTGCCCTCCAGTTCGACTTGCCCACGCGCGGACTTGCGCACCGCGACGGTCTCGGAATCGCTTCGACAGACGAGCACGCCTTCACCAATGAGTTCCGCTTGCACGCCGATTGCTGCAAGGCGTAGTTTGAGCGCTGTCAGTTTCAGCTCACCGATCATCGTCGAGTGCGGCAGGCGGTGAGTCGGTCGTGCGCCGAGTACGCGCGCTAATGTCGGGGAGGGACTGCTTGCGGAGGGGGAAGCCTGGACAGTCGGTTCGAGGACTGGGACGTTCGAGCTGGCGCTTGTCGTGATTCGCCCCGTGACGAAGCCCACCTCGTTGTCTTCGAACTAAGATGGACAATGAACGAGTGTTTAAAGCGACAGAACACATGGCACCTACCCTTGACATCCTCACAGACGCTAGCATCTCGTCGCTTAGCGATATGGAATAACTGTTCGTATTCTGTCCGATCTGCACCGATTCGCCTTCAGTGGGGGCGTAGATGTCCTTCGTCATGGCGCGAATATTCGCACAGCTCTCGAGCAAGGACTCAGTTGCCGCTGGGTCGCCGTGTACGAGAATCTTTCACAGAGGCGAGCATTCAGTACGCAGGTGTAAACTCTACGTGATTAACGAGACTGACCAGTTTACGTGGCGCAACTTTTGGGATAATTGTCTTGATCGCGCGACCATCGTTCAGCCCCTCGAGGTCGACAAAGAGTAGCCTACAGGCGAGTTGCACTTCTACGACCGAAGAGACATATTTCGATGGTACTTCTTCGGGGACTTTCTGCATTCGACGAGGAAGAAAGTGGTGAACGTAGGGCTTCCGGGTACAACGACGTGCTTACCTTTGACTCCTCTTCTTGCCTCTTCCTGTCCTTTGCTTCCTCGTCCTCAGCTTCTTCTTCCATGATCCTCCCGCGGCGCACCCACATCGCAACGTCGATAACTTCACCGTACTCATCTACCCTCCGCTTCTTCTCAACATACGGGAACATCCGGAATCGTTGGTTTTCCTTCCCTGCGCTCTTGAAAAACGAAGCGGCGCGAGAAACGTTGCCTTTCAGATAGATGTCGAACGACAGCATCTGGCGTGCGCTGTCATCTGCGTCCATCCCGCGACCCCAGTCTGCGCCGTCGGCTCTTGTTGCCTCCGTGTCGAGCCCGAGAGCACGCTCAACGTCCTCCTCGTCTTCCGCGTCGGAATCGCTGTCGCTTGAATCTGCACCTTCATCTGCTTCGAGTAGTTGTTGCTTGCGGGCGAGCGCTGCTTGCGCCACGGCGGCTTTCTCGCGCGCGAGACGCTGCTTTTGCTGGAAGATTTCGAGCTCGACGCCTGCCAGTGGGACCTTTGAGTTTAACTGTACAGAAAATGCATCAGGTTGTTCACGACCGAGGATCAAAGCTGCATAGCACGCACTCGTAACTCAAGAGAGCCGTCAAGCATCACGTTACTGCCCAGCTTGCCCTTATCCCACTTGTCCTCACCACGCTGGGAGTTATTCCAACGTTCGAATAATCTCCGTCCAAGCGTTCCTTCCTCGCCCCGACCAGTGAGAAGTATAACATTATCTGGAATGGATGCAAAATCCGCAAAAAGTAGTCGCGATGGACCATGTGAGAATGAAGCCGGAACAGCAAGAATGAGCTTAGGATCCTTCGATGAGTATGTCTGCAAGAGCATCTGTGGGTTGGGGAAGAACTCGAGGTGCCTGCAAAAAAGATCGTTTCTCAGTTCCTATGGCCTCGCTCGGACAACTCACTTAAATCGCAACGCCAATGCGCCAATCGCCTCGTCTTCTGCCTCTTCATCTCGTTTGCGCTTAGTGTTGCGTTTCCCAGAGGTGTCTTCACCCACATCCTCTTTGCTCACAGTACCACCGAGCCATTCCATCATACTTCGCACAAAGGTGAGCATCTCCCGGCCTGTGCGCGACAGGAGGCAGATCGGAAATTTCAGACGCGCGAAAGACCAATGCTGATCAAGTAATACAAGCAGCTCGAGAACACGTGTGCTGGCGTCACAGGGTAGGAGAAGAGAGGAACGCGAGGAGAGCGTTGTGGTTATCGTGTCTGAACAGACGACAAGTGAGTAAGGAACTGACATCGAAGAAGGTTTGCGTACCAATCAGCGCTGCGTCACGGTCCTTCCGACGACTGCCAATGACGTTCGCACGTTCGGTATCGGTGATGAGGAGGTCGGGCCTCGCCAATGACTCGAAGATAGCACCACCGGCACCACTCATGAGGACCGTCCCGTCGAGATGTCGCTCTCGCATGTGATTCATGTTCACAGCGTACATGATTGTCCCGACTGATGGAGAACGAATCTTCCAAATAGTACCTCCTAACGAATGTCCAGCATTGAACGGAGTTATCGTCAAACCCTGACATCGTCCTATGAGGGTATGTTATTAAGACCACTGCTGGTACCGTATCACCATCCTTACCTGAAAGATGAGCGGGTTGTGAGTAGCGAAGTGTATTGACCGCGTTAAAGGAATCGTGTACTTCTTGGGGCGTGGCGACATATTTGCCTTTGGAAGAGTGGGATTGTGGATACGGGCTCAGTTCTGAATGACCTTCTTGCGAAACGCTTGGAGAATCTCCTGAGGGTTCCTCATTTGCGCCGACTTCGGGTTTCTCCTGTTCGTCCGCGCTGCCCACGTCCTCCTCGTCGCGTATACCTTCAGCCTCTTCTGTGGCAGCTATGCGAGCCATGGCTTGCACGGGGAGTGTGGAATAAGCTGGTGCTTTGAGACCCCATCTTGAATGCGCGTAAGGATATAAACCAGTGTGCGCGAGGTCTCCATGCGAGAGAAGAACGAGATCAATTGATGGCGCAACCCTACGTTTGAGCAGTCAGAAGTGAACACAGAAACCAGCCCCCAACCACGTACTCTCTGATTTTGTCACAATATTGCGTCCAGGGGTAAGTGTCGTCTGCTCCGTCCACTTGCTCCGTTTCCAAAGAAGTGGGTTCTGGACACCAGTCTGGCGAGCCGCAGTCGAGGAGAATTGTGATATCATCCACTTGGAGGAGGTATGCCAGTGGGCTTGTGCGCGATGATTTGGCCGCACCAGATAGCGGCGTGAAGGTCAACATTTTGACGACTCGTCCAAACGGCCAACTTGAACGGACGCGACGCAGCACAACGCTGACCCTAACCTTAAACAGTGGTCTCGACACATAAGGTATTTTGTGTTCGTTAAGGGTTTATTAATTTTTTTCGTGCAATATTAATGCTCACAGTGCACATTCAATGTCAATGTAGAGTCGACGCACATACAGTCATAATGTATAATGGATTACGGCCATTTTCACGTTGACGGGCTCCTGAACGATTCGAAAACAATTCTAATTCATTATGCATCATGACAATTTCGACTGTACACCCAGATGACTCAAGTAATCAGTATCAAGTAGTTTCCGTATCTTCTCGGTCTTGTGATGTGGGTATCACTTCACAACGGTGAACTTTCTCTCACAGGCGATATGTGGGAAACTTCATTTCGAGCGTATTCCGAGACTATTCGGCCAGAGCAGAGTACGTACTCACCGCTTTCGTCTCCAGGTGCTTTTTGTGCAGGCGGGTTTTACGTCTGAAACTGGATGTTGAGAACTCATACAATTTGCCATGGGAAACGGTAACGTCGAAGATAGGCAGATTTATCCACGACAATCGGTACGCGTCTAAAATGGTCTTCTTTCCGTGTGCATCCTCGCTGAATCCTGCTTAGTGGGTTTGATATTAGTCGTTCCGACCCCAGCATCCAATATCGTTTGTGATGTTGGGTGTAAAGATAAGGGTTGGTAGCAATAGAGGAACTATTACCGGGAGCACTTGGATGTACTGAAAAAGTCGTTTCCGCTAACCCACCTCTGTCGAATTTTTCGAAGCACCGGCCTTATCTTCGCCGTGTACTCCAGCGTCAAAGACCCGTTGAGGTCGTGGGTGAACAAATCTTCTTCCGAAGCATGGATTCGTATGCGACCTTCCTCGGCTTGGCAGACAACGGGAGCCCCAAAAAAATCACGAGCCTGGATCTGTCTGTAGGACTATCGTACTTCCATAGACCGTGGGGGATTCGAGCAGGTGTCTGCTTCTGATCTTCCATTCAGACAGACAAGCAATATGGACCGACTTCTTTGGTGGAGAGAGCCCGGCAACGGTCTCGCCGAGCGACTTGAATAGCTAGCATCATGAGTCAGTAAGGTATAGTGGGGTTGTTCCCAGCGTCACCTGGACGGTGGCCAGATGTGTATTGATCAGCACTCCTTCCGTACTCGGCACACCTCATTTTGTATAGTCCATGAATGTAAATGGACACGAGAGTTCACAAGGTGTTACCATCCATTTGTCTAGAGCTGTATCCGTTCTTCGATGGCGGTGACCTAAAATGGCCGGAATAGACCCAGTTGCGCCTATGATCCGTGTTTCATACCTCTGGACTTGAGCCTAGTCTAGCAAGATTCAACCAGGATTGGTTTCTACCCCGATCCTGTGAAACCGCGTGGTGTGGGTGATGCTTCAGCGACAATATAAAGAAAACCTAAAACCAATTATTTGATATGCCTTTCTGTACAACTTTCTGTTCGTATTATGCTGTGAAAATCAATATAGCCCTCCCAACCGAATAGCCCCTCCTCCTATGAGCGTGGCCAACATCCATGAGTCATGATGGGACGGAGCACGTTTGCAAGCACTCACCTCAAACTGTAAGACCCATTCATCGTCCATCAGAACCCGGTTCTTTATTTCCGAGTTAACGGACGCGCAGTAAGGTAGTCTAGATATGATGTCGTGACGAAAGAAGCGACCAGCAGAGATTACGGTGGGATTCTCCACCGCCCACAGACTCGGGTCCTTGGAGAGGACCCTGTGCACGCAACTTAGCAAGGCGTCCTGGGTTGAAATCCATCAGCAGAAGCGATCCCTGCTGAGCGACGGCACAACGCGTGCCAGCAAGGGTCTGTCGGTCGCGGATCTCGTCGCTACATTCGCGCCATCGCGTCGATTGGGGGCCCCATTCGTGCCACTGACGGACGGTAGAGCCCGCAAACGCGTGGTCCACACGTTTCACCAGTCGCGATACGAAACCCATCACGGTACGCGAATTCCTGGCAGTCGGCGCGGCGTGGCGCGAAGACCTCATGGCCTCGGCGGCATACTTGCGGAGAACGCTATGGTGGATCCAGAAGGAGAACTTGCGATCCTCGGGACCAGGTCGACGTAATTGAATATCGAAGCCGAGGACAGCGTCGGCGGGAGATGACCTGAACGGTAGCCTGGACGACTGCAGAGCTGGTACCGTGGAGGGATTGCCCGCTAGTGGTGTTCTATTACGCAGCTGAAGGCGCACCCGGGCGCGGGGTTGAATGGATGGCAACTTGAGTACGCAGGCTGTCCGGAGAGTAAACAAAGAGTTGCCCTTTCCCTTTGTAATATTGCAGACTTCCAAGGAAAAGTCGTGTTTGCGCGCAAGGACTATCACGTCTTTCGAAACAAAGGCGATTATGGGAAAGTAAGTCCCTTCTGGGACTCGTCGAACCTGTTTGGGGCGTAGTGGTGAGAATCAGTCCGAAGGGTCGCGTGAAGAGCTTACGCAATGAGTGTACCCTCTAGTCCAGTCTACAAAGTAGATCCTTTGGTGCCCACCTGGAAGTCTGGTGCGGGCTTTGTGGGTGACGATCATGACGAGGTACGAGCCCATGACCTCCATTCCTATCTCGCAATCAGATGGGGATTTGCACTTCAGGTCAAGTTCGAACGTCCAGTTCGATGCGAGGTCGTGGGATTTTCCTGTTGTAAAGTGCAAGAACTGGATGTGCATACGGTTCCATATCGCATCGCGGCTGTCAGAGAGATCAAATTAGCGTGACTGAGGACTTGGAGGGTAAATACTGACTAGAAAGCTACCACAACCAGATTCCTGGCTGACGTCCAGCGCATACCCTTTCGGGATGATGGCATTACCAAGTTGAATATTAGTCCATCCCAGCTCCGAATCCTGGGGACCCTCGTCGCCTTCTAATAAGACACGCGATATGTCGGCATATGACCAACCCGGGGGGGCGTGCCAGTCCGAGTCTCCCATTCGCATCGCCGCAACATGACCACTTTGCACGACATATTCCACAGTCCACAGGATATTGTGATACCTGTGGCGCGCAAAACGCTCCCCGATGTCAACCTTCCGCCATGCCACTTCCCACTGTTCCAGGCTCTCGAGGAGCTCCGAACTGCAAATTCCCGGTACGAATAGATCCTCCACACCACTGCTCATGGTTTGAAATGGCGTTGTAGCAGCTGTGAATCCTTGATTAGGGTGCGAACTCGATGACATGACTGTTTGCAGGTTATGATGTCCCGAAGAGGTAGATGAGACACGATGAGGATGATCACCTCGGAAGGAAGCTCAAGTAATGAGGCAACCATCGCGAGGGGAATGTCACTGAGAGAATGGGGACTGGTGCTTGCAGGTACTTGTGTAGTCCTATGGATATAAATCGTTGCGCGAGGGATCGCCGACAGAGAGTCGGCTGGTGGGCGGTGCTGCCAGCCTTCGCCGTTATGACACTACCACACAAGGCAGTACCCAAAAGAGTTATGTGGCTGTCACCCTAAAAACATCAAAGATTGCGGACTTTATGACCTTATCCGGTGATTAGTTCCACAGCCAACTAAAGCGAATAACGCAGCCACTACAGTAAGTTACTGCGATAGGGTAGTGGCAGTGGCAACGTCCCAGGGTCATCGCCGGTGGCGATGGCTGATCCAGGTGATCCGGGTCCGCGACTGACCGAAAGGCACAGCACATGCGGCCCCGACCGTTACCCTGACTCAGAAATTATTGTCATTTTGTGGTATTCCTTCCAGTCAAGGAAATATATTTCAGAGAGTTGCGACGCATTGGCAAAGCGCTGCTACCCATTGTCCCGTCCTGGATTTAATGCGATACTTGGTTGAATGAGGATGTGTCATTCCCCCAGGTTGAATACCGTGAGAACAGTCATTTCTATTGAGAACTAGGCCCCTGAAAATGGAGTGTGCCGCGCTATTACGGCGCTCCGCTACACTCGATGCCATATATATCACTAAAAGGAATGTACGGGAGTCTAGATACCTCCTTGTGTGCAACCTGGTTCACACACCGCCTACACAGAGAGAAAAGCCTGTGCACGAGCGTGTTGCTGTCAGAGGTGTGGAAGAGAGTTGAACCTGATTCAGGCTCAGCAAAATACTGGGGTCGCCACGTCTAGTCATACATGGTGGAATGTTTCCCGCTTTCCACACGTTGCTAATAACATAGAAGCAAGGAGGCGCCTCGTGTGGTAAGCGAACTGGTGTCCCTCTCCTCTATCGATGGGATAACGGGATGGCTAGCGTCAATCAACAGCGCGCGGAGTGCTGGTCTGCTGCGTGTTCAATAAAGATATCATTAAGTTCGGCTGGTCTGCCCGAAGGAGACGAGTCGCGAATCACGCGCACAGGAGGGGCGGAATAATGGCGATGCGGAAGTCCTACATCCAATGGTTCCATTTTGGAAGGTACTAGGCGCGTGTCTTGACAGGTGGTAGCGTCGTTCTAACACTTCAGAGCCCGCGTCCACGTTTTCATAGAAATACTAGCACATGATTAACCACCAGGCGTTGAGTCACGTCATGTCCAGGGTGCAGTTGCAGCAGTGCCTTGCGGGGTGGGGTTGAACCCCCCTGTGGAGTAGAATTGTTCCTCAGCTGGGGGATAGAGAAAATGACACACCTCTCGTCCGAGATCGGGAGATACAGGTGCTTTGATCCTATGTAGACCCAAAGACGTGAGTAGTAGCCGTGCTTCATTGGGACCAACGCTCTAAAAGCGCCTCACGGAAGTTTTCAAGTCACAGATGTATGGCCTGACCCTCGCAAGTTGCTAGTCCTGAGCCAACTCGGTGAGTACGCCCTGTCCGCAGACAAAGAAGCGGGTATCGATCAAGTGTGGAAATACCACGGTCTGATCAAAGCTGCATTCTCGTGCTCCGGGTAAGGAAAAATCTAGAAATCATTGACGACTTTGCTCCGGTGAGGCATCGATACCCCAGAGAGAAATGAGCAGAGGTGAAGGAGCCTGCTAATCCGGTGGGTGATCAGATTCCGGGGACATCCGAGTACAGGTGACTTACCCGGCTGCGTCCATGATGCACATCTATGACGTCTATTCGTCCTATTCGTTTATTGCCTCCGCATTGTCCCCACAATGTCCTCACCATCAGCTCTCTTTCGCCTTGCCCCACCACTTACCTATCTCCGTACATCCGCTCGTGTTATTTGTCTTGCTGGTGGAGTACTCGGGGTTGCAGTTCCCGTCGTGGTCATGAACTCATCTTGCGGACATTGCCGAGATTGGAGAGGTCAGAAGGGAACGAGGACGGGCACCGTACTGTACATGTCTCGTCCTACGTAACTCTACAATAACTTGCCACAATTTGGCTTCTTTTTCCAGAATCCTCATACGTTAGCAACAATACAAAGCCCTGCGTTTGGCCTCGGGCTACACAAAATTGTTTGAAACATGAAAAAAACAGCCCCGGCACCGCGGAGCGCAAGTCGTTGACGACACGAAACTCCGATTCCCGTATGTGACTATAGCGACAACGCCAACAAGACCCAATTCATTCTAACATTCAGCCGACGGGGAGGGCTTCGACCAGAGCGTACCCACAAGGTTTGGAAGCTCTCTCAGAAGTAACGCGATACACAGTTCGGGCGGCGCGCATAACCTTATTGGCAAACATAGTTTAGCTTCGTGTGAGGATGCATATTAGGAAAACAATGGTGTGTTTGATGGGAGGATACATTGGCAGTATATGTACGTGATAGCCAGACTAACGTTGAGAGATCTTCTTCTGGTCAGCAATGGAGTGAACCCTTTCGAATGCTGGAAGGAGAAGGGTCAAAGGTGCCGCTACACAAACAAAACGCAAGAATGCCAACCATCTTTGCTGATGTATTCTCTTTCCTCCCATAACTGCTTGAGCTGAGGAAACGATAAAGGTTAGCGTTGGAGCAGATGAGTATCTGAAAGTTCACGGACATTATGTTTCACAATGAGGTCGTGGACATAACGCGCAATGAACTGGCGGCTGATAGGGCACAGGGATGAGCAAACGGGACAGGCACCAATTAGAGCCACGAACATGAGGATGATGGCAGTGTCTCGATTCTCGGGAAGACCCGATGCACGAACATGTTCGTCCCAAGTCTTCGAAGCCTAAAACAATCACGATACAAAGGTCAGGAAGGGTGCTCTCAGGAGTCAAGTGCACGTTCTTACATGGTACACAGCAGCATTGGTCATCAAGGCTGAAGTAACTACCACCCGGATAGAATTACCGCTGAGCTGTAGCACTGTGAGCAGGATACGGCAAGAGTTGAGTAAAGCACAGACCTCTTTCCAAGCCAACGCCTGTGTAGAATCTGAAGTGAACCAACTCATGTTTGTGGTGGCGAAAGTGGACGCGAAAGGATCCGCCTTTTATTGTGGCGACCGTCGGCAGAAGACCTACGAGATGTGATGGTGCGGCGTCTGGTGACCCCCTACAACATCCGAAGCCTTTGAAGTTTTCATGTCCGAGAGCATTGATCGATGTAGGGAACAGTATAATGGGCGCCATGATTCTCGAGCCATTGTGGTGTTAAGCTACACCAACTTCGGATTGGGTGGCAATCAAAAGGAAGATTTACAGAGAAGAATACGAAGTGTGGTCGTAGTTGCGGACATACCCAAACTAAATCTTCGCTGGTCACGCGGAGAGATAAATTCGCCGCCCCTATCTGGGTTCCAGAACGTAACAAGAAAGGAGTAGTTTTGGGGGAAGGGTTGCGAAAGGCAAGGGATTAGTACAAAGTGTCAATTACGAAAATGACCGCGCGGAAGCCTGACAGTTGCTGAATGGGTTCCCCGGATGCTGGTAGCGCGGCCGGATAGGTGAAATGAATCCCGCTCCTCCCTCATGTAGGTCCCGTGAGGTGCTTAATGCGAGGAAGGGGAGTGTGGTGAAGACGTCTAGAGCTCGAGTTTGGCATGTGATCAAGACCATATGATTGAGCGATGAAGCAAGGGTTGAACGTTGAAGACGACTGCTTTGCCAATTTGCGCTTACGAAGCGGCGCCGTTTGGTGTTGAAAAAGAACAGTAGTGTACAGGATGATGCGTCATGATGATGCCGTAGATGGCCTGGCAGCGTGCAATAAGTCAACGATACCATATATATGATAATAGAACCATCCTTATCGCAGAAGCCCGGGATCACGGTGTTGGGTGAATACCACGCATAGTTCGCCCGCGTATGTGATCAGAGACGGCGCTAATGGCGTTGTCTTCTACCAGCAGAACGAGATGAAACACCACGCTTACAACGTACCGCTCATTAATTGCCAGTGACTGGTCACCAGTCTGGATGTCACCGCGAAGCCACCACCATGACCCGGATTTCTCGACGGGATCCTCGAAATCGCCTCGTTATCGCCGGTGTATGACACGTTCTGGCAGTTGGCCCATCAGATAGTAGTGGGGATGCAGCAAACGAAACGCCAATCCTGCACTCGCCGACCTCGGCCGTCGGCAACGTGCATAATTTCCATTTACGCAACTGCCAAGAAAAAGTTGAATTGACCCCCTTAGCGCTAACCGCTGGGCAACGATGGGCAACCGGATTCTAGAACCCTACCAGAACGCACACCCCGACATGGTCATACACTGAAGTAATGAATCCGAGGGGCATGATTGTCATGTAGCGTCAGGTACACTGATACTGCTAATCACGATCATAGGGAATCATTTCCGTTGCCTTTCTCTGGAAATGGCAGGAGCGCGGATCTCCCTGATTCGGATGGATCATCGAACGGTTGTTTCCTCGTTGCCCGTGGTGCGTCACTTGGAAGCCTTGCCGCTCGATCCCTTTTGCCGAACTTGCAACGCGGTCGCCCCCACCTCCCCATGAAACCAAATATTCTGACTGTATGCCCAATATTGTAGCCCAACTGTTAGAAATTGGTAATTGGACGCATGATAATGTTGTGCGACAGAGGCGGTCTACGGACCACACCACGGAAAATCGAGGAGGTCCGGGGGTTGGTCATGGTGGTGGTCACAGTAACCTATTTCCCGAAGCTGTCGACCTTGATGAGCTTGAAGCTTGTAGCCTCTCTTGAGTCCTAGTCTGGAGTAATGAAATGCCTCTGACGCGAGGTGAGCTTCCCTACTCCAACTCGTAAAGTTGTAACTTCTATTAACTTGGATTAGCTTTACTTTGGAACTATTCCCCACAAGCCCCGCAATGGCGCAACTGTATCCCTTCACCCCTTTCACAGTCCTCTCCTAATAAATAGAGCAATCAACTACCGATTGATTAATGCAATACTTGGAGAGAGGCAGGGCATTCGCAGTTCCACTCTGCATAATATCTGAGTCTGTGACCCTATTGTTTTACAAAGGAAATACTTTGAATGGTACGTCACAAACAGTCGAAACACTAGTTAATAGATGAGTGTTCCTCATTGCATAGTGCAAGGTGGTTTTCTATTTAGCCAGGGGCCTGGGGTCCACGTTACCTTGGAGCACTAGCTTCACCTCGCAAGGCGTGAGCAGATGCGAGTGTGGCAGATCTAGTATCGGGATGCCATTCCCACAACTCAGAAGCGGTCTCTGGTAAGAGTGGTAGCGATATCACCATCGTGATCCACCAATTTACCAGCGAGAGCTCGGTTTACCACCGAAGCCAACCCATTGTACGGATCTCCACGGGGAGTCAGGTCACTCATTCTTCACAAGCTTCACACATTACAAATTCAGCTTCATGCATCACTTCCGGGGGGGATCATCTATTAGACACGGTGTAACTCGCCACGCTCTGTCGGGTTTAATGGAATACGTGACGTTAGAAGTGCGGATCCAAACCCCCATACCCATAGCCCATCCAACACGATGTGAGGCTAGATCTCTCGCGAGGCGTGACCCACATACAGGAGGTGAATCAATGACCGTCAAGACGTGTCCCAAGTCCAACGTTCCGCAGTGCGTGGAGTCATCGACTCTATTTACCCCATGGGCCGAACTACCACCTGCGTGGAATATTGTTGGGTACCTCTGCAAAGTTCGCGGTGGAGTACAACTAAGTAGGGTCTAGGGCATACCTTCCTGTGATCGTCTTACTATGAATTGCCGTAACTGATATGAGTGATAGCGAAGGGTTCGACGAGGCGATCATACATATCGAAGCAGGATTCTTCGCGGGCACCCTCTTACTGCCCCCGCGTTGACAGTATGCACACGCTACAGGCGATTTATTCCACTGTAAATATCCATAGTGGTATTAGGGACAGCACGCCGCACGACAAAGTGGCCAGTTGCGGAACTCGGGCATAGGGTCCGCAGCAACCGATACTGCGCCTTCGGTAACGGCCGTCGGCGGAGACACCCTGCGAGTTGCACATGATACGCCTCTGCATACCCAGCCCCGAGAATTGCTCCCGGGTGTTAACTAAACGACACTGGATGGACCTTCGCATCCAACTAGGCGACTCGGCCTCACACAGTTCACGTCCAGAAAGAGAGAAGCAGGTTCGCGACTATGGTGCATCGTGACGGAAGCAACACCTGCCAGTGTCTGAATCGGCGCGTCCGGCCGAGGCTCCACGACGCGTTGATTGCCGCGTTATTTCCGAGCAAGATGCGGATTCAAAGAGAAGGCTGAGATACGCACATCGCCGGCCCGCACGCCACGAAGTTTCACGCAAATTCCACGGATCGTGTCGGATAGATCGGGTAACAAAAGTGATGGCGTCGACGATAACTCATCAACTTAAAGGAGGTCAGACCGACTCGGGCTCTGCGGCCTGAAGAACGATGGCCTCTTCTGATCGGGCTTGAGCCATCATATTGCCTCGAATTTCAGCTCACAGCTCCCGCTGCCCATAGCACAGAAGGGGCACCAGATTGAAGGGGTGACTCGGACGTGGCATGTCAAGAATACGCACAGGACGGGGCTCTGCAAGGAGCTCTGCCTCGACGACCACAACACAGCTCCGCTTCAAGCGGAGTGTAATACGTGGCACCACTGCCAGTGTCGCGAAAGTGCATTGAAGGGAAGCCCCAGCCCGTACTGTATCATCACCAGACAAAAAACACTGACTGTTGATCTAAAGTTATAGATCCGCAAGTCGAGAGTCCCAGACTCCTAGAAGTGCAGTTATGCCCGAGGTGGCCGAGTGCAGTGATGGTACCATTAGTACGAAGTTTGATCAGTTCTCTCTGACAATGCACACGCAGGTAGCGGCCCTCGGTTCATAATTGTACCTACGCAGCCAACTCTGAGCGCGCCTGAGAGAGTTTCATGTCGCATCAACGACGCTATCGCCAATGCCGAATGCCGACAGCGCTGACATTAGCGTGAGACACTGTATGACATTAATAAGCCCGTGACATCACGAACTGAAGACGTCGTAACGAACTCTCGCTGGCAATGGCGTGGGACAGACCTTACGAGCAAGACGTCAACAATCAACATTGAAGATTGAGATGGGGATAGCAAGAAGGAAACATCTTAACTTGGTCGGCATTATCAACAAGTGGGCGCAAACGGTCTTGATCCCTGGCGCCGAAATAAGGTATGGTGCGGTTCAAGTTCAGGACGAGAGTCAGGACTGGAAGACTGATGGCGGCGTCGTGTCGTAATCAAAAACCGAATTAGAGGCGTGGATCGGTTGGTCAAGTGGGTTGGGCGGTCAAGGTAGTGAGTTTGATTTGATCGGCGTAATCAAGAGAAGAATGGTGCACAGGTCTCAGGCCCAAACGCCCAAAGCAGGCCATGGGTCCAGCATTTGTTATTTTAAAGAGGGATCGCCCCGCTATCAGGCGATTTGGTCTTTCCCCGCGCAGGACCATCCAGCATGCCCTCAGTTCTCGATGTAAAGGCCACGTATGGGGCCGTTCTCCTTGGCTGTTTTGTTGCTGTTTCGTGAGTAGTCACCACCATCCCCGTCTCGTAGACCACTTACATTATATCATGACAGACTCTCTGGGGTTTTAGCTCTTCAGACATGTATTTACTATCGGTTGTACCCAAGAGATAGGGGATTGAATAAAATCATGGTGAGTTGCTTCTTATTTTTGCGCGAACATGTCCATAATCCGCTCGCATCCACAGGTCGCTGTGGTGTGGTAAGCAATCAGATTGGAGTTTAGACATGCCGCCGTTCTAAGTGTCGCATTCGAAAATATAGGACACTGGATGCCACTCATACGTGTCTCATATGTTCTTCTGCTTGGAAATATCTCATCGCAAACTTTGGGAACGTCTCGTATCAAGGACATGTACCAATGTGAGTACCGTACCTTATCCGACTTGCCGACTTTTCACCCCCTCTCGATGCAGCACTGTTGCAGTACGTAGCAAGTCCTTGGATTACCCGCGTCTTCGTTCTGACCGCCCAACAATAGCTTAGCATCGGAGTTACGGTACGTCTATACACGTGTCTAAACCAACTGGTGAAATTGTTTAGACTTTCTTCTCAGGCTTTTGTTACGCTCATCACGCATCTGTACGTGGGCGTCGTTACTGTGATTGAGGAAAGGACATAACGCATCTTGCTGCAGTTTCTATGTACGAAGGCTACTGCGCCGTGAGCTATTCCCTTCATTCCACCTCTTATTGTGATGTATTGACGACAAACATAGTAAGCAATAACAACTGGTACATCGTCGGACCATTGGTGAGCGACTCAATGCAGACATTTATTTCTCTCGTCGCTGAACTGCGAGTGTTAGTTGTTATTAGTGGTTGGGCGTGTAGGTCGGTTAACGTCATTCTTTGCAGCGCTTCGGGTTCACTGACTCGCTCACAGCCTCAGGTCTCGGTATGCCACCCATCTACTCACTCCCCCTTGATGGAAATCTGACGGCTCTTGCTCTCAACGTAGTCACAACTGTTGAGTTGTGAGTAGTGCTTCGTGCTTTTGCTCGCTGAAATAGTTAACAATCCCCAGGGCTCGACTTCAAAATTTCCCGGCTTTCACTGCAAAGTACAAGGCAAGTCGATTCGGAACTTTGTACATCAATCACTTATCTTATGTATCAAGCATAGCCCGTCTTCACACTTGGATTGGCGTTTTCGTCTGTTGCCGACGTGATAATCACTTTCGGAATGTGCTTCTATCTGCAAGAAAGTCGTCAAGGCTTGGGAACGTAAGAACAGTTCTCGAACTACGCGCAAGCACATATCTAATACGTTTGTGACCAGGATGGACAAGGTCATTGGGTCCATCATCATCTACACAGTCAATAACGGTGCTATCACCTGGTCAGGGTCTTTTTGTTGTCAAGTAGAAGATGCTCATTCCTTATCAGTGTTTCCACTATTGTCTCCATGATTTGTGTAAGCTTCACATTCACCATTCTGGACCCGTGACCTGACAAACCGCTCCGACAGTGGCTCACCATGCCTCACAACCTTATTTTCATGGCGCTTCATTTTGCGATTGGCAAGAGTAAGGCCGCGTTTTGATTCAGCGTGCGAGCCACGAGTTTGACTAACCGTGTTCTGCTACAGTGTACGCAAACTCTCTTCTTGCGACGTTAGTGGATTCCAACCCTGTGGTTCTAATTCTACATATTGATTGAACGTGTTCCAGGCTCAACACGCGGCAGGCCCTGCGCGGACGCGCAGTCCATTTTAAGGAGGCTGCAGGACACCCGCTGCCCGTCTTGTTGCCTAGCTCAGGTAGTCACCCAATACGTAGCCCGCTGCCCCCCGTATGTCTTGGGGGCTCTCGAAGTCTAACTAACACCCACAGTACTTACTGGATGAGCCCACAGGATGGAACAATCGGATTCGCTGAGGGAGTGGAAACTAAAGGGATGGAGCTTACGTATTCACCCCAAGACGCGGAAACATCATCAAAGCAGGGTGTACAGCTCCACATCACCGTCGAGAAAACAGTGCAGTACGACACTGATGATGGTGCCTCAGGGCCACCACCCGATGGCTTGCCCATCTTGGAGTCTAAGCATGCAGAGGTCTGATTTAGACCTTTCATTTACGCCCACGTGTACATTTATAATTTCATACGACCACTTAATATTTTCATCCAGTTGCGTACGTATTTAATAGGCAATAGGTATAGGACTTGGTTACATCGATATCGGATAGGATTATTTATACAGGGATCTGTGTTGTATGTTATGTCGCTTCGTTCCTTTGTACTGTATTGCTTCGGTTGTGTCGTGCTGTAAAGACGAAGATGTTGGAATATAGTGAGCCTACACGCGAGTTACCTCGGCGTCGGGCATCGCCTGCACCTCACGTGCGGATACTTGCATGGATCGTGTCGTTCCGCGAGTCAGTGCATGTCTTGGCGGTGTGGGATGAGACGCGAGCGTAGTGTCGCCGATCCTTACTGACGGTGATCAGGGACAATCACTCGATCCTTACTTTAGTTACAGTAGTCGGATGATCGACTCTAACGGTGTGCGGGTTTCCGCATATTTTTTTAACCTGTTTTACTGTCTTTACTCGGTCTCTACGATGTATTTAAGAACGCTGTATGCGCTCCTGGCACGCCGGTCGTTTAACTTGGTGTGCCAGCCCGCTGCGTTTCATCAGAAGATACTATAGGATAAATCATACCTTCTTGGGGACCGCCGTGAGCGATCGGTTCGTGTACGTGAGAGGCGAGAGGAGACATCCCCAAATAGCAGTCCAAGACGAAGTCTTGACAAATTATACAGGAACACCGTCCAAACAGACGCCCACTGGGCGCGTATCGATCAGCACTGCAATCGAACAAGACGTTTGCACAACAGTTTGCCGGACAAGCTGATCTTTATTCACATGCAGCATGGCATAGGGACACCTCTGGTCATCAATATAGGCACAGTTGTTATCACACAAGGCTATTTCGCATCATCTAACGCCAGTGTCAACCGACGACAGTTGATGGTTCATAGGTTGGATTCGCGTCGGCGTGCAGCCACCTTTGATAGGGCAATCATCCCGCACGTCAATTTTCTGCCGTGAAGCTCTCTCTGCGGGGAAAAGGCGATGAACGCGGCTGCTAGTAATTAGATGTGTGGTGCGTGTTTTAGGTCTGCTGATGTGTGGCGTCTGGAAGGCTGGCGCAATGCGGCAAGATGCAAGCTTGGCAGCACCAAAACCGTGCCCGTGGCGTGTGAGGGTCGTGGCCGATGATACCGGTCACGCGATGGCAGTTGGCAGTTGGTAGCGACATAACGGTACTGCAGCCTGAGGTTACAAATGAGCGCGGGCGGCACTACAACGTGCATCGAAAGGGCGGCTTCAGTTGGACCTGGCTTGAGCGCAGATAAATCATGCCGTAGGTGATGTTTACTGAGTGGGTGCAAAGACGTAACGCGCAAGGGGTCCGTCGACCATTGTTCCGAGCCTGAATGTCACATGTTACCTGCTGGAGCTTCCGGTATCTATGAGTATCCCGGGTAGCTGCAAGGGTAACTGTACAGGGTGTCCCTGAGGGATGTCATTTCATGAATTTCATGGAGTTCGCACTGGAGATGTTCACAAGTTGTTCTGTCAGGACAATGATATAGTACGAATCCTGCATCATTCCCAGGATGCGCCGACATCACCCGACCGGGCGGACCTGGACGACACAGATGCGCCACAAATGGAAGAGCCCGGCCCGAAAAGACGTTGACACTCGGGACCAATTTACAGTAAGTTAACTTAGCAAGCACTGGATACCCGGACATGCCAATTCTCGAAAATCCCGCTGGGCCTTATGCCGTCGGAGCGGTGACATTCACGCTACCAGTGCGACCCACCCGTGTCATCGGGGGCGCAGCTGTGCGCACAGAGACAGGCCAGACAGTCTCTGCGCTACGATTGGAGGAAGTCTGTTTCACTGCATACTATCCTGTGTCGCCAACCACAACCGAGTCGCGCTGGAAATGGCTCAACTGGTTCCCTAGGTACGTGTCCATTGCGCTTGTCATCTCCCGTTCTCCTTTTTTTCATGATTGTTAACCTTGTGGCGGCAGGCCATTGGCGGAGACCGTCCGAGGTTATTCTCATTTCTCAGGTGAGGTGACTTTTGGTGTCGCGCCTCTGTTCCGTTGTTCTGACCCGTATTGCATCCCTAGGTATCTCCAGCCTTCTGCTATGGCCATTGGTGCTCTTTTTTGGGTCACGTCTAAAGGTACCTCATCCACATTGTCCTTTTCCTTGTTGACTCCATGACCGTAGGTCCCTGCGTTCATGAATGCTCCACCACTCCAAAGAATCAAGAACACAAGCGAGGATCCAACCGCTCCCTCAGACACACACCTTTCGCAGGGCCCCTGGCCTCTGGTCATCTTCTCTCATGGACTTGGTGGGGGCAAGACGACATATAGGTGACACGTCTGTGTGTCTCCATTTTACGTGTTTCTCATCTCCGCCATAGCCAGCTATGCACACACCTAGCATCATCGGGAAAAGTCGTTCTCGCTATCGAGCATCGCGATGGGACTAGTCCAATAACCAGGCCTCTATCTGGAGAGACTGGTAAACGTTACCCACATTATTATGTGAAGCCGGACGATGTAATGTGAGCATAATCACTGTTCAGGGTTATTCTCCCTTATTGACGCCGTCTTAGTTGGGAGGACGTTAAAGATACTAGTGCTTTCCGCGATCCACGCTTCGCTTTTCGTGCTGATCAACTTGAGTTGCGGAAGCGCGAGGTCTATCTATCTTATTCTGCCTTCCGAAAACTTGTGCAGACAGGCGAACCTGGGGACCTGCAGACAATGGATGAGTTGCCCTTTGATTGGGCATCATGGGCGGGTGATTGGGTTCGGTGTGACGAAGGCGTCTCCCTTGTCGGTCATTCATTTGGTGGTGCAACCGTTGTGAGTAGAGTGGCGCTTCTGATCCACCATCATGCCCTTGTTGACTCCATGGAATGAACCAAGTTTGCCATGCTATCGCTAAAGGGGGATGACACTCTACGTATCCCTGTATCGCATGGGCTAGTACTGGACCCCTGGCTTGAGCCTATACCTCCACCCGACCCAGCGCCTGATACTAATCAAGACTCATTTCCCAAACTCATGGTTATTAACGCGGAAGGCTTCACACTCTGGACAGAACACTTCAAGCGCGTCGAAGAAGTGGTGTCTGCATGGCCAGAAAGCGCCCTCCTTACTATCAGTAGGTGCTTATCTATTAAATTCGATGATTATTAAAACGTGTACTCAGTTCGTGGACAACACAATTCATTCTCTGATCTTCCCGTAATGCCTCCCGTTCCTATTCGCAAATCGACGGCGCGCCCAATAATGAACGTAATCAAGACCCTCACCCTGTCTTTTCTAGATGATCAACTCCCCAGTTCTGTCAACCGTCTTAATATCCGAAAATTAGAGATTGAATACCCGAAATCACGACCCTGGTCCAAAAATCCAAAACGCAGGCTCGTTGGAAATGCAGGAGATATCATAATCCATCGATTTGGCGTCGTAGAATAGACAGGCGTTAGGGTCGATTTGGTAATGTTTGCGATAGATCGATTTGGGAAATGACTCGAGATGAGTGTGACTTGGACGCGTCTGGTCAGAGCACGATTGAACTCCCTATCATCATTAATGGCTCCACCAAAGGGCACCTCTGCCGTTGCACCAGAAACAGCTGCATACATCGATTTATTCAAGTCAATCGGCCTCACGCAAGCCAAAGCTGCGGAAGCGGCCAAAAGCACGAAGAGTGCCTCGCTACTTCAGGGTCTCATCGAGCGCCACTCGCTTACGGGAGGGCGCGTAGATGAGAAGCAGGCAGGGCTTGTCGCTGCACTCGCCGTTCAGGGTGCGAAGATCGGCGAAGATGAGCGCGGATACATCATCAACGCGATCATCGACGGACGGCTCAAGAGCACGGATCAGGTCAATGGTACGTGAGCATGAGCAGGAGTGCGAATAACTAGGGCTTACTGGGAGACGTATCGTTACAGCGGCGGTCAAGTACTTCGAAACGCGCACGCTTCCCGTGGATGACGTCGAATTTGATCGCGAATGCGGAGTTGGTGAGTCCCGCCCTCGCTCGCTCATCCGCGGCGATCGTGTGACCCCCATGCCGCGTTGCGCGGCAACAACCACGCAGGGTTCACCATTACCGCGGAAGCGCTCGCCAATGCGGTCGCCGAATACGTCGGGTCCTCCGCGGTCACCGGGTGGACCGGGATGGGCGCAGCTATTACGGCGTTGAAGAACACGCCCGAGCTGCGCTGGGTAAACCCGCTAGAGTTGAAAAACGCCGTCGAGTCCGCGCTAACGGATCGATTTGGGGCGAAGGAGACGGCAAGGCCCAAGGGCAAGGTACGCTTTCCTCGCTACTGCGGAACCTTTTACTCTGCTGACTCCGCCATATATGCGGACAGGAACCCAAAGAGAGCAAGACAGCGGTAAAGGTTGTTGAGGCTGAGACGTCGCCTGCCGCGCCTAGTACTAGAACGGTCTTCGAGGAGGGCTTTCTCGGAAAATTACACAAACCTGGTGAGAACGCACAGCTCACGCCCGCGTTACGCGACGCGCATCTCAAGGCAACTGGGGGACTGGTGTATACTCGGTTCCCGCCTGAGCCGAATGGCTACCTACACATTGGGCACTCCAAGGCTATCTTTATCAACTTTGGGTACGCTGCGCACCATGGCGGGAAGTGCTATCTGCGGTACGATGACACAAACCCCGAGGCGGAGGAGGCTGTCTACTTCGAGAGCTTACTGGAAATAGTGCGCTGGCTGGGCTATGAGCCGTGGAAGATCACCTACTCGAGCGATTACTTTGATGAGTTGTATGACCTTGCAGTCGAGCTCACACGGAGAGACAAAGCGTATGTATGTCATTGTACAGGTGGGTTTCTGGTCACTCTCTTGACGGTCCCTCTTATACCACATTATAGGGGAGGAAATTCATGACCATCGAGGTGGAGATGATGGAGGCGCACGGACGCCATGTGTTCACCGTACGCGACCTATCGAAGAGTCCCTGCGAGAGTTCGAGAACATGAGACTTGGGAAGTATAAGCCGGGAGAAGCCATCCTTCGCATGAAGCAGGACCTCGATGACCCCAACCCACAGATGTGGGACTTGATCGCATACCGCGTTCTTCTGGCACCGCACCATCGGACGGGCGATAAGTGGAAAGTATACCCGACATACGACTTCACGCACTGCCTAGTCGACAGCTTTGAGAACATCTCGTACGTGATAAAGTCTCTCCACAGCCCAAAGAGACTTGTCTAAATGTCGGGTACAGCCACTCATTATGTACCGTCGAGTTCATCGCCTCCCGCCAATCGTATGAATGGCTCTGCGACGCGGTGGACGTCTACAAGCCTCGCCAGTCCGAGTATGGTCGCCTTGCCCTCCAGGGAACAATTACCTCAAAGCGCAAACTGCTCGCGCTAGTCAAAGAGGGCTATGTCCTTGGATGGGATGATCCCCGGTTATACACTCTCATCGCATTGCGGCGACGAGGCGTCCCCGCGGGTGCGATCGTCTCCTTTGTCGGAGGACTCGGCGTGTCGACTGCAGGCTCAAACATCCAACTCGTGCGATTTGACCAGGCTGTCCGCTCGTATCTCGAAAATAGCGTTCCGCGCCTGCTCATGGTTCTCAAGCCCCTCAAAGTGACGCTCGAGAATGTGCCTGACGACTATGTCGTCTTTGTTGAGAAGGCACTCCACCCCAAGGTACCGGCGCTAGGCACGGCGAAGCTGCCCTTCGCGCGCACCATTTACATTGACCGCGATGACTTCCGTCTGGAAGACTCGCCAGACTATTTCCGCCTGGCGCCAGGCAAGACAGTCGGCCTATTCCAAGCACCACACCCCATCACCTGTACGTCATACAAGACTGACCCCGCAACAGGCGAGGTGACGGAGCTCCTTTGCCGCCTCGAGGACGGCCCGGGCGCACCAAAGAAGCCCAAGGCGTTCATCCAGTGGGTCGCAGAGCACGCCGAGAGCGGGAGCCCCGTGCGCGTCGACGAGACGCGCATCTTCCACCGGCTCTTCAAGAGCGACAACCCGCTCGCGGCGCTGCCGGACTACAAGGCAGACATCGACCCGGACAGCCTGGAAACCGTCAGGGGAGCTCTTGTCGAGGTCGGCTTCTGGGCGCTCGCGAAGCGCGCGTACGTAGACGCTGTGCGCGAGGGCAAGGAGCGCACAGAGCGGGCGCTCGTGGAGAACGCGACAGAGGCGCGGCCGACAGACCCTGATACGCCCGCAGTGACAAGCGCGCAGCTGGTTGGGAAGGAGTGTGTGCGTTTCCAGGGCCTGCGCGTCGCGTATTTCGCGCTGGACAACAAGGACGCACGAGTCGCGTGTTTGGACGAGGCTGGAGACGTCCCCGCAGCGCGAAGACAAGGGGATTACCTGGTGCTGAACAGGATCGTGAGCTTGAAAGAAGACTCGGGCAAGGCTGGTTGAATGGTTCGAATGTTTTTTTTCTTGTAGTTGTACACGCGCGTTACTGTATCTCCACTTTTTAACGGCATCGTTTAGTCGCTGTTTAAAAGTAACTACTAGGAAACGTCTATGAAGTGCCAACTGTTGTCAACTTGAGAGACGATCACTGTGACAGTTGTTCCCTGGCATCTTGCTTTCTTGTGCTCGTTGTTCTTCTTTATGATCTACAACCCCGGTTGTCTCGGACCTCAAGAAGTCTCAGGCCCACAAACCAGATACGAGATACGACTGCCTGAAATTGGCAGTGCACCGACCATTCATACGAATTTGATAATCCTTCAGCTTCATGCTTCAAATGTCTTAGCAGACGCGGTCTCACCTTCCGACTTGGGATTCCTCTCGTTCTTTGTTGTCTCTTTACAACCCGCGGGACAACCCTAGGATTAAGGTATGTGCTGCGTATTGTCTTGTCGATAGCCACCGCAGTCCAATTGATGGTGGCGTCCCAGGTTCCCCAAGAGCGGGTTCAGACAAAGAGTACTATTATCTTCCGCCCGCATCGAGCATTCTCGCTCTCAACCAACCGCCATGCCTGTGGCAACGGTCAAGGACGGCACTCTGTGCTTTTCATATGAGGATACTGGGCCTTTGTATGGATCGTACACCACACTCGTGATGGTGCACGGGACGGGTTTCCACAATGGTGAGCAAAGCTCTGTCGTACTTCTCGGTGGCGGATTGATTTCTGAATAGCTTGTCTCACATAGGCATCTTTGGCCCGATGGTCCCATTTGCCGCGGCGAACCGCATCCGCCTCATTCTCGTCAATCGCCGGGATTATCCCGGTTCGACGCCCTTGTCGGACGCGGAGCTCGCCGCGTTGGGCAGTTCTGATCTAGAGAGACGCGCCAAGGCCCTCGCTCAGCAGGGTACCGATATCGGTCTGTTCCTTGCGTGGCTGGTCCGCGAGGAGAAGATCCCAGCCATGAGCGTCGACTGGAGCGGCAAACAGCAGGGCGGTATCGTGCTTGTGGCATGGTCGCTCGCGCATACGCCCCTAGCAGGCTTCCTCGCGCACGCAGATACCCTTCCGGCGGACGTGCTCCGGACGCTCGAGCCCTGTCTCCGGGCATACTGCATATTCGGTGAGCACACCCCCACCGAGCCCTGTTGGAATCTCAACGTTAATCGTCTCTTCTTGCAGACGCGCCGCACGTCTCGTTCGGGCTACCAACCCTCAGCAAGTACCACCCACTCGTGGACGCGACGTATCCGATGGAGCAACGCGTGCCGCGCTTCTACTCATGGGTGTCGACGTACTACTCGCACTCGGATATCGCACGTAAGACGCACAACCCCGCGCTACTCGACACGGCGCCGCTGCCATACCCCGCCCCGCCGTGCGTGCGCCGCGCAACGCTCGACGCGATCGCGCCCGCCGCGCTTGCGGCCGTCTCGTGGCCCGGGCCTATCCAGGGCTCCGAGGCGTTGCTGCACGGCATGCCGCTCGGCCTCGCGCTCGAGCAGACGCGTCGCATGCTGCTGGATCCGGAGGCGGGCCGCACGCTTCCACGGTGCAAGGTCGTCGTCGTGTGGGGCGAGAACACGCTCTGGGAGATGGCAGGTGCCTCGTGGGCGGTCGAGAAGCTGTACAAGGAACACGAAGCGGTGGGGCAGGTCGGGCGCGTGCTGGAGGTCGTGGAGATGCCTGGTGCGAATCACTTCGTACGTTCATTCAATCTTCGACGGTCTTCCTCTTCCTGCGAGGGGTGGCTGTATGTGTGAATTCTGCGGCTGACAAGGAACACGTGCAGCCACATTGGGACAATCCCGATGCGATGATTCGGTTTCTGGTTTCGGTGGTGTAATGGCAGTGGCGACTCTCTCTTGTTGTTGTAAACCTGTACTGGGATGGGGTACTAGAACGGGAAATCGATCTGACCCGCGATCGATGTCGGTGGCTCTTGGTCGGTTCGTCCCTCAATTATCTTAGGGCTCGCGTGTTTCTTGTATGAGATTGCTGGTCTTGGAATATGTATCGGCGCAGGTAATACCGAATGTGGGGATGATGCCTTGCTCCCCTATGTAGTCTCGAATGTTTCTGACATAGTATGACGTCCATGTACTGGATGCGCGTAGATCCACATGAGACACCTGTTCACGACATCGGGGCTTCGTGCCCGGTACGTAGAGGGTAATACGAGTGGTCTTTCCCAAGTTCACTGGCAAATAGCTTGAAGCTGTTTACTTTGTTGTTTACTCCTTGGTTTACCCCTTCATTCGAAGACTCAGTTTGATATACAAGAGGATATAAGAACCTCTAGCTGAAAAGTTGGCACCAATACTGAGATTTAACCTGCCTCTAATTGTGTAGCAGCGCTAAAAGGAACTCTGCTAGATGATTACTGTCTATCGTAAAGCATAGACCACGATAACTTGAAGACTCTCCCGGTCAACGGCAAATGAAGTTGGTACCGCGGCCCGTCGACACCCTCGGACCGGGGGACTTGCTACGTGGGAAATTTCCTTTTCTGGTGGTCGAGAAGCTCAACTAGCAACCTCTTGCGTGCTAGCGAAGCACAAGAGCCATGCGGAACGCCGTCACAAGACACTCTTTCTCTTCGGGTTTATATCCCACTTTCGTACACGTACCTGGACACTGTCTGGTTCTGGTCTTGCCATGTCGCACACCAAACCTACAGGGGATCTTGTCCCTGAGCTCGTTCTCCCCGGTATCATGAAAGACGACACGGCTGTGTCTGAAGTCCCCGTTGCACCTCCTACCTACGATGAGCCTGTCGTAACCCGTAGGGAGCTGTGGAGTTACTATTGTACGTGGCCTCTTGACGTCGTCCGCAATGTCCCTCACAGGTCACGGTGTTATTATCAGTGTACTACAACGGAGACAACGTGCGTCTCTCCGTGCTGTGTACCATCCGAGGTGTAGCTAATGATTGAGAACTTGATGTGCGTGGGGTTGTCTCTAGGGTGTTGGTCCCTTAAGTGCGTCCCTCATGAGCATCGCGGCCAATGAGTCCAATATTGATATCCAAACACCAAGGTTACTCCTTGACGCTGTTCCAGTCTCTTGCCACGGCTGCGGGCTATGATCCTGTGCGCGGGCCAGGCTCGTCGTGTCTAGACGCCGACGCTTCTGGCAGATGTGTCTTACCCTGGGGCAGTGGTACCAAGGCAGTAAGCTCTGTTGTCTTGGTTGCCAATGGGGCTAGTTTTGCTGTATGCGCAGGTTTTTCCTACCCACATGGTTCCTGACCTTTCCCTAGGTCATGACCACAATCTTCACGACCATCGGCTCGGCCGCTGATTACGGGACGTTCGGCAGGTGGCTGCTCTTTGCTGTAACTCTGATATGCTGGGCGGCCCAGTTCGCGAGCATGAGTTTGACATGTAAGTGGCCATTTCGTTGGTCAATGTGGAGACTAAGAAAGCGGAATTGCCTCGGTGAATAGCCCCAAGCCGCTGGGGTCTTGCAATGGGACTATACATGGTTGGGTTTATCTCGTATGGTGCCACGCTCGTGTTCTATGCAGCCATTTTCCCCCGGCTAGCTCGCAACACGCAGCATTCGCGCGATCTCAGAGAGAGGTACGATCGTGGTGAGATATCTGCCGAAGTTTACGAGCAGGAGGAGAGCCTCGAAAAGAACAGGATAAGCAATATCAGCACTGTAGGTTCTTTATGTACTTTCGTGCGTCCTTGACGATGACGTGATTTGGCAGACTCACAGTAATATTGGCTACATCATGACCTTGGCACTAAACCTGTCACTTCTGCTTCCCCTTCATTCTAACCCGAAAGTCAACAATTATGTCATCGTCTTGTGAGACCTCCCAAACTTCACATGATACTGAGTTGGCTCACGCCTGAAACCCAAGCACGAACGGATATTGGGTTCTGACTGGTATCTGGTGGTGTGCGTACAATCGTCGTGCCGCTTCATTCGGAAGCTCCACTGATAATGACGATGCCGCAGTTATATACCAACAGCCTCGACCAGGGCCAAAGCTACCGAGGGGAGAAAGCTATCTGACCATCGGCTGGAAGCAGGTCCGGAGCTACCTATCGGTCACGGTCGCATCTGACTCCTAAACTAGATCTGGGTCGCCTTGAAGCAGTATAAGAAGTTGCCCTACACCTTCACCTACCTGTTCGCGTTCTTCCTCCTTGCTGATGTACGTGGAAGTTCTCGCCAAGTATAACCACGTGAGTGAAACTGACGTGGTCGGACGGCTTTGCCTTTGCGCAGGGTTTGAATACAACAGGCACACTTGTGTCGATTTGCCAGAACGACAAGTTTACCTTCTCGTTCCTGCAAAATACGTATCTCGGCCTTGCGCAAGCAATTACATCGACTGCAAGTACGCTCGGCTTTTGGTACGTCCAACGGTATTGGAAGATTAGCACGAAGAAAATGGTAACAGACCAGTCTTCATTTTTCGCTCGTTCCTTCATGGTGATTCGGATGCGTCTAGTTCGTAGTAACAAACGTGGTGACGATATTGATCCCTCTCTGGGGGATGATCGGCATATGGACAGATAAGTTCGGGTAGGTGTCTCGACGATTACTCTGCCATTTGCTGATATCCGGCGGGCCTATCGCCTGAAAGATTTCATAACGTGTGGGAGTTCTGGGCCTACAATATCGTGTTTGGGCTCTTTCAAGCACCTTATTACGCTTTCTCACAGACGATGATGGCCGAGCTCTCCCCTCCTGGGTTTGACAATATGGTGCGTCTCCAGGTCATCCCTTCTTCTCCAGACCGATCACCCTCGCTTCCGTTCCAAAAAAAAAAACGCAGTTCTTCGGCTTATTTGGGCTCTCGAACCGCGCATCGTCGATGATCGGCCCGAACGTAATTCAAGCGATCATCAACAATTCAGGCAACAACTGGGACGGTTTCCCGTTCTTGTTCGCTCTCTGCACAGCAGCGAGTCTGGTCATCTGGTTCGCCGTGGACGTCCAGAAGGGGCGGCGTGCCGCCGTAATTTGGGCGGCGGAGCGGCGTGGGTTAGCAAGCGCTACGTACTCCGATAGGACGGACAGAGAATCCTTCGGCAGTACGAAGAAGACTTAGTCCACGGATCTACTGGCGCAGGAAGAGTACTACTCATAATGAACTTTATACTGTAGCATGCAAAGACAACTCACGTACATGTATATTTTTTTTGTCGAATCCGTTGTGTCTTCAGGTTAAATCTGTATTGAGTGGTCTCGTCCTCGGTGCTTTTTATCACCGCGGGCTTCTGATCTTCGGTCGCAAGACTTCCCAGCCCGTTCGGGTATAAAGTATATGATATATTGTCCAGCTTGGGAACAAGTCCAAGGTAGGGGTGATGGCAACTTGAAACATTGTCATTCACTGTGTGCACCTCTGCACCTCGGTGTGCGGCCCTGCGCACTGAATCGCAGATTACATAGAATCTATGTAATCTGCATTCTTGTGTGCGGTAGTCGCGTACCTTCCTATCTACCCTTTAAATATACACTGCGATAAGTATCTACGACTGGAGCAGATAAAGACTGTAAGGGGTAGTAAAAATGATTAATGACCACTTGAATGGCCGTCTTTGTAAGGGAAGGCCTATCCACCGGGGTCACTGCCGATGATCGGCCACCTGGGACAGTAAAGACTGCGTAGGCTTCTAAATGTTATGATAGGGTCCGAGGTGTTTTGATCAGACTTTCTATCCACGCTTTGATCCACGCGACCTGAGGTTGAAGCTTGAAGGCGAGCTAAGAGTTTGGCTACGTTGCGACGGTTTCCGACCGGGAGCCCTTATTTGACTGGAGAACGGACTGGAAAAGTCTCACGATATGGCCGGCCCGCCTGCAACGGCAGCCTGAGTTTCTGTCATGTTCTCTTGGTGCTTACTTTCCGCATTCATGAACTTGAAGACCTTGCTACCGGGGGAGGGATCTCCGTTAATACCCGGACTAGCGGCCCTAAACTGGAAAAGAAATTGATTTTTTAAGCAACACTTTTCCGTAGGTTCATGAATTTTTAGTTGAATGCCCACCCACGAGACGCAAGATCCCGCGTCGACTTTGCCTTTCGTGAGTGAGGCACTTGGGTCATGTGGACAGGCAAAGTAAACGCTAGTGATATTAACAGCTTGATTGGCAGGAGTCTTCTAGCTTCCATTCAGATCAGTCAGACTCACAAAAGCGCGTTGTGATGCTCAACCCTGTGTTCAACCACTACTGGCACCTTATCATCGTAACCCGTTTAGTTTCCGGTGTTAGTCGCAACCCACTGGCATAACAGATTGGCCGGGTTTCAAGACCCGAGTCGCACTCCGCTCTGCATTGGTCTCACAGGCGTCACGCCAGATATTTCTTGATAAGCCCATCACGTATTCCAAGTTGCCTGCAAGGAAGTTCGAATGGACGCCATGGCCGTGGCCTGATGGTTCCTGAGGGTACACGGGACTATCGACCCCATCTTCAGCTATTTCTACCTGAGCTCTGGCGATCTGGGAACCAACCGATCCTCTCCCCCATGTCATCCCCGATACTTCAAGCGACACCTGCCTCAGAGATCGCCCTCCCTGAGGTCCGGAAAGATGAGAGTGCCCCCGAGTCTGTCCTAGTTGCGCCTGTTATCTCACCGAGTGATGACGAGCCAATCACAACTCGACGAGAGCTGTGGTGTTACTATCGTGTGTATTATATCTCTTTTTTCTTTGCAATATCGTTAACGGTCTCTCTTCAGTTTTTCAATTCGGGAATAATGTACGTTTCCCTAGTCCTGCTCGTCGTCCGGAGCACGGAATTCCGGTGCTGATTTTCGACCCATGTGTCCAATACACAGGCACTCGGACCGCAGGGTGGGGGGTGAACAATGTCATTATCGTGCTTAACTGAATGAGGTCTTGCGTTATAGTTTACTCCTTGACTCTCTTTCAGGGACTTGCCACCGCTGCTGGATATGATCCCGTTCGTGGTCCAGGCTCGTCCTGTCTTGCCCCGGGAGCGTCTAGGAAATGTGTCTTACCGTGGGGAAGCGGAACTAAGGGGGTGAACTCCATTGTCTTGGTTGCCAATGGACTGAGCTTTGCTGTATGTCGATTGTTCCTTTTTCCTTGCGTAATCTATCACGATGAGATCTATTCATCTCTGCCTTAGATCATGACACTTGTCTTTGCAAGCATCGGGCCGGCTGCTGATTATCGAACGTTTGGCAGGTGGTTACTCTTTGTTTCCACCGCCATATGTTGGGCTGCCCAGTTCGCAAGCATGAGTTTGACATGTGGGTCACAGCAGTCGAATCGTGTCTTTCGGGGCGTTCTCTGAAACCTATCTCAATCAGCACCGAGCAGGTGGGGTGTCGCGATGGCATTGTACATAATCAGCTTCGCTTCGCAGGGCATCGTCGTTTCGTTTTTTGCGGCGATTTTCCCACAACTGGCCCGCAATACACCCCACTCACGTGAGCTCAAGGTGCGCTATGAACGGGGAGAGTTGTCCCTGGAGGCATACGAGAAGGAGAAAAGCATCGAAAAGAGCAAGATCAGTAGTGTCGGCATGGTACGTGCGCTCACTCAGTGCTCTATCGTCGATGACATGATCCGGTAGGCTTGCTTTTTTCTTGGTCAAATCTTTGCGTTGCCACTCAATTTGTCGCTGCTGCTCCCACTGAGCAACAATCCGAAAATTGATAATTATGTTATCGTCTTGTGAGGTCTCGTGGTACCATACACCATTCTGGCACTGACGACGCCTTTGCAACACAGGTCAAACGGATATTGGGTTCTGTTTGGCATTTGGTGGTGTGAGTGTTCAAAAACTGTTGGTGTTTGGCCTATGAAACTAACGAGCGGACAACCAGTTATATTTCAACAGCCTCGGCCAGGGCCAAAGCTTCCGAAAGGAGAAAACTATCTCACAATAGGATGGAAGCAGGTCCGCAACGCTTATTCTTTGTTTGTTACTTAGCCTAGCTGACTCCAAATTAGATCTTTGTCGCTTTGAAGCAGTATAAGAAACTGCCAAACACATTCGCTTATCTATTCTCCATCTTTCTCCTCTCAGACGTGTGTATCATCGCTGTAGTTCACCAGCTAACACTGACTTGGTGGCGCGCCAAGGGTTTGACTACAACCGTCGTTCTAGTGGCGATTTGCCAAAACGAACAATTCACGTTCTCATTTTTGCAGAATACATATCTTACCCTCATACGGGTAGTCACTTGTGGGGCAAGTGTTGTTGCATCTTGGTACATACAACGCCACTGGAAGCTCGACATAAAATTGATGGTATGGCGGACACTCTCACTTTATGCTTACTTATAGACTGGAGGGTTTAGTTACTCACGGTGTGCATTATGGAAATCCTGATCCCAATTTGGGGAATGGTCGGTATCTGGACAGACAAGTTCGGGTGAGGTCTGACCTATTCTCCCTTCTTCCGTTGAGCGATGACGTGTGTACGCTCTGCAGGTTTCACAATTCTTGGGAGTTCTGGATGTACAACGTCGTGTTTGGACTTGCCATAGGACCAAATTACTCTATCACGCAGACGATGATGGGCGAGCTCTCGCCTCCCGGGTTCGAGTATATGGTACGTGCAACTCCCTCACCTTCTCCTCTCAGTCAGAAGCGCCGTCTGCTCACCAAGAAAACCGACCACAGTTTTTCGGTCTATTCGGGCTGTTCAATCGCTCCGCGTCAATTGTTGGACCGAATGTGATCCAGGCGATAGTCGAAAGGAATGGAAACAACTGGAAGGCGTTCCCAGTCCTGGCCGTTCTCATCGCTCTCGGATGTCTTGTGGTGTTGTTTGGCATAAACGTGCCGAGAGGGAGGTCCGCGGCGGTGCAGTGGGCTGCGGAGCAGCGAGGAACGAGCGACTACGCGGTATATTCGGACGAGAAGGATAACGAATCGTCCAAGAGCGAGGGCAAGAGCGATGGGAAGATTTAGTCGATGGCATCAGGAAATTGTTAAATTTGTTCCGAGGTTGAGTACGTTGAGTTGTGAACTCGGGGATTTTCAAAAAAAAAAAGTCTGGAGATTCTTTATGGAAACTATGATAGGTTTTTGAGCTTCTTGTTTTTTCCGAATACTACTGTACAAGGCATAACTTTGGGCGATTTTGTGGCGCTAGCCGGGCCGGGAGACTTATTGGGAGATTTCCTTTCCCAATTGCCAGGGTAGCTTTGCGGAAGCTGTCACAACACTCACTTTCTCCTCTCGTACATGTACCTCGAGCGTATGGGTGATCTTCCCATGTCCCACATACCAATGGAGCATATTGCCTTGGAGCTCGTTCTACTAGGTCAGGAAAGACGACGTGGCTACCCACCACAGCCCCCGTAGGCGCAACCCCTCTTCGTGTTCCGTGCCCTCATAAGGGTTCCCTGCGCTTCGGATGTCCTCACTCTCTGTACAATTCCCCTTCGACCCTGACCCGTCTGCCTCTGGGAGGTGACGCCTGGCTTCGGCCATTCTACTTTACCCGCCCGCATGTGAGCCTAGCTTACTTACTAGTTACAAAATTTCTTTCGCTACCCGCGCTTGAAGACCGGCTTTGTATTATGTACTGCCCCGGAATAAACTCGATTCAAAAAAAAAAAAAAAAAGACGACGTGGCTTTCTTCAGTCCTATTGTTGGATCTCTTAGCTATGATGCACGATGTGCCTTTCGTAACCCGTGGGAAGCTATGGAGCTACTATCGTATGTGCCCTCTTTGTATCATCCGCAATGTCTCCCATAAGTGTATCACTAGTACGTCTCCGTACCGTGTACTATCCGAGGCGTGGTTGATGATCGAGACTTGAGGCGCATGGGGTTGATATCTAAGGTGTTATGCATCCTCATGAGCCTCCCAACCAACCAGTCCATTTTTGATCTCGGAACGTCGTCTCTCGCCACGGCCGCAGGCTATGACCATCTGTGCGGGCCAGGTTTGTGTCGTGTTTAGATGCCGATGCGTCTGGTAGATGCGGTCTCACCCTGGGGTAGTGATACCAATGCAGTAAGCTCTTTTGTCTTGGTTGCCGATGGGTTTTTCTGTATGCGCAAGTTTCTCCTACACACTTTGTGGCACGGTTCTTGACCTTTCCCTAGGCCGTGACTGATCTTTACGACCATTGGCTCAGCCGCTAGCCACGAAACGTTAGGCAGTTAGCCGCTCTTTATTGTGACTTTGATATGTTGAGTGCCCTAGTTCGCAAGAACAGGCTTGACGTATATGTCGCTATCCCGAACGTTGATCAACGTGCAGGCCAAAACAGAAACATTGCATCGGTAGATACTTCCAACCTACTGGTCGAGCAGCTTTGCCTTTGCACAGGGTTCGAATACAACAGGCATATTGGTGTTGACTTGCCAGAATGAAATTTTTACCTTCTCGTTCCTGCAGAATACGTATCTCGGCATAGCACAAGCAATTACGTTGACGGCAAGTACCCCTCGGTTTCCGGTAGTGCTTCATTTGACGGTATTGGAAGATCGGCACAAAGAAGATGGACGGGCCAGTCTGCATGTCATCCTTCGGTTATTCGTCCATGGCGATCCGGATGCGTCCAGTTCATAGTGACAAACGCAAACGTGATGACTATCTTGATCCCAATGATCGGCATGTGGACATATAAGTTCGGGTATTTGCTGATATCCAGCGGGCCATCGCACCAAGGATTTCATAACGTGTGGGAGTTCTACGATGTCGTGTTCGGGCTCTCAAACTGCACTTCGCCGATGAGCGGCCCCGAACGTGATTCGAGGGATCATCAACAATTCGGGCAACAACTGGACGGCTTCCACGCCTTGTCCGTTCTCTGCGCGGCAAGTCTGGTCATCTGCCTCGCCACGGCCGTCTAGAAGGGGCGGCGTGGGCTGGCAAGCGCCACCTTCTAGTTCTCGGACGGGACAGACGGTGAATCCTTCGGCAGAACGGGGAAGACCTAGTCCGCGGATTCACTGGTGCTGGAAGAATACTACTCTTGATGAAATTTATGGCATGCAAAGACAACTCATGCACGTGTATACTCTTTTTTGTCGGATCATTTGTATCTTCGGGTCAAATCTGTATTGACTCTGAAGTAGCGCTGCCTGGTCCTCAGTGCTTTTTTTTTTTATCACCGCGGGCTTCTGCTCTTCGGTCGTAGGACTTTCCAGGTTTCCCACCCATGCCTTGATCCACGCGATCCGAGCCTGAAGTCGACGCATAAGTTCGAGTTGACGTTGACATGCTCAAAATGGCAGGTGAGCTAACTTGAGAATCTGGGTGTTGTTACGGCGGTTTCCGTAGTTGACGGGAAGGGTCTTAGATAACTGTAAATAAATGTAATACCGTCAACTGTGAGTAAGTTATATCAACGATGGGCTCTGTCTGAGTTTGTCATGGTTACTGCTTACTTCGTTCATGAATACTTTGCTGCCGGGGCACTTCGTTAACACCCTTGTAATACCCAAGTCCTTGCTGCGACCGGTCCGGGCCAGCGACCACAAACACCGGAATAGAAATGGGTTTTCGGAAAACAATTTTTCGTTAGCTTCCCTTGAATTTGAATATTTTTTGGTTAACAAATGGGTTGTTGGTTGAACAAGACGCAAGACCCCGGCCCCCCCGTGGCGACTTCGCCCTTCGTAAGTGAGATACTCATGTCGTGTAGATCGGAAAGGTAAATGCTAGTGGTGTTGATTGCCAGTCTTCTAGCTTCTATTCTGACCAGTCGGACTTGCAAAAGCGCTTGAGGATGCTCGACCTTGTGTTCAATCACTACTGGTGCCTTATCGCTGCAATTCATTTGCGGTGTTTGTCGCGACCCACTGGCACAACAAATTGGACGGCTTCTCAGGACCCGAGTTGCATCCTGGTTCTCTGCTCTGAGTAAGTCTCACTGGCGTCATACGAGATATTTCTTGATGAGCCTATCACGTATTCTAAATTGTGTGCCAGGAAGTTGGAGTAGATGCAGCGAGCGTGATCTAATAATTCCTGAGGGTAAAAGGAGCTACCGACCCCATCTTCAGCTATTTCTACATAAGCTCTGACAATCTGGGAACCATCTAGCCCATTTCCCCCCATGTCGCTCCCAGTACTTGAAGCGACTCCTGTCTCAGAGCTCGCCCTCCCCGAGGTCCGGAAAGATGAGAGTGCCTCCAAGTCTGCCTTAGTTGCACCTGTTTCCGCACCGAGCGACGACGAGCCAGTTACAACTCGACGAGAGTTGTGGAGTTACTATCGTGTGTATTGATATATCTATTTTTTGTTTTGTTTTGTTTTTTTTTTTGTTTTTTTTTGTTGCGATGTCGTTGACGGCTTCTCTTCAGTGTTTCAATTTGGGAATAACGTACGTTTCCCTAGCCCTGCTCGTCATCAAGTGCACGGGATTCTAGTGCTAATGCTCAACACATGTGTCCAATACGCAGGCACTCGGGCCTGAGGGTGGGGAATGCACATTGTCATTATCGTGGTCAACTAACTGAGGTCTCGCGTTATAGGTTACTCTTTGACCCTATTTCAGGAACTGGCCACCGCTGCTGGATACGATCCCGTTCGTGGTCCAGGCTCGTCCTGTCTGGACTTGGAAGCGTCCAGGAAATGTGTCTTACCCTGGGGAAGCGGGACTAAGGAAGTGAGCTCAGTTGTTTTGGTTGCCAATGGACTGAGCTTTGCTGTATGTTGATTTTTGTTTTTCGTTGCACAATCTGTCATGATGAGATCTATCCCAGATAATGACACTAGTCTTCGCAACCATTGGGCCGGCTGCTGACTATCGGACGTTTGGCAGGTGGCTGCTCCTTGTTTCCACCGCTATATGTTGGGCAGCCCAGTTCGCAAGCATGAGTTTGACATGTGGGTCACAGCATTCAAAACGTTTTTTGAGTTGATCTATAAATTCTATGTCAACCAGCCCCGAGTAGGTGGGGTGTCGCGATGGCATTGTACACTATCAGCTTCGCTTCGCGGGGCGTCGTCCTTGCATTTTTTGCGGCAATTTTCCCGCAACTGGCTCGCAATACGCCTCACTCACGTGAGCTCAGGGTGCGCTATGAACGGGGAGAGTTGTCCCTAGAAGCCTATGAGAAGGAGAAAAGCATCGAAAAGAGCAAGATCAGTAGTGTCAGCATGGTACGTGCGCTCACTCAGTGCTCTATCGTCGATGACATGATCCGGTAGGCTTGCTTTTTTGCTGGTCAAATTTTTGCGTTACCACTGAACTTGTCGTTGCTGCTCCCGCTGAGCGACAATTCGAGAATTGGTAGTTATGTTATCGTCTTGTGAGGTCTCGTGGTGGTACCGTACATCATTCAGACACTGACAACGCTTTTGCAACATAGGTCAAATGGATATTGGGTTCTGTTTGGTATTTGGTGGTGTAAGTGCTCTAAAACTGTTGGTGTTTAGCCTATGAAACTAACGAGCGGACAACCAGTTATATTCCAACAGCCTCGACCAGGGCCAAAGCTTCCGAAAGGAGAAAACTATCTCACAATAAGCTGGAAGCAGGTCCGCAACACTTGATTTTTTGTTTATTGCCCGAGCTGAACCGTCCCCAAATAAGATCTTTGTCGCTTTGAAGCAGTACAAGAAACTACCGGACACCTTCGCTTATCTATTCTCCATCTTTCTCCTCTCAGACGTGGGTACCGTCATGTCAGCTCACCAGAGTAACGCTGACTCGGTGACGAGCCCAGGGTTTGAGCACGACTTTCACGCTGGTTGCAATTTGCCAAAACGACCAGTTCTCGTTCTCATTTCTGCAGAATACGTATCTTACCCTCGTACGGGTAGTCATCTGTGCAGCATGTGTTGTTGCATCTTGGTACATACAACGCCACTGGAAGATCGACATTAGGTTGATGGTATGACCGACACAAACATTCTATACTTACCTATTAATTGGAGAGCTAGCTCCTTGCTGCGTCCAGTCTGGCGTCCCTGATCCCGGTTTGGGGAACGATCGGAATCTGGACAGACAAGTTTGGGTGAGATCTAACTTATTTCTTCCTTCCGCTCAGCGACGACGTGTGTATGTACTGCAGGTTTCACAACGCTTGGGAGTTCTGGGTGTACAATGTTATGTTCGGACTTGTCGTAGGACCAAATTACTCTATCACGCAAACGATGATGAGTGAGCTCTCCCCTCCCGGGTTCGAGTATATGGTACGTGTACCCCTCTCCTTCCTCTACAGTCACAAGTGCCGTCCGCTCACAAAAAAAAATGACAGTTTTTCGGTCTATTTGGACTGTTCAATCGCTCTGCGGCAATTATTGGACCGAATGTGATCCAGGCGATAGTCAACGAGAATGGAAACAAATGGAAGGCGTTCCCAGTCATGGCCGTTCTCAGCGCTCTTGGGTGTCTCGTGGCATTGTTTGGCATAAACGTGCCGAGAGGGAGGTCCGCAGCGGCGCAGTGGGCCTTAGACCAGCGGGGGACGAGCGCCCATGCGGTATATTCAGACGAGATGGATAACGAATCGTCGAAGAGCGAGGACAAGAGCATTGGGAAGATTTAGTCGATGGCATCAGGAAATTGTGTTTTCGAGTTTCAACGTTTTTGCAGTTTTTAGTGAGAAAACAAAGCCCAATGGGTGCCAAAATGTTTCGCGCTTTTCATTGGACTATGGAGTACAGAACCGTATTGGTTCTGAATCCTGAGGCCTGAAGATCTGAGACTGAAGTGCTCGGGTGTGACAAACCAAACTTTCGATAGGGATGATAATTTTTGGCAAGAATTGGACGATTTTTTTTGCGGCGGCCGCTGGCCGGGCCGGTCCGGCGAGACATTCCCTTCCCTGAAGTATTTCCTTTTCTAGTCATGGCGGTCTAGTGGTTGTCAGTCACGGTGTCAGTGCCAGTGCCAGTGAGGGCCATCCGGAAAGCCGTCACCCTACTCACTTTTTCCTCTCATACACGTACCTTGACCACCGTCTCCTTTTCATGTCCCGCGTACCTACAGAACATCTTGCCCTGGAGCTCGTTCTACCTTGTGTTCTACTAGCCTGAGGTCACGAAGGACGACGCAGCTGTCTGGAGTCCCATTGTTGGACCTCCTAGCTATGATGCATGATGTACCTGTCGTAACGTGTGGGGGGCTATGGAGCTACTATTGTATGTGCCCTCTTTATGTCATCTGCGATGTCTCACAAGTGTATCATCTGTATCATAGTGCATCTCTCCGTGACGTGTACTATCCGTGGCGTGGCTGATGACCGAAGACTCGATGCGATGGAGTTGATATCTAATAAGTTATTGGCACTTTAAGTGCACCCTCATGGGCCAGTCAACCAACCAGTTCAGTCGTGATCTCGGAACGCCAATATCTTGCCACTGCCGCAGGCTATGACCCTGTGCGCAGGCCGGTCTCGTCGCGTTTAGATGCTGATTCTCCTGGCAGATGCATCGTACCCTGGGGTGTGAAAATTAGGCAGTAAGCTCTGTTGTCCTGGTTGCCAATGGGGCCGATGTTTCTGTATGTGCTGATTTCTCCTACCCACTTTTTTGTGACATGATTCCTGACCTTTCCCTAGCTCGTGACCTTCACATCGGCTCAGCCGCTGATTACGGGACGTTCGGCAAGTGGCTGCTCTTTATTGTGACTCTGATATGTTGGGCGGCCCAGTTCACGATGATGTCCTTGGCGGTACGTGGCCAGCTCGTTGATCAATGTGTAGGCTAATAAAAAGAAAGATATTGCGCCACGCTCGTGTCCTATGCAACCATCCCTCCCCCTCCCCCTCCCTGACTCCCACGCAATATGCAGCATTCGCACGATCTCAGAGATAGGTACGATTGTGGTGATATTTCCGCCGAAGTTTACGAGCAGAAGAACACTGTGAGTCCATTATGTACTTTTTTACACCTCCGATGATGACGTGATTTGGTATACCTACTGTAACATTGGCTGCATCATGACTTTGGGACCAAACTTGTCTCTTCGGCTTCCCCTTCGGCCTAATCAGAAAATCAGAAACCATGGCATCGCCTTGTGAGACCTCGCAAACTTTACATAGTACAGAGGTTGGCCCACGCACGTCTGAAATTCAAGCACGAGCGGATATAGGGTAATTGGTATCTGGTGATGTGCGTACGATCGTCATGCTGCTTTATCTGGAAGCTTCGCCAATGGTAAGGATACCGCAGTTATATACCAACGCCCTTGACCAAGGCTAAAGGTAGCGAGGGGCAGAGCTATCTGACCATCGGTTAGAAGCAGGTCAGGAGCTATCTATCAGTCATGGTCGCATTTGACTCCGAACTATGTCTAGGTCGCCTTGAAGCAGTATAAGAAGTTGCCCTACACCTTCACCTACCTGCTCGCGTTCTTCCTCCATGCCGATGTGCATGGGTGTCTCTGTGAGTACGAATACGTGAAACTGACATGGTCGGGGGGCTTTGCCTTTGCTTAGGGTTCGAACACAACAGGCACATTGGTGGTGGATTTGCTATAATTAAGCCTAGAATGACAGGTTTACCTTCTCGTTCCTGCAGAATACGTATCTCGGCCTTGCACAAGCAATTACGTCGACGGCAAGTACGCACGGTTTTTGATACATTCAATGGAAATGGGAGGTTAGCACGAAGATGGTATTGAACCAGTTTTGTCGATTTTCGCCTGCTCGTTCATGGTGATCTGGATGCGTCTAATTCATGGTGACAATCGTGGTGACGATCTTAATCCCTCTGGTGAATGACCGACATGTGGATGGATGAATTCGAGTAGTGTCTCGACGACTCCGTCATTTGGTGATATCGTGCCCGGGCTCTTTCAAGCACCCTATTCCGCCTCCCCAAAGACTCTGATGGCTGAACCTTCCACCCCTGGGTTTGACAACATGGTGCGCCCCCAGATGATCCCTTCTCCTTCTCCTTCTCCGTCTCCAGACCGACCGCACTATTTAACACGCTTTCCCCCTCGCTTTCGTTCCAAATAAATAAAAAAACCCAGTTCTTCTGCTCATTCGGGCTCTCGAACTACGCTTCGTCGGTGATCGACCCGAACATAGTTCAAGCGATCATCAACAAGTCGGGTAACAACTGGGATGGTGTCCCCTTCTCGTTCGCTCTCTGCCCAGTGGCGAGTCTGGTTATCCGGTCGACCGTAGACGTCCAGGAAGGACGTTGGGCTGCAGAGCGGCGCGGGGTGGCGAGCGCCACCGCTTCGCATGGGGTGGATGGAGAATCTTTCGGCATTTCAAGGAAGACTTAGTCCGCGGAGAGGACCTACTGGCGCAGGAAGAGTACTACTTATGATGGAATCTGTGGCATGCAAGGACAACACATGTACATGAGTATTCTTTCTTTTTCGATTCCATCCGTGTCTTCGGGAGAAATCTGTATTGAGTGGGGGTGCCTCTTTTTCGATGCCATTTTATCCACGTAACTGCGGGCTTCTGCCCGTAGACTTCCCACCCCCTTCGCGTGTGTATAATTCATTTCGAAGGTCAGAAACAAGTCTGAGGTAGTGATAATAGAAATCTGAAACATTGTCGTTCACTGCGTGCATTGAATTCTATATACTCCACAGTTTGGTGTATAGCAGTAGCATATCCTCCTGTCTACGTTTTCACTGTGAATATACACCGCGACAAGTACAAGTACGACCGCAGAGGATAAATACTGTGAGGGAGTGTAGAAATTATGGCCACTCCGGAATTTATCATCGAGTAAAGCCTCAGCTGAGGGAAGCACTATCATACACCGGGCCGGGCTCACCTGAGGCAGTAAAGGCTGCGTAAGCTTCTAGACATTATAACAGGGTGCTTTGATCAGTTTCCCCATCCACCTCATTGATCCAAGTGACCTGACGTTGTTGGCGTCGACAGGCACTTTGCCATCTGTAACTGGGCTGGTTATGCCCTGTGAATGGGAAAAAGCAAACGCCAGCGGTATTGACAGCTCCAAGTTGATTGTCACTGTTTTTTTTTTTTTTTAAAATCTATTTGTATTTCCGGGATACACAAATTACCAGAGAGACCCACTAAAGTCTTGAAATATGCATAGATCAGCGTCCTATGTTAGGAGTGCGCCCCTATATTTTGGGGTCTGCGTAATTTTACAAGTCTCCGCAACTGCACGTGATCGTACTTTACCGAATCTCAGGGTCAGCTGGTAGCAACTGAACTTGTAGGGCGGTGGATGTGGTGCGCCTGGAGTATTTTGGCGTCTTTAGTTTTGTCCCCTTGTTCGTTTTTCCCACCTCTGTGGCTGCGTTCCGTAAGGGGTAGTTTTCTTGGCGTCCGGGGGAAGCGGGTGGTGTGTTGGTCGACGAAGGATAGGGGTTCCCCGAGAACGCTGCGACGGAAGGTAAGGACGAGCCGCTTTGTATGCTACCGAGTTTGCCAGCGGTTGTGTTGTTCAACCCGTAAGGGGGATCCCGCTTACAGGCCTCGGTCGCGACGTTCCATGCCATGATTGACAGCCTTCTAGCTTCCATTCCGAACAGTCAGACTCGCAAAAGCGCTTTGGGGGGCTCAACTGTTCAAACACTACTGGCGTCTTATCCGAGTCATCGCAACCCATTCAGTTTGCGGTGTTATACCGTGACCCACTGGCACTCCAGATTGGCCGGGTTTCAAGATCTGAGATCCACCCTAGTTCTCTGCTCTGCGTTGGTCTCACTGACATCACACGAGATATTTCTTTAGAAGCTATCACGTCTTCCAAACTCATGCGAAGAAGTTCGAGCTGGCGCCACGAGCGTGGGCTGATAATTTCTGAGGGTACAAGAGACTACCGACCCCATCTTCAGCTATTTCTACCTGGGCTCTGGCAATCTGGGAACTAAACAACCCCCCTTCCCCATGTCGTCCCCGATACTTGAAGCGACTCCTGTCTCAGAGCTCTCCCTCCCTGAGGTCCAGAAAGATGAAAGTGCCTCCAAGTCTGCCTTAGTTGTACCTGATGCCTCACCGAGCGATGGCGAGCCAATTACAACTCAACGAGAGCTGTGGTGTTACTATCGTGTGTATTATTATATCTTTCTTTGGCAATATCATTAACACCTTCTCTTCAGTGTTTCAATTCGGGAATAACGTACGTTTTCCTAGTTCTGTTCATCATCTAGAGCGCGGAATTCCGGTGCTGATTCTTGTCCTATGTATCCAATACGCAGGCACTCGGACTCCAAGGTAGGAAATGTATAATGCCTTTATTATACCTGACTAAATGGGGTCTCGCGTTAAAGTTTACTCTTTGACCCTATTTCAGGGACTGGCCACCGCTGCTGGATATGATCCCGTTCGTGGTCTAGGCTCGTCCTGTCTTGACCAGGGAGCGTCCAGGAAATGTGTCTTACCCTGGGGAAGCGGGACTAAGGAAGTGAGCTCCATTGTCTTGGTTGCCAATGGAGCGAGCTTTGCGGTATGTCGATTTTTGTTTTTTCATTGCGCAATCTGTCACGATGAGATCTATCTCAGATAATGACACTAGTCTTTGCAACCATTGGGCCGGCTGCTGACTATCGGACATTTGGCAGGTGGCTGCTCCTTGTTTCCACCGCTATATGTTGGGCAGCCCAGTTCGCAAGCATGAGTTTGACATGTGGGTCACAGCAGTCGAAATGTCTTTTGAGGCGTTCTCTGAATTTCATGACAACCAGCTCCCAGCAATTGGGGCGCCGCGATGGCATTGTACACGATCAGCTTCGCTTCGCAAGGCATCGTCGTTTCATTTTTTGCGGCGATTTTCCCGCAACTGGCTCGCAATACACCCCACTCACGTGAGCTCAAGGTACGCCATGAGCGGGGAGAGTTGTCCCTGGAGGCATATGAGAAGGAGAAAAGCATCGAAAAGAGCAAGATCAGTAGTGTCGGCATGGTACGTGCGCTCGCTCGGTGTCCTATCATCGATGACGTGACCTGGTAGATTTGCTTTTTTGCTGGTCAAATCTTTGCGTTACCGCTCAACCTGTCACTACTACTCCCGCTGAGCGACAATCCGAAAGTTGATAATTATGTTATCGTCTTGTGAGGTCTCATCGTACTCTATATCATTCGGACATTGACGACGCCTTTGCGACGCAGGTCAACCGGATATTGGGTTCTGTTTGGCATCTGGTGGTGTAAGTGCTCTAAAACTGTTGGTGTTTAGCCTATGAAAGTAACGAGCGGACAACCAGTTATATTCCAACAGCCTCGGCCAGGGCCAAAGCTTCCCAAGGGCAAAAACTATCTCACAATAGGCTGGAAGCAGGTCTATAACACTTATTTTTTGTTTGTTGCCCAAGCTCAGCTGATCCCAATTAGATCTTTGTCGCTTTGAAGCAGTACAAGAAACTGCCAAACACATTCGCTTATCTATTCTCCATCTTTCTCCTCTCTGATGTGTGTACCGTCGATATAGTTCACCAGAGTAACGCAGCTGACTCGGTGGTGCACTCAGGGTGTGACCACGACTCTCGTTCTTGTGACTATTTGCCAAAACGAACAATTCACGTTCTCATTTCTGCAGAATACGTATCTTACCCTCGTACGGGTAGCCGCTTGTGGTGCAAGTGTTGTTGCATCTTGGTACATACAACGCCACTGGAAACTCGACATCAAACTGATTGTACGACGGACACTCTCACTCTATGCTCACTTATGAATTGAGGGTCTAGTTCCTTACGGTGTGCATTCTGGAAACCCTGATCCCGATCTGGGGAATGATCGGTATCTGGACAGACAAGTTTGGGTGAGATCTGATCTATTCTTTCTTCTTCCGTTGAGCGATGATGTGTTTACACTCTGCAGGTTTCACAATTCTTGGGAGTTCTGGGCGTACAACGTTGTGTTTGGACTTGCCATAGGACCAAATTACTCTGTCTCGCAGACGATGATGGGCGAGCTCTCACCTCCCGGGTTCGAATATATGGTACGTGTACCCCGCTCGCCTTTTCCTTTCAGACACAAGTACCGTCTGCTCAAAAAATAACGACAACTGGACTTCCTTTCTCGGCAACCACCACCACCTAAGCCACGTCACACGGCCCAAGGGTAGAGGTAGCCTCTCACACCGCAGAAAGGAATACATACACACACACACTTTTACACACGCCCGCATTAGCACTATTAGAACCTCCTCACCAGTTCCAAAAGCTTCACAAGAAGCAAAAAGCGCGCTGCCGGACGGTATGACCCCAAAAGGAACTACCATCCCGGGCCCCGCAGGCCGCACCCCACCAGCCCCGTCCCTCAGAACCACCAGATCAGCAGCCAAAGCAAATACCCGGCCTAGCACCCCCATCACCGCAACAGGTATGGACCAGGCGAAGCCCAAAAGCCCAAACGCCTCAAACGAGGCCAAGAAGGCGCTGAAAGAGGATGACTGTTACATCAATGAGAACCCCACTACGCCCTACACTCATCTTCGTACTCTCACACTAATCATCAAAAAGCATAGCGCCTCTGCTCCCAAGGGAATGACCAGATCCCTACAAGCGTTAGCAGCACTCATGCACGAAAGCAACACAACAGCGCAACACCCCCCCCAAATAGTAGACGCCCTCGCGCAGAAAATAGGCGAGCATATGGAGTCAACACTACAGGCGGAGATGGGAAAGATGAGTGAGCTAGTCAAAAGCTCCCTAGCTGACCGCGACCTGTTACAGAACGCCGTCTCCACACTAGGGGAAACAGCGAACACCCTCAGAAAGGCGGCCGCTGACATGGATAAGAGCATCACGGAGGCCACGGCAGCCACCTCCCAGGCAGCTAACACTGCCCGCTCCTACAAAGAAGCCCTTATCAACACAAAGAGCAACACGGAGCACCCTACAGCCCCCTCCCACCCTACTCACACATTCGGCGGCCGCACCCCGCACGACATACTTATCGGTGTCGACAGAAGCAGGGACGCCAAAGCCAGACAAGTTATCTTCGACTTGGAGAAGGGAGAAGACTCATACCTCAATACCTTCGAAATCCAAGAACGCGCAGACAAAATCCTGATGGGCATACTGCCCCCCCCGCCGGAGGGCGCCAAAGTTGAGGAGGTCATCAAGCTAAGAAACGGAAGCTTCATCCTCCAGCTAGCCTCCAAAGAGGCGGCAGACTGGTTCAAAACCCCCATCAACGAGTTAGAATTCACAAGGAAATTCGACTCGGGCCTCTCCGTCAGAGAAGCGGCCTACCCCATCATCGTACCTCGAATCCCAACTACCTTCGACCCCTCCAAAGACAGCCACCTTCGAGAAATTGAAGAAGTCAACAGGCTGCCAGAGAAAGCAATATGAAGAGCCAAATGGATCAAGCCCGAAAATAGGCGCTCCCAGGGGCAAAGATTCGCTTACGCCGTCCTCACACTATCCTCTGCGACGCTAGCTAACAGATTACTTAAGGACGGTATATACGTATGCAGCGTCAGAGCATTCCCCAAGAAAATGAAGTACGAACCCAAACAATGCATGAAGTGCAGGAAATGGGGACACTTCGCAACTAACTGCCACGCCATACACGACACCTGCGGAACATGCGGGGAGCAACACAAAACTAGGGACTGCAAGACGGAGGGGAAACGGTATTGCGTCTCCTGCAAATCAGACGCGCACGCCAGCTGGGACTGTAATTGCCCCACGTTCATCAGAAAATGCGATGACTACAACGGATATCATCCTGAAAACAACCTAGTATATTTCCCAACGAACGAAGACTGGACGCTGACTCTCCAACCCGACAGACTCTCCCCCGAAGACAAATTCCCGGAGAAATACCGGGTAGGAAGTCTCCCCCCCCTCCACTACGGAAACCGCCACCCACCAACCAAACAAATCGAGAGGAACAAAAAGCCCCCAACTAAAGGTAAAGCGACCGACCAGGCCATGCTAGAAGATTACTTCAAGCGGGTAGTGGACGCCCACCCGCACCAGTCGCACCACCAACCCCCCAAGACTGATGCAGACGAGGAAGACTTCGACATCCACTTTGATGGAGACATCAACGACCTGCCAGCGGACTTCCTCCAGACCCCCTACCTATGAGTTTACACGACTTAACCAAGGACCGCAAGAATCTCACAATATGGCAGCAAAACCTCAACAAATCCCCATCATGCCAGCACGGCCTCATCAGCAGCGGGAAAATGACAACCATGGGCATCGACATCATAGCTCTACAAGAGCCCTCAATCAACTTCCTCAACAAGTCCATCGCCGCGAAGGACTGGGTACCAATATACCCCTCAACCCACGAAGAGCAACCAAATAAGACGCGTTCAATTTTATTGATAAGAGGCGATCTGCTGACTGAAAACTGGGAACAGATCGACTTCCCATCTGGTGATGTCACGGCCCTACGCATCAGAGAAAACTGGGGAACCCTGTCGGTATTCAACGTCTACAACGACTGCAAACACGACAATACCCTCAAGGCGTTATCTGCATACCACAAAAAACACGAGAAATCTATCTTGGGTAGCGACCCCACCAGACAAGATCACCACCTCATCTGGTTGGGCGACTTCAACAGACACCACCCGTACTGGGATAACCCAGAGGACAGCAGGCTCTTCACACCAGATGCTATTCGCGCGGCAGAGCTCCTACTCAAAAGCGTATCAAACCTTGGGATGGACATGGCACTAGCTAACGGTACCCCAACCCACGTCCACCACATCACCAAGAAGTGGACGAGATTAGACAACGTGTTCATGACCGAGCATAGCTTGGACGTGGTTATCGTCTGCGACACACTCCCCGAGGCACAAGGAGTGAACATGGATCACGTTCCCATTGTCACAGTCTTAGATTTCGAGCTGACCAAACCCCCCGCACAGGTCACTAGGAATTTCAAGGACGTCGACTGGGATGACTTCCATAAAACTCTAGAAGAAAGGATCGCAAAGTGGGGCGTCTCAAACCTGATAACCTCCCAATCACGCTTAGATATAGAATGTGATAAGCTGACGCACGCTATACAGGAAACCATAGCGGCAGAAGTACCCATCACAGACATCAACGCAAAATCAAAACGCTGGTGGACGAAAGAGCTCAAAAACCTCCGCAAAGAAACGGAGAAGCTGGGAAGAGCAGCGTACAAACATAGGGACTCCCCCGACCACCAGATCCATGCCGAATACAAAGCCACCCGCAGAAAATACGACAAAGCCATGCAATACACAAAACAACACCACTGGAGGGACTGGCTAGAAAGAGCGACCGACCCGGACATCTGGACGGCACACCGCTACATCTCGTCGCCTGCAAGCGACGGGGGTAAGACAAGAATCCCCAGCCTGAAAATACAAGACGAATCGGGAGAAACAATCGTCAGCAGGAACTCCGACAAAAGCACAGTCCTAGCAAAGACGTTCTTCCCCGACAAACCGCCAGATTCATCCGCCGACTCAAACAGCCATGTATACCCCCCACCAGTCGGCACGTTGAGAGCAATCACCAAAGAGCAAATCCGCAGGCACATAGCACGGCTAAGACCCTACAAGGCCCCAGGCCCTGACGGGATTCCCAATATCGTACTGATCAAGTGCGCTGACCTACTCGTAAACAGATTGTGGACCATCTTCAACGCCATTGCCAACGAAGGATGGTACTACTGTAACGTCGTCACGACGTTAGCTCGACTTGAGCTCTATGGAGGCGGTAACAACTTAGCGGATGCTCTGAAGACACGAAGGTCCAGGCGTGACGAATATCTTGAAGACACGAAGGTCCAAGCACAGGTAATAGTGAACACTCGAAGGTGCGCTTTGTTATAAAGGCGACGAGAGAAAGAAACAGAGGGAAAATGGAGAAGAAACAAGTGACGATTCAAGAAGACCAAGATGGCGTTTCTTGGTCTTCACAAGACAGATTAAATACAAGTCGAGCAGGCTTTCAAGCGCTGCTATGAGTCACAGTAGTGTAGCGTCCAACGTATCGCGTAAGTAGCTCGAACCCTAATACTACTACTACTAGTATTAGTGGCATAGTCCTCAGTCAGCAAATCAGCGCACAATCTCCTATCGTACTCGTAATCGCCTATCGTAAGTCCGCAACTAATTTACCTTACTGCCGTAGTTGCAACCGGTACAGTAAGGGTATGGGTCGAGACGTAACATCACCTCCTCTTCTAGCGTGAGACTCCTGGCTCACCGAAAGTCGCGGGCCAGCCAATCGCGCTGTTCATCGGCAATGCGCTCCAACGCGGTGGCGCACTCCAGGCGGTAAATCGCGTCGCGCCGATCGTCTTGCGCGCACTCAATCATTGCGCGGAGTTGACTCACCCTCGCTCGAAGTCGATCCAGCTCGTAGCTGGCCGCGCGGAAGCGCGTAACCTCCGCCGTGAGCGACTCGTCGTTGATGCGGTTGAGCGCACGGTCAGTGATCTTGTCCGCCTCGAAGACGACGAGGTCCTCGTGCAGATACGTGGGGCGGAGCGCCGCGGATACATGTGGTTCTGCGTAGAGGGGCTTACCATAGACGTGCGGCGACCCTGGTATAACCCCTAATATGAGGGGGTCTGCCCCTCCGATGATCTGGACGTGCGACGCGTCCCTCTCTACTCCGTCTGGCCCGGTGATGGGGTATCGAATGTGATGGGGTCGTCGGTTCGCCCGGAACCCTTCAGGCGCAATGACATGCGCGGGGTCCTCGGCGGCGGTGAACGGACGGTGATCGGCGGCACCAGGCACGCGCACACGTCCTCGATACATGGGGGACCCGTCGGAGTAGACGAGCCAGGGCGTGATGAGGGGATTATCAGGGTCGCGTTTCGTTCGAAGGAAGGTGTGTCTCGCCGGGTAATAATCTTTGTCGTCATGGCCAGCCTCAGCTGCCGCCATCGCTGCCGCCGCTCGCGCATCTCCCTCAGTCGGGCCGCTGCTGAGTCCAGCTGCTCCTTCTGCCATGCTGCCGCTACCCTCTTCCAGCCCTCCAACTCGTACTCCATCAGCGCTTGAACGCTGGTCGTTGCTCGGGAAAACTCCGCGAACGCCGATGAGGTCGTCGCTTGGGGGGATAGCGGCGATGGGTTCGCGCTCGCCGCGATCGTTTTGGAAGACGTGGACGACAGCTCGGTCGTCGTCAGGGGTGGTCGTCGGGTCTGGGAATCTGGTGACGACGTTGATCCATTCTTGTGCGGTGATGGGCCCCTCTGCTGGTGTAAGAGGTGTCCATGGCGTGAGCTGAGTGTTGGGAACTTCGGTGTCGCTGTCCTCTGCCAAGAGGGCGCGGGCGTCTTCCGCGAGGGAGTCGAGGAGCTGCGCTTGTGTGACATGTCGTAGTGGGGAAGTGGGCATGAGAGTAATGGCTGAGCGAAGGAAGAGAGGATGACTGTCCTCTGTCCGAGCGACTCCCACTTTATCTCTTCCGCCGTGGGTTTGCGCTTCCTGATACAGGCGAAGTGCTTCCAGCGCGAAAACGTCGTCTTTGTTGACCCACTGGTTTTCCGAGTCTGGGTACCCCTTCCATTTGATCAAGTATTGAAGGCGTCTCCCCCTGCCGAAATGCCGAGTGTCTAGAATGGCCTCGACTTCATATTCCTCTTCCCCATCTATTAGTTCGGGCGGTGGTCGTGTGAAGTTCTCTCCGTGCAAGGGAGTTTGCTTGTACGGTGTGAGAAGATCGATGTGAAACACTGGGTGGATGCTCCACTGCGTGGGAAGTTCCAATCGATAGTTGTAAGGGGACATCACCTGTACCACCCAAAAGGGTCCGTGGCGTTGCGCCGCTAATTTCGCTGTAGGCTGATTGGTTCGGAGATGTTTGCCCTCGAGCCATACGAGGTCGTTGATACGGAACTTGGGCGTATCTTTGTTGCGCACCCATGACTCTTGCGCCTTCTTTATGAGGCGTTGGGCGTTGTCTCTAGCTTCTTTTAGCTGTGTCAGTCGCGCAGTCGCGAGGGGAATGGGGGATGGCTTATCTGTCCAATCCGCTTGTGGGTTATACCCCATCAGAAGTTGGAACGGTGATTCTTTAGTGTGTTCATGTGGCCAGTTGTTGTGCGCGAATTCGGCGATTGGTAGGTAAGCTTCCCAGTTGTCTTGCCACTCATTTACCCAGAAGCGTAGGTACTGTTCCAGCCACTGGTTAGTCCGTTCTGACTGCCCGTCAGTACGTGGGTGATACGCGGTTGATATGTTCTGTTGAATCCCCAGAATGCGGCATATTTCTCTAGTAAACTTGGATGTAAAGCGTGGGTCGTGGTCGCTTATTATCTTGCGTGGCAATCCGAAGCGTTTGAACACCTGGGCGACATACAGAGCCGCCGTTTCTTCTGCGGTGATTTCCTCTCGGCACGGGATAAAGATTGAGGCCTTGCTACAGTCGTGGTCTGTGACAGTTAGTATACTGTCATACCCCCTGGAAGTGGGGAGTTTGGTGATGAAGTCTACCGCCACCGTGTGGAACGGCATGGCTTCTAGTGTTGGTGTGATGGGATGCAGCGCAGCTCGTATGGGCCTTGTGTTGACTTTGTTCCTTTGGCACTCTGCGCAGCCTTGCACGTATTCATATACGTCTCTTCGGAGTCGCGGCCACCAGTAGTGTCTCTCCAGGATGCGTTGAGTTTTCGCGATTCCCGGGTGGCCATGTATTGGCAAGTCGTGATGGTCGTGTATTAGTACTCATTGAGTCGATGCTGGCCCTGTGATTACGAACCTGCCGTCCTTGTACCATTCTCCTTGTATTTTCTTAAGGCGATAAGGGTCAATCCATATCTTGATCACCTCTTCGTCTTGTTGGTGGCGTGGTTGTAGTAGATTTGGGTTGGCGATGAAGGTGCGTGCGGTGTTAAGGGTTCGTACAAAGAGTTCGGGGGGCAGGACCACTACTTCGCTGTTGTCCTCGACGCCTTGGTCGTAGTCCGGCCGTCTTGACAGCGCATCTGCTCGTCCGTTGTTCTTTCCCTTAATGTGATGAATCTCGAAGTCGTATTCAGAAAGTTCGAGTACTTCCCTGGCGACTCGCCTACTGATCTTCTGTGGTGACTTCCAGTACTGTAGGTTTAGATGGTCCGAATAGATTTTAATCTTGTGGGGGGCACCTGTGAGAAGTGGTCGCCAGTTCCGTAGGGCTTTAACTATTGCAAGCAGCTCTAGGTCGTAGATGTCGTAGTTTCTTTCGGCTTCAGAAAGTGTCGCCGAGTAGTAACCTATGGGATGTCGCTTGCCGTCAGATTTCTTTTGCAGTAGTACGGCTCCCACCGCATAGCCCGAAGCGTCTACTTCCAATTCGAATGGATCTTGAAGGATGGGGTGTGCTAGCACCGGTTCCTCCGTCACAAGTCGTTTGAGGGTGTTAAACGCCTTCTCTTCTTCTTCAGTCCACCGCCATTCTTCGTCCTTTCGTGTTAGTTTAGTGAGTGGCTTAGCGTGAGTTGCGAAACTGCGGATAAAGAGTCTGTAAAAGTTACAGAAGCCGAGGAAAGAACGGACGTCTTTGACTTTTGTTGGTGTTGGCCAGTCCTTGATTCCTTGAACTTTTACAGGGTCCATTCGGGTCACCCCCCTTTCAAGGATTACCCCCAGGTAATCCATCCGCGGTTGGTGAAACAGACACTTCTCGAGTTTGAAGTAGAGGTCGTGTTCCTCCGCAACGCGCAAAACATCACGGACAGCATCTACGTGGGCCGCTAGATCGTGATCGAAGTGAGTAGCGATACCAATATCATCCATGTAGACGCGTATGGTAGTGCCCAGTCGGTCGTGCTTTGCTATGGTGTCGCGATAGATGTGGTTCATCATGGCTTGGAAGGTGGCGGGGGAGTTAGTGAGTCCGAAGAACATGACCGTGGGTTCGAAGAGGCCGAATTTGGTTTTGAACGCTGCCTTTTCCTGGTCGCCGTCGCGGATACGTACGTTGTTGTAGCCCCATCGGATGTCGAGTTTGGTGTAGATATGGGCGTTGCTGAGGTCAAGGATGAGGTCTTGTATTAACGGTAGCGGGTATTGGTTCCGAATGGTGTGGGAGTTGATGACCCGGTAGTCCTGTACCGGGCGTAGTTTTCCGTCCTTCTTTTTAATGAAGAAGAAGGGGGATGCGTACGGAGAGATAGAGGGGCGCAGATACCCTTGCTTCAGTTTCTCTTCTAGAAACTCCTTGAGTTCGCTCTCTTCTTTTTGGGTCATAGGGTAGATTTTGCAGTCGATAGCGGCCGGCGTGGATGGTTTGAAGTCTATTGCATGATCCCACGGCCTTGCCGGGGGGAAGCGGTGCGAGGCTTGCTCGTTGAAGAGTCTGGTGAACATTGCGTATTCCTGAGGGAGCACTGCTGCCGTTTGCTGTTGTTTCGCTTGTATGGCCAACTCCGTCGAGGTGGTGGCTCTAGCGAACGTTTCTTCCTCTAGTTCCCGCACAATGTCTTCTTTTTCGGCCACAATGAGGGCTCGAATGGTCGTTGTTGATAGCAATGCTTCACTAGTTGCTAACATTATTGGCTGCATGTCGGGGTGTATGGTGGCGGTAGCCCAGCTAATTGTTGGTTCGAAGGCGCTTAGCCATGGATAGCCTAGCACCATGTCTTCGCTTCCAAGGTTGGTGACCAGGAAGGTCATTTGCTTTATCTGCCCTCGTGTTTTTACTTCTAGGTTAACATAATGAGTGATTAACCCAGCTTTATTTTCCGTGTTGTCTATATTCCATATTTTGCGAGGCGTACTCAGCGGCTGTGTCTGGATACCTGCTCGTTTGGCCAAGCTGGGTCGGATGAAGTTGTCGGTTGCGCCAGAGTCGACTAGCGCATTTGTTTCAGTCGTTTGGTAATTCGTATGGACAGTCACTGGAATTCGCATAGATCGGTAGCGCGTTGTCACAATTACAGAATTACATCGAAGAGCCCTCACCCAGACTGACGGGTTCAGGCGTCCTGAAAACCCTCTTTCCCCCATAGATCTTGAAGTATAAGATCTTTTACTTCATCCATACTGTTGGCTACCTGTGTGAGCCATTCTTTGGCCTGTTCTCCCGCTGTTTTCGTGCTTGCCGCGTTGATTTGGGGTGCGGGCGTTACGCTTGGCGCCGGCGACATATATCTGGGCAGGGACGGTGCGTACTGTGACGGCGCATACTGCGAGACGGGTCCTTGATGGTATCCCGTAGTTTCGGTCATGCGGCTACTGGACGGGGCGGCTTGCCACTGTTGCTGCGTACGCGGATATGGGCAATTTCGTGAGAGGTGGCCAGGCGCGTGACAGTTATAGCAAAGGACATTCCTTAAGTCCCTTCGAGATCCTCCTCTCCCTCGTCCTCTGGCTCCCGGTCCTCCTCTTGGCGGGAACGGTGGTGTAGGCCAATCGTGGTGTGGTAGTTTGTTGAAATCGATATCTTCGGACCCTGCGAGCCTCACCTTTGCACGGTCTGCCGAGGTGTCCATTGCCCATGGGTTAGTTTGTGGTAGGTTCTGTGGGAGTGTCCATCCCGCATTGCCACCCTGCTTCTTCGGTTGCGTCGTCGTATTTTTGTACTCATTGAGTCGCGCCTTGAGGTGGATATAGTTCTTTTGTCGCTTGAGGACGGCCCTTTTCCAGTCATCGAACGTGACGGGGTCGTCGAACTGGAACGCGTTCTTGAGCAGTTCCTTGGGTAGACCCGACGTAAAGAGGTCGATGGTTTGGGGTTCATTGAGGCGATAGTGAGCTTTCCGCGCGAGCTGTTCAAAGTCATTGACGTACTTGTCAATGTCTTCTCCGGTCATTTTGTACCCTTTTCTCAGTATAGCTTGGGCTTGTTCCCTTTCTAGCGTGTTCTCGAACCTCTGGCTAAATCCATCGGCTACGGCGTTCCATAGGTCGCGAGTATAGGGACTTATTCCCCGTTGTATCTGCCTGTTGAGCCAGTTCAGGAAGGATAGGACCCATTCGCTGACCGCTCCGCCTTTAATGTAGGAAAGAAACAGAAGGCATCTTCTGTAGTCGTTGCGCATCATAGGGGCGTCCAAATTCATGCCCCAATAGACATGCCACTGCGTTAGGAATTGGTCGACTTTGAGTCTGTCTCCGTCAAAAATGGAAGGTGGCTCGCCGGTTAGTTTTTCGTTATGGTGTCCTCCTCCGGCATCTCCACCACCTCCTCCTCCGCCGTCGCCTCCTCCACCTCCTGGCGGCCCTCCGGGTGGCATTCTTGGTGGTTCGGTTCTTCGTAGATCAAACGGGATACCCCCCCCTGGTGGCGGTGGCGGGTCTCCGCCCGGTCCCCCCACTCCCGGTGGAAGGTCTAGTGCGGGTTGTCGTCCGGATGGGGGATCTCCTCGATCTGACCCTATTGCTCGGAAGATAGCTGCGTCGTCTGCAGTCATTCGTACGCCGGTTTCAGGGTTTATGGGCATGAGGACTTCTCGTGCTTCCTCTCGTATTGCGCGTGCTTCTTCAATCGCGACCTCTTCCATCGCTCTTGTTATCGTTGCCATAATGGCTGGTGATCGGATATGAATTGGTTCTGGTTCGGTAATGTGTGCGGACTCAGCTCGTTTGATGAGGAGATCTTGTATCGCTCCTCCACTAGTTTCTGTTTGATTTGGCTCTCGCCCTTCACTCTCATCTTGGCTTTGTTCCTCTTCTTCTGATATCACTTCTCCAGTAGAGTGTTCTTGTACTTGTCCGTCGATGGGGCCCCAATCTGCTCGGCTGTTGAGTTCTCGGGCGTCGATATCGCACTGGTATCTAGGTCCTGCTGGTCGTATGACGTCCCACTGTGTTACGTTCCTACGAACATATTGTCCGACTTGGACCGAGAACGGATGTTGGCACGTGACTACTACTCGTGGGACGAGCCGAAATGCTTGAGCGTCTCTCTAGTAGTCGAACAAGGTTACCTCCTGATGAGATAATCAGGGAATAAGAAGAAAGAGAAGTTAAACAGCCGTCAACCAAAAGAGAGATAGGAGGCAAGCGACAAGTCACAAAGGAGGGGAAAAGCCTGAAGTCCTATTGAACGGTAGGAGTGATACAAGAACTCAAGCTGGGGAATATTCCGTCCCAGCGTACTACCTATATACTGGTACACAGTAAAGTTCGCAGTCAGATCCGAACACAGAAACCCTAGTATCGTACTGAGTCATACCAAGTCATAGATAAGTACAACCAATGGCATAAGGCCCTCGGTATCGTATCAGTCAGCACAAACGTTCCAGCCAATCAGAACGTACATAGTAATCAGAGGTAGGCACGTAGGCCCGTAAAGTCTGTACAGGGGAACCCAATAACCTCTAAGCTTGATAAGGCAAGCGGACCGTAACACTGGTTCGGCGTGATGTTTGTATTACGCAAACATCACACTGAAACGTTGTCACGTGAGTATGTTAGTCACGTGACCGCTATCCGTCCACACCGCGCATACGCGGCTCGGGCATACTCCTCTTGGTGCTGCAGCTGCGTAAGCAGCTCTTCTTCTTCGTCTTCTTCTTCAGGGGAGTCGGTGTTTGCCCAGCCAGACTTGCGATAGTCCCACAGAGGTCCAACACGTGATGCTGGTAGGTCACGTGGTTGAGGCGCGTTCGTTACACACTGGGATTCTATGGGATTCCACGTAACCTCCGTCCAACACAAGTGGTTGAAGTTGAACTCAACTGGTTGGAACCTACTAGGTCCGTTGAACTCTACAAAGTATCCGGTTTCTTCTTGTCTTTCCCTCCAACTTGCGGCTTGTAGAAAGCGCGTGGGGACGTTACGTTCTCCTCTTCTTGGGAGCGAATATGGACGGAAGCTCGTCCACTGATCTCTTGTTGTTACGGCCACGGTGGTATCTTGGTCTTAATGTAACGTCGTCACGACGTTAGCTCGACTTGAGCTCTATGGAGGCGGTAACAACTTAGCGGATGCTCTGAAGACACGAAGGTCCAGGCGTGACGAATATCTTGAAGACGCGAAGGTCCAAGCACAGGTAATAGTGAACACTCGAAGGTGCGCTTTGTTATAAAGGCGACGAGAGAAAGAAACAGAGGGAAAATGGAGAAGAAACAAGTGACGATTCAAGAAGACCAAGATGGCGTTTCTTGGTCTTCACAAGACAGATTAAATACAAGTCGAGCAGGCTTTCAAGCGCTGCTATGAGTCACAGTAGTGTAGCGTCCAACGTATCGTGTAAGTAGCTCGAACCCTAATACTACTACTACTAGTATTAGTGGCATAGTCCTCAGTCAGCAAATCAGCGCGCAATCTCCTATCGTACTCGTAATCGCCTATCGTAAGTCCGCAACTAATTTACCTTACCGCCGTAGTTGCAACCGGTACAGTAAGGGTATGGGTCGAGACGTAACAACTACGACCCGTGGAAGTCATTCACCACGGTCATACTTAGGAAACCAGGCAAACCGAGATACGATGTCCCCAAGGCCTACAGGCCCATCGCTCTCCTAAACACGCTTGCGAAGGTACTAACGTCCATAATGGCAGAACAATTATCCTTCTACTCTGAGAAGTACCAACTTCTCCCACAACACCACTACGGCGGGCGCCCAGCTCGCACAACCACAGACGCCATGCACACGCTCACACACCGGATCAAAAATGCATGGCGGAAAAAGAAAGTGGCCTCAGTTCTCTTTTTAGACATAGAAGGCGCCTTCCCAAACGCTGTTAACGCGAGGCTGATACATAATATGAGAAAGAGACGAGTACCCAAAAAACTGGTGAACTTCACGCAAAATCTTCTCCAGAACCGTTTCACTACGCTGAAATTCGATGACTTCGTATCAGGCAGCATACCGATTAACAACGGCATAGGACAGGGAGACCCTATGTCCATGATACTATATCAGTATTACAACGCGGACATCCTTGACATCCCCAACAATGACAGCGAAGCAGCAATAGCATACGTCGATGATGCAATTCTACTCGCCATCGGGGACAGCTTCGCAGCCACACATGCGACGCTGACTGTCACGTTTCGACCCTTACTGTACCGGTTGCAGCTACGGCGGTAAGGTAAATTAGTTGCAGACTTACGATAGGCGATTACGAGTACGATAGGAGATTGCACATTGATTGATGACTGAGGACCACGCCACTAATACTAGTAGTAGTAGTATTAGGATTCGAGCTACTTACGCGACACGTTGGACGCTACACTACCGTGACTCATAGCAGCGCTTGAAAGCCTGCTCGACTTGTATTTAAACTGTCTTGTGAAGACCAAGATACGCCATCTTGGTCTTCTTGAATCGTCACTTGTTTCTTCTGTTCAACTTTCCGTCTCTTTATCCTTCTATATCTCCTTGTCGTTGTCTCAAAAGCGGTGCGCCTTCGAAGCGTTCACCATCGCCTACGCTTGGACCTTCGCGTCTTCAAAGGCATCTTATTGCGTCTGGACCTCCGTGTCTTCAGAAGTGTTTGCTAAGTTGTTATCGCCTCTACCGAGCTCAAGTCGAGCTGACATCGTGACGACGTAACATTAAGACCAAGATTTCACCGTGGCCGTAACAACAAGAGACCAGTGGACGAATTTCCGTCCATATTCGCTCCCAAGAAGAGGAGAACGTAACGTCCCCACGCGCTTCCTACAAGCCGCTAGTTGGAGGGAAAGACAAGAAGAAACCGGATACTTTGTAGAGTTCAACGGACCTAGTAGGTTCCGACCAGTTGAGTTCAACTTCGACCACTTGTGTTGGACAGAAGTTGCGTGGAATCCCATAGATTCTCAGTGGGACGTCATACGACCAGCAGGACCCAGATATCAGTGCGATATCGACGCCCGAGAACTCAATAGCAGAGCGGATTGGGGCCCCATCGACGGGCAAGTACGAGAACACTCCACGGGAGAAGTGGTATCAGAAGAAGGAGAAGAGCAAAGCGAGGAAGAAAGCGAAGGACGAGAACCAAACCAAACGGAAACTAGCGGGGGAGCAATACAAGACCTCCTCGCCGAACGAGCTGAGTCCGCACACATTACCGAGCCAGAACCGATTCACATCCGATCACCAGCCATCATGGCAACAATAACCAGAGCAATGGAGGAAGTCGCGATTGAAGAAGCGCGCGCCATACGAGATGAAGCACGAGAAATCCTCATGCCCATTAACCCCGAAACCGGCGTACGAATGACTGCAGACGACGCAGCAATCTTCAGAGCAATAGGGTCGGATCGAGGAGACCCCCCATCCGGAAGACAACCCGCACTAGACCTCCCACCAGGAATAGGAGGACCAGGAGAAGACCCACCGCCGCCACCAGGAGGAGGTATCCCGTTCGACATACGAAGAACCGAGCCACCAAGAATGCCACCCACGGGACCGCCCGGAGGCGGGGGTGGAGGCGGCGGAGGAGGAGGAGGTGGAGATGCCGGAGGAGGAGGACATCATAACGAGAAGCTAACCGGCGAGCCACCTTCCATTTTCGACGGAGACAGACTCAAAGTAGACCAATTTCTAACGCAGTGGCATGTCTACTGGGGCATGAATTTGGATGCCCCTATCATGCGAAACGACTACAGAAGATGCCTTCTGTTTCTCTCCTACATCAAGGGTGGAGCAGTCAGCGAATGGGTCTTATCTTTCCTGAACTGGCTCAACCGGCAAATACAACGGGGAATAAGCCCCTACACTCGCGACCTATGGAACGCCGTAGCCGACGGATTCAGCCAGAGGTTCGAGAACACGTTGGAAAGGGAGCAGGCCCAAGCAATACTACGAAAAGGATACAAGATGACAGGAGAGGACATTGATAAGTACGTCAACGACTTCGAACAGTTAGCACGGAAGGCTCACTACCGCCTCAATGAACCCCAAACCATCGACCTCTTCACGTCGGGTCTACCCAAGGAACTGTTCAAAAACGCGTTCCAATTCGACGACCCCGTCACGTTCGACGATTGGAAAAGGGCCGTCCTCAAACGGCAGAAAAACTACATTCACCTCAAGGCGCGACTTAATGAGTACAAAAACACGACGACGCCACCAAAGAAGCAGGGCGGCAATGCGGGCTGGACACTCCCGCAAAACCTGCCACAAACTAACCCGTGGGCAATGGATACCTCAGCCGACCGTGCAAAGGTGAGGCTTGCAGGGTCCGAAGACATCGATTTCAACAAACTACCACACCGCGACTGGCCTACACCACCGTTCCCGCCAAGAGGAGGACCAGGGGCCAGAGGACGAGGAAGAGGAGGATCCCGAAGGGACTTAAGGAATGTCCTTTGTTATAACTGTCACGCTCCCGGCCACCTCTCACGAAATTGCCCATATCCGCGTACGCAGCAGCAGTGGCAGGCCGCCCCATCCAGCAGTCGCATGACCGAAACCACGGGATACCCTCAAGGACCCGTCTCACAATACGCGCCGTCGCAGTACGCACCATCACTGCCCAGGTACATGTCGCCAGCGCCCCAAATTAACGCGGCAAGCACGAAAACAGCGGGAGAACAGGCTAAAGAATGGCTCACACAGGTAGCCAATAGTACGGATGAAGTAAAGGATCTTATACTTCAAGATCTATGGGGAAAAGAGGGTTTTCGGGACGCCTGAACCCGTCAGTCTGGGTGAGGGCTCTTCAATGTAATTCTGTAATTGTGACAACACGCTACCGATCTATGAGAATTCCAGTGACTGTCCATACAAATTACCAAACGACTGAAACAAATGCGCTGATTGACTCCGGCGCGACCGACAATTTTATCCGACCCAGCTTGGCCAAACGGGCTGGTATCCCGACACAACCAATGAATACGCCCCGCAAAATATGGAATATAGACAACACAGAGAATAAAGCTGGGTTAATCACTCATTACGTTAACCTAGAAGTGAAAACGCGAGGACAGATAAAACAAATGACCTTCCTGATCACCGACCTTGGAAGCGAAGATATGGTACTAGGCTATCCATGGCTAAGCGCATTCGAACCAACGATCAGCTGGGCCACTGCCACCATACACCCAGACATGCAACCAGTGGTATTAGCAACTAATGAAGTGCTACTATCAACAGCGACCATCCGAGCTCTCATTGTAGCCGAGAAAGAGGACATCGTACGGGAGCTAGAAGAAGAAACGTTCGCTCGGGCCACCACCTCGACGGAATTGGCCATACAAGCCAAACAACAGCGGACGGCAGCAACGCTCCCTCAAGAATACGCAATGTTTGCCAAACTTTTCAACGAGCAAGCCTCACATCGCTTCCCCCCGGCAAGGCCGTGGGATCATGCCATAGACTTTAAGCCATCCGCGCCGGCCGCCATCGACTGCAAAATCTACCCTATGACCCAAAAGGAGGAGGGCGAACTCAAAGAGTTCTTGGAGGAGAAACTAAAACAAGGGTATCTGTGCCCCTCTATCTCCCCATACGCATCTTCCTTCTTCTTCATTAAAAAGAAGGACGGAAAACTACGCCCGGTACAGGACTACCGGGTCATCAACTCCCACACTATTCGGAATCAATACCCGTTACCGCTAATACAGGACCTCATTCTCGACCTCAGTAATGCCCACATCTACACTAAACTCGACATCCGATGGGGCTACAACAACATATGCATTCGCGACGGTGACCAAGAAAAGGCGGCATTCAAAACTAAATTCGGCCTCTTCGAACCCACGGTCATGTTCTTCGGGCTCACCAACTCCCCCACAACCTTCCAAGCTATGATGAACCACATCTATCGCGACACCATAGCTAAGCACGAACGGCTGGGCACTACTATACGTGTCTACATGGACGATATCGGCATCGCCACTCACTTCGATCACGATCTAGCAGCCCATATCGACGCCGTCCGCGACGTCTTGTGCGTTGCAGAGGAACACGACCTCTACTTCAAACTCGAAAAGTGCCTGTTCCATCAACCGCGGATGGATTACCTGGGGGTAATCCTTGAAAGGGGGGTGACCCGAATGGACCCTGTAAAAGTTCAAGGAATCAAGGACTGGCCAACGCCAACAAAAGTCAAGGACGTCCGCTCTTTCCTCGGCTTCTGTAACTTTTACAGACTCTTTATCCGCGGTTTCGCAACTCACGCTAAGCCACTCACTAAACTAACACGAAAGGACGAAGAATGGCGATGGACCGAGGAAGAAGAAAAGGCGTTTAACACCCTAAAACGACTGGTGACGGAGGAACCAGTGCTAGCACACCCCGTCCTGCAAGAACCATTCGAGCTGGAAGTAGACGCTTCGGGCTATGCGGTGGGAGCCGTACTACTACAAAAGAAATCTGACGGCAAGCGACATCCCATAGGTTACTACTCGGCGACGCTCTCCGAAGCCAAAAGAAACTACGACATCTACGACCTAGAGCTGCTCGCGATAGTCAAGGCCCTACGGAACTGGCGACCACTCCTCGCAGGTGCCCCCCACAAAATTAAGATCTATTCGGACCATCTAAACCTACAATACTGGAAATCACCACAGAAGATCAGCAGGCGGGTCGCCAGGGAAGTACTCGAACTTTCTGAATACGACTTCGAGATTCATCACATCAAGGGAAAGAACAACGGGCGGGCAGATGCGCTGTCAAGACGACCGGACTACGACCAAGGCGTCGAGGACAACAGTGAAGTAGTGGTCCTACCCCCCGAGATCTTTGTACGAACCCTTAACACAGCACGCACCTTCGTCGCCAACCCGAATCTGCTACAACCACGCCACCAACAAGACGAAGAGGTGATCAAGATATGGATTGACCCCCATCGCCTTAAGAAAATACAGGGAGAATGGTACAAGGACGGCAGGTTCGTAATCACAGGACCAGCGTCGACCCAACGAGTACTAATACACGATCATCACGACTTGCCAATACATGGCCATCCGGGAATCGCGAAAACTCAACGCATCCTGGAGAGGCACTACTGGTGGCCACGACTCCGGAAAGATGTATACGAATACGTGCAAGGCTGTGCAGAATGCCAAAGGAACAAAGTTAATATGAGGCCCATACGGGCCGCGCTGCATCCCATCACGCCGATACTGGAAGCCATGCCGTTCCACACGGTAGCAGTGGACTTCATCACCAAACTCCCCGTATCCAAGGAGTATGACAGTATACTAACCGTCACAGACCACGACTGCAGCAAAGCCTCAATCTTCATCCCATGCCAGGAAGAAATCACTGCAGAAGAAACGGCGGCTCTGTACGTCGCCCACGTATTCAAACGCTTCGGGTTGCCACGCAAAATAATAAGCGACCGCGACCCACGCTTCACATCCAAGTTCACCAGAGAAGTATGCCGCATTCTGGGAATTCAACAAAATATATCAACCGCATATCACCCACGCACTGACGGACAGTCTGAACGAACTAACCAGTGGCTGGAGCAGTACCTATGCTTCTGGGTCAACGAGCGGCAAGATAACTGGGAAGCCTACCTACCAATCGCCGAATTTGCGCATAACAATTGGCCACACGAGCACACTAAAGAGTCGCCGTTTCAACTCTTGATCCACAGGCGGATTGGATGGATAAGCCATCTCCCATTCCCCTCGCGATTGCGCGACTGACGCAACTAAAAGAGGCTAGAGACACCGCCCAACGCCTCATAAAGAAGGCACAAGAGTCATGGGTGCGTAACAAAGATACGCCCAAGTTCCGCGTCAACGACCTCGTGTGGCTCGAGGGCAAACATCTCCGAACCAATCAGCCTACAGCGAAATTAGCGGCGCAACGCCACGGACCCTTTCGGGTGGTACAGGTGATGTCCCCTTACAATTATCGATTGGAACTTCCCACGCAGTGGAGCATCCACCCAGTGTTTCACATCGATCTTCTCACACCGTACAAGCAAACTTCCTTGCACGGGGAAAACTTCACAAGACCACCGCCCGAATTGATAGACGGAGAAGAGGAATATGAAGTCGAGGCCATTCTAGACACTCGGCATTTCGGCAGAGGGAGACGCCTTCAATACTTGATCAAATGGAAGGGGTACCCAGACTCGGAGAATCAGTGGGTCAACAAAGACGATGTCTTCGCGCCGGAAGCGCTTCGCCTGTATCAGGAAGCGCAAACCCACGGTGGAAGAGATAAAGTGGGAGTCGCTCGGACAGAGGACAGTCACCCTCTTTTCCTTCGCTCAGCCACTACTCTCATGCCCACTTCCCCACTACGACATGTCACACAAGCGCAACTCCTCGACTCCCTCGCAGAAGACGCCCGCGCCCTCTTGGCAGAGGACAGCGACACCGAAGTTCCCAACACTCAGCTCACGCCATGGACACCTCTTACACCAGCAGAGGGGCCCATCACCGCGCAAGAATGGATCAACGTCGTCACCAGATTCCCAGACCCGACGACCACCCCCGACGACGACCGAACCGTCGTCCACGTCTTCCGAAACGATCGCGGCGAGCACGAACCCATCGCCGCTATCCCCCCAAGCGACGACCTCATCGGCGTTCGCGGAGTTTTCCCGAGCAACGACCAGCGTTCAAGCGCTGATGGAGTACGAGTTGGAGGGCTGGAGGAGGGTAGCAGCAGCATGGCAGAAGGAGCAGCTGGACTCGGCAGCGGCCCGACTGAGGGAGATGCACGAGCGACGGCAGCGATGGCGGCAGCTGAGGCTGGCCATGACGACGAAGATTATTACCCGGCGAGACACACCTTCCTTCGAACGAAACGCGACCCTGATAATCCCCTCATCACGCCCTGGCTCGTCTACTCCGACGGGTCCCCCATGTATCGAGGACGTGTGCGCGTGCCTGGTGCCGCCGATCACCGTCCGTTCACCGCCGCCGAGGACCCCGCGCATGTCATTGCGCCTGAAGGGTTCCGGGCGAACCGACAACCCCATCACATTCGATACCCCATCACCGGGCCAGACGGAGTAGAGAGGGACGCGTCGCATGTCCAGATCATCGGAGGGGCAGACCCCCTCATACTAGGGGTCATACCAGGTTCGCCGCACGTCTACGGTAAGCCCCTCTACGCAGAACCCCACGTGTCCGCGGCACTCCGCCCTACGTATCCGCACGAGGACCTCGTCGTCTTCGAAGCGGACAAGATTACCGACCGTGCGCTCAATCGCATCAACGACGAGTCACTCACCGCGGAGGTTACGCGCTTCCGCGCGGCCAGCTACGAGTTGGATCGGCTCCGGGCGAGGGTGAGTCAGCTCCGCGCAATGATCGAGTGTGCACAAGACGATCGGCGCGACGCGATCTACCGCCTAGAGCGCGCCACCGCACTAGAGCGTATTGCCGATGAACAACGCGACTGGCCGGCCCGCGACTTTCGGTGAGCCAGGAGTCTCATGCTAAAAGAGGAGGTGATGTCACGTTTCGACCCTTACTGTACCGGTTGCAGCTACGGCGGTAAGGTAAATTAGTTGCGGACTTACGATAGGCGATTACGAGTACGATAGGAGATTGCACATTGATTGATGACTGAGGACCACGCCACTAATACTAGTAGTAGTAGTATTAGGATTCGAGCTACTTACGCGACACGTTGGACGCTACACTACCGTGACTCATAGCAGCGCTTGAAAGCCTGCTCGACTTGTATTTAAACTGTCTTGTGAAGACCAAGATACGCCATCTTGGTCTTCTTGAATCGTCACTTGTTTCTTCTGTTCAACTTTCCGTCTCTTTATCCTTCTATATCTCCTTGTCGTTGTCTCAAAAAGCGGTGCGCCTTCGAAGCGTTCACCATCGCCTACGCTTGGACCTTCGCGTCTTCAAAGGCATCTTATTGCATCTGGACCTCCGTGTCTTCAGAAGTGTTTGCTAAGTTGTTATCGCCTCTATCGAGCTCAAGTCGAGCTGACGTCGTGACGACGTAACACTTACTGTACCGGTTGCAGCTACGGCGGTAAGGTAAATTAGTTGCGGACTTACGATAGGCGATTACGAGTACGATAGGAGATTGCACATTGATTGATGACTGAGGACCACGCCACTAATACTAGTAGTAGTAGTATTAGGATTCGAGCTACTTACGCGACACGTTGGACGCTACACTACCGTGACTCATAGCAGCGCTTGAAAGCCTGCTCGACTTGTATTTAAACTGTCTTGTGAAGACCAAGATACGCCATCTTGGTCTTCTTGAATCGTCACTTGTTTCTTCTGTTCAACTTTCCGTCTCTTTATCCTTCTATATCTCCTTGTCGTTGTCTCAAAAGCGGTGCGCCTTCGAAGCGTTCACCATCGCCTACGCTTGGACCTTCGCGTCTTCAAAGGCATCTTATTGCGTCTGGACCTCCGTGTCTTCAGAAGTGTTTGCTAAGTTGTTATCGCCTCTACCGAGCTCAAGTCGAGCTGACGTCGTGACGACGTAACACTGACGGACATGATGACAAGGAAGGGGGGAGCGATCGAGTGGTCCAACACCCACAACTCACGCTTCGAGTTCTCGAAACTTGCGCTGATTGACTTCGCTCATCAGAATAGCAAGAAACAAAGAAGTCCCATGAAACTCCTCGACACCACACTCACACCCTCGAAGAGCGCAAAATACCTGGGAGTCTATTTCGACCAACACCTCAACTGGGGAATACAATACAACTACGCCCTGGAAAAGGGCATGAAATGGGCGGGCCAGATCAGAAGGGCGGCCGCTCCCAGTTGGGGCATCACCCCGAAGTACGCAAGAAGGCTGTACACATGCGTGGCAATCCCCCGCATACTCTACGCAATTGACATCTGGGGCAGCGCAGAAGGCCGCAACAACGAGAACGGAAAATCGGACAGAGTATCAAGACGCGGAAATAAATTCACGACCATCCAAAGAGCTGGTGCCCTGGCGATCACCGGAGGTCTGAGGACATCGCCCACAGATGTCCTGGACACGCACGCTTACATTCTCCCGCTCAAACTCGAAGCTGAAAAACACCTCCACAGGGCGGCAACTCGCATTGCCACACTCCCCAAGGAACACCCGTTACACGGCCCAGCGAACAGATGTGCAAGCAGCAAAGTGAAGAGACACAAAGCACCGCTCCACTACCTTATGCAAACTTTCCTAATTAAACCACAGTCATACGAGAAGATCCACACCATACGACATGACCCCGCCCTCTCCCACAAACGCCCTTTCGGATTGGATGTAGCCAAGGACAAGGAGGCCTCCATCAAAGCCGATAAAGAAGGAGGAGAGGTACTAAAAGTATACTCGGACGGATCAGCGCACGACGGAGCGGTAGGGGCAGCTGCGGTCATCATCAGGGCGGACAACTCCACAAAATCGCTACGTTACCACCTAGGCTCAACGGAGCAACATACGGTCTTCGAGGCCGAACTGATAGGACTACTACTAGGACTCCACCTCCTCAAGTCCAAAAAGAACATCAAAACAAGCATCGCACTGGGAGTAGACAACCAGGCAGCGATCTCTGCGATAACTACACCAGGCAACAAATCAGGACACTACCTAGCAGACCTGATTCGCACCACAGCAACGGGCCTGCGCAAAAAGGGAGGACCTAAAATGTCACTCACAGTCCGATGGACAGCAGGACACGTAAACATACAAGGAAATGAAAAAGCAGACGAGGAAGCGAAAGAAGCCGCAGATGGGAAGACGTCGCCCATGGACACCCTTCCGCCTCACCTCCGCAAACCGCTCAAAATCAGCAGATCTGCATCGAGACAATGCTTCAAAGAAAGACTCAAAGCGTGGTGGAGGAGCGACTGGCAGACATCGACAAGGGCTCACAAACTTAAGCATATCGACGTATCAATCCCATCTCCTAAGTTCCTAAAACTGACGAGCGACCCCAAACTCTCTAGAAAAGGAGCGAGCTGGATATTCCAGCTGAGATTGGGTCACTTCCCTCTCAACGCGTACCTATTCAGATTCAAAAGGACGGAAAGCGACAGTTGCCCGGCATGCAGACATAGACCAGAAACCCAACAACACTTCCTCCTAGACTGCCCAGCGTACGCACACGAACGCTGGACTCTCCAAAAAACGAGAAGATCTACGGAAGAGGCCTATGCAAAGCTCCTACAAGATCCAAAATCAATCATCCCCCTGGTCAAATTCATCCAAGACTCAGGACGCCTCTCACAAGAACACGCGTCGGCAAACATGAGAGATAAGATCAGAGATAAGATTAGAGATAGAAAGGAGAGAGGGATCCGGAAACGCAAATAATCAAACCCACGCACCAACACCACCTCACACCAACTCACGCCAACCCACCCACACCACACCTCTCCCTTACATCCCCACGACTCGCCGGGCCAGACAAGCCCACTCAAGATACATTGAGTGAAGAGGAAGACATAGTGGCAAGCTCAACTCACTCCATCAAGACCGCGCAAGCTCCCAAACGCGGCTCGCAACTCACGCCAAGGCGGTGCAACCGCCCCTCTCAACCCAACGCTTGACAGGAAGCAAAGCCACTCCTTCACGGGAGTGGGGGGGAACTACGATAATCAGAGCCACCTACGATCGCTCAAATCATATATGTATTAGACAAGTAGAATCGTGCTACATAGGGTATTAGGCCCCAAGGCGCACGTAAATGGATTTAAAAAAAAAAAAAAAAAAAAAAATAACGACAACAAAAGTTTTTCGGTCTATTTGGACTGTTCAGCCGCTCCGCAGCAATCATTGGACCAAATGTAATCCAGGTGATAGTCAACGAGAATGGGAACAACTGGAAGGCGTTCCCAGTCCTGGCCGTTCTCACTGCTCTCGGGTGTCTCGTGACGTGGTTCTTGATAGACGTGCCGAAAGGTAGGAACGCGGCAGTGCAGTGGGCCGCGGAGCAGCGAGGGGCGAGCGACTACGCGGTACATTCGGACGAGAAGGATAACGAGTCGTCCAAGAGCGAAGGCAAGAGCGATGGGAAGATCTAGTCGGTACGCGGACAGATGGGTGCCGAAAAATTTCGTGCTTTCTTTCACAGTACAATACCTCTTCTTTCTGAATATTCTGATTTCAGAAGCTGAAGGGTGAAACACGACGACGTTTCTGATACGCGAATGGTTTTTTACTTTTAGAGCCGATGCCTTGTATGGGTTTGCGTCTGCACACCCCTGTAAATATACTCGTTTCTTTCAAGCTTCATTTACCTCATTTTGGTTCAAGTTGAAACGTACTGTTCACCATCAAACCACGCGACCCGTGGCAAGACGCATGGGCCAACTCTTGATGGATTATGTGATGTAATGTTATTACTACTGCAAGGGCATGTTCAGCGTGCTGTGAGTTACGTGAGAAAGCACTCTCCCGGGGCACAAAAAAAGTGCAGTACCACCAAAGGCCTCCACGGTATATATGTATCTATACCTTATACACCTTATACCTTTTATCCTGGCGGGTTCGCTGTATATGAAAATAAAGTATCACTCTCCGATACTTGAGCTCGGTACAGCACCGAACACATCCCGCGAAGTTCCTTCGGGAACGCGAGAACAAAGGGTCGAAATCCCTGATCATTGCAAGAATAATGGCGCTGACAACACGGCGGGCCAAAAAACATTGTTTATTTCTACAGGGAGAGTAGAGGTCGAGAATCTTGGGACCAACGGCTCCCCTGGGCGGCGTGCTTAGGCGTTAGGTCCGCTTGTTCCCTTATCCACGTCGCTCGTAGCCTGCACAGCCTGCCTCAAAGCAATCTTGTCAGCAGCTTCTAGCGCCTTTCGGACGCAGAGGATGTCTTCCAGCGTAATGCTTGAGTATTCGCACATCCCGCGGAAAATTCCGCGCTTTGCGTAGAGAACCTCTGGGGCGTCAAATTCAGCAATTTTGCCTTTGTCCAACACACAAATGCGGTCATAAGAGATAATTGTGCGCAGTCGGTCTGGGAAGCGAAGTCAATTCGAGGAAGACAGCGAAAAAAGGAGGGAATACGTACGAGCAATGCATAGAATGGTGCGATCGCAAAACTCATTGGCGATCGTCTCCTGGATTTTACGATCTGTCTCGCAGTCAACAGACGCTGTGGCCTCGTCCAGAATGATGATCTTGCTATCTTTAACCAGCGCACGAGCAAGTGACACGAGGGAACGCTGGCCGACAGACAGGTTCGAACCCCCTTCCTCAATTGGGCTGTCCAGAGTAAAGCGCGGCGTGTTCAGAGTCGTAGATCCTGTTCCAAGATGCTCCCCCTCGCCTTCTGCATAAGGCGTCACAGGGGAGATACGTTTAGCGTCCTCAACGAGGTAAGAGCGCCTAAGGGCGTCCCAGAGCCGTGTGTCATCGTGCTGTCCAAACGGATCGAGGTTGGACCGCAAGGTCCCAGAGACTAAAATACTCGTCAGATCAGACGCACTTAGTTAATATCAGCTCTACGTACAAAGTGGGGAATCCTGCGGAATGATAGAGATCGCGTTACGGACATCATTAAGCCCAAGATTAGAGATGTTGACACCATCGATGCTGATAGAACCCGACTCTAGCTCGACGATGCGGAATAACGCAACCATGATGGATGATTTTCCGGCACCAGTGCTGAATTGCACTTTTTATCAGAGCATAGATCGGGTGTCGGGCGTAGGGACCTACCGTCCAACAATACCTATTTTTTCTCCCCCCTCAATGCTCATGCTGAGGCCCTTCAAGACCTGCGGAAGTTCAGGGCGATACTTCAGGACAGCCTCGTTGATTTCGAGCTTCCCGTGGATGGGCCACGGGGTGGGGGGTTTTTTGTCTGGAATCTCGTGTGGTGGCTCCTGTTCAAGGTTACGAGCATAATAAACGATACGCTCGACGGAATTCATGTTATTTTCAACCTCGGAGAGCTGTCGGACCATCCAATCCAAGGCCTACCATAAAGCGAACGGCCTGAGGAAGCAGTCCAGTTTGCAAAGATATCTGACCCACCTGTTGAACGGAAATGACGTATGACAGCGTGACACCCGTCTGTGCAGGCGAGATGCTGAAGCGCGTGCCGACGACGAGCACTGCGACAAATAGGGTTAACAGCGTCCCAAGAAAGTCGAGCCGAATACCGAGCCACCGCTAGTTCACAATCAGCATCGATCCGGCGCGAGTATTTTCAATGTAAGGCCCACCTGACTCGTGATAGTCATCCAATATGCTCTATTCTCGATGTTCACCCGGTCTCGATTTTCATTAATGAAGCGGTTTTCTTCCCCGTAAGCACGGATGGTGGTAACCCCCTCCAGTGTCTCAGAGAAATGAGAATATAGAGATGATCGCAAGATAGCGTCTAGTCTCTGCAGGTACCTTTAGAAAACAATTCCTGTATCTTAGTTGCAGGGGGCGCACCTTTATTTCTCTAGCACTCGTACGATAAAATGCAGAAGCCATAGCATAAAGCACAAAAACGACAGCGACAGCAAGAAGGAACCATGGGAACAAGATCGAAATTAGGACGATAGCTCCAATTATGGCGGAGAAGGCGTTGATGAGCGTGCGGAAAGAGTCTGAAAATGGATCAGATCGGTCAGAATAGACTACAGACCTTGCCAGAGGGGTGCGTACTAGCTAGTATATTATCAATCGTATCGATGTCCTTAGAGAAACGGTTCATGATACGGCCGACCGGCTGGACGCAATGAGCGGCTGAACCACGTCTGAGAGGAGACGCACCGTTGTCTCAAAGAATGACATTGGACTTAGCATTACGCGGGTGATAGCATTCTATCCAGCCGGTAAATAGGGAAGACAAGAAACACGAAAGACATACGTCGTGCATCCGCCTGGACGCAGAGTATGCGATAAATGCTACGGTAGTACCGTGCAGGAGTGCTACTATTGCCTGTCCAAGACCAAGTGTTGCGTAAATCGCCATCTAAAAGCGGATAGTCAAACACAAGTCAATTAGAACAATAACCCGACGTATACATAAAAGCCCTGAGGTCTTTTCCATTGGCTACTGTGGCGATGAGCCAGAGCTGGATTTAGTACCATGAAAAGACGGACCGTTCTTGCCACCACACTAACCTGCGGGTGTTCGTGTTCGTCAGCGTCCATCAGTAATTAGCGCCATGAAGATAACGCACCAATATGACGATAGTACAAATGAGACTTGCATAAGCACAGTAGCCACAAGCATGGCGGGCAAGAGTACCACGCCATTTCCGGACTGAATATATTGCTTGTACACTTGGACGTTGACTGCTCCGGTATTGCGTTCTTCTGCCTGCATGAACTGCGCGCTGCGCTTTGCAGCCCATCGCTTCTTGGTGTTCTCGTCAGCGTTAGCATCTTCAACATCTACTGCTTTCTCTCCCTTGGACTCAATCTGATCTTTCGTAACGAACTCATTGAAGGTGCGCGCGAATTCCTCACGATTGGCCATCAATTTGTCGAATGCGCCATGCTCAGTGATGCGGCCGTTGACCATAAAGTAAATATGATCTACTTTGGGCAGGAAATGAAGGGCGTGCGTAACCAGTATCCGCGTAGCGCCGGAGCTGCTATCTAGGATGACATTGTTGAAGACGGAGTCTCCCACATGAGCGTCCAGAGCAGAGAGGGGATCCTAGATGAGGTATACGTAGTGAACAAATGAGGAACTGAGGCACTCACGTCGAATATCAGGATATCCGATCGGGAGTAAATTGAACGACAGATATTAACGCGTTGTTTCTGGCCTCCAGAAAGTGAGATACCCTGCGCCACGCGAACATCAGTATTATAAGGGTGAAGAAATTGCTCCTTGCGTACCCTCTCACCAACCTCTGTCATGTCGCCATTGGGTAGCACGTCAAGGTCGGGCTTCAGGCAAGCATCATGAATGGCTTTCCAATACCGCCCTTCCTCAAATGGCCGACCGAAACAAATATTGTCACGAATGGTAGCATTCTGTTCGAAAGTTCAGCGCACCTAGCCTTGTTAAATTAATCACAACGACTAACCTGGATCCATGCGCTCTGAGGACAATACGCAACAGATCCGCCGACGCGAACCGAGCCCTCACTCCTGCGCATGTCGCCAATCAAGCCCTGAAGCAATGAAGTCTTTCCGGATCCCACTGCCCCCACGATGGCCACGAGTTGTCCACGTGGTACCCTGAGGTCGATATGCTTCAACTTGAACAGTACCCCTTCCTTGACTTCTTTCGGTTCGGGTACGGGTTTGGGGTGGGGACCACTTGTAATCTTCGTTTTTCCCTTATCTTCCCTATCTTCATTGAGATCTGGTGGGGGACCGTCCCAAGTAAATGACGCGTTGTCGATTTCAACGGCGTACTTCAATTTCGGGTCTTGCACAAGTGTCGTAGAAATGACTTCAGCTGTGAAACATTCCTGCAGACGACCAATCGCATTCCGTGCGTCTGTAATCGCACTCAAGGACAGAGCTATGACGTGAGAGAATTAGCACACGGTGGGCATAGTTCAATAGATCGTGCGGCTCACGTAGCATCATAAGGGGCAAACGTAACAACTGGAACCAGGTCAACGACGAAAATATGACGGCGGGTGTAAGTTGATGTCCAGAACCTGCATATACGAGAAAAGCTACGACTGATGCCATTGCCGGAGTACATGCGGCCAATGCCACGTTCGCTGCACGAACCAGCAGTATCGTCCGCACGTAGCTGATGTGAATGATTAGCCGAATCTAAATTTCACACGAAGCACTTGACGAAATGGGTGCGATAACTAGGATTCACCTTATTTCACGTTTCCTGTATCCGGCTATACGGCGCAGGAAGGGAGCCTCCCAGGCAAAAAATTTGATAAGTTTCATGCCTCCGAAAAGTTCCTGCAACAACTTCGCCCTTTTATCGGTCCATTTCATGGTCTTTCGTCGGATTCGGGATAAGAACTTCATAATCTTGCCCTGTATCGGGACAAGAATTAAAAAGACAATGAAACCGGCCAGAGCACTCGGGCCGAGGTTGGAAAACAGTAGACCAAGACAGATCCCTAATTGGATAGGCGCCGTCCAGGATATGTGGAAGTATCCGCAGCAGAAATCTATTCGGGAGACGTCGGTCGAAATGTGGTTCACTAATCTGCCATTAGGCAACCTTTCTCGAGCACCGCTGGTCAGATGTAAAGAGCGCGAATAGATAGCAGTGATGAGCCCCCCGCGGACAAGAACACCAGATGAGGTCGAGCGATACAAAAAATGATGCTGACAGAGCAAACCCAGAATTTGCAAAATCACGAGGGTAATTGTAAGAGCAATTCCCCAGCCAACGTGTGGAGCCGGTAATCCCTCACGACGGGAAACGTAGGAATCTGTCGCAAATTTGATAAAGGACTGAAAGACGGGCACTTGGGTCAGAAGAAAAGATACACCAGTAGATGAAGGGATCCCACCTTCAAAACCAGAGGACTTGTAACTTGAGCAGTGTCACCGACAACCTTCAGTATACCACCTGACCAGAACCACCATTTGATGCTGTCATTGATAGCCAATGTGAGGCTAGGCTTCTTCCTCCCGTCTTTCTCCACCCACTGCCTGAGCCGTTCCTCGCCATGTCCCCACAGCGCTGACGAGAGCCGCAATCTTAGAGGGGGCTTGATCTCTCCGTTAGCTAAACGGGTATTATATTCTTCTACCTTCATGCAGCGGGTTCCAAAAGAGTCGAGAATAGCTTTTGCGATAATCTCAGAGGATCTGTGCTCCTGAAGTTTCCACAGGTCAGACGCCTCAAGAGGACGCGCATATCCGAGCACCATCAGGCTATTCATCCAGCCAAATGTTAGAAGGCTAAACCAGCCAGCTGTCATCTCCGGAATATAATCGGCATCGTCGATGCTCTCTTTTGGCGGTGGTAAATCGAGGGGTACAACAAAACCTTTGACAAACCTACGAGACGATCGTTACCACGACCATCGATCGACGAATCTTTAAGCAGGTCAAACACATATCCACAGACAAAGACGTACTTATGGACTTTGCTAAGTACAGACGATCGCGTCTCGTTTCCAGTGGTATCGCGTTGGTTGATAGACACAAGGTTGGCATCTCCTTTGGAGGCGACTTCGAGCTCGAGTTTACCCATGTATGCACGATGGAGCAGAGACAAAGGAAAACACCAAGTGACAGTTCCTAAAGAGCGGGGAGTCAGGTCGCTCCTACATGTGAGAGAGCTATTTATTAGGGAGGATAGTTATGGCCGAGTGACACATGGAAGCAAGCTCCCGGGCGACTTTTGCGTAAGCCATTGGGTCAGAGCAAACTAAGATAAGATTACGTATTAAGAGTTGCACTGCGGGCAAAGGTGAATGCCGATGGATTTTCAAATGGAGTTTGAATTCCGTCACTTCCTCGGGTGTTCTCCTTGCATATCTTCTTTTTACAGGTCAATCGCATTGATTTGGTGAGTCCAGAATTGTCATAGGCACACCCACATGTATTCTCTAGCACTTCGGATTTGAAGATTTAAATTTTATCTAGAAGATCGCCCGGATCTGTGTGCTCGGAGACCTGTCATAAACCACCCCTCTGGTTCTTTTGTTACACCATCGTCGTATACTTCAACTAATCTCCAATGTTTTTTCTGATCCCATATCTACACGACATATTGTACATAGTATAATGTTTCGGGGCTCAAAGAATGTCGGGAAAATAGCGATCTATCACAATCTCTGAAATTTGCACAAAGTTGTGCATTTGCAATAGCCCGTGCACAGATTGCCAGAGGGTCCGACAGGAGCGGAATTCATCTCCTTCCTTCGGTCTGATATAACGCAAGATTTGCTCGTTTGCGCACAACTACCATCAATCACAGTTGTCTACTATACATTTCTTACTGCGGTCTTTCTTTATTCCGGACATAGACCTATACTTTCTCACTCATACCATGTTTTTGTGAGTGACATCAGCAGAGCCCTCATAAGACACACTTCGGAGGTTTGATATCTTTGTTGAAGACTTCTTTCCGTTGTAACCGCAGTTGCGTTATTTCCGTCCGTCGGTCTAATTCTTCGCTTTGTTCACTCGGTATTTTCATAGGAACAAATGCATGGGATGCTTTGATTTGTGGGCAGACTCTATTACGACGCAACTTTCTAACGTCCTGAACAGTAATTATTTCATGATGCCGCATGAACATACACAATTTCGTTATCTTTTCTCAGATATTGTGGCTGTATCCAGAAGTTTCAATTTTTCTACAGTGATGCCACCTTTTTGCTCGTCGAGTAATATTACCCTCTCTGGTGACTCGGAAACACGCATCGAGTGAGTTCGAGACGGCCGGAAGGGCCGTCTCACAGATTCTAGTGCATAATATAGCAATAAACCTAATAAATTGAGGGGCTGGGACTCCATAGGAATCCCGCACGAAAGCACAAAATGTTTCTCGATCAGAGATGAGCCTGTGAGGGGTGAGGCCGGTGAGGTGAGAGTCTACGGGGCTATCCCAGAGTGAGTCGATGAGGTCAGGAAACATGGGCCATATCGTCGATCCCTGGGTAAAATTACTGGGCGCAGCGAGTGAAAGAAAGAAAAGTGTCAGTCGGAGACTTTGAGCAGCCGCAACCTTGCAGCTCGGGTGGATGGTGGCGCGGAAAAGAGGGATGAGCACGTGCCACCTCATCCGTTACTGTGCTCAATGCCTCTGCTCGTGCCCCACTTCGCCCAAGACCACCAGCATGCCAGCGAGAGTCATGCGTCACAACACTCTCTTTCTCCTCCGGGCTATATCCCCACTCTCATACACGTAGCTTAAATACTGTATGGGTCTGGTCTTGCCATGTCACACACCGTGCCTACAGAACATCTTGTCCCGGAGCTCGTTATCCCAGGGGTTAGGAAACATAACTGCCTCTGAAGTCCTCATTGTTGTACTTCCTAGCTATTGTACATGATGACCTGTTCGTAACCCATAGAGAGCTATGGAACTATGATTCCATTGTATGTTCCCACATGATGTCATCCGCGATGTCTCTCACAAGTTATTATTAGTGTATTAAAGCTGAGATAATGTACATCTCTCCGTGCCATGTACCATCCGAGGCGTAGGTGATGATCGAGAACTTGAGGCGCGTAGAGTTGACGTTTAAAGTATTGGCCCCTCGAGTACGTCCTCATGAACCTCTCGGTCACACCGGTCCCATTTATCTCACTCCTTGACTCTTTTCCGGTTTCTTGCCACAGCTGCTATGACCTCGTGCATGGGCCAGGTTCGTCATATCTAGACGCCAACGCTTCTGGCAGATGCGTCTTCCCCTGAGGCGCTGTACCAAGGCAGTAGACTCTGTTGTCCTGGTTTGTCAATAGGACCAGTTTTTCTGTACATGTCTGTTTCTCCTGTTGCACATTAATGGCTTGGTTCCTGACCTCTCCCTAGGTCATGACCATGGTCTTCACAACCATCGGCTCGGCCGCTGGCTACGGAACGTTAGGCAGGTGTCTTCTCCCTGCTGTGACCCTGATATGTTGGACGGCCCAGTTCGCAAGCTATCTCGAGCACCGGTCAATGTGCAGGCAAAACAGCGAAATTGCCTCGGTAAATAGCCCGAAGTCGCTGCGGCCTTGTAATGGGACTATACATGATTAGGTTTGTTTCGTATGGTTCCACGTTCGTGTTCTATGCAAGCCATTTCCCCCCTGCTAGCACGAAATACGCAGCATTCCGGCGGTCTCAAAGAGGTACGATCGCGGTGAAATATCAGCCGGAGTTAACGAGCCTCGAAAAGAACAGGATGCGTCATGAACTTTCTTGCACTCTTGTCGATGATTTGGCAGACCCACAGTAACATCGACTGTATCATGACGTTGGGGCTAGACTTGCTTTCGCTCCGATCTAATCCGAAAGTCAACAATTATGTCGTTGTCTTGTAAGATCTCCCAAACTTCACATGATATAGTGGCCGGCTCATGCCCGAAATATAAGCATGAATGAATATTGGATTCTGGTGTAGTGTGGGTATGGTAGTTGTATGGTTGTCGTACCGCTTCATCAGCTTAACCGACGATGAAAACACCGCAGTTATATATCAACAGTCCCGACCAGGGTCAAAGCTACCAAAGATAGAGACATCTGGCCACCGGCTTTGGAGTAGGTCCAGAGCTGTCTATCGGTCGTGGTCGTATCTCACTCCAAACTAGATCCAGGTGGCTTGAATAGTTGCACTACACCGTTTCGCGTTCTTCCTCCTTGCTGATATGGTGGAAATCTCTCTGAATATGACTATGCGACTCTGACGTGGTGACGCACTGTGATCTACTTGCCAAGATGACAAGTTCCCCTTTTCATTCCGACAGAATGCCTATCCCAGCCCTGCGAAGGCAATTAAGTCGACCGCAAGTGCATTCAACGCTATTTTAAGATCAACACGAAGGAGATGGTAACGGACCGGTCTTCTTGTCGTTTTTCGCTCGCTCGTTCATGGTGATTTGAATGCGTCTAGTTCATAGTGACAAACGTGGTGACGATCTTGATCCCTCTCTGGGGAATTATCGGGATATGGACTGATAGGTTCGAACAGGTGTCTCGACGATTACTTCGCTACTTGCTGATATACGACGTGCCGATCTCCTCAAGATGCCATAACATGTGGGGGTTCTGGGTCTACAATGTCATGTTCGGGCTCTTTCGAACACCATATTACGCCTTTCACAGAAGATGATGGTTGAGATATCCCCCTGGGTCTGACAGTTCGATGCGTTCCCAGCCCATCCCTTCTCCGGATCCAGACCTACCTTTCCATTTAATACCCTCGCCCTCGCTTTCGTTCCAAGGAAAAACAACACAGTTCTTCGAACTGCGCTTCGTCGATGATTGGCTCGGACATGATTCAAGCGGACATTGTCAACGATTCGAGAAACAACTGGGGCAATTTCCCTTCTCATTCGCTCCATGCGCTGCAGGTCACTGGTCACCTGGTTCGCCACGGACGTCCAGAAGGGGCAGCGTGGGGTGGCAAGCGCTACCTCCTCGAATGGGGTGGAAAGGGAATCCTTCGGCAATGCAAGGAAGACCTGGTCCGCGGACCTACTAGCGCAAAGATAATACTACCATGACATTTTTAGTAAGCAAAGACAACACGAGTATTCTTTTTTAAATTTTATATATCAGTCTATTTGTGTTTTGAGGAGCCGGAACAAAACCTAATGCGGCTCTACTGAATTGAGTGGTGCCGTTTTTTTTATCTGCATTACCGCGGGCTTCTGTCCTCGGGTTGTTAGACTTCCCAGCCCCCTATGTTCTATATATATTTCGAAGAGCCAGAAACAAGTCCAAGCCGATCCACGGAAACCTTGCACAGTGCTTACACTCAAGCGCCCACGAGAAAGTCTTGGTCCACAGAAGGACAAACATCGAAGACCTACCAGACAGAAACAAATAGAAAACTACATCGTAGTAGTCGAAACACTTGATGACGTAGTTAGCACCCGACCCTAGCAGCTGATATGCGCATTTCCAGGAAACATATCGCAATAGCGTAGGGAGGCCGAGATTGACAGCGAAGATCCCAGGAAAGTCCTTGGGGAGATCTCAAATGCTTGCTCAAATGACTCTTTCTCAGAATTCTGAAACGTCCTTTTCTAAGATTCTGTCATCAGGTAAAGGGAAGCGTAGGGTTGTAAGTTGAAGAGGGCGTTGTCTTACTAGCTTGATCCACGTGCTTCTGCAGCTGCAGCTCACATGACCTACTGTAAGATCGACACGTTCAATTTACTGTAAATGGTTACGATACTTGTACCGTAAGTGAACCGGGAATACTGTATGGTTGCGTGGTGGCGATTTCCATACTCAGCCAGAAAAGTCTTCGATAGTGGACTTTCCGTACATGTAAACAATTGACTCTGCTCGAAAGCTTGAACCTTGGCTTGAACCCTCCCTGAGTCAACTCCAATAGCAAGTGGGAATTTTACTTGGAATTTTACGTCATGTGAGTATGAAAATCTTGATGAAAATGCAAATTCTAACGGTATCGACCGTCGAGAGCCTTCAAGTTCTACTAGCTTCTATTCGGAGTAGTGCCAGTCTGAGTGGGACTCCGCAAGGGACTCCGATGCGGCCTAAAGGGCTTCAGGGTGCTCAAATTGTGGTGTTTTGTGCCGTGGTCACCGTGGCCCGTTGTGGTACTCACAAGGGTGCCTGTCGCGATCCACTGGCACACCAGACCGGGGCTTCACCTTGATTCTCTTCTCTGGGTTGGTTTCATCGGCATCGTGCGAGATATTCCTCGATAAGCCTATCACGTCTCCCAAATTACGTGCGAGAAAGTTCGAGTCGGCGCAACTCGAATGAGCGTAGCTGATAGTTCCTGAGGGCACACGGGACTGCTACCAACTCCACCTTTGGTTATTTCTACCTGATCTCTGGCAATCTGGGGCCCATCTAACCCAGTTCCCCCCATGTCGCACCCCGTACTTGAGGCGACGCCTGTCCCAGAGCTCGCCCACCCCGAGATCCGGAAGGATGAGTTTGCCTCTGAGTTTGCCCAGGTTTCGCCTGTTGCTGTACCGAGCCACAGCGAGCCAGTCGTAACTCGACGAGAGCTCTGGAGTTACTATCGTGTGTATACTTATATCTTGTTTTTTGTAGTATCATTAACAATCTCTTTTCAGTGTATCACTTCGGGAATAACGTACGTTTCCTTCGTTATTCAGAACACAGTACCCTAGTGCTAAATGTTCGACGTGTGTATGCAAAACAGGGACTTGGACCCCAGGGCGAGTCGTTCACAATGTCCCTATTGTGCTCACCTAAATGGGACCACTGCTTTGGTCACTTGTTATAGGTTACTCTCTGACGCTCTTTCAAGGACTAGCCACCGCCGCTGGGTATGATCCAGTTCGTGGTCCAGGCTCGTCCTGTCTGGATAAGGGAGCATCTGGGAAATGCGTCTTGCCCTGGGGAAGCGGGACTAAGGCAGTGAACTCCATCGTCTTGGTTGCAAACGGAGTGAGCTTTGCAGTACGTCGATTAATTTTTTTCGGTTCGCAATCCGTCACGACGATATATTTACCTCGTCTCAGATCATGACATTGGTCTTTACGACCATCGGGCCGGTTGCTGACTATCGAATGTTTGGCAGGTGGCTGCTCCTTGTTTCCACCGCTATATGTTGGGTTGCCCAGTTCGCAAGCATGAGTCTGACATGTGAGTCACGGCATTTGCCAGTGAAATGTAATGCCCTCTGAGGTGTTCCCCAAATTCACGTCTACTACCAGCACCAAGCAAATGGGGTGCTGCAATGGCATTGTACATGATCAGCTTCACTTCAAGAGGCATCGTCATTGCATTTTTTGCGGCCCTTTTCCCGCAACTGGCTCGCAATACACCCCACTCACATCAGCTCAGGACGCGCCATGAACAAGGAGAGTTGTCTGTGGAAGCTTATGAAAAGGAGAAAAGCGTTGAAAAGAGCAAGATCAGTAGTGCTGGCATGGTGCGTTCGCTAACTTAGTATCCTGATATCGATGACACAATACAGTAGACTTGGCGTTTCCTCGGCGATGTCGTTGCGTTGTTGCTCAACTTGTCACTGCTGCTCCCCCTCAGCGACAATCCGAAGGTTGATAACTATGTTATCGTCTTGTGAGGTTTTGTCGGTCTGTATAAGCTTTGAACATTGACGGTGCCTTTTCAACACAGGACAACCGGATGTTGGGTCCTATTTGGTATTTGGTGGTGTGCGTACTGCATCTCTAGAACCCTCGGCTTGTGGCCTAGAACACTAACACGTGAACAACCAGTCATATTCCAACAACCTCGACCTGGGCCAAAGCTTCCGAAAGGAGAAAGCTACCTCACAATAGGCTGGAAGCAGGTCCGCAAAATATTTTGGTTGTTTGTTACCTAGCTCAGCTTTCTAACTCCAAATTAGATCTTTGTCGCTTTGAAGCAGTACAGGAAGCTACCAGACACATTCGTTTATCTGTTCTCCCTCTTTCTCATCTCCGATGTGGGTGCCGTCGTTATAGCTCATCAGAATAACACTGACTCGGTGGCGCATACAGGGTTTGGGAACGACTCTCACGCTGGTGGCGATCTGCCAAAACGAACAATTCACGTTCTCATTTCTGCAGAACACATATCTTAACCTTGTACAGGTGGTCACCTGTGCCGCGAGTGTTGTTGCCTCTTGGTACATACAACGTCACTGGAAAATCGATATTAAAATGATGGTACGATGGTCACTATCACTCTATGCTCACTTACAGATTGGAGGGTTTAGTTCCTTACGGTGTGCATTCTGGAAACCCTGATCCCGGCTTGGGGAATGATCGGTATCTGGACAGACAAGTTTGGGTGAGACCTGACCTATCCTTCCTTCCCGTTGAGCGATGACGTGTGTATACGCTGCAGGTTTCACAATGCTTGGGAGTTCTGGATGTACAGCGTTGTGTACGGACTCGTGGTGGGACCAAACTTCTCTATCTCGCAGACGATGATGGGTGAGCTCTCGCCTCCCGGGTTCGAGTATATGGTGCGCGTAACCTCTTACTTTCACTGTCACAACCGCCATCTGCTCATTTCAAAAAACAGTTTTTCGGTTTATTTGGACTATCGAATCGCTCGGCGGCAATGATTGGACCAAATGTGATCCAGGCGGTAGTCGACAAAAAAGGAAACAACTGGAAGGCTTTCCCAGTCCTGTTCGTTCTCAGCGCTCTTGGGTGCCTCGTGGTGTGGTTTGGCGTAGACGTACCGAAAGGGAGGTACGCTGCGGCGCAGTGGGCCGCGGAGCAGCGAGGAACGAGTACCAGCGTCTGTGCGATATATTCGGACGAAAAGGACAACGGATTGTCAAAGGGCAAGGACAAGAGCGATGATGAGAAGACTCGAATCTAGTTGGTGGGTAGACCGCCGCGCACCACGGTGATTCATTCGTCTGTTTAACCTCATTCGTTCTGACCATTTGAACCCGAAGCCGGGGCTGAAGGGCGACATAACGGTGTTGAGGATGTATGGCGAAATGTTTTTTTTTTTTTTTTTGCCTTCAGAGCCGATGCGTCGTACGTGTGAATATATGCGCTTCCTTTCAATTTGGTCTCAAGTGTTGATCTGCCTCATTTCGGCCGTGGCCCAATTCTTTATGGGTACTACTATACCGTAAAGGCCTGTTCGGTGTCCAGGTTCCGGAAGAGGGTTGTAAAGTCTTATCGATATTATTATAAGCTCGAATCCTTGTCTTATAATAATTTATAGTTTGGATAGCTAATTTCAAGACCTTTATACAGACAAAATAATGCTTGTAATTACTTGAAAATGGCTGTCATAAGCATAAGTAAGAATCGCTATTATCATCAACTGGTTCAAGCCGTTCATCTGTAAATCACTCTAGAATTCTGCGACCAACTCAAAAGTTACAGCCGAGGCTACAAGACAAAAATTGCCTTGTACCATCAAACGCCCCCCTGCCGCAAATATAATGGGGATTCAATTCGTTTGTCCTTGTGGATTCGCTCCGTATGGTGACATCCCGCGCGATGCTCGACCTCCGAGTCGGTACGGCATTTGTTAAAAAAAAAAAAAAAAGAGTCGGTACGGCATAGATTACAAGCTGCCGAATTCCCTCAGGGACGCGAGAACATCGGATCGGAACCCATCAAGGATCGTCGCACCGATTTAACTCAACTACATTTTTCGATGAAAGCAGAGGACAAGGGCCTCCTGGCCAACGCACCACCAGGGCGGTATGCTCAGGCGTTGGCTCCTCTCATTCACTTATCCACACGCTCACAGCTCGTCGGTTTTTGAATAGATCTAAGTCCCGAAGCTGAAGCGCTGAAGCGTGACGACGTTTCGGATTCGCGATTTTTTTTTTTTTGGTGTCAAAGTCGCAAGCCGGCGGTCCCAGGAGCTTGTACGCATTTGCATGTGCGCACTTGGCACTGTGAATCTATGCGCTTCCTTCAAGTTGGTCTGTTCCATTGTGGCTGAAACGTACCCTCCTTCGCAAGGTCCCCCATCTGCCTACGCCGTAGCGACCCGCCGTAGGTCAGCTATTGATGGATTATGTGACGCAACACGCTGTAGTACGTCTACTAGTAACCACTAGGCGTTGCGAAGGTCCTGGTCCTGTCCTACCTTTGGAAGTTAAAGCTGTATATGATCCGTCGTCGTCATGGACGGGTGGCGCCTATCTACGTCCGAGTCCCGCCCATATCAAGACCCGTGACATTGAAATTCCATGAATGATACCAAGCCTGGCGTCATGTTCAACTGGTGGTCGTATTTTTACGACACCAGGGTATGGTACATGGCGTAATGATGTATGGCATGATTAAATCAAGCCCAGATTTTGGAGGGTACGCACAGAATCGAGCCTCGTGTGTGATAACAAGAGTTGCCAACTTCCCCGATTGTGACAGCCAAGCTATTATGTACAGTATGTCCAGTGGGACCGGTATGGAAGCGTGATTTGCAGATGAGGTGATAGGGTCACGTCCACCCCGAAAAACGAAACACGTGTGATAAATTACAGGGAATGACATTGCAGCGGCCCATGGAACACGATCGTACAAAAGGAATTCGCTTCGCTTACGTGTAAACCAAGCCACTGGGAATTGCCCAGGCCAATTCAGCTATCTCGTGCCTCCGATCCTCACCTGGTTCTCACGCGATCGCTGTGACCCATGAGAAAGATTACTCCACGAAGCCTGGATGAGGATACGCCACAATCCGCCCTGGCGTGTACGATGAGCATATCGGTAGTCTATACAATATCTGCTGCAGCTCTCCTTTGAGCCAGTCGGGAACCTTGAAATATATCTCGTGGAACTGTACAATTTGAGGTAGGGGCAGGTCGGCTTGGCCCTTGCTAATAAGGGTCTGAGAGAGTATGCGGAGCGTCTGTTTGAAAACATCCAGGACATCGGGCGGCATTGTATCGCCAACCGATGAATCAGCAACCAACATGAGCGAAACGATGTTTGCGAGTTCGATGGCGTCAGGTTGACCAAGCAAAAACATCACCTCGCGGTTGTCGGCGCCAAGGATAGCCGATAGGCACCCAAGTATCTCGTCGTTGATTCGAACACGGCGCAAGTTGATGTCGGCTGAAAGCTTCTTTGCAACCAACGCCCCAAAACAACGTCCTATGATACGCGCAGCGAGGTCCTCTTCCGCCTGAATTCGATGAGTCATCTCGGGGCTAGCGAAGACGGCGCGGACGTAAGAAGGTAAGGGCTCCGGGTTCTCCGGCTGATTGTACGCCCTCCCGCAATACCACAGACTCTTCAGACATATCCGCAGACGGTTTTTGCGCTTCTCTTCGGCAAGGGGAGAGGTCCCAGGTATACACGTCTTGAGGAGATTGTAGAGACGGGATCCAAGAATGGGTTCGGTCTTTGGTTGGTCAGACATCAGGGGAAGGATTGCCGAGGTCGGATCCGGGACGGCACGGGAGTCGAAAAATCCCGGTACGCTTTCTGCAAAGTCCTCGATCTCCTCGTTATGGTGGAGAGCTGTGAGTGTACATTCAAGTGCGTGCGCGTCCACCGTTGGCGGAGCGCCAGCTGCACCGAGTTCGACACTCGTTTGTAGGCCGTCCCAAAGCCATCTGTAATGCATCGCAACTTGATAGTCGAGCATCTCCCTCCACTTGGTAGGACCAAGAGGCTCCGGAACTTGCCAGTGGGTCCAACGCCATAAAGTCGACAAAGGTCGATGAAATAGGCCCTCAACACCTCGGATGGCCAGAAGGATTCCAAGGACGGTGAACTGGGACAAACGCCATGTGACTCCAGATAGTGGTGTGCCATACGGACAATTGAGGTAAAAGTTTGGTAAAATCGTCAAAACTGCGTATGGGAGAGCGAACATTGAGATGCAGCCGAGGGTGGTGAACGCGACCGTCGCGTAGATTGGAAAAAGGAACTCAACGAGACCGGCGAAAAAGAGGAAGACGGATATATGCAGGAGCCTGGTGATCGGCGTGACGGCTCGTGCTAGAGTCCCGAATCTAAGCAAGCCATCAAATATAAATGCTCGTATGTGCCCGCTCTTGTGAGGTACACCGCGGGGCTGCGTGAGTTCTCGATACTGTCGGGCCCATTGTTGCATTAGCGTCGCGGAAAGCGCGCAATTCAAGCTGATCGCCAAGCTGAGGAACCACAACACGTTGACCCTGACTGCAGAAGCTGTTGGCTTGAATGGCTGGCTGCTCTGCGCTGTAATGCTCGCGAGAGGTGACCCGTTAAAGTTGGAGATATTGACCAGTTGTTGAGATATTTGAGTAAGGAGTGCATTGGTTGTAACGCCGGAATCGGGAGTTAGCTGCTTGTAACTTTCGATGATGAAGGCAGCAACAGTTGCAGAGAACAGACCAGTCTTCAACATGTGCATTAGATGGAGTAGATGACGGAGAGATGAGCACTCACAAACACAAGGATTCCGTCTGCTTCCCCCTTCCAACCCTCGGTTATCTCTTTATCCTCCTTCTCGGCCTTAGTGAGATACATCATCCACAATCTACCAGAAGAGTCTCCGTAGTTTTCAACTACGCGAGTGAGTATACAGCCTTCGACGCGTCAGACTAACATACCCCACTGAGCGTCCGTGTCACGGTAATCCTCAGGTTGCGGTGTAGGAGCATCCCCACGGTGGTTCGTAGTAGTAGTGGTTTGAAACTGAGGATCCGCCGGATCCGTGGGTTGAATAATTGGATGAATTTCAGGCTGAGGCTCAGTAATGAGGTGGGGTTGAACCAAGGGTCGAACGCCGATATACACGTGTGAACTGGGTGAAGTCATTTCTGGGGTCAAAGAATGCGACGAGGGCTACTGCATCGAGTTGACAACGCGGCGAACATGGAGATAACATTAGACTATATGGAAACGTGGCCCGCGGACGAGGTGAAAGGGCGCGTCCGCCCTGAGAAACACGTCGTGGTAAATTACAGGGAATGGCGCCTGCGTTGCAGCAGTTCCGAGTCACGGCCCGGGGACACGGTACATAAGAAACCCGCCTTCCTTCAGTTACGTCTGAACAAAACCATCGCCAATACCGCTATCTGGTGCCCCTCCAACCCGCACTGTGTTCTCGCGCGATTGCTGCGACACATGAGAAATATTAGTCCACGACGACCCATGTGCAAGTTGAGGTTCGGGAAACATCACAATCCCCGTTGCCAGCTTGTCCGATATCTGTTGCAGCTCATCTTTGAGCCAATTGGGGACCTTGGAATATATCTCGTAGAACTGTGCGATCTGGGTCTGAGGTAGGGGCAGGTCAGCGCGGAAATTGTCAAGAAGAGTCTGAGAGAGCATGTTAAGCGTCTTTTTGAATACATCCAGCACATCCGATGGCATTTTGTCACCGACCAATGAGTCAGCGTCTGCCGACATGAGGGAAACGATGTTCGCAAGTTCGATAGCACCGGGCTTGCCAAGCCAAGACATCACCTCGCTACTCTCGGTGCCAAGGATAGCCGATAGGCACGCAAGCACCCCTTCGCTGAATCGAACACCTGGGGTATTGTGCGAGTTGAGGTCCTCCGAAAGCTTCTTTGGGACCAAAGCCCCAAAGCAACGTCCTATGACACGCACAGCGGGGTCCTCTTCCGCCTGAAATCGACGAGTCATCTCGGGGTTGGCGAAAACGACGCGGACGTAGGAGGGTAAGGGATCCGGGTTCTCCGGCTGATTGTACGCCTTTCCGTAATACCACAGGCTCTTCAGACACCCGCAGACGTCTCCTGCGCTTTTCTTCGGTGAGAGGTGAGGTCCCTGGTATGCACGTCTTGAGGAGGTCGCGGAGACGGGATCCAAGGATGGGTTCGGTCGTTGACTGGTCGGACACCAGGGGAAGGATTGCCGAGGTCGGATCCGGGACAGCACGGGAGTCGAAAAACCCTGGTACGCGTTCGGCAAAGTCCTCAATCTCCTTGTCTTCATCGAGGGTTGTGAGTGTCCATTCAAGCGCATCTTTATCCACAGTCGGCGGGGCGTCAGTAGCGCTAAGCTCGACACTTTTCCGCAGACCATCCGAAAGCCTTCTGCGATGTACCTCGACCTGATCGTCGAGCGCATCCCTCCAGTTGGTAGGACCAGGAGGCCCTGTCACTCGCTGGTTCCTCTGAGTCCAGTGCCATAGGGACAACAAAGGTCCGTGAAATAGACCCTCAACCACTCGGATGGCTAAAAGGATTTTGAGAACGGAAAATTCGGATAAACGCCATGTGATTCCGGACACTGGGGTGCGATACGGGCAGTCGAGGTATAAGTTTGGTAAAATCGTCAAAACTGCGTACGCAGCAGCGAACACCGCGATCAAACCGAGAGTGAGGTATGCGACGGTAGTGTTGATAGGAATAAGAAAGTCGATGAGACCCGTGAAGAAGAGGAAGACCGATAGGTGTAGGAGCGCGGGCATTGCCTCGATGGCTCGGCTCATTTTGAATCTTGTTATGCCATTACGCTCGCCCACGTGCACGCTTGTGGGGTGCGCCGCGACGCCGCGCGAGTTCCTGATATCGTCGGGCCCATTGCTGCATCAATGTTGCCGAGAGCGCGCAAGTTAAGCTGAGGATCAAACCGAGGAACCACATCACGTTGACCCTGACAGCGGAGGCTGTTGGCTTGAACGACTGGTTATTTTGCGCTGCAACGCCCGCAAGATGTGTCCCGGTGGAGGCGTTGGCGAGTTGTTGAGATATTTGGGTAAGGAGCGCATTGGTCGTAACGCTGGAATCGAGAGATAGCTGCTTATAGCTTTCGATGATGAAGGACGCAACGGTGGCCGAGAACAGACCAGTCTTCGATTTATGCATTAGGTGGAGTAAATGCAGAAGAGGAGCGAGTACTCACAAACACGAGGATTCCCTCTGTATCCCCCTTCCAGTTTTCAGTTATCTCTTTATCCTCCTTCTCGGCCTCAGAGAGGTACATCATCCATGACCTGCCAGAAGAGTCTCCATAGTTCTCGCCTGGAACGCGAATGAGAACACAGCCCATGGAACAGCGAACTAACGTACCCCGCTGGGCCTCTGTGTCACAGTTATCCGCAGGTTGCAGTACGGGAGCGCCGGGATCCCCACGGTGATTGGTAGTAGCTGCGGTCTGAAATCGAGAGTCTACGGGATCCGGAGGTTGAATGCCTGGAGAAACTGCAGGCTGACGCTCATTCGTGGGGCGATCTTGGATATCGATATACACATCCGTGCTGGGTAAAGCCATTTCTGAGGGTCAAAGAATGTGACGAGGGATACTACGGAGAGATGGCCATTCGACAAACTCGGAGAGGAAACTTATAAGATGAACGCCGCACCTCCGGCCATCGACAGATTAGACTAACGGAGCTGCAATACCCATAAACCTGTCAGCCAAGAAACACCGCTAGCGATAGTGACAGCAAGCGACCTTACCTGATGTCGCACTTCTGCGTGAGCAGAATCGCCTGCCTTGAATGTCACAATGCCCGCAACCACCGTAAAACAACGTTTATCCGCAGCCCTCCTCTTGGACCTCCTAGCATAAGAAGGCAGAGTGCGGAGTTTAACGATCTCTGCCCCCCAATTGTTCTTTACGGTCAGTGTAAAGTTAACGTTCCGATGGGCAGCGTGTTCGCAGCGTGAGTGTTAAAGCAGACATAGAGGGGCATAACTTCCCAGTTGTTCACTGGCGAATTTTGTGCAATATACAGTCACAGTAGAGTCACGGTCAGCAGCAAGCGATGCCAGATATAGTAGGGCCCGGGCATGCGTGTAAGTGGCATAATTGCATAACTTCTCACGACAGGCGCTGAGGACGAAGTAAGCCCAGCTCAATTCCAGAAATCATTTACACTGGCAAATGTGGCAATTGTAGCGTGACTGAAGAGCGGGCGTGTGCGTAATGACGCTGGAACGGCCGACTAACTTGAAGTATGATTGGTACTTGTCGCAAAATTCGGGCGGCGGTTTATAATAAATTATAATGACATAATGTGATATAATGTCACCCAAACCTTATAACTCATCTAAGAGATCGTGAGTTCTTATAAACAACTTTATAATTCGCTTGTCAGATCTGTCAGTTGCACTATAATCAATCATAAGACCTCGGAATTTATTAAAAGGAACACGCGGTATTACCAGATCGATCGCCTGATTATAAATCACAATAAGATTATAATAGACATTATAAATATAATATACATTATAAGAATACTGTAATTATCTTCTTTCTTATTGCCCGTCTTATCTTCCTTCTTATTCTCTTACCGATATTCAAACTATTATTATTTTCGTCTTATATTCTAATCCCCTTTTATTAATCTCCCATCAAACTACGCACAATAATTATTAGACACATGCGGTCGTGGTGGCTTGTGTGTACCCTGATGCTGTGTTGTAGGGAATGTCTAATGAGGATCGGATGTGATGGCGACGTGATAGCTTGCGTGACCCGCGGACAGTGTCGAGGTATCGGGAGCGCCATTAGCAACGGCGGCGAAGGTGACCGGAAGCTTGCGAGACATACCTGGCTTGCGACAGGGAGAGACCACCGCGAGGCGGTGACTACCGCGCTCCGCCGACGCGCATCGACGTTCGCCAGGCCCGCACGCACCCTCGATCCCGCGAGGGGCTCCTCGTCCGCCTGTGCGCCATCGCTCTCCTCATCGTCGTCCACAGGCAGGCACGGGTGCGATTTACGCCGCCGCTCCGTGACTGTGGGGATGTCTGCGGGCGCGGTTACGGGTCAGGTTTGCGCATCTTCTGTTATAAGGAGTCAGGAGAGCTGAGGGGTGTAATGGGATAACGCACGTGTTGAGCTTTGGCTCGGCGTAGTTGACGCTCTTGTGCACGCGGCCCGTCGTTGAGCCCTCAGCGTCGGCGGTTGGGAGGGGTATTGGTGGCAGACTTGATTTCGCGGTGTAGGTAGGTGCGACGGTCCAGGGGGACGACTAGTCAGTAAAACTAATCTCACGGTAAGTTTAGCAAAGAAATTAAATACCGGAAACGTTCGTGTCAAGACCCAGTCGACGTGCATGTCCCAAGAGATGAGGCCGCGAACATTGACAGTATAGCGCTGGAGGGGTGTCAATGGCAAAGCGACAAGCTTACATTGTATCATGTGCTCCGAGTCCAGCACGGGGATTCAGAAGGTGGATAAGATGCTGGACGCCGGACCAGTGACGGGGGGAGTTGACGTCGATGGCGAGGCTGGAGAAGAAGGGAGTGTCAATGGTGATCAAGGTAATAAGAGAAAGAGAACAGACGCGACTCAGACGTCTTAATTCCAACTTTCTGATCACGTGACCAGAAAACTAACCGTTGCCAGAAAGAAATCAATCGTCGTCGATTCGAAAAATATACGGACGTCGTAGGGAAAGAACACGAATGTATCTATACTAGTAATATCATTTCTTGGTATTTTTCCTCCTCGGCTTGCAAGCGGTGGGCTTGTTAGTCCGCACCACATTCTGCGGCTCATTAGCCTCTGCAACTTTCTCGGGCTCAAGCTGCTCCATCTGGCCAGAAGATGGGGCAGGGGACGGGCTACGAGGGACTGTCAATGGTAGTGGGTCGGGTTGAATTGCTGGAGAGTGAACTTTCGCTTGGCCGAGACAACTGACTAGGTCTGTGATGTCCGAGTCATTGGCATAGCCGTTGCGCGTGCTAGGCCCCGAATTATCTGATGATGACGACTCTGTAGAATCCGGATCCTTCCCGAAGAGTACCTTGTCGTACCAGGAAAGTAGGTCTTTGCGATGCGTAGCAGGAAAACTGAGGATAGCACGTTTATGGCAGTTAAAACACTGCCCCCATGGAATGCGGCTTGGTCCCAACGTCCTCTCTGAAAAAGATTGGTCCGGGCTGCACGCGTACGTGAGCTACATTATCAAGTTAGCAAAGGAAGGCACTAGATACAAACGCTCATTACTTACCAGGGTGGCTGCCATTGCAATCATTCCCGGAGTGGCCGAATCGACGCCCCAGATCACTCCCTTTGTCAAGCGTTTCGCAGCGGCCTCACCATCGATTGATGAGGGCCCATAAAAAATGAGTTTAAGGAACTAAAAAAAACGTGTCAGTGGTTTATACGGCTATGAAACTCAGGCCACCGTACGCACTTTTACAAGTACCATAGACCGGTATGGGCGGTGGCTGCTGACATCATAGTCGGGGAAAATGAGCCGTGGAAAGGGCGCATATGTCATGCCGGGTTTTGCTGGACTTCCGAGGAGCTTTTGAAGCTCCGGAGAAGTCGTGCGATCAAAGTTCCTGGCAAACAGAGCCGAGCTGAGGTTGAGGCCGTCGAAGAAACGGGGCGCATAGGCGCGCACTGCATGTGCTGAATTTGCACGTTCTTGATCCAATTGCTTGAGAAACTACACCGCAGCGAATTAATCAGATGCGCCAGGAGAAAATTCGAAAACTTACAATGTTCTTGAACGTCATGCTTCGATCAGGGTCCGCAAGTGCCAACCGGAGATGTGGCTTAAGGTCCCTGTACAACTCGGCGATTACACCACGCGCTTCAGAACCACCAGCAGGATCGTTGTAGCGTGAGGGATCGAGTGGGTCAAGGTGTTCAGGGAAAGGGATTCCGAGCGTGGTTTTTTTAACCCAGAGCTCGCCGACTACGGAAAACCTACCCCCGGCAAGCGATATCTCCCTCGACTCCCCCTCCAACGACCCCCTCGCAGCTCTTGAGGTTTTCGTGGACTTGTTCACCTCTTCCAGTTCTTCATAGTTGATTCTTAGTGCCTTCAACTCATTGCCGAGCATTTGCTGATGAATCTGGCTGGCTTTGAGCATCTAGTAGAGGTGAGTCAAATTAGCGTAAGAAACGACACGAGACTAAATTCATATGACTGACCTCATGCAATTGCTGATTCGAAAGGTTGGGCGGAAGTGTCGACACCGTAGACGTCCGCGCCGAATTGACCTCGTTGTCTTCCAGGTCTGAACCGTAGGGACCACGTCGTGAAGAGGACGAATCATCGTCATCGGAAGCCATGTAAAAAAGTTCTGCAAGTCGAGAGGGGGGTGAAGATCAGTGGATTAGCTATGCGACTACCTTATAATCCTTATAATGGACTCTCAACCCCCAAATAAAAAAATTCAGCCGAGAGACCCTGTCCACTGTCCACGTACAAAGCCACCTGGTAAACGGAGATCGGGGGTGCAGCACACAAGTATTAATAGACACACTTACGTTGATATCTGGGCACGTCTCCAGTTAAGATCTCGGCTCGGTCCAAGGAATGGTCCAACCTAGAACGAATGTAATAGCGAAGGAGGTGCTGATAGTAAGATCGGTACAGTACCTCATGATAGGGGAAAAGGACGCGAGTTCGTCGGCTACATGGTTACTGTGCTGATACTTGTGTGCGACCTCATCGGAGACATAGGTGGTAGCGATACGGGAAAATTCCTGGCAGCGAGTGTCACTGGGGTTGACAAAAGTTCCGTCCTCTGAATCAGCTGATGTATTAGCGTCGCTTCCCAAAGCTTGTGAAGACAACCTGGGGGTAGCCACGTAAAACCCCCGATCGCAGTAACATTGGGTTTGCGCCGTTGGACAAAGTCCCGAACTTGTCCTGGTACCCAATTGAGATTGTCGATTCTGGTGTGCTCGTGAAGACGACCAGCTTTATCTAGAACGATTACATGGAAAGTCAGATAATCACAATCAATTAAAAGAATAGTCACGACGCACCTACAATGGTCCAATTAAACGCAGCACGGGGCAGGTGCTGGATTGGCGTGGAAGTGATTAATAATGATGAGACAATATTGGCTGGTGTTATTCGACGTAATATTGGTCTTTGTTGATCTCCCACGCTTACTGTAATAACTATATTATCACTTTCTCTGACCGCCCACCATTCCTACTCTTTGCTCTACTCCCTCTACTTATGCCAAAAGCGAGTCAATCCCCGAGCAAGGTAAAGAAATGTCAATTATGTCGCGTTTCATTTCGCGCCCAGAATCTTCCAGCCCATATTAAGAAATGTGAGAGAGAACGAAGGGAACGCCAGGGGGAAATAAACTACGCGAAGACCCGGGAGAGGAGACTTCGCACACTAGAGGCAGGTCACGATGGTACGTGATGGACACACCATATCATATTTGATATACTGACCGACGATCCAGAGTTTTCAGCCCCAGGTGTCGCCATTCCAGACGAACCCCAAACCTTTGACTTCATTGCTGCCGACCCGATGGACTTTGATGCGGGCTTTGAAACAGCAGGTACGTAGTATTTCGATCTTCCTACCTATTGGTTGATGTGATCACCCACCCAGTGCGTGAACCGACACCCCCTTCTGTCACAATGACGACTGGCCCCCCTGCGAGACCCCCCGCATTTACAATCGAATACCATCCAAATAGTGGACGAGCGCCACAAGGTCCTGGCGATAACAGCTGCAAACGCAAACGTCCCAGTCCCCCTAAGGCCGAGCCATGGCGTCCATTCTTTCAAACGCGCGAAGACTTCCTGTTCTCGGAGGTTCTCATGGAGGCCGGGATGAACAAGGATCGCACTGAGCGTCTCATTGAAGTTGTCAGACTCTGTATCGAGGGCAAGGGTAAACTTACCTTCTCAAATTACTCTGACATTCGGGGTGCGTGGGAGCGCGCATCGCTTCAACTGACCGCTGTAAGCACAGGAATTCTACTGAAGTTTAGTCACTAATATTTTCAAGGTCTAGTTTGATTTCTGCAATATTTCAGTCCCTTACGATGGTGTGGATCGGACGTTTGAGATACCTTATCGTCCACTATGGGACTGGGCAGTCGACCTCATCATGGACCCGCAATTGACCCAATATTTCGAATGGGACGCGCAGAAGGTTTTTAAGCACGACGGGGAGAATATCTCTCGTGTATATGACGAGCCTTGGACCGCGGGCTCGTTCTGGAACTTTCAAGTACGCATATTACTATTTATCCCTTGTAACAGTCGAGTCCGTATACCTTTTTTGTTGTTGAACAAATTATCGTTGTAGTCCGGGATCCCCAAGGGTGCGCGCCCGCTATGCTTCATCCTTTATGCGGATAAGTCGAAGCTGTCAAGCTTCGGCACAGAAAAGGCTTACCCAGTGATCGCTCGCTGCGCGAATCTACCAGCTGAGATTCGGAATCGCAATAGCGGCGTTGGCGGTGGGCGCATTGTCGGGTGGTTGCCGGATGTAAGTTCTCTGGTTAATAAGTATCTGATATTGCACCGTAACACTCATTCTAGACCCGGGAAACTGCAGAGGGCTCTGGGAAGACCGAATTCACCAACTTCAAACGCGAGGTCTGGCATCGTGCATTTTACTACATAATCGAATCCATTGTCGACAAATCTAAGGTGGGCTGCTGGCTTCAGTGCGCTGATGGCACCCAACAGCAATTTTTCCCTGGCGTCATCACATTATCTGCCGACTATGAAGAACAGTAATACATATTTTATTCTCTGTCACCGCCTGAATTGACTGACCCCAATGTATTAGGTGCGTTATGTCTCTAATCCGGGGTGCTCGTGGAAAAATGCCCTGCCCGATTTGTTTCGTCCCCGACCACCAGCTCGCTGACGTCTCACAAACTTGGCCACTGAGGACAACGGAACGGATGCGGGAACTTATTGAAGAAGGGAGAACCTTCGACAAGAGGGGTCGCGAGCACCATTTCTCTAGATATGGGATTCGTGATGTCGATGTGAGTCTCATGATTATTTTGTCCATTAATTATGTGTAACGGTGGGTCTAGAATGTGTTCTGGCATGTCAACAATTCCGACCCATATCGCGCGTTATCATTTGACAGGCTTCACGCGAACAATAATGGCATATTCGGGAATCATTTATGGAAGAGGTTCAAGGGTCTCTTTAAGGATACCCTAATAGGCCGCGCTGCCGCAACGAAACTCGAACAACAGTACTATACTATTTCCCGTCTCATACAAGTCAATGTCCCAGCGCTAACTTCACTCCACTCCCTCAGGTTCAATCTCGCGCCCCGCTGGCGTGGTCTAAATCACTTTTCTGAAGTGATGCATGTGGATTTTACAGACGGTGGGAAGAACGAGGATATATCCAAGGTGTGTCAATTATATGCGGCCTCATCTCATCGACTGACAAACTCAGGTTGTGGTCTTTGCTGCACACAACCTTTTTCCCCCGGACAAAGATAAAGAAGAGTGGAAGTTACTACTCTGCCTGCGAAGTTTTTCCATCTTGGATTTACTTCTATCTTTAGAGGTACACACGGAGGAGACGATTCTGGCTGGGCGGAGCGAACTAGAGAGGTTCGGGACCCTCATGAAGGTACTCAATCTCTTTTGATGATCCGGTGGTACTGATCTATTTAGCAGGAGTATACCGAATTATGTAATAAATTGGAGGAGGATCCGCAGAGTAAAACCACAGCCAAAAGCTGGAACTTCCCCAAGATGCACGCGTTGGTCCACAGCTTCGACGATATCGAAGCGAAAGGTACCTCACGTAACTACAATACGAAGCCAAACGAGAAGATGCACGGCTTCCTCAGGAAGCTGTACTTAAATCGGACCAATTTCAAGCGTGTTGCATCTCAGGTTCGTCGCATACCTTATCTTTATCTATTCAATTTGTGATGATCTCTCAAAAATAGATCTTAAAACACGAACACACTTTGCTCATTGCGGTGTTGATTCGGGAACAAATCAACGAACTCGACGCGGCTATACGTGAGGCGGCGACGAACGATGATGACATTGGATGCGACGCTTTGGGGAGCACTCAGGAACAAGATATTGGTTCCTCCGTAGAACCCCCAGTACAAGATGGTCCATCATGTCAAAAGAGAAGGTCGACGTTCGATGCCGGGGCTGTTATTTTGCGATCACGACAGTCTCCTGTCACATTTGGGGCTCTTGAAGCCCTGGGGGTTCAAAATAAGACTTTCAGGAACTTCCGTGTGAGGCTCGCGGCATGGTTGACTAACACAATGCCATTGTATGACTTCACTTTTGCACCAGGCTGTATGCGCGTTGAATTTCAGGCTGAAGACAAGGTGAGTTTCGCATCTAATCTGGTATTTTGGCTCATAGCCTTTTAAGATCACGGAATACAGGTCGATGAAAGTATGTTATGAATCGATGGTCGACTGGAAACAATACCTGGACTACCTATATTGTAGCCCGCGATTCCATGGCCTCGAGAGACGCGATTTCGTTATTCTCAAGACAACAAATGGGTTCATTTTTGCGGAGCTTCTGTTTATATTCACCACCTCAGTCGCAGATTATACATTCCCTATTTGCCTGGTGCGCCCCCTTGACGCCGCAAGCCAACCACGGTCCAAGGATGTCAATTTGAGGCTTCGTCGTCTCCGCTCCAAGTCATCAACAGAGTTCTTTTTTGCGCAGTCAATTGTGCGTGGTGCGCCACTCATTCAAACCTTCGATAATATGTCTGGCGACTACTTCGTGATGGATGTCGTTGACCACAGCGGCGACCTATTCATTCGTTGTAACGAAATATTCGGACGGCAATGTATTCGCAATTATATTCCATCTGATCCCATTTGGCTTATTCCCCTCTTAGGACTACTACATCGGAGACTAATGTACAAGGTAAGACTCATTTATCCATTTCATATTTCATTGGCTGATGCTTTCGTCACGGTATGCTTTCACCGGTTAGTTGTTTAATTGTTCTGAACCGAAATAGCCACTCTCTTGTCGACAGTAATGAAAAATCGATCTAAGTGGTCATCGTCATTGATGAAAACTTGCGCAGAACGACAACCAAGTTCGCAATCGTGCTCTTAGGGTATTGAGACCAGCCGCCGCCAGAGATTTCTCCGATGGTAAGCAGAAGCCCAAGATACGCCAACTCTGCAAGAACGTGCAGAAGGCCATACGAGATGCCGCATCACGTCTGCTAGCATTCATCAGAATTGGGGGGTCCACGCCGAGTCCCGCTGGTACCCCACACGCTCCGCCGTCTCACGGGATATCTGGCGGTACCTCCTTGGCCTCCGTGACGCTCGCGGTGAGTTTGCCGAGCGTGTCCTTGAAGCCATCAGGCGAGGTACACTGCCGAAGTCGCCAAATTAAGCGTGGCGAACGCGGATCTTAGCCAGTTGTGCGCGGAACTGGAACACGAGCTAGCCCAATCCCGCAAAGAGGTACATTTTGCCACGGAACGTGTCGACAGTGCTAACAATCAACACCCCACGTAACATACCGCCTCCTCCCAGACAACCTTTCGCGAGCACGCACGCAGTTTCCGCAGGAACTGATCGAACGTCACCGCACATCAACGAGAACACATCTGAGCCAGGCGTAAAGGGGGGTACCTCACAGGGAGGCAGAAACCATAAAGACACCCAAACGCGTGCGCATTCCATCCAACTACGAACAATCCAACTTCACTATACTATTGCTAAGGGTTGTTATTCCCCATTCCTGCTGCCCGCGAACGCGTACGCAGATCTGACGCGCAGGAGTCGTCAAATTGATGGAGGGAGAGTCAGCCTGGGACAGCAGGCAAGCGCAGAAGACCCACCTATTGTTGCGCTCCGGCACGGGCGCAGATCGAACATCCGCACGGAGAATCGCCTCGGGGCGGGTCGGTTTCTTGAACTGGGGTGGGGGGCGGCGGCGGCGGCGGGAGGGCCGCAGGAGCAACAGGACCAGGGTCCACTTAGGCGAGGTTCGAGTCAGCCAATTCGCCTTCCCTGCAGATTCGAGTGCGAGTACTCACCGACGTTCAACACGATCCGTCGACGCTTTCGCGGGGTGTCCGGGAGCTGCTCTCGTTTACGTGTATTCGAGGGGTTCATGATCAGTGGTTGACGAAGGAAAACCGACGATGGTTGGCGCTCGTCTATTAGTCGGGAAACCGCGCGCAGCGCCAACGTCCGCTTATTACTAACTTCGACTTTTTTGTCGCCTCGACCCCTGCGCGTGTGCGCCCCTGCTTGCCCTTGCCATTCCCCAGCATCTCTTCAACGATTTCGGCCCACACGCCTCTGACGAACTCACTAACAGCCCTGCGGACCTTGGCGTCTTCATCAAAAACAAGTATGCGCAGTTTCTCGCGCTGTTCATCCTCGAGTAGTCGACGCGCAGCGACAGCACCGATGACAGCAACGTGAACAGCGAGCTCCATGTCCCACGCCGCCATCTCGACAAGACGAGGCTTGAATCGTTCTGTGAAGGTCTGTATGGATCCGATGTAGTCCGTGTTCTCGTAGACGCCAGAGAGTGATTTGACAGCCTCCAGACGGACTTAAGTATTAGAATCCGAGAGGACTCACCCGACGTAGCGAAGATACGTGCCGTCAAGGAAGTGGCCAGGGTATTTTTGAACCATAAACCGATGGAACGAACGCACTCCGCACGAATAGATGGGTCCAGATCACGATAACGGTTCACGAAAACGCGATGGAATTGCTCATGTAGGAAAACCAACCGATCTCAACGAACAAAGCGTGTACCTATCTACGAGCTCCTTCAAGAACTCGGCCAAATTTGTTTTCCGCTCGCGCACCTCTACCGCTCTATTCTCCGGCTCTTTCTCTCGGCTAGTGGTGGCCATGGTCTTGTTTCTCGCCGTACGTTTCTTCTCCCCAGCCCTTTGCCTACCCAGGACACCGGCCTCCTTATCTACAAAAGCAGCGACATCAGTATTTCTAGAGCAACGACAGTATTAGCTGTATATCGAAAACACGTTGTGATGAGGACATGCAAGTAATCCAAGTTTGGATGATTGCCATCACGTCCGTCGTAATATATAGCACGCCAATCTCGGCGGCAGAAACAACGAGACGTTCAAAGAATTCTGAGGGCCCTCTGGCAATTATAATTTGATTATAATGTACCTTCTCAATCGTGCGACTTTATTATAATACGTTGTCTCCCTTATGATAGTCTTATGATAGCTTGTAATTGTTGGTAAGTCTTATGATATTTATAATTACAAGCAACGTGCTTCTAATGTGCTTTTAAGACCTTAATAATGCCTTGAAATTACCTTACAATCTTAATTATAAGCCGGTTCGATTATAAGGTGCTCCGGGATTTTGCGACACTGTATTAGACGATGGCCGATTGAGATTCGGATATACGGCCGGGCTTCAAGTTGAACGGCTTGAAGCCGCCACACTGGCACCACCGCTACACATCATTCATATTGTTGCACATTGGTGATTCTTCGGATCACACGGCGGAAAATCGCGTACCCGGGTGACTATCACTTTACACCTTACCAACCGTCACAATCCCCACGTTGGAATGTCCACAGCACTGTAGGGTTGATCGGGCTATCCGTGTTAGTGCGGGTTCCAGCGTGCATCGGCATCGCCGGCACAAGATTAAGACGTCTTGCTACTCGTGCAATACTCGTGCAAGATCCCTGAAACACGTTTGGAGAGCAGGGTCTTCCTTCTAGTTGCAATACCCGTGGCACTAATATACAGTGGTAGAGTCCTTCAAGTTCCTACCGCCTCGTACCCTCCTCATCCGCACTTGCGCGTGGCCTTGTGGTATTGCACATAACGCCTCCTCTTGAGATGACCCAGTCATGCAACACTCGCATGCACCTACTGAAGGCACAAACAAACTCGGCGTTGAGTTATCCACGTGGAGAGAAATATCACGGGAAAATGTCAGTCCCATCTTGCTGTGAGCCAGATTTTCCTCTACTGTGGCGAGTAGGTGTCGGGAATTAAGGGGAACACGGAGGACCTGAGGACTCACGCCAGAATAGGGACCAGTGCCACCTGTCCAACAAGACGAGGGAACGTGAATAAGCACCACCAGTACTACCAACAGCTGCAGGAAGCCCCATTCTCCATTCCTTGCGCCTGCAGATGAGAACACCAGGCCAGTCCATCATAGTGAAAGTAATAGTTTATATTACATGTGCGTTTCTTGAAGATTGTACAGGTGCCGTGAAACACGAGGGGCAACGCAGGTCCCGCGAGAAGTGGGGTGCTTGAGCGAGCTATAGTTCTAGGGTGCAATTCCGTAGAAGAGAGGGAAGGGCGGCATGTTGATGCGAGGAAGCCGAGCGGAGCCGCGATCATAGGCGTATCAATATGCATGCTCAGCCATCAGGCCTTCAGGAACCCCCTCTGTTTTAATTTGAGCTGATTACGAATACTATAATTTATGTGTAGACTGGTCGCTGAGTGTGAGTTTGTGAAGCTTGTGAAGAGGAAATGGGAACTGTAGACGCCACAATGGAACGGACACGGGCAGCAGGCAAGACTTCTGATGGTATTAACAGAGAATGGGGGGCAGGGCCGTGGAAAGAGAAACATCGAAGCGATAGCATAACAGTGGCAATAATTGAATGAGCCGGGACGACAAATTTTAGGGTTTCAATCCACATAGATGAGAGCGCTATATCACAACGCACTGGCAGGCCAGGTGTCCTAGTGGTGAGACATGTCTGACTCCAGAATATCTAAGTTACTGGGAAAGTACATGAGAAGTAGCTCAGCACGATGGTCGTGAGTGTCGTCTCCGAGAGGTTGGAAATTGTGTGGAATCACAATAGGGTATGAAAGACCGAGATGAAAAAACGGTCGAAAATCTCCAAATATCGGTGACAGCAGCGGGTAATCCGTAAGGCGCTTTCGAGTCACAGTTCGGTGGGTACACTATCACACCTGAGAGTATTACACTTGGATAAGCACCCGACCTGCTCGAAAAGGATCGTCCAAAACGTCCAAGGAGCCTTTCTCCTTAGTCGATTGGTCTGGAAAGCTTCTAAGAAGTACGTATGAACCCATTTTTGGTTCACAAGAAATGTGCAGGTTCGAAAATGTTCATTCGCCTGGAAGCCTGAGAGCGGGAAGGGCAGACTACAGTAATATACGGCAGCCCGTCTCGGCATCCTGGCCTTAACGCCTGTCTCCGCCCCAATCTATATGAATAGACGTTCCGATTCATTGCCTGTGTGCCATATTTGGCGAAGCCGTTCCCACCTTGGCTCGATGTGCTCGTAGGCATTTATCGATTTCCACCCTCTGAGGAATTGTTTTCACATGCGGTTCAACTTACGTGACGGATTATGAGGGGTATGGAAGCCCCAAGGGCAACCCCTACAGCTCGCACTACGGTCATGTGGCATCGTATACCCCGCTGTCTAGCGCACCTTCCCTCTCCAACGATCCTGGTGGTTGTTCCAGTTTAGGCTTGTTCATCGTCTCCACTTGACCATCCTCCTCCGCAGGCAATTATTTCGACCGTCCCTCTAGCCGAACGGGAGCTTGCGCGTTGGTGACTGTCGAACGCAGATCGTGGAGCAACAACACTTGATCCTTGGGAATGCCCCAGCCAGTGTATGGGCCCTCTGACGAATTCTAGATAGCTTTTGATAAAGTCCCAATAATGAGGGCTGCAACAGTAGTTGAAAACTGACAGGTCTCCCACATTGTTGTAGACCAAGAGAAGTGATAACGGCACCTGATATAAACATGAGGACGCCGTGTGTCACTGTCTCCCTTCCAACTCTCGGCGTTTTCCTTTTCTTGCCTCCCGGCTTCAGCAAGATATATGTTCCAGAAGGATCTCCGAGGCTCTCGCCTGACACTTACAATAGGAGAAGACACGTCAAATGTGGAATAGTACGGTGCGTTGAATGTACACACTCAGGTTGCGTTGAGCTTCGGTATTATCCGTTGATGGAGGCTCGGCACGGAAGCCGGAACAAATTGACTCGAGTGCCTTCGCGAAGCACATTTCTAGGGCGAGAAGAGGCCATTCCCGAGAGTCGGAAACTCGGAAAACGTGATCGCAAAGAAAATGCCACAAGCTCGATGGAACAGGGAACCAGAGATTTATACACAAGCAGACAGCCAAACCAGGTATAATTCGGGTTCTTCCATGATACTTGGCCTGTCGATCACCCGTCCAGTGGCGCGTTCGCCGCATATGATGAAAGGGCCATGCTCTGTACGACACGCGGGCTCTGTACGAACCCGACGGACGCATGCCGGATTCTCCGAGGACAAAGCGTCAAAATTCGTCACCATTGCAAGGATCATCGTGCCGACAGAGCCCAGAAAAAACTGACTTCTTCATTTTCCAAGGAAAGTAGAGGTCAAGAGTCTTATGGCCAACGCCTTCTCTCCTTGAAGTGCGCTCTGGTGTTGGCTAAGTCACGGTGTTGGTCCATGCACTGTCCATGCTCACGGCATGCGCGGCCCGGTATCCTCCATCATAATGGCACATCGGCACCAAGATCGGCACGATAAAGTTGCTATCGCGCACTTCGGCGCAGGTTCGGCACTGCTCACTTCCACCGAAGACGGATATCGTGTCACAAAAGATGTCTGCGCTGTTCGTATATCTTCCTTTTTGAGCGTGGTGCCCTTGTGTCATGTGCCACTGCATAGGAAAATCCACCGACGACTTGTACTGACGACTTCTAGCTTCCATCATATATGTCATTGAAGATTCGGACGGAAGGGGTCCTACTACAACCTTGGGATTGTTCAATTACTGCTTGCTGACGCCTCGTGCTGCGATGGCAGATTCATGGTATGCCATTTGTGGCAACTCCAGATCGGTCGGCAGGCTAGGTGGCACCAAGCCGCACGCACCCTAGTTTTCTTCTTTGCATTGGCCTCGTACGGCATTATGTGATATATTTATTCAAGAAGCTTAGTGTTCCAAGTTATGTTCGGAGGAGTCCGAGATGAGCATAGGGATTTACCTGCAGTGATTTATACCCGATCTCTGGTCCTCTGGGAGCCACCAAAGTAACCAAACCCCGTTCTCCCCATGTCACTTCCCACGCTTGAAGCACATCCTATCCCAGAGGTCACTCTTCAAGAGATCCAGAAAGGGGGGATTGCCTCTGTTTCAGCTACACCTGTTACCGCACCGAGCTGTGACGAGACAGTTGCAACTCGACGAGAGTTGTGGAGCTACTATTGTTTGTTTCGTTACCTTTTTTATTCTCCAAATATCGTTCATAGCTCCTTTGCAGTATATCACATTGGGAATAACGTACGTTTCCTTAGTTCTGTTCGTTATCCAGAGCACAATATCCCAGGGCTAAATGTTCAACGCGTGTGTCTCATACGCAGGGACTCGGACCCCAGAGTGAGTATCACACAACGTCTTGGTTGTTCTTAACTAAACGGAGTCATTGCGTGGTAGCCTACTCTTTGACTCTCTTTCAAGGACTCGCCACCGCTGCTGGGTATGATCCCGTCCGTGGTCCAGGCTCGTCTTGTCTGGACCGGGAAGCGTCCCAGAAGTGTGTCCTGCCCTGGGGAAGCGGGACTAAGGCGGTGAGCTCCATTGTCTTAGTTGCAAATGGAGTGAGCTTTGCGGTATGTCAACATATATATTGCGCATTCACGATGACCTATCTCTCATTATCAAATCCTTGCCTCAGGTCATGGCTTTAGTCTTCACGGCCATTGGACCAGCTGCTGACTATAGGATGTTTGGTAGGTGGCTACTACTTAGTTCCACCGTTATATGCTGGGCCTCCCAAATTGCAAGCATAAGTTTGACATGTGAGCCACGACAGTCGAGGCGTCAGGTGTGTTCTAAATTCCGTGACAACTAGCACCGAGCCGTTGGGGTGCTGCAATGGCATTGTACATGGTCGGCTTCATTTCATGTGGCATCACCATCGCATTCATAGCAGCACCATTCCCGCAACTGGCTCGCAATACACCATACTCGCGTGAGCTCAGGAAGCGCCATGAGCGGGGAGAGTTGTCCGTGGAAGCCTACGAGAAGGAGGAAAGCCTTGAAAAGAGCAAGATCAGTAGTATCAGCATGGTGCGTTCGCTGACTTGGTATCCTATCACCAATGACACGATCCGGTAGTCTTGTCTTTTTATTGGTCAAGTGATTGCATTGTTACTCAATTTGTCACTGCTGCTCCCCCTGAGCGACAATCCGAGAGTCGATAATTATGTCATCGTCTTGTGAGGTCTCATATTACCGTATATCGTTCGGAGCTGGACTTGACGGTGCCTTTTCCATACAGGACAACCGGATATTCGATTCTGTTTGGTATTTGGTGGTGCACGTACTCTAGAACTTTCGATGTTTTTCCTAGAATACTGACAAGTGGGCAACCAGTTATATTCCAACAGCCTCGACCAGGGCTAAAGCTTCCAAAAGGCGAGAGCCATTTCATGATAGGCTGGAAGCAGGTCTGCGACATTTTTTCTTTTGGTTCATTACCTTAGCTCGGCTAACTCCAAATTAGTTCTTCATCGCTTTGAAGCAGTGCAATAAATTACCACACACATTCATTTATCTATTCTCTATCTTTCTCCTCTCAGACGTTGGTACCTCCGTTATAGCTCACCAGGATAGTGCTAACTTGATAACGGATCCAGGGTTTGCGTACAGCCAGCACACTGGTGTCTATTTGTCAAAACAAACAATTCAAATTCTCATTTCTGCACAGTACATATCTTAACCTCGTGCAGGTGGTCACCTCAGCAGCGAGCGTCGTTGTCTTTTGGTACATACAACGGCACTGGAAGATCGACATTAAGACGATGGTACGACCGACACAATCATTCTGTGCTCACTCATAGATCAGGGAGTTTAGTTCCTCACGGTGTGCATCTTGGAAACCCTGATCCCGGTTTGGGGAATGGTAGGCATCTGGACAGATAAGATTGGGTAAGATCTGAACAACACTTTCATTTTCTCGTTGAGCGACGATGTATGTGTGCCCTGCAGGTTTCACAATGCTTGGGAGTTCTGGGCGTACAACTTCGTGTATGGACTCGTCATAGGACCACGCTACGCTACCTCACAAACGATGATGGGTGAACTCTCGCCCCCCGGGTTCGAGTATATGGTGCGTGTAGGCTGCAGTGCCTTCTTCTCGGTCACAAGCGCCGTCCGCTAAAAATAGAAAACCACAGTTTTTCGGGTTTTTTGGACTCTGGGATCGCTCCACGGCAGCAATGATCGGATCGAATGTGATCCAGGCGGTAGTCGACAAGAATGGAAGCATATGGAAAGCCTTCCCAGTCCTGTTCGCTCTCAGCGCTGTTGGGTGTCTCGTGACCGGGTTTGGCGTAAACGTGCCGAAAGGGCGGTACGCGGCAGCGCAGTGGGCCGCGGAACAGAGAGGGACGGACACCTGCGCGACGTTTTCGGACGAAATGGATAGTGGATCCTCGGAGGCCGAGGGCAAGAGTGGAGTGAAGATCTAGTCAATGGATGACGAACGGGGCGCCTGGATGATCGGCTCATCCTTTTTACTCGTCAGTAATGAATCCTGAGGTTGAAGCGCTGAAGGGTAAAGTATGATGACGTCTATGTTTCATTGATTCGCGATATTATTTTTTGGTTTCAAAGTCGTGAGCAGAGGAAGTGTACGAATTTACTTACGATTACGCATCTACTAGTGTAAATATAGTATGCGCTTTCTTCAAGTCTGCCCTGTCCCATTTCAATTGAAATGTTGATGTCGGCGCCCTCTTTCTCCCTCATTTTTGAATCCATTTTTATTCAGGGAAACAAACCGCGCACTAAGTCCATGGTGTAAAGGTCGGGTGATGGGGAGTCGGCTATATGTTGCCAGTCAGGTGATGAGTCCGAGAGAGAGAGCGAGAAGCTTGGCGAGAAGTCGAAATGGTAGAAACCGAGAACGATGAACAAAGGCGAATCGGGGTCCACTCCGAAGAGACGGAGACGGAGAGGAAGCGAACAACTGGATAATCGTTCGTAAGATCATTCGAGTACATAGAGTTGTATTATTTATACAAGTTATCCAAGAAGTTATCTAAATTTAATGAGGAAACACAAGGTCATTTCCCTCTGATATGTATCCCGGAAATATAAATATGATCCAAAAAAAAAAGAATTGACATTTCCCCCCGCTGTGACAACGGCTATACAATACGTACAATGTAAAATATACCTAGTGGAATGGGTATGGAAGCGTGAGTTGCAAATGATGAGAGGATCATGTCCACCGGAAACGTGTGGTAAATTATGGGAATGGCGCCGAACATGATGGTACAACGAAAACTTGTCCCACTTACGTATGAACTGAGACATCACCAACACCGCCACCTGGTGCCGCTCCAATCCGCACCTGGTTCTCGCGCGATTACTGTGACACATGAGAGTTATTACTTCATGACCCCTTGTGCGGCATGAGGTTCAGGAAACACAATCCCCCCTTGTGCATGCGATGGGCCCGGTGGCGGCCTATTCAATACCTGCTGGGGTTTATCTTGTGGAAGTATATTAGATACCTGTTGTAGCTCGTCTCTGAGCCAGTCAGGAGCCCCGGAATATATCATGTGGAATTGTGTAACCTGATTCATAGGTGGCCGCAGGTCGCTCCTGGAAAGAAGGGGGTGAGAGAGGATGCGGAGCGTCTTTTTAAACACGTCCAGCACATTCGGTGGCATTACGTATTCAGCGACCGTCATGAGGGAATTGATGATCGCGAGTTCGATGGCATCATGCTCGACAAGCCAAGAATTCACCTCGTGGCTCTCGGCGCGAAGGATTGCTGATAAGCACACAAGTCTCTCGTCGCGGGCATCAACACGGTGCGGGCCAATGTCGACAGAAAGCTTTGTTGCGACCAACGCCCCGAAACAGCATCCTATGACACGCGCGGCAAGGTCCCGTTCCATCTGAATTTGATGAGTCATCTCGGGATCGGCGAAAGCGAAGCAGACGTAGGAGGGTAAGGGATCCGAGTTCTGCGGGTGAGTGTATGCCCTCACGCAGTACCACAGGGTCTCCAGACACACTCGCAGACGACTCCTGCGCTTGTCTTCTGCGAGGGATGAAGTGCCTGGTATGCACGTCTTGATAAGATCGTAGAGACGGGATCCAAGGATGGGGTCGGTCATGTCCTGGTCAGACATCAGGGGAAGGATTGCGGAGGTCGGATCTGGGACGGCTTTGGAGTCGAAGAATCCTGGTACGCGTGCAACAAAGTCCTCAATCTCCGTATCTTCATCGAGAACTGTAAGTGTCCATTCAAGTGCATCCTTATCCACAGATGGCGGGGCGTCAGTAGCACTGAGCTCGACCCTCTTTCGTGGGCCATCCATAAGCCATTTCTGGCGGATCGTGATCTTCTCGTCGAGCGCATCCTTCCATTTGATAGGTCCAGAAGTCCTCGCCATTTGGTAGTGAGTCCACCACCCCCATAAGGTAACCAAAGGTTTATGAAATAGACCCACAACACCTCGAATGGTCCAAAGGATTTCGAGCACAGAAAATTGGTATAAAAGCCATGTGATCCCAGACAGTGGTGTGCGATACGGGCAATTGTGGTATAGATTCGGTAAAATCGTCAAGATCGCATACGCGGCAGCGAAAAGAGCGATTGAGACGAGGATGACGTATGCGACGGTCGTATTGATGGGGAAAAGAAACTCGATGAGACCCGCGAAGAAGAGGAAGACCGATAGGTGTAGGAGTATGGGCATCGCCAGGATGGCTTGGGTCATATTGAATCTTGTTATGCCATCAAAGATATACGCTCGCAAACGAGCACGTTTGTGAGGTGCACCGCGGCGATGCGCGAGTTCCTGATATCGTCGGGCCCATTGTTGCATCAATGTTGCCCAAAGCGCGCAAGTCAAACTGAAGACCAAACTGAGGAACCATAATACGTTGATCCTGACGGCGGAAGCTGTTGGCTTGAACGGCTGACTGCTCTGCACCGCAACGTTCGTGAGGGCCCCGTTAGAGATGTTTGCAAGTTGTTGAGATATTTGGGTAAGGAGGACATTGGTCGTATCGCCGGAATCAGGAGATAGTTGCTTGTAGCTTTCGATGATGAAGGCAGCGACGGTGGCCGAGAACAGACCAGTCTTCGGCATGTACATTAGATGGAGTAGACACAGGAGATGGAAGGGTAAACACTCACAAACACGAGGATTCCTTCTGCCTCCCCCTTCCAACTCTCGGTTATCACTTTATCATGTTCCTCAGCCTCAGTGAGGTACATCGTCCACAGCCTTCCAGAAGAATCTCCGTAGTTCTCGCCTAGTACACGAATGAGAATGCGTCCTGTGAAACGGCGACCCAACTTACCTCGGTGAGCGTCTGTGTCGCGGTTATCCACACCGTGAGGTTGCTGTGCGGCAGTGTCCCCAGGGCGATGGGTAGTATCTCCGGTCTGATGACCCTCGGGAAGAGTTGGTTGATTTCTCGGAGAAATTTCATGCCGAGGCTCAGTAAGAGAGGGAGGGAGAGGTGGAACATGGATAGACACATGATCCCTCACGGTGCCCGATGAAGCCATTTCTGGGGGTCAAAGGATGTGATGAGGGCTACTACGGAGAGAGGGTCAGTTGACCACACGCCAAACTTCGAGAGGACATTTATAAGATGGACACTGTCGCCTATACCTCCGGCCATCGAATAAATTAGGTATTATTGATCTGCATTCGGAGCTGCATCATCCGTAAACCTATCACGAAACTCCGTTGCCAATAGTCACAGTGATAGAAAGCGATTTCACGATTCTTGCGCTTCTGTATAAGAAGAATCTCTCGCGTTGAGTATCACAATGCCCGCAACCCTCGCAAAACACTCCCGCGCTTATCTGCAGGCCTCCCAGTATAACAGGCCAGAGTGCGGAGTTCATTAACGATCTTGACGTACCTTAATTACTCGCTACTATGAGGGGTGGAGTTGGCGTTTCGATACACAACGTTTTCGAAACGTGCACATTCAAATGAAAGCAGACGTAGAATGCGCACTGCAGACCATCGAATTTTCCAATGTCACCGTGACGGTACAGTATAGTTGCCAGTGAGCCAGCAGCAAGCGTCGCAAGCAACACCAAATACAGCAAACTCGAGTGTCACGAGGGCAGAGTCACGATTGTGACGAACTGTCAATGGTTGCAGAATACCGTATCAATTGTGAGCGCGGAGTGTCCATCGAGCTAGACTTGGTGCTACTGAAGAGCAGGTTGTAATGAAGCAATGGTCAACTCATATGATGGAAGTGTGACTAATATGATTGGTAGACGAGGCATGAAAGCTTGAAACAAGGGGGTCGCGGGATTTTAAGCGCCCATACCCCGGTTAGGGGGATAGGGGGGGTATAGCGGACCCTTAGCAGATTTTTATTTACCAGCGCCTATAGGGCGCTAACTCTACTCTAGCCAAATCTAGCGAATGTGAAGAACAATTTATACATTAATCTATTCCTACTAGTACTCATGACTGCATGGGTGAGAAGAGTGCATTAAGTGGTGATGGAATCGGTAAATGGGACAGTTAACAGACCATGAAAGAGATTGTTTGAAGAGGAAATGGTCTTGCAACACGTGCAAGATTTGGCGGTGTCTGAAGCATTGCCAGGTGTTGTGCGGGCTTCCGCGGGGCACGATCTGTCGTATATGGACCCACAGAGATCAGGTACGCCTCATTTTACAAGGGCTAGGGCCGCATGCAAGTGCGGAGAGGTCAGGAATGGAAATGGTGGGCTACAGAGCCCATGGAATGAGGGTGGTCGCAAATGGTCGCGCACGCTTCTGCATGGTGCGAAACCTCACAGAGGTAACCGCCAGAGTTGGGAACGTGTTGGGTTCAAATCTCTAAGGCCGCGTACAATTGGGGCACGTTGGGGAACACAAGAGATTAGGCTCACTGCACTCAAAAGTCCAAAATCTAAAGGAAAAAGTCTACTATTGTCTGTGAGAGAGAAAAGGAGTAGTTGATGGGGGTGGAGAGAAGAGAGCGTCAAAATGAGGCAAGACTCCAGATCGCACTGAAGATGGAGAGCCTGAGGACGGGCTGGGAGAGTTGGGGCCGGACAGCAAAAGGTAGCAGTGAATTACCAAGCCGATTGCTGTATTTAGTAGGTGCGAGAATGTAATACCATATTCGGATAGGCGCTCGCTTATGTAAATACCTACCCCCCTTTCCCCATCGGCCTTATGAGATTTTTGTACCCCCTATATCTAACTACACTTCCGCGACCCCCTTGGCTTGAAACGGGCCTGCCACATTTTTACTCCCTTTCGCTCTCTGACCTCTTCTCCGGTGAGGTTCATCCCCATATCCTCCTCACCTGGTCCAATTAACCCGTTCGATCCCGCGAATGAGCCTCTCTCCTCAACTCCCCCGTTACTAATGGGCCCCAAATGTGGTAACTCACTTCAACCTTTTTCGGCTTGGGTTTTATTTACATATGGGTCTTCCCTTACATTTTCCCGCCTCTGGCTTACGCGTCTACCTCTGGGAGGTGCCCCCAGCCTCGTACTCACTCCTTGTTTCTCAGATGCACGTGCTTTGCTCGTTCAACTCTATTCAGTAGCTACAGCTACGCCCGGTCTTGTGTTGTACTAACATGCAGTCCTGGTGTAAAAAATATGGGGGTTTTCTTTTCTTTCTTTTTTTTTTTCAAAAAGAAAAAAGAAAAAAGAAAAAAGGGGGGCCTTCCACTTACCGCTGTTGCACACATTCAAAATATTGCTTTCTTGACAAGTACAGATAATATTTTGGATCACAGGCCCCCTGAATACACGACGGAACATCGCGTGTGATATTACCTTACTAGCGGTCACCATCAATTGAAGGCGGCTTTTAGGCCGACCATCTAGCTCCATCGGGTGTAGGGTTGATCGGACCGTCCACATCATGTAAAGTGGTATTTAGCTCGGCATCGGCATCACCAGCACGATATTAGGATGCCTTGCTGCTTGCGCACAATTCCTGAAACCATGTTTGGTGAGCAGGGTCTACCCTGTTGTGAAAAGACCCGCTGTCCTTACCCAAGTGTCGCACTTGGAGATCAGAGATCCGTGCCCATCGTGATCAAGCTACAGACGGACAGGAGTATATCTGATTTATCTACAACAGCGTCTCGGCATCAACAGCTTCTTCCCTACACTACCCCTACACCACCCCCTCGCGCCCTCCTCGATGCTGCTATTACCCGTACTTCCGCGCGGCCCTTATAAATAACGGCGCGCTCGTACGTAAATGTCCAAGATAACTTAGTCGTGTAAACTCGTGCACGCACCTACCGAATGCAGGAACCCGGCATCGAGGGATCCGCGCAGAGAGAAACATTATGGGATTCACTTGGGAAATGTCAGTGTCATCTCGCTATGTGTCGAGTATTCCTCCGTTGCGAGCGAGACAAATATGGGAGTAAACAAGGGAGAACGCGGAGGACCTGAGTACTCACCGCGTGGGTATGTTTGACCTCGATGATGGAGAAGGTATCCCAGAACAGGGACCAGTGCCGTCGTTTCCAACGAGACGAGGGAAGGTATGACAGGAATCCGCATGGCCAGTACCGGCGGTTGCAAGAAGTTCCGGCCCTTGTGCCTGCAGGTAAGAAGGTTGCTCCAGTCATGGTGGGAGAAGCAGCTCAGATAGCGCGTTGCGTGAATGCCGGATGAGTGCCGTGCAGCACGAAGGGCAACGCAGGTCCCACGAGAAGTGGGAGTGCCTGAACGGGGTATAGTTCTAGGGTGCGGTTCGGTAGAAAAGGACGACGCATTGTCGAGAGGAAGCTGAGCGGAGCCGCGGGTATAGCCGTGCCAACGTGCACGCTTATCAGGAAAGCCTCCTGTGTTCATTTGAGCTGAGTACGAATGATTAATGGGGTTTATACGGTAGGTTTCTCGTGATGGCCATTCGCTGAGTGTGAGTCTGCGAATCTTGTGAAGAGTAGAAAGGAAGCGTACGCAGTAGAACGGTGTTATTGATGAACACGCGAGGCAGGGAAGACTTCTGACGGTGTTACCAGAGATGGTGTGCCAGGGAAAGAGAAACGCCGAAGCGATAGGACTGGCAACACGAATCGAACAGACCAGGACGACGAACCCCAAAAACTTTGGAAGCCTCGATACACATAACAGTACCCTATCACATGTCACAACGCAGGCATGGGGCATGTGGGAAGGAACAGATACACCCCAAGGACCGTGTCTGTCAGTGGGTATACCGTAACAACAACCTAAGATCAAGCGCCCGACCCGAAGGAAAGAATCACCCAAGATGTTAAAAGTTCAATTCTCCCTAAGTCAATCTGGGGAGCTTCTGGAAAGCGCGCGTGAGTCGATCTTCAGTTCACAAGTAAATGAGCGGGTTCAAGACCATTAGCCTGAGTAAGACCATTAGCCTGGGTAGACGGATGTGCGCATAATTGACGGAATGGAAGTGCACATTGCGAACATCCTTTTTCTGCGGCCTCGAGTGCCAGTGGAGGCTGGCCAGGATAGTGGGGAGGAAATACTATACTTTGTCATAACTAAGACCGGCCCGGCCTAGGGCCTAGAGGCTCGTGGATCTATTTCGGTGTGCCGGGGCCGGGGGGCCCCCGGGAAACCGCCAATGCCAAATTAGGTGAGGATGTTCCTCAGACGCACTCACTGCCCTCATGATGAACATTAGGCATTTATCGAATCCCTGAAGAATTTTTTCGACACGCGGTACGAGTATGTCACAGATCAATAGGGGTATAGCAGCCCTACAGCCCTACAGTCAGTCATGTGACACCATACACTAGTGTACCTTCCTTCCGCGCCAACTCCTCGCCCAATTGCTGCGGAACGCCAGTGTTTACCGACGATTCCGGTAACTGCTCCGGTTTAGGCATGTCCGTCGTGCCCTCTTGACCACACAACTTCTCAGGCGACTTCCCTCACTCTTAGCCAAACGAGAGCTTGCGCGTTGACGAAGTCGTGGAACAACGGCACTTGATCAACGGGGAGGTCCCATAAGCGTATGGACCACCCCGAACGAGGTGATATCGAGTGCTTGTTAAAACCATCCCCAGGATGTCTCCCGGCACTTTCTCCCTCATCAAAATCTGAATCTCGTACATGGGCTCGACGGCGCCCCCGTGCTGGCCGAGCGAAATCAGCACCTTGCGACGGCGGCCAAATATCGTCGATAGGCACTGGCATACCAGCTCGGCACCGTTCACGCAAACACCATGATCCGGGCGCGGATTGATGCCGCCGGCCGCCTTCCTCACGACCGAAGCCTCAAAGTAGTATTTTATTATACGTACGGCAAGGTCGGTCTGAATCCTGTGAGTCATCTCTTGACCAGCAAGAACAACGCAGACGTGAGGCGGTGATGGCATTAATATCACAAAGCCAGAGGCTCTTTAGATACACGCAAGGACACACGCGCGGTTACTGGTCACGCGTCAGTTCTGGGTGTACAACCTTGTGTATCAGACGATGATGAGCGAGCTCTCCTCTCCTGAGTTTGAGTATATGGTGCGAATAGCTCGTTTATCTTCCTCTCTGTCACGAACGCCATTCGCTTAAAAACGAAAATTAACAGTTCTTTGGCCTATTTGAACTGTGGGATCGTTGCGCGCGGGCAAAGATTGGATCGAATGTGATCCAGGCAGTAGTAGACAAGAATGGAAAGCACCCGGAAGGCCTTCCCAGTCTTGTTCGTTCTCAGCACTCTTGGGTGTCTCGTGGCTGGGCTCGGCGTCAACGTGCTGAAATACGCAGCAGCTCAGTGGGCCGCGGAGCAGCGAGGGACGAGCGCCTGCATGATGTCTTCAGACGAAATGGATAGCGGATCCTCTAAGAGCGAGGGCAAGAGCGAAAAGAAGATCTAGTCTGTGGGTGAAGGAATAGGGCGCGTGGATGATTAGCCCATCCTGTCGGTTTTGAATCCAGGGTAAAGCCTGATGAACTAATTATGTTTTGCGAAGTTTTTTTTGTTTTTGTTTTTGGTTTCGGAGCCGTGAGTCGAGGATTTGTACGCACTGGAATTTGCGTCTACGCATACCTGTGGATAGAATATACGCGTTTCATTCAAGTTGGTCCGCTCTTTTATGGTTGAACCGTACTATCCACCGTCAGCCTACGCGACTCGTGGGCCAAGTCTTGATGAACTACGTGACACAAGAAACTATACGTCTACTCCCCAGCGTTGCGACGTTCCCGATCCCATCCTACTTTGGAAACTATGTTTGGTAACGGTCCGTCACGAACGGGTGAGGCCTATCTACCTCCTGTCCGCATTAATATCATGACACTCTCGTGGGTGATACCTAGCCCAGGATCGTGTTAAATCGGAGGTAATTTTTTTATGATAGCAGGGCAAGGTACATGGCATAATCCGGTATAATCAGTGCTGTATGTATTAATGTAAACCAGGCGAAGAATCGGAGAGTACGTACAGAGCAAGGCTGATGGCAGAAGGACTGATCCCGACCAACAAGCGAAGTCAAAGTTACAGTATGACTAGCCGGGCGGGTACGGAAGCGGGATTAGTAGACGAGGTAAAACGGCCTGTCCACCTCGAGAAATATGTGTGGTAAATTACAGGGAATGGCGCTGCGTCGCAGTCGCTCATGGAATATGGTGGTTCGATTGAATCCCGCCTCACTAATGTCTAAAACATGTCATCGCAATAGCGCTATCTGGTACTTCTTCGATCGGCGTCTGGTTCTGGCCCGGTTGCTGCGGTACATGAGGTTTATCAGTCCATGGCTCCTGTGGGAGTTGTGGTTCAGGAAACGCCACGGTCACTGGCGGCAGCTTCTCCGATATCCGCTTCAGCTCGTCTTTGAGCCAGTTGGGAGCCGCGGAATAAATCTCGTGAAAATGATTGATTTGATCTTGCGGCAGGTTGGCGTGATCCACTGTTAGAAGGGTCTGAGAGAGGACGCGGAGCGTTTGTTTGAGTATATCCAGGACATCCGGAGGGATTTTGTCAGCATCCAATGAGCCAGCCTCGGCAGATATGAGGGAAATGATGCTCGCAAGTTCGATGGCGCCAGGCTGGCGAAGGAAAGACATCACCTCGCTACTGACTGTGCCAAGGATGACAGCCAGGCACGCAAGTTCCCCCTCATTGACTTGAATACCCCGAGTATCGCGCGAGTGGATGTCGATAGAAAGTTTCTTCGTGACCAACGCCCAAAAACAACGTCCTATGACACGCGCAGCGAGGTCCTTTTCCGCCTGAATTCGATGAATCATCTCGGGATCGGCGAAAACGATGCGGATATAGGGGGGTAGTGGTTCCGACTCCTTTAGCTGATTGTACGCCCTCCCGCAATACCACAGGCTCTTCAGACACACCCGCAAACGTCTCCTTCGCTTTTCTTCAGTGAGAGGTGAAGTACCTGGGATACACGTCTTGAGGAGATCACGGAGACGGGATCCAAGGATGGGATCGGTCATGGTCGTTGAGCCGGGCTGGTTAGCCATAAGGGGAAGGATTGCCGAGGTCGGATCCGGGACGGCTTTGGAGTCGAAGAATCCTGGTACGCGTTCGGCAAAGTCCTCAATCTCCTTGTCTTCATCGAGGGCTGTAAGTGTCCATTCAAGTGCATCCTTGTCCACAGTTGACGGGGCGTCAGTAGCACTAAGCTCAACACTTTTCCGTAGGCCGTTCTCAAGCCATTTACGACGCATCTTGACCTGCTCTTCAAGTGTGGACCTCCATTTGGTGGGACCAGAATGTTCCGTCACCTGCCCGCGAGCCCAATACCATAGGGACAACAAAGGTTCATGAAATGGTCCCTCGATACCTAGGATGGCCAGAAAGATTCCCAGTACGGAAAATTGGGATAAACGCCACGTGATTCCGGACAATGGTGTGCGATACGGGCAATTAAGGCGTAGGTTGGGTAAGATCGTCAAAATTGCGTACACAACAGCAAACAGAGCGATCCAGCTGAGAGTGAAGTATGCGACGGTCGTGTTGATGGGAAAAAGAAAGTCGACGAGACCCGCGAAGAAGAGGAAGACCGATAAGTGTAAGAGCGCGGGCATTGCCTCGATGGCGCGGGTCATTTTGAATCCTTTTATGCCATAGAAGATGTACGCTCGCGTACGAGCACGCTTGTGAGGTGCACCGCGGCGCCGAGCGAGTTCTTGATATCGTCGAGCCCACTGCTGCATCAATGTCGCTGAAAGCGCGCAAGTTATACTGAGGACCAAACTGAGGAACCACATCACGTTGACCCTAACGGCGGAAGCCGTTGGCTTGAAAGGCTGACTATTTTGCGCTGCAACGCTTGCGAGAGGTATCCCGTTGGAGGCATTGACAAGTTGTTGAGATATTTGAGTAAGGAGCGCATTGGTCGTACCGCCGGAGTCGGGAGATAGCTGCTTGTAACTTTCGACAATGAAGGATGCAACAGTGGCCGAGAACAGACCAGTCTTCGACATGTGCATTAGATGGAGTAAATACAGAAAAGAGAGATGGGCACTCACAAACACGAGGATCCCCTCTGTATCTACCTTCCAGTTCTCGGTTATTTCTTTGTCCTCCTTCTCAGCCTCAGTGAGGTACATCGTCCACAACCTTCCAGATGAGTCTCCGTAGTTCTCGGCTGGTAATCGGATCGCGGATGAGAATACAGTTTGTAAAACAGCAAACTGACATACCTCGTTGAGCGTTTTTGTCACGGTTATCCGAGTCCGCGGGTTGCTGTGCAGAAGCGCCCCCACGGTGATTGTTAGTAGCTCCGGTCTGAGGATCAGTGGGATCAGTAGACTGAATGCCTTGAGGTTGAGTAATTGTAGGCTGAGGCCCAGTCATAGGATGAAGTGGAACATCGATATACAAATTCATGTCGGGGGAAGTCATATCTGGGGTCAAAATATGTGACGAGGGCTACTGAGAGAGAGCTACTCGACTACACGTCAACTCGGAGAGGGATTTATAGCGTTCACACCTCCAGCAGTGGACAGATTAGGCATCATTTGTCTCCATCCGGGGCTGTATCATTCATACTGTAAGCCTGTCAACCAAAGATTGATATATGATAGGAAGCCCCTCCGTGAACAGAATCACCTACGTTGAGTGTCATAGTGCTCGCAACCACAAAATAATACAGCATTTATCGGCAGTCCTCCTAGCGTATAGCAATTTTCAAGAAGATGGAGCCTCATCACGACAGTTTTTTACAGAAAGGCGGGATTTGAATGGGTATTTCGGCGGCAGTGCCAAGATTTCAAACACTACAGTACTGGGCGTCCAAACAACGTCCAAATAAACCGCTCTTGATCCGCAATTGCTGCGAGACATGAGATCTATAAGATATTAGCCTATAGCCCTTGTGCGGCCTGAAAAAACACTCCTAGCGTGTACGATGAGCTCGGTCGAAGCCTGTCCGATATCCGCTTAACTTGTCTTTGACCTGTTTGGAGCATTTCGTGGCAGGACTGTGGGACCTGGTTGAGAGAAGACACGGCGCGTATTTTTTAACCCACCCAGGGGTTTGACAGCAGAAGACCACATGTGAATTATGCTTGACACGACAGTAAAAACCCGCGGCATCATAATATTGACAAATGGAGATAGATGCAGTAAACTAGGTTTGAACAGCACTTCATGCGGCACCAGCGCCAGCGAGCTTTCGCCGCTTGCAATTGCGCATCCTTTCCCTCAGCATCCGTCGTCATTTTCTTGTCCGCTGTCTCGGTTTACGCCCATGCGGTCCAGGCGACGAGTCAGGTAGTGGGGTATCCGCCGCCACCGTAGTAGCAGGGGTTAGGGTAGGTGGCACCTTAGTGGTGAGACTGGCTTGCGAGTGGGCGACGGGCTCGGCTCCTCCGCAGCTTCGTGGCTCGGCGTCACCTGCGCGGAGCAAATGGGACAGACGTAGGATGAGACGCAGATGCAGAACCGGAAGTTCCGGTGGCCGGTGGCGGATGCCAATACCGGTAGTGCGTTTCCCGCCTTGCCGCTCTCCACGTCGCTCTCCCTTGTGCCGGGAGGCGCCTTGACCCGCATGCGAACCCGAGCGGGCGTCCCCGTGATGGCCACGGCCGCAGTGGACTTGGTCCTGCGCTGGTCCTCGGCCTTCTTCCTCATCGCGCAACGCGGCATGCGATCTCCATGATCCAGTTGTCCTCTGTGTACCCCGAAGCATTACTGTCCTTGTCGTCGTCTTTGGCCAGGTCCCCAGGTGGCGGGCGTACCATCTTGACCCACGCGCTACCTGTACTCGAGCTTGCGCGAGCGCGAGAGCCACGCGCGGATTTTGTGACAGTTGAGCCGGAAGCGAGACAAGCATGTCGTTGGGGGGTAGTCTGCGCGGAAGCGAACAATTCACATACTCATTTCTGCAGAATACATATACTAACCTCGTACAGGGGCCACCTCAGTGACTGTCGTTGCCTTGTGGTACATACAATGGCACTAGAAGATCGACATTGGCAACTCAAGCGACGCGTCTCCATTGACTCCCCAGCTGCGATGCGCCGTGCGGAGGCATGCGTGATCGCCGATTCCCTTCGTCTGCCGGACCCTCGTTGAGCTCTGTGCAACTCCTCCCTTGCGTCCCCGAGAATGCCGCGTCAAACCGAATGCATCTGCAACCACGGTGTCCTTGTTTACGAAACTCGCTCCGCGCGGAGGCCTGCCCGACCGTTTTTTCATACCTCACAGAGCCTGCCCAACACCCAAAGAAGTTCCCCATAGCGCTACGACTCCCACGTGGCATTCCATAACATACCGTCGACCCAAACAACACGCCACTGTGGGCCAACGTTTGAGCTATGTGACACAACAATCCCTGCATCTGTCCCCCAGATTACAAAGGCGATCCAGGCCCCGTGCTTTTCTGGGGAGCTATGTTCGGTATATGGTCCGTCACCGAATGGGTGAGGCCTCTAGTATCTACCTCAGCTCCATTCCCGCTAATGCCACCTATAGCTTGGTGTCGTGCCATTAAATCAAGCCCAGAATTTGAGGCACGCAGAAGAAAGCCTCTGTGAGTGATAGCATAAGGAATTGCCATTTCCCTCGGTGACAATGACTATACAATATGTACAGTGTACAGTGTGCCAGTGGGTTGCATACGGATACTATAGAAGCGCGATTTACAGACAAGATGAAAAGGCCATGTCCACGCCGGAAACGTGTGGTAAATTATGGGAATGCCCGCCTCGCTTACGTATGAACTGAGCTATCGTCAATACCGCTGTCTGGTGCCGCTCCAATCCGCACCTGGTTCCCGCGCAATTGCTGCGAAATATGAGAGTCATTACCCAATGATTCCTGTGGAGGTTCGGGAAGCGTAACCCCCCAGTCTCCCCCTTGTGCGTACGATGAGCTCGATGGAAGCCTATCTGATACCTGCTGTAGCTCGTCCTTGAGCCAGTTACGGTTGAGACTCTCGAGAGCCTTGGAATATTTCTCGTGGAATAGTTTAACCTGTTTCGGAGGTAGCAGCAGGTCGCCCTGAGTGAGAAGAGGCCGAGAGAGTATGCGGAGCGTCTGTTTGAACACGTCCAGGACATTCGACGGGATTGCGTCACTGGCCAATGAACCAACGACCGACATGAGGGAAATGATGCTTGCAAGTTCGATGGCGCCAGGCGTGCCAAGCAAAGACATCACATCGTGAATGTCGGTGCCAAGGATAGCCGACAGGCACGCAAGTCTTTCGTCGTCGGCATCAACATCGACCAATTCGATCTCAGCAGAAAGCTTCTTCGCGACCAAGGTCCCGAAACAACGTCCTATGACATGCGCAGCAAGGTCCTTCTCCGTCTGAATTCGGTGAGTCATCTCGGGACTGGCGAAAATGTCCCAAACGTAGGAGGGTAAGGGTTCCGAGTTCTGGGGGTGAGCGTACGCCCTTCCGCAGTACCACAGGGTCACAAGACACACCCGCAGACGGCTCCTGCGCTTTTCTTCGGTGAGGGGCGAAGTGCCCGGGATACAGGTCTTGAGGAGATCGTAGAGACGGGATCCAAGGATAGGGTCGGTCATGTCCTGGTCAGACATTAGGGGGAGGATCGCGGATGTCGGATCCGGGACGGCTTTGGAGTCGAAGAATCCTGGTACGCGTGCGACAAAGTCTTCAATCTCCTTATCTTCATCGAGAGCTGTAAGCGTCCATTCAAGCGCATATGCATCCACAGTTGACGGAGCACCGGTTGCACTGATCTCGACGCTCTTTCGTAGGCCGTCCATAAGCCATTTGCGATGGACCGCGACCTGATCGTTGAGCGTCGTCCTCCACTGGACTGGACCAAAAGACAGCGCTAATTGCTGGCGAGTCCAAAGCCTCCATAAGGCCACTAAAGATCCGTGAATTCGGCCTTCAATCTTTTGAATGACAAGAAGGATCCCGAGTACGGAAATCTGGGACAGACCCCATGTGATCCCGGATATTGGTGTGCGATACGGGCAATTGAGGTAGAGGTTGGGTAAAATCGTCAAAATTGCGTACGCAACAGCGAACAGAGCGATCGAGGCGAGAGTGACGTATGCGACGGTCGTATTGATGGGGAAAAGAAACTCGATGAGACCCGCGAAGAAGAGGAAGACCGATAGGTGCAGGAGGGTAGGCATTGTCAGGATGGCTCGGGTCATTTTGAATTTTCTTATACCATCGAAGATATACGCCCGCATACGAGCACGCTTGTGAGGTGCACCGCGGCGCTGCGCGAGTTCTTGATATCGTCGGGCCCATTGTTGCATCAATGTTGCCGAGAGCGCGCAAGTCAAGCTGAGGATCAAACTGAGGAACCACAACACGTTGACCCTGACGGCGGAAGCTGTTGGCTTGAACGGCGGACTGATCTGCGCTGTAATGCTCGCGAGAGGTGCTCCGTTAGAGATGTTGACAAGTTGCTGAGATATTTGAGCAAGGAGGATGTTGGTCGTATCACCGGAATCGGGAGATAGCTGCTTGTAGCTTTCGATGATGAAGGCAGCAACGGTGGCCGAGAACAGACCAGTCTTCGGCATGTACATTAGATGGAGTAAAAGCAGGAGATGAAAGGATAAGTACTCACAAACACGAGGATTCCTTCTGCCTCCCCCTTCCAACTCTCGGTTATCTCTTTATCCTGATCCTCAGCCTCGGTGAGGTACATCGACCATAGCCTTCCAGAAGAATCCCCGTAGTTCTCGCCTAGCACACGAATTAGAACGCAACTTGTGAAACAACAAACCAACGTACTCCGTTGAGCGTCTGTGTCACGGTTATCCGTCCGTTGCGGTGCGGGAGCGCTGCCACGGCGATTGGCAGTTGTTGCCTGAAACTGAGGATCTGCGGGATCCGGAGGTTGACTGCCTGGAGGAATTGCAGGTTGGCGCTCAGTCATGGGGTAAGTTTGAATATCGATATGCGCATCCGCCGTGCTGGGTGCTAGGGAAGCCATTTCTAGGAATCAATGGATGGGACGAGGGGTACCGCGGGGAGACGATCACTCAACTACATGTCAAACTTGGAGAAGACATTTATAAGATTGATACCGTCACTTACACCTCCAGCCGTCGACAGATTAGGGATTATTGGTCTCCATCCGGAGTTGCATCATCCGTAAACCTATCAAGAAACCTCGCTGCCAATAGTGATAGTAAGCGATGTTACCCGATGTTGCACTTCTGCGTGCTAGTGAACAGAATCACTCGCGTTGGTTATCACAATGTCCACAACCCTCCAAAAACAATTTCTTAACACAAGAAGCCAGAATGTGGGGTTCATCAACGATCTTGACGCACCTCGATTGTTCACCACCATGAGGGTAGAGTTGGCGTTCCGATGGACAATGTTTTCGAAACGTGCGCGTTAAAGCAGACATGAAAGCGTGGTCACTATCATAGGTGAATTCTGCTATATATAGTAGAGTCAACGTCAAGCGACACCAAATGCAAGTGTCAGCGGACTTATAACTTACGACAAGCGACGAAGAATAGTGTCACGACCCTCAATGATTATAGAATGTCGATCACTGAGTCACTGTGAGGGCGTAGTCCAGATACAAATCGAGCTAGACTTGGTGCGACTGAAGAGCGAGCGTGGCCAAGAGCGTGACCGTAATCCAGCAAGGGTCGATTGATATGATGGAAGTGTGATTGGTAGACGAGGGCCAATCGAAGATACTAGTAAGTTATACGAACTTGATCAGCTTCCGAGTCGACTCAAAGGGCCCGCCACACGCCGGCGCTGCAAACCACGGCGTCCATGATATTCCTAATGCTTCACTTTGACAAGTATAGATAATTCCTCGGATCACGGACCTCTCGAATACAGGCCGGAACATTGCGTACCGTGCCGCCCGTGTGACATTGCCTTACCAGTCGTCACCATCCGTTTGAAGGCGGCTCCTGGTCCAACATCCAGTCCCATCGGGCTGTAGGGGTGATCACATCGTGTAGGATGGGTTTCGACCATATTTGGTGAGCAGGGTTTATCCTGCTGGTAAAAGTCCCGCCGTCCATACCTAAGTGTCGCATTTAGAGATCAGACGTCGTGCCCATCACGACCGAGCTATAGATAGATATAGAATACTTATTTGTCTACAGCAGCATCTCGGCCTCACCTTCTTTCTCGCACCACCGCCTCGCACCTTCCTCGATGATATTATTACCCATACTCCCGCGTGGCCCTTGCACATAACGCCGCGCTCGTACGTAAAATCACGCGTAAAAACCCACGATGACTCGGCCATGCAAACTCGCGCACGGCGTCGAGGGATCCACGCGGAGAAAAACATCACGGCGTTAACTCATTTTACTATGTGTCAAGAATGTGGGGCAAGAATCCGCATCGCCGAGTTCCGTTCCTTGGGGATGAGAACATTGCTCCAGCCCGTACTATCGGCATCATGAGAATAACTTAGATGGCGCGTTGCGTGAAGGCTGGATGGGTGCCGTGAGGCACGAAGGAAAATGCAGGTCCCACGAGGAGTGGTGCATGAACAAGATTCTGTAGACAAGGACGACGCACTGATGGAGGAAGCTGGGCGGAACCACGAGCATAGGCGTGCCAAATAAGCGCGCTCAACCCCCCTGCGTTAATTTGAGCCGAGTACAACTGATAACAGGGTTCACATGGTAGGTTTCTCATGACAACCTGTCGCTGAGTGTGAGTCTGTGAGGCTTGTGAAGAGTAGACAGGAAGTACACAGTAGAAACGGTGTTATCGATGAACACGCGCAACATGGAAGACTTCTGACGGTGTTTACCAGAGATGGGGTGTTGGGGAAAGAGAAACGCCGAAGCGATAGCACTGGCAACACGAATCGAACAAAACAGGACGACAAATTCCCCAAAAACTTTAGAAGCCCCATAACTGTGCCCTTTCTCCCTGAGTTAAGAAGCTCCTGGAAAGCGCGCAAATCGATCTTTGATTCACAAGAGCTTGGAATGAGCTGGTTCAAGACTGATTTTTTTCTTGAGCAGTGGCAGCCTTGAGTGGAAGTCGGCCCAATGTGGGCGAATGCACACTTGGAAGAGTGGGAAGGGCGCATATATGGGCCATAAATAAGGCCAGCCTCGAGGCCGGCGGACCTGTGCCAGGGCCCGGAGCCCGGGGAACCTAATCGGGCGAGGCTGTTCCCACCCAACTCCTCACATACAGCTTGCGCGCCTTGACGTCGTGGAACAACAACACTTGATCCGCGGGCAGGTCCCCGCCAGCGTGCGGACCACCTCGAACGCGGTGTTTTGTCGGAATGTTGGAATATGCCCACGATGTCCGTCAGCTCTTTCTCCGTAATCAAAGCGTAAACTTCACTCGACACGAGGGAGATTACTTTCGTGAGCTCAACATCGTTCTGGTCAAGCGCAGTTGGTACTTAGCGGGGATAGTCGATAGGCACACCATCTCAGCACCGTTCACGCAAATACCGTTCGTTGTCTAGGCACGAATCAATGCCATCGGCCAGCTCCTTCACGATCAAAGCCTTCGAGCAGCGTCTCAGTATAACGGCAAGGTCCTTTTCGGTCTAAGTCCTGTGAGTCGTCTCTTGACCGGTAAAAACAACGCGGACACAAGACGGCCATGAAATTGAAATACCAGCCTGATCGTACGCATTTCCCTGACCGAAGTCGCTTCTTCCATGATTACTCGGTGAGACATGAAGTTTTTGGTACGCGCGTCTTGAGGACCCCGTTAAGACGAGGGACGAAGATAGGATCAGAGGTTGGCTGATCCGACGGATTGTCTATGAGGGAAAATACTGTCGCAGTTGCATTCGGGATAGCGTTAGACTCAAAAACACTCAGGCGTGTATCTGGCAAAGCATTCGATCTGCCGATCTTCATCGAACGCGTTAAATGTCCAGCTGGGCGCTTTGTAGTCGTCCCCAAGTGCCGCAAGAGTGCTAATTCCAACGCTCTTCCGAATACTATCGACAAAAACCTCTGCGCCCTTCCGGACCTCGAGGGTGTCCCTCTATTTGGTGGGCCCTTCAGGGGCCTCAGTTGTAAGGTGAGGAGGCTGATCTGAGAACGGCAACAGGCCTGATAGCTGGATAGATGAACCCGTAAGTGGCAAGTGTGGCGATCTGGAGTATATTCCAAGTGAATCCGGTGAGAGGTGTGCTGTATGGGCTATTGAAGGATAGGCCGGGTAACGCACTCAGCACCAGATATACGAATGCGAACGCAGAAACGCAGCTAAGAACCTAGACTGCGACAGTGTCGTTGACGGGGAAGAGAAAAATGATGGCTCATGAGAAGAGGAAAGCAGACACGTGCAAAGGCGGGGACGTTACCTCGATGGCTTGAGATATTTTGAACTGCTCGACGCCGTCGAATATGTATGCATAGGTGTGCGCGCATTATGAGGCACACCACGGCGCTGGGCGAGTTCCAGGTAACGTGCTGGATTGCTGTTTCAGAAACCACACAGGTCAGGCTGAGGACAAATTAAGAAACTAAATCACATTGACCCTGTCGACACATCTGGATGGTTTAAGTTCTGTTCTACAGTGCTCTGAAGGGCGTCCCGCTGGAGATGTCGACAAGTTGCTAGGATATTATATGAGCACTGTCCAAGCCTCAGGGTCCGGAGATGATTCGTTATAACTCTCGATAATGAGGGCTGCAACAGTAGCTGAAAACAGACCGGTCTTCCATATTGTCATATGCCAGGAATAGTAACAGCGATGAGTAATGCCACCTACAAACACGAGGATGCCGCCTCTGTCTCCCTTTCAACCCTCGGATTTCTCCTTGTTTTCACCCCAGCTTCACTGAGAGATCCGGAGCTCTTGCCTGACACTTATAGTAAGAGGAAGGCAAGTTACTGTACGGGTCGGATGGACGTGCACATACGCGTGTTTGTTCATCGATTTCCTTTTTGAGCGGGATGCCATTAGGTCATATGACACGTGACTCTAGATGGGGAAATTCGCCAACTGAACCTTGAACTGAACTACTACTCTTACTATTGACGGCTTCTAGCTTCCGTCATTTGGGACACATAGAAGAGCTTCTACCATGCATTTGGGTTATTCAATTACTGTGTACTGATACATGACACCACTGATTCACGGTACATTTCTCACGACTCCGAGTCCACATCCAAGTTGGCCGATGGGTTACTACGTGGCCCTAACTGAAGTTGCACGCACCCTGGTTTCGTTCGAGGAATTCTGAGATGGGCGTAGGCTAATATTTTTCGAATGCACCCTGTACATTCTGTGATTTATACCCGATCTCTGGCATTCTGGGGCTCACTCCTCCCATGTCCCTCACACTTGAAGCGACCGATATCCCAGAGGTTACCGTTACCGCGCCGAGATATGACGAGGCCCAGCCCATGACAACTCGACGAGAGCTATGGAGTTACTATTGTGTGCAGCATCCCCTTTTTTTGCAATATCGTTCACAGCTCCCCCACAGTATATAATATTGGGAATAACGTACGTTTCCCTTGTTCTGTTCGTTAACCAAAGCATGGTATCCCATTGCTAAGTGTTCGGCGCTTATATCAAAACTTAGGGACTCGGACCCCAGGGTGAGAAATGTACGATGTCCTTTTTATGCTTAACTAAAAAGTCATTGCGCTATAGGTTACTCCTTGACTCTCTTTCAAGGGCTCGCCACCGCTGCTGGGTATGATCCCACTCGTGGCCCAGGTTCGTCCTGTCGAGGCCAGGAAGCGTCTGGAAAATGTGTCTTACCCTGGGGAAGCGGGACTAAGGCGGTGAGCTCTATTGTCTTGGTTGCAAATGGAGCGGGCTTTGCAGTACGTCGCCTACTTTTTGTTTCCGTTCCGCAGTTCATCGATTGTTATCTACCTGTCTCAGATTATGACACTAATCCTCACAGCCATCGGACCGGTTGCCGACTATCAGATGTTTGGCAGGTGGTTACTCCTTATTTCTACCGTTATATGCTGGACTGCCCAATTCGCAAGCATGAGTTTGACATGTAAGTCACAGCAGTCGACAAGTTAGACGTGCCCTTAGTCTCATGACAATTAGCACCGAGTCGTTGGGGTGCTGCGATGGCATTGTATATAATAAGCTTCACTTCGCGAGGCGTCATCATCGCATTTTCAGCAGCACCATTTCCGCAACTAGCTCGCAATACGCCGCACTCACGTGAGCTCAGAGAGCGCCATGAGCGGGGAGCGTTGTCCGTGGAAGCCTACGAAAAGGAGAAAAGTATTGAAAAGAACAAGATCAGTAGTGTCAGCACGGTGTGTTCGCTGACTTGGTGCCCTATCGCCGGTGGTATGATCCCTGCAGGCCTGCCTTTTTATTGGTCGAGTTGTTGCGTTGTCACTCGATTTGTCACTGCTGCTCCCCCTGAGCGACAATCCGAAAGTTGATAATTATGTTATCGTCTTGTGAGGTTTTGCATCACAGTTTATCATTCGGATGCTGACAGTGTCTTTTTGACACAGGACAACTGGATATTCGGTTTTGTTTGGTACTTGGTGGTGTACGAAACTCTAAAGCTCCTAGTGTTTAGCCTAGAATATTAACACGCGAGCATTCAGTTATCTTCCAACAGCCTCGGCCAGGGCCAAAGCTTCCGAAGGGCGAGAGCTATCTTGCAATAGGCTTGAAGCAGGTCCACAGCACCTTTTGCCACTTTTACTCGGCTGACTCCAAATCAGATCTTCATCGCTGTGAAGGAGTACAAGAAATTGCCATACACATTTGCCTATCTAACCTCTATCTTTTTCATCTTCGGCGTGGGTGTCATCGTTCCAGGTCACCGGGGTAACACTGACTCAGTGACGGATCCAGGGTCTGGGCGCGACTAGCGTACTGGTGTTGATCCGCCAAAACGAACAATTCACATCCTCATTCCTGCAGAGTACATATCTTAACCTTGTACAGGGGATCACCTCAGCAGCGAGCGTTGTTGCCTTTTGGTATGTGCAGCGGCACTGGAAGATTGATGTCAAGACGATGGTATGACCGACATTATCGTTCCATGTTCACTTACAGATCGAAGTGTTTAGTTTCTTACTGTGTGCATACTAGAAACCCTGTTCCAGGTGTGGGGAATGATCGGTATCTGGACAGATAAAATTGGGTGGGATCCTACCAACCCTTTCTTCTCGTCAAGCGGTAACGTATGTGTACCCTACAGGTTTCACAACGCTTGGGAGTTCTGGGTATATAACGTTGTGTATGGACTCGTCATAGGTCCACGGTACTCTACCTCACAGACGATGATGGGTGAGCTCTCGCCTCCCGGGTTCGAGTATATGGTGCGTCTCGCCTGCGTGCCTTCCTCTCGGTCACAAGCGCCATTCGCTTAAAAACGAAAACCAACAGTTTTTCGGCCTATTTGAACTGTGGGATCGCTTCGCTGGGGAAACCATTGGATCGAATGTGATCCAGGCGGTAGTCGACAAGAACGGGAGTACCTGGAAAGCCTTCCCAGTCCTGCTCGCTTTCAGCGCTGTTGGGTGTCTCGTGGCCGGGTTTGGCGTCAACGTGCCGAAAGGGCGGTATGCTGCAGTAAAGTGGGCCGCGGAGCAGCGAGGGACGGGCGTTGGTGCGGTTTCTTCAGACGAAATGGATTACGAATCCTCGAAGAGCAACGGCAAGAGAGAAGCGAAGATACACTCGGTGGGCGGACGAACTGGGGGCGCCTAGATGATTAGTCCATCTTCTGTCCATGTCGGTTTTGTATCCCGAAGCTGAAGGGGAAAGCATGGTGACAATTGTGATTCGCGATGTTTTTTTTTTTTTTTGTTTTTTTTTTTTTTCTCCATTTTTTTTGGTTTCCAGTCAAAGTGTTTCGCGTACATGGAATATAAGTACTGTACTTCTTTCTTCTATTATAGTTGAATCGTACTGTCCACCGTCGACCTACGCGACCCATGGGCCAACACCTGATAAATTATGTGACACAAGATACTACCCCCTCAGCGTTGTGACAATCTCGGTCCCATCCTACTTTTGAAGCTTTTTTCAGTTACGGTCCGTCACAACTCAGGAATGGGCGGCGAGGCCAATCTACCTTCTGTCCGTACCAATACCGTGCCACTCCGGTGACCCCCGTGGATGACACCTAGCTCGGGGTCGTATTCAATTACTGATGGTATTTTCGCGACAGCAGGGGAATGATACACGGCATGATATTGTGACCAGTACTGTATGGCTTTAGTGTAAACCAAGACAAGAATTGGGGGGTAGTACGTATAGAATGGTAGGAGGAATTTCCCTAACTGTGAAAGCGTAGTGCGTACAGTATGACCAACGAGACGGGTATGGAAGCGGGATCTGTGGACGAGGTGAAACAGGCTGTCCACTTTGAGAACGTGAATGGTAAATTATAGGGAATAGCACTGCGACCATGGAACATAATGATTCGAAGGAAGCTCGCCTTACTCACGTCTAAACAATGTCATCGCCAAAACCGCTATCCAGTACCCTTTCAACCCGCACCGGGTTCTCGCGTGGTTGCCGCGACGCATGAGAAATATGACTCGATGACTGCTGCGCGGGTTGAGATTCGGGAAACGCCACAACCCCCGTCGGCAGCCCAAACCTGTCCGATATCTGTTCCAGCTCATCTTTGAGCGACTTGAGGGCCTCGGAATATATCTTGAGGGACTGCCCAACCTGAGGTTGCAGCAGGTCGGTGAGGTGCTCGACCAAATGCCCGACAGGAGTCTCAGAGAGGATGCGAAGCGTCTGTTTGAACACGACTAACACATCCGACGGCATTGTGCCTCCAACCAATGAGTCAGCGCTGGACGATATGAGGGAAACAATGCTCGCAAGTTCGATGGCGCCAGGTTGGCCAAGCAAAGGCATCACCTCGCCACTGTTGATGCCAAGGATAGCCGATAGGCACGCAAGTTCTCCCTCCTTGACTCGAACGCCCCGAGTATTGCGGAAGTCGATGTCGGCTGAAAGCCTCTTTGCAACCAACGCCCCGAAACAACGTCCTATGACACGCGCTGCGAGGTCATCTTCCGCCTGAATTCGATGGGTCATCTCGGGATCGGCGAAAACGATGCGGACGTAGGAGGATAATGGTTGAGATTTCTCGTTGTACGCCTTTCCGCAAGACCATAGGCACTTTAGACACACCCGCAGACGGTTCTTGCGCTTCTCTTCGGTCAGGGGCGAGGTGCCTGGTATACACGTCTTGAGGAGATCGCGGAGACGCGATCCGAGGATGGGGTCGGTCGTTGGCTGGTCAGACATTAGGGGAAGGATTGCCGACGTCGGATCCAGGACGGCTTCGGATTCGAAAAATCCTGGTACGTGTTCGGCGAAATCCTCAAACTCCTTGTCTTCATCGAGGGCTTTGAGTGTCCATTCAAGTGCGTCCTTATCCACAGTTGATGGGGCGTTGGTAGCACTGAGCTCGACACTCTTCCGTAGGCCGTTCTTGAACCATTTGAGACGCACAGAAACCTGCATTTCGAGTGTCTCCCTCCACTTGGTGAGACCAGGAACCTGTGTCGACCGTCGGGGAGTACAACGCCTCCATAAGGCCAATAGACGTCTGTGAAATAGACCCTCAATACCTAGGGTGGCCAGAGAGATTCCTAGCAAGGAAAGTTGGGATAAACGCCATATGATTCCGGACAGCGGCGTGTGGTACGGGCAATCGAAGCGTAGGTTGGATAGCATCGTCAATATTGCGTACGCAAGAGCGAATAGAGCGATCCAGCCGAGAGTGAAGTATGCGACGGTCGTATTGATGGGGATAAGAAAATCGATGAGACCCGCGAAGAAGAGAGAGACGGATAGGTGTAGGAGCGCGGGCATCGCCTCGATGACTCGGGTCATTTTGAATCCCTCTATGCCATTGAAGATATATGCTCGCATGCGAGCACGCTTGTGAGGTGCACCGCGGTGCCGCGCGAGTTCCTGATATCGTCGGGCCCATTGTTGCATCAATGTTGCCGAAAGCGCACAAGTCAAGCTGAGGGCCAAACTGAGGAACCATAATACGTTGACTCTGACAGCGGAAGCTGTTGGCTTGAAGGGTTGGCTATTCTGCGCCGCAACGCTCGCGAGGAGTGTCGCGTTGGAGGCATTGGCAAGTTGTTGAGATATTTGAGTAAGGAGCGCATTGGTCGTAACGCTAGAATCGGGAGATAGCTGCTTGTAGCTTTCGATGATGAAAGACGCAACGGTACCCGAGAACAGACCGGTCTTCGACTTGCATTAGATGGAGTAAATGCAGAAGAGGAACGAGCACTCACAAACACGAGGATTCCCCCTGTATCCACGCTCCAATTCTCGGTTATTTCTTTGTCCTCCTTCTCGGCCTCATTGAGGTATATCGTCCACAACTTTCCAGAGGAGTCCCCGTAGTTCTCAGCTAGCACAAGGATAACGGATGAGAATGCAGCCTGTGAAACAGCGAACCAACATACCCCGCTTGTCTCGATCACCTGAGTCCGTAGGTTGCCGTGCAAGAGCATCCTCACGGGGATTGTTGGTACTAGCTCCGGTTTGAGGATCTGTGGTATCAGGAGGCTGAGTGCCTTAAGTAATTGTAGGCCGAGATTCAGTCATAGAGTGAGTGGAACATCGATATACACACCGGTGTTGGGGGGGGCCATATCTGGCGTCAAAATTGCGATGAGGGCCACTACGGAGAGGGCAGCTCGTCTACACGTCAAACTTGGAGAGGAATTTATAGAATAAACGCCAACAGCTGTCGACACATTGGGAATTATCCGTCTGCATCCGGAGCTAAAACATCCATAAACTGGTCAACCAAGGAACCCCGGTACCGATAGTGATAGGAAGCTTCTGGGTGCTCACGTTGAGTATCACAACGTCCGCAACCACCACAAAACAAAACAACACGGCGTTTATCAGCAGACCTCCTGGCATAAGAAGCCAGAGCGTAGTGTTTAAAGATCTCGGTTCGAATTAAAGGTCGTCTAATATGGGGGTGGAGTTGGCGTTCCGATGGACAACGTCTTCAAAACGTGTGCGCAAACGTAGGACGTTGAATTGCAGTAACAAGCGATGCCAAATAAGTGTCATCAAGCGCACGACGTTTTGTTACAAGAATACAGGGCCAAATCTGGAATACGGTACTGATTAGGAAAGCGCGTACGGTAAATCGAGCGTCGAGCGTGGGCGTAATGATGTTGGCAAGAAGCCGACTAGCATGGAAGTCTGATCGGTAGACGAGGGTGCGTGCCCAGTGCCCGTGTGACATTACCTTACTTGCCTTTGCCATCGACGTGAAGGTGGCTTCTGGCCTAACACCTATTTCCATAGCGCTGTAGGGCTGATCGGAGTGTGCGCGTTATGTGGGTGGACTTCAGCGTGGCAACGACATCACCGGCACAAGATTGATCTCTTGTTGCTCGTGCAAGGTTCGTGGCTCGTTTAGCGAGAGGGGTCTACCTTTCCTCTGGACCTCTTGGTAAATATCGCCGTGCATAGTAGTACCCAATTGTCGCATTTAGAGATCCATCCAGCTGCAGACAGACATAATTATCGACTACAGCAGTATCTCGGCGTCAATTTCTTCGCCCCACCGCCTCGTGCCCTTCTCGATGCTATTATTATCCATACTTCCACGTGGCCCTTGCACATAAAGCCTCCTTGGTGCCACATCTATACGTAAAACCCCGAGACGACTTGATCATACGCATATACCGAATGTGGGAACTTGGTGCCGAGGGATCCCTGTGTGGAGAGAAACGGCACGGGATCGATCCCCTCGGAAAAGTGTCAGTCTCGTCTTGTTACATGCTGAGTTTTTTCTCCGCTGTGGTACTGCATGGGAAAACTCGACCTCAATGACGAGGTAGGTGTGTCAGAGCAGGGACCAGTGCCGTCGCTCTCAATGAGATGAGGGATTGCAGGTCCGGCGAGAAGTAGAAGTGCCTGAATGGGTTATAGATCTGGGGTGAAAATCTGTAGAAGGGAGGGAAGTAGAAGGGAGAGAAGGACGACGCGTTGACGCGAGGAAACTGAGCGGAGCGAGCATGGGCGTGCTAGTCTACACGGTCATGAGGAAAACCCTCCGTTGGATAGTACAGAAATTTGAGCCAATTACCGGGACTTATACGGGGGGTCCTCATGACGGCTTGTCACTGGGCGTGAGTCTGCGGAGCTTGTGGGGGATCGTATACAGTAGAATTGGTATTACTGGTGAACACTCGAAGCAGGAAAGGCTTTCGACGGCGCTACCAGAGAAGGGAGGCTGGGGAAAGAAAATCGCCGAAGCAGACATGAACTAAACAAGTGATGGCGACAAACCCCAAAAGCTTTAGGCTCGATCTACATAGACAATAGCGCCCTACTGTATCACAACGTAAGCGTTCAGACCTGTCTGGAACACCTAATGAGAGAGATCAAATTTCGAGACAAAACCGGCAAAAGCTAGCAATTCAAATACGGCTGCTAGCCACCGGAAATTTGCGGTGCCTTCGGTACTGCAACCGGCTGCTGGTGAGCACGCCATCACAAGAACCCAAGAGCAAAAACCTGGCACGCCTAAAGATAAGGACCGTCCAAGATATTCTGTCTCCTAACCTGGAAAGCTTTGAAAAGCATGCAAACTGATCAATGGTCCACAAGAGGTGAGCGGGTTCGAGACTGAGAGTATTCATTCGCGTGGTTGAAGAATGCGCGCAATCGATAAGATGGCACTTGCGAGTGTTCGCTGTTTTTTTTTCAGCGGTGGGAGCCCTGAGGTGCCACTGTACAAGTTTCATAAGAGTTGGAAAGATATGCCAGATACGGCCATAAATGAGCAGCACGAGGATGCTATAGAGGAATGCCATCTAGCTCAGTGGCCTCTTCGAATTCGCAGCTTTCTCCTTGTCACGATTCCTGCATAGTTTTCCAGAGGAACCTCCGAAGGTCTCATCTGGTGCTGTACGTCCTGGCATTTAAAAGAGACACGTCAAAGGTTGAATGTACCCACCAGCGGGTTGAGCTTCGGTCATGGTCTTGGTCACGGTGTTATCATTCGTCACAACCCGGTCCGGGAGTTTTTTTTTTTTTGGCGCTGAGCGCGGTCTGAGCGCTCGATATGACATCCGCTCTTCCAGAGGCCATCGCCGAAGGTCAGAAAAGGAAGCCACAAAGAAAATGCCACCGCTTGGTGGAACAAGAAGAGTTAAAACTTAAGCGGAGGACTGAATCAGGTATAATCATGTTACGCGCAGTAAGGCGTATCGTTCGGATTCGAGTCGGAGATCGAATCGGAGTTCGGATAATGCCGACAATCAGACGGCGGAGCGATGATGCACAAGATGAGAGGGAGTCGCGAGTCAACGACGAGCGATCGTTCGGGTTCGTGAAGCCAAAGAGATGTTTATACGAGAAGTTACTGCAGTTGAATACAGTAAGTCGAGCTTAGAGCTCTTAGTACATGGAAACTCGTCCTTAAGTACTACTGGTAAGAGTCATATGGAAGCTACGAGAACGTCCTCCGAATCATACAGAAAGTGTGAGTCAACAGGTTGGAAGGACGTTCGGAAACATGGAGAACCGTCGAGAAAGAACAAGAAGTGGTGAGGTGTAGAAGTACGTATCGTAACAAATCAAGGGTGGTGATAGCGTTCCGATGGGCAACGTTTTCGAAACGTGTGCAGCAAGGTGCCACCTGGAAAGCCTTCAAGTTCCCAATTCTGCTCGCTTTCGGTGCTGTTGTGTCTCGTGGCCGGGTGTGGCATCAACGTTCCAAAAGGGTGGTACGCGGCAGCACAGTGGGCCATGGAGCAGCGATGGTCGGGCGTCTGTATGGTGTCTTCAAACGAAATGTGTGGCAGATCGCCGAAGTGCGAGAGCAGGAGCGAAGGGAAAATCCAGTTGATAGGTATACGAGCTTGTCACGGTCCTCGTCGGTTTTGAATATTTGAATCCGGGAGCTGAAGGAAAAGACACGATGCAGTAACTATGCAATATTTATGACTCGCGGAGATTTCTTTTTGTTTCCAAGTGTTTGTATGCACATCTGTGACTGGAAATACAAGCGCTTGCCGCGCTTCCTTCAAGTTGGTCTGTTATACTATGGTTGAATCGTACTGTCCACCGTCGACCTACGCGACCCATGGGCCAACTCTTGATGAATTATCTGACGCAATAAACCATACGTCTACCGCAGCGTTGCAACGGGTAAGGAAGCGGGATAGACAAAGCGAAATAGCCTGTCCACCTTGAGAACATGTATGGTAAATTACGGAAAATGGCGCTCAATCTGCGGTGTAGCCGCTCATGGAACATGATATTCCGAAGGAAATCTGCCTTATTTACGTCTAAAATAAACCATCGCCAATACCGCTGTCTGATGCCCCTTCAATCCGCACCGGGGTCTCGCGCAACTGCAGCGAGACATGAGAAATATTAGTCCATGAGTCTTGTGAGGGTTGTGATTCGGGAAACGTTACGACCGTCGTCAGCACCCTGTCCTTTGGGCCAGTTGGGAGCCTCCGAATATATCTTGTGGAAATGTTCAACTTGAGGTTGCGGCAGGTTGGCTTGCCCCCTAGCAAGGAGACTCAGAAGAAGCTCGGAGAGGACGCTGACCGTCTCTTTGAACACTTCCAAGACATCCGGCGGGATTATGTCTCCAACGAACAAGTCGGCCGACATGAGGGAAACAATGCTAGCAAGTTCGATGGCGCCAGGTTGGCCAAGCAAAGGCATCACCTCGCGGCTGTCGATACCAAGAATAGCCAATAGGCACGCAAGTTCCCCCTCTTTGACTCGAACGTCCTGAGTATTATTCCAATTGATATCGGCTGAGAGCTTCTTTGCGACCAACGCCCCGAAGCAACGTCCTGTGACGCGCGCAGAAAGGTCATCTTCCGCCTGAATTCGATGGGACGTCTCGGGATCGGCGAAAACGATGCGGACATAGGAGGATAATGGTTGAGATTTATCTAGCTGATTGTACGCCCTTCCGCAAGACAATAGGCACTTTACACGCACCCGTAGACGGCTCTTGCGTTTCTCTTCGTTGAGGTGCCTGGTATACACGTCTTGAGGAGATCGCGGAGACGGGATCCAAGGATGGGTTCAGTCACGGTCGTTGAGTCGGACTGGTTAGTCATAGGGGAAGGATTGCCGACGCCGGATCCGGGACGGCTTTGGAGTCGAAGAATCCTGGTACGCGTTCGGCAAAGTCTTCAATCTTCTTGTCTTCATCGAGAGCTTCAAGTGTCCATACACTTTTCCGCAAACCGTCCTTGAGCCATTTACGACGCATCGAGAGTTGCTCCTCGAGTGTCGTCCTCCACTTGGTGGGACCAGAAGTCTCCGTCACCTGCCCACGAACCCATTGCCATAGTGACAACAAAAGTCCGTGAAATGATCCCTCAATACCAAGGATGGCCAGGAAGGTTCCCAGCACGGAAAACTGGGATAAACGCCATGTGATTCCAGACAGCGGCGTGCGATATGGGCGATTGAGGCGTAGGTTGGGTAAGATCGTCAGAATCGCGTACGCAAGAGCGAACAGAGCGATCCAGCCGAGAGTGAAGTATGCGACGGTCGTGTTGATAGGGATAAGAAAGTCGACGAGGCCTGCAAAGAAGAGGAAGACCAATAGGTGTAGGAGTGCGGGCATTGCCTCGATGGCTCGGGTCATTTTGAGTCCATTTATACCATAGAAGATAAACGCCCACATACGAGCGCGCTTGTGAGGTGCACTGCGATGCTGTCTGAGTTGCAGATATCATCGGGCCCATTGTTGCATCAATGTTGCCGAGAGCGCGCAAGTCAAGCTGAGGACCAAATCAAGGAACCACATCACGTTGACCCTGACGGCAGAAGCTGTTGGACTAAATGGTTGACTGTTCTGCGCCGCAACACTTGCGAGAGGTATTCCGTTGGAGGCGTTGGCAAGTTGTTGAGATATTTGTGTAAGGTGCGCATGCAACAGTGGCGGAAAACAGACCAGTCTTTGACCTGTATTCCAATTCTCAGTTGTTTATTTATCCTCTTTCTCGGCCTCATTGAGGTACATCATCCACAACCTTCCAGAGGAGTCTCCGTAGTTCTCGTAGTTCTCAGCTAGTACGCGCGAGTACGCAGATCGCGGATGAGAATACAGCTTGTGAAACAGCAACCAGCTTACTTCGCTGAGCGTTTTTGTCACCTTGTTTGTCATGGTAATCCGTGTCCGCAGGTTGCTGTGGGGGACCATCCTCGGGATGGTTGGTAGTACCTTCAGTCTTGAGATCAGCGGGATGAATAGGCTGAACGCCTGGAGGAATTCCAGGCCGAGGCTCAGTAATAGGGTGAGTTTGAACATCGAATTTCACATGGGGGCTGGGTGACGCCATTTCTGACGGTCAATGGATGTGACGAGGGCTACTGCGGAAGGAGGACCACTCGACCACATGTCGAAGCTGATTGAACGCTATCACTCACACCTTCAGCCATCGACAGATTAGGTATAATTCGTTGCATCCGGAGCAAGGAACTCTGCTACCAATGGTAATATAAAGCTTTTTCGCGAAGATAATCACTCACATTGAGCTTCACAGAGCCCCCTTTCCCCGCAAAGCAATACAGCAGAGTCAGGCAGACCTCCTTTCACAAGCAGCCAGAGTGGTTCTCTAATCTGGAGGTGGGGTTGGCGTCCCAATGAGCAACGTTTTCGAAACGTGTGCACACACGGAGGACGTTGACTTGTGCCATATACAGATCACGTGTGTTATGGCCGACTCGGGTGACGTTAAATAAATGTCATCAAGCACACGAAGAAGAATAGTACAGAACAAAACAGTCAATATTGCGTCATTGACTCTAGAATACAGTAGTGATTAAGAAAGTGTATGGTAGATCAAGCTGTGATTGAAGAACGAGCGTAGGCGTAATGACCATGGCACGCAAGGCCAACTAGCATGGAAGTGTGATTGGCAGATGAGGGCTAATTGTGATCCAGACTCGGATACTTTACCACTGTATACCGTAACTAACTTGAACGGCTGAAGTGATGAAAGGCCATCTATGTTGCTTCGTCCTGACAAGTATAGCTAACTACTAGTAATCGGATCACGGTGCTTGTGAACGCACGAATGAACATCACGTGCCCACACTATCTTGTCGTTGCTATCGATGTGAAGGCAGCTTTTGGCCCAATATCTGGTTCCATAGCACTGTACGATTGATTGGACTGTGCACACCATGGAGGGTGGGCTTCAGCATAGCATCATCATCGCCGGCACAAGATTGGTGTCATATTGCTCGTGCAAGGCTTGTTTAGCATGAGGGATCTACGCTTCCTCTGGTAAAATCCCGCCATGTATACCCAAGTGTCACATTTAGAGATCTATCAGGCTGTATACGGACATCATTATCTGCAGCAACATCTCGTATCGACCTCTTCACCCCACCGCCTCGTGCCCTCGATGCAATTATCATCCATAATTGGACCTTGCACATGATGCTTCCATGATGCCGTACCCATACGTAAAAGCCAGAGACGACTCGGTCATGTGCGCACACCGAATGCGGGAATTTGGTGTTGAGCCTGAGAGATCCGCGAGCGAAGAGAAACGTTGCCTCGAGGAAGTGTCGGTCTCATCTTGCTACGTGCCGAGTTTTTCTCCACTGCTGCAGGCAAGGTACGACCTGTACTCGCCGCGTGGGTAGGTTAGACCCCAGCAACGAGGTAGGTGTATCAGAACAGTGACCAGTGCTTGACCAGTGCCATCGTCCCCAATCAGATGATGGAACACGAGGTAACATAGGTCCAACGAGAAGTGGAGGCGCCTGGATGAGCTATAGTTCTAGGGTGCAATTCTGTAGAAGAGAGATAAGGACGATGCGTCGACGCGAGGAAGCTCAGCGGAGCACGGTCGTTCTAGTGTGCGTGCTCATCAGGAAAACCCTCTGTAGCGATCGATCTAAATATACATGGGAGATTCTCATGAAGGACTGTCACAGGGAATGTGTCCGTGGAGCTTGTGAAAAGTAGACAGGAATGTATACAGTAGAAATGGCGTTATTGGTAATCACACACAGCAGGAAAGGCTTCCGACGGCGCCACCAGAGAAGGGAGGCCGGGGAAAGTGAATCCCCGGAGTGAAAATGGACCGAACAAGCAACGGCGACAAAACCCCAGAAATTTAGCCTCGATCAACATAGAAAACCCTATCACAATGCAGGCCTGAGACGTCCATGTCCAGACTTAACTAGAACACCTGGTGAGAAAGATCAAATTTCGAGACAGAATCAAACGAGCGAAATCTAGTAATTCAAATATGGTTGCCAGGAACTGGCAATATGTGGGGTGCTTTCGGTGCTGCAACCATCTGCCGATGGGCACGCCATCACAAGAACCCAAGAGTATAAACCTAAGCGCAAACACCCGACCTGCCTGCCCGAAGATAAGAATCTCCAAGGTGTTGAAGGTCCTTGTCTCCTGACACAAGGAGATTAGAAAGGCACATGCGAACTAAAGATTCACAAGAGACGGGTGGGTCAGAGACTGAGGATATTCATTCTCATGGCCGAAAGTATGTGTGCCCAATTGACGGGATGTTACCGCGAATGTTTGTCTTCTTTTCTTCAGCAATGAAAGCCCCGAGGGCCGATGGCGAAGTTACACAAGAGTGGGAAGGACATACTATGATAGAAATGACCATAAATAAGCGACACGAGAATATCGCAATGGATGCCATCTGGCCCCGTCACGGTGATCCTTCAAGCTCCAAACTCGGCTTTCTCCTTGTCTTGATTCCTGCATAATCTTCTAGAGGGACCTCCGATGATCTCTATTGTATGTGCTGGCATTTCAGAGGAGGACACACGTCGAGAGTCGAAAGTGCGCGCCAGCGCGTTGATCTTCGGTGTTATCGTTGGTCGATTGGTCGGGAGCAAGTACAACGCTACCTAAGTGACTTGCACTAGGTCACGGTGACTGTATCGCATAATTTCTGTTATGTCTTTTTCCTTCAGGGTTATGCTTCTACATGATTCGGTATATATAGTCATGTTTTGTATACGACTTACAGAGTTTCTCTCGCACCGGGCATTTAATCGCGTGAGCGCGCTTGAAGAGGTATATCAAACTGGAATTGCCACCGCTCAAATAAACCCACTTGGCTCACAGTATGCAACTATCAGTGGCTACCTGCACGATACAATACGAGAAGTTGCTTACGCGATGATGATGCCATAGCCTCGCCCTCTGGGATGCGCTCATTTGCCCAGTCAGCACGACGAAATGTAATATTATATGGAGATTTGTGTTTAGCTGCGTCCCGGTGTCTGCAGGTGGGACAAGAAGTGGAATCAACATAGGCATGAGATGGGGAAGTAATTGGCCACTGGCAGTAAGACGGAGGCGGCCGTCTTTGTTTAGTGCGAGGGGCACTGGAGGACGATTACAGGTCAGAAACCGGCACTTGGTGGCACCAGAGCGTGCCACGGACGACGCACCGGACTTCTGTGACTACCCCAGCAGCTGGGGCGCTTCAAAACCAACACATTCAACAAACAAGAAGGTGAAGGATACGCCTATCTAGCAGGACACCCAGCCTTCGTTGCTCATGCGTGGCATCTGCAAGGAGGTCGTGCGTGGTCAGGAGTGCTATACGGAAGTCATGGACGCCAGGGTGATGATAGCGATACCTGAAAAGGCGATATTATTGAGTTAGAGGGAAAGACTAGCTAGGTCATACCCGTGGAAGTTGTGGATTGGGATGTCAGAAGATACGCGTGATCGTGCCAGGGAAAGCTGCGGCCCGGCCCTGCCGAATAAACGGGGGCTGTATCACGAGTGCTACAGTAAACGCGGAGGTTCGATCACATATTGGAGGAAAACAGCGGCGTCAGTCCCCAAAACTTCAAGTCACGATAGAGCAATGTGGACGGCGTGATGTGATGATATACAGGACCCTCCGAGTTGTCCGCGTACAACTGCCTTACCAATGCTTTCATCCATGTTGGCATAATCACCGTCAAGAGAATACTTCCAATGGCCGATCAATCACACTTCCTTGCCTGGCGGCACGGAGTGACATGCCCACAGTTGCCACCCAAGTATGATCCAATTCATATATACAGGCGCTTCGTTCTCCCGGCGTTTCGTCGTAGAACCTCCTGTTATTTTTGTGCTTTATCGGCGACCCACGATGTTCAAGTTGATACCAGCGCTACTATATGTAGCATCATTGATCACAACCCTTTTACGTCCCACTATATCTGCACTGATCTGCGTGCAGCTGCATGTTTCGAAAACGCTGCCCAAGGGAATGCCGATTCATTCCCTCACAGAAGAGAAGCCTCGAGGTGTTTTGGGGCCCGTCAAACTCCACACCGGCCCTTCAAGGTAAGCCAGCCGATGAGCATCATTAAACTGTTTTTGAATGACGCTGACAGGGCGGTAGTGCGTACGAACAATTCTGGAACGCGAAACAGTAGCAAGCAACATCACTTCCTATCACTACTGGTACCGGTGTTTCTCGATCGTTCAAGTGTGTTGCTGGTTGACCACCCCTAATCGAGCTTATCAGTAGTCGACGCCCGAAGGTTTGGTTAACGGCGTTCAACTTATAAGCCACCTCTCTTACTAGTTCGTCTTTTCGTCCCATTTCCATCTTTCTCAACATCGTATTGTTTGACACTCACAAATGGCCTCGCACGACAGTGACACCTCGTATACGGTTGACGAGAAGACCGGCGGTACAGAGGCTCAAGGTGGTCAGTTGGCCTTCTATCTGGCGAACCGTATTCTCATCTGTGTACCAGGGGAGACCTCAAAATTCCCTTCTGAGCAGTGGTTGAAGTACCTTGAGGAGATGGGTGACCGGGATAAAGAGATGGTCGAGAGGTTTACAAAAGAAGCGGACACTACCCTCGTGTTTGTATGTGCTGGTCTAGTCCTCTGCATATTTCCCTTCTAAGGTATTTTTTCAAGGCTGGCCTGTTCACGGCTGTCATCACGGTCTCCCTTGTTGAAAGCTACAAGTGGCTATCTCCCGATCCAGGCGATGAGACCGTCAAGCTACTCGCCCAACTTGTCAATATCTCCAACGGGATACCCCTCGAGACCACCTCTGCTGGGAGTAGCCAACCGTTCAAGCCGTCTACTTCTGCCATCATGGTCAATGTCGCATGGTTCACCAGCGTTGTCCTCTGCTTGGGTTGCTCCGTCTTCGCCACTTTGATCCAACAACAGTCCCGGCGGTATCTGAAACTCACGCAGAGACCTGGTTCACCTTACGAGCGAGCGCGTTTACGAATGTTTCTGTTCAATGGCCTCGAAAGGTTTTATGTGGAGACAACCCACCAGTTACTGGCCATGTCCTTGCACGGATCCATCCTTCTCTACTGCATGGGTCTTGTCACCTATATTTTCACCATCGGCGAGGGCATCGGATCCCTCACCCTTGGACCCGTCACCCTCGGACCCCTCGCCCTCGGCTATTCCGCCGTTATCTACCTCTCCGTCTTCTACCTCATATACGCAATTTTGACATTTTTTCCGTTCTTTTGCTTCGATTCTCCACATGGCACACCCTTCACTGCACTCGCGTGGTGCTTACACCACATTTTCTGGATTGTGGTTTTCTCAACCATTCGACTTATTCCTGGAGTCGGACTCGAAAAGCGGATCAACGAGCATAAACAGAGGTTTCGGGATGGCCTGGGGAGGACAGTCGAGCTCCATGGCATTCAAGCCCAACAATTAGTGGACGCTAATGCTCTTGAATGGACCCTTAGGGCTCCCATTAAAAACGACAAGACCAACGAAAATGACAAGACCAACGAAAACAACAAGACCAACGGAAACAACAAGACTAATGAAAAAAACAAGACCAAAACCACTGCCGCACTGGTGCCAGAATTTTTCGACGACTATGCCTTATCCGACTCGACCATTCCCATCTTCTTCAGTCGCATCAAGACGTATATACTAAGATTCTTCGCTGCCATGTCGGCCGCAGTAAAGCGCGAAAAGACGAAGCGTCTGCGGATAAGCCTGAAGTCCCTGTGGTGTTGGGTAAGGGTGTACAATCAGAACCTGGACCCCTTGCCATCCGATTTCTCCCCTCCCGACGCTGATCGCCTTGGAAAATGGGCTGAACAGGACCCCACTGCCGGTACGATAGGACGATGTTTCGGCGCGTTGGTTGCAAAGAAGCTCGCAACCGACATCCACTCAAGCCGTGACTCAGGTGTTGATGTCCAGGACGCAAAGCTGAAGTTGGTTGCTATTCTAGGAACCAAGGTGGAGACTCTTCTTGGGCACCCGGGCGCGATCGGTCTCGCGAGCATCACCTCCCTTCAACCGACAAAGGACACAGAAAACATGCCATCCGACGTACTGGACATATTCCGAACGACTGTTCGTATCCTCGCAGAAGATATCCCGACTTCACTGAACGCGCAACTATCACCCTGGGAGGACCTGGTAACCGACTTTAAAACGACATATTCCGTTGCACAAGGCTTGGCTCAAAAAGCTCCAGCTCTTTCTCGGCTGGTCGACCAACTGGGGCCGATAGAGGTTTCCGAGGTGCCGGCGGTAAGCGCTGTAAGCAGCGAAGCTCTCCGGCCCGGAGACGGTCACTTATGCACCGCCTGGGCGTGTGTCTGAACCTGCTCGCAGAACGGACCAATAGCCCCTACGTTGCTACAATAGCGCGAGGGCTCGGTAGTACGGGATGACAGGCTCACTTAATTACGCAGTATACCATGCTACCTAACAAAGTGGGTCGTACGATTCATGTCACGATACTGATGAGCGCATCGTATTTCAATCACATCTCTTGTCTTTTGCTATGCTTCTGTATGATTCAGACCATCTGGCATATATATTTACGTCTCCTATCTAAATGTCTTATATTTGTTGACGACCCTCTGTAACAATATATTGCTACTTTACTCTGCGATTACAACGTTACTAGTAGAATGGGGCGCTTGAGCTCGTGAGTCGTGACGCGGTACTGTGGCTCGCGTTTGAGTTTCGTATGACAGAGATAGTGGAGAAATTGTGTAAGGGCATAACCTTGGGGTATGCCACTCAGGGTCGAGGCGCAGCGAAGCCGTGGTGCCACTGGCGGTGCATGTGGGCTGGGAGCTGTCAGTGTGTCCTTCTCCCGCCATCCACAGGGCATGCGTCAACTCCGAGTCGAGCTGCAGGATGGGATATGGACTGAAGTAGTGTTCCTGCTTTCGGGTCATGAGGAATGATTCAGGTTGCTTCCTGTGTTCATTGTACCGGCTACGCATTCTTTCCGCGCTTCACTCGTCTCACCAGAACATCTATTGTTAAGCATCACGCCTAAGTGCTCACACTATTCTTAGTGTCCGCTATCCACTCGCTCTCTGGCACTTCCGGGTTGATCGGCGTATTCAAAGTTTTGACCCTGCCAGTGGGAGCACCAGACACGGGCTCCGGCTGGAGCCTCAGATTCTTGATACCTTGTTACTCGTGACCTCGACCGCAGCCGGGTTCCGTGTGCGCCGCAGCCCCGTCCTCGTGTCACACCTAAGTCACGGACTGCTATTTATGCGAGTCCAATTGTCCCCCCTGTTCCCCCTTGTTTACTCCCACTTTCTGTCTCTCCTTTCGCAGTTGACAAGAGCTCGCCACGTCAAGATGGGTCCGACTTTCTCCGAGTATTTAGATATTGGGCTACGGCTTCAGTAACATTTCTCTTCGTACACGCTTTTACCCCTGCGTTAATGATATCCGTCTTCTGTGCGTCTAGGACCTAGGTTTCCGTGGTTCCTGTCCTTATTTCTCTTACTACTTTTATCTACGTTCTCTCTTGGGTCGAAGCCGATTACTCGTCGCACCGCAAATTCTCGGATGCACGATGACTAAATACCCGTTCCCTAGGGAGGGCGAGTCACGGGTATATTTTCGATGTCCAACAGATGCAAGGGTGAACGGCGCGAACCTCTGTCGTCTACCAATACAACAATTGTTTACTAAGCGTTTAATCCTCCGACTCAACGCCGAATTACTTGTACAAAGAAAACCCGCCTCACTTACATCTAAACTAAGTCATCGCCAATACCGCTATCTTACCGATCTGCACCTGGTTCTCGCGTGAGCATTGAGACTCTCGAATGAGTAGTCTGTGATCCTTGTGTAAGCTCAAGAGCCGCCAAAATACCCCCTGGGGTGTACGATGGGCTTGGTGGTAGCCTGTCAGATATCTGCCGCAGCTCGTCTTTGGAAGAGGATGATTCCGGATTCTCTTTGGTGAGAGGCGAAGTACCTGAGATACATATCTTGAGGAGATCGCGGAGATGGGATCCGAGGATGGGTTCATTCGTTGACTCAGGCTGGTCGGACATAAGAGGAAGGATTGCGGAGGTCAGATCCGGGACAGCTTTGGAGTCGAAAAACACTGGTACGCGTCCGGCAAAGTCCTCAATCTCCTTGTCTTCATCGAGAGCTTCGAGTGTCCATTCAAGTGCATTTTTGTCCACAGTTGACGGGGCGGCGGTAGCACAAAGCTCGACACTTCCGTAGGCCGTCCTTAAGCCATTTACGACGCATCTTGACCTGCGCCTCGAGTGTGGTCCTCCACTTGGCGGGACCAGAAGTCTCCGTCACCTGCCCACAAACCCAATGCCATAGGGACAATGAAAGTCCGTGAAATGGGCCCCTCAATACCAAGGATGGCCAGAAAGAGTCCCAACAAGGATAAATGTCATGTGATTCCGGACAGTGGTGCGTGATGCGGGAAATTGAGGCACAGATTCGGTAAGGTCGTCAAAATTGCATACGCAAGAGCAAACAGAGCGATCCAGCCGAGGGTGAAGTATGCGACGGTCGTGTTGATCGGGATAAGAAAGTCGACGAGACCGGCGAAGAAGAGGAAGACCGATAGGTGCAGGAGTGCGGGCATTGCCTCGATGGTTCGGGTCATTTTGAATCCTTTTGTGCCATAGAAGATATACGCCCGCATACGAGCACGCTTGTGAGGTGCACCACGGTGCTGCGCGAGTTGCAGATATCGTCGGGCCCATTGTTGCATCAATGTTGCCGAGAGGGCGCAAGTCAAGCTGAGGACCAAACTCAGGAACCACAATACGTTGACTCTGACAGCGGAAGCTGTTGGCTTGAACGGCTGACTGTTCGGCGCCACGACGCTTGCGAGAGGTGTCCCGTTGGAAGTGTTGGCGAGTTGTTGAGATATTTGAGTAAGGAGCGCATTGGTCATACCACTAGAATCGGGAGATAGCTGCTTGTAACTTTCGATGATGAAAGACGCAATGGTGGTCGAGAACAGACCAGTCTTTGACTCGTATATTAGGTGGTGTAAACGCAGAAGAGGGACCCGATGAGCACTCACAAACAAGAGGATTCCCTCTGTATCCACGTTCCAATTCTCGGATATCTCTTTATCTTCTTTTTCGGCCTCATTGAGGTATATCACCCGTAATCTTCCAGAGGAGTCTCCGTAGTTCTCGCCTAATATGCAGATCGTGGATGAGATTACGGATAGTGAAGTAGCAACTAGCATACCCCGCTGAGCGTTCTTGTCACCTCGTTTGCCACAGTTATCCGAATCCGTAGGTTGTTGTTTCTGTGTGGGTGAATCCCCAGGGTGATTGGTAGTACCTCCGGTCTTGTGACCTGCGGGACGAGTAAGCTGAATGCCGGGAGAAATTTCAGGGCGAAGCTCAGTGATAAGGTGAATTTGAACATCGATTTTCACATGAGCGCTGGGTGAAGCCATTTCTGAGGGTCAATGAATGTGACGAAGGCTACTGCGGAGGGAGCGCCACCACAACCACACGTCGAGAGTAATTTATAGCAAGAACGCACCTCCAGCCGTCGGCATATTAGGTATCATTCGTCTGCATCCGGGGCTGTATCATCCATCAACCTGTCAATCAAGGAACTCTGGTACCGATAGTGATAGGAAGCTTCTGCGCGAGGACACTTGAATCGCTCTCATTGAGTGTCAAAATGCCCACAAAACAATACGGCATTCATCGGCAGAGCTCCTTGTATAAGAAATAAGAGTGGCTCTCTAATATGGAGGTAGATTTGGCATTCCAATGGGCAACGTGTTCGAAACGTGCACGTAAAAGTAGACGGAGGACTGCCATTTACAGCATTGTGGCCGAGTCAGCGATGCCAAATAAGTGACATCAAGTTCCATAGTTTGAGTCGAAGAAGAATACAGGGCAAAACCGTCAATGATTCCGGAATACGGTACTGATTAGGACAGCGTATGGTAAATTGAGCTGTGACTGAGTACTGAGGAGCGAGTGTGGGCGTAACGACGCAAGTCCGACTGGCATGGAAGTGTGATTAATGTGCCAGTGATTGGGAGACAAGGGCAGACCGTGACTGCGACTCTCCGAATCGGATACTACTGTATATCGTGGCGAACTCGAACGGTCGTTGTTGAGATCCAGTCGGTATCAGCCGGCTGAGTTTAATGGCGGTAAATTCCGGGGCGAAATCTCACATAAGGATTGATTACGAATATGTTGTAAATAGTATGCAAACAACGATTGATAGGGGCGCGCGTCTTCATCTAGGACGCTCATCCTGGCTTTTTACCCCCGCGCTCATTCAAATCCATAAATATATTTCATCAGTCGTCCATAACACTTTTGCCTGACAAGTATAAGTAGCTGATTCTTCGGATCACAGTGCTTTCGAACGCGACGGAACATCGCGTGCCTCTATTACAGTACCTTACCTTTTGTCGCTATCGATGCGAAGGTGGCTTCTGGACTAACATCTGGTTCCATAGCGCTGTATGATCGATCGGCTCGGCTTCAGCGTGGTGCCGGCATCGCTGGCACAAGATTGGTGTCTTGCTGCTCGTGCAAGGCTCGTGGCTCGTTTAGTAAGAGTGGTCTACTCTTCCTCTGGGCCTCTTGGTAAAATACCACCGTGCGTACTCATGTGTCGCATTTTAGGAACCACCCAGCTGCATACAGACATCATTATCTGCAGCAACATCATCAACTTCTTCACCCCACCACCTCGTGCCTTCGATGCAATTATCATACATACGCACCTCCACGTGAACTTTGCACACGACGCCTCCATATGGTGCCGTACCCATACGTAAAAGTCAGAGACGACTCGATCACTGGCATGTGCACACACCGAATGCGGAAATTTGGTGTCGAGGTGTCCGCGCTCGGAGAGAAACATCCCCAACGGAAAGAGTCAGTCCCGTCTTGCAACGTGCTGAGTTTTTCTTCCAACCATGGCGGGAATGGTAATGCCTGTACTCACTAGGCGTCGACCTCGTCGACTGTAACCTTGCTTGATGTTGTGAGGCACCACTTCAAGCGAACGAGCACTATTAGCGATGTACCCAGAGCAAAAATCGACACGCAAAAAGAAATGTTGATACGTGTGACCTTGCATTTGTCAGCTGTCAGATCGCTTAGTCATTCCATTTTCTACAGGACCTTGCGGAAGAAGGTGACTGCATGATTACGGGGATGAAGCTTGAAGCGGCAACGACACTAAGGTAAGTATCCAAGCACCGTATCAAGGCATGGCAAGGGCGAATTTGACGCCAATTTCTGGTCCGCTTTTGGAAGGTGCTCAGCCTTTAGCGCTTTAGCCTCGCGGTTGACAAGGGTAACAAGCCACCCAATTCTCATATTTTGCGACAGAACAAAATTTATTTCAAAAACAGCTGGAGAACGTGGTACTAGATAGCGCACATCTAATTTTGGTGTGATTGAAGAATAACTGTGCAAGGAATGGAGTGTCTAAGCTTTGGGGGGTCTTAACTCTAGATCAGGCATATAGTGAGCTAGGTTCGAACAATACTTCACGCAGCACCGGCGAGCTTTCGCCGCTTGCGTACCCTTCCCTCAGCATGAGCGCTGACGTTGCCTACCTGCTGCTCTCCGCGTTGCTTGCGCCGCGAGGTGTCTGATTGCTCACGTGGGCCCGAGCGAGCGTCCACGCGGTGACCTTTCTTGCAACAGCCTTGGTCCTGCGCGGGCCCTTGGCTTTCTGCCCTATTGCGCCAACACTGTTTACGATCTCCACGATGCCGCTATCCTCTGTGCACTTCGCATTGCTGTCGTCGTCGTCATCGTCACTGTCGGCGCCACTGGCAGGTTCAGTGGCGCGCGTGCGCACTTGACGCGCACGTTGCCTGTGCTTGAGTCCACGCGAGGGCGCGGATCCGGAAGCCGACAATCGACTTCGGAGCAGGAGTCGAGCATGTCGTCGCTGGACGTCGAGTCTGCACGGAAGTGCGCACGCTTCACATCCATCTGTGGCGAGTCAAGTCAGCATCACGTAGCAGGAAGGAGGTTCGTGATGGGGCTTACCGTGTGCATTCCCTCGTAGCACCAGCCGTCGGGTGGGCCCATGTCGCCTTCGCCGTCAACGATCTTGCCGCAGCAGCTGAAACGCGTCTCGTACTCGCTGTCGTTACGGCCTATAGAACTGACCCACTCGGTGTGACCGCTATCTTCGTCGTGCGGGACCTGGCACGACCGGTTGTCGTTCTCTACTTCTATGTAACAGGAGTGGCAACGGACGCAGTGAAGGCGCGGCGGCGGCCTGAGTGTTGCAAAGAAGGATGCGAGGGCTGCGAGCGTAGCTGGTGGCGCGGTGGGGAGATGTGTGAGCACATATGCGTGCAGTGTCTTTGTGGGTATCTTGGAGACGAGGGTGTGTAGCGCCTCTGGTGTGGGCGGTAACGCTGGTTTCGGGGGTTTGAGGGTGGGGGCTTTACGGGAGTGAGAGGGCATTTGTGCAGCTAGACTGAGTCCAACGTCGGACGCCACTTCATATGGAGAAGGGTGCGGAGTTGTTAGGGAACTGAGCTGATGATCATAGCACCCGACTCCTTCGGAGCTGCTAGACAGTGGTAAGTAAGGCGAGAGCTGTGCCGTCTCAGTGGCGGAGCTACCCATTCAAACCTCACCTACGTCCAAAAACGGTCACCACGGGACAATCGTTATGGAACCAGCTGTAATAGGTCCGCCTCGAAGTCCACGCTACTCTACATCACAGGCGGTCTCTCGCCTCGTTTCGAGTAAGCTATATGGTACATATAACCTGCTTGCCTTCCTCTCGGTCACAAGCGCGAATGTGATCCAGGAAGTAGTGGACAAGAACGGGAGCACTGCCACCTGGAAAGCTTTCCCAATCCTGCTCGCTTTCAGTGCTGTTGTGTTTCGTGACTGGGTTTGGCATCAACGTTCCAAAAGGGTGGTACGCAGCAGCACAGTGGGCCATGGCCCCTGGAGCAGCGATGGTCGGGCGTCTGTACGGTGTCTCCAAACGAAATGGATAGCAAATCGTCGAAGTGCGAGAGCAGGAGCGAAGGCCAGGGGAAGATCCAGTCTGCAGGTATACGAGCTTGTCACGATTCTCGTCGGTTTTAATCCGGGAGCTGAAGGAAAAGGCACGATGCAGTAATAATTATGATTCGCGGAGTTTTCTTTTTGTTTCCAAGTGTTTGTATGAACATCTGTGACTGGAATACAAGCGCTTTCTGCGCTTCCTTCACGTTGGTCTGTTATATTATGGTGGAATCGTATTGTCCACCGTCTACCTACGCGACCGTGGGCCAACTCTTGATGAATTATCTGATGCAACAAACCATACGTCTACCCACAGCATTACAACGGGTATGGAAGTGGGATAGACGAAGTGAAATGGCCTATCAACGTATCAACCTCGATAACATGTATGGTAAATTACAAGGAATGACGCTCAAGCTGTAGTGTAGCCGCTCGTGGAACATGATGGCCCGGAGGAAACTTACATCCAAACTAAGCCATCGCCAATACCGCTGTCTGGTGCTCCTTCAGTCCGCCCAGGGTTCTCGCGCAACTGCTGCGAGACATGAGAAATATTAGTCCATGACTCCTGTGAGGGTTGTGGTTCGGGAAACGTTACGACCATCGTCGGCACCCTGTCCGATATCTGCTTCAGCTCGTCTTTGAGCCAGTCGGGAGCCTCGGAATATATCTTGCGGAAATGTTCGACCTGAGGTCGCGGCAGGTTGGCTTGACCCTTAGCGAGAGGACTCAGAAGAGGCTCAGAGAGGACGCTGAGCGTCTCTTTGAACACTTCCAAGACATCCGGCGGCATCGTGTCTCCAACCAATGAGTCGGCCGATATGAGGGAAACAATGCCCGCGAGTTCGATAGCGCCAGGTTGGCCAAGCAACAACATCACCTCGCGGCTGTCGATACCAAGAATTGCCGATAGGCACGCAAGTTCCCCCTCTTTGACTCGAACACCCTGGGTGTTATTCCAGTTGATATCGGCTGAGAGCTTCTTTGCGACCAACACCCCAAAGCAACGTCCTATGACGCGCGCAGCAAGGTCATCTTCTGTTTGAACTCGATGGGTCGTCTCGGGATCGGCGAAAACGATGCGGACGTAGGAGGATAATGGTTGAGATTTCTCTAGCTGATTGTACGCCCTTCCGCAAGACCATAGGCACTTTAGACACACCCGCAGACGGTTCTTGCGCTTCTCTTCGGTGAGGGGCGAGGTGCCTGGTATACACGTCTTGAGGAGATCGCGGAGACGGGATCCAAGGATGGGTTCGGTCACGGTCGTTGAGTCGGACTGGTTAGTCATTAGGGGGAGGATTGCCGAGGTCGGATCCGGGACGGCTTTGGAGTCGAAGAATCCTGGTACGCGTTCGGCAAAGTCTTCAATCTCCTTGTCTTCATCGAGAGCTTCAAGTGTCCATTCAAGTGCCTCTTTGTCCACAGCTGGTGGGGCGTCGGTAGCACTGAGTTCAACACTTTTCCGCAAACCGTCCTTGAGCCATTTACGACGCATAGAGAGTTGCTCCTCGAGTGTCGTCCTCCACTTGGTGGGACCAGAAGTCTCCGTCACCTGCCCACGAACCCATTGCCATAGGGACAACAAAAGTCCGTGAAATGATCCCTCAATACCAAGGATGGCCAGGAAGGTTCCCAGCACGGAAAACTGGGATAAACGCCATGTGATTCCGGAAAGTGGCGTGCGATATGGGCAATTGAGGCGTAGGTTGGGTAAGATGGTCAGAATCGCGTACGCAAGAGCGAACAGAGCGATCCAGCCGAGAGTGAAGTATGCGACGGTCGTGTTGATCGGGATAAGAAAGTCGACGAGACCGGCGAAGAAGAGGAAGACCGATAGGTGTAAGAGCGCAGGCATTGCCTCGATGGCTCGGGTCATTTTGAATCCTTTTATGCCATAGAATATATACGCCCGCATACGAGCGCGCTTGTGAGGTGCACCGCGATGCTGTGCGAGTTGCAGATATCGTCGAGCCCATTGTTGCATCAATGTTGCTGAGAGCGCGCAAGTCAAGCTGAGGACCAAACTGAGGAACCACATCACGTTGACCCTGACGGCGGAAGCTGTTGGCCTAAATGGCTGGCCACTCTGCGCCGCCACGCTTGCGAGAGGTATTCCGTTGGAAGTGTTGGCAAGTTGTTGAGATATTTGAGTAAGGAGCGCATTGGTCGTACCACCAGAGTCGGGAGATAGCTGCTTGTAGCTTTCTATAATGAAGGACGCAACGGTGGCCGAGAACAGACCAGTCTTTAAATTGTATATTAGATGGTGTAAGCGCAGAAGAGGGACTCGATGAGTACTCACAAACACGAGGATTCCCTCTGTATCCACCTTCCAATTCTCGGTTATTTCTTTATCCTCTTTCTCAGCCTCATTGAGGTACATCATCCACAACCTTCCAGAGGAGTCGCCGTAGTTCTCGTAGTTCTCAGCTAGTACGCACGAGTACGCAGATCGCGGATGAGAATACAGCTTGTGAAACAGCAACCAGCTTACCTCGCTGAGCGTCTTTGTCTCCAGGTTTGTCACGGTAATCCTTGTCCGCAGGTTGCTGTGTGGGAGAATCCCCGGGGTGGTTGGTAGTATCTTCAGTCTTGAGATCTGCGGGATGAGTCGGCTGAACGCCTGGAGGAGTTTCAGGCCGAGGCTCAGTATCAGGGTGAGTTTGAACATCGATTTTCACATGAGCGCTGGGTGAGGCCATCTCTGATGGTCAATGGATATGACGAGAGCTACTGCGGAGGGAGGACCACTCGACCACACGTCGAAGGCAATTTATAGCACGAAGGCTATCACCTACACCTCCAGCCATCAACGGATTAGGTATAATTCGTCTGCATCCGGAGCTGTATCGTCCATCAACGTATCAACCTGTCAATCAGTGAACTCCGGTACTGTAGTGATTGGAAGCTTTTCCGTGAGGATAAGCGCTCGCATTGAACTTCACAGTGCCCCCATCCCCCGCAAAACAATACGGCAGAGTCGAGCAGACCTCCTTTCACAAGAAGTCAGAGTGGTTCTCTAATGTAGAGGTGGCGTTGGCGTTTCAATGAGCAACGTTTTCGAAACGTGTGCACACTGGCACATGGAGGACGTTGAATTGTGCCATATACGGCATCACGTGTGTTATGGCTGACTCAGGTAACGTCAAATAAGTGCCATCAAGCACACGAAGAAGAATAGTACAGAGCAAAACCGCCAATATTGCGTCAATGATTCTAGAATACAGTAGTGATTAAGAAAGTGTATGGTAGATCGAGCTGTGATTGAAGAGCGAGCGTGGGCGTAATGATCATGGCACGCAAGGCCGACTAGCATGGAAGTGTGATTGGCAGATGAGGGCTAAGACGAGGGCTAATTGCTTTTTTTTTTTTTTTTTTTTTTTTTTTTTTTTTTTTTTTTGGAAAGCGTTCTAAATTCGGAAAGCACATACTATCTATAGTAGGTAGTTTCCGTAAATAGGTGTCAGACAGCAGGAGATTGTAGGTATCAGCCCTGCCTGACTCGCGAAAGCCGGGCCACAGCCCAGAGTGAGGAAATACAGATTAAGGTACACCCCTGGTGTAGGGGTAGTGTGGGACTCAAAGCACGTTGTTGTCGCCGTCGGCGGCCTGGGGCTGGCGTGCATTCCTACCCACTAAAACCTCACGGTTGTGGATCCACCGATCCGGTAGACTGGAGGACTTTTTCAGGGCTTTTTCCCAGGTCGCCTCCACGAGCTGGGTAAAGGGGACGCTTCTTTTTATTTTCGTGGCTGTTATTTTATCGTCAGTGAGTCTTCTGTTGATGGCTTTGAGCCATCTTGCTTTGACTTGATTCGGTGAGTGATGGGTTCCTTGTATCACTCTTTCACATCATAGCACCCATATTAGGTGCGCCGTCTCAGAGAGGGTGATTTGGAGGAGACGTGTTGCGGCTTTCTTTTTCAGGTTTGTCCCTCTTCGTCTGTCTCCTTCGTCCACTAGGGTGACGTTCTTCGGGGATAGGCATCCGCATCCTAGGATGGCGCCTAGGCTTAGTTCCGGCCACAGTATGTCCTCGTGGGGCCATAGTTCCTTGGCTAGGTCCCATGCGATTCTTACGGGGTTTTCGCTGCAGGCCAGGAGAATGTGGTCCATCGTTTCCGTCGTTCCGCACGTGGCGCATGTTCCCCTATGCTCGTAGTTAGGGATGCGGAACCATACTTCACCGACCATGGGGGTGGCGTGCATCGCCTTGAAGAGGAATTGCTGGACTCTTACCCGAATGGTGCGTCTCCTAATACTCCTCCATAGTGTTTCGTTTGTCTCACAGTCCCCTGTATAGATTCTTATTGCCTCTCTCGCCGTGTCGAGGTTGTGATTTGTGGAGGGGCGGAGCGGGGCCGTCCGCCTCTCCCTGATGCCTTTGTACGCGGTTGCTTGCGTCAGCGTTGCGAGTTTGGCCCCTTGTAGGTCGAATTCTATCGGTATGTCCAGGGGAAGTACGTCTTCCTGGTCTTTGTCTGCCCCTTCCTTTGCTAGCTTATCGCTCTCTTCGTTTCCTAGGTTTCCTCGGTGGCCTTTAACCCATTGGAAAGAGGTCGGGGCCGTCCTGCTCTTCAGGAGGTAGGCCACTCGTTTAAACATGGCCGCGTTTTTTATTCCTATCCACCCCTTGTCTTCCCAGTCCCCGAGGTGTTCTGTGAGTCCCTCGATCACGTATCTGGAGTCTGTTACTATGGTCAGGTGGCAGTAGTTCGGCAGTGCCTTTACCGCTGCGATGACCGCTGCTAGTTCTCCGACTTGGTTTGATTGGCTGGGGCCTGGGACTCTTAGGGCGCTGTTGAGCGGGTGGTCGCCGTCAATCCACACTCTGCTTCCGCATCTCGCGTCGAGCCTACCGTTGTTCGCGCACGAACCGTCGGTGTAGGCTTCGATCTTTAGGTGGTTGAGGTTCCTGCCCCTGGCGGGCTGGCAGCAGGCTGGGGTCATCGTAAGTCTTTCTGGGTCTGTGAATATTCTAAAGCATTCCTCGATCCCTTCTTTGCAGGTGATGGTGGGGTCGAAAAGGATCTCTCCTTTCGTGTCTCTGGCTTTTCTATTCTTTCCCTTCCTGTTGGGCGTGAGGGAGAGGTCGTCGTGTTGTTCGTGTGCGTACGGGTTGTATTTCGGGGTTATGTCGTTGATTCTTGCCATAGCTTCGGACGCGCATGCATGGGGGTTTCTACATCCTAGCAGTCTGTCTCGTGCGCAATTAACGCAGACGCATGCTTGGGATGGTGTGTGGGTTGGTGTCCGATTCCTTTGTCTTATCTTCCTCGCGAGTTTAATTAGGTCCGCTATCGTCTTTACCATATGGCGTGTTAGCAGGCACTTGGAGGCCACGTTTGTCATTGGGCGCGGTGCTGTTCCTGGGTGGTACCATGCTGGGAGTTTTGCCCGTAGTCCGGGGGAAAGCCTTATTGCAGCTAGGTTCGTCTTGTATTTTTTGGCTGTCTTGAGCATCCGTATTATGTCTTCGCCCAGGGTAGCCGCTCGGGGTCCCTGGGTGGGGGGTTCCCAAGTTTGTAGGAATGTGTTCGTTCTTGCGACCGCGGATGTGCCTGGGGGGGCGGCTGCATTGATCAGGATGTCTGTGACGATCGCCCACAACGGTCGAGACGGCGATAGGTTTAGGTACACTTTTAGCCACATAATCTCAATTGTGTCGTTTCTCGCTCTGATGTCGAGGAGGTTTAGGCCTCCTTCTTCCAGCGGTTTTTGGAGGAATTCTTGGGTGATCCTTGGGGATACGCCTCCTTCCCAGATGAAATCTCGGATCATGGCGGTCAGGGCGTCTTCGATGTGGGGTGGCATCCCTTGTGCCATTGCAAGGAACTGGGTGTGTCCGCCGACCACCGCCTGGACAATTAGCCTTTTTCCGTACATTGTCGGGTGCGTCCTCCCCCATATTTCGAGTTTTTTCCGCGACTTGTCGAGGGCTACTTCCCAGGGTGTTAGGTCCACAGCATGGTTGCCCACCCATGCACCTAGGGAGCGTACAGCTTCACTGTCTTTCGCGATGTGGACGTGTTCGTCTAGGTCGCTCTCATCCATCGGGTTTATTTTTCTCGAGTTGATCACTTCTAGCCTATGGGTCTTGCTGCCGATTGGTATGATTTCCGTTTTTTCCACGTTGAACTTCGCTCCTGAGGCTTCACACCAGGAGGTTAGGATGGGTTCGACCAGGTCGAAACGATCTTCTTTGCTAAGGTAGAGGAGCGTGTCGTCCACGAAGAGACTCACGATTAGCTTTTCTTCAGTCCCGGGGATTATTAGCCCTTTTAGGTCTCCACAGTTCCTCAGTTTGCATGCTAGTGGTTTGATCACTATGTTGAAGAGCAGGCATGATAGAGGGTCTCCCTGGTGTACTCCTCTCGTGACTTTGAAGGGTTCGCTCAGGACGCCATTTAGTGCTACCTGGGTGTGCGTGTTTTGGTATAGGGATTTGACTGTTGCAATGTACTCTTGCAGGATGTTTATATTTTCCATGGCTTTCCATAGGTATTTATGTCGTATTTTGTCATATGCCTTCTCTTGGTCTAGAGCTATTATCGCGCCATCTTCTTCCATTACCTCTGCGTAGTTTATAATGGCCTTCGTAAGTCTTATATTGTTAAATATTGACCTCCTCGGTATGAATCCGGTTTGGTCCGGGTGAATGATTTTGTGGATCGGTTTTACGAGTTGGAGGGCCATTAGTTTCGTAAGTAATTTGTAATCTGTGTTTAGGAGGGTTATCGGTCTATAGTTCCCGATGTCCGTTCGGTCTTTCTTTTTGTATATTGGGCACATCCATCCCTGCGCAAAGTCTGTTCTCGCGTCTACCCCGTATATTTGGATATCGACGAAGACTTCCGTAAGGACTCCGATTATGTCGAAACCTGTTTTTCTTTCACTGACTGCTATGTCGTGGCGGGATTTTAGCTCTTTCCACAGTTCGTATGGGCAACCATCCAGACCAGATGCGGTGCCGTTCTTGGACAGTCTTAGTGCTTCTCCAACTTGGGCATAAGATGGTGACCAGTTCACGTTCATCGTTTCCTCGTCCGATAGCTTCTGATCTGCTGGGATTTCGCTCAGTGCCGCCTCAACTTTCCTTATGTACTCCTGGTCGTCGTCTGGTAAGGTGATGTCCTTTGTCTGGAGGTTCTCATGAAAATCCCATGTGAGTTTGGTCATTCTCCTCGTGTCGCGTTCGTATCTCACTGGGTCCGAGGCTGGTACTTTTAAGTGGTATATTAGATCCCTCGGCTTCCTGTCTTTGTTCATCGCTGACCATATTCCTCCCAGGACTTCACCGTGGTTGGATATGATCGCTCTTGTGTGGTCCTGTTTGTCTCGCGTTTGGATGCGTTCCAGGTGTTCCAGTTCGTTTGCTAGGTACGCTTCGTTCGTTCTTAGGCCCTCATCATTGTCCAGCTCCAGGTCTTCTGCTAGGGTCTTCCTCTTACGTTCTATGGCATTTATCTTCTTCGTGAGTTTCCTTCTCGATTCTTTGCAGTGGTTTTTGGCTATTTCCTTTATGTCTCGTTTGAAGTCGTGCCAGAGTGTCTGGGGTGTTTCTGCCTCGCGCGGGACATCTTCTCTCGTCAGCCTGAGTAGGTTTGCTTGGAGGGACTTCCCTCTTTCGATTATGGGGTCTGTCAGTTCCTCGTGTTTGATTTCCGAGGTGTGGATTGCATCCCTCCCGCTGCCTATGTATGGGGCGTGTGTCGGTGCGTATCTGACGGACACCATCCAGTGGTCTGTCGGGACTGATGTTTGGTGGGTGCTCCACTCGTAGGTCATCTTCGCTGCCTCAGATGAGGTGTAGATCCTGTCAATCCGGGACATGATTGGCCTGCCGTTGATCATTGCTCTGTAGGAGAAGCATCGGTCGTGTGGGAAGGCGTGGCACCACGTGTCCTGTAGGTCAAGACATTGTCTGAGGTTCCGGAGGGCCGCTATTGCGGTGGTGCTGTCGTGGTGCGCCGGCGCCCTATCTATCGGGTCCTCTGTCAGATTGAAATCGCCCATCATGAAGTCCGGGCGTCTTAGACCCTTGGACCTTCATTTCTGGTCTAAGTTCTCCCAGAAAGGCTGATGATCATTTTTATTATTTGGTGCGTATACGTTAATCAGGACGATCTCGTCGTTTCCATGCCACTTAAATTTTATTGCCAGCGCTCTCCCCCTCTCTAGTTCGAAGGACGTCAAGTCGGTCGGTGCTATGAGGGATCTATTAATGGCAAAGGCGACACCCGTGGACGTGCGCGGGTTTGTGTCAAGTTGGGAGTTTATCACCGTCAGTGTTACGCCCTAGCAGGGGCGTGGGTTCTAAAGGTTCTGAATCACACAGGTATCAAGCGAAGACCTCTGTTGTCTTATTGCTATGAAATACGAGTGGTAGAAGTGTGGCACAAGGTGCAGCACGACTCTGCTATGTAGGACTCCTCGTCCGAAGTGTCTAACACTTCTCTACACTTGATCTTGCTAGTGCGCAGAGTATAACAGGTGTAACGCGTTGATATAGTTCAACTGCAAAGACTTCGAAGTGTCCTGGTTAAGGACTTGAGGTAGAGGATGCACAAGAAGAGAGGGATAAGGCGAGGTCACACCAAAGTACGAAGGCAAGGTTGCTAGATTGCAAACGAAGCCAAGTCTGGCTTCCTACGGTCTATGGTACAGGCTTATATAGGACAGGGTTCCAAACAACATGAACACAAGTCCACACAACGTCAAAGAGACTAAACGAAGTAACAGAAGTTCGGATCAAAGAAACAGCGCCACTAGTAACAGTAGCTCCTTTGGTAACAAGGTATGGTACAGAAGGGGGAAGGCAGGGTGGAGACATACTGTGGTTTAGGTCCGAAGCGTCGGATCATAACAGTCAGTCTCTTGCCAAAACACTCGTGGACGGAGTGTAGTAGATCGTTGTCGAGGTGTGTCTCCTGCAGTGCCAGGATTGCTATTTTATTTTTATTCATCGTTTGGTATATGGTCGACCACTTTTCGATTCCGGACATATTGCTCGCCGGTGCGGCGTAGCCGTTCATATTTAGCGATGCGATTTTAATGTTCGCTCTCAGAGTTTGGTTTTTAGGTTTATGGTTTATATTATGGCTATCCCCTTGTATGGGGGGGTACCGGTGGGTACCCAGGGGGGCACCGTACGTGCGTGACTCATTGACATTCCTCTGGCTAGGAGGGCGTGGCACAGCCTGGGGTGGGGGGGTAACACGTATCATTGGGTTCTAAGAGCGGGCAGTCCTCGGTATATATACATATTGAGGCGCTTGTCATATTTTATATACATTATGGGGGGGTATGCCAGTTATGCGAATCATGTCTACGCGGGTGGCTAAATTTATGCGCGCTAATTGCGGGAGGGGAATTTCGTCGATTGGGGGCGTTGGGCTGTGGCGAAGAAGCTAGCGTTCCTTCGTTTGAGTGGCTCCCCGCTCGAGTCTCTGGTTGGCCCGTTCCATCCCGATACGTCTGGGAAAGGGCATAGTCCTCTTGGGTGGTCAGTACTGTGGCAGCATGTACATACGTACGGTGTATGTTGTGGGGTACCTTGGCCTTGCATCGAGGACGCGTATGGTTGTTCGACGAGGAAGGACCTTAACCTTTTCCATATTTCGTTGTGTGATATCTGGTCACTGTCTGCATAGATATTGAAACGTGGGTTCAAGGTATTTCCCGCTTCCTTGATATCGAGTCTTGCCAGGTTCATCGTGCTGAGGAGGTGGTTTATTTCGCCGGCTACTCTCACCTTCTCGTTCTCTGGGACGGTGTTTGTCAGCGACGTCACGAAGTTCTTCGTATTCTCGCTTTCCCACACCTCCTTGATGATGGGGAAGATATCTCTGGTCGAGGTGGTGATAAAGCCCCGGAGGGTGAATAGGAAGGTTGGGCATGTCGGGGCGAAAGGGGAGACTCGGAATGTGATGACGCGTGAGGACCAGACCTTGTGGCTTAGGAGGAGGGTCGCTTGTTTGCTAGTGATGTTATAGACCAGGAAGGAGGCTGCGTTTGGTGCTCGGTCAGATTTCCTTACCCTCGTTAAGTTCGGCCTTGGGGCCGCAACGCTGGCCTCCTGTGCGTTAGTGATTTCGGCTACTGCAGTCAAGATCCTGGCTCGGATGTAGTCGTGGGAGTCCGAATCTCTCGCTTCCGTGTCGAAGGGGATCGCGAGCAGTTTTGCTCCCGGGTGTGCGTCCCACTCCTCGACCAGTTTGCGGTCGATGTTGTCGAAGGGTGTGGTGGGGTGGGCATCCTGGATTAGCGGCATGGGGCCTGGGGTGTACTTATCCAGGGCGTTCTTCGCGGGGGTTCTCCCAGTTCTATCCGAGGTGTCGTTGTCCACCTGTTCAAGACGGGCGGATATCGTGGATGTTTTTAGGATGGGGGTGGTTGCGCTAGCTTGGAGGCGCAGCCCTAGAGCGTTTTGGGTAGGTGTGGAGGGTGATCCGAAGTTTGGCGGGGTGAAGACTGGGGTCATCTCGATGTCCTGCTGTATATTCGGGGATGTCCTTGGGGTGTTGACAGTCGTCCTCGGGTATGGCGTCGGGGATGTGGGAGGTGTCGGAGACCTTTCGTTAAGGTGTGGGGGGAGTACCATGGGAGGGGGGGTCCCTCCGGGGTCCGACTGGGGGTAGGGTGTTGCCAGGCCGGGCTGCGTCAACGGGGGGGTGCTCAGAGTCATCGGTGTAGTCGGCGTTACGGGTGTGGATGGCGGTGGGGGTGGTGGGATGGAGGCTTCGTCATCAGGTCCAGTTCCAACGGGCGGCTCTTGTGTGTGCGTAGGGGGGAGTGGGGGGTTAGACTGCGTTAGGGGGGGGGAGCACAGGGTCGCTTGAGTCCTCGGCGTCACCACGGCGTTCTGCGGTGGGGGTGGGGGGGGCATAGCGTTTCTTCCCTCTGGTGCAGCCGAGGGATCGTCTGTTTGGGGGGGGTTTTCTTCGGGTTGGGTTAGTTAGTGCTGGGAGGGGATCTGTTGGCGGCTTACTGTTTCTTTTTTTATTTTTTCCCTTTCTGGCTTCGGCTGCGCTCGCGGCTGGGCCACTTGAGATCGCTACATGTGCGGCCGTGGTGGACTTCTCCCTAGCAGACGGCTCTGTGTTCGGCTCCAGAGTGGGGAGGTCCGTGGCAATGGGTGGTTGGCTGGTCAGAGTCATCTGGGGGATAGACGATGGGGATGTTGCCTACCTGTGGGGGGTCATTTTATGGTTGTACGGTCGCGTTTGGCATGGCCTTGGGGGGATACGGCGGCTTCGCGTAGTGGGAGCTGTATGCGGGCTAGGATGGTGGCGTAGCATTAGGGTGAAACCAGGCGTCAATCACTTGTTGTGGCAGGTGTGTGTTAGTCGCTTAGGGGGGGCATTGGGGGGGGGCTCACTTAGGGAGGTCTTCGTGGGGGGTCTTCGTGGGTCCCTTTTCTGTCTGTCATTGTGGGGGGGGTGGGGCATCGTGGTGGCCTGTGGCGAGCGTATAGGTACGGGTGTTCAGGATGGTGTGGTTTGGGCCTATGGTTACCTTGCATCCTTCCTTCTTCGCTTTCCCTCATTTCTTTTTAAATTCAGGGGGGGGGGCGTACCTTAGGGCTCCAGTGGCAGTCTCTAATTTCCGTGTTCAGTGGGATTCATCGCGCATCTGCGTGTCGGGGTCTTCCTCTGGGTTCGACGGGATGTAGGAGAAAGGGAGGGGGGTCGGCTCTATGCGGCTTAGGATGTTTCGGTGACTTCGTAGAGGGGGGTGTTTGCTCATGTAATCGTGTTTTCCTTTTCTCTTTTTTTATTATTTTATTTTATTTTTTTTTGGGGGGGGCCGTCGCTCTTGTGTGTGTCTCTCTTTTTCGTCTCTCTTTTTGTTTTGTCCTTTCCTCTTTTTTCTGTTGTTCCTCGGGGGGGGGGGGTCAGTATTCTACTTCGGCGAGTGGGGGGGGGGAGGGTCGCTCAGGGTATAGTTGTGCGTGCGTTCTTACTGACGCTACTCTAACCCCGCGGGCTTAGCTTAGTCTTATTTGCTTGTGTGCGACTCTGCAGTGTTCGTGTGGCTCGCGGGTCAGGGGATTTATTTCGGTGCATTTGTGTGTCTCAGTGTGTAGGCCACCTGTGAGTGAGGGCGGAGGCTGTACCACTGTTGTAGCAGTGGCTTCCAGCGTTCTGCCCATCCTTGCCTCCAGCGTACCGCGGGAAATCCGCACCATGGTGGTGGTTGCGGAACAAGGAGCCCCCGACGAGGGCTAATTGCGACTCCGATACTTCACTACTGTATACCGTAACGAACTTGAGCGGCTGAAGCGCTGAAGGCCCATCTATGTTGCTTCGTCCTGACAAGTATAGCTAATTATCCGGATCACGGTGCTTTCGAATGCACGAACAAACATCGCGTACCCACACTACCTTGCTTGTCGTTTCCATTGATGTGAAGGTGGCTTTCAGTGTAAGTTATGGATAGTTTTGGGAGCTCGGAAGCAGCGCGCGAGGCGAACTAGAAAGGACGGATAATCTCAGTATCGCGCGTGTACGAGCGATGTCTATATTGTATTTACCTAGAAAGGACGGATAATCTTTCTAGGCGTAAGCGTGCTGAAAGTAAACGAGTGGTAAAGTAAGCTCACCTCAGTATCGCGCGTGTACGAGCGATGTCTGAGGTGCTAGGTACGAGGGAACGAAAGTACTTGTACTACGGAGTCAAAAGATGTAATACGTATGGCTGTCATGCTAACAGATATTCAGGGGGACAGGCGACGGACAGTTGTATTGTGCTAGAGTAAGGTTTTAGAGTACGCGTGACGGAAGCAAATGTTCATCGCGCATTATCTGCGCTCGATCTCAACACTCCCCCTCACTTCGCGCGGAGGCCAAGTCCTGCGGCGAAGTGCTTCACCTTGGGAGATGGGAGCGCCTTCGTGAGCACGTCGGCCACCATGTCTTCGGTCGGGCAGTAGATGAGCCGGACGACGCCCTGTTCGACTACCCAACGAATAAAATGGTACCGCACGTCGATGTGTTTCGTGCGGGCGTGGTACTGGTGGTCGCGGGCGAGCGCGATGGCCGACTGATTGTCGCACAGCATCGTCGTCGCGTCCTTGAAGGGACCGAACACGTCGGAGAGGAGGCTGCGCATCCAGAGCGCCTCCTTCAATCCGTGCGTCGCCGCGACGTACTCGCTCTTGGTGGTGGACAGGGAGACAATCTCCTGTCGCTTTGAGGACCACGAGACGGCGCCGCCGTCGATGAGGAACGCGTAACCGGAGATGGCGCGTCGGTCTTCTGCCATGCTGCCATCTGCATCGGTATAGCCCGTGAGGGCGCGTTGCGTCTCGCCGTACGAAAGCCACAGGTCGCGGGTGCCAGCCAGATAGCGAAAGATTCGCTTTATGGCTTCCCAATGCGTGGGCCCTGGGTTCGTCGAGAAGCGTGCCACGGTGGACACGGCGAATGAGATGTCGGGGCGTGTGGCGAGTGCAGCCCAGTTGAGGGCGCCGACGGCCTCGCGATAGGGGACGTCGCGCATGACTGTGAATTCCGCCGCATTCGCAGGGGCCTGCTCGGATGTGAGTCGGGCTTGCACGTCCATTGGCGTAGAGAGGGGCTTGAGGTTGGTGAGATGGAAACAGTTGAGAATGGCGTCGATGTACGCGCGCTGGGAGAGGTGGATGGTGCCGGCCGCATGGTCGCGCTTCACCTCGATGCCAAGCATCCAGTGAAGCTCGCCCAAGTCGGTGACTTCAACGTGCTCGGCGAGGCCGCGCTTGAAGTCCTCGACGAGGGGTTGGCCGCTCGCGGCGATGGTGCAGTTGTTGACGTGCACGGCGATGACTATGGCCTTGCGCGTCTTCGCGTTGGTTTTGTGGTAGACGGCCTGGTCGACGGAGCATTGGGTGAAGCCGAGGGTGGTGAGGATGTGGGTGAAAGTCTGGTACCAGCGGCGCCCGGCCTGCTTCAAGCCGTACAAGGCCTTCTGCAGTCGCAGGACTTGCGTCCCCGAGGCCGGTGCCGCGTACCCAGGCGGTTGTCGCATATACAGCACCTCGTTGTCGCGTAGTACGCCATTGAGGTATGCACCCTTGATGTCGACTTGGTGCAGGACGAGGGTGAGACGGTTGGCCATCGCGATGATCGCGCGCGAGGACGCGAGCTTCGCGACTGGCGCGAATGTGTCGTCATAGTCCACGCCGTCGATTTGCGAAAAACCTTGGGCGACGAGCCGGGCTTTGTAGCGGGCGATGTTCCCCGCGGCGTCCTTCTTTGCCTTGAAGACCCACTTCGAGCCGATGACGTTGGCTCCAGGTGGGGGCTCCTCCAGGCGCCAGGTGCCGGCGGCGTTGAGCGTGGCGAGCTCCTCGTCAATGGCCTTCTCCCAGAGAAGCCAGTCTGGGCGACGCTTCGCCTCGGCCAGCGTTCTCGGCTCTAGGGCCTCCGCCTCTGCGGTCTCGGCGGTGAGGACATGCTCGAGCCAGCCTGAGTCCTCGAGTGCGTCGAGAGCTGTGTCGACTGCCCACACTCCCCCTGTCTCCTCGGTGTCTCCATCGAATCCGCCCGGGAGCTGAAGTCCGGCAGGGATGATGGGGTCTGAGCGACGCGCTGACGACATGCCTACGCCCTCGAGTAGGTGGCGTAGTGTGCGTGAGGGCTGTCGAGTCCTGGTCGGCCGTGGTGTTCTCCACGGGTCAGTCTCGCTGTCGCCTTCCGCGCTCTCAGATGTTGAGGTCTCGGATAGTGGTGTGAGGGGTGATAGGGGTGATGATGGGCTCGGCGCGTGCTGCGCGAGGGTCTTGATGGGTGGTAGTGAAGGTTGAGAGGAAGGGGTGGAAGAAGTTGAGGGGGTCGACGGCGCGGCATGCTGCTCGCCCTCCGTACCTGGGATCAATATTCCCTCCCCCTCGAGCTGCTGTGCCGTGCTAAAGTGCACGTTGCGCTCCATCATAACGCCCCGCGTGGCCGGGAAATACACACGATGCACGTGTGACTCGGTTTCGAAGCCGAGCCAACGGCCTTCGCGTGCGCGTGCGTCAAACTTGGTGCCCGTGGGGTTATGTACCCACATGTGTGCGCCCCACTGCTGCAAGCCCGAGAGGTCGGGTGCACGTCCGAACAGCGCCTGGAAAGGCGTCAGGCCATCAAGGGCCCGTGTCGCCGTGCGGTTTTTCAGCCAGGTGGCGTGCCGCAGCGCTTCGCCCCATAAGAACTTGGGGAGGCCGCTTGAATGGGTGAACGCGTGGAGGCGTTCCGCGATGGTGCGGTTCAGCCGTTCAGCGACGCCGTTGAGCTGGGGGGTGTCGTGGACGGTGAGACGGCGGGCGGTGCCAGCCTCCTTGAGGTGCTGGTCGAACGCCTCGCTGAGGTATTCGCCGCCGCGGTCCGAGCGAAGGACTTTGATGCCGGTGCAGTGCTGCTGCGTCACGGCCCACTTCTCGAACACCTTGTACGCGCCGAGAGCCTCTGCTTTCGTGCGCAGGAGGTACGTGACTGTGTACCTGGTGGCGTCGTCTGTGAAAGTGATGAAGTACCGGCACCCGCGCTTGCTAGCGACGGGCGACGGTCCCCACACGTCCGTGTGGACTTCCTCGCCGAAGCGTTGGGCCTGTGGGCCGACGCGCATCTTTGGGACGGGCTTGCGGGTCGCGCGCGCAAATATGCAGGCGTCGCACTCCGCCTCTTGCGAGTTGGGATCGAGCTTGATCCCAGTGACAAGGTTTTTCTCGACAAGAGCTCGGGCGCTTGCTGGCGCGATGTGGCCCATCCGTCGATGCAACTCCATGACCATGATGGTCTCGACGGAGTGCGCAGATTCGGCGGCATGTGCGATGCGGTACAGGCCGCGGGAGGACTGGGGAATGCGGGCGACGCGCCCGCTTTCTGGGGCGAACAGGTCGAGGTGGCCGCCGCCGATCGAGACGCGGTAGCCGATCTTGTCCAACGCGCCAAGTGATACCAGAGTGTATCCCACAGCCGGCGCGTGGAGAACGTTGGTGAGGGTGAGGGTGGACGGGGTGCTGCCGTTCGGTACATGCAGTGTGAGGGTTCCGGTTCCGATGGCGGGGAACTGCTGCTGGTTCGCGGCGTTGAGGGTGATGGGTGGGTCGAGGACTGTGTAAGTGGTGAAGTCGGATTTGTAGGGGGTGATATGTCGTGTCGCGCCCGAGTCGTATAACTCAATGCGCTCGCCCCGGTCGTTGCTGGCTGGCACGGTAGCTGCTGCCATGGTGTCCCCGTGCGTTCCCACTGGCTCCTCAAGAGCGAGGTCCACGGCCCAGCACTCGTCGACGTCCTCGTCGTTGGCCGCGACAGCGTTCACCGACCCGACAGGCTTCGTCTCCGCCTTGTGCTCTTTGCCCGCCTTTTCCTCCTTCTTGGGAGATCGGCACTCCCGCGCCCAATGGCCTGCCTTGCCGCAGTTGTGACAGTTGCCCTTGCGGCGACGTCGTTTATTCTCGGACCCCGTGGCTACGAGAGCTTCGTCTCCGGCGGCCTGAGACCTGGCCCCGGACTTGGTGGGTTGAGACTTGGCCCAGTAGTTCTTTATTCGGTCTGCCTCCTCGCATATGTGGGTGATGAGATCGTCAGTGTCTATGGTGGTGAGATGGTTGTAGAGGGCGGCGCCGGAGAGAAGGCCCGACACGAAGCGTGCGAGCTCTTCTGGGATTCCCCAAAGGACCGTGCGCTGGTAATCCCTGTGCGAGATTATCACCCCGGCAGCCGAAAGCTCTTCGCGTTTGAAATGCAGGCCCGTGAGGAAAGCGCGAACATCGCCTCCCTTGGGACAGCGCATCTCGTAGAATGCCGTTTCGAGGTCATTCTGCGCATAGATACTCTTGGCCGTGAACTCTTGGGCGATTCTCTTCCATCGCAGGTGGGCGGTGGGGGAAGGGCCCATGCGTACAGCCGTCGTGTCGTGGAGCCATTGCGAGAGGAGGTATCGCGCGACCTTGTCGTCGTGCTCCCACTTCACTTTTTCTGCTTTCTCTTCCTCTGTAGGTGTTACGTGTCGACTTGTGAGCTATTCCCCCTTACTGTACCGGTTGTCACTACGGCGGTAAGGTATATTAGTGACGGACTTACGATACGGCGATACGAGTACGATAGGAGATTGCACGCGATTGATGACTGAGGACCACGCCACTAATACTAGCAGTAGTAGTATTAGGGTTCGAGCTACTTACGCGACACGTTGGACGCTACTTTACTGTGACCCATAGCAGCGCTCGAAAGCCTGCTCGACTTGTATTTATAGTGTCCAGTGAAGACCAAGATACGCCATCTTGGTCTTCTTGAATCGTCACTTGTTTCCTTTCACCTGTCTCTCTCTCTCTCTCTCTCCTTCTCAGTCATCGTCTTGTAAGAAGCAGTGCACCTTCGAGTGTTCACTCTTATCTACGCTTGAACCTCCGAGTCTTCAAGTCATCCGCAGAGTTGTTACCGCCTTCACCGAGCTCAAGTCGGGCTAACGTCGTGACGACGTTACATTAAGACCAAGATCCCACCGTGGCCGTAACAACAAGAGACCAGTGGACGAGTTTCCGTCCTTATTCGCTCCCAAGAAGAGGAGAACGTAACGTCCCCACGCGCTTTCTACAAGCTGCTAGTTGGAGGGAAAGACAAGAAGAAACCGGCTATTTTGTGGAATTCAACGGACCTAGTAGGTTTCGACCAGTTGAGTTCAACTTCGACCATTTGTGTTGGGTAGAAGTTACGTGGAATCCCATAGACTCCCAGTGGGACGTCATACGACCAGTCGGACCCCGGTATCGTTGCGACATCGACGCACGAGAACTTAACAGCCGAGCCGATTTGGGGCCTATCGACGGACAGGAACGAGAACACTCCCCGGGAGAGGTAGTGTCAGCAGAAGAAGACGAAAGCAGCCAAAGCCAGGAAGAAAGCGAAGGCCGAGAACCGAGCCAAACCGAAACAAGCGGAGGAGCAATACAAGATCTCCTTATTGAACGAGCTGAGTCCGCGCACATTACAGAACCAGAGCCAATTCATATCCGATCGCCAGCTATTATGGCCACAATAACGCGAGCAATGGAAGAAGTCGCGATTGAAGAAGCGCGCGTAATACGAGAAAAAGCACAAGAAATCCTCATGCCCATTAACCCCGAAACCGGAGTACGAATGACTGCAGACGACGCAGCTATCTTCCGAGCAATAGGGTCGGATCGAGGAGACCCCCCGTCCGGTCGACAACTCGCACTAGACCTCCCACCTGGGATAGGAGGACCGGGCGGAGACCCGCCACCACCACCAGGGGGAGGCATCCCATTTGATCTACGAAGGACTGAACCACCAAGAATGCCACCCACGGGACCCCCAGGGGGCGGAGGAGGCGGTGGCGGAGGGGGAAATGGTGGAGATGCCGGAGGGGGAGGACACCATAACGAAAAATTAACCGGCGAGCCACCTTCCATCTTTGACGGGGACAGACTCAAAGTAGACCAATTCTTAACGCAGTGGCACGTCTACTGGGGCATGAATCTAGATGCTCCCATCATGCGCAACGACTACAGAAGATGCCTTTTATTCCTTTCCTACATCAAAGGCGGAGCAGTCAGTGAATGGGTCCTATCCTTCCTGAACTGGCTCAACAGGCAAATACAACGAGGGATTAGTCCCTACACTCGTAACTTATGGGACGCCGTAGCCGACGGATTCAGCCAGAGGTTCGAAAACACGCTGGAAAGAGAACAAGCCCAAGCCATACTAAGGAAGGGTTTCAAAATGACGGGAGAAGACATTGACAAGTACGTCAATGATTTTGAACAGCTCGCGCGGAAGGCTCACTATCGCCTCAACGAACCCCAAACTATCGACCTCTTTACGTCGGGGCTGCCCAAGGAACTGTTCAAAAACGCGTTCCAGTTCGACGACCCCATCACGTTCGATGACTGGAAAAGGGCCGTCCTCAAGCGACAGAAAAACTACATACACCTCAAAGCGCGACTCAATGAATACAAGAATACGACAACGCAGCCGAAGAAGCAGGGCGGCAACGCGGGATGGACACTCCCACAGAACCTACCACAAACCAATCCATGGGCAATGGACACCTCGGCCGACCGTGCCAAGGTGAGACTCGCAGGGTCTGAAGACATCGACTTCAACAAACTGCCACATCGCGACTGGCCTACGCCACCGTTCCCACCAAGAGGAGGACCGGGAGCTCGAGGACGGGGAAGAGGAGGATCTCGGAGGGACTTAAGGAACGTCCTTTGTTATAACTGTCACGCTCCCGGCCACCTCTCACGAAATTGTCCATACCCGCGCACGCAGCAACAATGGCAGGCTGCCCCATCCAGCAGTCGCATGACCGAAACCGCGGGATACCCCCAGGGACCCGTCTCGCAATACGCGCCGTCACTGCCCGGGTACATGTCACCAGCACCAAGTGCGACACCCGCACCTCAAATCAACGCCGCAAGCACAAAAACAGCAGGAGAACAAGCCAAAGAATGGCTCACACAAGTGGCCAATAGTACGGACGAAGTGAAAGATCTTATACTTCAAGATCTATGGGGGAAAGAGGGTTTTCGGGACGCCTGAACCCGTCAGTCTGGGTGAGGGCTCTTCAATGTAATTCTGTAATTGTGACAACACGCTATCGGTCTATGCGAATTCCAGTAACTGTCCGTACGAATTACCAAACGACTGAAACGAACGCGCTGGTCGACTCTGGCGCAACCGACAACTTCATCCGACCGAGCCTGGCAAAACGAGCGGGTGTCCAAACACAGCCACTAAGCACACCTCGCAAAATATGGAATATAGACAACACGGAAAATAAAGCTGGGTTAATCACTCATTATGTTAACCTAGAAGTAAAAACACGGGGACAGATAAAGCAAATGACCTTCTTGGTCACCGACCTCGGCAGTGAAGACATGGTGCTGGGCTATCCATGGCTGAGCGCATTCGAACCAACAATCAACTGGGCCGCTGCCGCCCTACACCCCGACATGCAGCCGGTAATATTGGCAACTACCGAAGCGTTGCTACTAACAACGACCATTCGAGCCCTCATTGTGGCTGAAAAAGAAGACATTGTGCGAGAATTGGAAGAAGAAACCTTTGTTAGAGCCACTACCTCGACGGAGTTGGCCATACAAGCGAAGCAACAACAGACGGCAGCAGTGCTCCCGCAAGAATACACAATGTTTGCCAAACTTTTTAACGAGCGAGCCTCGCACCGTTTCCCCCCGGCGCGGCCGTGGGACCACGCAATAGACTTCAAACCATCTGCGCCGGCCGCCATAGACTGCAAAATCTACCCTATGACTCAAAAGGAAGAAGGCGAACTCAAAGAATTTCTGGAGGAAAAGCTAAAGCAGGGGTATCTGCGCCCTTCTATCTCCCCGTACGCATCCTCCTTTTTCTTCATTAAAAAGAAGGACGGAAAGCTGCGACCGGTACAGGACTACCGGGTTATCAATTCCCATACCATTCGAAATCAATACCCGCTCCCGCTAATACAGGACCTCATCCTTGACCTCAGTAACGCCCATATCTATACGAAACTCGACATCCGGTGGGGTTATAACAACATACGTATTCGAGACGGCGATCAGGAAAAAGCAGCGTTCAAAACCAAATTCGGCCTCTTCGAACCCACGGTTATGTTCTTCGGGCTCACTAACTCCCCCGCCACCTTCCAGGCCATGATGAACCACATCTATCGCGACACCATAGCGAAGCACGAACGACTGGGCACCACTATACGCGTCTACATGGACGATATTGGTATCGCTACTCATTTTGATCACGATCTAGCGGCCCATGTAGACGCCGTCCGCGATGTGTTACGCGTGGCAGATGAGCACGACCTCTACTTCAAGCTCGAGAAGTGCCTGTTCCATCAACCACGGATGGATTACCTGGGGGTAATCCTTGAGAGGGGGGTGACCCGAATGGACCCTGTAAAAGTTCAAGGCATCAAGGACTGGCCGACACCAACAAAAGTTAAAGACGTCCGTTCTTTCCTCGGCTTCTGTAACTTTTACAGACTCTTCATCCGCGGTTTCGCAACTCACGCCAAGCCACTCACTAAACTAACACGGAAGGACGAAGAATGGCGATGGACTGAAGAAGAAGAAAGGGCGTTCAACACCCTAAAACGTCTTGTAACGGAAGAACCGGTGCTGGCACACCCCGTCCTTCAAGAACCATTCGAACTGGAAGTAGACGCTTCGGGCTATGCGGTGGGAGCCGTACTATTGCAAAAGAAACCTGATGGCAAGCGACACCCCATAGGTTACTACTCGGCAACACTCTCCGAAGCAGAAAGAAACTACGACATCTACGACCTGGAGCTGCTCGCGATAGTCAAGGCCCTGCGGAACTGGCGACCACTTCTCGCAGGCTCCCCGCACAAGATTAAAATCTATTCGGACCATCTGAACCTACAATACTGGAAGTCTCCACAGAAGATCAGCAGGCGAGTCGCCAGGGAAGTACTCGAACTTTCTGAATACGACTTCGAAATTCATCACATTAAGGGAAAGAACAACGGACGGGCAGATGCACTGTCAAGACGACCGGATTACGACCAAGGAGTCGAGGACAACAGCGAAGTAGTAGTCCTACCCCCCGAAGTCTTCGTACGAACCCTGAACACCGCACGCACCTTCATCGCAAACCCAAACCTGCTACAACCGCGGCACCAACAAGACGAGGAGGTGATCAAGATCTGGGTGGATCCTTACCACCTCAAGAAAATACAAGGGGAATGGTACAAGGACGGCAGGTTCGTAATTACAGGACCCGCATCGACCCAACGTGTACTGATACACGATCATCACGACTTGCCAATACATGGACACCCGGGAATTGCGAAAACTCAACGCATCCTGGAGAGACACTACTGGTGGCCGCGACTCAGAAGAGACGTGTATGAATACGTGCAAGGCTGCGCAGAATGCCAGAGGAACAAAGTCAACACGAGGCCTATACGAGCCGCGCTGCATCCCATCACGCCAATACTAGAAGCCACGCCATTCCACACGGTGGCGGTAGACTTCATCACTAAACTCCCCGTTTCCAGGGGGTATGACAGCATACTAACCGTCACGGATCACGACTGCAGCAAGGCCTCCATCTTTATCCCATGTCGAGAGGAAATCACAGCAGAAGAAACGGCGACTCTGTATGTCGCCCAAGTATTCAAACGTTTCGGGCTGCCGCGCAAGATAATAAGTGACCGCGACCCCCGTTTCACGTCCAAATTCACCAGAGAAGTATGCCGCATTCTGGGGATCCAACAGAACATATCGACCGCATATCACCCGCGTACGGATGGACAGTCCGAACGAACTAACCAGTGGCTGGAACAATACCTACGCTTCTGGGTAAATGAGCGGCAAGATAACTGGGAAGCTTATCTGCCAATCGCCGAATTCGCGCATAATAACTGGCCACATGAACACACCAAGGAGTCGCCGTTCCAACTTTTGATGGGGTACAACCCACAAGCGGACTGGACGGATAAGCCATCTCCAATTCCCCTCGCAACCGCGCGACTAACACAGCTGAAAGAAGCTAGAGACAACGCCCAACGCCTTATAAAGAAGGCGCAAGAGTCATGGGTGCGTAACAAAGATACGCCCAAGTTCAACCTCAACGATCTCGTGTGGCTCGAGGGCAAACATCTCCGAACCAATCAGCCCACAGCGAAATTAGCGGCGCGACGTCACGGACCTTTTCGGGTGGTACAGGTGATGTCCCCTTACAACTATCGATTGGAACTTCCCACGCAGTGGAGTATCCACCCAGTGTTTCATATCGATCTTCTCACACCGTACAAGCAAACTTCCTTGCACGGAGAGAACTTCGCACGACCACCACCCGAACTGATAGATGGAGAAGAGGAATACGAGGTCGAGGCCATTCTAGACACTCGGCATTTCGGCAGAGGACGACGCCTCCAGTACCTGATCAAATGGAAGGGATACCCAGACTCGGAGAATCAGTGGGTTAACAAAGACGACGTCTTCGCGCCGGAAGCACTCCGCCTGTATCAGGAAGCGCAAACCCACGGCAAAAGAGATAAAGTGGGGGTCGCCCGAACCGAGGACAGTCATCCCCTCTTCCTCCGTTCAGCTACTACTCCTATGCCCACTTCTCCTCTACGACATGTCACACAGGCGCAGCTCCTCGACTCCCTCGCAGAAGACGCCCGTGCCCTCTTGGCCGACGACGACGACACCGAGGTTCCCAACGCTCAGCTCACGCCATGGACACCTCTTACACCAGCAGAGGGGCCCATCACCGCACAAGAATGGATCAACGTTGTCACCAGATTCCCAGATCCAACAACCACCCCCGACGACGACCAAGCCGTCGCCCACGTATTCCGAAACGATCGCGGCGAGCGCGAACCCATCGCCGCTATCCCCCCAAGCGACGACCTCATCGGCATTCGCGGAGTTTTCCTGAGCAACGACCAGCGTTCAAGCACTGATGGAGTACGAGTTGGAGGGTTGGAAGAGAGTAGCGGCAGCGTGGCAGAAGGAGCAGCTGGACTCAGCAGCGGCCCGACTGAGGGAGATGCGCGAGCGACGGCAGCGATGGCGGCAGCTGAGGCTGGCCATGACGACGAAGATTATTACCCGGCGAGACACCCCTTCCTTCGAACGAAACGCGACCCTGATCATCCCCTCGTCACACCCTGGCTCGTCCACTCCGACGGGTCCCCCATGTATCGAGGACGTGTGCGCGTGCCTGGTGCCGCCGATCACCGTCCGTTCACCACCGCCGAGGACCCCGCGCATGTCATTGCGCCTGAAGGGTTCCGGGCGAACCGACGACCCCATTACATTCGATACCCCATCACCGGGCCAGACGGAGTAGAGAGGGACGCGTCGCATGTCCAGATCATTGGAGGGGCGGACCCCCTCATATTAGGAGTTATACCGGGCTCGCCGCACGTTTATGGTAAGCCCTTCTACGCCGAACCCCACGTATCAGCGGCACTCCGCCCCACGTACCCGCACGAGGACCTCGTCGTCTTCGAGGCGGACAAGATCACCGACCGCGCGCTCAATCGTATCAACGATGAGTCACTCACCGCAGAGGTTACGCGGTTCCGCGCGGCCAGCTACGAGCTGGATCGACTTCGGGCGAGGGTGAGTCAACTCCGCGCTATGATCGAATGCGCACAGGACGACCGACGCGACGCCATCTACCGCTTGGAACGCGCCACCGCGTTGGAGCGTATTGCCGATGAGCAGCGCGATTGGCCGGCCCGCGACTTTCGGTGAGCCTGGGGTCTCACGCTAAGAAAGGGGGTGATGTTACGTGTCGACTTGTGAGCTATTCCCCCTTACTGTACCGGTTGTCACTACGGCGGTAAGGTATATTAGTGACGGACTTACGATACGGCGATACGAGTACGATAGGAGATTGCACGCGATTGATGACTGAGGACCACGCCACTAATACTAGCAGTAGTAGTATTAGGGTTCGAGCTACTTACGCGACACGTTGGACGCTACTTTACTGTGACCCATAGCAGCGCTCGAAAGCCTGCTCGACTTGTATTTATAGTGTCCAGTGAAGACCAAGATACGCCATCTTGGTCTTCTTGAATCGTCACTTGTTTCCTTTCACCTGTCTCTCTCTCTCTCTCTCTCCTTCTCAGTCATCGTCTTGTAAGAAGCAGTGCACCTTCGAGTGTTCACTCTTATCTACGCTTGAACCTCCGAGTCTTCAAGTCATCCGCAGAGTTGTTACCGCCTTCACCGAGCTCAAGTCGGGCTAACGTCGTGACGACGTTACAGTAGGGGCCATGGGGTCTTTGGGCAGCGGGCAAGGGTTGGTGCCGTCGAAGAAGCCCCATCGGTTGGTTATGTCCATCGCCTCGCTGAAGCGCATAAGAAATACGGCCCAGTTTGAGCTGTCAGTTTCCAGGCGAGGGATGTTTGCAGGGAGCAGTTCTACAGTGGAAGGAGGTTGGGAAGGGGGCAGCATGGCCGACGAAGACGCGGACGCAGATCCAGATGCAAGGGTTCCAGTCATACTGATTTCAGACAATAGCGAGGTGGAGATAGTGTGTGGTATTAGCGGCGCTCGGCAGGGCCCATAACCTGTAAGTTATGGATAGTTTTGGGAGCTCGGAAGCAGCGCGCGAGGCGAACTAGAAAGGACGGATAATCTCAGTATCGCGCGTGTACGAGCGATGTCTATATTGTATTTACCTAGAAAGGACGGATAATCTCAGTATCGCGCGTGTACGAGCGATGTCTATATTGTATTTACCTAGAAAGGACGGATAATCTTTCTAGGCGTAAGCGTGCTGAAAGTAAACGAGTGGTAAAGTAAGCTCACCTCAGTATCGCGCGTGTACGAGCGATGTCTGAGGTGCTAGGTACGAGGGAATGAAAGTACTTGTACTACGGAGTCAAAAGATGTAATATGTATGGCTGTCATGCTAACAGATATTCAGGGGGACAGGCGACGGACAGTTGTATTGTGCTAGAGTAAGGTTTTAGAGTATGTGTGACGGAAGCAAATGTTCATCGCGCATTATCTGCGCTCGATCTCAACATTCAGCCCAGTATCTGGTTCCATAGCGCTGTAGTATTGATCGGATTGTGCACGTCATGGAGGGTGGGCTGAAGCGTGGCATCGGCACCACCGGCACAAGATTGGTGTCATGTTGCTCATGCAGGGCTCGTTTAGCGAGAGGGATCTACTCTTCCTCTGGTAAAATCCAGCCATGTATACCCAAGTGTTGCATTCAGAGATCTATCAAACTGCAGACCGACATCTGCAGCAATATATCGGCATCAACCTCTTCACCTCACCGCCTCGTGCCCACCTCGATGCAATTATCAACCATAATTCCACGTGAACCTTGCACACGATGCTTCCATGATGCCATACCCATACGTAAAAGCCAGAGACGACTCAATCATGTGCACACACCGAATGCGGGAATTTGGTGTTGAGAGATCCGCAGGCGAAGAGAAACATCCCCTCGGGGAAAAGTGTCGGTCTCGTCTTGCTACGTGCCGACTTTTTCTCCACTGCGGCAGGCAAGGTAGGACCTGTGCTTGCTACATGGGTATGTCAGACCCCAGCGATGAGGTAAGTGTATCAGAACAGGGACCAGTGCCGTCGTCCCCAATCAGATGATGGAACACTTGGCAATGCAGGTCCAAAGAGAAGTGGAGGCGCCTGGACGAGTTATAGTTCTAGGGTGCAATTCTGTAGAAGAGAGACAAGGGCGGTGCGTTGACGTGAGGAAGCCGAGTGGAGCACGGGCGTTCCAATGTGCGTGCTCATCAGGAAAACCCTCTGTATTGATTCAATCCAAATATACATGGGAGATTCTCATGGAGGATTGTCACTGGGAATGAGTCCGTGGAGCTTGTGAGGGGTAGCCAGGAATGTATACAGTAGAAATGGCGTTATTGGTAATTGGTAAACACGCGCAGCAGGAAAGGCTTCCGATGGCGCTACCAGAGAAGGGAAGCCGGGGAGAGTGAATCACCGAAGTGAAAACGGACCAAACAAGCAACGGCGACAAAACCCCAGAAACTTTAGCCGCGATCAACGTAGACAGCCCAATCACAATGCAGGCCTGAGACGTCCATGTCCAGACCTGACTAGAACACCTGGTGGGAAAGATCAAATTTTGAGACAGAAAAGCTTACGCGATGATGACGCCATAGCCTCGTCCTCTGGAATGCGCTCATTTTCCCAGTCAGCACAATGAAATGTAATATTATATGGAGATTTGTGTTTAGCTGCGTCCCGGTGTCCGCAGGTGAGACAAGAAGTAGAGTAAACATAGGCATGAGGTGGGGAAGTAATTGGCCACTGGCAGTAAGGCGGAGGCGACCGTCTTTGTTTAGTGCGAGAGGCACTGGAGGCGGATTACAGGTCAGAAACTGGCACTTGGTGGCACCAGAGCGCGCACCTGCATTTCCAGGCAACGCATGAGCGTGCCGCAGACGACGCACCGGGCTCTCTGTGACTACGCCGGCAGCCGGGGCACTTCAAAACCAACACATGCAACAGACGAGGTGAATAATACGCCTATCTCCCAGGACACCCAGCCTTCGTTGCTCACGCGCGGCATCTCAGGAGCGCTAGACGGAAGTCATGGCCGCTAGGGTGATGATGGTGATACCTGAAAAGGCGATTTATTATGTTAAAGGAAAAGATTAACTAGGTCATCTCCGTGGCAGTTCTGAGTTGGGACCTTGGTTGGACCTTGGTTGGGACGTCAGAAGATACACGTGATCGTACAGTAGATGGGAGACGAGACAAAACGCTGCTGCTGGTCGGCTATTTCCGCACACCTCCAATTCGACCACTCTCACTAACCCTCACTGTGTGCTGTACTTATATGCCAAAGTTCGAATCATCGCCACTGTTTTCAGACATTTGGGAAAACATATACTGCAGATGATCTGAGTCTGGTATATATGCGCTCCAATGATCGCTGAACCACATTCCAGTTTTTTCTGTCTTTGCACTTCTCCAGCCTGAGGCCATCTCGCCATCTCGCTCAAAGTACAACTCCTCAGGCCTCAGGGACGGTAGTATCGATGTAGATCGTTGATTCAGGAGTTCGAGTTGTCACAGTGGCTATTCTATCATGGCATGGATGTTATCACGTGAGCATTTCTCTTTTCCCCGCACGCGCTGATCACCACACAACTACCACGATGTACGTCCGGAGGCATTTTTTTAACGCCCACATATTGAACAGAAGTGTTAACTTTGAGCCTGCCCTTCACGTCATACACGACAACACCCCGATACTCATCTTTTTATGCATCGATGTCTCTGTCTCGCTGCTCACTGGCAGGCCTCAAGCCATGGCACTACACCTTGTCATTACCATTTCCCCCAACCACCCCTGCTTCTTTCCAGACTTGCATTGCTTTTCATTTCGCAAGCCGTCTTCATGCGAGCCCTTTCCGACTTAATTTACTGTGGCGTTGACAGGTGCGGCGTTCTCATTTACGGCATAGAAGAAAGGCGCTTCCTGCATCAACCAGGAGCAACGATGTGCGTTCTTCCCTTGCGTGCCAACACACTTACCTCATCGTTGAAGGTCAAACGCAGCCACGTTGCAGCAGTCACTCTGCTATCCTGGCAATCCTGGCACCTGTCTACACTCCGCTTCGGCACTCTTCTGGGCACATCTCTTGCGTCTTCGAAGATACGGAATTGCTCACTGTTGGGTTCTTGACGCCTTGTCATTTATCCTAAGGGCAGTCGCATCTGCACCGTCGCATATCATATCCCTGCAGCGTATGAGTTGCGAGCCGCCGTGTTACTATGTACATTTCCCTCGGTTCACCCCTTTTCTCACTGAATCATCTCGTCCTTACCGTAGAGAAGAACTCGGCATATACAGAAATGAGACTGACCCTCTTTCCCGAGATTCCGCGACATCTCTCTCTGCACAGTTCACTGAGCACGTGGACACCATGTCCCCTCTTTTGGCAGGTGTGCCTTGTGAGTCCGCATAGCCATCTCACCTTGTATTCGGTACGCTGCTGAGTGACAGAGGCTTCGAGTTGTGCCAGGGACTGTGTGAATATATAGCGTGCAGATGGTGGAATAGATCTAGGGCGAAGGGATGGGCTAAGAACTGGTGCTGTCGACAAATTAAGTATCTAAAGTGTGTAATCCCGTCTGCAGCTCGAAAGCAACTTGGCTAGAAGCTGAGAACGCGACACACTTGGGGTATGCATGACAAGATTTAATAGTAGTTAAACTGAATACGGGTCATTCAACTCGAGTGACTCGAGAACCGACGTACAGGAATCTTATCAGAGCAGGCTGAATGAGCGCTATTGAGCGCTAGTCAAGGCGCTAGTGAACATGAACATCGTGCCAGGGGAAGGCTGCGGCCCGGCCATGCCGAGTAGACGGGGAATACACCAGCTGTATCACGCGAGTGGATCACATATTAGAGGAACTGAACGGCTTCAGTCCCCAAAGACTTCAAGTCTCGATAGAGCAATGTGGATGGCGCAAGGTGATGATATGCAGTGCCCTCCGAGTTGTCCGCGTACAACTGCCTTACCAATGCTTCCATGCATGCCGGTGTAACTTAATGATCGCCGTCGAGAGAACGCTTCTAGTTTGTCGATCAATCACACTTCCATGCTTAGCGGCACGAAGTGACATGCCCCACAGTTGCCACCCAAGTATGATCCAATTCATATATACAGGTACTTTGTTCTCCCGGTGTTTCGTCGTAGAACCTCTGTTATTTTTGTGCTTCATCGGCGACCCACGATGTTGATTGCTGCCAGCGCTACTATATGTAGCATCGCTGATCACCACCCTTTACGTCCCACCATATCTGCGTTGATCCGCATTGTTTCGAAAACGTTGCCCAAGGGAATACTAATTCATTCCCTCACAGAAGAGAAGCCTCGAGGTGTTTTGGGCCCATCAAACTCCACACCGCCCCCTCAAGGTAGGTCATTCGATGGGCATCATTAAACTGTTTTTGAATGACGCTGACAGAGTGGTAGTATGCGCGGACAGTTCTGGAAACGTAAAACAGTAGCAAGCAACATCACTTCCTATCACTACTGGTAGCGGTGTTTCTCGATCGTTCAACGTTCAAGTGTGATGCTGGTTGACTATCCCTAATGGGGTCTATCAGTGGTCGACGGCCGGAGGGTTTGGTTTAACTTATTAATCCATCTCTCCTACTAGTTCGTTCGTCTTTTCGTCCCATTTCCATCGTTCTCAACATCGTATTGTTCGACACTTACAAATGGCCCCGCGCGACAGTGACGACTCGTATACGGTTGACGAGAAGGCCCATTCTACGCCGCAACCTCAGGCCGAACATGAGCCAGAGGTTCAAGGGGGTCAGTTGACTTTCTATCTGGCGAACCGTATTCTCATTTGTGTACCAGGGGAGACCTCAAAATTCCCTTCTGAGCAGTGGTTGAAGTACCTTGAGGAGATGGGGGATCGGGATAAAGAGATAATTGAGAGGTTCACAAAAGAAGCAGACACTACCCTCGTGTTTGTACGTGCTGGTCTAGTCCTCTGCATATTTCCTTTCTAAGTCATTTTTTCAAGGCCGGCCTGTTCACGGCTGTCATCACGGTCTCCCTTGTTGAAAGCTACAAGTGGCTATCTCCCAATCCAGGCGATGAGACCGTCAAGCTACTCGCCCAGCTTGTCAATATCTCCAGCGGGATACCCATCGAGAGCACTTCAGCTGGGAGTAACCAGCCGTTCAAGCCATCGACTTCTGCCCTCATGGTCAACGCGACATGGTTCTGCAGCGTTGTCCTCTGCTTGGGCTGCTCCGTCTTCGCGACTTTGATCCAACAACAGTCCCGGCGGTCATCCCTCTTCCTCGTACCACCACCATCTCCTCAGAGCTAGTGCTGGTTCTAGTCTACTCGCTGCTGAATACAACCGTTACATACCTCTGCTCGCTGTTGGGGAAACCGCCTGGGCCTAGCTCGCGACCTCCTTCAGCTCCTCGCCATGGCGTCCGACGCCAACTTCCCCCTCCCGCACCATGATTACTCTTCCCCTACAAAGCTTACCGCACTCCCTCTCCCGCTTGCCTCCCCATCCACTGGTCCCTTGAATAACTCGGGGACATACAACACCGCTACTGTAGGTCCCATCGTCGCTGACGGCTATGGGCAACCCCGTCGAAGGGACGACGGGAATGCCCACTGGGACCCCCTCGCCCCCATCATAATACCCTCTTCTTCCCCCCCTCCTGCGGCCGGGCGATCCCCGCAGGACTCCACCATGGGCTCCCCCGAGTCCGAAGAAATTACAGTACCCGCCATTGACTCGCAGGCCCTCTGGGACGCGGTCCCGGAAATTACTAACACGAACCTACCGGCCGAACCTGAAACAATTGTCGTACGCGGCAGAACACCTGGTGGAAACACCACACCTCGTGCCCGCTCTAGGGCCACGTCTGCCGCCTCGGCCTGGACCCACGTAACTGAGGAGACCGTTTCTGATACAGGCTCCTTGGACCGCGTTGTTGCACGCATGTCGGGCCAGAACCCCCCGATCGCTTTCCATACGATCAATGACGCCATCAGGGCAGGTATGCTCCCTGGCCCTTACGACACTAACGTTCCAGCGATCGATAACGAAAGCCTGCAACTAGACGAAGCCGAGACCAAAGAGCTAGACTCGGTAACTGACCTCCTGACCGAAGAACTCATGCAGGCGGTCGGTGAAGCCGCCCTAGGTTGGGGCGGTTACCGCATCACTAACCCCCTCCCCTTTCGCAAGGACTCTGATTTGCCTGTCGCTACTGAGACCTTCCACGCGGCCGCGACCCTAGTGCTGACGGCACTAGACGCTGGAGCCGCGAAACGCGATGGCGAATTGATTACTAAGATTCTGACCCCTCACTCCTGGATGTGCCTCACCATGGGCATCCTGAGCGCGATCATACGGGGTGCTCTCCGCTCCCCCGCGCCTCTAAAGAACAAAACTTTCCCACTTAACAACAACTCGGATGCATTTCCCATACACCGGGATCTGCTCCGCCCCACCAACGAAGGCGCGGCCGTCATATTAATGGCGAACCAAATAGCCGGCCTTTTTGGGACGGTAGGCAACCATCCTGACAGTGCCATGCCCGACTCCTACTTTGACCATGTTACTAACCTCGTATATGACAAACTCCCTCATACAAAGCGGCCCGCGGTCTCCGAGCCCACTGCTCTGACGGAGCAGGAGGAAGCCCGTCTCCGCAACCAGTGTAAGGAACAGTTCCTCACTGAGTACCGCGAAACGATCAGACTTGATACGGTCGCAATGGAGCAGATCAAGGACGCTGTAAAAGCTGAGATCTTTGCCAACCTTAATCAGGAGGCGCTATCCAACCTTGACGAATGGCGCGAGGTGTATCGACGCGAGTTCGTCGACGCCATGCACTCCGCCATGGACGTTTTGAACCCTGGCCTCGGGGATGCTGCTCGCCTTAAGGGCAAAAATAGAGCACCCCCGCTTCCTCCCACCACTTCACAGGTTGTACGCGACGCGGAACCGGCCATACGGGCCGAAGTACAGGCACGCGTCAACCAATACAAGGCTGACATTGACGAGGAAATCCGCAAGGGTATCATGGAGGACCCCAACTCCATGTTCCTCAACCCTGACTACCGTCGCAAACTCGCCGACGACGTCCTCAACGAATACCGCGCAAACCTCGCGGCCTCCCTCGAAGGTGAGAAGGAGCTCCTCAAAGAACAAATGGAGGTGGCCGCTAGAGGCGAACGCACTGCAATCAGAGAGCAAGCAATCGCCGACTGTGAGACACATAAAGACACGGTCCGCACCTCGGTGAAGTATTGGAAGACTCACTATCGAAATGCTAGGGAGCTCTCCTTTCTCCGCAAAGAAGCTAACCGCCTGGGTTTCGCACTCACACCCATAGACGAAGGCGCTAAGGCGCGAGAGCTTGAGGCATTCAAAAAGTATGCCCTCGGTCCTCTCGTCGTGGACGGCTACGAACTCTCCAGTTCCCCGCCGTCGCGGGTACCGACGCCCGCACAAGACCCACATACACCCCCTCGTCTCTCGACGTCATCACTCCCACAAGACCCAAACGTCACCCCCACACCGGTTCGAGTCAAACGATTCCGTACAGATGAGAACACCCCGACCATCGCCCCCATGGCTCTCTACCCTGCGGGCCCCATCTCTCTCCCCCCTATGTCCCCGTCCCTGCACCTCGACGTTCCGCTCCCCCCTCCCACGCCCATGGAGGAGGACCTCGCATACGCACTTGAAAACGCAGCGGAAATCGCAACTCGCAATAACCCAGGGCTTGAGGCGTCTGACCACGCGCCACCGCGACTGGCAGGCCCCGCTCCCTCTACATCATCCATCCCGGGACGCAATCCCAGCGCCCCACTGCCGACGGCAGCACCTTTCCCGGCCCAGTTGTCGCCGCCGAACGAGACGCTCGTAGAATCCCCTGCGCCACCCCCGGCCGCCCTGGGTGATCTCGCCTCTCTGATCGCGGCCTTCAACTCGACCATTACACGCCTCGAGGCGAAATTGGAGAGCGGACTTGACGCGCAGAACAAGCGTATCGAGACCCTCTTTGCCTCTCGAGATCCCCGCACTAAACCACAGAAGCAACCTGCTAAAGCAAAGGAGGCGGTGGCAGCCCCTCCCGCGCCCAATACAGTGGCTTCTGGTTCCCGCCCAATGGATGAGATCCCGAGCTTTGCCCGGATTGATGACCCTGGGTCGGAACCGATCATTGAACTCTCCACCCCGGCGACACGCGCCGATCCCCACGCGCCGCCCGTTGTCGTACGCGAATCCTTCCGACCCCCGCCTGATAAACTCGTTCCCCTCACCACCAACTCTCGGGGGAAGCCTACCGCGTCCGCCATCATGCCCACCTCCTGGGCAGGAGTCGTCACACAGCATGCCGCACAACAACAATCCAAGAACTCCTCACAGAGCCGCGCAGTAACGCAAGGCACTGGTCGCACCCCGGCAGGAAAATCTCGTCCCGAAATGGCCGCTCGTCGGTTGACCTCGACGACCACGGAGGTCACCGTCATCAGAAAGCATGGGGTCGAGGACCCACAGATGGAACTACACCTCTTCAAACGTGCTCCCTCGACCTTCGTCGCCGAAGCCAGGGCAGAGATCGAACGCGTCTCCGGCGGCTCGCTTCTCCTCTTGTCAGGAAGGTGGTCGACTAACGCTTCGGCCCACAACTTTGTCTACACTTTCCAAGGGGCTAACATCCCTTTCGCGAACATATACCCCTTCCGAAACATCCTTGTCACCCCGCTTATGACCGGATACCTGGTACCCAATGACGGTTGGACATACGCCCAGTTACGAGGCGTCTCCACACGAGGACCAGACCACACCATCTTCTCAAACGAACAACTTCGGCTGGAACTGATCCGCAATGTCCCCTTCAAGCATGCGATCTTCTGTATAGCCCCCCATTGGCAAGGATCCATGCATCGCGTTGCGGAACAAGAGTCCTCCACGGTCTCGTTCGCTTACGCTGACCACAACGGCCAAGTCTCTAACGCGGCCAGGGCCAACCCGATGTACATGTTCAACTCCGAAGTCAAGCTGTTTATCACTGGAGACGCCCCGACCATCAGCATGTGCGGACGATGCCATGCCATTGGTCACTCCACGGATTCCCCGGCCTGCCCTCTTCCCTCTAACTCTGTGCGTTGCGTGAAATGTGGTGGGTCACACCACGTTGAGGATCACGCAACCCACTGTCCGCATCCGCACGAGGTCGTTGGGATATGTAAATGCACATTCCCATGCCTCAACTGCAAAGGCAACCATGCGACTCGGTCGCCTTGGTGCCCTATGAAGAAGGGGTTCGCCCCCCCTCCTCTAGCGCCCAAGCCCGACCCGTCCAACCTTGGTACAGCCCCCTCAGCCAAACCCTCTGCCAAGGGTAAGGCCACAACCGTCAACACATCCCCGGCGGAAGGACTAGTCCCTACTCAAAGGGAGGATGTCCCCGCGACTGCAGATGCGAATGATGGGTTTACCACAGTGCGCCGACGTGGACGCGGCCAAACGGGAGGACAGCGCAAACGATCGAAAGTCGCCGCCCGCCCACTTACCTCCACATCGGCGCCCCCAGCGCCCCATACCGCGGCCGCGCAATTCAACGCCGATCAACCCCCCGTGTCGGCCATCTCAGCCCCACGCACACAACGACCCAAAATCCCTCTACCGACCGCCAAGGAGGTCCGCGTTATTCATGTGAGACACGGCGCGGACATTGAGCAGTCCCTAGCCTGCATCGAGCGCATGTGTCCGACCAACCAACCCGACTGCGACGCCAACCGCCGCCTTCTAGCGGACGATTGGCACCTCGTACTGGACGAGGACCCCACCACCACTCTCCTCGAATCCCCGGCGTTCCGCTTTGCTGTCAAACATGGCCTCCCTATCACATGCCATCACACTGAACGCATCCTTACTGAGAAGCGCTCCCTTGCCGCTGCGCGACGCGCTCTCGACGACTTCAAGGACAAATGGGGCCGCGTCTCCCCTTTCACCTTTGCTCTGAGCATTCTCGAGGATGGACAACACTTCGCCGCCCCTGGGGAAGACGACCTTCCCACGGCCCCCCCCATCAGCGACGGAGACCGCACTATGATGCGCCGCGTCACCCAGAGCAACTACGACTATCACTTCGCCCTAGACCCGTCCCTCCCTCCGCTGAACGATGCCATTACTGACTTCATCATCAACGCCTACCCCATCTCCATCTTCAAGGATATCTCCCAGAGCGAGCACCTCTGGTCGATCATCAACGACGCCATCCGATCCCCCCTTTATGCATAATACATCCATCCTTTCTGTTAACATGCGCCGACGAAACGACGCAATGCACGCACTCCTTTCTACCAACGAAGACGACGATATCATCTGCGTTCAAGAACCATGGTTCGGCACCGTGGGGACTGCTCGCGCGGATACAGCTAGACAGGGAATTGAAGTTCTCGGTGGGGCGAACCACCGGAGCTGGTCCCTTTTCTACCCATCCTTCACTACTGATACCCGGGCTAAGGTCATGATTTACTCCCGCAAATATAGTCGCCTGGCCTCCAAAAGACGCTTACATCCTGTACATATTATACCACGCCTCGACTTAGTCTCACACCCCTCTTTACTTATAGTTGACGCTCGCCTGCACACACATACTCTACGCATCATTAACTTTTACAACGATGTCGCTGACCCCACAGCTCTCCGCTCGTTACTAAACCTTGATCTAGATCCCACTGTCCCGACAATTCTTGTCGGGGACTTCAACATTCATTCCCCTCGCTGGTCTCCGAGGGATTGGTCATCCTTTTCACCTCGACGCGCCGATCTTGAGGCATGGGCTGCGGCCCAGACCCTCGATCTGGCTTCCAAGCCCGGAGTCACCACGAGGAGAGGCACCGAGAACGAGCGCGACAGCGTGCTAGACCTCGTCTGGCACAACCTCGCCGCTTCAGCATCGGAGGACCTTTCCCCCCCGGTCGTTGACTGGGAGGCGTCGATCGCGTCTGACCACGCTGGTATCCGCTCAACTTGGTCGATCGCGGGAACCCACCGCGGCCCCAAGCAACACAAGATCACATCTTTCTCAATCACGTGGGACGAGGACGTTCTCAAAGCATGGAGGACCGACATCGAGGCACATCTCCCGCCCCTCGCCCCCATCGAAACAACCTCCCAACTCGATACGGCTGCCGAAACACTGCAAGAGGCCATCGCTAGGGCCTCGCACACACATTTCGGCACCAAGGCACCTACCAAGGATCGCAATAACCCCTGGTGGAACGATGCCTGCCGAGAAGCCGTTACCCGACTCCGTCTACACACCCGAGGGGACGACGATCACCGCCGTGAAGCGCAGAAACATCTCAAACGTACCACACGACGGGCAAAACGGGAGTATTACGACGATCAAATCAAGAAGGGCAACATCTGGGATCTGGCCTCATGGAGACATGGGCGCAAGCTCTCCGGTATCCCCGCTTTACGACACCCGGATGGCACGGTCTTAACGAGCCAAACCGATATCTCTCTCACCCTGGCTGGAAAGTTCTTCGTCCAAGAAGACGCTCTCGGCCCGATTGACATCGTACAACCGGACGACCCCCCGCCACTACCTACCCGCCCTTTCGCACCCATTGTGCCCAAGGAGGTTGACCCCCTCCTGGCCTCTGGATCTAGCTCGTCGGCACCAGGAGAAAGCGGTGTCTCCTGGACGATCCTCAAACTATGCTGGGACTCCATTGAGCACCACGCGCTGGCTGTCTTCAACGCCTGCATACGACTGGGCCACCACCCCATCCTGTGGCGAAAGGCGATTGTCGTGGTCATACCAAAACCAGGGAAAGACGACTACCTAGCCCCAAAGTCCTACCGACCCATCAGCCTCATTGAGTGTCTCAGCAAACTCCTCGAGAAAATCGTCGCCAAACGCCTTCTGTATGACGCCGACCGCTACCACCTCCTCCCGACCAACCAATACGGCACACGAGCCTTCTCCTCCACCCTGGATGCCGGCCTCGCTCTCACCCATGACGTCCAGTGCGCTTTCCGTGTCAAGCGGAAGTGTGCTGCCCTTCTTTTTGACATCAAGGGCTTCTTCGATCACGTACACAGAGACCGCTTGGTACACACGCTGCGAATCCTCGGTTTTGCCGAGTCGATCGCGACCTGGGTCCGCGTCTTCCTGTCTGATCGGAAAGTTGCCCTTTCCTTTAACGCCGCCCTGGCGGATCTACAGGACCAGCCGGTCGGCACTCCACAGGGTTCTCCCGTCTCCCCCATCCTCTCCGCCATCTACACTTCCACTCTCCTTAAACTCGCTCCCCCCTCCACCAACACCACCCTGGGTATGTATGTCGACGACGGCATCATCTTCTCACACGGCAACACCTGGGAAGAGGTTGATTCCGGCCTCAGGGAACGGTACAGACAGTGCGAGGACTGGCTCCGCAGGTCCAACCTCGTCTGTGAATCTGACAAGACCGAACTCATTTACTTTACGCCCCCTTACACCAGAAAGAACTCTCGCTCCCTTCCACCCACCCTCCTTTACCTACCCAACCCTACTTCTCATACGTACTACCCTGTCAGGGCCTCCACCACCATACGGTACCTTGGCTTCTTCATTAACCAACGCCTGGACTGGGAGCCGCACGTGTCCACAATGTGCAATCGGGCACGTGCCTCCCTGAAGGCCTTACAGCTTCTAGGTAACTCCCAGAGAGGTATTTCCACGGCGAACTGGCGTCTACTGTTCAACGCAGTATGCATGCCGGTCCTGTCCTACGGATGCCAACTCTGGATGACGTCAAGAAAGAAGAAAAGCCTCCTCAATAAAATCCAGGTAGTTATGAACGAAGGGGTGCGAGTCATATCAGGGTCGTTCCGCACAGCCCCGCGTGCACCCCTGCATGAGTTCCTACGTATCTTGCCTGCCAGGCACTACATGGAGAAACTGACAGCCACTTCTGCCATCAGACTGTTCCGTGTCCCCCGGACGTCACAGTTAGTCGCTCGTCTGGGCCCTGACTGGGACGCGCCGGTCCAGAACGGCCCACACTCCAGCAATGGAGGGGTGGTGTGCAACAGATCACTGTACGTCCGGTCTGGAAGACGTACCACTACCAACCAGCGCCCCACTGCCTTGGAGGCTCTCGGCGCCCGTGTCGACCCGCTCTTGACGGCACGCGTCGACGTCACAGCCATCGCCCCCTGGGAGGTTCACAACTGGGAGGCGCATGTGTCATGTGAAGGGAAGACCCATCCCCATCGCCGGAACGCCCTGCTCAACAACCTTTACGCGTCAAGAGCAGAGGCCAGTACGGTACTAATTCGGGTGGCTGGCACTGTGAGCAATCGCAACCGGCCTGACAATCTCAACGTAGGAGGCGCGGCCATCTCAGTATGGCGTGGAGAGGCGGAGCCATGTGTACGGACATGGACACTCGGTTCAGGGGTGGAACAACACGACGTCCACCTCTTCGGCATTTCCAAAGCCGCCGAGTTCATATCAGCTGAGTTGTCACGTGCACCACCCTTACATATCTACATCTTTTCCAACGACGAGTCAGCCCTTCGAGGCATTACACATACACGTTCCCTTACACATCAGTCAGACGTCCTCCGTTTTCATCATGCACTCACTACTTTCTACTCCACGCACAGGGACACGAGGATCCACCTCGTGTGGGCCAGTTCACACAAGAAGCGAGCAGCGGATCAACAGGCACGGCAGGCGGCGCTCGAGGCATGTACCCAGGCACCGGCAGCCACTCTTCGCAAAGTTCAGTCACCCGCGCACGTGAAGAAAATGTGTCGGGCTAAAGCTTTCCAGGCATGGGGAACGGAATGGATCCGCATGATCGCCGACACCCCCCACAACAAACTCCCCAACGCCTACGGGCATTCCATTCATTACCACAAACCACCCGATGGTCGCAACCACCCACTATGGCTGGCCGCCATACCCCCCAAAAAGCCAGAACCTTCTTACACACCCATCACACGCCGCACACACACCACTGCTTTCCAACTCGCCACCCTCCATTCTTTCACTTCTGATTACACCAACCGACACCGGCCCGACCTTCCACCTGAAGTCGCCAACTGCCCATGCGGCTTCCCGGATAAGTCGTACTATCACCTCGTGTACGATTGCCCCCGTTACAAACCGCAACGTGCACTCCTCTATCCCCACGACATCGCCGATCACGACCCCTTCGACGACTCTCCCTACCCTCTAGACCCTCTGGACCGCATCGACCCCACTGACCTCTTTGCTGGGGACCCCACCACCACCGTCTACACCTTCCTCCGTTTCCTACAACTTACCAGACTGGCTGCCAAACCAGACCTGGAGGCCCCAGTCGCCGTCCCCTCCACACAAGAACGGCGACTTACGGAGCTCCGACAATACCTCGCTAACCCTGCCCTGCCCGCCGAAGACCTGCTCGATTATGATCTGGACCCAGCCTAGATGGCTGCCCGACGCGGTGACACACTTATTACTCTCTCATATTTCTCCTCTGCCGTTATCTTTACTTTGCGCGGTACGCTACTCTCTTCCGTTTGTACCCAGCCTTCCTTCATGAGGTGGCTCATTTATCACCCTCGCTTCGTCGCACGTGACTCCTCGTACGTTACTTCTCGTTCAAATTTCGCTCTGTAGGGAGTTGAAGACCGGTCTTGTATTATGTACTGTCCCGGAATAAACATGGTTCAAAAAAAAAAAAAAAAAAAAAAAACAGTCCCGGCGGTATCTGGTACTCACGCAGAGACCTGGTACACCTTATGAGCGCGCGCGTTTACGAATGTTTCTGTTCAATGGCCTCGGAAAATTCCATGTGGACACAATCCACCAGTTACTGGCCATGTCCTTGCACATCTCCATCCTTCTCTACTGCATAGGTCTTGTCATCTATATTTTCAACATCGGCAAGGGCATCGGATCCCTCACTCTCGGCCCCATCACCCTTGGACCCCTCGCCCTCGGCTATCTCGCCATTGTCTATCTCTCCGTCTTCTACCTCATATACGCAATTTTGACATTTTCCTCGTTCTTTTCCTTCGACTGCCCATATGGAACACCCTTCACCGCCCTCGCGTGGTGCTTACACCACATTTTTTGGACTGGGGTTTTCTCGACCATTCGACTTATTCCGGGACTCGGACTCGAAAAGCGGATCAACGAGCATAAACAGAGATTTTGGGACGGCCTGCAGAGGACCGTCGAGCTCCATGGCATCCAGGCCCGACAATCGGTGGACACGAATGCGCTTGAATGGACTCTTAGGGCTCCCGTTGAAAAAAACAAGACCGAAGACTCTGCCACGTTAGTGCCAGAATTTTTCGACGACTATGCTCTATCGGAGTTCCATCCGACCAATCCCATCTCCTCCTTCCGCCGCTTCAAGACGTATATATTAAGATTCTTCATTGGCAAGTCGGACGTACTAAAGAGCAAAAATACGAGGCGTCTGCTGGCGAGTCTAAAGAGCCTGTGGTGTTGGGTAAGGGTGTACAATCAGAACCCGGAGCCCTTGCCATCCGATTTCTCCCCTCCCGACGCTCATCACCTTCGAGTTTGGGCTGAACAGGACCCCACTGCCGGTACGATAGGACGATGTTTCGGCGCGTTGGTTGCAAAGAAGCTCGCCACAGACATCAACTCGAGCCGTTACTCAGGTGTTGATGCCCGCGACTCGGATGCGAAGCTGCAGTCCCTATCGACTATTCTAGGAAGACCAAGGGAGGATGTGGCGACTTATCTTGGCAAGCCAGGTGCCATCGGTCTCGCGAGCATCGTCCTCATCATACCGAGCAAGACGAACGCCTTGGGCACAGAAAGTATAGCATCGGATGTACTTGACATATTCCGAACGACTGCCCGCATCCTCGCGGAGGACATTCCGACTTCGCAGGATGCAGGACTGCCACAGGATCTGGTAGATAGCTTCAACGAGACGTATTCAAACGCACAAGAAACCCCAGCTCTTTCCCGGCTGACGGACCAACTGAAGCCGATAAAGGAAAAGGTGGACGCGCGACGGGCCAGAGCCCAGGCCAGAAATGGTCGCTTGGGCCAGGGCACCGCCTGACCGAGTGTCCGAACCCGCTTGGGTAACTGGTCAATACCACCTACATTGTTACAATCCAATCGCGCGAGGGCTCAGTAGTACGAGATGACAAGGTGGCTTCCTCGGTGACGCAGTATACCATTTTACCTGACACAGTGAGTCGCGTCACGACGAGCGTATCATATAATTCCGAACACCTCTCTTGTCTTCTACTTCGCTTCCGCACGATTCGGAACCTACATATGCGTCTCTCATCTGAATGCCTTATATTAGTGACGACTCGCTGTAACGATGTATTCTGATGAAACGCAGCGGGCTGGCACACCAGGTTAAACGATTGTATTCGAAAGAGAGTAAGGAAAACTTGCCTGGCACACCAAGTTAAACGACTGGTGTGCCAGAAGCGCATACAGCATTCTTAAATACATCGTAAAGACTGATTAACAACAGGCGAAAACAATATGCGGAAAGTCGCACTCCGTTGGCTACTGAATCGAGGGATTGTCCCTGATCACAACCAGTACCGTAAGGATAGCGTTGCAAGGCTACGCTTGCATCTCATCTCTTCCTATCCCACACCGCCAGGGCATACACTAACTCACAGGGCGACACGATCACGCATGCACCCGCACATGAGGTGCAGCCGATGCCCGACACCGATGCGGGGCCGACGTCCGACGCCGAGATGTCTCGCACGTGGAGTCGTGGAGTCGCTCTATTCCAACATATTCTACCTCTTTACTCTGCGATTGCTACTAGCTCGCTTTCTGTACGTTTCCGGTGTGAGTGAAAACACACAGGCTTTTATCCCTGCGTTAATGATATCCATCTCCTTCTGTGAGTCTGGGTTTCCGTGTTTCCTGTCCTGATTTCTCTTACCTCTTTTATCTACGTTTTCCCTTGGGTCAAACCGATTACTCGTCGCACCGCAAATTCTCGGATGCACGACGACTAAATATCCGTTCTCTAGGGAGGGCGAGTCACGGGTATATCTTCGATATCTAACAGATACTATACAAGGGTGAACGGCGCGAACCTCCATCATCTACCAAAACAACGATTGCTTACTAAACGTTTAATCTTCCGAGTCCACGTCGAATCACTTGTACAAAGAAAACCCGCCTCCCTTACATCTAAACTAAGCCATCGCCAATACCGCTATCTTACCGATCCGCACCTGGTTCTCGCGTGAGCATTGAGACTCTCGAATGAGTAGTCTGTGATCCCTGTGCAAGCTCATGAGCCGCCACAATCCCTCCTTGGGTGTACGATGAGCTTGGTGGTAGCCTTTCGGATATCTGCCGCAGCTCGTCTTTGAACCAGTTGGGAGCCACGGAATAAATCTCGTGAAAGTGATCGATTTGATCTTGCGGCAGGTTGGCGTGATCCACTGTTAGAAGGGTCTGAGAGAGGACGTGGAGCGTCTGTTTGAGTATATCCAGGACATCCGGTGGGATTATGTCAGCATCCAATGAGCCAGCCTCGGCAGATATGAGGGAAACGATGCTCGCAAGTTCGATGGCGCCAGGCTGATGAAGGAAAAACATAACCTCGCGGCTATCTGTGCCAAGGATGACAGACAGGCACGCAAGTTCCCCCCCATTGACTTGAATATCCCGAGTATCGCGCGAGTGGATGTCGACAGAAAGCTTCTTCGCGACCAACGCCCCAAAACAACGTCCTATGACACGCGCAGCGAGGTCTTTTTCCGCCTGAATTCGATGGGTCATCTCGGGATTGGCGAAAACGATGAGGACGTAGGAGGATAGTGGAGGAAATTCATTTAGCTGATTGTACGCCCTTCCGCAATACCACAGGCATTTCAGACATACCCGCAGACGGGTCCTGCGCTTTTCTTCGGCGAAGGGCGAGGTCCCTGGGATACACGTCTCGAGGAGATCGCGGAGACGGGATCCAAGGATGGGTTCGGTCGTTGACTCAGGCTGGTGAGTCATTAGGGGAAGGATTGCCGAGGTCGGATCCGGGACGACTTTGGAGTCGAAGAATCCTGGTACGTGTGCGACAAAGTCCTCGATTTTAACTTCATGGAGAGATTTGAGTGTCCATTCAAGCGCATCCTTGTCCACCATTGACGGAGCGTCAATTGCACTGAATTCGACACTTCGCTGTAGGCCCTGTACAAGCCATTTTTTATGGATCATGACCTGCTCCTCGAGGGTAGTCCTCCATTTGGTGAGACCAGAAATTCCAATAAGCTGCGGGCGAGCCCAATACCATAGGGACAATAAAAGCCCGTGAAATGGTCCCTCAATACCTAGGATGAACAGAAGGGTTCCCAACACGGAAACCCGGAATAAACGCCATATGATTTGAGACATAGGTGTGCCATATGGGCAATTGAGGTAAATGTTTGGTAGAACTGTCAAAATGACGTATGGGAGAGCGAACATTGCAATGCAGCCGAGGGTGGTGTACGCAACCGTCGTGTAGATCGGGAAAAGAAACTCGACGAGACCAGCAAAAAAGAGGAAGACGGATATGTGCAGGAGCCCAGTAATGGGAGTGACAGCTTGTGCTAGCATTCCGAATCTAGTCAGGCCACCGAATATAAATGACCGTATACGAGCACGCTTGTGAGGTGGACCGTTGCTCCGCGCAAGTTCCAGATATCGTCTACCCCATTGTTGCATCAATGTCGCGGAAAGCGCACAATTCAAGCTGATGGCCAGACTGAGGAACCACAACACGTTGACCCTGATGGCAGAAGCTGTTGGCTCGAATGGCTGACTGTTCTGTGCCGCAACACTCGCAAGAGGTGTCCCGCTAGAGATATTGACGAGTTGTTGCGATATTCGAGTAAGGAGCGCATTGGTCGTATCGCTGGAATCGGGAGATAACTTCTTGTAGCTTTCAACGATGAAGGCAGCAACGGTGGCGGAGAAGAGACCAGTCTTCAAAATGTATTTTAGTCAACCAATATGCACCGGATGGACCGAATCAGGGCTTACAAATACGAGGATCCCGTCTGCGTCTCCCTTCAGGCCCTGATATACCTTCTCGTCCTGCTTCTCAGCTTCAGTGAGGTACATCGTCCACAACCCGCCAGAGGAGTCTCCGTAGTTCTCGCCTGGTACGCAAATGAAAACATGGTCTGTGAAACAGCAAACCAACATACTCTTCCGCCAGTGCCGATCACGTGGGCCACGGCTATCTGCAACATCAACGAACACATCCGCATCGAGTGAGGTCATTTCTAGAGTCGAAGAATGTGATGAGGGTTACTATGGAGAGAGGGTTAGTCGACAACACGATGAACGCGGAGAGAACTTTATACCGGATGGGAACGTGATTCGGAGACGATTCCGAGATGAAAAGGGCGTGTCCCCCTAGAACACGTGTGGTAAATTACAGCGAAGGGCGCCACCGTGGCGTTGCAGCAGCTCATGGAGCATAACTCAGATGGCACAAAAGGAAAAGGGTATCTATCTCGCCGTGACTTTACGTCTTACTGTAACTCAGCCATTGCCAATCAATACTGCCTGCCACCGAGTGCCCCTTCAATCACTCTTGATTCTCGCGCGATTGCCGCAACACATGAGAAATATTAGCCCCGAGCCATGGCTCTTGTGCATGTTCAGCCTGAGGAAATGCCTTCGTGCGTACGATGATGTAGCCTGTCCGAGATCTGCTGCAGCTCATCTTTGAGCCAATTAGAAGCCTCGGAATGAGATGTCTCGTGGGACGGCCCACCGTGAGACCTGATTCAGGGGTGGTCCCCGGTGAGAAGAATCTGAGTCTCTGAAAGGATGTGGACCGTACGCTTGAAGACAAGCAGGAAACTACATTACGTGACATATATGCTCGACACGACAGTAACAACATGATACGCATGACATCATAATGTAGGCAAACAATGTGATAGATAAAATAGGTTCGAACAATACTTCATGTAGCACTAGTACCAGCGAGCTTTCGCCGCTTGCGCACCTTTCCCTCACCATCCGTCATCATTTTCTCGTCCGCCGTCTCCCCTCCACTACCGCGCACCCGAGACCGCGTCGCGCTTCGCGAACGCACAACGATCTCCACAGAATCCATCTTGAATGGCGACCGCGATTTACGCCCGCGCGGCCCAGGCGACGAGTCGGGTAGCGAGGCGGACGCCGCCGCCGGAGTGGCAGGGGCAGGGGTGGAAGGTGTCTTAGCGGCGGAGACTGGCTTGCGAGTGGGCGACGGGGTCCTCCGCGGCTTGGCGGCAGGGCGTCGCTTGCGCGAAGGAATTGCAGCAGTAGGAGCGGGAGAGGACGCGGACGCAGAAGCAGAAGCGGGCGTTCCGGCTGCCGGCGCCGGTGGTGCACTGATACTGCCTGCCTTGCTGCTCTCCGCGTCGCTCTCCCTTGCGCCGCGAGGCGCCTTGATGCGCACATGGGCCCGAGCGGGCGTCTCCGTGGTGGCCGTTGTGGATGGCTTGGGCTTTTTCGCGATGGCCTTGGTCCTGCGCGCGCCTTTGGCCTTCTGGCCCATTGTGCCGACGCCCCGCGCGATCTCCGCGATGCCGCTGTCCTCCGTGTACCTCGAGGCATTGCCGTCGTCGTCGTCATCACTGTCAGCCAGGTCCCCAGGTGGCGGGCGGGCACGCTTGGCGCGAACGCCGCCTGTGCTTGAGCTCGCGCGAGGACCTGGGCCTGGGAGGCGTGCGCGGATGTTATGACAGTTGAGTCGGAAGCAGGAGTCGAGCATGTCGTTGGAGGGCGTGGAGTCTGCGCGGAAGCGTGCACGCTTCACGTCCGTCTGTTGGCGAGTCGAGTCAGTCTTTTTTTACGTAGTAGGAGTGTGAGGGGGGGGGCTCACCGTGTGCATTCCCTCATAGCACCAGCCATCTGGTGGGCCAAGGTCGCCCTCACCGTCGACGGTCTTTCCGCAGCAGCCGTAGTGCGTCTCGTACTCGCTACCGCCGCGGCCTATACCGACGCGTTCGACGTCGGCGCTCTCGTCGTCATGTGGGACGTGGCACGACCGGTCGTCGTTCTCTACTTCGGTGTAGTCGGAATGGCAGCGCACGCAGTGGAGGCGCGGGGGAGGCGCAAGCGTCGCGAAGAAGGATGCGAGGGCTGCGAGCGTATCTGGTGGCGCGGTGGGGAGATGCGCGAGTACGTATGCGTGCAGTGTCTTTGTAGGTATCGTGGAGACGAGGGCGTGTAGTGCCTCTGGCGTGGGTGGCAATGACGCTGGTTTCGGAGGGTCGAGGGTGGGGGTTTCACGAGAGGGAGAGGCCATATGTGCGGCTGGACCGAGTCCAACGTTGGATGCCGCTTCTGATGGAGACGGGGTGCGGAGCTGTTGGGGAGTCGAGTCGATGACCATGGCATCTGACTCCTTCGGGGCTGCTGGTGTTTGGTGCTGCTTGCGAGAGAAGAATGAGAACATCGCGTCGGGCGATGGTGGAAGGTAGACAAAAAGATAACGGTCAGTCAGTGAGGCAAACTCTTAATTATAAAGCCTCGTGCACGGTCCCGGATGACGACCCTCTGCCCCCCGATGGCTGTGCACAGCACGCATCAACGCGTGCCCGACGCGAGGCTCGCCTACCACTGAAACGCACGATCGCAGGGCCTTCTGCACGCTACAAGTTTCGAGGGCACAACCATACTAGCAAGTGTACAACCACGCTCTCTGCCTACTCTACTGGGACCCAGGGCTATTCCCAAGGACCGAATGTACCGAAATAGAGTAACCGCCAGGTTCGAAGACGGAGTCATTCTGAAAAAAAAAAAGTGGCATATGAACATATGGACTGCATGTGCGAACGATCGAGCCCACCTCAATTTGCGCGATCCATTCGTCATCCATGAGGAAGTTGCCTTTGACTCCATTTCTCTTGAGCTCGTAGTACGGAAGACTTGATGTAAAGTCTTGCAGGAAACAATGCCCGGCAGGGATGGTGTTCGGTGTGGTCACTGCCAGCCGTATGAGCATCTTCTCTCCGTCCTTCGCGTTCTCGCGCACGGCAACCACCCGGCGCAAGCGTCCCGGGTTAAAATCCAGCACTCGCAGCGTCCACCCTCGCTCCACGAACGCGCACCGCATCCCTGATAACGTCTGCCGTCCAAAAGCAGCCGACGGACTGACCCATCGTGTCGCCCGTGGACCCCAGTCGGCCCACGGCACGATGACTGGTGAGGGCGGGCGCGAGCGGGCCGCGCGCCGGCGCAGCCAACCTGAGGCGGTGTTGCGCGGCCTCGACTGGCCGCCTCCCTTCTCGGAGGCGCGTCCCGTGATCACTGCTACCAACGAGCGGAGAGTGCTAGGGAGGACATAGAAGAACAATCTTCGGAATTCCGCGAAAGACTTGTCTCTGCGGCTGACGCAGACGCTGAAGGCTAGGACCGAGTCTGAGGGAGAACTCCGGAAGGGGAGCGTCGAGGAACGTGGGGTAGCGTAGGAATGGGGTGCCCCTGAGGGCATTCTATTGCAGTTCGTAAGATCGGTACGGGTTTTTGGGTGGACGGCCGGCAGTTGGAGCGTGCAAAGCGTCCAGAGAGCGAAAGTGCTGTGGTCATCGTCTCTTGTGATCTTGCACAGTTCCAATGCCCAGTCCCGTTTGCGGGCCAAGACGAGGATGTCTCCCGATATGGACGTCAAGGCTGGAAAATATGTGCCGACCCGGGTGCGCCGGCGCTATTCAAAGAATGTGAAGGGGGGGACGTGGTCCTAGTCCGGAGGGCGTGACTCACGCATTGGACACGACCTTGGACCCAGTTGACGAGATATAGTGTTTGATAACGGCGCAGAAGCGAGCCATGAGTAAGGAGTACGGCAATGTTGTCACCCATGATTTCCATGTGGGTCCCAAAGGTCGTATCATATTTACCCTCGAAATCCAACTGGATACCTGGGAGAGATGCGGAATGGTGGTGTGTGCCCGTGAGGAAGTCCAACAGGCGAATCTCGAGGCGTTTCTTTCGACTTGGGCGGCTGAAAGGCACATGTTAGAACAGGAGGAGGCACGAATATCCATATGCGGAAAGGCCTCACGATAGCAGTGAGACAGCTACTAAATTTTGATCAACGTCCAGCGCCCATCCCCCGATGCTGACGTTGGCCGCGAGTTGGACGTCTGTCCAGCCGAGGGGAGACTGGACTCCATTGGTGATGCGCTGGGACGACAAATCCAGGTAGGACAAGCCAGGAGCATCACCGTGGCGCATCTCTACGAGATACCCTGACCGCAACAGAAAGTCACTGCGACCGCGGTAGGGTATATACGTGGTGTGCGCAGTGACCTCCTTCCCGACGCCAAAAGTCAGCCAGGCCTTCTCCCACTTCTTCAAACTCTCTAAGAAGTCGCAAGTCGAGAGGCTGGGGGGAGAAAGGTCTTCGATGTAGTTTTTCATGGTTCGTATTCGGCATCGTAATAGTCCGGATTGCTTGATGACACCACGCAACTGCCAACACGAACGTTTGCAGGCGGTGATGTCGCGAAGAGGCAGGAAGGAGAGGATGAGAACTAGGATTTCGCCTGGGAGGCCGAGGAGTTGGACGCCCATGTTGAAAACGGGGGGAAGAGGTTGAAAGTTTTGGTGTAGCGTGCACTTAGGGTGTATTCGGTGTCGCAAGGCTGTGTTGGATGGAATGAGGATCGATGATCTCCTGGCACCTACCTACAGAGGGTATATAAGCACCACGCGTTGGTTGGTCCTGGCACTTGACAGGTCAATGACAAGGCGATGCTGGCGATGTCGGTATGGTCCAACCCAACCACTGAGTCACACAATCGAGTGAAACTGTTGCTTGGAGTCTCATTGCGAGAAATGCAATTATAAGATTCCGGACTGCGCGGAACAACAACAGGCAGGCTAGACCTCCCGCACCTACTCCCGCACCCGCAGCCCCGCGTCCCTCTAATCCCGGCCCGACGTCTCCGCTCACGTTAGCACCCGCCCGCACACGATGACGCACACATTGACTGCACATCCACCGCCAACTAGGTGAAAATACGCATTGGCAGGTTGTAAAAAATTCATACGGATATCATTCAGTCCCGTGATTGATGTCCACAATTCAATAATCCGAATAAGCCGAAGAACTCTGTACCGGCCCGCCGTTAGCGTGCCTAGGCACTGGCTGGGCGTAGCTGCTAGTAGTGGCTGTGGGTGGAAATTTCCTGGTGTTGTCTGGCACGAGATACACTCAAAATTTCTATGTGTCGTGGAAAATTGTAACCCATCATGCATCATTTTTTATGGAAGTACGCGAGAGATGAGCGCAGATCACCATCCCGCCAAGGATACGTAGGCTCGCGACGTTGGTCAAGTGAACTGAGTACAGTACTCTCCAAATCAGTGAGCAGAGACCGGGAAATGGACACGTCAGCAAGTCGTACCATCGTCTCTGTTCTGGCAGCGCTAGATGCGCCACCAAAATATAACCAGATTTGCTACCTGTGCCGACCTAGTCTTGGACCTAGTCACTTGGAGTGCGCAATACCGATTTACGTCTTCGCCAGATTATTTTTCCAAATGACACTGCCATGGATGATTCTCCCTGACCACGTAAGTAACAAGCTGCTGTGCTAGAAGAGAGCGGTGCGTCCGTGAGCAAGAAGGAAGACGGCCGAAGAGTATGTAACCTTATATGGCAACTGCGAAAGTGCGAATCTTGCTTCTTTTGTCTCTTCAGGCACTTCCACAGATTTGGCACTTCGGTCGTACCTCTCCGGATTCGCGGTGAGTGCGGGCCAATCGCGGGAATATCGCAACAGTGACGCCACAAGAGTCGTAGAGCTGCTGAGCGCTGATCCTGCATGCTGCCGCCCCGACCAAGCAACCTCGAGAAAATTCCCCTTCATGATAGAGGATCCTGCACTAGCACATATGGATTGTGGAACGACAGCATACGGGTCGGGCCCAGAAGTTGGGCAAACACTGTGAGGATGGTTATCATGAAGTGATTGAGCACAAAGAGAGAGCGTATTTGATAGCTATTCTACTACTCGAGAACGTAATCGTACATCCAAGTCGCTACCAAATACAAAGCATTCATCGTGTAGTGCCACATAGGGTACTCTGCCCTCGGGCGGACAAGAATGGGTTCAAAAAAAAACAAAAAAAAACGAAGCATTCATGCTGAATCGTGCCAAATCAGAACCGAAGACAAATCGTATAAAGGCGCTCATAGTGATTACGATGGGTCCCACCTCGTTACAAGGTGGCTTATCTCGTGCTACTGAGTAAACTGTCCCATACTGCAGAGCTCTCGCCCGATGGTAACCGTGACCAAGATAGTGATGATGTATGAGAAGCATTGGCCGGAGATCCAACTTGAAGTCCCAGCTCAGGTGTGGGCATTGCCATCCCGGTCACCTCTGGCTCATCACGAACCACGGACAACACTTCCGATATCTGGCCCAGTCTGTCCTTTAGCCAATCAGGAACTGGCAATCGCTCTGCATTGGAATATGCCTCTCGGAAAGTGGCCATCAGATCGGGTGGCAGCTCGGCATTCGGTAAAACCAGAAGGACCTCCGCGAGGAGAATGTCGAGTGTCGTTCGGAATATCTCCACTACTTCCGACGGCACCCCTCCATCGACCAGGGTTTCTACCGTACTTGACGTGAAGAAGATGATGTTTGCGAGACCGATCGCACCCGGCTGTCTGAGCAAAGTCGCCACCTTCGAGTTCGTCGTGCCTAGGATGGCTGCTAAGCACGATAGCTCCGCCTCCTTGACTCGGGGGCCTCCGTCTGTACGAGAGCTGATGTCCTGTGCGAGCTTTTTGGCGATGAGGGAGCTGAAACTGTGTCCTATCAGGCGCGCAGCTGGGTCCTCTTCGGACTGGATCCGGCGAGTCATCTCCGGGTTTGCGAAGACGATGTGGACATAGGATGACAAGGGACTTGTGTTCCCGGGCCGATTGTATTCTTTCGCACAATACCAGAGTGTCCTCATGCAGATCCGCAGTCGATTTCTGCGCAGTTGCTCCGTGAGAGGTGAGGTGCCTGGTACGCATGTCCTAAGGAGGTCATCGATGCGGGATCCGAGGACGGGATCGAATTGGTCTGACTGGGAAGATTGATCATTCATGAGGGAAAGCATTACTGAAGGTGCGTTGGGGACGGAGGCCGAGTCGAAAAACCCGGGTACGCGTGCGACAAAGTCTTCGAACTCCCTATCATCGTCAAGAACTGTAAGCGTCCAGAAAAGTGCGTTCTCGTCCATTGTCGACGGTGCCTCTGCGGCGCTGCGCATAATACTGTTCTGAAGGCCAATTTCGAGCCATCTCCGACGTTCGTCGATCCGGGGTTTGACTGTGGGTTGCCGACCAGAAAATATGTATAGGATGAATAAGCCTTCTACGGCATGGAAGAACTGAAGAAAGATCAGAAGGAGATATTGAGATAATCGCCACGAAAGTTCCGAAACTGGGGTGCTATAGGGACAGTTGAGGTATATGTTTGGTAGCACCGTCACCGCCAAATAAGCGAGGGCGAACAACGAAATAAACCCCAGAATCCAGAATCCGATGGTGGGGCTGACTTGCCAGAGAAAGTCGACGAGACTGGCGAAGAAAAGGAAAATGGATAAATGTAGGAGCAAAGGCATCGCTTTGACAGCTCGGGACATCTTGAAACTCGCGATCCCGTCGAACATGTACGCACGGGTTCGTGCGCGTTTGTGAGGTGCGACACGACGCCGAGTGAGTTCCAGATAGCGTCGAGACCATTGTTGGAATAGTGTCGCGTTGAGCGCAGCGGCAACGCTGAGGACCAAACTGAGGAACCATGTCACGTTGACCCGGACAGCGGCAGCAGTCGGCGTGAAGGGTTCACTGCTGAAGGTTACACCGTCCTGAGAGGGGAGACCGTTGGAAATGGTTGGAAATGTTGTCAAGTTGCTGAGATATACGTTCAAGTAAAGCGTTTGTTGTCTCAGTAGGGCCAGGAACTAGGTCGTTGTAACTAATATTGACGAAGGTGGCGACAACGGCGGAGAAGAGACCAGTCTTCACGATTGCCAGTGCCTTCATTAGACGATAAATGTAGGAGGGGATGTTAGCACTTACGAACACAAGGGTGCTATCCGCTTCCCCCCTCCAGAGTTCGGCTATCTCCTCATCGTGTTTATCAGCCTCGGCAAGATAGATTGACCAGAGCTTTCCAGACGAGTCCTTATGGATACCGCCTAAGACATGTGTGAGGGTAAGCTCTCTCCAACGTCGATATGCTACATACGGATACGTTCGGCCTCGATATTATTGGTGGGCTGAAGCTCGATGTCACCATCCAGGTTGGACGCCTCAGGGTCCATTTCAATGCTTGTTTCAGGGTGTCCGTAGGGGTGAGGATATGCGCTGGCAAACCGATCCTCCAAGTCATATTTTATCACAGTAGGTCTGCCAATGAGACCCGATGCGGCTATGTTCCTTGTCCTGTCTATTATAACGCCATACCCACATAAAGATCAATGGCGATCAAATGATCACATCGGTCGATTCCAGTGTCCCAGGACCCAGATTCATTTCTCGTTGTTTTCCCTGTCCCTGCCAGTGAAGACCCTGAATTTCACCGAAAACCAGTAACTTGGAAACCCACTCACCCCACTAGTGTTTTGACTCACTAGTTACTTGACGTCTCATTTGTTTTCTCAATAGCGATGTTCGTCATAGAAATAAAGTGCTCAAGATAGGAAAGAAGGGATGAGGGAGAGTGAAAATGCTGCCTCCGTGAGCAGGTACTCTTCCATTGGTTCCAATAATTCTCCAGTTTATTGTGCAGCCGTACAGTGTAAAGGGACAAGCACTGCCATCATTCAGGGATTTGAATGCGCCCAGTGCGATGTGTGTGGCGGAAAAACATGTACAGTGCCTTACCAAAATATAATATTCTAAAAATTCGCCACATTACAGTAGCCGGTCTGAGCCGAAGCAAGGAAGGAGCCTAGGCGTAGAGCATAGTCTGCGTGGGCTGCGTGGGCGCCACGTGCCCATTCCTTTCCTCCGTGCCACCACATGTCCCCCCGTATTCTCAGCCGGTTCAAAGAACAGTTTCTTTTTATTTCGCCCACCGCCGCTCCCTGATTTGTCAAAACGCCAATGGGTCGATGAAGTGGCGTTTTTGTGTCCCTCGTCCGTCGGCGCGTCTCGGGTCGTTCCGCCCACCCGTCGCGACAGCTCGGACACAAAATTCCCAGTTTTTTTTTTTTCCCGATCGAGAAGCACTTCGTGCTTCCGCCCAATCTCTACTAGTATCTACCTAGTCACTCGTTTCCATGTACATGCCTTCCCTCCCCGCTGCTCCCCGCCGATCGATAATGCGATGCGTTTTTTCACACTCTTCTCCCCGTGTCATCGCTCTGAGCCCCCTCTCCCCAGCGTCACGCTTCCTCAACCAGCGCCACACGGGCATGCTCCCACGGAAAACCAGGTAAGCGACTTGCAAAGACCAGTCTCTACACTCTCACACTTGTCATTTTCAATGTTTCCAATGAAATTTGACTTGAGTCAGTGGGTTTTTTTTTTTTGACCTTGCTTATCTCGGGATGCGTATCATGCATGCGGGCTGTGCTGGCCACACTCTTTCAGTCCGGCGGTGTAGTTCTACAGGATAAACTACAAAATGGGATACGCTGCAGATGAGAATACGACAGTGTTCGTATTTGTCCTTGGGAGGTCGTGAGAAAACATGATATCAACTTACTACCCCATTTGTCTTGTCTGCACCACCAACAATTCGTCCTCCTCAAGGAACTTGGCAACTTTGAGATCAACGCAGGGTGCGAAATAACTCTTCGTGTGTATGCGCTGGCCATAGTTGTAGAACAGGAACGGAATCGGCGCGAGTATGAGAGCAACGCCGCCGAGGAGAAACTGCATACATCAGGTAAGTGTCTACCAGGTAGTCCTATTGCTCGTCGCGTCAGCTTCAAGGAAACTCATACATAACAGGTCCACGTACAGCGAAGGAGGTGAATATGAGCGTGATCGACAGGTCAATTAGGATCGTGCTTAGCCCAGGCACCCACCACGGCACACTCTCGTAGTTCCCACTCCAACCTAGCAGGAGGATGCCTATTACTAGTGTTGGTCCACCAACCATGACGGAGTACTGGTGTTCCTCGACAGGAGGAAACCCATGCCACCGTTTCAGGTGACCAGGGTACGGGGGCAGGAACCAAAGGTTCATAAAGATGGTGAGGACCGTCCAGAGCCGATACCAATACCGATGAAAATAAGACCCTCACTTGAGACCGAAAGTGACGTGTGCAGACGAAGATTAAAGGGACTGCCTTGAACACTGGACACAAAGTCAGACGTCAGACATCTCGCTCTTCGGTAGGAGGGAGGTGACACATACTCGCGTACATGACGCCATACGCGAGCGCGGTGTATATCGTTGTGAGTAGCAAGATCGGTTCGACCAACAACATTTTGAATGGGCGGAAGATGGTGCGCTCGGGGACGGCATGCGTTCGCTCTCTGCATATATGTCCTTATTCTTCACCGGATCCGCTGCGCGCAAGTGATTTGCCTTCTGCACGAGGAGTACGGGCACATATGTCTCGGGGACAAAGGAGCTAAGCAGTGTGCATGAGCCCTCAAAGATCAGGATCACAGAATACCCAGCGCTGGCCAAGAGTGCCACTCGTGCTGTGGAAGCAAGTGACTCAATTGTTTCAGCAGAGTTTGGGGTTGCGAAACTGGCAAAAACATTTCTTTCAAATTGCCAATATTTTCCTTGTGAGTCACTGCCCTGCTCTCTGATTTAGGTTCGATATGGCACCAGGAGGGAAGGGGACCAGCCTATGGTGCAGAGAAGTGTATAGTATTCACAAGACGAGAGGGGACTCGGAATCGAGGCGGTTTGGGGGTCGTTGTCCGTGAAACCAAAGAGATGTATACGAGAAAATACCGCAGTTAAATACAGTAAGCCGAGCTTAGAGCTCTGTGGGTTACAAAAAAGTCCTTAAGTACTACAGTCGTTGAGTCATACGGAAAGTCGAGTTACAATGCCTCTGAGTCATACAGTACGTTGAGTCAACAAGTACGGAGGCATAAAGAAAGAAAATGGAAGCAAGATGAGTCACTCGGAAATGTAGCACCAGTGCATCTCCGTGCGACAATTTCTTATTCGCAAAAGGCACACTTGCAACATGGAAAGCAGCAACAGCAACTAAATGAGCAATCCTGGAAGCACGGGCACAAACCCGTCGGGTCAGCTGCACATAGGCAAGCAATACACATTAGCGTCATACCCAACATCCTCCCCGCAGTCGTTCAGCCTTTTCACTTCGGGCTGCATTGTCGTTGGACCTCATAACCATTTCGGCTCCTGTGCGCGGCTGTACATTTGTTATTGCTTGTGTTTGCGACCATTCGCCATGGCGTGTATGTACGGCGAGGGGGAGTGCAACGCTGTCGGTGGGGAAAGGCATTATTCAGATCAAAGAGTTGGTGCCACTTGAAAGTTTGTGAGTGCGTGGGGCGAGTCGAGGTCGAGCATGTCACAGCATGTTGAGTGTTTATATGTATCTGTAATGGAAAGTCCCATCTGGAGGCCTGCGAGCTCCTTTGAGTACCATTTTGGGCCCAGTCACAGAATTGTTGAGAGCCCACGACCAGATTCCCACCTAGAGAATATTCGTAGAGAAGCAACAACATGTGGAGCGGAGTGCTTGAGCTGGGCTCGAATTTGGATTTCATTTCCGAGTCATAAAGGAGAGATGCGGTGCTGTAGGGCCCTCGAGGAGGTTGCGCCTGTTACGACACTCACACATCACATGCATCACACGACACGGGATCTCGCGCGGGAACTGCGTTCTCCTTCGTCACTTCACAGCGCCTACACTGCCAATTCACCACGGACCCTATGCCCCGGGTTCGCACGACCCACCTTGCGACGCACACCGAGTTGAGTCAGCTGACCACGTGTCCGCCCCATTTGGGAGCTATTTCAAATTTCCAGGTCGATTGAAAGTTTGAACGTTTGGTGCTGAGCCAATGAGTAAGTTAAATCCCGTCTGAGGGTCCCGCTTTTCGACTGGCACGCGAATGAGCCTAAATTGGGGTTGCATGGACCTTGGGATACCGAACCCTCAAACGGGGTCGGACGTTTGGCAGTGATATACCTGCGCTTCCATGCATGCCGGTGCAAACGTCTAGAGAACACTTCCAATGTGTCAATCAATCACACATCCATGTGGCTATGCCTAGCGGTATGTTCCATTAGCAGGTCTGATCCAATTCATATCTACAAGCGCTTCGTTCTCTTGGTATTTCGTCATCGAATTCTCTGTGTTATTTTTATGTGCTTTATCGACGACCCACGACGCTGACTTCCTCCAGCACTCCTATATGTAGCATCATTGATCGCAACCCTTTACAACCCCTACATCTGCACTAACCTGCATGTTTCGAAAACGTTGCCCGGGGGAATACCGATTCATTCCCTCACAGAAGAGAAGCCTCGAGGTGTTTCGGGTCCATCAAATCCCATGTGGGCCCCGCGAGGTAGGTCATCCAATGAACATTAAACTGTCGTTGAATGACGCTAGCAGAGCGGTAGTATGCACGAAAAATTCTAGAAACACAATATAGTGGCAAGTAACATCGCTTCCCATTACTACTGGTAGCAATGTTCCTCAGGCTCGATCGGCATGTTTAAGGGTAATGCTAGTTGGGCCATACTTAATAGTAGCCGACGGCCAGAGGTTTGGCTAACAGCGTCCTTCAACTTATAAGCCTCCCTCCTACCAGTTCATCGTATCACCCCATTTCCATCTTTCTCAACATCATCTTGTTGGCACTCACAAATGGCTGCGCGCAACTTGAACCCACCTCCGCTTGACGAGACTCAGACCACTCCGAGTCAAGTTGGTGTACCGCAACCTGAACCTCAGCCAGAGCCTGCGGCTCAAGGTGGTCTGTTGGCTTTCTGTCTGACGAACCACCGTATTCTTATTTGTGTACCAGGGGAGACCTTCGAAGGCCCTTCTGTGCTGTGGTCCGAGTACCTTAAGTCCATGGACGAGCAGGATAAACAGACGATCGAGAGGTACCAGGGAGAGGCGGACAGCACCCTTATATTTGTGTGTACCGGTCCCACATCCCTCTGCATATTTTCCTTCTAAAGCACATGTTAAAGACTGGTCTTTTCTCGGCTGTCATCACAGTCTCCATTGTTGAAAGCTACAAGTGGCTATCTCCCGACCCAGGCGATGAGACCGTCAAGCTACTCACCCAAATATCTCAGCAACTTGTCAACATCTCCAACGGGATACCCCTTGAGACCATCTCAGCTGGGAATAACCAGCAATTCAAGCCGACGATTTCTGCCGTCATGGTTAACGTCACATGGTTCTGCAGCGTTGTCCTCACCTTGGGTTGTTCTGTCGGGGCGACATTGGTCCAACAACAGTCCAGACGGTATCTGATGCTGACACAGAGACCCGGCGCAGCTTATGAGCGTGCCCGTTTGCGAATATTTCTGTTCAACGGCCTTATAAAATTCCGGATGGATACGTTCCACCAGTTACTGGCCATGTTCGTGCACACGTCCATCCTTCTCTACTGCGTGGGTCTTGTCATCTATATTTTCACCATCAGCAAGGGCATCGGATCCCTTACCCTCGGACCCATCACCCTTGGACCCCTCACCCTTGGCTACCTCTCCGTTCTCTATCTCTCCATCTTCTATCTCGTATACGCAGGTTTGACAGTTTTGCCGTTCTTTTCCTTCGATTGCCCATATGGCACACCCTTCACTGCGCTCGTGTGGTGCTTATTCCACTTTTGCTCATTTGTGGTTTTTGCGACCGTTCGACATATCAAGGACCTATTTCGTGGACCCAAAAAGTGGCTCAAAGAGCGGGTCAACAAGCATAGACACAGGTTCTGGGACGGCCTGCAGAAGACCGTCGAGCTCCGTGGCATCGAGGCCCAACAATCGGTGGACGCGAATGCGCTTGAATGGACCCTTAAGGCTATCCTCGAAAACAAGGAGATCGAAAACTTTGCCATATCGGTGCCAAAGTTTTTCGACACTTATGCTCGATTGGGCGCGCCGGAGCCAATTCACCCCCGTATGTCCGACCAGCCACCGACTAATCCCGTCTTCGGCTTCCGTCTCCTCGAGACATGTATGCTAGGAACCTCGGCCGGAGAGGAGCGCAAAAGACGTTTGCAAACGTGTCTCAAGTGTCTGTTGTATTGGGCAAAGGAATTCAATCAGAACTCGGCGCCCTTGCCGTCCTATTTCCCCCTTCCTGACCCCGACATGACTCGTCGCCTTCAGGCCGAACAGGACCCCACCTCCAGTAAGATAGGACGATGTTTCGGCGCGTTGATCGCAAAGAAGCTTGCGGCTGACATCAACTCGTGCCATTCCTCGGGTGTTCGCGGCCGCGAGGTGAAGCTGGCATCTCTATCAGCTATCCTAGGAAGGGAGAGAGAGGAGGTGGAGGATCTTCTTGACCAACCAGGCGCCATCGGCCTCGCGAACATTGTCTCCCTCATGGCGCCAAGCGAGATGAACACCTTGATCACGGAAAAGTCACCGCCAGAAGCACTGGAAGTATTCCAAGAGACTATCGACATCCTCCTCGCGAAAGACTTCCTAACGTCATTAGATGCGGGGCCGCCACAGGATCTGGTAGATGCCTTCCACAAGACATATTACAACACACGCCGGTTACAGGCCCCTGAATGGTTGATGGCCAAGCTGGAAGAGATAAAGAAGAGGTTGCCCGCGCTCAGGGAGCCAGAGATGGCTGATGAACGCCTCGACAATGTCTGAACAACGAATCTATATCAAGCTAGTGAGTCGCATCACGGCCATGGCGAGCGCACCATACTATTTCTATCATCTCTATTGTCTTCTACTATACTTCTGGACGATTCGGTATCTCACACGGTTCTGCAGTATAGCGCACTGTATTAATTGCTCGGTTGGCGGGACATTGATCCAGCAATGGTCACGACGGTATCCACAAGGACCCGAGTGTGCGCATGTGCGAACGTTTGTGTTCAATGACCTTAGGAAATATATGGAACGACTCCTCCAGTTTCTGACCATTTCCTTGTACTCATCCATCCTACTCTACGCTGTGGGTATTTTCAAGTCATATCAGACGCGAAGCTGAGTACTCTTCGGACTGAATTCTGCGAGTCATCTCCGAGTTTACGAAAATGGTACATATGACGACAAGGGACTTGTATTCCCGAGCTGGTTGTATTCTCTCGCACAATACCAGAGAGTCCTCAAGCAGATATGCGGTCGCGAGGTGTCTGGTACGCATGTCCTGAGGAGGTCATCGGTGCGGGATCCAAGGATGGGATCAAACTGGCCTGACTGAGCAGACTGCTCATTAATGACCCTGATGTTGCTGGTGAGCGGCGAGGCAGCGAAGAAACCGCAGGGAAATTGCGCCACGAGCAGACTCGTCATGCTGTTCGCGCGCACTTGACCAATATGGAAGACAGTGTAGAGTGAGCGTGTAGAGAAAGAGGTTGAGCGACGCCCGATGAGCTCAGATCCCGGCCCCCAGAAGGAGGGGCACGACTGCGAAGCCGATGAGTAAGATGGCGAGTATGAGGTCGCCTACTTTCCTCTCAACATAGAACTCGTGTGCGATAGTGACGATGGAAGGAGAAGGTGCCGAATCTTACTGTATTTGCATCGGTCACCCTAGAATCGCGTCCAGTGCGCCTGTCAGTTGTATTCCATCAGCCATCAGCACCGTACTGGTATATCCATCTCCAAGTAGCTCGTAGCACCGTGCAGATGAATGTAAACGAAGCGGCTACGCATATATGCCTGACGCACCCTCGGAAGGCAGGTACGTCCTCGGGGAACAATGTGAAGAGAGATGTTAGTGAAGCCGGTAGCTCAATATTTAAACCCATCTTGATGTGGCGAGCTCTTGTCAACTGCGGAAGGCGAGACAGAAAGTGGGAGTAAACAAGGGGGAACGGGGGGGACAATTGGACTCGCCGAAACCGCAGCTCGTAACTTAGGTGTGACACGGGGACAAGGTCGTGGTGCACACGAGACCCGGCTGCGGTCGAGGTCACCAGTGACATGTCATCCCGTACTACCGAGCCCTCGCTGTCACGCGCAGTGAGGCGTGTCGTTCGGAGAATGCCGACAACAAGACGGTGAAGCGACGATGCACAAGACGAGCGGGGAAGCGAGGTCGTTCGGGTTCGTTGTTCGTGGAGCCAAAAGATGTTTATACGAGAATGCTACTGCAGTTGAATACAGTAGTTAAGGCCGGGCCGGAGTATGAAGTCAGTCACGTGCGGGTGACCGAGGTGAGACGAGACAAGACGAAGCAAGAGACGAAGTCGAGCGAATGAATCTTTTGTGAGGCAGACGAGGGGGAGTTTTCCGAGTCAAGAATCAGTTACATTCATTGGCCCTTTTTATAGGTATAGGTACAATAATATTAGGCTTTATCAAAAACATTTCTGGTCATGAGTAAGAAACATCCTTGGAAACATCAGAGAGTCGTATAGTAAGTCGGGCAGGTGCAGAGACCTTCGGGTACGATACTGAGACGGATAAAAGTCACGCTTGTTTCCCATTCGCAGCTGCCAGTCGTCCATCAGACGAAAATGGGTGTGCGCGAGGAGCTGCGAGAACATGAGGTTACAATACTATCATACATACTTCATAGCTGCCTTAAGCAGCTTTCCGAATGTGTAAAGTAAGAAGCATCCAGAATGCGCGAGAGAAGACGAATCCGAAAGAGTACATTACCCCTGAGGGGTAGTCCAAAAGTTTGTGGTGGCAAGTCCGAGACGAGCCCGAGGTCGAGCGTGGTACGCGGAAGCTACCGCCGTTCGGTCCTCTGGCAGAATGAATCCGCCAAGAGCTTTAGGAGTTCTTTAAGTACTACAAGAACCGGGCCATACGTCATACGTCTTCCGAATCATACAGTAGGTTCGAGACGACAAGTTGGGAAGCGTATGGAAGAGTCGAGAAAGAAAGAGAAACGGTAAGTTTGCGAGTCCGTAGCGTAACACTCGCGCTATTGCAGCAATATTGATCCGTTATCCGAGCAGGTTCAGACACACGCCCAGGCGGTGCATAAGTGACCGTCTCCGGCCGGGAGAGCTTCGCTGCTTGGCGCGAACGAATCGGAACCCTCTATCGACTCCAGTTGGTCCACCAGCCGAGAAAGAGCTGGAACGCTTTGAACCAAGCATTGTGCACCGGAATATGTCGTTTTAAAGTCGGTTACCAGGTCCTCCCAGGGTTGTAGTCGCGCGGACGGTGAAGACGGGATATCTTCCGCAAGGATACGAACAGTCGTTCGGAATATGTCCAGTACGTCGGATGGCGCCCTTTCTGTGTCCTTACTCGGTTTAAGGAAGGTGATGCTCGCGAGACTGATGGCGCCCGGGTGCTCAAGAAGAGTCTCCACCGGGATCTTGGTCCCTAGAATGGCTGACAACTTCAGCTTTGCGTCCTGGACACCAACACCTGAGTCATGACTCGAGTTGATGTCGGTTGCAAGCTTCTTTGCAACCAACGCGCCGAAACATCGTCCTATCGTACCGGCAGCGGGGTCCTGTTGAGCCCAATTTTCAAGAAGGCGATCAGTGTCGGCGGGAGGCTCGGGGGGGAACTTGAAACGGGATGGCAAGGGCACCGAGTTCTGATTGTACACCCTTACCCAACTCCACAGACACTTCAGGCTTATCCGCAGACGCTTCGGGTTTTCCCGCTTTACTGCGACCGACTTGCCAGCGAAGAATCTTAGTGTATATGTCTTGATGCGACTGAAGAAGGAGATGGGATTGGTCGCCGGCGGATGGAACTCCGATAGGGCATAGTCATCGAAAAATTCTGGCACCAACGTGGCAGAGTCTTCGGTCTTGTTTTTTTCAATGGGAGCCCCAAGGGTCCATTCAAGAGCGTTAGCGTCCACCGATTGTTGGGCTTGAATGCCATGGAACTCGACTGTCCTCTGCAGGCCATCCCCGAACCTCTGTTTATGCTCGTTGATCCGCTTTTCGAGTCCGAGTCCAGGAATAAGTCGAATGGTCGAGAAAACCCCAATGCAGAAAATGTGGTATAAGCACCATGCGAGTGCAGTGAAGGGTGTGCCATGTGGACAATCGAAGTAAAAGAACGGCAAAAATGTCAAAATTGTGTATATGAGGTAGAAGACGGAGATATAGCCAATGACGAAATAGCCGGGGGCGAGAGGTCCAAAGGTGATGTGGCCGAGAGTGAAGGATCCGATGCCCTTGCCGATGGTGAAAATATAGATGACAATACCCACGCAGTAGAGAAAGATAGATGTGTGCAAGGACATGGCCAGTAACTGGTAGGTTGTGTCCACATGGAATTTTCCGAGGCCATTGAACAGAAACATTCGTAAACGCGCTCGCTCGTAAGGTGCGCCAGGTCTCTGCGTGAGTTCCAGATACTGCCGGACCTGTTGTTGGATCAAAGTTGCGAAGACCGAGCAACCTAAACAGAGGACAACACTGCAGAACCATGCGACGTTGACCATGACGGCAGAAATTGACGGTTTGAATGGCTGACTACTCCCAGCTGAGATGCTCTCGAGGGGTATCCCGTTGGAGACGTTGACAAGTTGCTGAGATATTTGGGTGAGTAGCTTGACGGTCTCATCGCCTGGATCGGGAGATAGCCACTTGTAGCTTTCAGCAAGGGAGACTGTGATGACAGCCGTGAACAGGCCAGCCTTGAAAAAATGTCTTAGAAAAGAAATATGCAGAGGACTAGACCAGAACATACAAATACGAGGGTAGTGTCCGCTTCTTTTGTGTACCTCTCGACCATCTTTTTATCCCGATCCCCCATCTCCTCAAGGTACTTCGACCACTGCCCAGACGGGAATTTAGAGGTCTCCTCTGGTATACAAATGAGAATACGGTTCGCCAGATAGAAAGTCCGAGTCAACAGACCCCATTTAGCTTCTGTCTTAGGTTCAGATTGCGGTATATAACGGGCCTTCTCGTAAACCACATACAAGTCGTCACTGTCGTGTGCGGCCATTTGTGAGTGTCAAGCAATGCGATGTTGAGAAAGATAGAACTGGGACGATATGACGAACTAGTAAGGGAGGTGCCAGTGGCTTATAAGTTGAACGCCGCTGGCCAGACTCCCAGCCTTCGACCACTGATAGGCCCGATTGAGATGATCAACCAGCATCACCAAGAGCATCTCCCTTGAACGTGTCGATCGAGAAAAACCGCTACCAGTAGTGATAGAAAGTGGTGTTACTTTCTGTTTTCCATGTTTGTTTGCGCATACTACCGCTCTGCCAGCGTCATTCAACGTCAGTTTCATGCTCATTGGATGACCTACCTCGTGGGACCCTGATGGACTCGAAACACCTAGAGGCTTCTCTTCTGTGAGGGAATGAATCGGCGTTCCCTTGGGCGACATCTCCGGAACATGTATACCAGTGCCGGTGTAGTGGGAAGTAGAGGGTTGCGGTCAATGATGCTACATATAGTAGGGCTGGAATAACGCTGCCTTACTGGCCTTACCGAGTACAATGGGTTTACAGTAATTATCAGTCTATATGGGTATCGATGACGAGGCAGTTCGACTATAATTACAACCTCTCTGATTTTGCGACGATACACTTACGAAAGACGTACTCCGAGTCTAGGTCTCTATTCCTCTCTGAGCAAGACACTCTAAGATCATTACAGTACAATAACAGTAGGAATCAGTCGAATTCTAAAAGCTGATAAGAAAGGAAAACTGGCGCCTATATGCCGAAAGTGGGTAATTTCGAGCCCAAGACTAGGGGTGGCCTTACACCATAGAGGCCCTTTCAACGCCTATCACTCGTGAAGCCTTACTGGCGTAGAGCTCGATGGTTCTCTGTTGGCCGTCTAAAAATCTCTGTCTGTGCGTGTTGACCCACTCTTCGAGCGTGTCCCTCCACGCGGACGTATTTCCGATGCCATAATGTCGACAAGGGTTTATGGGTTTATGAAATAGGTCCCCGATAAATCGAATGGTCCAAAGAATCACAACTACAGTAAGATAATATGGATTGAGCGCCACGTAAATGCCGACTAGGGTGTGCTATATGGGCAATCGAAGAAAAAAGGTAAGAATTACGTATATGAGACCGAGCGCCATGCGAATGCTGAGGGTGACGAACCCGACCGTCGTGTTGATGGCGAGAATAAACTCCAGGGTGCCCACAGTGTAGAGTAGGATGGCTGTGTGCAGGGAGATGGTCAGCAACTGGATAAAACGCTTCAACTGGAATTTTCCGACGCCATTAAGCATAAACATTCGGAAATGTCCGCGCAGGTCCCTGTATGACTTCCAGATACTGTCAGGCCCATTGTTGGACTATTATCGCGAAGACCGAGCAAGAAAAGTAGAGCGCCATACTGCAGAACCATGTGAGATTGACCAGGATGACAGAAGTCGTTAGCTTGAATGCTTGGCTGCTCTCAGCGGAGCTCTCGATAGGTATCCCATTGGAGGCGGTGACAAGTTGTCGAGATATTGGGGCGAGTAGCTTGACGGTCTGATCACCTGGATCAGGAGATAACCACTGGTAGCTTTCAACGAAACCATGATGGCAGCCGAGAACAGACCAGCCTTCAACATGTGCTTAGAAGGGAATACGCAGAGGGTTGTGGGGTCAACACATACAAATATGAGGGCGCTGTCCCCTTCTCCCTTCCACCTCTCGAGTCTCAACCATAGCTTTTTCAAATTCCTGCTTCTGTATCTCCGTAAGGTCCATCGACCACGGCCTTCCAGAAGAGCCTGTTACAGGAGTGAGAACGACTCATTGGACAAGAAGTAACTGACCGCCTTAACCTCTGTCTTATCTTCAAATCGCGACGTATTAAAGGTCAAAGTCTCGTCATCGTCATCAACTATTTGCTTTGTGTGAGGCCATTTCTGGTGTCAAACAATGTAACGTCGAGGCAAATGGGAAAAGGACGATACGACGAACCAGGAAGAGCATGAGAGGTGGCAGCTTTTAAGTCGAACGCTATCAGTCAAACACCCAGCCGTCAACTGATCAGGGGTATCAGCCAGTATAACCCATATAGTTACCGAGTCACTGTTATGCGGTTACAGAATTGTTTGCACATATGACGACCGCTTTGCCTGCGCCTGCCATTCCAAAAAGTTCAGCGCTTATCAGATGACCTACCTCTAGGAGCCTGTGTACGGAGTTTGATGAGCTGGAGGCACACTAAGGAATACCGCCTCAGTCCATAGGCGGCCCAGTGTAATGACGATTCTTGAGTCACTGCCTTGGGTGCTGCGCTCGCTGGGAGGGTGGGACTGGCACATAGTAAAGGGAAACAATTATTGTTGAAGTGCACTACTATAGCTGGCAGATTGCATGGAAACTGGGCAGGGGGCACGGGGTACTTCTCAATGGGGATGTGAGGTTCAAGTTTACGTTCTGAGGCGAGGTCGTGACGGGGCCTTCCCAGAGCGAGCTGATTAAGGCCGGAAATATGCCTCGTCATCGATATTACTGGGCGGGCGAAAATAAAGTGTTCTGGTTTCTTGAATCGATCGATTCCTTCAAGTTCGGTTGTGCGGATGGCAGCTGGAAAAAGGTGAACAAGCACGTGCCGCCTCAACTGTTCACTAAAGACCGCTCATCACTTCGGCAGAGGCCGGCCAGATGGGCGCGGGCGATGATAGGGATGGCGCCGCAACCGTGACATCCTTGAGGCCTTTACATGCTTTACATGCCAGTGTCTCTTCCAGTATCTTTGCTTTATGAAATGAAATCCAAACTTGAGCCCAGCACAAGCACAAGCACTTCACTCCATGCGTCTTTGCTTCTTCACAAACGTGCTCTCTATGAACGCGGAGCTAGTCTTTGCGTCTGAGATGGGTACTCAAGGAAGCGCTGGCATGCAGGGTTTGATGCCGGGCCTCCAGATGGGACCTCCCGTATAACACATCGAGGCGAAAATAAGCGTGCTAATGTGCACGCTCATTAAGCAAGCCTCCTGTATTAATTACGAATAATAGGACGTATAGGACGTAGTTATACTCCACATTCAGTGACACGCCCGACCTCGACTCCCCACGTACTCCCAATCTTGCCACCATGTCCTTGTTCCAAGAAATGCCTCTTCCCAGCATCGCATATCCTCCCATCGCACATACATGCCACGGAGAGTGGTCACAAATGCCAATACCTGAAATAACAAACGTTCAGCCGGACACAGGAGCCGAAATGGTTGTGGGGCCCAACGACAATGCAATCCAAAGTGGAAAGCCAGATCGACTGTGGGGAGGATGTGAGGTATGACAATGTGTATCGCCTGGATATGTGTAGCTGACCCGACGGGTGTGTGCCAGTGCCTCCGGAAATGTTTTGGGGCTTTAACCTGTTCATTTTGTTGCTGCTGTTGCGTCTGTTGCAAGTTTTGTTGCGGCTGAGAACTCGTTGCACAGAAATGCACTGGTGTATCTGGATGTGAATCTCCTGGAATTTTTATTGGTTGTCATGGTAGACGCAAATCATGGCACTGTATTGCTAGTGGAGAGGTAGTTAGCGTCAGTACCCATTAATATGTGGACGTGTCAACTATGCCAGTTCTTACTACAACCCTTCACCCCGCGTCCTTTTCTATTCCATCACCACACCCAATAACTTCACATGGTCCCTTGTCTGCCCTCGCTTAGCAGCACACTGAAATACACAAGGTGATACGACCATGAGTTCTCACGTGGCGCACCTACCGATGTAGGGAACAGGGTGTCCACGTGCTCAGTGAACCGCATAAGAGAAACGTGGTGGAAAATGTCAGTCTCATTTTGGGATATGTGCCAAGTTCTTCTCCGAGTCCACCGTCAGGGCAGTAGGAAAGGGTGCACAGAAGGAAAGTGTGCATACCGCCACGGTGGCTCATAACTTATACGGAACACGGAGATAGGACGGTGCAGATGCAACGGTCCTGCGGTCAAAGGACAGTGCATCAAGATCCCGAGAGCGAGCGATTCCGTATCACACAACCTCCAAAGACACGAAATAACTTCCCAGAAGAGTGCCGAAGCGGAGCGTTGAGGGAAGGTGCCAGGGCCAACAGAGAAACCACCCTAGTGTGGTTGGGTTTGACCCTCAGCGACGAGGTAAGTGAGCTGGAATGCCGCCTTAATCCGCACCACAGATTAGAGCGGTAAGGTAAGTCGGCACACGCCTGCATGGCTTGCGGGACGAGATACAAGTGGGGGCCTAATGAGAGGCGGGAGTGCCTGGGAGATATAGTAGTAATGCCATGGTGGATGCGAGACACGGATGCGAAAAATGCTGAGCGGACTTGGAGTGATTGTTGGCGTACCGTTGTACATAATGTCAAGTATGATGGGGACACAAAGTCACACATCTGTGCCATATGTCACTGGGAAACTGGGCAGGATGTACGTGGTGGGAACAGTCAGTGATAAAGTCGACGCACCCACACAGAAGGACAAATTCCTGGCCAAGTTATGGCAGAGGGGACGAATGCCAAAGGGATGGAATTCATCACAATGGAACAACCCAGGGCGACCACTACAACAAGAATTCCTGATGGCGCGATTTACGTTGAGGATGACGCCTTGTTACAGTGCAGAAAGATTCTCGTCTCCAAAGAGTTGTACCAAATTTGTACATTGAGCGAGATAGTAACACAGTCCGAAGAAGTACAAAATCAGAAAGCAAATTCCGTACGATGATTATCGAAGCGCATATAGGCCAAACTCACATTCATGGGTACCGTCCGAGTGCCATCGATGAAGCTACCAGATCAGGTGGAGGCTTTGTGTCAAGCAAGGAAGTCGTCTACGATTCGAGACTGCGAAGAGAATGTCGATACGTAGTCGTTCGGAATATGTCCTGTACCCCCCAGGGAACCCTTCCCGTCATCGAGGCATCCATCCCGCTTGACGTAAGGGAGATCATGTTTGCAGGACCGACGACACCACCGGCTGCCAGTGCGTGGTTCATAGAATAGCTGACAGGGACTCAGGCTCCAGCTTCTCGCCACGAGCGCGAACATCTGAATGGCGCGAGTGACGTCGGCCAGTGACATAGGAAACGATGTTAGTGAATATCGCTGCTTTGCGCGGCGTGTGTCAGATGGGTGGTCTGTCGAACATATCGAAACGAAAAATCCGTGATCCGAAGAATTATTGTATCTATACTTGTAAAGAAGAAGCAATATGGATGGTGTGCGGCCAGGAGTGCTAGGGCCCTGATAATAACAGTGCCGCCGTATGGGTATGCGTGACTGTGTCTGAGTTACGATTGGCCCTCGGCTACTACCGATCACACTTCCATGAGTCATCCACGCCAGTCTTGGCAGAGTATTACGCCCATGCTCGCACTTCAGCCGCACCGTGTCTAGCTCGATTTTTATCTGCGCACTGCACACTCCCAGTCAGTTTCAGAATCATTTTCGACGTCTGTCATGCCACGCCATTGGTCACGTCATCCCTGATTCCTGGCCTGGGCGTTGTTCCGGGCTGAAGAATAAACAATCACTGCATTAAGGCATTCAGATAGTGGGCGTATATATATATGTGTGTGTGTGTACAGAATCGAGCAGGGGCATGGCAGGACGCCGCAGGAGGCAAGGGAAATGACGAAAATCGAACGCACATCGTCGCCTCGTACTACATACCATATCAATCAGCAAGCTATCCTGTCATCCCGTGATACTGAACCCTCGCGCAATTGGAACAATGTTGGAGGTATCGGTCCGTCACCTAAGCAGGCTCAGACGTCATCCCTCTGGCCCGCCTCTCGTCACTGACCCCGGACAACTTCTGCGATATCAGCGCTAGATGGTCCGTCAGCCACTGGCAATCAGGAGCTTGTAATGATTGTGCGTTGGAATATGTTGTGTGGAAGGACGCTACCAGATCAGGTGGCAGCTCTGCATCCAGTAAAGTCAGGAAGTCCTCCGTGACGAGGATGTGGACAGTCGTTCTGAATGTGGCCAGTACTTCCGACGGTACATTTCCGTTGGCCAAGGTGACCATCCCGCTCGACGTGAGGGCGATAATATTCGCAAGGCAGATGGCGCCCGGGTGGTTAAGGAGGGTCTCCATTGGGACGGTTCCTAGAATAGCTGCTAGGGACTCCAGCTTCGCCCCACGGACGCGAACATCTGAACGGTGTGAGTTGACTTCGGTTGCAAGCTTCTTCGCAACCAACGCGCCGAAACATCGTCCTATCATACCGGCGGTGGGATCCTGTTCGGCCTGAAGATGACGAATCGTGTCGGAATGGGGAAGGGGGAAATGGGGTGGCAACGGGACCGCCGAGTTCTGATTGCCAGTGTACGCCTTTACCCAATACCACAGACACTTCAGGTACACCCGCAGGCGGCTCTTGCGCTCTTCTTCGGCGATATCTGAGGTTACTAGTAGAGAAGTCTTGAGGAGATTGTGGAGACGGAAGCCGAAGATGAGACTAGTCGGTGGCTGGTCGGAAGTGAGGGGAAGATCTGTCTCCGAGGCTCCCGATGGAGTGTAGGCGTCGAAATATTCTGGGATCCATGCGGCAATATCTTCGATCTCAACTGATTTGTTTTCAACGAGAGCCGTAAACGTCCCTTCGAGCGTGTTCGCGTCCACATGAACCTGTTGGGCTCCAGTGGCATTGAGCTCGATGGTCCCCCGTAGGCCGTTCAAGAACTTCTGTCTATGCCTGTTGACCCATCCTTCGAGCCACTGTGCAGGCCCACGAGACCCGCTCACGTTCCGGGATGTCCGAGGCCATACGGTCGACAAGGTACGGAATATAACCTGAATGGCAGCATAAAACCCAAACAAGAAACCATGAGATAAGCGCCAGCTGAGATCGGTGTATGGCGTGGCAATTGGGGAATCCGTGCAAAAGATCGGCAAAACCGTAAAAATCACGTATATGACGACGCCCATAGCGAGAATGCTGAGGGCAATTGGCACGAGGTTGGAGTAGATGACGAAAACGAAGCCGACAATACCCAAGCAGTAGAGTAGGATGGACATGTGCAAGGCCATGGCCAGGAACTGGAGGATTCGGTCCACCTGGAACTTTCCAAGGCCACTAAACATATACATTCGCAATCGCGCACGCTCGTAAGATGTACCGCGTCCCTGCGTGAGCATCAGATACCGTCGGACACATTGTTGGGTAATTGTCGCGGCAACCGAACAGGAAAAGCAGATGACCATACTGCAGAACCATGTGACGTTGACAAGGATGGCAGAACCCTTTGGCTTGAATGGCGTATCATCTGCAATGCTCTGGAGGGGTATCCCATTGGAGGCGTTGAAAAGTTGTCGAGAGATATGCTTGAGTAGATCGACGGTCTCTTCATCTGGATCGGGAGATAACCACTTGTAGCTTTCAACGATGGAGATCGTGATGACGGCTGTGAATAGACCGGCCTTGAACACGTGCTTTAGAAAGGATGTGTGTGTGCAAAGGTTGTGGGAATAGCACATACAAATATGAGCGCGGTGTCCGCTTCTCCCTTCCAAACCTCGGCCAACTGTCTATCATTCTTCTCTGCCTCCCTAAGGCACATCGACCACAGCCTTCCTGAAGAGCCTCCGTTATTTTTCTTTTTTTTTTTCTTTTTGAATGAGCCTCCGTTATCCTCCCCTGAAATACCAATGAGATTGTGACCATCTGACAGAAAGCTAACAGACTACTTGGAGGTTCTGTGTAATGTCCAGGTTGCGGGAAGTTAAGGGTATTCTCGTCGACCACTGGCATATGTGCGTTGAGCGAGTCCATTTCTGAGCGTCAAACAGTGTGATGTGTGGGGCTGAGGCAGAAAGATACGACAAACCAGGAGCGAAAAGTGGCCTATAAGTTGAATGCTTTTAGCCAAACCTCTGGAAGGTGTCGACTGATCGGTGGGATCGCCCAGCATAACCCTTAAACGTGTCGATCAAGAAATACTGCTACCAGAGTGATAGGAAGAGATGTTGCCGTTTACGGGAGTGTTTGCGCATAAAACCTACCACCCCACACCCCAATCAAATTAGTATAGTAGTATGAGCCAGGGTAGTGGCACCAGACGCTGAGAGTGTCGTAAATTCTGGATAGGGGCCAATACACACTTGTATGCACGTTGTTTTGATATAATGCAAAACATTACCCGTCACACCTGAAGGAGGTATCAATTACGGCTGGGAGAAGGTTTGGCCACACAATAGTTACAGACATTCCCGATGTTGCGACAACTCACTTATGAAAGACATTACTGTCTTGTGCGCTGTACACAACAGCGGTACTAGGAATCAGTCGAATTCTGAAGCGCTGATAAGGAAGGGAATCTGGCACCTGTCAGATCGAACCAGAGTCGACTGCCGACTCGGAGCCACGACTTGAGAGTGAGTATGATCGTGGTTCTGGCTGTAGCTGGAAAGGCCGTCTGGCACGGAAGTGGGGTCAGCAAAGGGTACGCTTGAAGAAGGCCTCCTTTCAGACAACTGAAGAAGTGGGACGCCTGGTGTCAACTTGCATACTGTGCGAAAATCTCTAGACCTGGAGGCTCTGTATATCACCACACATCGTCACATCGCTTTCTCGCAAATTTGATTGGGTCGCTGCTGAGTTGGCGCATGCCCAGTGTAATGGTGAGATAGGCGCCGTGAGGGCAACGCAGATCCCCGCACAACATCCCGCGGCGTGTGATGCATGTGATGGACGGAGCCGCAACTGGCGCAACTTCCTCGAGGCATGTATTCTTTTGAAATGAAACCTAAATTCGAGCGCAGCTCCACTACATGCGTCGTTGCTTCTCTACTAATACTTTCTAGGGACGCGAAGCTAGTTTTTTTTCGTGAACTCACAAGGGGTCTGCAGTATGGGCCCGAGGTGGGCACTTGAGGAAGCACACACTGGCAGGGACTCCCGATGGGACCTCCCAGGCGGTATCATTGCGGCGAACATAGGCGTGCCGATGTGTCAATGTGCATGCTGCATCAGGCAAGGTCCTATATTTTAAATTACGAATAGCAGGACGTACTACAGTAGTATTTTATTTTATTTTGAACCAAGTTATATCAGTACGTAGTATAACACACCACATAAAGCGACATACTCCGAGTCAGCTCAAACCCGACTCGCCCCACGCACTCACAATCTTACCACTCCTGAACAATGCCCCCCGCCGTCATTGCACCTCCTCCGACTGCACATACATGTCATGATGAACGGTCGCAAACACCAGCAATAATAAACGTCCAGCCGCGCACAGGAGCCGAAATGGTTGTGAGGCCCAACTACAATGCAACCAGAAGCGGAAAGGCTGAACGACTACGGGGAGGATGTGGGGTATGATCCCAATGTGTATCGCCTGCCTACGCTATGTGCAGCTGACCCTGGGGGTTGTACCAGTGCTTATGCTTAAGGGCTTGCACATGTTGCAGCTGCTGTGGCCTTTGCAAGAAGTGTTGCGGCTAAGAACACGTTCGAGATGCAATGGTATATTTGGACACAAGTGTCCTGGCCCAGGAATTTTCATTTATTGATATCGGTCGTCTCGGTAGTTGTGAAACGTGGATATCATGAACATTGTATTGCTGGCAGAGTGGAAGTCGGCATTAGTACTCATTGACATGTTAGACGGCCTTTTCTTCGGGAAGGTCGGGTACTTACTCTTACGTTGTTGTAACCGGCGTGCCCACCCACAGATAGTTGAGGCACCGAAAGCGCCCCACGTATTGCAGGTTGTCAATTGAACTTGAATTTCCAGAGAATTTCCGGATGTTATGGTCTAGAAGATCGATGATTCACACTATTAGCCCCATTGTGATTACACCCAATTTCCACCCCTTCGGAGTGGTACTCACAACCGTCGTGTCGAGCTACTGCCCTTGGGCTACACCCGTTCTTTCCCCCTGGGGCACCCCCAGGCTTGTGGTGCGATCAGGGTCAGGGTTGTCGTCGTGATTGCCATCGTCTTCGTAGCTTCGTCGTTGTCACCTTGCATTGCCTCCTCGTCGTTGCTTTCATTCTAAGTGTGAAAGTGTGATTGAACCTGAATTAGAACTGTTCTCGGTAATAATTATGCCTGCATGGAAGCGCTGGTATGGAGGGGGTTGATACGAACAGCTCCTTGGAAGGTGCTGTAAATCACCGTGCTGCATCTGCATTGCTTCAGCGTGACGGGCTTTTGGGGTACGAGGCGCTGTTTCCTCGAATCTGTGATAAAATTCCGCGCCTAGCACTAGTGCCCGATGGTCATCTACGCTTCTATGCGAGGACAGCTTCCACACATATCTAGCCCCTTTGCATTGAAGGGTTGATTACACAGTAATCCGGTAAAGTATCGCCATGGCCTGCGGCTGCAGTCCCATCTGCACAAGACCGCGTAATTAATGGAATCCAAGTCCCGCCTCAGCCCTGCTTGTATCGGTCGCTCCTCGAGTAGTGTCCGGTGAGCCTATCGGTGCAATTCGGCTATTCAGTCGCCTGTCAAGCTGCAGCCTCCCGGACCCTTCTCACACCCATTACTACCTCCAGGAACCCATAGCACCGCACAGAAGAACATAAAAAGGACCCATATCACACACCCACCTACTGGGCCTCCGCAGGGTGGGTATATACTTGGGGAACAGCGCGAAAATTTGAAAACATGTCGCAGAAGGCGGGCAACCCAATATCTAGGAGAATGACATCTTAATGTCTGCCAGGCTCTTTTCCACTGCAGCGGGTGAGACATAAAGAGTGAATAAACAAGGAGGGGCATGAATGACGATTGTACTCGCTGTGACAGTGGCTCGCGACGTGGGTGCAGCATGGGGACAGAGCCGCAGTAGACACGGGACCCAGGTCACGGGTGACGATGTCGATGAGGCATCGAGAACCCGACGCTGGGCAGCTCCGCGCCCGGAACAGAGGCTGCGTTGCTCAGACCGCGATATGGTGTTTATGGTGCCCAACAATGAGTTTAGAACGGGGATGCACAAGGGGACGTATATGGGTATATTGGACAAAGGAAGCATGGAAAGATGGATCGCCGGTACCCGTGAGTACAGGAAGCACCATCCCTCGTGCAGGCCTCATGCTCTGAAAGTAATATCTGAGTTGGCATGTCACGGATGTCGAGTAGTAATAGCAAGACAGGCGCCACGAGGGATGAAGGGCACGCCGATCCCGCGGAAGATCCCGCGACATGTGATGTCAGTTGGGATGGCGCTCAGCCCTCGAGGCCATATCTCTACGAAATGACATCCAAATTCGAGCCCAGCACACGCACAAGCGCTCCGCTCCGCTCCATATGTCGTTGCTTCTCTACTAGCACTCTCCAGGCGCGAAGTTACGGAAGTTACGGTAGTCTTGGCCCAGGCTCCCAAGGATTCCTCATGGTGACTGGGCCCGAGATGGCACACGCAGGGTTCAGGCCTCCAGATTGGATTCTCCGGGCATTATCGCCAATGTGCCAATGTACACACTCACCAAGCCTCCTGTGTTACTGTAGTTAAACTAAATTCAAGTAGCAGTACTTAATAACGCTCAACACAAGTGACATGCTCAACCTCGACTTGCCCCCCCGCACTTACAATCTTACCACCAATCTCTTGTTCTGAACAATGCCTTCTAACACTGACACCACTGGATATCCTCTCGCCGCATATACACGCCATGACGAGTTGTCGCAGACACCGACAATAACAAACATTCAGCCGCGCACAGGAGCTGAAATGGATGTGGGGCCCAACGACAATGCGACCCGAAGTGGAAAGGCCGAACGACTGCGGGGGGGAGCAAGGGGGGGAGGTGATGTATGAAATCAATGTGTATTGCTTGTCTATGTGCAACTGACTTAGTACCTCAAGGATGATCAGGGCGAGCGTGGGTCAGGCCCGATTTTGACTTGCCTGTATAAATGGACCGCCCCCTGCTTCAGATGCTGTTGTTGACGCCAAGATTTTGTGTTATACTAATGACTCGTTTCTGACTCGTTTCGTTCCATTCTGCTTTTCGACCTTTCCATACGTTTTCGCAACATGTTGACTCAACGTTCTGTATGACTCGGAGACGTATGATGTAGTTCTGTATGACTCGATTTCTGTAGTACTTAAGGACTTTCATGTAACTACCACAGCCTTAAGCTCGACCTACTCTTTCTCATATAAACATCTTTGGCTTCACAAACAACGATTCCGACCGATCTCGCTTTTCCCTGCTCGTCTTGTGCATCACCACTCCACCGTCTTGTTGTTGACATTCTCCGAACTCCGAACTCCGAACGTCCCGTCTTACAGTACTGCGCGCGACAATTTGTCTCACGGAGATGCGCAAGCGTGTTTGGATACGAATTTCCTGGACTGTTTAATTATCGATACCCGTCATCTTGGTAGGTGTAATGAACACTCTACTGCTACTAATAGCGGAGTGGCAGTCCGTATTAGTACCTGTAAACATATTAGCCTGAGCAAGAGCCTAAGAGTCTCTTTCTTCGGTAAGGTGCTTGCTGCTAGGTTGCGGTAATCGGCGTACCCACCTGCAGATCGCCAATCTATGTCCTTGGGCTGCAGCTTGCACGTGTTCTCTCCCGCTGGGGGAATCCCCAGGCCTGCATTGTGATATATGTTAGGGCACGGTCATCTAAAGTTTTGACGCCCTGCCCTTGGCCCTGCCAGTAGCTTGTATAGTTTGTGTTGACTCGATTTCCGAAAAACCCTCCACGAGTTCTGCCTGTTTGCTGTAAGCTAGCAATAAAAGACGAAAATATCTAAAATGTGTCACTGTTAGGTGCTGTTACTATAAAGACCTTTAAAGGGTGTGACGGGAGCGAGACTTTCTCGAGAAGTATTCAAGTTCTCGGCAATAACTTGAAACATGCCGGCATAAGAGCACTGGGAGGGTGGGTGTTGATACGAACAGCTCGGAAGACGCTGCACATCACCTCGTGCCATCCGCATTACTTCACCGTCAGAGGTGATAGAAATTTGCGCTACACACTTCGCTTCTCAAATAGTATCGATCACTTGAGTGGATGAACCGAATTCAGTCGATCTGCTGATAAATATTGCCATTTTCGAATATCACATTCCCGAAGCCACGATTTACGTCGAACTTATTATAGATCATCGTCTCCAGCGATAGGGACTAAAGTGCAAAGTCAGAAACACTGGAAATTCTATCTGATGACCATTGAGGCGCATCCAGCCAAACTCACGATGTAAGTGCATCTATCGGTGACAGCGGCTATCATTGGCATGTACAGTGCAGTAACTTTGGGGGAAGGTCGGATTCTTGTCTGGGAAGACGGAAATAGCCGACACGGTGTTTGGCTCCTGTTTGGCTCCCGGCTTGCATGACCGCTGCAGCGATGTTCCAATACGCGAAGACTAACCCAATGTACCGTGAGTATGACCTAGTGAACCCTTATCGATAGGCCTTATCTCTAAGTCAATACCATTACATTTTCAAGGTCGTTATCATCACCCTAGCTGCCTAGCAGCTACGACTCCCATTGATGCTCCTCCTTCCTATCCGACCTTATCCGACCTTAATCCCGACTACAGACACGTTCTACCCTGACGCAGTTCCTCGTGTAGGTGGCCGGTAATTACATGCCTCGGTACCCGAATGTATTCAGATGCTGGTGGGGCATTTTTACTTGAATCGCAACCCCGCGAGTCGTTTACTAAGGCATGAATATTATATCTCGTGCTTTGGTTTCCTTTCTAGGTCATTCTTCTGACCGATGCGTCCTACACCCTATCCAGAATGTGATGGCGGCATATGGGGTCGGATCCACAGTTGGGAAGAATGAGCACTCCAAAGTCACAACAAGCATACACCTTTCGAAAATGGTCTGAAGTGGGCCACCCGACAGAACACCGTAAGTACGGCCGCTGTGGTATGCATAAGAAATGAAACAATTAAGCGCATAGAAACGACGTTCTGCAAAGCTGTAGTCCGTCGGAAGGTAAGACGTCCGAATTGACCACCTGTGTTACGGACCGAAGGTAAAGGCGTACTTCCTGGATAGATAGATAGTCTACATCTAAGTTAAATAGAGAATTTATATATATGTGCATCGAATCGCGCAAAAGCAGAACAGAAGACGAGACCATACGAATTGTATAACACGATGTGTCCCACCTTGTCGCCGAGCAAGCTATGCCGAACACAGGTTCCTCGTTCAATCGTGGCGATACAGTATACTAGTATTGGTCAGCACTGCCGATCCATGCCCGGGCCCGGGTTCGGGCATTGCCAACCTTGTTGCCTCTAGTTCGTCGTGGACCATGGGCAGCCCTTCCACGACCTGCTTCAGTCGGTCCACCCTCAACTCGAGAACTTGCGATCGCTGTCCCAACGGAGTCGTCTTGCGGAGGACAGCTGCCAGGTCTGGTGGTAGCTCTGCATTCAGTGGAACCTCTGCGAAGAGAATGTTAAGCGTCTTTAAGAATATGTCCTGTACTTCCAGCGGCACTGTTTCTTCGACCAAAGTTTCCGTCTCGCCTGACATGAGGGAGACGATGTTCGTGAGACCGATCCCATCCGGTTGTTTGAACAAATCCTCCACCTCCTCGCTTGTTTTGCTCAGAATGGCAGCTAGGCACGATAGCTTCGCCGGGTCGGTAGGGATGTGTTGGTTGAAACGAGAGCTGATGTCCTGTGACAGCTTTTTAGCGACGAGGGAGCTGAAACAACGTCCTGTCAGGCGCGCAGCGAGGTCCGTTTCGATTCGAATCCTGTGGGACATCTCTGGGCTCGCGAAGACGGTGTGGACATAGGATGGCAAAGGTGTCGTGTTCCCGAGTTGATTATATTCTCTTGCGAAATACCATAGGGTCCTCATGCAGATGCGCAGTCTGTTTTTGCGCAGTGGCTCCTGGAGGGGCGAGGTGCCTGGTACGGATGTCTTGAGGAGGTCGTGGATGCGGGATCCGAGAACGGGATCCTCGTATACCGAAGGTTGATCTTTCATGAGGGAAAGCATTACTGAAGGCGCGTTCTTGACAGCGGTCGAGTCAAAAAAACCAGGAACGCGCGCAACGAAGTCTTCGAACTCCCTATCGTCGTCAAGAACTGTAAGCGTCCAAGAAAGCGCCTTCTCATCTGTCCCCGACGCTTTTGTAGCGTTGGTCATGATCCTGTCCTGAAGGCCAGACTTGAGCCATTTCCGAAGTGCGTCAATCCGGAGTTCCATCGTCTTTCTCCACAGGGACCATCGACTTGGATTGGATGTGTCGGTCGATTGACGACCCGAACAAAGGTACCCGAAGAATAGGTCATCTAAGCGTTGGATGAAAAGAAGAACGAACAGAAGGAGGCGATGAGATAAGTTCCACGAAAATTCGGACAGTGGGGTGCTATAGGGACAATCGAGGTATAGGTTCGGTAACACCGTCATCGCCAAATAAGCGAAGGCGAACACCGAAATAAACCCGAGGATCCAGTGTCTGATAACAGTGTTCCAAAGAAAGTCGATAAGACCAGTGAAGAAAAGGAATATGGATGCATGTAGGAGCACCGGCATTGTTTTGACTGCTCGCGACACCTTGAAACTAGAGATGCCGTTGAACATGTACGCACGGGTACGCGCCCGTTTGTGAGGCGCGACACGGCGCCGCGTGAGCTCTAGATAGCGTCGAGACCATTGTTGGAATAATGTCGCGTTGAGCGCAGAGCCGATGCTGAGGATCAAACTGAGGAACCACATCACGTTGACCCGGATGGCGGAGGCCGACGGCGTGAATAAGGGTGGTGAAGATGGTAGTACAACTCCGGGAATTACACCGTTTGGAGAGGAAGAGCCAGCAAGTTGGAGTTGATATATGTTTGCGAGGTAAAAATTCGTTGTGTCAGCGGAGCTGGGAATTAGGTCGTTATAACTTATACTGAGGAAGGTGGCCACGACGCCAGAGAAAAGACCAGTCTTCATGGTTGCTTTAGATGGGCGACTCGAATAAAATATAGGACGGAATATTACACTTACAAACAGTAGGATACTGTCCGCTTCTCCCTTCCAGAGCTCGGTTATCTCCTGGTCACGTTCATCGCCCTCAGTAAGATAGATTGACCAGAGCTTTCCAGACGAGTCATTATGGATACCACCTAAGACGTGTGTGAGGGTGAGCCTTCTTAGACCTTGGTATACTACATACGGATACGTTCAGTCTCAATATTATTAGTGGGCTGAAGCTCGATGTCGCGGTCCATTTCCATGTGTGTTGTTTCTTGGAATCTCGGTGTCTAGGATTGAATGGGGTGAGGGAGACAAGGAGGTGTGAACGGGATCCTCCAGGTTAGATACAAGTACTGCCAATGCCCATGCTGTATCCTTGCCCTACCCATTACCTTTATGTGTGTACTGTAATGATATCTGTAATGACCAGCGCCCGATCGATCGGCAGCCAAAACGCGGGAAAACGCGCAGGGTGCAACGTTTTTTTTGATTTTTGAGGGCCTGCTTTCATAGTTTTATTGGATATTACGAGCATACTAGTACTAAAGTCAGCTACAGTGAAATGTCCAAGGAAAATGATACGGATACGAGGAGTGCAATTTGAGAGCTTTGAGCTATGGGGAATGAATCAGAGTTCAGCTAGCGGCCGAACGCGGAGCTCATAGAATGTCCTACCTTCAGGACCTGCGTGCGGAGTTTGACTAGCTCGAAGGACCTCGAGGCTTCCCTTCTGCGAGACTGCGAGGAAGGGATCGACACTTCCTTCGGCATCGTTTTCGAAACATGCAGATGGTGCGAGTGTAGAGGGTTGTTAGAGATTGGCGGCGATAGAGCTGGCAGCAAGCAACACTGCGGGTCATTGGTTAAGCACACACAAATGACACCGAGATTTGACGCTCAGCGTTCAACGATGAAATACGGTGCTTGTAGACATGAATCCGGGTGTGGCGGATATGACCTACCCCTGCCAGTGGCATGGGAGTGTGATGAAGTTGATTGACGAGCTAGATACGTTCTGGAAGGCGATTGTGCGGGAATGGAAATACTGGAGGGGCAGGCGTTGGTGCGAACAACTTGGAGGGCCCTGTCCTGCACGTCACCACACACAATCCACACTGCTTCGCCGTGCCAAGTCTTTAGGTTCAGAGGCACGGTTCCCTCGAGTATGTGGCGTCCCGAACTTCTCTTCTCAGTAGTATTGATACTCAGGTCACATGAGCCGTATTCAGTCGACCCACTAATAAATATTTTCATATTCAAGCCCTACTCAAGTGCCACATCCCTACAGCTGCGATTTAGGATCCTTGAGCCCGGGAGATATCATCTCCAAGGGGTTGAATATCGAGCCGGAGACAAAAAAAAATTTGGTGAAGCACCGAACTCATATGCAAGAGTACCTCTGCCTGAATTCAATGGATTATGGCGGCTATCATTCAAACTTTGGGGTAAGTTGTGCGGGGTTACAAAAGCGACGGTGAGGGTTGAATTGGAGGTGCGACGGAATTAACTCGGAAATAGCCGACCTTAGGCTTCAGGCCGCAGAGCTGCTAGCGTTTTAGCCAAGGCTTTGGGCCTCTATTTACTCTTTACGACCAACGTATCTTCCGAAGCCACGACCCACGGAAGTTATCACAACTAGTGTACAATGGCTATGACCTAGAAAATCCCTGCCTCAAACTTGATAGCATCGCTTGTTCAGATATCGCTATCGCCACCCGGTCTAGCGCTCCTGCCTCATGGTCTCCTCACCGACACATGCGTACTTGACATAGGCTGGAACGAAGGCTGGGTTTCTTGCAAGATATTTCCATCCCTCTCGTTGTCTATTCCGTGTGTTGTTTCTGAAGCGGCGTGGCTCCTAGCGCAGTCCGAGTCATAGGGCCAGGCGCGTCGTTGGCGTTGGCATCGACAGCGCGCTCATGCGCATGGCCCTGGAGATGCTGGCCCTCTCTCTGGAGCCACAGAACCCCCATTACTGAGCCCACCTCCTCCGGTACATTCCGCACTAGAGGAAAACGGTCGCCTCTCGTGCCTAAGCTACCAACAGTCGATTACTTCCTCGTATTGTGCTAGCATATGTTTAGTCCTCTCCCTATCTAGACTGTGGACATGTTCTAATCGGATGCAGCTAATTATAAACTTCCGAACAATATCATCTTTCTCTGACTGACCGAGTGAATGAGCCCAAGAAGAAGAGGAGAGGAGAGTTGCCAAGGGTAAGGGAATCACAAGACAGATGACTCGGACGAGAGACGGACGGCGGCGGGCGAGACTGGTTTCGAGTGCGGGCCCGACCCAAGGAAAAGGAGGGAGGCGCTCCCGATTCAGCAAGAAGTGGTGTAGTTTAAATTCAAGGGTGAGTGGCATTCGGACCAAGTTGCTGAGTAGGCAGAGGGGAAAAGAAATATAGTAGGGGGTGAGTCGAGCGACAAAGCAAGGTGAGGGGCCCAGGACAATCAAGATACAGAAACGAAACGGGAATGAGACGAAACAGAAATGGAATTCGTGGCGAGACAAGTTGGAAATGTGACAACAATAGACAGGTCGGGATAGCCAAATTGTCAAAACTCGAGTGGTGCTGACAAGAATTATGAAGGTATTGTAGTGACAAGGGGTAGTGATGTGCGCACTGACATGGCTCGAACAAAGGTTGGTAAAAAGTAAAACAGTAATATGATCCAAAAAATCCCAAAGATAGCGTGGGTTGAGCGCCACGCCAAAGCCGACCAGGGTGTGCTATATGGGCAATCCAAGAAAAAGAGGGGTAGAAACGTAAGAATTGCGTATATGAGACCGAGAAAAATACAAATGTCGAGAGCAATGAATTAGAGGCTCGTGTTGACAATGAGAATGAACTCCAGAACACCCACGGCGTAGAATAGGATGGGTGAGTGCAGGGAGATGGCCATCAACTAGATTAGTGGCTCCACCTGGAATCTTCTAACGCCATTGAACATAAACTTTCGCGCCATACTGCAGAACCATGAGAAGTTGACCAGCACGGCAGAAGCCGTTGGCTTGATTGACTGGCTGCTCTTAGCTGCGACGCCTTTAGAAGTGAATATAGAGGATCGTGGGGCTAGCACATACAAATATGAGGGCACTGTCCGCTTCTCCCTTTCGCGACCACCTCTTTATCCTGCTTCTCTATCTCAGCTACATCCCTCAACCATGGCCCTCCAGCGCCAGGAGAGCCTCCATAGATCTTCTCTGTTATGCGAATTAGAACACGATTCATCGGATAGAAAGTCAACAGACCGCCTGAAGCCTGTCTTGTCTTCAAGTTGCGGGGCGTTGAGGGTCTGAGTCTCATCGTCGTCCATATTAGGCCGGCCATTTCTGGGTGTCAAACAATGTGATGTCGATGCAGACGGAAAAGGGACTATACGAATCATACGATGAACCAGGAGCACGGGAGGTGGCTCATAAGTTGAGTATTGTTCACAACCTCTGGATGTCGACTGACCAGCGGTGGCCAGACAGCATAACCCATAAACGTGTAGATCACGACACACTGCAATATCGGTAGTAATAGGAAGCGGCGTCGCCAAGTCGGCGTTGTGGGTTAATAGAATTGGTTGCATACGACCGCTTTGACCGCACCACTGAGGAGCTTGCGTGCGGAGTTTTTTTTTTTTTTTTTTTGAACCATGATTGCGTGCGGAGTTTGACGGGCTCAATACACCTCGAGGCCTTTCTTCTGTGAGGGAGGGACCAACATTCCTTTTGACAGCGTCTTCGAAACACGCAGATCAGTGCAAATGTAGTGGGTTTCTCTAAAGGAATGTGCTGTTTAGACTCCGTCAATGGTTACAGTACTACACATAGTAGACCTGGCCGCGATCAACATTACGGGTCGTTGGTAAAGCACCTAAAAATGACACAGATGTTGACGAAGAAAGGTCCATGCTGAAACCACACAGGATGATCAAGAGATGACTCGGATTCGTGATAAAGTAAAGGAATCCATCTTCAACTCACTCAATGCCGAAGCCCTCAACGACCTCGACACTTGGCGGGAGATCTACCGCGAAGAATTCAAAGAGGTCATGCAAAAATGGATCGCCTCCAACAACTTTTCATCGCTAGACCCGTGTTTTGCCAAGATAGACACCAAACAGAAAGCGCGGGCCAAGTCTGCTACACCCGAACAAGAACTAAACATTTCTCAAATCGAAACATTGGTCCGCACTGACTGCCAGATGCAAATCGACATCATGAGACGTGACCTCCTCAACGACATGAAAACCACAATGGAGAAAGAAGTCGCGGACCTCCGCACTAACGAATTTACGCGCATCCACGCGGAAGTTCTTGCTAACATCCAGAAAGAGACATCGGCCTTCAAAACAACAGAGTTCGAACGCCTCAAGACCATCGCCATCCAGCAGGTCGAAACCGACATCGCGGCACTCAAAGCTCAGTACTCAGCGGAACACGAAGCGTATGTTAGAAGCAAACGAGATAGAGTCCGCAAAGACCTTAAAGCGTGGAAAGTACGTCATGCCAACTCCAGAAACCTCGCTCTTCTACGGGCGGAAGCCAAGAAACTAGGCTACGACCTAGTAGCTAACTCCCCAGATGCCTTCAAACCCAACACTGATCCAGAACTCGCAGAGGAGGACTGGCTGCCATCATCACGCGCCACGTCACTGGCACGTGCTTCCTCCAGGGCTCACTCCGTCGAACGGCAGGCGCCCACCACCCCGCCACTCGTCCCTCTTCGTACGGACCCTAACGTGACGCCCACCCCTGTTCGCATCAAGCGCGTTCGAACAGACGACCTTCAGGAACCCCAGTCCGACGTCACAATCGAACTCCCACCCCTCCCCGACACCCCCATAGTTCCCACAACCCTTTTCCCTACCTATGCCATCCCTGAACCCGATCCGCTGCCCCCGGCAGAACGCATCACCCTTAACGGGGAGGACCATATGGTACAGGACCACCCTCTCGACGTCCTAAAAGACCAACTATCTGATAATGGAGGGATTCACGCTTCCATGCACGCGGTCACACGCGATACGGAGCCCATCCCACCACAAGTCGTCCCGACCCCTTCTACGCCGTTGGACGCTCCTTCTCCTACTGCTGCCCCGCCTGCGGAGGAAAGTGAGCTCATGGCCATGATGAAGATGGTTATGGGCACCATCACACGCCTTGAGGCCCAAGTTACCGCGCAGGATTCGTGCATCACCGACCTCATCTCAGGCAAAACTCCCAAAGCAGGCCAGAAAGCAGCTAAACGCTCGGAGACGGTGACAGCCCCTCCCCGCGCCAACACTGCGAGTACGGCGGCCAGTGCAACGGAAGAGGCTCCGTGTCATACGACCCGAGCTGATGACCCTGCACCCGCCATGCCCACTGCAAGCAACACAACCTCTCCCCCACCCCCCGTCAACCGCTCTACTCGACCAGGCCCCACAGCGCTAGTCCCACCCTCTTGGTCTGCGGTAGTCACAAAGAAAGCTGTCTCCCAACAGTCCAGCAACTCCAACCTATCGAGACAAATCACCAGCTCTACCGGTCGTAGCAGCGCCGGCAAGAGCGGCGGTGATGCTGCTGCCAGACGGGCGAAGTCCAATACCACCGAGGTCACAGTCATCAGAGGTCAAGGTCTCTCCGACTCCCAACTTGAGGCCACCATTCGCAATACTCCCCCCTCCGTCATCGTAAACACTGCTTGCTCCGAGATCGAGAGACTCACCTCCTCCCCGATCGTCCTCCTCGATGGGCGCTGGTCTCTTCACCAATCTTCCAATAACTTTGTCTATCGGATTGCGGGTATTATCCCCTTCCGCACCGTTCTTAAGTTCGCTAACGCCCTCGTCAACCCCCTTAAAACTGGACGCCTTATCCCGAATGACGGTTGGACATACGCCCAGATCCAGAAAACACCCACGACAGATGGCGACGGCTCCATCCACGACTCGGACCAACTCACAGAGGAACTTCGACGTAACCCGGTCTTCGCGGATGCGTGTTTCTGTATTCCCCCCCACTGGCAAGCCAGTCCACACAACCTTCCCAACTATACTCACTCAACAGTCAAATTGGCATACGTTGACGAGGACGGTGCCATAGCCAAACAAGTCAAACGCGATGGACTGTTCATGTTCAGTGAACCAGTACAATTTATCATCACCGGTGACAACCCCACCCTTATAATGTGCGGCCGTTGCCACAAGATAGGACATGCCACCGACACCACTGCCTGTCAAGTTCCACGTAACTCGATTATCTGCCACATATGCGGTGGATCCCACCTTGCTAGCCAACACCCCTTCCATTGCCCCCGCTCCAACGAGCATAAAGAGGCTGGCAAGTGTTTCTGCCGCTTCCCATGTCTGAACTGCAAAGCGCCAAATCACAACGCGCGGTCTATGCAATGCCCCGCCAAACGCTCCTTCTCGCCCCCCCCTCTTGCAACCATATCTGACGCCCCTGCTGCCCCCTCCAGACCCTCTGTCAAGGGAAAGGAGAAGGCTGTGACACCCCCGGCTGCGGGCCCTTCGGGCACATCAGTGACTGCAGGTGTCGCGCCCCAGGCTAGGGTCGACGATGTAGACGCAAACCCTTTCGTCCTGGTCACCTGAAAGAACCGTAAGCAACGAGGCAAAGTGGCCAACCACAACACCTCGGTCCCCGGCTCGTCCGCCTTCACAGCCAACAAAGGACGGATCACGTCAAAAGTCCCTGCCCGCCCCCTTACCTCTTCCTCCGCTCCCCCTGCTGCGCATACAGTGGGAGGAGCCTTTGCCACCTCTCCTAGTGGCCTTCCCGACTGGAAATCAGTCCCGGTCATCTTTGAACAACATGTTGCGACCATCCAAGAAACCCAGAAAGCATTCCGCGCACTTGTCCCACCAGCAGATTATGACGAAGAACTGTCCATCCTAAACGCCCTGGACATTGAATGGAATGGTAAGGGCGATGGCAAATTTGTTGGCATCGATAGTATTGAAGCCTGCCTCGCCGTCAAAGCTAACTTCCCCCTTCGTGACACACACATCCGAGACCATTATCACCTCCTCCATCCCGAGAAAAACGCTGACGTAGAATTGGAAAGCATAGCTGACCAATACAGGATGGATGAAAACACCCCTACGCCGCTTACAGCGCAGCTGTACCTCCTCCACTCCATCCCAAGAGAACAACGGTTTGCTGCTGCCAACAAAGTGTTCGTCCCTGAACCTTCCCCTGAAGAGCTGGCCAAACAAACAGAACTCAAAGCCAAGATCATCGATGTCCTTTTCCTCCTCTTCGGGAAAGACACCATCATATCACCCGCCATTTCCGAATTCCTTGTTAACGCGATTGACTTCCGCTACTTTACAGCACTCCCCTCCCAACAAGAACAATGGAGAGTGATCGAAGAGATCCTCTCAACCTTCAACGACATCAGCGCTAACCCTCTTAACATCGTCTAATATGCATAGTACAACCATACTGTCAGTCAACATGCGCCGTCGCAACACGGCTACCCACGCTCTCTTACAAGAAGACACCCAACATGACATCATTTGTATACAAGAACCATGGTTCAGCTCAATCGGTACCGCCCGCAATGACCACGCGAAGAACGGGGTGGACGTTCTAGGAGGGGCTAACAACCCCAAGTGGAACTTACACTACCCGTACTTCTCCAACAACAAGCGCGCCAAAGTTATGATCTATACCCGCAAGAACGACCGACTTGCATCTAAATATCGTCTCCATCCTGCCCACATCATCCCCCGCCTTGACCTCTGTCACCACCCCTCCCTGATGATCGTCGACGTATGCATAAACAAACACTCATTTAGACTGATAAATTTCTACAACGACACAGCGGACGCATCTGCCCTACGCTCACTATTAGATCTAGACACTGACCCCACCTATCCTACAGTTTTGGTGGGCGACTTCAACCTGCACGCCCCCCAGTGGTCCCCACCGGGCTGGGCTCAGTCCCCCCATGCAAATAAGTTATTACAGTGGACAGACACTAACCTCTTCACGCTCCTTTCCCAACCAGGCACCGTTACCAGGCAAGGTCTACAGAGCGAACGCGAAAGCACGCTTGACCTTGTCTGGGCAAATGAAGCAACCTCCTCTCTCACCTTTACTCCCCCGGTTGTTGACTGGGAAGCGTCGCTCGGTTCGGACCATGCAGGCATACGGTTTGAATGGGTTATTCCCGGCACCCACAGAGGTGACAAGCAATCGCCAAAACAGTGCTACTCACCTGTCTTCCAGTCTGACGACGATGAGAGACGTTGGAAAATGACATCAGCTCACGTCTCCCTCCTCCGTGCACATCCACTAATGTAAGCGACCTCGAAAACGCTGCCATAGACCTCCAAAACGCCATCACCTCGGCATGCCTTACTCACATGCGCGTCAAAAACCCCCAAACCGCTCGCGGCAACCCATGGTGGGACCAAGAATGCCGTGAGGCCTCTAAGGCTGTCACCAACACAACTCACGACTCACAAGACAGACGAGATAAAGTCAAATGGCTCCGCAAGATCACCAAAGAGAAAAAGACTGCATACTACAACAAAACCATCTCTGAGTCCCCGTTGTGGGAGGTCGCAAAATGGCGACACGGCCGCAGAGCATCAGGCATCCCCGCGCTCTCTGACACTGACGGTTCCATTAAGTTCACACAGGAGGAAATTGGTACCATCCTCGCACGCAAGTTCTTTGTTGAAGACCTAGGCGAAGTTCAGCCTACTCAACCAGACGATCCGCCACCAATCGCCACAAGGCCTTTCAATGACGTTCACGAAGATGAAGTTCAACGTCTCTTAAACACCTGCGACAACCACTCCGCCCCCGGAGAGTCTGGCGTCTCCTGGGTTATCCTCAAGATGGCCTGGAGCGCCATCTCACATCACGTTGTGTCTCTTTTCAACTCTTTACTAACGGCACAATATCACCCCTCAGTGTGGAAGACAGCGGTGGTAGTGGTCATCCCGAAACCCGGGAAACCAAGCTACCTCGTTTCTAAAGCTTACTGCCCCATCTCGCTGATTGAATGCGTCAGCAAACTATTGGAAAAAGTAGTTGCCAAACGTATAACCTTCTGCGCTGACAAATACTCCCTACTACCCACCACGCAGTTTGGCACGAGAGCCTTCTCGTCCACGGCGGACGCAGGTCTCACCCTTATTCACGATGTACAGGCAACCTTCCGTCTCAATCGGAAATGTGCCGCCCTACTGTTTGACATAAAGGGCTTCTTCGACCATGTTCACAGCGGACGCCTGACTGCAACCCTCAAGAATCTCGGCTTTCCCCCACAAATATATGGTTGGGTTCAATCATTTCTCAACGATCGACATGTCAAGATGTCTTTCAACAGCAAAATGGATGAAACACGCTCGCAACCTATCGGCACCCCCCAAGGTTCACCCATCTCACCAATTCTCTCCGCAATATACACCTCTACCCTTCTCAAACTCGCCCCCCCACCCACCTCCACCAACTCCATGCTTGGCATGTATGTGGACGACGGTATAATATTCGCTCACGGGCACACGTGGGATGAAGTCACCACAGCATTACGTGACTGGTACCGCGCATGCGAGGACTGGCTTCGCCGCTCTAACCTTGAGTGCGAACCTGATAAGACTGAACTGATCTTTTTCCTTAAACCGTGGTCTAGAAACCGACAACCGCCTCCCACAAAACTTTTCCTTCCAGACCCCAAGCACCACACCTATTACCCAGTAGCAGCCTCTGACAACATTCGATACCTTGGCTTCTTCATCAACCACAAGCTTGACTGGAACCCACACGTCGACACCATGTGCAACAGAACAAGGGCGTCGATCAAGTCGCTCCATGTCACGGTCACGTGACATCGTGACGTCACGTCACGCAACGCGCGTTCAAGATTCGGACCTCGTAAGTTTTGCAGAAGCCTGGTTTCGTCTTAAGCACGCCTTATGGTGCTAGTATCACGGATTGTCCACGTAGCAAAGATAGGTGACGTGGCATGTAGAAAATGGTCCCCGAAAACCCCAGTCATGTACGAGTATAAAGGTAGTAGTGTTACAGACTGGACTTGTTTTCAACTTTACTTTAATTTCTTACTTACACTTGCGTTCGCGGGAAAGTCTTTCCTTTCTTGGCTTTCCCTTTTTCGGACTTGCTGCGCACTAGGAGCCTTAAGATTCTCTCCTAGTGCAAAGTGAGACAATGAGACACTCATTGTCCTTATTAGTCTTTATTACTACTATACTGGGGCTAAATGCACCCTTTTATGGCAGGTGTCTCATTTCTATTTTTAACTTTGAGACATGTCTCACTTGCCTTTTATATCCTCGCTTCTTCTCACACTTACTGTGGATAGCTGTGCACACTTTCTTCTTTTTCCCGTGCCTGCTGCGGATTGCTGTACTTTCTTCTCACGCTTGCTGTGGATTGCTGTGTTACTTCTCACGCTTGCTGCGGATTGCGCCATTTGTTTGTTCCGCACAAACAAACCCTTTTCTATATAAGTCGTGGCCCTAGGTAGCTTGTATCCTTAGACTCAACTTCTTTACCATCACAGTATACATTGTTTTCCCATTCCTTTGGGGTAACTCTCTGCTGAACCGTCGACCCTCTTGAACCCCTGAACTCCTCTCACATCTTGAGTATTGTGTCATACTCTGAGATCCTTGTTAACCACTTAAACCTTGCCATTATCGGCTGAACCCTCGCTCATTGACATAGAAAGACCAGACTTGCTCACGCCGAGCTGAACGTTCCTACTGTAACGTTACAAGTAGAGTAACAAGTAGATTACTTGTCTACTCTTAGTTCTTGAATCCAACCTAGTTTGCCTTGTCTCAGAACCCCGCGTGCTCTCCCCTCTCTCTAGCGATACTCTTTGAGTTGAGCCTAGATATCCCCGAAGCTTGACTTGTTTGCAGAACAAGTCCCGACTCTACCAGCGCGTCGAGCTCAGCTCCGCAGAAAACCCGGACGGTCCCTCGGAACCGTAACACTCCAACTATTAGGTAATACAAAACGAGGCATTTCGTCAGCCAGCTGGCGCCTCCTCTTCAATGCCGTCTGTCTCCCAGTACTGGCTTACGGCTGTCAGCTATGGATGACTAAGAAACGCAACAAAGGACTGATCCTCAAAGTCCAAAAGGTAATCAACGAAGGAGTCAGACTCGTATCCGGGTCTTTCCGCACAGCCCCAAGGGCACCCCTTCATGAACTAACGCGAATCCTCCCAGCTAAACAATACCTTGAGAAACTGATCGCCACTTCCTCCCTCAGACTGTTCCGCGTCCCCCGAACCTCCCAACTTCTAACCCGACTAGGGGAAGAATGGGGAGGGGAGGTCCAGAGCGGCCCACACTCCAGCAATGGAGGGGTGGTGTGCAACAGCGTACTACGGGTTAGGTCTGGACGTACCCAACAGCACCCCACTGCCTTGGAGGTTCTCGCAGGCTCGGTCGACCCACTGTTGACTGAGCATGTTGACGTCACAGCCGTGCCCCCCTGGGAGGTTCCCAACTGGGGTGGACACGTGAACTGTGAGGGCAAGGCTGACCCCAAGCCCCGGAAGGAGTGGACCAACAAGCTGTATAGCCGGCCCACATCCAACCAAATGGTCATTCGGATGGTCTCTAAGATCACCAACAAACACCGTTTTGACAACAAACACGTGGGGGCAGCCGTGATACATGTCAGCCACGGATCGCGCCCCCCTGTCACCAAATCGTGGGTTATGGGTACGGAGGTTGAGGATAATGACATAGCCCTGTTTGGCCTAGCCAAGACAGCGGAGTTCATATCAGCTGAGTGCTCACATGCGGCCCCAAAAACCATATACATACTATACCACAACGACTCCATACTTACACAAATCACCAACTTCCGCGCTCTCGAAAACCAGCGCGAGGTACTTACGTGGCATCGGTCTCTCACTTCCTTCTTCTCTCAGCCTAGGGACACGAGGGTCATCCTTGTGTGGTCGCCTGTTGACCGGAAGAGAGCTCCGGATTCCGACGCCTTCAAAGCAGTAGCAAGAGCCTGCAGCACAGCCTCCCCTACCGCCGCCCAACCCACCCGCTCAATCATGTGGGTCAAAAAGAAATTACGCGGTGCGGCCTTTCGCTCGTGGGCTAAGGACTGGCAATCCTCCCTATCATCTCTATCCACCCCACGAGCTTACCACCACTCCATTGACACCACCCATCCACCTGATGGATGCAACCACCCCTTATGGCTGGCCGCCATACCCCCCAAAAAGCCCAGTGACGAATATGTGCCTATCACCCGCCACACACATGCCACTGCCATGCAACTCGCCACCCTCCACTCATTCACTTCCGATTACTCACTCCGACACCGACCTGATCTACCCATCAAGGACTCTATGTGCCACGCGTGCAAGGTACCATACTCATTCCAACACGTCATCTACCATTGCCCTCTGTACGCACACCACTGAACCCGAGCCTTCGACTTTTACATCAATCGTGCTGACTCCCTCTGGCTCTTCTATGTGCTGGAACACCAACTATGCCTCTTCCTACAATACTCAAAAGCTGCTTCAACACCCAGGCGTCCCATCAAACCAGGATGAAGGAGCTCTCCGACCTCAACTTGCCACCCTGTGCCCAGCACAGCCCCGTAAGCGCTAACCTTTTGTGTTCCGTCTCCTTCTAAGGAGCCTTGTGCTTTCGGTTTCATCATACTTACCACGCTCTTCTCTCCCGTGACCCGGCCTCCTCTACGTTTGAGGTGACCATGTGTATTTGTTACGACATTTACTTATATCCTTCTCGGCATCCACCAGCCTGCATGTGAGCCCAGCTTACATTTACCTGTATCTACTTCCATCCTTGTTGGAGACCGGCTTTGTATTTCTATACTGCTCCGGAATATAAATTCATTCAAAAAAAAAAAAAAAAAAAAAAAAAAAAAAATGTTGACAAAGAAATACTGGGAGAACGATGTGCCTGTAGATATGAATCGGGCCCGGGCCAGACCTATGTAGTGACTGTGGAGCAGATCCAAGAGCGGGTCTCATTTTACCGCCAGGCATGGAAGCGTGATTGATTGACGAACTGGCATTGTTCTTGGAGATGGCGACCGTGCCGGCATTGCTATGGAAGCACAGATAGAGCAGGTGTGGGTATGAACAACTCCGAGCACCCTACAGCAGGATCCAAATTGATAGGCCCGTTCCATTTCGAGTACAGTGGTACCGGGGTTTAAACGACTCATGCCGGCCTTTTTTCCCACAAAAAATAAATGTTATAAATACAAATAAATGAATAAAATTATACTTATCGCTTTCAATGCTAAGTTGTGCTTGCCGTGCAACGGGGTGATACTATGACTAAGATACCTCAGGCCGCATGGTGAAAATTACCTTTTCATGTGTCCGACAGGACTAGTGTATATTTAGTAACTGTACTACACTAATAGTTGTAATCTAAGAAGGCCATAGCGTTGTGGGTGAGGCTTGCAAGCCACGTCGGTGTCGTGGGTGTCGCAGCGCCGTATCGGTGTTACGGGGTCGTGGCACCACGTTGCTGCTGTGGCGTCACAGCGCCGCATTGGTATCATGACGTTGTGGCGCCATGTTGGTGTCATGGTGCCAGGGCGCTGTGTCAGGGTCATGGTGTCGCGGCACCGCGTCAGTTGGCACCATATTGATGTCGTGGTGTCGGCGCTGCATCTGTGTCATGGTGTCATGGTGATGTCGAGTCGTGGCACCATGTTGGTGTTGTGATGTCGTGGCACCCAGAGTGTAACGTTACAGTAGGAACGTTCAGCTCGGCGTGAGCAAGTCTGATCTTTCTATGTCAATGAGCGAGGATTCAGCCGGTAATGGCAAGGTTTAAGTGGTTAACAAGGATCTCAGAGTATGACACAATACTCAAGATGTGAGTGGAGTTCAAGGGGGTTCAAGAGGTTCGACGGTTCAGCAGAGAGTTACCCCAAGGGAATGGGAAAACAATGTATACTGTGATGGTAAAGAAGTCGAGTCTAAGGATACAAGCTACCTAGGGCCACGACTTATATAGAAAAAGGTTTGTTTGTGCGGAACAAACAAATAGCGCAATCCGCAGCAAGCGTGAGAAGTAACACAGCAATCCGCAGCAAGCGTGAGAAGAAAGTACAGCAATCCGCAGCAGGCACGGGAAAAAGAAGAAGGTGTGCACAGCTATCCGCAGTAAGTGTGGGAAGAAACAAGGATATAAAAGGCAAGTGAGACATGTCTCAGTTTCAACAAAAGTGAGACACCTGCCATAAAAGGGTGCATTTAGCCCAAGTATAGTAGTAATAAAGACTTATAAGGACAATGAGTGTCTCATTGTCTCACTTTGCACTAGGAGAGAATCTTAAGGCTCCTAGTGCGCAGCAAGTCCGAAAAAGGGAAAACCACGAAAGGAAAGACTTTCCCGCGAACGTAAGTGTAAGTAAGAAATTAAGGCGAAGTTGAAAACAAGTCCAGTCCGTAACATTACCCTCCCTTCAGAGTCCTTGTCGCCTCGACGTCCCTAGAAACGATCTGTGCCAGGCTCAGGGTCATCAGTCTGTACGAGGTCATCGTCAACCCAGTCAGAGTTGTAGTTCTCCGCAATGATCTCCTGGCAGCGATGAGTGCGAAGGAACTGGAAGTGTCCGCGAACTCCGCACTTCCAGCACTGCTCATAGACAGGGCAGCGGATCTCGGCGTGTCCGGGGTCAGTCCTAAAACACTTGCCGCACCACTTGTTAGCGGCATCTTCCTCTCCCGGTTGTTCTTCAAGCCGGCGCCATAGGCACTTGTTGGGCCAATGGCCTGCGCTCTGGCAATGGTAACAGTACCGCTTGGTCCGAGGGCAGTTAAAGCTGTGATGATAGCGACTGTCACAGCGCCAGCACCGGTCTCCGTTGCGGTTTTCCTGGAGGCGAGGCATCTCTACAGGTCCTCCAGGGCGAGGGGGGAATGGAAGATCTTGGTGGCGGAAAAGGCGAGGTCGCTGCCATGTGTCGGCGTAGTGTTCTGCGATACGGGTGTAGGCATGGGCGGCTTCCAGCCGACTGCGCACCCCATCAAGCTCTGAGATGGTGTTGAACAGCAGTCCATGGACTCGATTGCATTGAGCCTGCAGATCAGTGAACTGCCTCTGGAGCGTAGCCCGCTGTTCCAAGCAGTTGCGAAGGCGAGAGACCTCCGCATCTAGCTGTGGGGAGTTGAGGTCCCTCAGGGCCTCATCTACGGCATATGCCCGCGGATCGTCACGTGAGAGTTGCTGCATTTGATCATCTGACATGACCTGTGGCATGGCTCCTGGGAGACTATCCAGGTACACAGGTTCTCCATAGACCGGTTGACCTCGGCCCATACAGCCCCTGACGTCTTGGCGGTTACCAGTGTAGGCGATGTACTTTGCCAATACTTTAGTGCCATCGGGTTGGTTGATGTAGAGGGGGTGGAAGCGGGCTGAGGTCTCTATGTTGGGGAAGAAGGGGAGGCCTGGGTGGTCGTCGTCTTCATCAGGGTCGTTGTTGGTAGTGGCAGCCACACGCTCATAGTCAATAGGGGCATCCTCCAGTGGAGGCATCGACGAGTGGGAGATCACAGAGACTGGGGGAGAGTCAGGAGGAGGGGTGGAAGGAGGGAGTGGAGGAGGAGTAGCAGTTGGTTCAGGAGGGGGAGACAGGGAGGACCTAGGGACTAAGTTGGGATGTCCATCAAAACTTTCCAACAGTGCAACCAACGCCGGATTGACATCCATGGTGGTTTGTTGTTCTGGGGTAGGGGGTCGAGAGAAGAACCCTCGTTCGATGGAGCGTTCAACGAGGGCTTCAACAGAGGAGGAGCGAGAAGGCATTGTGTGCGAAGATGTAAGAGTAGAGGAGTGGGGGTCTTTTCCTTCCAACCTTGTACTTCTTATATGTGAGGAGGGCGCTCCTTCGGCATTCGGGTGTAGTCGGAAGAAGTCTTGAATTGCTTCAGGGGCCGATAAATTTTCCTCCGGTTCCCATGAGTTGTCACTGTCAGGGAAGCCCTTCCATTTGATGAGGTAATGGAGTTTACGTCGTCGTCCCTTCTTGGCAGAGTCTAGAACTTTCTCTACTTCCCATTCTTCTTCTCCGTTTATTATGTCAGGTGGGGGTCGTGGGAAGTTTTCTCCATGGAGCAGTGTTTCCCTATATGGTGTAAGTAGGTTGGCATGGAACACAGGGTGGATCTTCCATTGCAGGGGTAGGGCAAGTTCATAGTTGACCGGTGACAGGACTTTGGTAATCCTAAAGGGTCCATGTCGTTTTGGAGCTAGTTTGGCAGTTGGATGGCTAGTCCTTATGTTTGTTCCTTCTAGCCACACCATTTCTCCTTCTTTGTATGGCTCAAACTTGGAGGGTCGCCGTGCTAGGGAATCTTGTGCTTTCTTTAGGTTGTCCTGAGCTTCCTTCCTCTTGTTCTTCAGTTCTTCAAGACGTTGTCCTACACTTGGAACTGGGGAGGGTTTTGGCGTCCATGTGGTGCGTGGGAGTTTTCCCATGATTAGTTCAAATGGGGGAATTCGGGTTGTAGCGTTGGGCCAGGAGTTATGAGCAAATTCTGCCATTGGTAACCAGGTTACCCAATCATCCTGTCTTGCATTACACCAAAACCTTAGGTATTGTTCTAACCATTGGTTTGTTCGTTCTGACTGTCCATCTGTTTGTGGGTGGTATGCTGTTGAGATGTTCTGTTTGATGTCTAAGGCTTTGCAGAGGGCTCTTGCAAACGTTGATGTGAATCGTGGGTCTCGATCAGAAATGACCTTCTTGGGAAGGCCATAGTGGCGGTAGATGTGTTGTAAATAGAGTTGTGCGACTCCGGCTGCATCTATTGTTTCGTTGCAAGGGATGAATAATGCTGCTTTTGAACAATCGTGATCTGTGACTGTGAGGATTGTGTCATAGCCTTTTGACTTGGGTAATTTGACGATGAAATCCATGCTGACAGTTTCAAATGGTTCTGTCATCTGTCCAAAAATGGGTGAGAGGTTTGGCTTCTTTGGGTGGGTGTTGACTTTATTGGCTTGGCATGCTGCGCATCCTTTGACATATTCTTCCACATCTTTCTTCATGCCAGGCCACCAGTAGTCTCGTGTTATCAGAGCCATTGTGTTTGAAATTCCAGGGTGTCCAGCGCTTGGAAGGTCATGAAAAGCGTGAATTACCCCCCTCTTAAGGTCGTTGTTCCCTGCAACAACCAAGCGCTCATCTTTCCAGCAGAGCCCTGAGTGTTCTTTTAGGTTGTGGGTATCTATCCAGGTTTTGATACGTTCCTGGTCTAGGTTTTGTGTGACATAAGCCCATAGTTCTTGTTCCTGTGGCAGTTCCCTTGTAGCTTTGACAAATAGTTCTTCCGGAAGGACTGTTACATCCGAGTTGTCATGGGAACCATCATCATAGTCTGGTCTTCTTGACAGGGCATCTGCCCGGGCATTCTTGGAGCCGGCAATGTGGTGGAGCTCTATATCAAATTCGGAGAGTTCCAGGACTTCTCGTGCTACCCGTCGGCTGATCTTGTGTGGTTCTTTCCAATATTGGAGGTTTGCATGGTCTGTGTACACCACTACCTTGTGAGGGGAGCCTGCTAGATATGCCCGCCAGTGTCGTAGAGCCCGCACAATGGCTAGCAATTCTTGATCATAGATGTCATAATTTCGTTCTGCTGGTCCAAATGTCTGGGAGTAGTAGGCCACTGGGTGGCGGATTCCTTGGTTATCCTTTTGGTAAAGCACCCCTCCGTTGGCAAATCGGGATGCATCCACTTCCAATTCAAATTGTTTTTCCAAATCTGGTTGAATGAGCACAGTTCCTTTCCAAGCAGGGTCTTGAGTGTGTCAAATGCCTTTTGACAGTCTTCCGTCCATTCCCATTTGGTGTCCTTTTTGAGTAGGTTGTTAAGGGGACGGGCAATCATGGAGAATCCTCGGATGAAGCGGCGATAGAAATTTGCAAATCCTTGAAAGGCACGGACTTCTTTGGTTGTTGTTGGAGTGGGCCAGTCACGTACACCCTGAACCTTAATTGGGTCCATTCGGACCCTCCCTTTTTCCAATATGACGCCCAGGTACTCTATAGACCTAACCTCAAAGGCACATTTCTCCGGTTTTAGGTAGAGATCATGTTCCTCTAGGCGTTCTAGAACTTGATGGACCACCTTGCGGTGTCTTTCCAGGTCATCAATAGTGGCAATAAGGATGTCATCCATGTAGATTATGACTTCTCCGGTTAGGAGCATGTCACGGAATATTACGTTCATCATGGTCTGAAATGTGCTTGGCGAGTTGGTGAGTCCAAAGAACATGACACGTGGCTCAAACAGCCCCTGATTGGTTTTGAAGGCCGCCTTCCATTCATCTCCTTCTTTGATCCGGATGTTGTTATAACCCCATCGGATATCAAATTTGGTAAACAACGCCGCATCCTGGACCTTGTCAATCAATTCTGGGATTAAGGGGAGTGGGTATCGATTCTTGACAGTGTACTGGTTGATCCGTCGGTAGTCTTGGACAGGGCGAAGCTTTCCGTCTTTCTTTTTGATGAAGAAGAAGGGAGACGAGTATGGGGATTTAGAGGGCTGGATATATCCCTTTTCAAGGTGTTCATTGAGGAATTTGGTAAGGGCTTCATTTTCATCACGTGTTAGAGGGTATATTTTGCAATCAATAGTGGCTGGGGCATTTGGAGTGAGGTCAATGGCGTGATCCCATGACCTGGTTGGTGGGAATCGGTGGGAGTTCTCTTCACTGAAGACCTTCTGATGTTGTAGGTACTCCTTGGGGACCATTTCTTCTAGCGTTCTTTCAGTTTGATCTCGTGCCTTTTGCGCCAATTCTGAGGCCATCGTGGTTTTGCCAATGACCTCATCTTGGGTAAATCTGAGATAGAGTTCATCTCCTTCCTCATACCCGCACTCTTCCAGGAACGTGCTCCACATTTTCCGGATGTGGATCTTTGGTTTGGGGGTGTCTTGTTTTTGGAGTCCTTGGGTAGTGATGATGACAGGGAGGTGACTGGTGTCGATGGTGGAGTCCTTCCAGTTGCATTGGGGTTCAAAGGCAGCGAGCCAGGGGTATCCCAGGATCATTCGTTCTTCCCCTAGATTTGTCACCAGGAACCTCATGGGTAGTTTCTTGGATCCTGATTGGACATCTAGCATGGAGTATGCCGTTAGTTCTCCTGCCTTATTAAGGGTTCCGTCGATATTCCAGATCTTTTTTGGGTTTGACAGGGGTATCGTCCCTATCCCCATTTGCTTCAGGAGTCTGGGGTCTATGAAATTGTCCGTAGCTCCAGAGTCTACTAGGACGTCTTGATCGGCCGTTTTGTGTGCAGTTTCCAGGTGTACAGGGACTTTCAAGGATCTATATTGGCTATATTGTACACTGGAAATGTTTAAAGCTCTAGCCCAGGCCGCCGGGTTCGAGCCTACGAAAAATCCTTCTCAGCAAAGGCTTTCTCTACGAGCAGTGCTCGCACTTCCTCACTCTGTGCCATCAGAGTCCCCCACATCTCATTTGCTAGTTCCTCTTTGGTTTTTGTGGTGGATGGTGCAGAGGGTGTAGTTGATGCTTCTGCGAGTTTGGCTGGTTTGTCAGGGCAGTTTCGCGATATGTGCCCCTGTTTCTTGCAACGGAAACAGCGCCCTTCTGCTTGGAGCTTCTGTTTTTCGGTTTCAGTGAGGGCTGCTCTTCCTGCAGCTCCTCTTTGAGTTCTTCCTATGTCCATCGCATTTGGGTCACGTGGTTTGATTTTAAAGGCATTGTTCCATTGCCCTTTTGTGAATCCGGCTTTAGTTTCTTTTTTGATTCCGAAGCGATTTTGGAGATTGATGAAGTCTTGATGGTGCTTTCTGGCTGATTGGGTCCATTCTTTCCAGTCATCTGGGTGGTCGAACTGTATGATGTTCCTGACCAGTTTTTCAGGTAGACCCCGTGAGAAAATATCCAGGGTTCCTTCTTCGTCTGCACCATATCCTGCCTTCTTTGCAAGGGCAGCGAACTGAGCAATATAGGTATCAAGGTCTCCATTCTCCATTTTGACTGCTTGGAGTGCCTTTTGTGCCTTCTGCTTCTCCGCAACGTCGGTGTAAGCAGCCTGGAAGCGATCTAGGATGGTGATCCACAGGTCTTCTTCTGTTGTAGCCCGTCCTCCAGCAAGTTCATCGGTAAGCCAGTCACTTTGTTCCATAACCCAGTCATCAACCAAGTCTCCTCGTATTAGGGAGAGGAAGACAATGCATCTGAGATAGGGGTTTCTCATTTGCTCGATTGATCCATTGAGGGCCCGGTAGAAGGTGAACTCTTTTAGGAATTTCTTGCTGTGGGCTCGGTCTCCAGTGAATTCTTTTGGTGGTAGGCCTGTTAATTTATCTCCGGCAGGAGGGGGGGCTAAAGGTGGGGCTCTTCCAGCAGGGATTCCTCCACCGCCTCCACCTCCACCTCCGCCTCCACCTCCACCTCCACCTCCACCTCCACTTTTGCTACTGCCACCTCCACTAGGGGTGTGGGTGATTGAGGTGTTGATTTGTGTGGCTGTGCTTGTCATTCTAATGCTTGAGTTTGTTGGTGTGCGAGCACCTGAATCTATGGGTTCTTGTGGGGCTAAAGAGGGGACACCTGACGTAGCTTCCACTGATGCAACAGGGGATTGATGTTGATCCGAATCCTGAGCAGGTTCTTCTGTATCTGAGTCGACAACTATGCCAACTGGGTTGTTTCTATATGGGCCAAGTCCGAATTCTAGTGGTACTGGTTTGACAGAGAACCACTTGTGGTCTTTGGTTGATTGTGCGATGACTACCCAAAGTCGTTTGTCTTCTATGTATTCAATAGGAATATATCCGTTGTCTTCTTTGCTCCAAACGTAATATCCTTCAGTTTCGTCGTAGGTTTTCCAGATGGCTACTCCCTTGATGTTGTCAGAGAGATCGTCTTCTGTTCTTCTGGTGATGAATTCTGGTTTGAACTGGGAACGGCTCCTGCTTCCTAGTTTTGAAGCCAGGGTGGAGAGACTCGACTTAATGTAACGTTACAGTAGGAACGTTCAGCTCGGCGTGAGCAAGTCTGATCTTTCTATGTCAATGAGCGAGGATTCAGCCGGTAATGGCAAGGTTTAAGTGGTTAACAAGGATCTCAGAGTATGACACAATACTCAAGATGTGAGTGGAGTTCAAGGGGGTTCAAGAGGTTCGACGGTTCAGCAGAGAGTTACCCCAAGGGAATGGGAAAACAATGTATACTGTGATGGTAAAGAAGTCGAGTCTAAGGATACAAGCTACCTAGGGCCACGACTTATATAGAAAAAGGTTTGTTTGTGCGGAACAAACAAATAGCGCAATCCGCAGCAAGCGTGAGAAGTAACACAGCAATCCGCAGCAAGCGTGAGAAGAAAGTACAGCAATCCGCAGCAGGCACGGGAAAAAGAAGAAGGTGTGCACAGCTATCCGCAGTAAGTGTGGGAAGAAACAAGGATATAAAAGGCAAGTGAGACATGTCTCAGTTTCAACAAAAGTGAGACACCTGCCATAAAAGGGTGCATTTAGCCCAAGTATAGTAGTAATAAAGACTTATAAGGACAATGAGTGTCTCATTGTCTCACTTTGCACTAGGAGAGAATCTTAAGGCTCCTAGTGCGCAGCAAGTCCGAAAAAGGGAAAACCACGAAAGGAAAGACTTTCCCGCGAACGTAAGTGTAAGTAAGAAATTAAGGCGAAGTTGAAAACAAGTCCAGTCCGTAACACAGAGAGTGTGTTTAAACCTAGACAGTAAAAAAAAAAAAAACACAATATTGTAGTTAGCTAAAAGTCAGCTAAAATGACATGGCAAGACCACTTAGCCTAGTAGCTTCTTGAGGGTTTCCTGGACCAAATGAATGCAGTTGACGAGGACTGCATTGGACATGAGTGTTGCTGTGGTGGTTATTGACATGTTGCAGCAGCGCCTGGTCCGGTGACCTGCGTGCCCAACGAAACCTGTGACCCGTGACATTGGGTAAGGGTTTCGTGAGGGTCACAAATTCCGTACCCGCCTGAACCCTTGGGCCATACCGGGTTCAGAAACCCCTGTTATATACTAACTCTCAGTGTCCCATGCTTCACGAAGTTTGACTCGCAGCTCAACAAGCGCAGCTTCAGGCTGGTGTGCCACACCATTGCAAGGAAACTGCATACTGTGAGACATGACGTGGGACTGAGATGTTGTATATATATCTTGAGCAAAGTGTGCGTGCTCGAACTGGGAGGGATGGCAACGCTGCCGAGCAATATGTTGGGACAACTATTTTATAACTCGATTCTTGTGACATAACTAATTTTAAAAACATTTTTCCTCTGACTTAATTATGAACCCCACTAGTAAACTTTCAAGTCCGCACCTTGTGTATTTGTTGAAGGGGTCTATCGATTTGGATCCTGCTATAACCATCACCGCGCACCATCCACGTTGTTTCATTACAACAAGGCGTGGTTCGCTCTGGAGTAGACTTATGTGATAGAACTTTGCGCACAGAACTAGCACCTGTGACACAGCTAGTGTGTTCCCCATTTACGCTCCCATGTGGAGACAACATCCCAAGAGACACAAGAAGAGACATCCCAGAAATAATTTCCTTCCAAATTTCGGAGTCCTTGCAGAGCCGACAAGAGAGCCGACCACAAGGCCAATGATGCTATTATGTAATGCGGTGGGTTTCTGGCCCGTGGCATACAGTCAAGCATACGGCTCACTTGCGGCCCATGCGGCGGGCGAGACAGTGAATAAGGGAAGACAATTGGCTATAGTATCTTCCGAATTGGTCAACCCATCGACACAACCTTTCTGACACAACCTGTCAATGCGACCTGTCATCAAAAACAAGATCGACCTTGGACCTTGCCTTCAATTGGACAATACCGCGACGACATAATAACTTACCGTATCATCAACATTAAGATAATAGTAAATTTTTCGTCCAGCCTCTCCCTTCAATTACAGTATGTTAAGTCGTTATGCAGCTGTTATCGTGAGACGCGCACGCTCGACCCAAGACCTCGACCCTTACATAATTTGTGATTATTTGTCTATCTCCGCTTCATGCAATCGAAACTCGAGCACAGTACAGGCTCACACGTTCCATTCCTCTAATAACGCTCCTTAGAGATTCAAAACTGATCTTTGCGTGGTCTCACAAGGAGTCTTCAACTTGGGCCCGAGATGGGCACTCGAGGAAGCGCAGGGCCTCCAGATGGGACCTCCCGGGCATTGCGGTGAACACAAGCGTGCCAACGTGCCGATGTGCATGGTTCACCAGGCAGGCCTCCTGTGTTAATTTTCGAACTTATAAATACCCCACATGTAGTGTCGGACGTGCTCATCAACATCGATTCGCGCCAGTCATTCCTCACAATCTTACCTTCATCTCCTTGTTCTAAACAATGCCTCCCGCCAGCACTGCATACCCCCCCACCGCACATACATGTCATGACGAGTCGTCGCAAACGCCAGTAACAACAAATGTTCAGCCAAGCACAGGAGCCGGAATGGTAGTTGGGTCCAGCGACAATGAAGCCCAGAGTGGAAAAGCTGAGCGACTGCGGGGGGGAGCGTGCAAGGTATGACGCCAATATGTATCGCTTACCCACGTGCGACTGACCCAACAGGTTTGTGCTTCCAGGATGGACTCGCATGTGCTATCCCACATTTCTGTTGTTTCTGTTTGATTGGGATTTGCCATTGGTTCGTATGTTTCCGTTGTTTCCGCTAGGAACTTGTCGCATGGAGATGTAACGGCGGATTTTGGGCAAAAAAATGTTCCGGAATGTTTATTCATCCATATTGGCGGTCTGGGTAGATGTGAAACGCGTCAATGGATGTCACGAACAATGCCAGTGAGTTGTCTAGCGGAGAGGCAGTCAGTGTCAGTACTTGTACAGTACCCGTTAACATCCTGGGCAGTCCTTTTCTCCGGCAGGTCGAGTGCCTGCTCTTAGGTTATTGTAATGGCGTATCCGCCGACAGATGGTTGCGACTTGCAACACAGAAAGCACGGATTTCCAGCTGCTGGAACTGATATCTGGATTAGAACTTTACGAGTCCCGAATCTTGAAAATAGGTCCCTATTGTACCATGTTCGCGACGCTCAGCTTCCCTCGTGACTCGTTCAGCACCTTCACTTCTCACGCGTTTCCATCCGTGCTACACGGCACCTATCCAACCTTCGTGCAACGCACACGCGCATTCGGACTGCTGCTCTTTCTATGATAACCACGTGGACCGGCGCAGTGATCCCATTTCAAGTCGCAGGCCCAAGGAATGGGGCTTCTTGAACCTGTCGGTGCCGGCGAAGCACACTTCTTCGCCTCATTGGGAACGACAGCGCTGGTTCCTGTTCTGGCGCACCAACCCCATCTTAAGGTCAAAAGGTGCCCATGCAGTGAGTAGGTATACTCACACGTCCTATCGGGACGTAGCGAGATGAGACCGACAATCTCCCCGAGGGGACCCCCTGATGTTTCTATCCGCGCGGGGATCCCCCAGCACGTCGATGCTAAGTTCCTGCCTTCAGTAGGTGCGCACGTGAGTGCGCGTGACTGAGTCAGCTTGGGCTTTTACGTGCGAGTGCGGCGTGGGGGAGGCAGATTGTGAATAGCCACGCGGGAGTATGGTTAATACCATGACGGCATCGAGGAGAGTGAAATGCGGTGGCGTGGGGAATGAGTTGATATCGTGATGCTGCCGTAGACAAATAAGTATATATACTATACTCTATATCCGCCCGCAGCTTGATGGGCGACTTGTTGACTAGGATTCTAGGAAGTTGTCGAGAATCTCCAAAGAGCATGCCTGTAAGAACAGCGGGACTTTATCGGGTCCACTGAATGTAAGTGCCCCCAACTTGCCCCCCCAAGGATGGGTAAACCCTACTCCCCAGATCAAACGCGGTTCCAGGTCAGGTTCGGAATGTTGCACGAGTAGCACCTAATCTCGTGGCGCGAACGACCGATCACCTTCACATTGATGACGACACCTGGTCCAGTAAGGTGGTACCGGTGTCAATAGGCACATTCACAATATTCCAGATGTTCCGCCGAGTATTGTTTCACAAGGTCCGTGGTCCGATGAATTATCCATACTTGTCAAGACGGTGTAATATGAATGGATGGGGTGCGACGGCTCTTCACAATTCAAGTTTCAAGCACTGTATACTGTTGTATAGTGATTGTTTTTTGTTTTTTTGCGTAAATCAATTCAGATCGATTCCGAGTTGCGTGTCTACCGATCACACTTCCATGTCAGTCTGACAGCAGCATTACGCCCACGCTCGCATTTCGGTCGCACCTATTCTAACTCGATTTGTATGAGAACACTGCACATTCCCAATCAGTATTCCAGAATCATTTGACAGCGCCCAATATTCGCGTTTGACGTCTGTCGTTGACGGGCCATCCCTGAATTGGACTCAGTGAGTCAGTGTTCAGACTCCGAAGTATCTGACCGTAGTTGGCTGCTTTTCGCATCGGTCCCACGGACCGGTCCGCTGTGGACCGGCCCCAAATTTTACTCTCCGCCCAAACACACATTTTCATTGCTTACTCGAGCAAAGAATTTCGCAACTATTAGCTAATAGATAATATTACAAAGTTTAGCACACGTGATTCCTCGGTTAGGGAAGGATATTGATATTATCATTAGCTAATACAAATTACATAAACTAAAGACTATTTTTTTGTCCAAGTCAATACCCCGAGCAAACGAGCAAACGTGCGCGCCCCCCATTCCGCGTGCCCCCGCCCCGTTCGCGTGTCACCCCTGCGCGGCAACCTGGGCGGGGTGGCACGGGTCTCCACGCGCCCCCCGCTTCGGACGAACGGGGGCGCGCACATATGGGTGAAGGGTGGCGCTCTTCCCATTCCCGCGCCACCCCTCGTTTGCGCGCCCCCTGCGTGTAAACCGGGAGAAGAGGAGGGGGCCCCCATGCCGCTTCTGGGGCTGCACGCGGCCTACCCCTCCCGTTCGCGCGTGACCCCCCACCATTCCCCCGCGGGCGCGCACCCCCTCCCAGTCATCCTCTGCATGGCTTGTGCGCCGCCCTGGCCCTCTGTTCTGCGCAAAGGTGGGCGTGAAGGGGGGCGTGTGGCCATTTGCGTACCCCCTTTCCCGTTCTGCACGTCGCTCCTGCTCTGGGTTCGCGTGCCTCCTTTGCGCCGAAACGAGGGCAGGCGGCAGAAAGGGGGGGTCTCGTCCCGCGTGGTCCCCGTTCACGTCCTGTTTGCTCGTGAACGAGGGCGGAGGGGGCAAGTGAGGGGGACTTACCTTTCCCGCGCCCCCTTTGCGCAGAACAGGTGGAGGGGGCGGGCAAAAGGGGGCGAGCGCGCACGAAAGGAGATAAATGGGGGGCTCACCTTTCCCGCGCCCCCTTTGCATGAAAACAGGGGTTGGGGGCCAAAGGGGTCATGCCCCTTCCCGTCCGCGTGCAAACAGAGGCGGGGTCGCAAAGGGGGGGGGCTTGTCCTGCGCGGTCCTTGTTCGCGTATCCTGTTCACGCGTGAACAGGGGTAGAGGGGGGGCAATGGGAAGGGGCGGGCTAAGGAGGGGTAAGGGAAGGGGCCATGCGGCGATGCAGGGAGGTGCACGCACACACCATTTGTGCCCCCACCCCTCCATGGCCAACAGGGCACGCGGAAGGGGGGGGCACAAGGGAAGGGGCCGGTGGAGGGGGCGCAAGGACGGGAGGGGGCAGGCAAGGGGGGGTTGCGGGAGAGGGCGCGTAGGCACAGGATCCGACACGTGTTGATACACAAACACAAACGTAACGCGTTGTTTACGTGTTGTTTGGTTTTATTTAGTTTTATTTACTCTGGAAATAAAATATCAAAGTCAAAAAAAAAAAAACGGAGTTTAAAACTGAGTGGCGGAAAACGGTCCGAGCGGCCCGGTCCGTGGGACCGATGCGAAAAGTCAAAGACTTCTGACCGTTGTGCTTTCGAATTTCGACAATTCGTTGGGTCGTTACTACATAGGCATTCAGATACAGGACGTATATGCACAGAGGCGTGCAGTAGCATAGCAGAAAGCAAGAGAAATGATAAAAGTCGTACGACGCACACATTGTGGCCCGGCATACCGCGTCCTCTCATCCTGTACTACTGAGCGAGCCCTCGCGTAATTGCGATAATAGAGGAGGTATTATGCCGTCATCTGAAAAAGTTCAAACATCACCTGAGAGGTCACGTCTAGTCCGTCCCGCGTCGCTGACCACAGACAACTTTTGCGATATCTGTCTCAGTTGCTCCACTAACCAATCAGGAGCTTGTAATCGTCGAGCGTTAGAATATGTCTCGTGGAAGGAAGCTACCAGATCCGGTGGCAGTTCTATGTCTGGTGAAGTCAGGAAGTCGTCCATGAGGAGAATGTTGATAGTTGTTCGGAGTATGTTCAGTACTTTCGGTGGTACCTTCTCCGTGACCAAGGTGTCCATCCCGCTCGACGTAAGGGAGACGATGTTCGCAAGACCGATGGCGCCGGGCTGGCTAAGAAGAGTCTCCACTCCCGTGCTCGTGGTCCCTAGAATGGCGGATAGGGACCCTAGCTTTGCGTCACGGAAGTGAACATCTGAATAGGGTGAGCTGACGTCGGCCGCAAGTTTCTTTGCAACCAACGCGCCGAAACATCGTCCTGTAATACTGGCAGTTGGGTCCTGTTCGGCCTGAAGGCGACGAGTTGTGTCGGGATTGGGAAGGGGGAAATGGGCCGGCAAGGGCACCGAGTTCTGCTTGCCAGTGTACGCCTTTACCCAGTACCACAGACACTCCAGACACGCCTGCAGACGTCTCTTGCGCTTTCCTTCGTCGAGACCCAAGGCCCCTGATATACATGTCTTGAGGAGATGGTGGAGACGGGAACCGAAGATGAGATTAGTCGGTGGCTGGTCGGTCATGAGGGGGGGATTTGCCATCGAGGCTCCCGACGGAGTATAAGTGTCGAAAAATTCTGGGACCCATGCGGCAATGTCTTCGATCTCCTTGTCTGAGTTTTTTTCGACGAGAGCCGTAAATGTCTCTTCAACTTGAAGCGCCTCCACGGCCACCGGCGCCAGTAGGCCGTCAGTGGCGTTGAGCTCCAGGGTCCCCCGTAGGCCGTTAAAAAACCTCTGTCTATGCCTGTGGACCCGTCCGTCGAGCCAGCGCACGGCCTGGGATGTCCAAGGCCATACTGTAGACAAGGTACGAAATATACGGCGAATGGTCGCAAAAAAACCAAACAAAGAACCATGGTATACGCGCCAGCTGAGGGGAGTGAAGGGCGTGGCAATTGGGGAATGCATCCAAAAGATCGGTACAGCCGTGAAGAATGCATATAAGACAACGGTCATAGCGAGAATCCCGAGGGCGACGAATCCGACGTTCTTGTAGACTCTGAGAACAAAGCCGACGAGACCCACGCAGTAGAGTAGGATGGATACGTGCAAGGCCATGGCCAGGAACTGGAGGATTCGGTCCACCTGGAATATTCCAAGGCCATTGAACATAAACATTCGTAATTGCGCACGCTCGTAAGGTGTACCGCGTCCCTGCGTGAGCAACAGATACCGTCGGGCGCATTGTTGGGTAATTGTCGCGGCAACCGAACAAGAAAAGCAGATGACCATACTGCAGAACCATGTGACGTTGACCAGGATGACATTACCCGATGGCGTGAATTGCTTCTGTGCGATTTCCTGGACGGGTATCCCATTGGAGGCGTTGAAATATTGTTGAGATATTTGCTTGAGTAGATCGACGGTATCTTCACCTGAATCGGGAGATAACCACTTGTAGCTTTCAATGATGGAGACGGTGATGACAGCCGTGAACAGGCCAGCCTTAAACATGTGTGTTAGAAGGGAATATGTAAAGGATTGTAGGACGAGCACGTACAAATATGAGGGCGGTGTCTGCTTCTCCCTTCCACATCTCGGCCATCTCTCTATCCTTCTTCTCTGTCTCCGTAAGGCACATCGACCACAGCTTTCCTGAAGAGCCTCCATTGTTCTCCCCTGTCCGTGGTACACGCAAGGGCATACGAATGAGAATACGATCACCAGACAGTAAGTGGACCAACAGACCTCCCGGGGGCTCTGCGTAATGTTCAGGCTGTGGGAAATTCAGGGTCTTCTCGTCGACCCCATATGCGCCGGGCGAGTCCATTTCTGGGCGTCAACCAATGTGATGTATGAGGTCGAGGCAAATGGGAAAAGGGAGACGCGGCGAACTAGGAGCCTGAGATCTGAGAGGTGACTTATATGTTGAGGACTGTTAGCCAAACCTCGGAAAGCGTCGAATGATCTTGGGATCACCCAGCACAACCCTGAACATGTCAATCAGGAAACAGGACTAGACGTAACTTAGTGATAGAAAGGGATGTTGCTATTTATGGAATGGTTCGTACATAAAACTTGCGCATTTGGTTAGCATGAGCTTATCATAAGGGAGATTAGTGGGCGTCTGACCCCAGGAGTGTCGTAAGTAATATTAAACACTGGACGAGGGCCGATACTCACGGACTTCGTTTTGGTATAATGCAAGTTATCAGTGACACAAGAGACAAGGCGTCGAGAACCCGACGCTGCGCGGCTGCGTGTCTGGTGGCTTCCGGAGCTGTGAAATTCGCGGGTCTGCCCTAAGGGATTCAAAGCGCGAGTAGATAGCCGGTACTAGGGGTGCTAGTGTTCGCACCGTGTCATGGTGCTCAAGAATGAGATACTGTAAATACTTTAGAACGGGGACGAGTATGGAAGGGAAGCGCGGAAAGAATACGGAACATCAGTACTGTGAGTTCAGGAAGCACCATTCCTCGTGCCCTGACTGGAAGGCATGCACAGTACCGCATTATTGTAGTTCATATCGATGCTGAGTTGGCCTGTGCCCAGTGTAATGGCGAGACAGGCGCGCGTATGATGGAGGCGCCGCCGCCGGAAACCTCCTCGAGGCCATTGCGTAATTCAATTTGCTTTATGAAAATGAAATCCAAATTCGAGCTCAGCACAAGCTCAATTAAAGCGCTCCACGACATGTGCACCGTTGCCTCACTGTTGCAGCAACACTCTCTGGGGCGCGGAGGCTAATATTTACGCGGATTCTGCGACCTGGGCCCAATATGGGTTCTCGAGGAATCACGCAAGGCCTCCAGATGGGACATCATCGAGGCGAAAACAGGGTGCCAACGTGCATGTTCATCAGGCAAGCCTCTTGTTGATTTGAACTGATTGAAAATACTGGCACGTACGGTGACATGATCAACATCAACTCACCCCACACACTCACAATCTTACCACCGCTTCCTTGTCCTGAATAATGCCTCCTGCTAGCATCGCATATCCCCCCACCGCACATACACGCCACGGCGAGTGGTTGCAGGCACCGACAATAACAAGCGTTCAGCCGCATACAGGAGCCAAAATGGTTGTGGGGCTCAACGATGATGCGACCCGAAGTGGAAAGGCTGAACGACTGCGGGGAGGATGTGAGGTATGACGCCGATGTGTGTCGCTTGCCTGTATGCAGCTGATCCGATGTGTTTATCACAGTGCTTCAAGAACTGTTTGGGGGGGTTGATCTGCTCAATTTGCTGCTGCTGCTGCATCTGTGGCGAGTGTTGTTGCGGCTGAGAACTAGTCGTACGGTATCCACTTGTCTGTTTGGATGTGAATGTCCTGGAATCTATTTATCGATCTATATCGGTTGTCTTCGTAGATGTAAAACGTGGATGTCATGAACGCTGTATTGCTTGCGGAGGGGTGTTTTGTGTCAGTACCCCGTTAATATGCTGGGTGTATCAACAGCGCCAGTTCTTACCCCCTTCGCCCTGGATCTCTTCTATTCCATTACTCGCTCGCTATTTCATAGCAATGCGTTTTCCACGCGGCCCTCGCTCAGGTGACACCCGAAGGAGGGAACATGGTGTCCGCGTGTTCAAGGAACCGCCCAGAGAGAATGTCGCGGAATCTCGGAAAAGAGAGTTAGTCTCATTTCGGTATGCGCCTACTCAGATTCCTTCTCTACGGTTAGGGCAGGAAGAGTCGGTAGGAAAAGGAAAAATGTACAGTGCCATGGCGGCTCGCAACTTATACGCTATAATCTTCCTAGAAGAGTGCCGAAACGGAGCGTAGTAGAGGATAGGTGCTAGGGCAATAGAACAACCACCGCAAAGTGATTGTGTTTGACCACCACATGGGAACGAAAGGAGCTGAATAGAGCGAGAATCGGCATGTCGTTGTGCATGTTGTCGAGTATGTAGACACAAATTCACGAGAAAGGTCACACGTCTGTGCCATATTCCAGTGGGACAGTGGACAGGACATATGTGATGGAACTAGTCAGTGATGGGCGTCGACTTGGATGCGCCCACGCAGAAGGACAGAATTCAGGCTGAGTTGCCGCCAAAGAAGCAAAAGAGAAACGCCCAGGTAATAGTATTCATGTCACAATGGAACAAACCAGGGCGACTGCTAGAATTCCTGAAACTGTGATTTACGTTAAGGACGATGCCATAGGTGTCGAGAAATTTGTCGTCTGATTCGTCTCTAATGAGTTGAGTGAAAGAGCGATAGGGCCTGTAGAAGACCAAAGACAGAAAAACAGGACTTATGTTCGGTAACGCGCATAGACGCTGAACTCACATTCAAGGTTATATACGCGTGACAGCCTGAGTACTGTAGTCTGGGTGCAAGTGAAGGTCGAATTGGTGACTCGGAAATAGCCGACCGGCAGCCAGTGCTGTGCCAGCCTGTTGCGGGCCGGGCGCACTCGGGTGTTCAAATTAAGTTTTGGCTCCCACTGGCATCTACTCCGTACGACTAGCGTGTCTTCAACTTGAAGGTCCCAGCTCATGGCAATTATCACAACTATTGTACCATAGTAAATCCTTGCCTCAAACTTAATACCATCGCTTTTTTACGTATCACTATCATCTATCTGGCTATAGCTCTCGTCTAGCACCCCTGCTTCACGACCTCGTCGGTTCCCACGTGCTTAACATAGGCCGCAAGGAGGGCTGGGGCTGGGTCCCCTGCGAAATAGGCGCATCATTCTCCTATTTGTCTGTCACGTGTATTGGTTCTGAAGCGCCTTGGCTGCCCGGTCATGGGGAGTTCGGCAGGTCATTGGCATTGGCGTCGATAACATGCTCGTGTGCATAGCCTGGAGATGCAGGCACACTCTTTAGAACCCGTCTCTGGACCGTCCTCCATCAAATCCCACACTAAACGGAAACGACCGTAAAACTACCAGCGGTCGATTACTTCCCTGCATTATGCCAACAAATATTACCTTTCGTTATGCCGACTCGGTGAACTAGCACATCCCAGAGGACGAAGTTGGGTACAATGTCGTCATTGCGTAAGTTTCTCAGCTTCGAGTGTAGGTGGTGGCCGATAGGTACATGTGATCGGTATCTGAGTAAATTCTCTGAACGGGGGCGATGCCAGTTTGAGCGCGCCCATGAGACTCTATTGCCTGGTGGGGCATTCGTGCTTGAATCCATCCATTATCACTGTATTAACGCTTAAGGATACCGAAGTCAGACTGAGGATCTCACTAGTTGTCACATACATACTACACGAGGATATACAGCACTGTGATCGTACGCCTGAGTCATATAGAGCACCCATATCGAATCGTGCGAAAACGTAATAGAAGAGACCACAAATTTTACAACACGACGCGTCCCACCATCTTACCCGTTACAAGGCCGCTTATATCTCGTTACGGACTAAGCTATCCCGTACTGCAGAGTCCTCGTTCAATTGTAACGACATATCAGAAGTATTGGTCGGCACCACCGATCCAAGCCCCGACTCGGGTTCGGGCACTGCCAGCGTTGTCACCTCTGACTCGTCATGGACCGCGGACCACCCTTCCACGATCTCCCTCAGTCGGTCCACCCGCAAATCAAGGACTCGTGATCGCTGTCCCAACGGAGTCGCCTTGTGGAGAACTGCTACCAGATCTGGTGGCAGCTCGGCATCCGGTGGTGCCTCCGCGAAGAGCATGTTGAGTGTCTTCAGGAGTATGTCCAATACTTCCAGCGGCACTTTTTCTTCTACTAAAGTGTGCGCCTCGCTAGATATTAGGAAGACGATGTTCGCGAGACAGATCTCATCCGGCTGGCTGAGCAAATCCACCACTTCCCGGCTTGACTTGCCTAGAATGGCTGCTAGGCACGATAGCTCCGCTGGGTTGACACGAACGCGTAGACTGGTACGAGAGCGGATGTCTTGTGCGAGTTTTCGAACAATGAGGCAGCTGAAACAGCGCCCTATCAGTCGTGCAGCGAGGTCACCTTCGGACTGGATCCTGCGAGACATCTCTGGGTTTGCGAAGACTTTGCGGACATAACATGGCAAGGGGGTCGCGTCCCCGAGTCGATTGTATTCTCTTGCGAAATACCATAAGGTCCTCATGCAGACGCGCAGTCTGTTTCTGCGTAATTGCTCCGTGAGAGGCGAGGTGCCCGGAACGCATTTCTTGAGGAGATCATTGATGCGGGACCCAAGGATGGGATCGAACTGGTCTGGTCGAGAGGGCCGATCACTAATGAGGGAAAGCATGACCGAAGACGCGTGCGGGATAGAGTCCGATTCGAAAAATCCCGGGATGCGTGCGACGAAGTCTTCGAACTCCCTATCATCATCAAGAACTGTGAGCGTCCACGCAAGCGAGTCTTTGTCCATATCCGAAGGCGCAGCTGTAGCACCGTCCAAGATACTTTTCTGAAGGCCATCTTTGAGCCATTTCTGATGCGTTTTAATTCGCGTTCTGACCACCTCTTCCCACTGGGCCCATCGACTGAGGTCCTCCGGGCGCTGGTATATCGGTTTCCCCCTCAACAAAAAGGATAAGGATAAGTCCTGCAACCGTTTTATGAGCAAAAATATGGCCAGCAGGATACGTTGAGATGTCCGCCACGCGAATTCGGAGAATGGAGTGCTATAGGGGGAATTGAGGTATATGTACGGTAATACCGTCAGTGTTGCATAGCAGACGCCGAAAACCGCAACAAGGCCAAGAGTGCAGTAACCGGCAGCGGGACGTAAGTCCCAAACAAAGACGACGAGACCAGCGAAGAAAAGGAAGATTGAAAGGTGTAGAAGAATGGGCATTATTTTGATGGCTTGGGACAACTTGAACATTGAGATGCCGCTGAACATGTACCCCCGGATACGTGCGCGTCTGTGAGGCGCAACGCGGCGCTGAGTAAGCTCTAGATAGCGTCGGGACCATTGTTGGAATAGGGTTGCGAAGAGCGCAGAGCTGATGCTGAGGACCAAACTGAGGAGCCAAAGCACGTTGGCCACGAAGGAAAGGGTTGGTGACCCGGATGTTTGCTGTAACTCTCCGATGCTCAGAGATAGGAATGTCGAAACGATGCCGGAGAAAAGACCAGTCTTTGCGATTGAATTGGTCGGTGACTCGATCGAATATAGGAGGGAATATTATACTTACAAATACAAGGATACTGTCGGCCTCCCCCCTCCAAAATGCGGTTATGTCTTCATCTTGTTTGTCGGCCTCGACGAGGTAGATCGTCCATAGCTTTCCGGACGAGTCCTTATGGATACCACCTATGTCGTGTGTGAGGGCGAGACCTTATCAAAGTGGGAGTCTACATACGGATACGCTCAGCTCGGGTGTCATTAGTAGGATGATGTTCGGTGTCATGATCTGGGTCATACGAGGACATAGCTATGTGTCTGGGATTGAACGTGTGAACAAGATCCTCAGCCTCCAGGTTATATACAATTAAAGGCCTACCTTTAGGGGGTTGCGTGCGGAGTTTGGCGAGCTCGAAGCACCTCGAGGCCTCTCTTCTGTGAGGGAGGGATCGATATTTCCTTTGGAAACGTTTTCGAAACACGCAGAAGGCCGACCGGTGCGGATGTAGCGGGATGTGAAACTGTGAATGGTCCTTGGAGGTCGAACCCGATCAAGTAGAGCTGGCAGCGAGTAACATTACGGGTCGTGGGTAAAACGTACGAAATGACACAGAGGTTCAACATATGTCCGGCGCCCAACGACGAAATATTGAGAGAACCAGGTGCCCGTAGATATGAATCCAGACTATGGAGTAAGCCACACACAGCATGGCATGGAAGGGTGATCGATTGACGAGTTTGATGTGTTCTAGAACACGATTGTGCCAGAATAGAAATACCGATAGGAGAGGTGTTGATATGAACAATTCGGAGGGCCTTGCACATTACCGCACACAATCCACATTGCTTCATCGCAACAAGTCTTTGGGTTCAGAGGTGATAGAAGTTTGCGCTGCGCAATTCGCTTCTCAAGCAGTATCGACCACTCGAGTCGCATGACCCGTATTCAGTTGACCTGCCAAACTTGGCATCTCAACTTAAAGTGCCGCGTTCCAAAGCTGCGATTTACGTCGAGGGTCCTTATAGCGATGTCGAGAGATTATCGTCTAAAGGAGTTGGACATAGAGTGAGATAGTGATATGGCAATGATGAGAAAATGGAATTCTGTTAGAGATCATAGAAGCACATAGAGGCCAAACTCGCATGCGGCTATCATTCGAACTTTGGCACATGACTGTGATATAGCACGGGGTACAAATATGGAGGTGCAACGGAAATAGCCGGCCAGCGGGCTCCCATCCACTCTGTATGACTAGCGTATCTTCCGACGTCCCAACACACGGAAACTATCACAGCTACCACCGGTATCACCTAGTAAACCCTTGCCTCCAACTCAATAACTCCCTTTTTCAGGTATCACTACCATCACTCGGGCGATGCACGCGTGCTTGACGTAGGCTGCAATGAAGGCTGGGTCTCATGCGAGATAGGCGCGTTCTTCGTCTTTTTTTCTATTCCGTGTGTCAGTTCTGAGGTGCCGCCGCTGCTTATGCAGTCATGGGAAACCCGGTGAGTCGTTGGCGTTGAAATTGACGACGCACTCGAGCTTAAGGCCTAGAGACGCAGGCGCACTCTCTAAAGCCACCAACCGCCCTTTTCTGAGTCCTCGTCATCCTCCGGCCCATCCCGCACTAAACGAAAAACGACCCTCTCTCCCGCCTAACTACCAGTGACCTATTACCTCTCCGGTACTGTAGTTCGGGGTACAAAGCGAAGGTTGGTGACTCGGAAATAGCCGACCGGCAGCCAGAGCCGTGCCAGCCCGAGTTGCGGGCACACTCAGGCGTTCAAACCAAGTTTTTGGTTCCCATCTACCACGCACAACTAGCATATCTTCCAAGGTCCCAGCTCACGGAAATTGTCACAATTGTTGTGCCATGGGTCCGACCTAGTAAACCCTTTCCTCAAACTTAATACCATCACCTTTTCATGTATCGCTGTCATCTACCTGGCTACGACTCTCGTCTGGCACCCCTCCCTCACGACCTCATCGGTTCATGCGTGCTTAACATGGGCCGCAAGGAGGGCTGGGTCCCCTGCGAGATTTTTTTTGAACGGTTTATATCCCGGAGGGCAAGCCTGAGGCTTAGATTGGACATAGCCTGCTACATTTTACAAAGATTGTACCTAATTTGATAGGAGATGCCCTCGTTACCAGAACTGAGTGGGTGGGGCAAAGACGTGGGTGGGGCTTCTTAAGCAGTTGACCCCAAGAATTCGCAATTGCGCGGGAAGGTAGGGCTGGGCGTCAGACGCCGAAAGTTTCGCGTATGAGTCGACTGGACTCGCTTGGGGGGGGGGGGGGTTTCCTCGACTCCTCAGTCAGGCTCCGGGGGCTCTTCTTCCCGCAAGCTGGATTCTGGACATGTGAGCGCGTGGCTCTCCTGTATAAAATTCAGTAGGTCCTCTGCGAGATAGGCGCTTGGATAGGCGCGTCCTTTTCCTATTTGTCTGTCACGTGTATTGGTTCTGAAGATCTGAGGCGCCGTGCCTTCCCAGTCATGGGGAGCCTGGTAGGTCATTGGTGTTGACATCAACCACGTGCTCATGCGCATGGCTTGGAGACGCACTGGCAGGCACACTCTTTGTTTCTGGACTGTCGCCCTCCTCCAGCACATCCCACACTAAACGGAAACGACTGTAAAACTACCGACGGTCGATTACTTCCCAGCATTGTTCCAACAGATATTACCTTTCGTTGTGCTGACTGAGTGAACTGGCGCATCCCAGAGGACGAAGCTACTAGTAGCAAGTCTAGCGACGACATCGTCATTGAGTAGGCTTCTCAGCTTCTCGTTGTAGGTGGCCGAGAACGTAATTGGAAATCTGAGCGTACATTCGAGTCATTCATATCGCAATATATAAATGTGTGCCAAACCATGCAGAAACAAAACGGAAAACAAGAATATACAAATCGGACGCACTCATAGTAATCACGACGTGTCGCCGAGTAAGGGTAATACGGAGCCATCACGTGATTGTAACGAGTTGTAAGAAGTATTGGCCGGCGATCCAATCCCTGGTTCGTGTCCAGGAAGTTCCAACCTTGCCACCTCTGGTACGTCAGGGACCTCAGACAACCCCTCCACGATCTCCCTCAGTCGGTCTACCCGCAAATCAAGAACACGCGATCGCTGTCCCAACGGTGTCGTCTCTTGGAGAACAGCTACCAGATCAGGTGGCAGCTCTGCACCCGGTGGTGCCTCCGCGAAGAGTAGGTCGAGTGTCTTTAGAAATATGTCCAGTACTTCCAGAGGCACTCTTTCTTCAACCAAAGTGCGCGTCTCGCTAGAAATGAGGGAGATGATGTTCGTGAGACCGATCCCACCCGGCTCCTCGAGCAACTCCGCCACTTCCCGGCTTGACTTGCCTAGAATGGCCGCTAGGCACGATAGCTCCCCTGGGTTGACACGAGGGTGTAGGCTGGTACGAGAGGTGATGTCTTGTGCAAGCTTTTTAGCGACGAGAGAGCCGAAACAGCGCCCCACAAGGCGCGCAGAGAGGTCGTCTTCGGTCTGAATCCGGCGGGATATCTCTGGGTTTGCGAAGACTGTACGGACATAAGATGGTAAGGGACTCGTATCCCCGAGTTGATTGTATTCTCTTGCGAAATACCATAGGGTTCTCATGCAGACGCGCAGTCTGTTTTTGCGCAATTGCTCCTGGAGAGGCGAGGTGCCTGGCACGCATGTCTGAAGGAGATCATTGATGCGAGATCCGAGAACAGGATCGAACTGGTCTGGCCGAGAGGACTGGTCATCCATGAGGGAAAGCATTACTGAAGATGCGTTGGAGACGGAGGCCGACTCGAAAAACCCGGGCACGCGTGCAACAAAGTCTTCGAACTCCCTGTCATCGTCAAGAACTGTAAGTGTCCAGGAGAGCGCGTTCTCGTCCGTCGTAGACGGTGCATCTGTAGCATTGAGCATGATACTGCCTTGAAGGCCAACTTTGAGCCATTGTCGACGTTCGTTTATCCGGGTTTTGATGGCTTTTCTCCACTGAGTCCACCAACTTGATCCCTCCACGGGCTGGTAGGTCGGTTGCCCGCGAGAAACACGGTAGCTAAGCAATAGGTCTTCTAAGCCCTGGACGAGGTGAAGGACAATGAGAAGTAGATGCTGAGATAATCGCCAGGAAAGTTCGGACAGTGGGGTGCTATAGGGACAATTGAGGTATAGGTTCGGTAACACGGTCATCGCCAAATAAGCGGAGGTGAACACCGAAACAAATCCAAGAGTCCAGTGTCCGATGGTAGAGTTGGCGTTCCAAAGAAAGTCGATAAGACCAGCGAAGAAAAGGAATATGGATAAATGTAGGAGCATGGGCATCGCTTTGACAACCCGGGACATCTTGAAACTCGCGATGCCGTCGAACATGTACGCACGGGTACGTGCGCGTCTGTGAGGCGCAACACGGCGCCGAGTGATCTCAAGATAGCGTCGGGACCATTGTTGGAATAATGTCGCATTGAGCGCAGAGGCGATACTGAGGACCAAACTGAGGAACCATATCACGTTGACCCGGATAGTGGAGGCCGACGGGGTGAACGACTCATTTACTAACGTTGGATCATTTCGAGTGGGGACACCATTGGAAATATCGACGAGTTGCTGAGATATTTGAGCGAGTAGAGCGTTCGTCGTATCAGTAGAATTAGGAAATAGGTCGGAGTAACTTAGATTGAGGAAGGTCGCGATGACACCGGAGAAAAGACCAGTCTTTGCGATTGCCTTAGTTTGATGGACGATAAACCGTAGAAGGGAATATTACACTTACGAACACAAGGATGCTGTCCGCTTCTCCCGTCCATAGCTCGGTTATCTCCTCATCACGTTCATCGGCCTCAGCAAGATAGATCGACCAGAGCTTTCCAGACGAGTCCTTATGAATACCACCTAAGACACGTGTGAGGATTCTAAGGGTGCTTTCTTCGATGTTGGTATACTACATACGGATACGTTCGGCGTCAATATTATTGGTGGGGTGAAGCTCGGTGTCACGGTCCATCTCTAGGTGCGTGGTTTCTCGGAGTCTAGGACTGAACGGGGTGAGGGAGACAAGGATGTGTAGACGGGTCCTCCGAATTTTATACAAGTAAAGGCCGATGCCGTGTTCCTTGCACTGCCCAACCCCAGACGTATGTGTGTGCACGTGTGATGGTGGTTACTGATCGATACTGACTCGGATCAGCTGCCAAAATACAGGCAAACGCGCAGGGTGTAACATGTAACCTTTTTGGGATCCCCATTTGTTGGACACTACAAACGACACTATTACTGCCGTCAGCTACCGTCAAATTCCCCGGTCAGAGAAACAAGTATATACAGGTAGGGTGTGAAGAAGTGTCAAATCTCCGGAGCACGATTGGTGTTCAAGTTATGGGGGACTGTAACCCAACGTGATTCCAAAACAGTTCAGCGCTCACAGGATAACCTACAGCTCCTCAAGCAACGTTTTCAAAGCACGCGGATCGGTCTGGGTGCAGTAGGACGTAAAGCATGAAAAGGGTTGTTTGTGGTTCGCATTCGATCAATGAGAACCAAATACCCCGGGTGCCTGTAGATATGAATCAGTCTGGACTGGTATGACGACTGTGGCTCCATGCATGGCAGTGTAATCGATTAACGGGATAGATGTGTTCTGGAACATGATTGCGCCGGCATGGGAAAATACTGGTAGGGCCTTGGGTAGGGCAGGTGTTGATACGAACAACTCGGAGGGCCCTGCACATCACCGCGCACAATCCCCATTGCTTCCGTGGCAGTCTTTGGGTTCAGAGGCGCGGTTCCCTCGATTATGTGATCTATGTGATAAAACTTTGCGCCGAGTACTTCAATTCTCAAGCAGTATGGGTCGCTTCAGTCGCATGACCTGTATTCAGTCGACCTGCCAATCGTGCCATAGATACTCAAGCGCCGTTTTCACTCGGGTGCACGCTACTTTACTTCTCGTAAATCCCTTCTCCCTTTATAGGGGAAGGGAACCGGTCTTGTATTAATTACTGTCCCGGAATAAAACTGATTCAAAAAAAAAAAAAAAAAAATTCTCAAGCGCCGCGTTCCGAAGCTGCGATTCACGTCGAGGGTCCTCATTACGATGTCGAGAAATCATCGTCTACAAGGAGTCAAACATGGAATGAGATAGCGATATGGCAGAGTCAGAAAAATGGAATTCTGTCTGATGATCATGGAAGCGCATAGAGGCCAAAGTCGCCAAACTCACATTTGGGTACGTGTCTCTGCCTAAGTGCCATCGGTAATGGCGGCTATCATTCGAACTTTGACATACTGTATCAGTACGGGGTAAAAAGGTGAAGCTAGTGAAGCTTATGAAGCTATGAAGCTATGAAGGGTCGAATTGGAGGCGCGGCGGAAATACCTTGGGAAATACTGTAACTCGGAAACAGCCGGCTAGAGCTACAGGGTTCCCAACTACTCTGTATGACCAGCGTATCTTCTGACATCCCAACACACGGAAACTATCACAACTACCATGGGTATCACCTAGTAAACCCTTATCTCCAACTTAATAACTCCCTTTTTCAAGTATCACTATCATCACCCGGGCAAAGCACGCATGCTTGACATAGGCTGCTACGAGATAGGCGCGTCCTTTGCCCCTTTTTATACTGCATGTGTCAGTTCTCAGGCCTCAGGTTCCATGGCTGCTAGCTGAGTCATGGAAAGCCCGGCGGGTCGTTGGCGTTGACATCGACGATGCGCTCGTGCTCAAGGCCTGGAGGCGCAGGTGCACTTTCTAGAGCCACCAACCGCCCATTTCTGAGCCCTCTTCATCCCCTATCCCATCCTGTACTAAACGAAAAACGATCGCCTCTCCCGCCTAACGACCAGTGGCCGATCACCTCCCCTCATCGTCCCAGCACAGGTTTGGTCCTCTTCCTGTCCCGACTAGAGACACACATTCTACCCGGACGCAGCTAAGCTTAAAATATTACCTTTCTCCGTGCTGACTGTGAACGAGCGCATCGGACGGATCGGGCTACGACGTCATCATTACAAAAGCTTAGCTCTTCTAGGCGCCCGATGGCCGCATTCCTCGGTATCCAAGTGACCCGGTGGGTCCAGGCGCTTGGTGGGGCATTCGTGCTTGAAGCGCAACCCCGCGAGTCGTATAACAAGGCACGCAAATGATATCCTGTGTATTGGTTTCCCTTCTAGGTCATTCATCCGGGACGAGCCTGGATTGGGGATAGGATCGTGGCCCACTGCTGTCGAGAACATTATAAAACGCTAAAGATGCTTTGGTACGTTGAGACTACTTCAGTAGATCGACCCAAGTAGTCTGGAAGATCGGAGGCGCTGAAAAACAGTCCTGAATGGTCCTAAACGCTTTGAATACCTCGAATTGTGGGAATTGTATATTCAATTTATCGCCTTGAAGCGTGCTAATGACAAATCCCTACTTCCCCGGTTCACAATTTAGCTCGGTGAGTTCACGAACTTATGACTTGAAGAAATGGGGAGTCCATAGTCACTGCACTATTGCTTAAGGATATCGAAAGTCGAGCTAGGAGTCTCACATTTGTCAGTTGTTACGTAGCTACTACTCGAGGAGGTATAGTGACCGTACGGCTATCATATAGAGCATTCATATGCACGTATACCGATCGTATAGGAAGAACAGAAGATGAGACTACACAAATCATAACACACAATGCGTCCCACCTTGTCCGTGTTACTACAATGTGGCTTACATCACGTTACGGAGTAAGCTATCCCGTACTACAGAGCCCTCGTCCGATTGGAGCGATATATAAGAAGTATTGATCGCCACCGCCGATCTAGGTCCCGGCTTGAGTTTAGTCATTGTGAATGTCGTCGCCTCTAGCTCGTCATGGATCGGCGGATCGCAGACAACCCCTCCACGATCATCCTCAGTCTGTCCACCTGCAAATCAAGAACACGCGATCGCTGTCCCAGCGGTGTCGTCTCATGGAGAGCAGCTACCAGAGATGGTGGCAGCTCTGCATTTGGCGGCACCTCCGCGAAGAGTATGTCGAGTGTCTTTAGGAATATGTCCAATACCTCCAGCGGCACCTTTTCTCTGACCAAAGTGGCCATCTCGCTCGACATGAGGGAGATGATGTTCTCGAGACAGTCCTCACCCGGCTGTCTGAGTAAATCCACCACTTCCGGGCTTGACTTGCCTAGAATGGCTGCTAGGCACGATAGCTCCGCCGGGTTGACATCAACGTGCAGACCGGTACGAGAGCGGATGTCTTGTGCGAGCTTTCTAGCGACGAGAGAGCCGAAACAACGTCCTATCAGTCGCGCAGCGAGGTCCTCTTCGGACTGAATCCTTCTGGACGTCTCTAGATTCGCTAAGGCGGTGTAGACATAGGGTGGCAAGGGAGTTGCGTTTCCGCGTTGGTTGTATTCTTTTGCGAAATACCATAGGGTCCTCATGCAGACACGTAGTCGGTTTTTGCGTGATTCCTCCTGGAGGAGTGAGGTGCCTGGTATGCATGTCTCGAGGAGGTCGTGGATGCGGGATCCGAGAACGGGAACCTCGCCTGCCCTAGAAGGCGGAGATTCCATGAGGGAAAGCATGACTGAAGACGCTTCTGGCACAAAGGTCGAGTCGAAAAATCCAGGAACGCGCGCAACAAAGTCTTCGAAATCTCTATCGTCTTCGAGAACTGCAAGTGTCCAGGAAAGCGCATTCTCGTCCGTTTTCGGTGGCGCCTTTGTAGCGTTGATCACGATCCCTTTCTGAAGGTCAACCGTGAGCCGTTCTCGACATGCTTCAATCCGGCTTTTGACCGCCCTTCTCCACCGGGTCCACCGACTTGGATAAGTCGGGTAGGTCGATTGACGACCTGAAAAAAGGTATTCGAGGAATAGATCGTCTAAGCGTTGGGCGGAAAGAAGAATGAACACAGAAAGGCGATGAGATAAGTGCCACAAAATTTCGGACACTGGAGTGCTGTAGGGACAGTTGAGGCATAGGTTCGGTAACACCGTCAAAACCAAATAAGCGGAAGTGAACACCATAATACTCCCGAAAATCCAGGATCCGACGATATAGTTGAGGTTCCAAAGAAAGTCGATAAGACCAGTGAAGAAAAGGAATATAGATAAATGTAGGAGCATGGGCATTGCTTTGACAGCTCGGGACATCTTGAAACTCGCGATGCCGTTGTACATGTACTCCCGGGTACGTGCACGCTCGTGAGGCATAACATGGGGCCGAGAGAGCTCCAGATAGCGTCGGGACCACTGTTGGAATAATGTCGCGTTGACCGCAGAGACGATGCTGAGGACCAAACTGAGGAACCATATCACGTTGACCCGGATAGCGGAGGCGGAAGGGGTGAATGATTCATTGCCTATGGTTACATCGTTCAGGGAGGGGACACCATTAGAAATATTGACAAGTTGCAGAGATATTTGGGCAAGTAAAGCGTTCGTTGTATCAGTGGGGTTGGCAAATAGGTTGGTATAACTTATACTGAGGAAGGTGGCGACGACGCCGGAGAAAAGACCAGTCTTCATAATTGCCTTAGATGGGCGATAAACCGTATAAGGGAATATTACACTTACGAATACAAGGATGCTCTCTGCTTCCCCCCTCCAGAGCTCGGTTATCCCCTTGTCACGTTCATCGGCCTCCGTAAAATAGATTGACCAGAGCCTTCCAGACGAATCACTACGGATACCACCTAAGACATGTGAGGGTAAGCTCTCCCCAACGTCGGTAAACTACATACGGATAGGTTCGGCCTCGATATTATTGGTGGGCTGGAGCGGAATGTTACGGTCCATTTCTAGGTGCGTGGTTTCTCGGTGTCTATGACTGAAAGTCCTGAACGGGTGAGGGAGATAAGCAAGGAGACAAGGACGTGTGAACGGGGTCCTCCAAGTTATATACAAGTAAAGGCAAATGCCGTGTTCTTTGCACTGCCCAATGCAAATTCCTACATGACACGGGTACTATGGTACTGTAGTATTATAGTAGTGTACGTACTGTGGGTAATGCACTGCCACCGCATTTCCTACGCCACACCTTTCCCAGGCTTGCGCCACCACCTTTCCTGCCGCGCTGCGCTTCTGCCCTGCCACCGTCACTGCCACCGCCTCTGCACGCCACTGCGCTGGCACTAACTCTGCGTGCTGTCATTGCGCTGCCTCTGTGCACGTTGCAGCCGACATCCCCCTCAGCATACGCTACTACCATCCACCTCTGCATGGCAGCTTCACGGTGCTGCCAGCTTCACTGCGCAATGTCAGCCTCTGCTCGTCGCCTCCTCTATGGTACTGCAACCGCTGCTGTAGCTCTGCACCTAGAGCAGGCCCGAGCCCGAACACTACCGTAGCGGCTTCCCTTGCGGCGCCGCCGCACCGAGTACTCCTCGATGCCATGTGGTGCCGCAGCCATCGTCTGCCCCCATAGCGTAGAGGCTAGACCAAAAGGACAATTGTATATAGATCGGGTGCTTAGAATGATCAAGTGTCTAGAGCGCGTTTTGAGCTATGTGCGATGTGTTTTTGAGGCTATGCAAAGTCCCCCGGGAGTGGCACGGGGTCGTGACGGGGTCTTATCCATTCAAGTGAGTCCTATCTATATATACCGCGTCGCACAGACCTTCTCCTGTACTGTATGGTGCAGAAAAGGCGTAGTCATGTGGCGGACCGGAGTTGGGTACAGCAAGGACCTGGGCGTTTGACAGAATCAAACAACCAAAATTTAGAATTCGGAGTCGATTTGGTACACATATAGGAGTGTACCCCAAGAGCGAAGGGGTAATTCCCAAGTACCGAGATCTCATTCCCGGAGAGCAAGGTGAAGAACTCTCTTGTACTCGTTGGTTATCCCATATGTGCCCGCACTTCCCCAGGATTTATATATTTGATCATCGTGCATCCGATAATTCGCGGCTCGTTACTAGATACAAGGCAATCAGACAGAAGATGCATACAGTATCATGACACATGTACCGAATTGTGCAGAAGCATAGCAGAAGAGAAGAGAGATGATAGAAATCGTACAATGCACTCACCGTGCTCGCGATGCGACTCCGAGCCGACTCACTTCGTTAGATAGCGTAGTGTACCACATCACCAAGTGAGTCATACTGTCCCCCGTACCACTAAGCCTTCGCGCAATGGAGGTATTGGTCCGTCATCTAGCAAAGACAGAAAAGCAGGGATTCTATCTACTTTGGTACTGTACGGGGTACAAAAGTGACTGGAACATTGAATCAAGCATCGAATTGAAAGCGAATTGAAAGTGCGACGGAAATATAACTCGGAAATAGCTGACCAGGTCCCATCTACTCTTCATGACCAGCGTATCTTCTAACGTCCCAACACACGGAAACTCTCACAACTACCATGAGTATGACCTAGTCAATCTTTGCCTCTAACTCAATAATATCGCGTTCTCAGGTATCATTATTATCGCCCGGGCGCCCACTGCACCTGTCTAGCGCTCCTGCCTCACGACCTCCTCGCCGATGCACACGTATCGGACGTAGGCTGCAACGAAGACTTGGTTTCCTGCGAGATAGGCGCATCCTTCACCTCTTTTTCTGTCACGTGTCTTGGCTCTGAAGTTCCACAGCTCCACAGTCATGGTGAGCCCAGCGCGTTGTTGGCATTGATGTCGACGACGCGTTCATGTCCATGACCTGGCAGTGCAGACGCACTCTCTGGAGCCACCAAGCGCCCGTTTCTGAGCTTTGTCCTCCTCCGGTGCATCCCACACTAAACGAAAGCGGCCATCTCTCCCGTCTGAACCACAGACAACCTCTCCACAACCTGCCTTAGTCGGTCCACTCGCAAACTATCAACCTGCGATCGCTGTCCCAACGGAGTCGACTTGAGGAGAACTGCTACCAGATCTGGTGGCAGCTCCATACCCAGTGGTGTATCCGCGAAGAGCATGTCGAGTGTCTTTAGGAATATGTCCAGTACTTCCAGCGGCACTCGTTCTTCAACCAAAGTGCGCGTCTCACTAGACATGAGGGAGACGATGTTCGCGAGACCGATCGCGCTGGGATCCCTGAGCAAACCCGCCACTTCTCCGCTTTCTTTGCCTAGAATGGCTGCTAGGCACGATAGCTCCCCCAAGGTGACACGAGGGTGTAGTCTGGGACGAGGGGAGACGCCATGTGCGAGCTTCCGAGCGATGAGGGAGCTGAAACAGCGTCCTATCAGGCGTGCGGTGATGTCCTCTTCGGTCTGAATCCGGCGGGACACCTCTGGGTTTGCGAAGACGGTGCGGACATAAGATGGCAAAGGTGTCGCGTTCCCAAGTTGATTGTATTCTCTTGCGAAATACCAGAGGGTCCTCATGCAGACCCGCAGTCTGTTTTTGCGCAATTGCTCCTGGAGGGGCGAGGTGCCTGGCACGCATGTGTTGAGGAGGTCGTTGATGCGGGATCCGAGAATGGGATCAAACTTGTCTAACCGAGAAGGAGAAGGCCGATCTTTCATGAGAGAAAGCATGACCGAAGACGCGTCCTTCACAGAGTCCGAGTCAAAAAAACCGGGAACGCGTGCAACAAAGTCTTCGAACTCCCGATCGTCGTCAAGACTTGTAAGCGTCCAGGAAAGCGCGTTCTTGTCCGTTGTTGGCGATGCCTGCGTAGCGTTGATCAAAATCCTATTCTGGAGGCCGAGCTTGAGCCATTCTCGAGATGCTTCAATCCGGGTTTTGACCGTCTTTCTCCACTGGGCCCATCGACTTGGCACCTGCGTGGGCTGGTAGGTCGATTGCCGACCCGAAAAAAGGTATTCGAGGAATAGACCATCTAGGCCTTTGACGAATAGAAGAATGGACAGAAGGAGATGGTGAGATAAGTGCCACGAAATTTCGGACACTGGGGTGCTATAAGGACAATCGAGGTATATGTTCGGTAACACCGTCAGCACCAAATAAGCGCAGGTGAACGCCAAAATAAACCCAAGGATCCAGTATCCGATGACAGAGTACCAAAGAAAGTCGACAAGACCAGCAAAGAAAAGGAATATGGATAAATGGAGGAGCACCGGCATTGCTTTGACAGCTCGGGACATCTTGAAACTCGCGATGCCATTGAACATGTACGCACGGGTGCGTGCGCGTTTGTGAGGCGCGACACGGTGCCGAGTGAGTTCCAGATAGCGTCGGGACCATTGCTGGAATAATGTCGCGTTGACCGCAGAGCCGATGCTGAGAACCAAACTGAGGAACCACATCACGTTGACCCGGATGGTGGTGGCCGACGGCGTGAATAAGGGTGGTAAAGTTGGTAGTTCAACTCCAGAAATTACATCGTTTGGAGAGGAAGAGCCGGCAAGTTGGAGTTGATATACATCGGGAAAACCACTCCCCGTAAATCCCGTTCTAATTAACACTAACATATTAAGCGCGCTAAAAAATCGAAAATCCGAACGGGCGCCTGTTGTCCAGCGGGCGCTATTAAAATTCTATTCAGTGTATTATAAAATTTCCTTAATCACATTCAAATTTTCGTACATGTGTCTCTTGAGGAACTTTTTTTAGACCCGTCTGTCGGCATTCCTCAAGCACCGTCAGACCCTCCTAGACTAAGAGGAGCATTGTTACAGTCCTCTAAATTCAGGTCCAAGCCCACGCTTTTGGGAGAGTTCATGGAGGGGGGTGGGGCTTACTTGCTACCTGACGGTACATGATTGTTGACTTGTCTCTGGTGTCTATGTTGCCTATCTGAACGACGAGGGGCTCAAAGTCAAGGGCTCCAGGCAGTACATCGGGATGTACCTCAACTCTGCTGCAGAGGCAGCGGCGGAGAACTCAGGCAGCGCAGCGCAGATGAAGCAAACCATCATCTACGAACACCTTAGAGATCGCTGGGAGGTCAGCTGTTACGCTCCACCGGCGTTAGTCCGACTTGGACTCGAGAAAGGCGTAATCGACTTAGCGGAAGTTAGGCGAATGGGGATCACGTGTCAACCCAACGCAGGCTGAACAGGGGCACACTGGCACACGCTGCAGCCGAAGTGAAGAAGTACTATCCCTTGGTGGATAAAAGCGGAAGTACACTTAGTCCGAGACTAAGGCAAGCAAAAGACGAGTCAAGTGGTGGATTAAAGAAGACCAAGATGGGGACTCTTGGTCTTCCGAGTCGACTACTTATACAGATACACGCGGGCTTTAAAGCGCCGCTGGAATGGTAAGTACCCAATAGCGTAACTAGCTCGAACCCTAGTACAGCTATCCTAGGAATGAGTCATACATGAGTCACAATCACATGCGAACTACTATGCTGACTGATACGATGTAAGAGTCCATGACTAATAGCGATATTGGACCGTAGTCATAACCGGTCATGAGTCGTGTGTAATGAGTCATTGAGTCCGTACCGTAACATCAGCTTTGCGGTGTTGGACAGCATCTTCCAGCACGTCCCCTTCGCTATCTCGGTATCCACGGTCAAAGGCAGTGGTCACATCAACTACATTGCAGGCCAAATCGCGGGAGACCTCATCGCCGCCACCACGAAGAAGAACAAAGCAGCAGTGATCAAACTCTGGATCTTCCTCAATGCGCTGGCCGAGAATCCGACGTTCGACGGTCAGACCAAGGAGACCGTGTCGTTATTGTCCTCTAAATTCGGGACCAAGCCCATGTGTAGCGGTATGACTTATCGCTTACAACTAGACCAAGGTGAAGGTTAGCGAACTGAACTGGGGCACACCCAAGCCTAGCGCGGAGACAAGTCACGCGCCGAACGTACAGTCACTGCGGAGTGTATGCACACGTGAGACCTTTATACAAGGTCAAAGGCAAGGTGATCACGCAGTGGCACGCTGAGTGGAGAACCAAGAGGACAAGTTAACATTGGAGAAGAGTAAGGGAAATACAAAGGAATGCGCACCTGAGTGGAGAACCAAGAGGACAAGTTGGTTCCACTCAGGACGCTACATGAGGGTTTATATACACTGCTGCGGCTGAGTTCGAATTACTACGGAACCTTGTTACTAAAGGTACATGTAATAGTAATGAGTCAGACGCTGACGCGTCGTGTCTAATAATAGCGTTATCTATTGTGCTGACTGATGCACAGTCATTAACGCTGACAGACCAATGACGTGTCCTTATCTATGAGTCACAACCCTATGACAACGTAGTCTAGAACTATCTAGAATGTTCCCTGCTTATCGTCCAATGAGAAACTACTGTACTAATGAGGAAAGTGACCTAAAGAGGTAGTATCCAATAAGGAAGTTACTATCCCAGGGTCACGTGCTTGTAGGTGCACATGTTGGCATCATGTGACTAACCATCTTATCATATCTAATGATAAGGACTTGGATGTTTGAGCGCAGCGTTGGAGACTCGTATCTCTACCAAATAAACCCGTAAAAATACGGAAAAATAAGGCAAAAATAGAGCGTCCGTGACATCACCCCCCTCCTTAAGGGTCGACGTCCGCGTTGGCCAATGTATCCACATGATGAGCTTGCCAAGGCAAGGACGCGTAAATAAGAGCCGCTATTTTTCTAGGTGCGCCCGGGTTTGAGGAATGGAATTCCTTAACCGCATCAGGGGCATGCGCTAGATTCTTAGCCGGTTCCCAAGTGTCCTCACCCTCACCATATCCTTTCCAACGGACGAGGTACTTAAGAGTACGACCAAAGAGTTTAGAATCTCTTATATGGTCGACTTCATACTCTTCTTCTCCCTCGACCGTTACTGGATCGGGTGGTGGAGGCGTGAGCCCATTAACTTCGTTTCCTTTATAAGGAGAGAGACGGTCTACATGAAATACATCATGGATCCGTAATGCAGGGGGTAGTGCAAGCTTGTAGTCGACGTCACTTATAACTTTAGTGACTTCAAATGGGCCTAGTTGCTTAGGTCCCAATTTGGACAACTGCTGATGTATCTTTATCTGCTTAGCTTGCAACCAGACTTTATCCCCGACGTTAAAGGAGTATGGCTTAGTCCTTTGTTCAACGTCTGTCTGCATTCGCCTTTTACTTAGGCGTAGAGCCGCCTCTGCATCCTTTCGAGCGGAAACTAAGTGCTGAAGGCGCTTGTCGAGCAATGGAATACCCGTAGGTCTGCCAGCAGGGATAGTGAAGTCAGGCGTAAAGCCGTATAGTAGCTCAAAGGGTGTATGACCCGTTGCTGAGTTGAGCCTACTATTGACCACGAATTCTGCTGTAGGAAGCAGGTCTGCCCAGTCATCCTGTCTCTTGCTAATGAACATGCGCAAATATATTTCAACTTCTTGATTTTTGCGCTCTACCTGTCCATTAGCTTGAGGGTGATAGGCTGTGGTAAGACCTGCGTCTATTCCAAGTCGCTTATAAAGGGCACGCATGCTCCGCGCTGCAAATTGGGGTCCTCTATCGCTTATGACTTTGCGAGGGATCCCATGCAGGGGGAAGACTTGCTCAAAGTAGATGGATGCCACCCCATCAGCCGTAATCTGAGAAGTCACGGGGAACAGATGAATCTGTTTGGTATAATGATCTACAACGTTTAAGATCATATCCTTCCCACGTGACATAGGCAGTGGACCGATTAGATCGATCCCAACTATCTGCCAAGGTCCCTCAGGTACTTCTTGCGGCTGAATGGTTGCTTTGGGGTGCAGATCTTTGCGATAGCGTTGGCATCGATCACATCCTTCTACATATGAGGCAATAAAGCCTGACATGCGCGGCCACCAATAATAGCGACTAACTAGCTCTATAGTTCCATTTTTTCCAGGGTGTCCGGTAGTGACCGAGTCGTGGCAAGATTTTACCACATCTCTACGGAGGGCACGATCATTTGGGACATATAATTTACCCCGGTGGTAAATGAAACCGTCTTCTTCTTCCCACATTAAGATGCCATCGGTGAGAGCCTTAGGAGCGGTCTTAGATATACTTTTAAGACCCTCTATGACTTCGGCTTCTCTAATGGATGCGAGCTTAATGCGACTCCCGAGGGAGTCTATTTCGGGGACGAAGTGCGCTTTAGTGGCAGCTAGGAAATGCTCAGGTTTTAACACCTGTACCTGGCGGTTGTCTTCAGAGTCTCGGACTTGGTCTCGTGAGAAACGACTTAATGCATCGGCTTGCATGGATTCTCCTTTCTTATAAGTGACTTTGAAGGCAAACCGACTTAAGAATAAGGCCCATCTAGCTTGGCGCCTGTTTAAGTCTTTCATGGTTGCCCACCATTCCATATTCTTATGGTCGGTGATCACTTCAAAAGAGATACCTTCGAGGAAATGTCTCCAGTCCTCTAAGGCGCGGATTAAGCCGAGCATTTCTCTGTCGTAGATCTCATAATTGCGCTCCTCTTTACTCATAGACTGTGAGCGATACGCAATGGGGTGCCAGAGACCATCCGGGTACTTCTGAGTTAAAATACCGCCAGTAGCAAATCCTGAAGCGTCTACCTCGACTCTAGTTGGAAGGTTCGGATCGTAAACCTTAAGAATAGGTTCCTGTACGAAACGTTCCTTCAACAGGTCGAAGGCTTTCTGCTGTTCAGACTGCCAGATCCAAGGAGTGTCTTTCTTAGTAAGATCATGAAGGGGTTGGGCAATAGCCGCGAAGTCCTTGATGAACCTTCTATAGAAATTGGCGAACCCGATGAATGCTCTTACTTCTTTGAGCGTAGTCGGGGTAGGCCACTCCTTTACTGCAGAGACCTTGCCAGGGTCCATCTGCACTTCTCCGGGACGGATAATCATCCCAAGGTACTCCATTTCCTGTTTCTCAAAATCGCACTTCTCAGGCTTGAGATAGAGGTCGTATTGCTCTAACCGTGTTAACACTTCGCGTACTATCTTGCGATGGTGTTTAAGGTTATTACTATAGATGAGAATATCATCCATATATACAGCGACCTCTCCTTGTGCGATAAGATCGGCAAAGACGGCGTTCATTAAGGCTTGAAAAGTGGCGGGGCTATTGGTCATGCCGAAGTACATGACTTTAGGTTCGTATAGACCCCTATTGGTGACAATGGCACCTTTCCATTCATTGCCTTCTTTGATGCGGATATTATGGTATCCCCATCGAACGTCGAATTTGGTGAAGTACTGAGCTCCCTTGAGTCGATTTATAATATCGGCAGCGAGTGGAAGTGGATATCGGTTCTTAATGGTGATTTTGTTAAGACGCCGATAGTCTTGGACTAGACGGAGCTTGCCGTCCTTTTTCTTTATGAAGAACACAGGGGATGCCATTGGTGACTTAGATGGCACTAAATATCCTTTTCCTATGTGTTCGTCTAAGAATTTATCCAATTCCACTTGCTCACTGGGTGACATGGGGTACGTCTTGACCTTCCAGTGTTTGACTGCATCTGGTTCGAGGTCTATGGCGTGGTCCCATGGTTGATGCTCAGGGAGTCTCTGGGATTCTTCCTCAGAGAAGACTTTTGCGAAGTCTCGATAGTGTTCAGGGACCATCTCTTCGAAGGTTTTCTTTGGTTTGGAGGTTATCGCTTTCTCGGCAATCTGCTGAGAGTACGTGAAACCGGCCAAACAGAAAACTTCGTCAGAGACTGTGTCCAACACTTTCTCCGCAAGGAGACGGCGGCGTTCCATACGGTTCGCCATAATGCGCGTCACCTCTATCTCTATCTCCGGTGCGGCTATTTCAGCGCTGGAGTTGAGACGCATAGTGCCTTCCTGCCAATCTATGTGCGGGTTCCGATGCCTAAGCCAGGGCAGTCCCAATATTACTCGTTCTGGACCTAGTGAAGTGACCATAAAGTCGAACTTTTCTGCACTAGGACCGACTTTGAGGACGAGTGTTACTTTGTGGGTAATACTGCCGGCTTCGTTGAGCGTCCCGTCTATATTGTATAGGGTAATGGGATGCTCCAGCGGAACTTGCAACATCTTGTGGCGGTCAGCGTACTTCTTGTCTAGGAACAACGAAGTTGCCCCAGAATCTACCATGGCTGCTACTTTTACAGTACGATGACGTCCTTGTAATTCAACAGAAATATGAAAATGAGATCTGCTATCTTTTGTTTCGGGAATAATACATGAAGAAAGCGCTGCATCAGAAATCATCACTTGCGGCGCTGCTACAAATTGTGGAGCAATCGGAACACTAATACTATTGTTCATCTCCGAGGCAGATGTAGATGTAGAATCAGAACAGGAAGCCGAGACATCACTACTATCAACATTACAGGCAGAAACAAAGTGGTACGTAGGAATTACAGATTGGTCCGAGTCCGAAACGAGGCGAGATCGTAGGCATATCTTACAACTACATGAGGCCGAGTCAACCGTATCTGTTTTACAGGGGGAGTCCGCAGCTATGACTACCCCTGGATCTAAAAAGCCGCCTTAAGAGCATTGATTTGCTCTTGTTGGGCTGTGAGCGCCGCCAATAACTTTGCCACGTCTGCCTGGGACGTATTGGCTTTGGGCGGTGCAGGATTACTTGTTTGGGCGGTAGAAGCCGCCGACTGACTGGAAGAAGGTTGGGAGGGGGTCTCCTCACTACTGGCCGCGGCTTTCGCTTTGGCGGGTTTCCCCATAAATTTGAGCATGCAGACGGGTGCCCTATGTCCGACCTTTTGACAATGGTGGCACACGTCGCGTTCGTGGTTTCCATCCTTCTTTGAGTGGTCCTTAGAACCACACCCGTAACACTTGCCTTGCATGTGTTTTTGATAGTCTTGCCAGGTCTTTCCGCCGGATGCGGGCTTGCTCGTGCCGGATCCCTGCTGACGTGATGCGTCAACTTGCATCGCGTCTGGATCGGACGGCTTGCCTGCAGGCAAGATCGACTGGCTGGACGAACCGCCCTTCTTCTCTGAGTCCCTCTGTCTCAGTCGCTGATCTAGCGACTGTGAGACCTGCTTGAGGTCGTCGAAGTCGACGTGGGCCTTGTCCGTCAAGGCTAAGGCATCTTTTACGCGGTCCGAGAGACCATCGTAAAAGCGGGTGCGGAGGTCTGCTTTTGACCATCCAGTCTGTCCAGAGTACTGTTCGAACACGGATCGGTACTCTGCAACCGATCCGCGGCCCTGTTTTGTCTTCTTCAGCTGCTCCCTCGCTGTCTCTGTAGTGTCGAGGGGCGAGAACCGTCGGTTAAACTCTTTGACGAATTCGTCCCAAGAGCTACCGAACGGAATGTTGTTCGACTGAAGTTGTTCGAGGTAGGGGAGAGCCCATGACTTGGCTTCCCCTTCCATAAGGTTAAGAACCGCCATAATCCAGCGGTCTTCTGCCCGGAAGTACATGCCCTGGGCCGGGTCCCAGGTATTCATAGCGTCCTGCTGTGAGCCTGCCCAATTGTGGAAGGCGGCAAGGAAGTGACAGGCATCTGTGGAGTTGCCTTTCCCATCCCAGGCTTTGGGACGGGCCACTACTTCCTTGTGTTTGGTACTAGGCTTGGCCGCGGTTGCTGAAACCTGCGCAGTCAAGTCCGTGACTTTTTGTGTAAGAATACCGACTACTTGGCCTAAATCACTTATGAGGCGCAAGCAGTCGTTGAGAGTTGGGGGCGGAGCAGGGGCTGTTGGTGTGGGTGGAGCGGCGGCAGCGGCGGACATCTTATCTAACTCGTCTTGTCTCTTTCTTTCCTCGTACTTTTTAATCGACTCCCTTCTGTCTTCGATGAGGCGAAGCTGTTCGTCTTCGTCGAAGTCGTCCCAGTTGTCGAAGTTCTTGATCCACTCTTTTTCTTCTTTAGAGAGGATCGTTCTGTACTTGGACGTTACTCCTGTGGGATACTGAGCTTGAGCTTGCGCTGCTCTCTGTTTCCCTTTGGGAGCTATCGTGGGAGTGGACGGATGGGGGAGGAGAAAGTTCGGGGACTAGTGCTGCCGCGAAGGCGATCAGCTGAGGGACGGTGAAGGGGGTGCCTGCAACAAGGCCAAAGGCTCCGTGAAGCTCGAGAAGGGCGAAACGGAAATCTCTATCGTAATAGATGGCGCGGACGTAAGCTTCCGCGTCGTTCTGGGGTTCGCCTTCTAAAGAGAACCTGTAGTGGACTTCTTCACCAGCAAAGACTTCTTGCTGATAAACTACAGGGGGTGCTTGGGGGTCGTCAACGAGTGTCTCGTTGGAGGAGGAGTGCGCCGAGTGGTAGGAGTGCTCCGAAGCTACTGTCGGAGTTGGAGATGCGAAACGGGGTGAAGGGATTGGGTCAGTGGACGATTGACCTGCTCCCTGAACGTGTAGCGATGCCGAAGCAGAGGCTAAATTTGGAGTGAAATATGAACGTGGGGGTGATGGGGGCGCTGGGACAGGGAGAACTGTTTCCTGTCTCCTCCGAAAGATACGTCGAAGACGTTGACGAACGTTCGCAAATATGCAAGGCAGTTTGGAAATGGAAGGTGGTATAATATGACGACTTGTTACGACGACCGCGAATCGCTAAGTCGAAGGTGATTGGAGAGTCCGATCAAGCAAGACCAATACACAGTGGTGTTTCACACTGCGCGAGGCTGCGGCGATAACGGAACACTCAGGAATGGGGTAAGGAAATGTGTAGAGCCACAAGGCTGTCTGCCTCAGTCTTCTCGACCTGTTGGCTGCCTCTCACGCCGAAGCGCTCTCAAACTTTTCTGTTTACTTCGCGTACAGCTGTCGCAGGCTAGGCCTGGCAGGCTTCTCTTCCACTTGCAGCTTATCTGGCGTGGTGACCAGTTCTGCAAGCAGTACCCAAACGTTCTACTGATGACCAGATAGAACGCCTATAGGCAAGCACAATCTATGCCGACTTTACGGACAATAGAGTTGTACCAAGATAGCGCAGATTCTGCGTACGAAGGTCCACAGGCAAAGAGTGAGGTGGATAACACAAGGGACTTGTGGTCGTCAACCACCTAGAGGGGATAAAAGGAGAACGCCGGTAAACAAACGTGAAGAGGCGTGTGAAAGGAACTTGTCCTAATGTAGCGGTATGACTTATCGCTTACAACTAGACCAAGGTGAAGGTTAGCGAACTGAACTGGGGCACACCCAAGCCTAGCGCGGAGACAAGTCACGCGCCGAACGTACAGTCACTGCGGAGTGTATGCACACGTGAGACCTTTATACAAGGTCAAAGGCAAGGTGATCACGCAGTGGCACGCTGAGTGGAGAACCAAGAGGACAAGTTAACATTGGAGAAGAGTAAGGGAAATACAAAGGAATGCGCACCTGAGTGGAGAACCAAGAGGACAAGTTGGTTCCACTCAGGACGCTACATGAGGGTTTATATACACTGCTGCGGCTGAGTTCGAATTACTACGGAACCTTGTTACTAAAGGTACATGTAATAGTAATGAGTCAGACGCTGACGCGTCGTGTCTAATAATAGCATTATCTATTGTGCTGACTGATGCACAGTCATTAACGCTGACAGACCAATGACGTGTCCTTATCTATGAGTCACAACCCTATGACAACGTAGTCTAGAACTATCTAGAATGTTCCCTGCTTATCGTCCAATGAGAAACTACTGTACTAATGAGGAAAGTGACCTAAAGAGGTAGTATCCAATAAGGAAGTTACTATCCCAGGGTCACGTGCTTGTAGGTGCACATGTTGGCATCATGTGACTAACCATCTTATCATATCTAATGATAAGGACTTGGATGTTTGAGCGCAGCGTTGGAGACTCGTATCTCTACCAAATAAACCCGTAAAAATACGGAAAAATAAGGCAAAAATAGAGCGTCCGTGACACCATGCATTCGGAGGAGTTCATGAAAAAGGGTGAGGCTCACTTCTTGTCAGATGGTACGCGCGATTTTTGACTCCTCTCTAGTGTCCAAGTCGTCTATTGTCGAGAACATGTCGAATTGGGCCAAGTTCAGGGCCGAACAGCAGATCAAAAAGACAGACTGGCACAAGACTGCAACCAGTAAGCGATTCAGGGCATCGGGGCAATGGTTCTATTGCTGACTTCCTTGGCAGTCTCACTGGAATCACCAAGCTTTCGGATGCGAACAATGCGGGGACACGCACTGCATCCCAATGCATGCTCATTCTGACTGAAGGTGACTCTGCCAAGGCACTCGCGGTGGCTGGTCTCGGCATTGTTGGACGCGACTACTCTTGCAGCTACTTCTCGCGCATGCCGGAACATATGGTCCCATCTGGCTCGACGCAGGATGGGGAGCACGAGTTCATCGATCTCGCATCTAGCAAGAAAAAGGCAGACGATCGTAAGGAATGGTTGCGACAATTCACTGTACGTTCTTACATTTTACATCGTGCTACGTGCAATATTCATTGTGCCTTGCAGCCCGGCACCTACCTTGATCACAACATGGACGAAATTTCCTATTCCGATTTCATCAACAAGGATCATGCCTCGGCGCGTTACATCTTCACGGAGCTGGCGCCAATTACGTGCACAATCTTCCACCTGGCGGATGACCCTCTGCTCAACAATCTCAGGGAAGATGACAATGACATCGAGCTGTATATGCCCGTTATCCCTCTCCTGCTCCTCAACGGCAAAGAGATCATTGACACAGGTTTGTCACACAGCCTTCTCGCCTTGTCCTAGCACTGACCGGTTTTTCTGTGCACACACAGGGCCGACCTGTAACGCCGTCACGGCGTTAGCTCGACTTGAGCTGAGTAGTAGGCGACTATGATGTAGCTGGTCACGCTGAAGGTGTATGGCACGAAGGCAGTTCTTGCAGATGTACGAAGACACTGAAACTTCAGACGATCCTCTAACCGAGTAGAGGCGAAATGGAGTCGAGAAGAGAAGTGACGATTGAAGAAGACCAAGATGGTGTGTCTTGGTCTTCCGCAGCTATCTTAAATACAAGAAAAGCAGGCTTTCAAGCGCTGCTATGAGTCACAGTATTGTAGCGTCCAACGTATCGCGTAAGTACCGCAATCCTAATACTACTACTACCTGTACTAGGATCGAGTCATCTGTAAACACCGTAAACACCTAACTCCTTCGTAAACCTCGAGTCCGTGACTAATCTACCTTACTGCCGTAGTCACAACCGGTATAGTAAGGGTCAGACATGGGAAACGTAACATCACCCCCTTTCTAGCGTGAGGCTCCAGACTCACTGAAAGTCGCGAGCTATCCATTCACGCTGCTCGTCTTCAATACGTCGGAACACGTCGGCGCGCTCTAGTCGGTACACGCAGTCCATCTTGTCTTCACGGGCGACTAGGACCATGCCACGGAGCTGGCGAATGCGCGCCTGTAAGCGTGACTCTTCGTGGGCCGCGGCGCGGTAGCGCGTCACCTCCGCAACCAAGGACTCGTCCCCTATGTGGTTGAGTGCGCGGTCGGTGAGTTTGTCGGCGGCGAGGATGACAAGGTCCTCGTGGGCAATGAAGGCGCGATTCGCAGCCGAAAGATGGGGGGTGGCGTAAAGTGGTTTGCCATAGAGATAGGGGGATCCCGGGATAACTCCCAGGACAAAAGGATTCGCACCTCCGACGATCTGTACGTGGCTCGCCTGCAACTCTACTCCGTCCGGCCCGGTGATGGGGAAGTTAACGTGATGGGGCTGTTGATTCGCCCGGAACCCCTCAGGCGCAAGGACCTGCGCCGGGTCGTCGTCTCGCGTAATGGGGGTGTGTAATGCGACGCCGGGCAGTCGCACACGTCCTCGAGACATGGGGGTTCCATCGGTGTGCAGGAGCCACGGGGTGATTCCGGGATTAGCAGAGTCGCGGTTCGTTCGAAGGAGGGGGTGACTGACTGGGTAGTAATCTCCGTCGTCATGGTCAGCTTGGTCCGGCATCGCTGCCTGCGCTGCCGCAACTCGCTCAATCTCTCCTGCGCTAACCTCAACTGTTCTCTGGCCCACTCCTGCGCCGTCTTCTGCCAGACCTCCTCCGCTTCCATCTCCGCTTGGTCCTTCGTTAGATCGATCGGTCGGGAAAACTCCCCGAGTACCGATAAGAGCGTCGTCTGGGGGGATGATCGCGATTGGTTCGCGCGCCCCGCTGTCGTCTCGGAAGATGTGAGCGACGGCATGCTGCTCGTCGCTGGGCTGGCGCGTGGGGTCTGGGAACCTCTGTAGGAGGCCAGCCCATTCTTGAGCGGTGATATGCCCCGTTTGCAAGTTTGCAGGTGTGTACGGAGTGAGCTGGACCGCTGGAACCACGGTTTCTTCGTCGTCTTGGATGATGGCGGCGGCGTCTTGTGCGACTTGGTTGAGGAGGATCGCCGTGGTGACATGTCTGAGGGGAGAGGTGGGCATATAGGTAGAGGAAGCTCGGAGGTAGGAGTGATACTCTCCCTGGTCCCCTCCTGGCTGGCTTTTAAGATGTCTTGCGGTTGTTCGGGCCGTCAGATACGCCCTTATTGCTTCCGGAGCAAAGACATCGTCCTTATCGACCCACTGATTTTCCGAGTCAGGGTACCCCTTCCATTTGATGAGATATTGTAGCTTCTTGCGACGGCCGAAATGCCGCGCATCCAGGACGGCCTCGACCTCATATTCCTCTTCTCCTTCCACAAGATCTGGCGGTGGTCGTGGGAAGTTCTCACCGTGTACAGTTGTACTTTTGTACGGCGTAAGGAGATCTATGTGAAATACCGGGTGGATACTCCACTGCGTGGGAAGTTCGAGGCGATAATTGTATGGGGACATCACCTGGGCAACTTTGAATGGACCGTGGCGTCGCGCCGCAAGTTTCGCCGTGGGTTGATTGGTTCGGAGATGCTTCCCTTCTAGCCATACCTGGTCGCCTATTTGATATTTGGGCGTATTTCGGTGTTTCACCCAACTATCTTGGGCCTTCTTGATCAGGGTCTGGGCTAGCTGTCGCGCTTCTTTGAGCTGTGTGAGTCTGGTGACAACGCGTGGAATGGGGGATGGCTTATCCGTCCAGTCAGCTGTCGGGTCGTAACCCATAAGCAGCATAAAGGGTGATTGTTTCGTATGCTCATGGGGCCAATTGTTATGAGCGAATTCCGCTATAGGGAGGTATGTCGCCCAGTTATCTTGACGCTCGTTGGCCCAGAACCGCAGATACTGTTCTAGCCACTGATTGGTCCGTTCCGACTGTCCATCCGTCTGTGGGTGATACGCCGTGGAGACATTTTGTTTGATGCCCAGAATCCGACAGACCTCCTTGGTAAACTTTGATGTAAACCGGGGGTCGCGATCACTGATGATTTTACGCGGCAATCCGAACCGTTTGAATACGTGAAGGACGTACAGGGTGGCTGTTTCTTCTGCCGTGATTTCTTCGTTACACGGGATGAATATCGATGCCTTGCTACAGTCATGATCTGTGACGGTGAGGACACTATCATAGGATTGGGACATCGGTAGTTTAGTAATAAAGTCCAGCGCGATGGTGTGAAAAGGAGAAGCGTCCGTTATTGCAGTAATGGGGTGCAACGGCGTGTGCGTAGGTCTTGTGTTGACTTTGTTTCGCTGACAGTCAGCGCATCCCGTGACGTACTCATACACATCTCGGCGAAGCCTTGGCCACCAGTAGTGTCGCTCTACGATCCGTTGGGTTCTACTGATGCCTGGATGTCCGTGGACAGGGGGGTCATGGTGATCGTGTATTATTGCCCTGTACGTGGACATGGGTCCGGTAACCACCAGCCGTCCGTCTTTGTACCATTCCCCTTCTATCTTCTTCAGTTGGTGGGCGTTGACCCATGTCTGGATAATTTTTGGGTCTTGCCGTCGTCTCGGTGTTTGCAGTAACGGGTGTATTTCCAGAGCGCGGGCGGTATTAGTGGCTCGCACGAATACTTCGGGAGGTAAGACTACCACACCTTCGTTGTCTCCCTCTCCCTGGTCGTAGTCTGGTCGTCTGGATAGGGCGTCCGCTCTGCCATTATTCTTCCCTTTGATATGATGGATCTCAAAATCGTACTCCATCAGTTCCAATACTTCCCGGGCGACCCGTCGACTGATCTTCTGCGGGGTCTTCCAGTATTGGAGATTGAGGTGATCCGAAAATATCTTGATTTTGTGTGGGGATCCTGCGAGCAGGGGTCTCCAGTGCCTTAGGGCTTTGACGATGGCTAGGAGCTCCAGGTCATAGATGTCGTAGTTACGCTCAGCTTCATTTAGCGTGGCCGAGTAGTATCCTATCGGGTGCTTGCGACCGTCATTTTTCTTTTGTAGGAGTACAGCACCTACTGCGAATCCTGACGCGTCAACTTCCAGTTCGAATTGGTCTTGTAGTTTGGGGTGCGCCAGTACGGGCTCTTTGGTAACGAGGCGTTTGAGGGTTTTGAACGCGCGATCTTCATCTTCTGTCCATCGCCATTCCGTATCCTTTCTCGTTAGCCGGTTCAGTGGTCGTGCGTGGGTTGCGAAACCGCGGATGAATAGGCGGTAAAAGTTGCAAAAACCCAGGAAGGAGCGTACATCCCTGACTTTAGTCGGCGTTGGCCAGTCCTTGATGCCGCGAACTTTTACCGGATCCATACGTGTTACCCCCCTTTCAAGGATTACCCCCAGGTAATCCATCTGCGGTTGATGAAACAGGCACTTTTCGAGCTTGAAATACAGGTCGTGGTCTTGAGCGACGCGGAGGACGTCAGTTACGGCGGCGATGTGATCCGCCAGGGTAGAACCTTCCCTTGTGGCGATCCCGATGTCGTCCATGTAAACTCGGATAATGGTACCCCGCAATTCGTGTTTGGCAATAGTGTCACGGTAGATGTGGTTCATCATCGTTTGAAAGGTGGCCGGTGAGTTAGTGAGACCGAAAAACATGACGGTTGGTTCGAACAGACCGAACTTAGTTTTGAAGGCCGCTTTCTCCTGGTCTCCTTCTCGTATGCGGACGTTGTTGTACCCCCAACGGATGTCAAGTTTCGTGTAAATGTGGGCATTGCTGAGGTCGTAAATGAGATCCTGGATGAGGGGGAGTGGGTATTGGTTGCGTATGGTGTGTGAGTTGATAACCTGATAATCCTGTACAGGACGTAGCTTTCCATCCTTCTTTTTAACAAAAAAGAAGGAAGATGCGTACGGGGAGATGGAGGGTCGTAGATACCCTTGTTGGAGTTTTTCGTCCAAAAACTCTTTTAACTTCCCTTCCTCTTCTTGTGTTAATGGGTATATCTTGCAGTCGATTGCGGAAGGGGTGTCTGGCTTAAAGTCTATGGCGTGATCCCAGGGCCTAGCCGGGGGGAATCGTTGGGACGCTTCTTCGCTAAACAACCTCTCAAAGGTTTTGTATACTGCCGGCAGCTCCACGGGATCCTCCTCCGTTTTGGCACGGATGGCCAGTTCTGTAGACGTAGTTGCCCGCAAATACGTGTTTTCCTCGTCCATATCGAGGATGATTGCTTCCTTCTCATCGTTAGTGAGCGCGGCTGCAATAACGGTATGACAACTCGGACTGTCCTGTGTACTGATTACGACCGGCATGACTTCTTCGTGTATTACTGCGTCTCGCCAATTAATAGTCGGTTCATAGGTTGCCAGCCAGGGATACCCTAGAACAATGTTTTCTTCGCCAAGGTCAGTTATAAGGAAGCGCATGGTTCTGTGGTACCCCTTAGCGTATACATCTAGATCGGTAAAGTGGGTGATGGACCCAGCTTTATTCTCCGTATTGTCTATATTCCAAATTTTTCGTGGTTGTGGCAGGGGCTGGAGTCCGATGCCTAACTTTTTGACGAAGTTCGGGTGTATAAAATTGTCGGTTGCTCCCGAGTCAACCAATGCTTTAATGTCGGCCATTCGGTAATTCGTGCGAATCGAGACTGGAATTCGAAGGGAGCGAAAGCGCGTCATGATTACAGAATTACAATTTAGAGCCCTCACCCAGGCCGATGGGTTCAGGCGCTCCGAAAACCCTCTTTCCCCCATAGGTCCTGCAGTATCAGGTCCTTTACTTCGTCTGGGGCATTCGCCACTCCCGTAAACCACTCCTTGGCCCGCTCCTCTGCTGTTTTGCTGGTTGAGGCAGCTTGTAGTTGGGCGGGTGGCACCTCTTGTGCGTAATAATCCGTTTCTGTCATCCGGACGGTAGAAGGTCCAGGTTCTTGTGGTCGCCACTGTCGCGGCTGTCGTGGATGGGGGCAGTTTCGTGAGAGGTGACCCGGTGCGTTACAGTTATAGCATAGGACTGTCCTTAGGTCTCGTCGCATCCCCCCTCTACCGCGTCCTCTAACTCCGGGACCTCCTCTTGGCGGGAACGGGGGTAGGCCGGTGTATGGCGGTTTGCCATAATCGATTTCATCTGATCCGGCTAGTCTTGCCCTGGTTCGGTCAGCGGAGGTGTCCATTGCCCATGGATTAGCGAGGTTTTGTGGGACACTCCAGTTAGCGTTGCCCGTCTTCTTTGGCTTGTTGTCCTTGTATTCATCCACCCTGGCCCTGATGTGGATATAGTTGCGCTGTCGGCGAAGCGTCGCCCGCTTCCATTCGTCGAAAGTCTCTGGCTCATCCAGATCATACGTCTTTTCGTACAACTTCTTGGGGAGTCCTTTCATAAATAGATCGATAGTTTGGGGGTCGTTGAGGCGGTAGCCTGCTTTCCTGGCCGCTTCTTCAAACTCGTTGACGTATTTGTCGATGTCTCCATCGATCATTTTGAGGCCTTTTCTCAGCAGGGCTTGAGCCTGTTCTCGTTCAAGGGTGTTGACGAACCTTTGGTTGAACCCTTCTGCTACTGCATTCCATAGATCTCGCGTATGCTGGTCTATTCCCCGTTGTATTTGTCGATTAAGCCACTTGAGGTATGACAATACCCATTCGCTGACGGACACCCCCTTGATGTACGAGAGGAAAAGTAGGCATCATCGGTAGTCGTTGCACATGACGGGAGTGTCGAGGTTCATCCCCCAATACACATGCCATTGCGTGAGGAATGAGTCCACCTTGGTGCGGTCTCCATCAAAAATAGTGGGAGGTTCACCTGTGAGTTTTTCGTGTCCGTGCGCGCCTCCTCCTCCGATTGGCGGGTCTCCTCCTCCTGGGGGTCCCCCTGGTGGGAGGTCAGGTGGGTTTCCGCCTCCTCCCAGTCGTCGAGGGAAGTCTCCTCCTGGAGGACCACCCCATCCCGGCGGGGGGTCAAGTGGTAACCCCCGTCACGGCCCGTCTCCTGATGGGGGGTCGCCTTGATCGGGTCCGATAGCGCGAAAGATTGCCGTGTCGTCTGCGGTCATTCGATGTCCTGTTTCGGGGTTGATGGGCATAAGGTTTCGTTGGGATTCTTGCCTAATTACTTCGGCCGCTTCTCGTGCTGCTTGCTCTCTGACGGTCATAATTTCTTCTGCTGTCATGGTTGTTGTTGCCATTTCTGCTGCGGGTGATCGTACGTGGATTACTTCTGGTTGTTCAGAGATATGCAGGGACTCAGCTTGTTGGATGGTATACTGCTCGATTGGTCCAACACTCGCTGGACGGTTTTCCTCACTCTGTTCTTCTTCTTCCTCAGTCTCCTCGCTTACTGCTTCTCCGGTTGAGTGTTCTCGTATTTGGCCGTCGATGGGCCCCCAATCTGCTCGTGAGTTTAGTTCTCGTGCGTCAATGTCGCACTGGTACTGTCTTCCCGCTGGTCTGATAACGTCCCAGCGGTGGTCTATTGGGTTCCACGTAATCTCTACCCAGCACAGATGATCAAAATTGAACTCAACGGGTCGGAATCTTGAAGGTCCGTTGAATTCCACGAAATACCCGGTTTCGTCTCCTCAATCTCTCCAGCGGGCTGCCCCCAAGAATCGGGTTGGTACGTTGCGATCTCCTCTGCGTTCTAGATAGTAGGGACGGAAGTTCGTCCACTGGTCGCGCGTGTTGACTGTCGCCACAATGATATCTTGGTCTTAATGTAACGCCGTCACGGCGTTAGCTTGACTTGAGCTGAGTAGTAGGCGACTATGACGTAGCTGGTCACGCTGAAGGCGTATGGCACGAAGGCAGTTCTTGCAGATGTACGAAGACACTGAAACTTCAGACGATCCTCTAACCGAGTAGAGGCGAAATGGAGTCGAGAAGAGAAGTGACGATTGAAGAAGACCAAGATGGTGTGTCTTGGTCTTCCGCAGCTATCTTAAATACAAGAAAAGCAGGCTTTCAAGCGCTGCTATGAGTCACAGTATTGTAGCGTCCAACGTATCGCGTAAGTACCACAATCCTAATACTACTACTACCTGTACTAGGATCGAGTCATCCGTAAACACCGTAAACACCTAACTCCTTCGTAAACCTCGAGTCCATGACTAATCTACCTTACTGCCATAGTCACAACCGGTATAGTAAGGGTCAGACATGGGAAACGTAACACGACCACATCTGTTCCGAGTTACAACCCGAGAAAGATCGCGGCGAACATCAGACAACTGATGGCGGGCAAAGAGCAAGGTCCCGTACTTGGTAGCGCGGCTTCAAGGGCACGATCAAGAAGATGGGCGAATACAAGTACAATGTGACCACGATCGCCAAGAAGCATCAGACGATTGTTGGCAGGCGAAAAGCAAGAACCCACATCTCCTTGGTGGTGTGGCTTCAAGCACGACAAAGAAGACGGGCGAACATAAATCAGGGTGGTGCACATCCCTTCGGAACTACAACACATTTGATGTACTATAAGCGTTCGTTAATTACATTCAAATTTTGGTACAAGTGTCTGTCGAGGAATGGGTTGATGTAGAATGTACGGCACTCCTCAAGCACGGTCGAGCCCTGCCACTGCTGGGGAAAAACAGATCCGAAAACTGGGAAGAGCTGAACGCTGCGGCAGACCTCCTCCAGAGGGATGATACTGGCTAAACGACATTCATTGCGATGACTCCTTGATACCCGGTACATTCCATGAGATTCGTCTGGTGAAGAGGGCGGTGAAAACCACTCTACGTATGCGAGATGCATGGGGGCAGGGCGTGAACTAGTGAAAATTGAGGGTATTGCTGATTTCAGTAGCTGGAACACAACCCGGATTTGGACCACACGGAACCTGTTTCCATGTTTCACCAGTGCAGTGTCAAATCGCCCAGGAATACTAGTGCTTTCGCGACGGTTGCGTGCCCCAGGTCGGACGTGCAAGACATCAACAGTTATTCTCGGATCCGAGTAATCGCAATTAGTGAATTTAACCTTACAAAATACAGAAACGCGTCGGAAAGGGATTAGAGTGTTGTCAGCACGCCTCCAAGCCACAGCAGTGGATAGCCCAGGATCGTTGTGTTGCACAATGAAGTCGGCAAGGGCGTCTTGAAAGTCGGCAGCCCCATACCTGTCAAAAAGATCTTCAAAAGTCACACCCTTCTCTGATGGGTGGGTCGCCAGGAAAGGATATAGCATCAAATTTGGACGGGGATATGCCAATGGAGGTGACGGTAATACAGAATTACCATTGCACCATTCAATAAACGCCGTGTGCTGGTGCATTGCCTCTTGGCGCTCCAGCCAAGTTGTCATTTGTTTGTACTCGTTTTTGAAGTTTGTTGCATGGTAAGCATTCTTGGTCAAGTCGATGTGAAGTCGTTCCGAATGCTCGGTGTTATAATTATCCGCGGCACCGAAAAGTGAGATAGATCTGGTGTAATGGAGAAGACTGTGGAGCTTGGGAATATTGAAGTGTTCCCAGACTCCAAGCTCGATAAAAATGTCTTTGTTTTCGTGAAATCGGCACAGTGCGGCATCCATCGCTTTGAGACTTTCCGTGGTGTGTACATGATACTGAGAAAGATAGATGAAATCAAGAAGTGCTCGCACTGTGCGGGACAACTTGAAGCGTGCTGAAGACTGATTTCCTGGAAGAGGCATGTCCACCACAACACCGAGAATGATGCTGAGATACGTCTTTATGTTCTTGGCCAGTGAGCTTCGAAAGCCATGTAACGCCTTTGTGAAAGTGTCAGGCATTGTGATTTGGGGGTAGGCGGCTGCAGTGTGCATCGATCTCCTCAGATCCAAGTGCCTGCAAGCCAGCGGACCAAATGCTTTAGGACACCTTGATGAAGCTGATGCAATATATCTGGGGTGATCGAAAGAAATATATTGGTGAATGGGAGACTGCTCCCAAAATGGATGGTATGTCGGCTTGAGGCCCGCTTCATGACATGCTGCATGAAAAATTGTCGGATCACCATCCGACAATGAAAATATGTTAGCTACAGCAGAGAGGTTGCGCAATGGGAACACTGTGTTGTCTCCTGAGTTCGGCACGCGGGACAATACACTTGGGGCATCTTCCATTATAGGTGCAAGCGACAAGTGCTTGTTCGGGGTAGTCACCAATAAATGTCACAAAAATTGGATGACAGCGGTACCATATCCTGTCGCCGGTGGCCATTGCAATACCAGTCTCGCCATAGGATTCAATTGGTGAGAGACATTTGCGCATGCATGAATGGAAGAGGTTAGCAAGCGCACGGCGGCAGTGCAGCCTTGTTGCTGATATGGTCAAGTCGAGTTGTCGGAATGTAACCTATCAGAACTTGTGCATGTTGGGTTGGTTTACAGCGGATGTCTTTAGGGATGTTGCCAATTGACAAGTATATGGGGTAGGGCGCTCTTAGATCGAAAAAGCGTAAGTTGTGTCTTGTCTGATGAGATGATAACTGGTATAACTGTTGCACCGGGTCTACGTAACTCCAGGGATCGCTGAAAACCATGTAAGTACTGCGATAAGTGCATGGGATGCTACCCATACATACCTGCACCGACCACCACCAATTTCCGGTGTACATCTCATTGAATACTTGCGCAGTGTGGTCCACGTCTTGATAGTGACGTTCTGGCGCGAAATACGAGTTGCCTTGAAAATTTTGGGTCCCCAAAGAGCGCACAGGATGGAGGGAATGACTTCTCGAAAGTAGAAGTCATATGATTCCCCACCAATTCAGGACCTCCTCACACTTGAACCTCGGTCGTCCAGGCATCTCTTCATCGATGATGCGGTTCAGCTCCCGTATGTTGCGATATGAGAGCCCCAAGTTTTCAGCCACCTATTTCGACCTATTGTTAGCTGTAGAACAGTCGTATTGTGATAGACTTACACCATCAATTGCAAGCAACTCAGTCACCGCAGTCGAAGATGCCCCCTGGTTCTTTGCCCATCGAGCAAACTCCCAATCGCGCTGTGACTGGAACAGGTACCAAATGTTGTCTGGTCCCAGATCATCCCGTAATGCCTGGTAGCCTGAGACACTCTCTGCATTGGAAATGGGGGCTCCAGCTGCCCCCAAAGGGAAGAGCTCGACAAAGGGCGCGCCGTCCTGTTGAGTTTGACCAGGGGCTTCTTCCTGCAATGGGCGTGCTAGTGTCAGATACCCTGCTATCTGTGTCGACATCCATATGGCATGGTTCATCGTCTCTGCATCGGTCAAGTTGTTGATCGAATTCGCTCAGCGTCTAAAAATGAGGTCAATCTACTAGCGTGATCGAACCGGCAAAAACACTTACTTGGATTGGTGTCCTCGGGACCAGAGACATCCAGAGAGTCAAACCGTCCCGTGCGATCCAGACGGCCATTGTAGATAGCACGACAATTGGCACGCGCTGTCATGCTGAGGTGACAGTGAGTATCCAGCATGAGTGAATTGACGATTACAGCCAGCGCAGGTGATCGGACTCATTGAAAATGAGAACTCAGTATGATTTGAAAGGACAGCGATAACAAAAAAAGTGGGATACACGACAATTGGAGCACAAGATGATGACGCTGTAAAAAAAAGCTAAGCGTGTTAAAAAAAAAATATAAGACGCAGGCGGCACACACCTGGACAAACTCCCCATCCAACCCCCAGTCGCTCATTTCGATATCCCATTACTATCCCCCCCAATTAGTCATTATCCCGCCATATGAGTATGGCCCCTCACACGCGACGGCAGCATGCCACTGTAGAGACAGCTCCAGTGGCCCCTTCCAGTGACGCCTCAATGCACACCACTGCGAACTCGAAGAAGAAGAAGAAAGGAGTCGAGGCGCACCAGCAAACGTTGCCTCGATTGGTGGTTAAGGGGCCACAGCCTAAGGTGATGGTGGCAGAGTCAGATGATATGTTAATGTACTCGGTCAAAGCGATAGAGTGACTCACATCGTCCTAGTCTCCTTGGGAAAGCACGCCTTGTCTCCTGAAGAGGGCCCAACCTCCGATAGTGAGCAGCGGTGTGCAATGGCGGGCTTCCCAAACCCGAAACCTGCAAAGCGGGTGAAAGCGGGCAGTGAGTTTGTTTGTCTCGGCAGTAGAACACTTACCTTATGCCTAACAACACGACTCCTAGATACCCAGGCCCACCCTCCCCGTCTTGAGCTGATAGAGGATGAGGAAACCCTGAGTCGTCTGGGCGACGTTCCGCCGAATCGCGTGAGAAAGTTGAGACGAAGTGCGTGTCATGTTTGGACCAGTTGTTGGGGTTCGCTCAGTGTTCAACCGCTTCCTTACGTAGCGGAGTCCATTCTTATTGAGGACGACAACTCTGATTTTTCCAGCGGACCAGACAGCAAAGTCTCGGGGTCTGACTCAAATGAAGAAGAAGAACACGACGATTTTGTCGGAATCTCGCAGACGGCCAAGATGTCAAAGATGGCGTTTGAGGTGAGTATCTCTTATTTTTGGGTACTGGTATTGTGACTCACAATTGTTTAGAGACCCTCTTGGCCAGCTAGTTCTGCAGGGGACATCGCTGACATTACAGATGCTAGCCAAATCGATTGGCATTATACGCCACCCAACAGCGTGCCAGCGTGCACACCCTCAACCGTGACCCACAAAACGTTGCCGCCCCGTGCCCAAGCAGGTGCACATGCCCTTTCCGGCGATCCCACAGGTATGTAGTATGCATATTGAATTGCTGCTAAACTACCCGTATTCACTCTTACACAAAGCAGGCATACAACCTGACGACGGCCAGACAGCGGGGCCGGAGGTCACAGGTATGCCCCAGTATCAAACGGACACATACACCGTTTCCGAGGGTCAACGAATGACACGCACACACTTAGGGTACCCGCAACTTACTGTCTCAGGAAGCCAAGGTAAGTTCGCACCACTTATCAGGTGCACCCTGAAGCCCAACACGTTAGCGCAGGCGCAACTACCGAGGGCCGAAAAGCGATGCACGCCAACTCCAAAGGTCATTCCGAGGGTCGCCAAGTACCAAACGTGCATTCCGGCGTGCGCCGTTCTGTCACTGTTTCGGGACTCAAAGGTGAGCTCGTGGTGTCTATTGGCCAAATAACATTCACATTGTGCATTAACACGTCAACGCAGGCACCGCTTCCGAGGGCCGACAAGTGGTATTTGTGTACCCTGAAGGGTACCCTCATACTGCGGCACCAAGTTTCACAGGTACGTTTGCTGCGTCTATCAGCCCAATGATACCAAGCCTGCGCATTAATTCATTGACGCAGGCACCAATTCCAAAGATCGACGAGCGGCACACGCACATTCCAGGCGCCATCAAGTCGCTGCCTCGGGATTCACGGGTGAGTTCGCAGTGGCCATCAGTTTAATAATACTAATGTTGTGTGTTTATACATCGACACAGGCATGACTCCCGAGACCCAACAAGGAGCACAAACACATTCCGACCCCCAAGTTGCCGCGACCTCGGAATTCACAGGTGAGGACTTGCTTGTACATTGACATCACGCTTACTTTGTACGTGAACACATTGCAGCCGAAGCCGCACGACAATGGCCAGTTGAAACTGACATACATGCCTGCTCTTCGGGGAAGGTCAAGCTGACAGATCAGACCCACATAGTACGATCAACAACCACAAATGCCTTCCACTTCTTGCATGCATCAATTATCCTCACGCAAGCATTCCCGGATCCGTCGCTCATTAACAAATTTATACAGGATGCACTCATCACGGCGTCCCTCCACACTACTGGTGCTGATGACATCCATGTCCGCTTACTCAACGACCATCTGTATTGCTCGCAAATGTCCATATTAGTATGTCACATATTTCCTTAAAAATATGACCAACTGAAGGAATTTAGCCCCGCGCGTGGATCAGTGTTTTCCGTGCAGAGGTCAAGGAGCGTTGTGTGGCTGCCACCACACTCTTACTCAGTGCCCATGACCCGTTGGCAGTTACAGACCTAGTGAAAAAGCTCCTAACAGACTTCAATTATATCTTCCCGAGACGGAACGTGAATGTGAGTGTCTGAAGTACCACAGTCAAACTTACTAATACTCCATATAGGGGAATGTTCTTGTTGGGTCGCCGCACCTCAGCCGTCCATACCGTAGTTCTATTATTGTCTCAGTCATCCGAGACCTTTATTTTTCTGGGACTGTGCCATTTGTCACTCGCCATCAGGATCTATTCCCTTCTCGCCAGGGAACTGATGAAAATGTCATTTGGGAAGTCCCGAAGGCCATGGTCGGATTGGTAGCAACTGGGGTGAGTTTTCTGTTTTGTTTATCATATATTATCTAATTATCTTCGGAATCCCCTAAGTACTACGCTACCCTCAGTGAGTGGCACACGGGCAAGCGAAAGCAGCAAGATTTCACTGCAAACACATACCAAGATGTCTACAATTGTCATATCAACTCTCTCAACGACATTGAAAGAAATCGAGGGGTCTCTTACCATAATATGATGGCAGAAATATATCAGCTTGCAAGGTAAGCTTCCCATTCTCTCGTCTCAACTGATTTTACTAAGTATTCTTAGTAATGGTGGCTTAGAGGCAGACTCTCCTGAGCCTCTACCTGCTACACTTGATCTGAGCATGCTGGAGGATTGAGCATGTACGACAATGCTTGTAAGTACTGTGCTCTGTCTGTCCTAACTCGGAAATTGATCCCAATTTAGACTGATACCCAAGCTAGAGCAAGGTTGCTTACATTTACACTATTTTAATAGTTTCTTGCCGCTCATTTGATAGTTTCTTACTGCTCATTTAACCTACATTAGCTCCAAATGATAAAAAATTTAATTGTCCTGAATGTCGTTTTTTCGAAATTTGCTTGGAAATTTGTCCAAAAATTTATCCGAACTGAATGCGAATTATTACTAATTACTAGAGGACTTAATTAAAACGGAAAATGGGCGCTAACCGCTAATTAGTCATAATTAGCGCTAATTAGCGAGGAGGTATTTTCCCGATGACTATGTTTGCGAGGTAAAAATTCGTTGTGTCAGCGGGGTTGGGAAATAGGTTTGGATAACTTATAGAGAGGAAGGTGGCGAGGACGCCTGAGAAAAGACCAGTCTTCACAATTGCCTTAGATGGACGATAAAGCATTGGGAATATTATGTGACACTCACAAACACAAGGATGCTGTCCGCTTCCCCCCTCCAGAGCTCAGTTATCTCCTCATCATGCTCATCGGCCTCAGCAAGATAGATCGACCAGAGCTTTCCAGATGAGTCATTATGGATACCACCTAACACATGTGTGAGGAAACTTTCAGCAACGTTGGTATAATACATACGGATACGTTCGGCCTCAACATTATTTATGGGCTGAAGCGGAATGTTATCTTGAATGTTATCGTCCATTTCTAGGTGCGTGATTTCTCTGGATCTAGGACTGAAAGTACTGAACGGGTGAAGGAGACAAAATCGTGTGAACGAGGTCCTCCAAGTTATATACAAGTACAGGCAAATGCCATGTGCTTTGCACTGCCCAACGCAAATTCCTACATGATACACGTACTAGTAGTATTACAGCTGGTTCCATAACGATTGTCCCCTGGTGACCAAAGTTTGGACATAGGCGAGGTTTGAATTGGTAACTCCGCCACTGAGATGGCACAGCTCTCGAGCGGTGCAATACAGATAACCTTTCCATAACCCCAATTGTTACAAGATAACTATTCTATAACCTTAATTCTGTGAGATAACCTGATTTCCTGAGAATTTCTCCCTCGACTTAATTATGAATCCCACTCTCGAGTTTTGGATGACCGACTATGTTCTCAAAATGGCAGGGGACAATCGTAGTCTTTGACTTTTCGCATCGGTCCCACGGACCGGCCCGCTTTTCCCGTTTCTCCGAAACTCAGTTTCAAACTCCGATTTCTTTCGTTTCACTCCTTGATATTTTTTTCACAGAACACACAAATGTAAAAGTAAATACAATAAAAAATAAAGATAAACAATGCGTAAACAACGCGTTTCTGTGTATCGGCGTGAAGCGCGTTGGGACGTTGTGTTGGGATGGGAGGAAGGGACAGGCAAATCCCACTTTCCCGAACCCCCCCACTATGTCCGCGGCCGAAATTCCCACCGGTCCCCCCATTACCGAAAACAAACACGCTTATCGCGTTCACAAGCGAAAGGCACGTCGCGCCGAAGACCCCGTTACGAAATGTCAACGTGGGAGCATCACGTACGATCGCGAGAAGGGGGGGATGACGCGAGAATGGGCCAACGAGGGTGAGCTCCAGGCCTGGCTGGCAGCTGAGGAATCCGAGAAGGCTATTGAACTTATTGTAAGTCAAGTTGAGTGGTCAGACTCACCGGTCTGGCGGGAGCGGCGCGTCTTGAAGTGCTCGCGGGAATACACCGGTGGGAAGCAGAACCACGAGAATATCAACCAATGGGAAAGGAAGATCCCATTGAAGAAGACGGGCTGCCAGTGCTGTCTGACGATCAAGCGGTATCCGCACACTGAGACGATCCTTGGGAAATACGAGGACCAGCACGATCACCCACTTAGAGATGAGAACCTACGATTTACCAGACTTTCAGATGCCACCAAAGACCTTGTAATGGATATGGTTCACACAGGAATTGAAGCCAAGGCAATAGTGCGTTGAAATTGGTTTTTATTTCATTTCTGAGCTGACATTTATCGCGTAGCTGAAACGTATACGCGAGTCATGCATGCGGACACAACGCGATTACTACATTACAATGTCTGACATCCGCCAGATCCGTCGGATTGTGGAGAACAACGAAATCCGTCTTGACGATAACGACGCGATCTCTGTGCGGCTGTGGGTCACTCGGCTCCAACAGGCCGGCGGCGAGGCGACACTGAAGGACAAGCTGGATCCCCCCCCACCCGGATCTGGATTATCTCCAGATTCCTTTGTGTTGTGCTTCCAAACTAAATTTCAGAGAGACCAATTCCAAGCTCATGGTTCGAATTTTCTGTCTATTGATGCCACCCACAATACCACACAGTACACAGGGCTGCAACTATTTACCCTGATTGTGAGGGATCCATGGGGCCAGGGTATGCTTTGTGGCACTTTTCCGCTTTTGGGACACTTACTTCATTTCTGCTCGGCAGGCGTTCCTGTTGCGTGGATGTTGACGTCAAGTGGCACGGAAGCAACAATATATTTTTTTCTCAATTTCACCAAAATGCGGAGCCCAGAGATTACCCCTGCGATCATCATGAGCGATCGCGACAAGGCACAAATGAATGCGGTTCAGTCCATATACCCGGGGTCCACTTTGCTATTGTGCTGGTGGCATGTGCTCCGTGCGATCCGGATGCGCTTCTGCACGGAAGAATTCCCGCAACTTTGGAAGCGTATCCATGAATGGGTGAAGACCCCTGACCAGTCAACATTTGACTTGTGGTGGGAGGAGATGCAGACCGACTCCTCGGCACCCCAGAGTGTTATTGAGTATCTCAAAGTCAATTGGATGCCCATTGTACCCCTTTGGTCAGGGGCATCGAGGCTCAATCGTACAATCTTTCAAGAGGGTGATACTAATATGCTTATTGAGGCGTAAGTAGACTTATCATATCAAAAACCAATGAGATCGGCTTAAATCTATGTTTTATCTAGCTATCACCATGTACTCAAGTCAAAGTGGCTAGATGGGAAGCGAAATCGGCGTGCCAACCATCTCATACATGTTCTCGTAAATGATATGCTTCTGCATTACATAGCCCGCTTTGATAGCCAGGGCATGGGTTTCCAAGGACTTGACTTGGCCAACAAGCGTCGCAAGGAAATTGTCGCGCGAACGCCAGAGATGAACGCCAAGTCTATACGCGACCTCAGCAATGATTGCTTTAGTGTGCAATCTGAAACGGACTCTTCACGCGTGTACCTGGTCGATCTCGGCAAGCGGTCTTGTGACTGTCTGGACTGGCCCAGGGTTGAGCTGTGCAAACACGTTACCGCTGTGGCCCATTTCTTTGGGCGCGATGATCAGCAAATTGGAGTGGTGGAAATACAGTCCCCAATGCCCCCCCACCGACTCGCGAAGGCTCGCCAGATGCACGAAGCGATACAAGTGCCGCAACAACCTCAATTCTGGAGAACGTAATCACCGTCTCCAGGGAATTCCTGAACGACAGTGTTCCTTCCTCTCCAGGCACCGTCCGAAGTCTACGGACGGTCGAGGCGTATCTCACAGCCGTCGTTCACAACTCCCGCTCCTCAGGCAGTCCACTCCTGGAAAAGAGGTAATCCCACCTAATCAACATACATGGACTGAGACGGCAAAGCAAATGGGTGCCACACGACGACGGAAGAGGCCCAAGCCCAGCACCACATCATCCCCCGAGCCCCCAGCATCAACACATATCAGGGACCTCAATCGCAAGCGACCGCGTGTGAAGATTACAGACCCGTACGCTGGTGGGGTCAGCTCTGGACGAGATGCTGCCCCAGACGCGCGAACCGCTGCCCAGAATGCTGAAGCGCGCGCGCGCGCTGCAGTCGCTGCCAATGGCACTCTCTCACAACCCCCGAAACACGGCCGCAATCGTGCGTGCGCCCCAGCCCCAGCTACACCCCCACTTCCTTCGGACCCGCCATCTACCTTGCCCCCCGTCGCATGGTACATGGCCCGCGACTTGCCTGGTGCGCAGGCCACGGTGCACGACGCAGGGGTTCCCACTTCTGCCTCTGCCACTGTTGCGAGGAACCCCCCCATACAGCCCCTAGAACGCCACCACATGCACGCTGGATCCTCATCCGTTCCCCCTCCCTCCGTCTCCCCCACGTGGTACCCCGTTCCTGCCGCTTACCCTCCCGGAACGTACGCGCCCACCCCATATCGCTCGGTATACCCTGTATACTGGCCTTATGGCCATTTCCCACCAATCCAACGCCCACAATAGAGTATGTAGACTGTATTTTCGTGCGCCTGAGTGTATATAGAACTATAGCACTTTACCATAATATATACCCCTGTTATAATCTCAGTTTGAGTATGCCGAAACAGTTTTCCGTGCTCGCGGCGTCGTACTTGTCGCTTGCACATACTTTGAGGCTCCTCCACCTCACCAGCGTCGTCGGTATCGTCGCTACCAACAGCTCCCGTCATTCCAAGCCCACCGACTTCACCGGCGTCGTCATTCCCAGCCCTCCGATCATACAACGCTTGCTACGCACAATCTTGCCATCGATCCTCCCAATCACACCTTCTCTGCTTTTATTTGTTTGCTACATCGCGTTCCCTTTCCGCTCTCATCTTCTCTGCTTTTATTTGTTTGCTACGTCGCGTAATTTTCCGCTCTCATCTTCTCTGCTTTTATTTGTTTGCTACGTCGTGTTCCCTTCTGCTCTCATCTTCTCTGCTTTTATTTGTTTGCTACGTCGTCGATTCTCTCCGCTCTCATCTTCTCTGCTTTTATTTGTTCGCTGTGTCGTCTTTCCTCTCTGCCCTTATTGTTCAACCACCCACAGGCATACCCGGGACCTGACCGGCGTGACCCCATGTCTACTCCAACCTCAGCTGAATGTGGAGCGGATGGGACGTTCAACTGAACGTATCGTCCTTCCAGTAAGTACCACCACTCTTTTTTCCTTCCGTCTCTACTGACATTCGTCTGCCACACTTCTAGCCGCCCGATGCAGGCACACTGCTCATCTTTATTAGGCGTCTCGTTGCAATCAAGGCGCGTTGGATCCCTCGGGCGCAGGGGTGTAGCCTATACATCCAACCCACTCTTATCGGCGTCTGACCCTCGCCCGGCGTCTCAGCGTCAACACACGCAGCACTCTACGTCATCTCCCCGACGGGCCCATATATCCGCGATCTTAACGGCAGGGATTCGGGCATCCCGACCGCGGTAAGTGTCACTCACATTTTTCCCTTCCACGAAGTCAAAGGCCGTCACTCCGCCCCAGCTCTCGCCTACTCGACCCTTCTCAAAATCCAGAAGTCTACTCATGGTCAATTTGCGTACGTGACACGGGTTGTCTGGTAATCGTCTTAATTTTTTTTTCTTTCTTTTCGTCTTCTGACGTGAATTTTCATGATACTCTCACTCTCTTGGCCCATCCCCCTCGAAACAGAGGCCCACTCATGATCAACTTGCGTATGAGACACGAGCTGTCTGGTAATCACGTACTCTTTAACCTCTTTCTTTTCTCTTACACGTACGTGTTTTTCTTTCGTACGCACTTCGCTCTACTCACCACCGCGTTTGCCACCACCCTCTGTTCCCCGTACTTGCCTCCGTTCACCGCACTCACCACCGCATTCGCCTCCGTCCTCCACACCACCCTCTACTCTTCACACTCAACTCCATTCCCTACACCATGTCCACTTGTCTCCGTTCCCCTCCTCACCGTTCTCGTCCTTCACTTCCATTCCCTTCACTGCTCTCCAACTCGCTCGCTGACTTAATCGTATTACCAAACAATGTATTCATGTGACTTTTAATTATCTAATAGTAAATGTTTATGTTGGTTGTCCGGGAGAATAACATGTTCTTTATTAGCTAAGAGATAGGAATTCTTTTGGAGGGAAAATAGTTGTTTGGGCGGGGATTGAACTTTGAGGCCGGTCCAGAGCGGACCGGTCCGTGGGACCGATGCGAAAATTAGCCAACTGACAATCGTTATGGAACCAGCTGTAGGTACGTACTGTGACGATCAGGCTGCAGACACGGCGCGGTGATGTGATGTGGTGTTTTCTTTTTCGTTTGCTTTATTGGTCACTACTAGCGTAGCGTGTACTCCAGTAGCCTACAGACAAGGTGAGTAGGAGAATCAAATCCCTGGAGCGCGATTTACTGTAAGCTATGGGCGACGGGTTTTCTGAGGATTCCAAATAGTTCAGCGCTCAGCGCTCATCACTTTAAGGGCGCCTGCGTGCGGAGTTCGATAAGTTTGAAGCACCTCTTTTGTGTGGGAGGAAACCCATACTGTACTTCCTACCTTTGCCTCCGCTGCCAAGCAGCCGGCCAGGCCTAGCCTGGTTGTCTCCAAGTCACTCTCTGAGGGCGAGTCAAGTGCCCGCCAGAAGACATCTGCTCGCACCGCAATGCCGCACTCTCCTCCTCCTCCCACCAGGTCTCTCTGTCCGTTGTAAAGTGGACAGCCAAGGATAACCTTATGGTCACAGGCGGATCCAACACTACGGCGCATCACCTCAATGCATCCTCCCACTTCATCTCCGAATCGCGTTATACAGGTTATTTACTGCACCGCCTGGTATGGCAGTGTAATCAGATGTGTTCTAGAAGATGGTCGTACTATCGTGGAAATACTGGTAGGGCAGGTGTCAATAAGAGCAACTCGGAGGGCCCTGCACATTACCGCAATCCACATTGCTTCGCCTTAACAAATCTTTGGGTTCGGAGGCGCGCTCACCTCGAGTATGTGATAGAGTTTTGCGCCACGTACTTCGCTTCTCAAGCTCAAGCAGTGTGGATCACTTGAGTCGCATGACCGAGTACATAACCCGCATTCAGTCAACCTACCAATCTGCCATCCATATTCAAGTGCCGGTTCAGGGAGCTGCCATTTACGTCGAGGGCCTTCATCGCGATGTCGGGAGATTATCGTCTACAAGGGCTTGGACATGGAGTGAGATAGCGATAGGGCAAACAAAGGCAGGAAAACGGGAATAAAAATGGATTCAAAAAAAGGCAGGAAAATGGAATTCTGTTGGTGATCATTGAAGCGCATGGAGGCCAAACTCACACGAGTACACATTTCTGCCTAGTGTAAGTGCTATCGGTGACGGTGGCTATCATTCGAACGTTGGCGTATACAGTACGGGGTACAAAAAGGTCGATTTGGAAGTACAACGGAAATAATTCGGAAATAGCCGACCAGGTCCCGTCTACACTGCATGACCAGCGTATCTTCTGACGTTCCAACACACGGAAACTATCACAACTACCGTGGGTATGACCCAGTAGACCCTTAACTTTAACTTAATAATATTGCGTTTTCAGGTATCGTTCTCATCGCCCGGGCGGCCACTACGTCCGTCTAGCGCTCCTGCCTCACAACTTTCTCACAGATGTACACGTGCTTGACGTGGGCTGCAACGAAGACTTGGTCTCCTGAGAGATAGGCGCGTCCTTCACCTCTTTGTCTGTCACGTGTCTTGGCTCTGAAGCTCCACAGCTCCACAGTCATGAGGAGCCTGGCGCGTCGTTGGCGTTGATGTCGCCGACGCGTTCAACTTGCGTTCACGCGTATGACCTGGCGGTGCAGACGCACTTCTCTGGAGCCACCAAGCGCCCGTTTCTGAACTGTTGTCCTCCGGTGCATCCCGCACTAAACGAAAACGGCCGTCTTCCCCGTCTGAACCACCGGTGGTCGGTTACTCCCCGCATCGTGCCAGCATATGTTTGATCCTCTGCCTAGGAGACGTTCTACTTGGATGCAGCTAAAACATAAATTTCCTGATAATATTACCTTTCGCCCGTACTGATTGTGAACGAGCGCACCTCTGGGAACGGATCGGACTACGTCGTCATTACATACACTTTTCGACTTCTCCCGTATAGTGGGTGGCCGGTTGCTACATACTATTTGGTTCTCGATATCCAAGTGGACCCAAGTACGGTAGGGCATCCGTGCTTGGAGCGCAACCACGTGAGTCGTATAATAGGGCACAATAATTACATCCTGTGCAATGATTTCCCTTCTGGGTCATAAATCTGATCCGGTGGGTCCTGCGCCCCATACAGGAGGTGATGGCAGCATGAGAGTCGGTCTCATAGCTGGGCCATCCAAAGTCACAGTGAGTATACTAGCAGGGTCTCACATTTGCTACATGCCTGATACGCGAGGATGCATAGTAATCGTATGTCTAAATCATATAGAGCATTCATATCAAAATATACATAATACATCTGAATCGAGCAGTGCAAAACCAAACAGAAGACTCGGACGAGACTAACTTACAAAGATCGTACAACACGATGCGTCTCGCATCCCATCTTGTCACATGGCAGCTTACATCACGTTATGAAGTTATCGCGTACCGCAGATTCCTCGTCCGATGGTGATGATATATTAGAAGTATCAGCTGGCGTCGCCGATCCAAGCCTCGGCTCAGTTTGGGGTAATGCCAACATTGTCACCTCTGGCTCGTCATGCACGTCATGAACCACAGACAACCTCTCCACGATCTGCCTTAGTCGGTCCACTCGCAAACTATCAACCTGCGATCGCTGTCCCAACGGAGTCGACTCGTGGAGAACTGCTACCAGATCTGGTGGAAGCTCTGCACCCGGTGGTGCCTCCGCGAAGAGAATGTCGAGTGTCTTTAGGAATATGTCCAGTACTTCCAGCGGCACTCGTTCTTCAACCAAAGTGCGCGTCTCGCTAGACATGAGGGAGACGATGTTCGCGAGACAGATCGCGCCGGGATCTGTGAGCAAACCCATCACTTCGTCGTTTTCCTTGCCTAGAATGGCTGCTAGGCACGATGGCTCCCCCGAGCTGACACGAATGCGTGGGCCTGTACGAGAGCGGATGTCTTGTGCAAGCTTTCTAGCGACTAGAGAGCCGAAACAGCGTCCTATCAGTCGTGCAGCGAGGTCATCTTCGGTCTGAATCCGGCGTGACATCTCTGGGTTCGCGAAGACGGTACGGACATAGAATGGCAAAGGTGTCGTGTTCTCGGGTTGACTGTATTCTTTTGCGAAATACCAGAGGGCCCTCATGCAGACGCGCAGTCGGTTTTTGCGCAATTCCTCCTGAAGGGGTGAGGTGCCTGGTATGCATGTCTCGAGGAGGTCGTGGATGCGGGATCCGAGAACGGGGTCCTCGTGTATCCAAGAAGGCTGATCTTTCATGAGGGAAAGCATGACTGAAGATGCTTCTGGCACAAAGGTCGAGTCGAAAAATCCAGGAACGCGTGCGACAAAGTCTTCAAACTCTCTGTCGTCGTCGAGAACTGTAAGTGTCCAGGAAAGCGCCCTCCCGTCTATGTTCGGCGGCGCCTCTGCAGCGTTTATCATGATCCTGCCCTGAAGGCTAAACGTGAGCCATTTTCGACATGCTCTAATCCGGGTATCGACCGTCCTTCTCCACCGGGTCGATTGCCGACCCGAAAAAAGGTATTTGAGGAATAGGCCATCTAGGCCTTTGACGAATAGAAGAATGAACAGAGGGAGATGTTGAGATAATCGCCAGGTGAGTTCGGACAGTGGAGTGCTGTAAGGACAATTGGGGTATAGATTCGGTAGCACCGTCAGCACCAAATAAGCGAAGATGAACACCGAAACAAATCCAAGAGTCCAGTGTCCGATGGTAGAGTTGGCGTTCCAAAGAAAGTCGATAAGACCAGCGAAGAAAAGGAATATGGATGATTGTAGGAGTATGTGCACCGCTTTGATAGCTTGGAGCATCTTGAAATCCGAGAGGCCGCCGAACATGTACGCACGAGTACGTGCGCGTTTGTGAGGCGCAACACGGCGCCGAGTGATTTCCAGATAACGTCGGGCCCATTGTTGGAATAATGTCGCGTTGACCGCAGAGGCGATGCTGAGGACCAAACTGAGGAACCATATCACGTTGACCCGGATAGCGGAGGCCGACGGGGTGAATGGTTCATTACCTATCGTTACGTCGTTCAGGGAGGAGACACCATTGGAAATATTGACAAGTTGCAGAGATATTTGGGCAAGTAAAGCGTTCGTTGTATTAGTGGGGTTGGCCAATATGTTGTTATAACTTATGGTGAGGAAGGTGGCGACGACGCTCGAGAAAAGACCAGTCTTCACAATTGCCTTAGATGGGCGATAAAACGTAGGAGGGAATATTTTACTTACGAATACAAGGATGCTGTCTGCTTCCCCCCTCCAGTGCTCAGATATCTCCTTGTCATGTTCATCGGCCTCCGTAAGATAGATCGACCAGAGCTTTCCAGACGAATCATTATGGATACCACCTAAGACATGTGAGGATAAGCTCTCCCCAACGTTGGTAAACTACATACGGATAAGTTCAACCTCGATATTCAAGTTATTGGTGGGCTGAAGCTCAATGTCACGGTCCATTTCTAGGCGCGTGGTTTCTCGTTTCTCGGTATCTAGGACTAGGACTGAACGGGGACGGGGTGAGGGAGACGAGGACAGGTCATCCGAGTTATATACAAATAAAGTCCGATGCTGTGTTCCTAGCACCGCTCCAGACCTACATGTATGTACGTGTAATATCGATGTACTGATCATCGATCAGCTATCAAAATGCTGGCAAACACAAGGTGAGTATTCTTTTATGAGGTCATCTTTATTAAACGCTACAAGAAATCTCGTTATTACCGTCAAATATCCTGGCCAGGGCAAAGGAACCACTCAATTATATACAGATAAGGCGTGAAAGAGTGATCGATTATAACGAGCGCTCTAGTATATGATTGCGCCCAATGATTGCGCCAGCGTGGAAATACTGACTGTTGATACGAACTCGGAGGGCTCTTATAGAACTTTGCGTCACGCACTTCGTTTCTTACGCATGATCGATCACTCGAGTCTCGTCGCATGACCCGTATTCAATCGACCTGTCAATCTTGCCACCCAAATTTTTTTTTTTGGATCCGATTTTCCACCCATATTCAAACATCGCGCTCCGAAGCTGCGATCTATGTCGAGCTCATTACGATGTCGAGAGATTATCGTCAAGGACTTCAAGTTGAACATATACTATTGGTGAGATAGCGATAGGGCAAAGACAGAAAATGGAATTCTGTCTGGTGATAATTGAAGCGTGTAGAAGCAAGTGTAGAGGTCAAACTCACATTCATGGGTGCCATGCGTATCTCTGCGACTGTGAGTACCATTGGTGACGGTGGCTATCATCCGAACTTTGGCATAAACAGTACGGGGTACAAACCTGTGCGACGGAAAATAACACGGAAATAGCCGGCCAGCAGCCTGAGGCCACAGGCGTTTTGCCTCCCACTGTCATCGACTCTGTATGACCAGCGTATCTTCCGACGTCCCAACACACGGAAACTACCACAACTATCATGGGTATGGATGGTAAACACTTGTCTCCAACTTAATAACACCGCCTTTTCAGGTATCGCTATCATCATCCTGGCGGCCACGACACCCGTCTAGCGCTCCTGCCCCAAGACCTCCTCGCCGATGCACGCGTGCTTGACGTAGGCTGCAACGAAGGCTGGGTCTCCTGCGAGATAGGCTCGTCCTTCACCTCTTTTTCTATTGTGTATGTCAGTTCTGAAGTGCCGCGCCTGCCAGCGCAGTCATGGGGAGCCCGGCGGGTCGTTGGCGTTGACATTGACGACGCGCTCGTACGCATGGCCTGGCGGCGCAGGCGCACTCTCTGGAGTTACCAAGCGCCCGTTTCTGAGTCCTCATCTTCCTCCAACACATCCCGCACTAAACGGAAACGGTCGCCTCTCCTCCCTAAACCACCAGTGGTTGATTACTTCCCCGCATCGTGCCAGCATATGTTTGGTCCCCTTCCTATCCCGCCTACGGACACGCTCCACTCGGACGCGCCTAATCATAAATTTCCACATAATATTACCTTTCGTCGTGCCGACTGGGTGAACGAGCGCATCCCAGAGGACGAAGCTGGTTACGACGTCATCATTGCGTGAGCTTCTTAGCTTTCCCCATCGGTGTCGCGTGACCGCTGATGGTTGCATGCTGTTAGGTTCTCTGTATCCAAGTGGATCCATTTGAACGGTGGCGACGCAGGCTTGAGACGGTTCTTCGAGCGGGTCCATGCGACTCTAGTGCCCGGTGGGGCATTCGTACTCGAGGCGCAACCACGCGAGTCATATACTAAGGCACGAAAACTACACCCCGTGCGTATTGGCTTCCCTTCTGGGTCTTTCATCCGGTCTTATGTGTCCTTGCTCGCGCAGACTTTACAGGAGAACGCTCAGACTCTACAGTTACAACCCGAGGGTTTTGAGACAGTATTAGGCTCCATGGGTTTCCGGCATGTTCAAATGCTCGGCGAACCTGGCGAAGGCCGTGAGTATCCTTTCTGAACCAACTCTTTCAATTGACGAAGGTTTTTAGGTTTCCGTCGCCCTGTTGACCTATATATCAAGCAAAGTTGACGTTTCTACTGTAACATAGGTGATTGACTTTTCTTTTAATCCCGGAACGCTATCTAGATCCTCTATATATTCCTCAATCTCGGAGTTGCTCGTCTACTTGCAATGCGACCGTGCTTCATTGTGTGGTAATCGTCACAGTAATGCCTGTTTCATTTGGAACCATTGTGACACTTTGTCTAGTGCGTCAGGATAGGGAGGGTATATGACCAAAACTGGAAAGCGTGCCTGGAAAGATTCTCGACCAGATAATCAGGTTTACTCGCGACCATGCGTTCCCGCGGATGTGACGTGGTGACTGCAAGCGTTTTACAGCCAGCAGCCCTCCCGCTTTGTACACCAGCCGGTGCATCTTCTACCACGAGACCTGCACATGTGCACACGATCAAGAATCAGCTTCATCTCAACCGATCGGCCTATCATCCATACATCTTTCGGGGCGTACGCCACATCGCTTAGCTCCAAGCAGATACGGATCTGGTCTTGTTACGTGGCACTCAGGATAGGTCTCGAAGGAGAGAGGTCGGTAGAAACGTACTGTGGCTTGCCCCGCGCGACATCTTCCGCAAAGACAATCGTTTCAGGAGGGACAATGCCTACGACATCGAGCGCCGCAGAGCCGTACCCCCGTGTTGCGCTGGTGCAGATCGTCCAGTGCTTGCTATCGCCCAACTGCATCCATATCGATGTTCATTGCTACGAAGTCAGCGGCCACGTCTAAGCACGCACGTTATCGATAAGGGCGCGCACGCCAGGGAGGAGGGTGATCCCCTCCCGCCCGTCCTCCTTGGACGTAGTGATGATTGCGTCCTCGAAGCGAGTAACCTCCAGCTGAAGCGCCGTATTAGCTGGGCTGTAGATGGAGCGTGGGAGAGGTTACCTCGAGTTTTTCGGGGTCATTGACGCCGCAGAACATCTTGAGGGTTTCAACGGTGCGTACCCCATGAGTGTCTGGTGGTATGTTAGACAAGAGTGTGGAGTCGGTATTGATTGCACGCACTCTTGAGAATGTACTGGACATCAATGGCAGGGTATGTCTCGGCGAACAATTCCCACGCAGCAACGACGCCTGGCGTTGAATCTATCAGCGTTCCGTCCATGTCGAAGAGGCTGGTGGTGAAGCAGTGAGCAAGACCTTCAACTCGTTATGCGATATCGTGGGCCACCCACATCGCATCGAAGTGAAGCGTTGTGGATGGCATGGCGTGTCTGACTGGGAAAGATCGGAAAAGGTGGAGGATGCGATGCGTAAAAATTTAGATCAATTTTTATACAGCGCGCCTCTGTACTCTGGTGGTCCGATTATTCCGTTCCGAATGATCCGGTCTATCGCATAACGACGGTTTTGCCGCGGGAGCATCCCGTTGCGGTAGGAACTCGCAACGAATCAGCGTTGACCAACTACGATTTACTGATAGAGAATATGAAATGACAATGATTCGGATGTTGGCCCACGGCACCTGCGTATCTCTGGTTCCATAACTTATCTCGTCCCGACCTTCGCCCCACGCTCCACTACATCTTGACGACTAGATTTTTGCCTACATTCTTAACAATGGTGCACCTTTTACGAATGACATCCATACACTCGCACTTTTTGTTCAGCCGTTATCACACCTTATATTTAAATTATAAAGTTATGCCGATATCGTGGATTTAGCATCGGACTGTTCCCAGATCGCTACTTATCTCGTGTGCTCACACGACGTGTGACACGGGTACTTGCTGATGCGCTATAGTACAGTAGATTGGTTAAAAGCTACCATTGTCTCGGCGGACGCTTGTCGGCTAGGCCGCGGCGCTGACTATGGATACCTTGCGTCCACCTACCCTCACACGATTTGTGAATGGAAAGGGTACAACGGTGGAGTAATTGTTCGTGGTGTAACTAAGCGTCGCATTCCCTGCTCACCGCTCAGCCCGTTCAGAATCGCCCTTGAGCTTGATGGTCTCTACAGTAACTGGTAGAGCGCCGGCCTTCCATAAAAGGGGGCCGGGGCGAAATAGCGGACCGTGACCTCCGTTTGTCATGCTCGATGACTTACACCACAGCACTCGCACTCGCGGTGCGCGTTTCTATCGCATTGGTCACGAGGACGTTCTTCCAGCCAGATGAATATTTTCAGGCTCTCGAGCCCGCTCACGTTTTCGTTTTCGGATACGGCGATTTGACCTGGGAATGGACATCCAAGCCGCCGATACGCAGCATCCTGTACCCGGCATTGAATGTTCCCGTCTACTGGATACTCAAAATTCTCAACTTGGACCAAACCTTTCTCCTGGTGAGTTGAATGCTTCTTCTCACTCTATTGGCGTAATTGACGCATGACCGAAGGTTGCTGCGCCGAAAGTCGTGCACGGGTTGTTAGCTGCTGGCACTGATATCTGGGTCCAGGAGGTCGCACGGAAAACACTTGGACAGAGACACGTTCCTGCGACTGTGAGTTTTACCATCTGCGTTTCTTAACGTGTCTGACAAAATTCTTACTAGCTTTTTCTCTCTTTGACGTCCTTCTTTCACGCCCTATCGTTGTCCCGCTCGATGTCCAACTCCTTGGAGACGACCCTCACGACCGCAGCACTGAGCTACTACCCTTGGGATGCGACTGTTCTGCCCACCAGGTACTCCAAACACATCACCCGCTGTCGTAATGAGGCATTATAGTCTACGTAGATCGCAGCTCCGGAAGTTCCTGATATTCATCGCCCTGGCTTGTTCGATTCGCGTCACAAGTGCCATCACCTGGGCATTTCTCTTTCCGCCCCTACTGTGGCAACTCCGTCGGAGTGCTGCCTTACTGCGCGCGTTAATCACTGATACCTTTGCCACGATGTACGTCCAAAAGCGTTTGTTCAACAGTTTAACGCCCTACTCACATATGAAATAGATGCGTGACATTATTTCTGCTCTTCACATTCGACAGCGTGTACAACGGCACGCCTACGTTGACTCCACTTAATTTTCTTCGCGTCAACGCCTCGTCCGTGTCCCTCTTTTATGGCTCTGCACCCTGGCACTACTATCTCGTTCAAGCACTCCCGCTCCTCGCGGGACCTGCGTTACCTTTCGTTCTGCACGGCGCCTATCTAGCCTTAACGCAAGGCACGCGCCCACTCGAGCTGCTGCTCTATGCTGTGATATGGACTGGGGCGGTATTCTCATTCGCAGGGCACAAGGAATGGCGCTTCCTACACCCGCTGGTACCGGCGATGCACGTTCTTGCCGCGCGCTCCCTCGTCTCGGTGTATGACCGCACGAGCCCCCGTTTCAACAAACCTACCTCGTTGTTTGGGATCAAACGCACTCACACCTCGGTGCTCGCGATACTGTCCCTGGCACCTGCCCTCTATGCGACGCTCTGGCACTCCTCAGCGCAGATCAGCGTACTTTCGCACCTTCGAGGGCTGCCCGAAACGGAGTTGCGGAGCGTTGGATTCTTGATGCCTTGTCACTCAACTCCAGCCCAGTCGCATCTCCACCGCCGTATTCCCGTCTGGCGTCTAAGTTGCGAGCCACCATTGCAGTGCGTACACTTGTCCTCTGATGTTTCCTTTTAACAAACTCTTGTTTTCTCGCCCCCGGCAGTGGTGAAGAGCTCAGCACGTACCAGGATGAAACGGACATTTTTTTCCAGGATCCCGTGATGTTTCTCTCCGCGCGTTTCCCTGAGCATGTTGATACCACGTTCCCACCCTCGGCACGTGCACCGCACGAGTACGCCTGGCCGAGCCACCTTGTGCTTTTTGGCGCGCTGCTACGCGAGCGCGGCGTGGAGGATGCGTTGCGTGCTAAAGGCTATGTGGAGGTATGGCGTGCGGGTAATGGTATTGAGGAGGATCCTCGAAGGCGGGAGGGAGTAAGAATTTGGCGCTGGGGTGTTGCAGCAGGCAAAATAAGCATATAATATATCGTATGTTCGTCTGTAGTCTGGCGAGTGATGGGGAAACCGAAGTTGGACCTGTCGCACCGAGTCCGGCCCGGCTACCCTCAACACGACATATCCCAACTTGCCTTTTTTGTGTCAGACTACCTCGAACACCCACACCAATTCTCTGCCGTCGTAGAACTCGCTCTGAAGTTCATATCGCAACGCTCATCATTAAGAATATCTTGGACTCGCGAAACCTCAGGCATGGACCCGCATGATCAGGAGTATTGAGAGGCGTCATTAAATACCAAAGGTGCAAACCAAGGGACGAGAGTACGAGGCTCGATCTATGCTCATTCTACACCAATCAACATCACCCCTGCATCATTCCACGCCAACGCAACGTTATCATCAACGCCATGGGCCCGCTGTCACACTCCGGTGCGCATAAAAAGCCTTACAACAGCCTAATACGAAACATACTCATACGACCCTTGACTCATCTATATGCAGTAGTGCAGGGTCAGAAATTGGTTAAACTGCGGGGGAGATAACACGTCGTTTCCAGAATTGACTTGACGGGTTCCTTTTGGAAAATGTCAGCCAAAGTCCGAGTTGAAGCGCCAAGGAAGAGATGCGACAATCGACCCTGCGTAACTCCTCTCGGACGTGCACCTATATAGGCAACACTCTAAGTGTCCAACAAACTAACTTGCTTGTTGCTTGTCACCATGTCGCCATCCGCTTCCTCGAATGACGAATCGTTCCGCCCTCTCACTCTCAGAGAGAGGATCTGGCTCGTCCCCATTCTCCTCAAATTGCGTGAGTTATCATCACCTTCTTGAGTGGGCCACCGTTCACCAAACGGATAGCGGTCGCCATCGCGGTTGGCATCTTTCGTGGAAACAAGGGGAGGTCCTGGTCTCGATCCGCCAACCTGGCCCTGACGCGTTACCTCTTTGGCCATGACTGGGAAATCCACACGTTGCGCTCTTTCATTGGCGTGACCACGTCCCAGATGTACCAGACATGGGCTCGCTCAGTGAAACAGGAAGTCTTGACGGACGTGCTGCCGGAGGGGGCGAAGCTGCACTGGATAGGACCACGACGAGATGCGAGTCATCACAAGGTCTTCCTCTACTTCCACGGTGAGTCCTGCTCACCTCGCACCACGCGCATACGTTGACTAAATTGCGCCGAAAATCTGTGTTGCAGGAGGATGTTTCGTCTTGCCTACACGCCCCGATTACTTTCCATTCTTACACAGTCTTCAGAAAGCCCTGTCTTCTGATGTCGGCGAGGTCGGAGTCGCCGCCTTGGAATATTGTGAGTCTAATATCTAGATCAAATGACGTATTCTGACCTCTGATTAGCGCTGGCTCCCGACTCCCCCGTCCCAACCCAGCTGAGGCAAGCAAACGCGGCCTTGACCCATCTCCTCCAGAAAGGCATCTCCCCATCGGACATCGTCATCGGCGGCGATTCGGCAGGCGCTAATCTCACACTCCAGCTTGCCTCTCACCTCCTCCACCCGCTCGCTTCCATTCCCGCTCCCCCTACTCTCTCACAGCCGTTCGCCGGCGCGGTGCTGATCTCGCCGTGGCTCGCCTACGGCGTGGACGCGCCGTCATATGTCCGCAACGAGGGTAAAGACCTGGTCTTCTCCCGCTCGTTCAAGCTCATGTCAGACCTGGTTCGGGCCGGGGTGACTCCCGAGCTGAAACATCACGTAGAGCCCTCCACTGTGCCGGCTGGCTGGTGGTCTGGGCTCGATGGGGTTTATCCTCGCATACTCATCACTGCTGGAGAGAATGAGGGATTATTTGACGAGATCATCGATACTAGCAGGGTCATCGGCGAGCATGTGAAGGATACGACGACGGTGGTCGAGCCCGGAGGAATCCACGAGGACATGATAGTCAAGTTTGCAGTGGGGCAGGGTGGGAATGGTAAAGATTATGATGCGACTGTCGGGTTCTTGGCTAGCTCGTTCCATAGCGGAAATTGAATACTTCCAGTGTAACCTAGTGTACTTTTTTCCCGCCTTACCGCGTTAGATACCTGTAAAGATAGACGATACTCCAATGTCAATGTGAGTTCTTCTGAATATTATATAATAACCTAGCCTGCTCGCGTTCCGTTTGCGGCTCGGATGAAGCCGACCGCCATGACGTGGCGTTCGCTCACGATATAGGGCTTCGTTCCTACCCCATCGCTCGAGTTCCCATCCTTGCAGTACGTCAACCTGTTCACGGATGAGAGATCGTCTGTAACGACACATGGAACGGCGAGAGGCTCGAGGACTTTGCCGTGCGCACGGTCGTCCCACTCTCCCTTGTCCCCGGATCGACACGTTGTCTCAGCGCACCACCTGCGGGTCACCCCCTCATATTTGGAACAGATGTGTGACATTGTGTCTGTTCTTCATATTCGACATGTACTATTGTACCATTGCAACTTCCGTTCGGCTTTCTTCGCGTCAAAGTTCGTTCGCGTCCATCTTCTATGGCTCTGTTCCTGGCACTACCATCTCGTTCAAGTACTCCCGCTTCTCGCAGACTTCCTCCGTGTTACACAGCACCAATCAAGCCTTAACGCAGGGCACGTACCCACTCGAGTTGTTGAACTACTCTGATACGGAGGACCGAGGTTGTGTTTCCTGGTCTCGTTATACCTGGCTTCTACGCCGTCCTCTCGCATTCGTCGGTACAGATCAACGTACATTCGCGTCTTTGTGGGGCCCCGGACACGGGGCTGTTGGGCGTTGGGCCCTCGTTTGTAAGCTCGGATCGGATAGGATCAGGGGTTGAAATAGTCCGGGTCCTTCATGACGTGACTTCAAGTTAGGCTTGCCTCCGGTTCAGGGAGGTCTCCGCGCGGCTCTAAACTTTGCACCCGTGTCTGCTTGGTTTAGGGACGCCTCACTTTCGAGTAGCTATGGCCCCGCATAGGTGCGGCACTTTCGGGAATGCGAACGGTGAGCTGCTCCAACTCTAAAGTCACGCAAGGGATCGTGCGCACCTCCACGCGGTGCGAGACTTCATATATACGGAATCCAGACCAAGGGCCGCACTGAACTCTGCTGAGATTATAATCCCTTATGTGTTGTTTAATGTCGTAAATACACATGAAGCCAAGCGTAGACAGGAGGGACCATTAGAGTGTAGCAACTGAATGGGGTCGCAAAACTCCATCGCGCCGCAGCAGGACGTGTGTACACCCCTTCGCGGGGCCCAGGGTCACTCGCGACCCGACAACTTGATGTGCCTGGATGAGCGCGCCGAACTCCTTTGGGACGCATTCGCTGCGGCTGCGTTAGCGAGGATCACTCGATCCGGGGCGAGCCGAATACCGGCGACTGCGGGTACATTCCATTCGAAAAAGTCAATTAGAGAGAAGGTCCTCGCTTTGATGATCATTTGATGGATAACGTAGAGTGACGCTGGTGACGGGACTTGTGAGGCGTAACACAGAAGTTTCACGCGTGCCCGAGTGGAGACGAGAGGAGAAGTCGAATTTAAAGTGAGAATAGTGAGAGCGCAAGTAAATCGCAGTCGGACGGATTGGAGAATATACAGGCGGTGAGCCAGATTCCAAAGCGACACAATTTACACTACTCCTGGTCACCTAAATTGTTAATACTGTCCGAGACTAAGTCACAAAGCACCAGGAATAATATGAACGCATCATAAATAAACGAGGCCACGAGGAGAAAACAGATGCAAAATGTCGTAGCGAGGAGTCAGCTGAACAGTATGAAAGTGTGTCCGAAACCAAAGTAACAGGGGAGCAGCCAAGACAACAAACAAGGCGTAGGTATGATGACTCGCCCTCGCGTCGGGCTCGGTGTGCTCGCGCATAATCCAAGAAGGTAACCCGGAAGCAAGATAGCATAGTAGTCAGGTCCAAACAGGAGGTATGATTACGGTCAAAAGACTAGTCCAAAAATTCGTGCTCCCGCTCGCGCCCCGAAACGAGGCAAGACGTTCCCGCCAGGGCACCGGCCCGAAGCGGTCCCGTCGGGATTCTGGCGCAATGACTGCGCAATGCAGCAATGAATCAGCAATGTCCGTCGGAACATGCGGAAAGGCGTAGTAAGCGGCCCGAGCCAAAGGCAGGAGTTCCTAGCCAGTAGTGAACCGAAAGGTGCGACCGGCGACTACAGTCTTAATTGCGACACACTAGCACACCTAAGTAACTCAGTGCCGAATGGACATCTCGGATGGCAGATGGGGCTCACTTTCTCACTGCGGCACAGGAGACGACATTCTCGACAAAGTACATACCTTCTGACCCTTGTTTTGACCATCTTCAGACGGTGTGGGTCCTCCGAGCCGCGAGTGAACAAGCTATACAAGAGCTATGCCAATCAATGGGTCGGTATTGGTGAGCCCTGTTTTGGTCGTTCCTGTCCCACTAGGACCACTGTGACTGCGGTCATGTCCACCCTGAGGCCTGAGAAGCGGGGCACGTGTAGCCACGGTAATTTAAAGCGAACTTAGACGCGTCCGCATCCTCGGCCTTGCCGCAGCCGCTCCGGGTCGTCTAACTTGAACGTGATATCCTCGTCATGATCACTCTGGCCCTATCCCTGTTTCCCATTTTGCCTCCACAACACCACATTGAATTCTCTTCCAGTCTCTTCATCCGGTGTTGTATTGAGAAAGCAGGCCGTCTCCGTGCGGGCACCCGTTCATTACAAAGACCTCCCATGTGGTGCCGTATCAATTTCGACATCTTTTCGGCATACCAAGGCTAACTCGCTTAGCGTAGACTAGCACCTCCTTGTCGCCGCCGTGGACCTTGCTTTGGAGTTCCTATCGCACTTACTGTAAACATCCATCATTCAGAATGCCTCGGACTCGCCGTCCCTTAGGCTACCATCACTCAACATAAAATGGACGCACGTATCGAGAATCGTTCTGTATACATTCTCTGTCCTCTAAGTGGCAAGGGGTGCAGAGTAAGAAATCAATTAAAGCGACAACATCTCACTCCCCAGGACGGACTCGACGGGGAACTAACCGATCCGATCCACGACTTTTGACCAAGTCCCGACAGAAGGGAGACGCGACATCAATATCCAGCATCTCTCGTAACCTGTACCTATATAAGCAACGCTTTCACTAGTCCTTCCGGGTGTCCAACAAACCACTGCTTGTCACCATGTTGCAATCCGCCCCTTCGAACGACGAATCGTTCCGCCCTCTCACTCTCAGAGAGAGACTATGGCTCGTCCCCATTTTCCTTAAATTGCGTGAGTTATCATCTTCTTGAGTGATCAACACTCACCACACGGACAGCGTTCGCCATTGCGATTGGAATCTTTCGCGGAAACAAGGGGAGGTCCTGGTCTCTATCCGCCAATGTGGCCCAAATGCGCTACCTCTTCGATCGTGACTGGGACATCCACACGCTACGCTCTTTCATTGGCGCAACCACATTCCAGGTGTACCGAACATGGGCTCGCTCAGTGAAACAGGAGGTGTTGACAGACGTGCTGCCAGAGGGGGCGAAGCTGCACTGGATAGGACCACGACGAGATGCGGGCCATCACAAGGTCTTCCTTTACGTTCACGGTGAGTCCTACTCGCCTCCTCGCACCTGGACGCGTTCTCCGGCTAATTCAGACCGAAAATCCGTTTTGCAGGGGGGGGTTACGTCTTACCTGCGCGCGCAGACTACTTCCCATTCTTACATAGTCTTCAGAAAGCCCTGGCTGCTGACGTCGGTGAGGTTGGAGTCGCCGCCTTGGAATATTGTGCGTCTAATATCTAGTCCGATAGTGGCGCATTCTGACCTCTCATTAGCACTTGCTCCCGACTCCCCCGTCCCAACCCAGCTGAGGCAAGCCAACGCTGCCCTGACGCATCTCCTACAGAGGGGCATCCTTCCGTCGAATATCGTCATCGGCGGCGATTCGGCGGGTGCGAACCTCGCACTTCAGCTCACGTCCCACCTCCTACACCCACTAGCATCTATTCCCGCGCCACCTACTCTCACGCAGCCGCTCGCCGGCGCGGTGCTGATCTCACCGTGGGTCGCTTTCAATATAGACGCGCCATCGTATGCCCGCAACGAGGGTAAAGATCTGCTCTTCTCTCGCTCTTGTAAGTTCATGGCGGACCTGGTCCGGCCTGGGGTGACTCCGGAGCTGAAACATCACGCGGAACCCGCTGCTGCGCCGGCTGACTGGTGGTCTGGACTCGATGGGGTGTATTCTCGCATACTCATCACCGCGGGCGAGAATGAGGGCCTGTTTGACGAGATCGTCGACATTAGTAAGGTTATCGGTGATCATGTGAAGGATACGACGACGGTGGTCGAGCCCGGAGGAGTTCACGAAGACATGATTGTCAAGTTCATGGTGGGGCAGGGTGGGGATGGTAAAGACTACGATGCGACTGTCGGGTTCTTGGCGAGCTCATTCCGTGGCGGAAACTGAACAGTTCCAGTGTACTGTACTTTCTTCTGCCAAACCGCTTCAATCATGTTTAAAGATGGACGATCCTCTAATTTAAATGTCAATGCGAGTGCCGGATTATTGTTCTGAGCGTCACGTAGTAGTCTAATCTATAAGTACCCAATGTTCGCGGCCCTTCTGGATGCAGCCGTCATGGTCGAGGCATGTGCGAACGGTGGCTGTGACGTGGCCACACACACTCCTCAGTGTGGGCATGACCGCCGTCTGGCGCCGGTGGGGACCAAAACTGGCCTGGCTCGGCTTGCCGGTACGGTACTAGTGTTGCCGTGGCTCGGCTCAGCTTGGCTTGGCTCAGCTAAGCACAGCTTGACCAAAAAAGGACGAGCTGAGCTGAGCCACTCTGAATTGAGCTGGCTCAAGCTAGGCTGAGCCGGCTCAAGCCACCCAAAAGTACGAATAGGAAATCGTACCATTTTGGGTAGCCTGAGTCAGCCAAGCCAATGAACACGCGCGTGAATCCAAGTCTCGAACTTCAAGCTTCAAGCCCTGAGAACTGAGTATACCTGGCTCCCCCTCAGTGAGACTGAGTTATCTGAACGACTGGCCGGGATCCCCAGTCATCCCCCCCCTCTGCACAGACTGGGCTTGCGGTCTGCGCGCTGTCTGCGCGCTGTTCGCGTTGTCCGCCCGCCGACCGCTGGCCTTGTCTGTGCTCTCGCCGCCCTTGTTGCTCTCTCTCTGGCCGCTGCTTCTTCTCGCCGTCGCTCGCTCTGGTCGCCACTGGTCGCTGGTCGCCGCCACTCGCCGCCGCTCACTCTGGTCGCCACCGCTTGCTCTGGTCGCTGCCTGTCGCTCGGGTCGCCGCTGGTCACCGCCTCTCGCCGCTGGTCGCCGCCTCTCGCCGCTGGTCGCCGCCTCTCGCTGCTGGTCGTCGCCTCTCACCGCCCCTCGCCGCTCCTCTGGCTGCCGCGCAGCCGTCGGTGCCTCTGATGGCGCTGTCGCCATCGTCGCCAACGTTGTCGCCAACGTTGTCGCCGTTGTCGCCTGCGCCGTCACTGTCACCGCCGCCTACTGTCTCTGCCACCGCCTCCGCGTCGTCTTCGGCATCATCACCCTATGCCCTCACTTCTGCCGCCGCTGTCGCCACAACTGCCCTCGCTGCCGCCACCGCCACCACCCACGCTGCTGCTGCAGCTGCCGCCGCCGCCGCCAACGCCCTCGCTGCAGCCGCCGCCACCGCCACCATCCTTGCTGCCGCTGCCACCGCTGCCACCACCTTCGCTGTCGCCGCCACCACCACCTTCGCTGTCGCTGCCGCCACCGCCCTCGCGTCGCCGCCGCCGCCGCCGCCACCACTCGCTGCTGGCGCCACCACCGCCGGAGCTGTCACCGCCGCCACCGTTCCACCCTCGCTGCCGCCGCCAGCGCCCGCCCGCCTTCGGACAACCATCACGTGCCCCTGGATTCCTCGGACACCCTCGGAAGGCCCTCGGACGCCCTCGGATACCCTCGGACAGCCCTCGCGCACCCTCCTCTTGCCCCTCCACACCCCCCTTTCTCTTCCCACCCCCTTTTCCCTCTCTGGCCACCCCAGGTGAGTCGCACAGGTCCCCTACTTTTATGTAGTTCATTCCTAGGTACAAATACATGTATATAGCCTTGTTGCAAATAAATTCTCTTAAACTACTGCTCACTAATGCCCCTGAGATAAGCCCTCAAGTCCTCAACTGGTCTGACTGCCTCCATTCCCTCCAGCTCTTCCATTTCATCCTTCTCTCCAAGCCCTTCAGTAAAATTGAGTTCCCTTTTATACTTTGCCTGGAACTTGAGTATCTGTATGGCTTCCATGCTGCCTGGCTTAAGGCGGTTCCTCCTGGCTCTAGCTGTCTCCTTGCTTGCTGAGAAGACACGCTCACATGGGACTGAAGTGGCTTGAATGGGGAGTAAGTCCATGGCAAGCTTGAAGAGTGTTGGCCACTTTTTCTGGTGTTCCTGCCATTCCAACTACTGTCAGTACTCCCTAATAAAATGAACCATTCTACATACCTGCCAGAACTCAAGAATATTGGCATATTTGACTGGGGCTGCTAGATAGTCATCAACTTCACCTTCTAAGGTATTTGCCTGTGGTCTGTAGACAGGCATTGGGCCAATACCAAGGTTTGCCAAAGTGGCCTGCATGCCACCAAATGGTTCAGGGGGTGGAGGGGGTACAGTTGATCTAGTAGGGGCTCTAGATGGTGTGTACAATGGTCTGAGCTACTTAGAATTTTAGTTTTAGAGTAGCATGATAAAATTAAAAGCACTCACTGCATCAAGGAGGTGGCGCTTTACTGCTTCAGAAACATTTGATTGGTAGTGTTGCTTGAACCATTCAAGCTTTGTCAAAGGGTTAAGAACTGTTCACATGAGATGAGAAATTATGCAGAATATTAAGACAGCCACTCACCCATTGAAAGCTGATATACTGGAAGGTCAAGGGCCTGCATAGAATATGGAACTATCTTCTCTGAAGCTTTTCCAATAATAAGACCAATGTCCTGTCTCTCAGTCTCCAAGGTATTTGCCAAGTCATTCAGGGTTTTTAAAAAGCCCTCAAATGCAGCAACTGTGCCACAAAGTGTTGGCGTCTTCTCATAAGAAAGTGATTGCTGATACCAGAAGGGGATCTAATAAATAAATTAATAGACAATCAGAGAGAGAAAATGTCTGCACACCTGAAGAATTCTCTGAAGTCCCCCAAGGACCCTCCAATCTTCCTCATTTAATGGGTCTGGCCCTCCCTCCTGAGTAAACCTATCAATTGCCTAACTAAAAGTTAGCATTAGAATTTATTAAATGGCTTAAAAAATACCTCTCTCAAAATAAATGCCCTCTTGATCATTAAATAGGCAGAGGACCACCTGGTCTCCACATCAAGAATTAATTGCAAAGGAGGCACATTTAACTCCTTTGCAATTGTAGAAAATATATCACGCCTTCATGATGAGTTGCGGATCTATTATAAATAAATTAGAAAAAAAAAAGAAAAAAAGAAAAAACTCGGAAAAAGAAACAAGAAAAAGAAAAAGAAAAAGAAAAAGAAAAAGAAAAAGAAAAAGAAAAAGAAAAAGAAAAAGAAAAAGAAAAAGAAAAAGAAAAAGAAAAAGAAAAAGAAAAAGAAAAAGAAAAAGAAAAAGAAAAAGAAAAAGAAAAAGAAAAAGAAAAGAAAAAGAAAAAGAAAAAGAAAAAGAAAAAGAAAAAGAAAAAGAAAAAAGAAAAGAAAAGAAAAGAAAAAGAAAAAGAAAAAAAGACAAAAAAACTCGAAAAAAAGAAGGGAAAAAGAAGAAAAAAAAGAAAAAAAAAAAGGAAAGGCTCACATAAACAATAATTTGCTGAAGCCTTTTAACTTGGTCAAAACCAAGTTCAACTGCTTCCTCAAGCATTGCCTTGCATGCAAGATTTACAATATGGGCAAAGCATCTAAAAAGTGTTAGCAAAAAAATATTAAATAGTTTGACACTTACCTGATGTGGCGCTGCTCTGCAGAAAACCCAGTATTAGGATATTGCTTCTTTAACTGAGTTTCTAGTGCCTCCATCATAGAGCTGTTGTTGGATGCATTATCTGTTGTTATCCAACCAATCTTTATTTAAAAAAAAATTAATTAGTCGAAATTTATATATAAAATGAAGTAGACATTACCTTTCTTTCAAGCCCCATCCTAGTAATGATAAAATGAAAGACCTCAGCTAACCTCTCTCCAGTGTGGGACCCAGGAAAATAGACAAATCCAATAAGGTCAGCTCTAAGGGTTAGCTTTTGCTGGCCATCTTGAGTCTGGATCTGCTCCAGCCAGTGAGCAGTAACAGCCATGTATGGCTTGAGGTCAGGGTCTGTCCACATGTCTGTGGTAAAAGAGACCCTCCCAAGGCAGCTTGTCTAAATAGAAGTTAGCCCTCAAGCACTAAGATATAATAATAAAATATTACCTGAATATGCTGAGACAAATTGTGGAGTGCCTCTGTACAGTTCTCCACAATGCGCTTCTGCATAGTGGTCCTGTGAGGGATGTCTGCATCACTCAGCTCAGGGCGGAGTAGGAGACACAGGTGGCGGAACTCTGGTCTCTCCACAATCATCATAGGCTAAAAAAAATAAAAAAAAAAATTAAAATTAAATAAAAAACCTGATCTGTGGCAACAATAAATTGCACAAGGCCATCTAAAAAGTTGTCTTGAGTGAAGGGAGTGCGGCGCCTAGCTTGATGCTCTACAGGAACTCCAGTAACTCTTGCAACAGCTTCTTCTCCCTCTTTACCTCTCAGCTCAATTTTGAGTCTTTGGCACTCTGTAACCCACTCATCTGCATGGTGATTGAGCAGATGGGACCGCAGAGGACCTGTTGCAGTAGTGGAGCGATATAAGTGTACTTTGATGGACGCATCCTCTTGATGAAGTATCCTACAAAAATAATTTTTAGAAATAAAAATAAAAATAAGAATAAAAAACTCACAAGCAAAACTTGCACTGTTTCTTCCCATCAAGAGCCTGAAAAAACCTCAAGGTGTCATCACCTGAGCCCAGCCTTGAACCAGCTTTTTGAGCCCTCCTTGGGCGGCGAGTTGGAGTTGGAGGGTCAGAGTTGCCTTCCTGAGGGCTATTGAAATTAGCACCACCCTCCTGAGAGCCATCTGACCCATTTCCAAGGTCAAAGTTCTCAGGTTGGGGTGAGCTAAGGCCTCCCTGTATTAAATTTGTTAAAAAATGATTATAAAATTAATAAAATAGATACTCACTTGATTGGCAGCCTGAGCAGGTGAAGAACCTGCAAAGGGGTCCTCTCCCTGCTGTGAGGGTCCAGGAGGGCCACCTGAAGCTGCAGAAGAGCCTAGATTAAAGTGCACATGTCTGGCACTGGAAACTGATGTCTGAGCAGCTGTGGATGAGACTAACACAATATGAGTGTATGGATACCATCAAAACAATGAGCACATACCATCAAGCTGAAAAGACATCTCCAAAGCACCACCAGGAAGCTCCCGCTGTTTGACCTGGCTCTTCTTGGTCTTTGGCCTTTTTGGAGTCCTCTTGGGTGTTGAAGGGGCCCTCTTCCTAGATCCAGCCATAGTAGACGTAGCCAAGAGTAGTACAAAAAAAAATAAAAGAAGCAAGCTGAAGTAGATCAGCTGAGATCAGGCAGAGATGAGGAGAGATGAGACTGTAGCAGACAGCAGGAGCCGAGACGAGAGCGTGGGAATGCGCGTCGTACATGCGGTGGCTGCGAAAATTCCTTGCCCTTGCATTGCGCAACTCGCGTTCATGCTCACAAGCACCACTGGCACGGGTTTACGACCCACCCTCTCTCTTGGCCACAAAGTAAGTGCTCTTTTTTTTTTGCCTGGCTCACTGACTCGCCCACACGCACCCTCGCAGGTAACAAGGCAGCGGCAGGACCTGCCCTGCGATAGCCACACCCCGAACCCCCAAGCCCCCAAGGCAGCCACAGCGATGGCACCAGCCCTGGGGTGCGACGACCGCGACCGCGACCACGACCACGACCACGACCACGACTACGACCACGACCACGACTACGACCACGACCACGACCGCAACCGCAACCACAACCACGACCACCACGACCACCACGACCACCACCGCGGCAACCGCGACCACCACGGCGACCACGACCACCACAGCGACCACCACGGCGACCGCGACCACGATCACGACCACGATTGCAACCACGACCACAGCCATGACCACGACCACGACCGCAACCGCAACCGCAACCACGACCACGACCACCACGACCACCACGACCACCACCGCGGCAACCGCGACCACCACGGCGACCACGACCACCACAGCGACCACCACAGCGACCGCGACCATGACCACGGCGACCACAACCACAACCACAACCACCACCGCAGCAACCGCGACCGCAACTGCGACCACAACCACCACCGCGACCACCACCACCACCGCGGCAACCGCGATGACCATCGCGACAACCGCGACGACAACCGCGACCACCACCACAACCGCAGCAACCGCGACCACAACCGCGACCACAACCACGACCGCGGTGACCGCGATTACCACCGCGGCGACCACAACCACCACCGCGACCACCACCACCACCACAGCAACCGCGATGACCATTGCGACAACCGCGACGACAACCACCACCACCACCACGACTGCGGCGACCACGACCACGACCGCGACGACAACCACGACCGCGGCAACCGCGATTACCACCGCGGCGACCACAACCACCACCACGGCAACCGCGACGACCATCGCGACGACCGCGACGACGACCGCGACCACCACCACCACCGTGGCAACCGCGACCACCACCGCGGCGACCACTACGACCACCACCGCGGCGACTGCGACCACCACCGCGACCACCACCGCCACCGTGGCGACGATGGCGATGCCTTCGACTCAGCCGCACCCGGGCAGTAGATAGAAAAAAAAAATGTATTCTCTATACTATGTAGTCTACAGCAATACAAATGTTTTATTTTATTTTTGTCAGAGTTTGCGCAAGGTCGTCTGAGGAGACGCCAAAAAAGAGGACTTACCCACTTTTCTTCTGAGAGCCCCAGCAGACACTGGAAACGCACGTTGAGCAAATATATTCCATTTTTGGCCAGCTCGTTCCTGGCTCAGCCAGGCAGAATCCATTCTCACCCGCTCACGCGTACTCACGAGCCGGGCAAGCCCTGCCTAATCTGGTCATTCCTAATCAAGCCTGGCTCAGCCCAGCTCAGCCAGCTCGCGAGCCGAGCTGAGCCAATTTTGGTCCTGAGCTGATGTGTCAGCTTGGCTTGGCTCAAAACAGCTCAGCTTGGCTGGCTCAGCCGATTTGAGCCGAGCCACGGCAACACTACCGGTACCGGTGGCGACACGGACCGTTTTAAGGTAATTTGTTGGGATATTAGTTTGATCACGTGCGAGGCACATATTGTCTGAAAGTTGACGGTCTTTGGGAGTCATTGCCTTGCTCTGCGTTGTGGGTTTGGTGTGGAAGAAGAACTGGCACTGCTACAGGAACAACAGCTGGTAGACAGCACAAAATGGGCGGAGGCCCGAAGTGCTTCTTGATCTGAGGGGTTTGCGTTTCCGAGGCGAAATCGCGACTGGTGGATGGGGTCTCCCGGAGCGAGTTGATGAAGGTCGGAAAACATGGGCCTCGATGACCTCATCCATTGGCAGTTACCGGGTGGGAAAAATAAAGGGTTTCCGAGAAACGAGCACGCACTTATTTAGGAATGATGTAATGATGAGTCATCGTTAATTTACTAAGACGACCTTATTATTTTCGGTATCCCTGACTAAATCGCTTGACGTACGCAAACACTTGCCGCCGTTGTAGACCTTGCTTTGAAGCTCCAGTCACACAGCATTCATCAATATTAAGACTCGCCGTCCCTTAGGCTATCCATCATGCAACACAAAATGACGCGTATTGCGAAGCGTCTGTATAGTACAGGCTCGGACGTTCGACGATCAAGAAGTAAGGAAGGCGGTGTGAAAATTTGATGAATGCGATGACACCTCGTAATCACTTCCCAGGACGGACTTGACGTTCCATTTGGAAACGAAACAGTACTGTACACTTAACTGATCCAACCCACGACTGTCTACTAAAGTCCGAGTGGAGAAGAGACGCGCAATACGTATTGCGTCAATGTCTTAAATCTTGCGTAACGTCCCTCATATCTGCACCTATATAAGCGACACTGTCACTTTTCCGGGCTCTCCCGGGTGTCCAACAAACCATTTCCTGTCATCATGTCGCTATCTACTTCCCCGAACGATTCGTCATTCCGTCCTCTCACTCTTGGAGAGAAGCTCTGGCTCGTCCCCGTTCTCCTTAGAATGCGTGAGTGGTCGTCTTGTTGAGTGGGCCAGCGCTCACCACACGGACAGCGATCGCCATTGCGATCGGTATCTTTCGTGGAAACAAGGGGAGGTCCTGGTCTCGATCCACCAACCTAGCCCTAACTCGTTACATCTTCAATCACGATTGGGAAATCCACACGTTGCGCTCTTTCATTGGCGTGTCTACGTCCCAGATGTACCAGAAATGGGCTCGCTCAGTGAAACAAGAGGTCTTGACGGACGAACTGCCAGAGGGGGCGAAGCTGCACTGGGTAGGACCGCGACGAGATGCGAGCCATAACAAGGTCTTCCTCTACTTCCACGGTGAGTCCTGCCCGCCCCGGACTGTGCGCATACATTGGCTGAATTGCGCCGAAAATCTGCGCTCCAGGGGGAGGCTACGTCTTGCCTGCCGGCCCCAGCTACTTCCCATTCTTACATAGTCTTCAGAAAGCCCTGTCTGCTGACGTTGGCGAGATCGGAGTCGCTGCCTTGGAATATTGTGCGTCTAATATCTAGTCTAATAGTGACGCATTCTGACCTCTCATTAGCGCTTGCTCCCGACTCCCCCGTCCCAACCCAGCTGAGGCAAGCCAACGCTGCCCTAACGTATCTCATCCAGAAAGGCATCTCTCCGTCGAATATCGTCATCGGCGGCGATTCGGCGGGTGGGAATCTCACGCTCCAGCTTGGGTCGCACCTTCTCCACCCGCTCGCATCTATTCCTGCACCACCTACTCTCTCACAGCCGCTCGCCGGTGCTCTGTTGATCTCGCCGTGGGTCGCTTACAGTATAGACGCGCCATCGTATGTCCGCAACGAGGGCAAAGACTTGCTCTTCTCTCGCTCGTACAAGTTCATGGCAGACCTGGTTCGGCCTGGTGTGACTCCTGAGCTGCAACACCACGTGGAACCCGCCACCGCACCAGCTAGCTGGTGGTCTGGGTTCGACGGGGTGTATCCTCGTATACTCATCACTGCTGGCGAACACGAAGGCCTATTTGACCAAATTATCGATGTGAGCAGGGTTATCGAGAAGCATGTGAAGGATACGACTACGGTGGTCGAGCCTGGAGGAATTCACGAAGACATGATAATCAAATTCGCGGTGGGGCAGGGTGGGAACGGTCAAGACTACGATGCGATTGTCGCATTCTTGACAAAGTCCTTCCGTGGCGGAAACTGAATACTGTGTTGTTCATCAAATTACTTCAATTACCTGTAATGACAGACGGTGCTCGAATTCGAATGGGAGCGCCAGCGTCATTATTTTGAACGTCGTATAGTAGTTTGGCCACCTGGACACCTATGTTTAGACCCGGAGTCGAACAAGGATCATACTGTACCCACGTTACCATTGCCAGCTGTACCACAGCGATACTGTAATGGGCAATTACAGTATCTTTTTGAAATTGTCTGATAGACGCCGTAGTGTCTGTCGCATTGGTGACAACGGACCCGAGGTGTGGCGCCCCGCGCAATAACCACCATCCGTGGTATCCCCACTCCTATCTCCGTCATGGTCTCTCCGGATGACTACAGACGTGGCGACACCGTCCCCCCGCTTACATTATGGCAGAAGATACAGATCGCCCCAGTCATCATGGTCTTGCGTGAGTAATACTACCCTCTGCCAGCCATGCTTTCATTCCCTGCTTTAGACATGATTGTGTATTTACGAAACTGCGCTTCGTCTTCTCAGCCCTCGCCGTCGCGCTCGGCGTATTCCGCGAAAACAAGGGTCGCTCATGGCTCCGCGCCGCGCGCACCGCTGCGGCCCGGTACATTCTCAGCGCACGCGCGTGGACCCCCTGGGAGCTCAAGTCTGCGCTCGGGCTGACGACGGCACAGACGTACGAGGCGTGGGCGCGCCGCACGAATGGCGCGGAGGTTCTCACGGATGAGCTTCCCGAGGGCGCAAAGCTGCATTGGGTTGGACCACGGAGGGTGGACCGGGTGATCTTGTATTTCCACGGTGCGCCTACCTAGTGTCTTTGCATTAGCCCTTTTGACAATGGCGACGTCTAGGTGGCGGGTACATGCTCCCAGCGCGAGAGGAGCACTTTGATATGCTCTTGACCCTACGGAGGGATTTCAAGGGCGCGGTGGGCTTCGCCCTGCTGAACTACGGTGCGCCTACAGACTGCCTACTTTTTCCTTTCCTATAACCGACCGAGCCCACTAGCTCTCGTACCCGAACACCCCTTCCCAAAACAAGTCCGCCAAGCCCTCGTCGCCGTCTATCACCTGCTGGACGCCGGCACGCCCCCATCCGATCTCATCCTCGCAGGCGACTCTGCAGGCGGCAACCTCGCTCTGCAGACCGTCGCGCAACTACTGCACCCACACCCGTCTCTACCCTCGCCTCCCGCGGGACCCTTATGCCTCGGCGGGCTACTGCTACTGTCGCCATGGATGGAGTTCCGCACCGACGCGCCGTCGTACACGCGCAACGCCGCACGGGACGTGCTCCCGCTATGCACGTACCGACTGTTCACTGACAACGTGCTACCGGGGGTGACGCCGGAGCTGCGTGCGCATTTGGAGCCGGCGTTTGCAGCGGCGAGCGGATGGTGGCGCGGGCTGGGGCGCGTGGCGGAGCGGGTGCTGGTGGTCGCTGGGGAGCACGAGGCGTTGCTCGACCCGATTGAGGAGACTGCGCGAGTGATCGCGGAGGAGGTGCAGGACACGATGGTGTTCGTTTTGCCTAGAGGCGTGCATGATGACTTGATCTCGGCGTTCGGGGCTGGGGAGGGCCGAGAGGGGGAGGATTACAGGCTGGTGGTGTCGTGGGTGGCAAAGACATTGGAATTGTAGGAGGGGCCTATCGGAGCGGTGATGAGTAGGCTCGTGACCAGCCTGTATATGATAATCGGTATATCGCAGGTTTACCTTTCATATACAGACGGTCACCGGTCTCGGTGATGAGCGTATACCATGATAAGACACACCTCGCCTCACGTGTTCTTTCTCTCTCACGCCGTCCCTTTGTCTCTTTGTTACCTCAACCGAACAATGCGCTCGATTTCTTACACTATGGTACTATGGTACTCGCACTCGCCCGCGCTTTGGAACCGCACTCGATACAGGCATGTTCTCCCAGCCATGGATAGTAGGCTCGAGAGCCCGCTCACTTTATCCTCTTTGGGCACAGAACGCTATGTGTTGGCCCCACAACCATTTGCGTATTCCCTTCTAAGCACATTGGTCTGTTCTCGGCTGGCATCATGGTCTCGTTGAAAGCTGCAAGTGGTTATCTCCTGATCCAGGTGATCAGACCGTCAAGCTACTCACCCCAATATCTCGACAACTTGTCAACGCCTCCAATGGGATACCCATCGAGAGCTCCGCTGAGAACAGCCAGGCATTCAAGCCAACGACTTCTGCCATCCTGGTCAATCTCACATGGTTCTGCAGTATGGCGCTCTGCTTTTCTTGCTCGGTCTTCGCGACAATGGTCCAACAATGGGCCTGACAGAATCTGGAAGTCATACAGGGACCCGCGCGGCCACATTTCCGAATGTTCATGCTTAATGGAAAATTTCAGTTGAAGTGTTTCATCCAGTTGCTGACCATCTCCCTGCACACGGTCATCCTACTCTACACTGTGGCACTCTGGAGTTTATTCTCGCCATCAACATGATGGTTAGATTCGTCGGCCTCAGCATTTGCGTGGTGCTCGGTCTCATATACGCAATTCTTACGTTTTCACCCCTCTTTTTCTTCGATTGCCCATACTGCATAGCACACCCTAGTCGGCATTTACGTGGCTGCTCAATCCATATTATCTAGTTTGTGATTTTTTGGACCATTCGATTTATGTATCTGGGACCTATTCATAAACCCTTGTCAACATTATGGCATCGGAAACACGAGCACGTGGGCGGTCTCGTGGATCCGTGTGGAGGGACATGCTCGAAGAGCGGGTCAACACGCCCAGACAGAGATTTGGACGGTCAATTGAGAACCGTCGAGCTCTACGCCAGTAAAGCTTCACGAGCGATGGTCGTTGAATGAGTCTTTATGGTGTAAGGCCACCCCTAGTCTTGGGCTCGAAATTACTCGTTTTCGGCATATAGGCGCCAGTTTTCCCTTTAGATTCGACTGTTTTTTTTTGTTTTTGTTTTTTTGGATCAATATTTATTCTGGGGTACGCAGCAGAACTCGACTGATTCCTACTGCTATTGTACTGTAACGATCTTAGAGTCTTGCTTAGAGTACGTCTTTCGTAAGTGTATTGTCGCAAAATCGGAAAGGGTAGTAATTATAGTCGAACTGTCTCGTGATCGATACCCATATAGACTATTACTGTAAGACCGTTGTCAAGCCCATCGTACTCGGTAAGGCCAGTAAGGTAGCATTATCCCGGCCGTACAGCCCTACTATATGTAGCATCGTTGACCGCAGCCCTTTACTTCCCACTACACCGGCACTGGTATGCTTGTTTCGGAGACGTTGCCCAAGGGAACGCCGATTCATTCCCTCACAGAACCTGAAGAGAAGCCTCGAGGTGTTTCGGGTCCATCAAACCCCATGCGGGCCCCATGAGGTAGGTCATCCGATGAGCATTAAACTGTCTTTGAATGACGCTGGCAGAGTGGTAGTATGCGCAAACAATTCTGGAAAACAGAAATTAACACCACTTCCTAACACTACTGGTAGCGGTGCTTCTCTATCAACACGTTCAAGGGTGATGCTGGTTGATCGCCCCCCAATCGAGCCTACTAGTGCCAGTGGCTGAAGGGCGGGGGCTTGAATCATTCATTTATTACTGGGAACGTAAAACTCGTGCCCTGCTCGTGCCGGCAGTGCGGCACCAGCGTTGTTACAAAGAAGCGGGACCTACGCAATGGGACAACACTCTGAGTAGGCCTTGGAGTACTGTAGGCTTCTTTTAGTTTTCAGGCAGGTTTCCAGAGACTGGGAAAAAGGCAAAAAGAACGATAATAACCAATACGGGAAACTCATTTACCCATTTACAGATTTACAGTACAGTAATGATGTGTCACATGTCACATGTCACTACTGAATGTTTCTCGATCAAGTAAGAACACAATGCCGGCCAATTTGGCCTGTTTGTTTATACAGTATTAAAGTCAACTGCTGCGGTGTGAGGGACAGTGTACAACCCATAATTCCCTGGTTCGTCTGAGTTGTGTCGTCGAGCGCTCATCTCACTGCGCCCCCCCTCTTGCCTCCCCTCCAGGCCGTTACATTCCTCGACACTTAGAATGACCTCGCCCGGCGTAAATCCGGATATTGAGGCTCATACTGGCGATCCTATGGAGGCTCAGCCTTCAATTGATGAAGTTCCCCTGCCTAGGAGTACTCCAAATACCCCACCTCTAACCAATGCAGACGCTCAGCGTCAGGTCACAGATACCAATGGACATCACAACAGGAATACCCCTGCACTACAATTTGGGGCGGATTATTCAGGGGTTCACTGGGGTATGCTGACTTTCCCGTATCACTTTCCCGTATCACAAGTTTTAATCTCATTTGTGTATCAGACCGGAAGCATGGAGACTCTTCTGATGGGCTTTGGTCGATGTACCTCACTGAGGCCGAGAAGCAGGACATGCAGATAACTGAGAATTGGAAGGAATATACAGACGGGGTCCTCGTATTTGTGAGTCTTGGCCTGGTCCCTCTTGTGCATACCCGTCGTCTAAACACATCTTGAAGACGGGTCTGTTCTCCGCTACCATCGCCGCATTCATCATCGAAAGCTACAAGCTGTTATCTCCCGATACTGGAGATATAACCAATACCCTCCTTGCCCAAATATCTGTGCAACTTGTCAACATATCTAATGGGATACCCCTCGCGAACGTTGTAGCGCAGAGCAGACAGCCATTCAAACCGACAGCGTCCGCCGTCAGGGTCAACGTGCTGTGGTTCACCAGTTTAATCCTCGTGTTAATTTGTGCGCTTTTGGCGACAACAATGCAACACTGGAGCCGATGGTATCGACAACTCGCGCAACACCGCGGTCCAGTTCATAGGCGCGGACTTATACGGGCATTTATGTTCGAGGGCATTCTCAAATTTGGAATGTCGCGAGCCTTCGCGACAATGCTCACACTCATGCACGTATCGGTCTTCCTCTTCTTCGCCGGTCTCGTCGAGTTTCTTTTCCCGATCTACACTCCCGTCGCGTACGCCACCCTCAGCTGCATCACGGTTTTCGCTCTGGCATATGCAAATTTGACGGTTTTACCAAACATCTACCCCAATTGCCCGTATTCCACACCCCTGTCTGGATTTACTTGGCGTATATCCCAGTTCTCCATGTTAGTATTCCTTTGGATCGCCCTCAAATCTGAGGGCCTATTTCGTAGACTTTTGTCAAATTTACGGAGTCTGGCCAACCAACACGCGCCAGAACCTTATTCGTCGACTCGGAGAACGTGGAGAGGGGGGCTCAAATCTCAGATTGGGATGCGCCGACAGTGGCTCTCGCAAAGCTTATGGAGGACTATTGAGCTCAGCGCCTATAGAACGGATCCAATAGTAGTCACGAGTGCTCTCGAATGGACATTCACAGTTCTCAACCAAGACCAGGAGATTGAAGATTTTGTCGCACGAGTACCAGGATTCTTCGACTCTCGTGTTGTCCCAGATGCGACATCGGCAGTTCTTCGTCTTATTGACGACCAACCAAATCCCATCTTCGCATCCCGTCTATACGATCTCCTCAACACTTGTATATCGGAGACGTCGATTCTCGACGACAGAAGGCGCAAGAATCGTCTGCGGATTTGCATGAGGTGCCTGTGGTATTTTGGAAGGGCATACAACCAATCCGGGTCTTATTGGACGTTACCGTCCTATTTCTCGCTCACCCTTGCCAGTCCAGAGGTCACTCGTCTTGTCCGGGCCGAAGAGGACTCCGCTATCCGTGTGTTAGGACGCTGTTTTGGGGCGTTGGTTGCAAACAAGCTTGCAGCCGACCGGGAGTCAATTAGCCAGGAGGAGCTGGCGTGCCTATCCGCTATCCTTGGTACAGAGAGCCGCGAGGTGGTGTCTTTGCTTGGACAGCCTGGCGCCATCAAACTCGCGAACATCGTATCCCTCACGTCGGTCGATGGCGATTCATTGGTCGGTGGCGCAATGCCGTCGGATGTCCTGGATATTTTCGAAGAGACGCTCCGCATCCTCTCTCAGACTCTTCTCACTGCGGACCAAACCGACCTGTCGCTACCTGAGAATCTGGTCGCACGGTTCCGTGAGATATATTCACAAGCTCCCAACTGGCTCAAAGACGAGCTCCAGCATATATCGGACAGGCTACAATCAAGTTCATCACATGCATGAGGGGGGGGGTTGGGGCGTTTCCAGGAGGATAATTCTCATGTGTTGTAACAGTCGCGCGCGAACCAGGTGCAGATTAGAGGGGCACTCGACGGCGCTATTGGCGATGGCTTGGATTAGACCGTAAGTAAGGATGGTTTCCTTTGTACCATTATATTCCATTGGTCGCTGCAACGCGGCGCCGTTCCTTGTAATTTGTTTATTTATTTTTTGAATCGATTTTATTCCGGGGCAGCACGGTAATACAAAGCCGGTCTTCAAACGCAGATAGCAAGAGAAATTTTACATAAAGTAATGTAAGCCGAGACTCACATGCGGGCATAGAAGATAAAATAACTGAAATCGCGAGATAACAATTAGGCGTCACCTCCCAGAGGAAACGAGTCAGGTTCAGAGAGAACTTAGGTAAAATGATGTCACCGAAGCACAAGGGACCCTTAAAATGGCACGGAGCACAAAAGGGGTAGCACTTACGGGGCTGTGCTGGGCACAGGGCAGCAGTTGAGGTCCGAGAGCTCCTTCATCTAGGTTGACGTGTTCCTTGTAATTTACCACACGTCTTTCTCAAGGTGCATATGACCCTTTCACCTCGTCTGCAAATCACGCTTTCATACTCGCCCCACTGGGCATACTGTACTTACGCACGGCTTGATTACTGTAAAGGATAAAGGATCTAATACCAATTGTAGTATTACGCCATGTTGGGAGCTAAAGATCCGTATAACCCTTGAACTAGCTAATCATTGTGCTTCAAGGGTGGGCTTAATTGCGTGTTCTCGATTCGGACAGAGCTTGGCGGAAGCGACTTGGGAAGCGTGAAGCTCATACATGGAATACGGGCCATGTATTTGTCCATGCACCTGGTTCGCGCGCAAAGCCATTTTCGGGCTGAAGACTGTCTGCTGGGATGTGCTTAGGGAGGTTAACCTCGTACCGCATACAGCGAAGCAATCAACCTCGTTTCGCTGGTCGTCTGCAGCTGCACCCGTTCATCGCTGCCCACGCCTCCAGTAGGCCGGGAGTGCCCCGGAAGGGTGATTTGAGGGATGCTGCTGCTGTCCGAAACGTCGTGGATGGAGTCCTGCACTGACACACCCGGGCCGTCGTACACTCGTCGCAGTCCACTGGACGTGCTGCCACCGTGCGCGTACCGGCTAACTTATTTACGGATTGCGTGCTGCAGGGAGTGGTACCGGCGTACGAGATCCGGCATTCGCAGCGACACGGATGGTTGCGCGGGCTGGGACACGGGGCATCACGGGTGATGGCCCAAGTGGTCGCGATGGTGGCCACGAGGAAGCACCAGGCGGCTCGGTCTGATCAAAGCGATTGGCTACATGAGTGATCGCGGGCGAGGTGCAGGACACGACGGTGATTGTCCTGCCTGGAGGCATACATGATGGCTTCGTTCTGAATCGGAGCCGAGAGGGCGGGGCGAAGGCTGAGGCTGGTCGCGGGATAGAACTGCGAATGTCCCTCAGAGCGGTGATGAACCTGATCGACGTTTGTCCGCCGGACCATTCACTTGAGATCGCTTTCACTTTTCACACCGTTAAGTTCAGGGACTTTAGCGTCACGCCACATGGCTGATCCGGTTTTGATCCGGTTTCCAGTGGTTGGTGATTTCCTAGGAGCAGCCAGCTTTAACCTCGAGAGTGAGTTTTCGCAGCCTTCACTTCCGGAGCAGAGCCTAGCTGATCGATCCCCCGAAGAGACGCTGTTCCAGCTCAAAGTGCTCTCCCACTTTCATGTATCGACGCCCGAACGCCAAATCGAATCCTTCGCAGTCCACGGCCAAGTCGCTCAGTCGACAAGCAAACAAGGTGCAGAAGGACGAGAATGTGGAGAAGACAGGGTCCAAGAGGGTATGCGCCTCCCACCTCATTCTCGTTACGATGAATGAAACAATCAGTGCCACAGGCGCCGCACTAGCAGCAAGGCAACAATGACAGCGTGCGGCCCAAAGCTTCCAATGCGATCCGCAAGAAGATTGAGGCGCTCAACCTCCTCCACTTCGCCAGCGAGGTCGAGACAGCTGTGACAATGCGGCAGGTGACAGACAACATAACGGGCGTCACCAAGGGCATGGACAAGACGATGGAGAAGACGAACCTTGAGCACGTGCATCTTCCCCTCCCTCCCCTTGGTGCTGGTGTCGCCGTGGGTGGCTTACAATATAGACGCACCGTGGTATAACCAAAACTTGTCCTAACATCTTCCACTCACACCATTCCCTCTTCTCCCGACGACAAGGAGATCTGTCCCTGCTTGATGACTCCCCCAACGACCCCTCCTAGCACAGTAACGTCTCCCGAGCGGACGATTCCCACCCTTGCGCCCGCAAAGACCTGCTCCTCTCTCGCTCATACGAGTCCATGGCGTGGTGAGGCCCGTGGTCCTGAGCTGAAACATCACGTGGAACCCGCTGCGCTGGCTGGCTGGTGGTCTGGGCTCTATGAGGTGTATCCTCGTATACCCATCACTGCGGGCAAGCACGAAGGCCTGTTTGACCAGATAGTTGATGTGAGAAGGGCCATCTGCCAGCATGTGAAGGACACGATGACGGTGGCCGTGCCTGGAGGAACTCACGAAGACATGATAATCAAGTCCGCGGTGGGACAGGGTGGGAACTGTCAAAACTACAACGCAATTGTCGCGTTCTCGACCAGATCCTTCCGTAGCGGAAACTGAATACTGTACATCAGATTGCTTCGATTACCTGTTACGATGGAAGATGCTCCAATTCCATGCGAGCACCGGCGTCATTGTTTTGAACGCCATGTAATTAGTTTGGCTGAACACCTACATTAATACCCGAATTCGAAGGAGGATCGTACCGTAACTAAGTTATCACTCCCAGTTGTACCGCGGCGATAATGGATAACTACAGTACTGTACTGTAGAGGACGCATCTTCTCTTTGAAATTATCTGATAGACCCTGTGGCGTCGCATTGACAACCAAGCTGCAGTCCGGTGCGCAACGGCCGCGGCCGCCATCCGTCCCCCCCCCGGGCCGGTGTCAATGTCCCTGCCGGTCTCCTTCACGCTTCTGTGGGTGACTGCAGTCACGGTACAGACGTAGCAACACCGTCCCTCCACATTATGGCAGAAGATACAGTCGCCCCAGTCATCATGCTTCTACGTGAGTACCACTCTATACCAGCTTTGCTTCCATTCCCTGCTTGGGACGTGTGTTCTTATTTTACAATTCTCTACGTTGCGCAACTCGCACTCGGCGTATTCCGTGAAAACAAGGGTTCCTTGTGGTTCCACGTGGCGCACACCGCTGCGGCACGATACATTTTCAGCACGCATGTGTGGACTCCCTGGGAACTCAAGTCTGAGCTCGGGCTGACGACGGCACAGACGTACGAGGCGTGGGCACGCCGCACGACCGGCGTGGAGGCTCTCACTGATGAGCTTCCCAGGGGTGCAAAGCTGCATTGGGTTGGACCACGGAGGGTGGACCGAGTGATCCTGTATTTCCACGGTGCACATACCCACACACCGCCAGGTGTCTTTGCATTTCCCTGTCTGACAATGGTGACGTCTGGGTGGGGGGTACATGCTCCAGCGCGAGAGGAGCACTTTGATATGCTCCTGACCTACGGAGGGATATCAAGGGCTGGTGGGCTTCGCCCTGCTGAACTACGGTGCGCCTGCAGACTCCCTGCTCTTTCTTTTCTGTAGCCAACTGAGCCCACCAGCTCTCGTACCTGAACATCCCTTCCCCAAACAAGTCCCCTAAGCTCTCACAGTCGTCTATCACTTGCTGACGCCAGCACGCCCCCATCCAATCTCATCCTCACAGGGGACTCAGCAGGAGGCAACCTAGCACTGCAGACCGTCGCGCAGTTGCTACACCCACACCCGTCTCTGCCTTCGCCTCCTGTGGGGCCCTTATGCCTCGGCTGGCTACTGCTACTGTCGCCGTGGATGGAGTTCCGCACCGACGCGCCATCGTACACGCGCAACGCCGCACGGGACGTGCTCCCGCTATGCATGTACCGACTGTTCACTGACTACGTGCTACCAGGGGTGACGAGCTGCGTGCGCATCCGGAGCCGGCGTTCGCTGCGGCGAGCGGATGGTGGCGCGGGCTGGGGCGGGTGACGGAGCCGGTGTTGGTGGTCGCTGGGGAGCATGAGGCGCTGCTCGATCGGATCGAGGAGACTGCGCGAGTGATCGCGGAGGAGGTGCAGGACACGACGGTGTTCATTTTGCCTAGAGGTGTACATGATGACTTGATCTCGGCGTTCGGGGTTGGGGAGGGCCGAGAGGGGGAAGCTTACAGGCTGGTCGTGTCGTGGGTGGCAAAGACATTAGAATTGTAGAAGGACGTGTCCGAGTTCATCGGAGTGGCGTTTGATCGAGTTCGGAGAAGCGGCATGCTAGCAACGGTTTGGCACGCAAAACACCGAGGCAGCCTAAGTAAACGCGAGGATCCAAAAGAAGCTCTAAATTGTAGAAGAGAACTGAGTGAAGCTCTGTATCTAGCAATGCAAAATGTCAATGAAAGTGTTGACCCAATGGGACGACGCGGACAAGAGACCTAGAGACCTAGATGAAGTAATGTCAGTGATACTAAGCAGAGGCTTTATTGGACGGACTATGCCCGATGGTACACAGGGCATAGTGCCTAGTCTTTGTACGAGAAGGGCACCCGGGCAGTCTATCCCACACGGTGCACCTGTCTGCCACCCGTCTCCGAAGATAAGGGTCAGTACTAGACCGGTGACCGTTCGCTCTATGAGGTGCCGGCTGCGCAAGGACGCCGAGGACCCTCCAGTCGCTTGAAACCCCTCAAAAATCCTCATTCGAACGACTGGTTACAAGTCTAGGTCAGTATAGTATGCCCAGAGGCAGGCAAAGAGGCTGAGGTCAGTGGCGGTTTCGAGCCTGTGAAAGCTCTCGTCAGGGGGCTACCGCTACCCCGGGCCCGACCGCTATCCTTCCGAGACCATTTAGGATGCCTACCAGTCTTGAGAAACAGGTCGCAAGGGGGGAGAGCATGAGCGGGGAGGGCCTCCCACTCAGCTATTATAGCCAGTTGTATTCCCGCAGCTGCTCCTGGCAGTACAGTCCTTCTTCGTGGGGCTAGCTGCACTTCTCGGCCCTCCATGTGGTCCCCGCGGCAAAACCAATCGCCGCGGGGCCCATCTGTCGCCCCTTGCAGTAATAATTGTCTCGCCTGCCAGCGGTTCGTCGGGTCGTGGATTTTTCTTCCCTCTACAGCTCTCATCACTAGGTTCTTTGACCCCAAAAATGGCATCGCCCAACGTACATCATGGTGTGGATCTTGAAGCCCAGCCTCCGATCGATGAGGGCCCTCCACCTAGAGATACTTCGGTTCCCCGGCCCCTAGCCAGCGCACTGGCACTAGCATTCCAGCCTCTGGTCTCTGATCCCAACGAACGTCACAACGGGGACGTGCCGGCTCCTACCGCGGATAATACAGTGGTTCAGCGTGGTATGTTGACTTTCACGTTTCTCAGCTTGTCATCTCATTGGTGTACCAGACGAGAATCACGGAGACCCCTCTGATGGGCTATGGTCGATGTACCTCACGGAAGCTGAGAAGCAGGACAAGGAAGTAACTGAGACTTGGAAGGGAGATACAGACGGAATTCTCGTATTTGTGAGTCCTGCTCCGCTCCTTGTGCATGTTCACTGCCACCGACTAAACCACATATCGAAGACTGGTCTATTCTCCGCCACCGTCGCTTCCTTCATTATCGAAAGTTACCATAACCTATCCCCCGATCCCGGCGATACGACCAATACTCTTCTTACTCAAATATCTGGACAACTTTTCAATATATCCAACGGAATACCTCTCACGATCGTTGTCGCGCAGAGTAGTCAGCCATTCAAGCCAACAGCTTCCGCCGTCAGGGTCAACGTGTTATGGTTTCTCAGCTTGATCCTCAGCTTGAGCTGCGCGCTATCCGCGACATTGATGCAACAATGGGCCCGACGGTATCAAGAACTCGCCCAGCGCCGCGGCGCAACTCACAGGCGCGGTCGAATGCGAGCATATATATTCGACGGGATTACTAGGTTCGAAATGGCACGAGCCGTCGCGACAATGCCCACGCTCCTGCACATATCAGTATTCCTCTTTTTCACCGGTCTCGTTGACTTTCTTTTCCCAGTCTACGCAACCGTCGCGTACGCTACCCTCGGTTGCATCATGGTGTTCGCTTTGGCATATTCGATTCTGACGGTTCTACCAAATATTTTCCTCGATTGCCCATATGCCACACCACTCTCTAGCTACACGTGGCGTATATCCCAGTTCTTCGTTATCGTATTTCTCCGGACCATCCTCGGAATTCGCAAATCCTTGTCGAAAATATGGTTTTGGGCCGACCAACGAGCACCTGAATACCAAAAGTGGAGGAAGACTCTCGAACAGCAGGTCAAGATGCGTCAGCAGTGGTTCTTGCAAGGCATACGAAAGAGTGTAGAGCTTAGCGCCTATAGAGCGGATTCAACGGTGGTCACGAGTGCCCTTGAATGGACACTTTCAGCACTCGACGAAGACAAGGAGATCGAAGATTTTGCCGCGCGAGTACCAGGATTCTTCGACTCTCGTGTTGTCCAAGATGCGACAATGGCGGTCCTTCCCCTTATGTCCCACCAACCGAATACCGACTCGGATCCTATTTTCGGATCCCGTCTATACGATCTCTTCAAGACGTGTATACCGGAGAAATCAATCCTCGACAAAAAGACGCGCTCGAACCGTCTACGGGTTTGCATGAAGTGCCTGTGGTCTTTTGCAAAAGCATACAATCAACTCGGGGCTTCTCAGGTGCTGCCGTCTTATTTCCGGGACACCCTCGCCGGTCCAGAGATCATTCGCCGTGTCCGGGCCGAAGAGGACACCGGTGCCCGTGTCTTAGGACGCTGTTTTGAGGCGTTAATCGTAAACAAGCTTGCGGCCAGCATCGACTCACGCACAGTACCAATCACTAATGCGGAGTTTGCGTGCCTATCGACTATCCTCGATCCCGAGGGCGGCTCGGTGGAATTTTTACTTAAACAGCCTGGTGCCGTCATAATTTCAAACATGATTTCATTCAAGTTTGGCGAGGTCAGCACTTTGGCCGCCGACACAATTCCACCAGATGTGCTGAATGTGGTCCAACAAACACTGAGCGCCCTCTCCAAGGTTCTTCCGGCCCAAGAGAGTGCTGAACTACAATTAGGTCCACAAAATGCTATCACCAACGCTTCTAACGTGGGTTTTGAAAGCGCCCTCCTATCCCGCCTCCATGACCTCCTCAAAACGTGCACAGCAGAGGACTCGCCTCTCACAGAAGAGGTTCTCACGTGCTATCTACGGATGTGTCTGAAGGGCCTTTGGTATGTTGTACAAGCGCTCAATAAACACGGGAACTCGGCGCCTTTACTGTCCTACATCTGCATCATTTTTTCCTCCGACCCAGAGATGGCCAAACACATTCGTGAGCAAGATGACCACTCCGTCCGTATGATAGGGCATTGTGTCGGCGCATTGGTCGTAAACGAGCTCGCAACCGACATCCACTCACGCACAGTTCCGGTCAGCGACACCGAGCTGACATGCCTATCATCTATCCTAGATATCGAGAGCCATGATGTGGCATATTTGCTCCGCCATCCAGGTGCCGTCCAATTCACAAACATGATTATCTTCATGATGGGCCATCTCTACAATTCCTCATGGACTCCCAGCACGGGTTCTCTGGATGTCCTCCAACAGACGTTCAGCATCCTCTCTCGGACACTTCCAGCACCCTATATCTCACAGATCTGGCCAGATCTCACAGATACTCCGGTGGGTCATTCTGACGGTGAGTGTAAACCCGTACTCTGGTCTGTCTCTATGATCTAAAGATGCACACCAGGAACCTCGTCTGATCCTCATGAAAGGCGGAGGAGAGTATTCGGCATGTATCTGAAGAGCCTGTGGCATTTCGTAAGAGCGTATATTGTCCTCGGAAACTCGACACCTTTGCCATCCTACTTCTACATCGCTTTTACCCACCCAGTAATCAATCGTCGCATACTCGTCGGAGATGACACCTCTGTCGACGTATTAAGACGTTGTGTCGGGGCTTTGGTCGTAAGCAAGCTTGCGACCGACATCAACGCACGAACCCTTCCTGTCAACGATGAGGAAATGGCGTGTCTATCCTCTATCCTCGGTACCGATAGGCGGGACGCGACACATTTACTTTTCCATCCAGGCGCCATCCAATTTATGAATATGGTTTTCCTCGCGAAGAAGGACAACTTCGCCTTCCCCTTCAGGGGCACAATCTCTGGTATGACGGACGTGGTCCAACAGACCTTCAGCATTCTCTCTCGAGCTCTTCCAACTCAATTAAATGAAGAGATGCGACTAGATCTTCCGATAGATACCTCGATATACTTTTTTACAGGTCGGTGCGAACTCATACCCTATACCGCCTCCATAGTCTAAAGACGCACATCAGAGACCTCTATTCCCTATGCCTATGCAATGCAAAGGAGAGCGCTGTGCGTGTCTCTGGAGGGTCTGTGGCATCTCACAAGAGCTTATATCGAACGCGGGAACTCAACTCCATTGCCTTCCTACATCTACATCGCTTTCACACACTCAGAAATCACTCGTCACATACGCAAGAAAGGTGACGTCGCCGCCCGTGTGATAAGACGTTGTGTTGGTGCCTTGATCGTAAACAAGCTTGTGACCGACATTAGCGCATGCGCCCTCCCTGTCAACGATGACAACCTGGTGGGCCTATCGTCTATCCTTGATTCTGAGCTCCACGACGTGAGGCTTTGCCTTACCCAACCCGGCGTCCTCGGACTGGTCAACTTAGCTCCCTTCGTATTAGGCGGCCCTGTCGGCTATTTGAAAGGCGACGATGTGCCGCTTAACTCGGATGATATACTCCAGGAGACACTTGGGATCATCTCTCACGCGCTTCCGGTTCGAGTGAATGCTCAACTACGGCAAGATCAAATGGTTGCTCTATCCAACCTTTCTGACGACGAGTTCGAGCGCACCATTGTATCCCGCCTCCACGGCTTCCTCAAGACATGCATACCAGGCGCCTCCGAGTCGCATCCCACGGGAGCAATACGCACGAGTTTCCTACGGATGTGTCTGAAGACTCTCTGGCACTCTGGGAAAGCGTACCATCAAGGTTCTGATTCGTTGCCGTCCTATTTCCCCCTCATGCTTGCCAGCCCAGAGATCACCCACCACTTACAGACCGAACAGGATCCTGTCTCCCGTCTGACGGGGTGCTGCTTTGGGGCCCTGATCGCAAGTAAGCTAGTAGATGCTTTCACCTCACCCGTATTGCTTGGTGGTCGCGTCGAAAACGCGGAACTGGCATGCGTATCGGCCATCCTTGGTACAGGGCACGGTGAAGGGTCACTTTCGCCTCGCCAGCTCCGCGTCATCAATTTCCAGAAGGTCGTCTCCCTCATGTCAAACGAGATCGACAACTTGTTCACCGCGGAAGGGACACCGGCAGGTATACTAGCCATAGCTCAAGAAACGCTCCACGGCCTCGCAAACCGTCTTCGCTATCGTGGGTTCGGACTCAAACATGCTCCCACGGACCATCAGGCATTGTTGCCAGATATATATCGGGAAGTCCAGAAGGCGGTGCGCCCCAACTCGGGTCGTCACAAGGGTCGAATGTTGAAGACATTAGAACGACTTCGGCAGCTGTCGGAGAAACTACTACTCACAATGGGTTTACCACAAGATATGGAGATGCAGGACCTCGATCGTTGAACCGGAATTTGTTAGAGGTTGGAATAATTTGGAAATTCTGCGAGAATATAGAGTGATCAGGAGGCGCTTTGATCAGCCTCAGAAATCGGCGTAGAGTAGAAGTCTCTGTTTTATACAATTATCCACAAACCACCGACATGAGTCGCTTAGTCGTATCCTGCTTCGCGCATCATGATCTTAGTCGAGTGTTTGTGCTGTACAATTAGTTTTGCTTCACCTATGGATCAATTCTGGCACCCGCACTAGCATACGTGCTCACCATACATGAGAAAGAATCCTTCATACAACTGGTCGAGCTTGTCAAGCTTCTACAATCCCGTCGTCTGGGTAGGCGCTTGAATGTGTGGGAGGTCGGTTAGTATCGTCACTCAGTCCAAACCGGCGTCACTTCTGAGTCCCTACATACGTAACTGACTGTTGATTGTGCTGAACGAGGGTCACGACTTTGTAGGAGATAGTCTCGATTTAGTGCTGAAGGGATTGGGCCAGTTGGGGTCGCGTTTTTTTTTTTTGCTTTAAATGGTCAGCGCTATGCTGTATGAACACTTGATCGCACAGTGGGCCAGCCGATCGCTGCGCTTCTACGGGTAAGCCCGATTACTCACTCTCAACTCAGACCGAGCTTAGCGTCAGTTGTGGAGCCCACATAGTGAATAAGACGGGGACCGTATGCGTGCACAATGTAGCTGATTTTTTTTTTTTTTTTTTTTTGGATCAATATTTATTCTGGGATGCGTAATACGAGTTACAGACCAGTCACAGCAGAACAAAGCCGTATTTATGAAACACATTCAAGCCAAGGAGGCGCCCCCGAGAGTCGTAAGTACAGAACCGAAACGTCAGAGAATGGTTAGAGAAGGGGCAACCACTGGGGTCGCCGGGCATACAGTCACAAGCCGGAGCCGAGAAGGGATATATATGCGGTGCGAGGACCGCTCGGTCAGACAGTCCGAAGACGAATGAGGAAACCAAACCTCAGTGTGCACCTACCTAGTCGGGTTCAGGGGGCACGGGTATAGGGGGACCGGATTCCGGCTTGGAGAGCGCGCGAGTCTGGTCAAAGAAGGCTAGGAGTTTCCCCACGCCCCGCTTCTCGGATAAGAGTGCGGTGAATGGGTAGAGAGGGGGCGTGGGAGGGATCGCGAACCGGAGTATGCCGGTGTCTATGCGGTCCTGGAGATAGCGCGGGCAATGGTGGATGATGTGCTCCGCAGTTCGTAGGGCCTCGCCGCAAGGGCAAGACTCATTTTCGGGGGGGTCATTAGGTCGGAAGCGGCGGACATAGGAGCTGGTAAAGGCGTGGTCAGTCGCCACTTGCATGAGGGTGGAGGTGCTGCGCCGTGTGTGCTTAGCGCGTCGACGCCCTGAGGGTTCTTTTTCGGCTGCTGTGGCCTGCAGCCAGAGGGGGTGATGGTTGGTGGGATGGGGACGGATGATGTCGGAATGAGTGTGAGCAAAGGAGAGTGGTTCCCCAACCACGTTCAGTCGGAACTGCGGTATAAGCCGCGCTTCTTGCCAGGAGGCGTTCCAGCCATGGAAGGCGAGCTCACGTGCTCGAGCCTTTTGGAATGCTGCAGAATTGACGCGGTTCAACCCATCAGGGGGATCGCGTTTGCAGGCCTCGGTCGCCAGGTCCCGTGCCCTCATCTGCCCAACTAAGTCAGCGTCCACCGGGGTCCAGGCCAGGTAGAGTTTGAAGCGCCGATGACGAAGCGCTAGGGTGGTCATAGACTGGTGAAACATCAGCGCTGCAGCCTGCACCGTACGAGAACGCGGGTTTTTAACCCCATGAATCGCCGAGTCAGAGTTAGTAAAGATGTAAAGAGAGTCCGGAGGGGGCACCTCCTCGGTATAGTACATGGCCAGGGCCTCCACAGTCTTCGCCAATGCAAAGCAATCGACGTCGAACTGCAGAACCCCATAGCCCAACACCCAGCTCAATTCCGTTAGAGCCGCCCCCCCATCGTAAAAGGTGGCTGCCGCCGCGCCCACCTTGAGCTCGTCCTCGCGATCCTGTGCGGACACGCGGGCCTGAGCGTGGATGATCAACGTACTAAACCCTTCAGCAGTCCGTGTAAGGGACCGCGTCCAGTCTTTCCGCGAGATAGGGTTTCCAGCCCCAATATGAACCAGCTGCGACGCCCAGTTAGGTACCTCCCAGGGTGCAGTGGCAGTGACATCGACACGCGGGCCGTCTGAGGGCACACGCGCGGCGAGGAGTTCGAGGGCCGTCGGGGGACGGCGGCGTCGCCCAGGCGCGACGCGGGAACCTGGGACCACCTGTGGGAAGTCCCCCTGGCTCGGTACATACCACTCCGGCCCTAATCGGCACAGGAGTTGGGACGCCCGAGGTAGCCTGTAAAGCCGGAGCGCAGACGTATGGGTTAGTTGTTCCACCCATTGACGCATGGGCATCATACGGGTGAACACGAGGAGAGAAGCACGCGGCGCCGTGTGAAATGAGCCGGTGACAACTTTTACCATTTCATTCTGCACGACTTGCAGCTTTTTGATGAGCTTCGCTACTCCTTTGGACTTAAACCAGAGCTGGCAGCCATAGGAGAGCACGGGGAGGCAAACGGCGTTGAGAACCAAACGCCAGTTAGCCATGGAAAGTCCCCGTATGGTGTTCCCTAGGATCATCAATGCCCGAATAGAGGCGCGTGCCCGATTGCACATGATGTCCACATGGGGTTCCCAGTTGAGACGCCGGTGGAAGAAGAACCCGAGGTATCTCAGGGTCTCCGCCGGGCGAACGACGTACTCCGACCCGTCCGCAGGTAAGGACAGGCCGGTCGGGGGGGGGATGGGGTTCCGCTCCCACGGACGTTGGAAGAACATGAGCTCCGTCTTGTCCGGCTCAATGGCCAGACCAGACAAGCGGAGCAAGTCTTCGCACACCGAGTACCTGGCGCGCAGAAGGGTGGTGACCCCCTCCCACGTCTCGGCGCAGGCGAACAGGATGCCGTCATCCACGTACATCCCCAAGGACGAGTTGTTCCAATTCCTCATCCGATGTAGCAGGGGAGACGTGTAGGCGATGGAAAGAACCGGCGACAGGGGCGAGCCCTGTGGCACACCCACCGGTTGTCCCTGGCTGTCAGCTAACATCCCGTTGAATCGGAGTTTGACTCGACGATCCTCCAAGAAGCTGCTTAGCCAACCCGTGAGTTCAGGGGCGAATCCCATACGTTCCACCAGTGCGCAAAGGCGACCATGATGGACGTGGTCAAAGAAGCCCTGAACGTCGAACAGGAGTATCCCGCACTTCAGACCGGCGCCGTGGGCAGCCTGGATGTCGTGAAGCAGGGTGAGCCCAGCGTCGAGGCAGGAAGAGTACATTCGCCCGCCAAACTGGTTGGTCGGGATGAGCTCCTCCGCGACGAGCGCGTGCTGGATGCGTTTGGCCACCACCTTCTCCAGGAGTTTAGACATACACTCCAAGAGGGAGATGGGGCGGTGTGCTTTAGCAAGCGTGTAGTCTGGTCTGCCCGGTTTAGGTATGACCACGACCACCGCGCTCTTCCAGCGGGCCGGATGGTATCTGAGTTGGAGGCAAGACTCAAAGAGCCAGGTCAGTGTGACACCGATCCCTTTCCATCCTTCCGCCTCTGGGTCGCCCCACGCGCATTTAAGCAGGAACCACCCGATGCCAGATTCCCCAGGAGCAGATGAGTTTGACGCCGCATGAAGCAAGCTGTCGCACTCGCCCTCAGTGAGGGGATCATGCTCCCGAGTAGGCCGGGCCGGGGGATCCGAGGGGAGGTGGGAGGGAACGTCTGCGCGTGGAGCCGCAAAGAACCGCTTACCCAGTATTTCCGCCATTTTGCCATGTTCGAATTGAAGGTCGCCGTCAGCGTCCTTCAGTGCTGGAATACGAGTGGTGCTCCTGCCATGCCTCCAGGACGCAACTTCCCACACGTTGGACGACGTAACGACCCCATCAGCCCAGGTACGCTTAGCCATCCGCACTGCCCTGGTCAGGCGGCGGGAGGCAGCTTCCCTACGGGCCCCATAGGAGTCAGCAACGTCGGCCGCTGCTTGGGCGCACTCGGCATTCCACCAAGGTGCCGCCCTAGCAGCGTTTCGTCCCTTTCGTTTCATCGTGGACCCGCAAGCCTCATTGAAGGCGTCGTAGATGCGGTCCAGCACCGTGTCGATTTCCGCTGGGGAGCGGAGGGGGCCATGTAGGACAGGGGAGTGCAGCTCCATGAGGCGCCGCCATTCCGCCCATCCATCATCGTCCAGATCGGTCGAGAAGCCATTGGTGGCGTCCTCCCGGGGGCCGCGGAACCGGACGTGCGTGCACGCAAGCGTGCAGACAAGCGCATGGTCCGAACCGACAGAGCCTTCCCAGTCAACCATGGCTCCTTGGAAGGTGCCTTGTGCAACCGCAGCAAAGTTGCGCCAGCAGAGGTCCAGCATGCTGTCCCTCTGATTCTGGGCTACCGTGCCGCGGCGTGTAGGCACCCCGGGGATGTTAAGGAGCTCCAGCGTCTGAGCAGAGGCCCAGGACGCCAGAGAAGCCGCTTGTGGCGAGGGTTGCCAGCCCACGGGGGACCACAGGCGACTGTGTAAGTTGAAATCGCCGACAAGCAGGGTGGGTACGCCATCCCACAAGAAGTCAAGGCGCATCAGCGTCGCTAGCGCTGAGCGATCCTCGACATCGTTGTAGAAGGTGACGACGCGCCACTTTTCTGGGCCTGCCTTAACATCGACGACAAGGACGCACGGATGTTGGGCGAGATCAAGTCGTGAGACGATCTCTAGCCCGTTCACCGCCGTGCGTTTTTTGGGGTCGTGTTTCCGCAATGTAGCTGATTCGCGCGCGGGGTCCCACAAACTTCTGAAGGGATGTACCGAAGCCATTAACTTTTGCGAACCGTCTCAAAGCAGCAGCTTTTTCCAGCACGAGCAATTGCTCGCGCCTCCCCTGGGACAGGTGTGTCTGGGCGGGTTGCCGCCGGGAGTGGCGCCGCCGCTGCGTGCGTGCGCACTTAGAGTCGGCGTTCGCAGCGATGCGGGTGGTCGCGCCTCGGGCCGGGACGCGTTGCGTCACTGGTGCTACAGTACAGTAGCCTCGACCTAGGATACACTAGGCGTTGCTCGATCTGATCGAAAGGATTGACCGCGCAGGCGAGGTGCAGGACACGACGGTGATTGTCTTGCCTGGAGGCATACATGATGGCTTCGTTCTTAAATCAAAGCCGAGAGGGTGGGGAAAAGGCTGAGGCTGATCGCGGGGGGGAAGACATACAGTACATATTAGAACTGCCAATGTCTCTCAGAGCGGTGACGGTGACGGTGGACCTGATCGGCGTTTGTCCGCCGGACCATTCACTTGAGATCGCTTCAAGGATCGCTTTCACTTTTCACACCGCCACTGTAATTTCGCAAAACATTCGTACACCAACAAGTACATCTCGGCATTTCAACAGATGGAAGTTCCCGAAATCCCGCCTACTCAACCTATTTTGGGAAAGCGCTCTATCGATTTGAAAACCGCTGTAATAACTCTCGCTTGCCAGCCGTTCGTCAGGTCGTTGATTTTTCTTCCCTGTACAGCCCTCATCACTACGGTCTTTGACACTGAGAAATGGCATCACCCAACGTATATCATGATGTGGATCTTGAAGCCCCGCCCCCGATTGACCCTCCACCCAGAGCTACTTCAAACCCTCAACCCCCAAGCAGCGCAGAAGTACCCCAGCCTCCAGCCAGCGGGATCCGTCAGCCTCAGATCACAAATCCCAACGAACGTCACAATGGGGATGCAGCTCCCATCACTAATATTTCAGCGGTTCAGCGTGGTATGTTGACCTCCTCATTTCACAACTTGTAATCTCATTCATGTACTAGACGAGAATCACGGAGACCCTTCTGATGGGCTATGGTCGATGTACCTCACAGAAGCCGAGAAGCAGGACAAGGAAGTAACCGAGACTTGGAAGGGAGATACAGACGGAATTCTCGTATTTGTGAGTTCCGCTCCGCTCCTTGTGTATGTTCACTGCCACCGACTAAACCACATATCGAAGACTGGTCTATTCTCCGCCACCGTCGCTTCCTTCATTATCGAGAGCTACCATAACCTATCCCCCAATTCCGGCGATACGACCAATACTCTTCTTACTCAAATATCTGGACAACTTTTCAATATATCCAACGGGATACCTCTCACGATCGTTGTCGCACAGAGTAGTCAGCCATTCAAGCCAACAGCTTCCGCCGTCAGGGTCAACGTGTTATGGTTTCTCAGCTTGGTCCTCAGCTTGAGCTGCGCGCTATCCGCGACATTGATGCAACAATGGGCCCGACGGTATCAGGAACTCGCTCAGCGCCGCGGCGCAACTCACAGGCGCGGTCGTATGCGAGCATATATATTCGACGGGATTACTAGATTCGAAATGGGACGAGCCGTCGCGACAATGCCCACGCTCCTGCACATATCAGTATTCCTGTTCTTCATCGGTCTCGTCGACTTTCTTTTCCCAATCTACGCAACCGTCGCGTATGCTACCCTCGGTTGCATCGTGGTTTTCGCTCTGGCATACGCGATTTTGACGATTTTACCAAACATCTTCCTCAATTGCCCATATGCTACACCCTTGTCTAGCCTTACGTGGCGTATATCCCAGTTCTTCGTTATCGTATTTCTCAAAACCAACATCGGAATTCGCAAATCCTTGTCGAAAATATGGTTTTTGGCCGACCAACGAGCACCTGAATATCAAAAGTGGAGGAAGACTCTCGAACAGCAGGTCAAGATGCGTCAGCAGTGGTTCTCGCAAGGCATACGAAAGAGTGTAGAGCTTAGCGCCTATAGAGCGGATTCAACGGTGGTCACGAGTGCCCTTGAATGGACACTTTCGGCACTCGACGAAGACAAGGAGATCGAAGATTTTGCCGCGCGAGTACCAGGATTCTTCGACTCTCGTGTTGTCCAAGATGCGACAATGGCGGTCCTTCCCCTTATGTCCCACCAACCGAATACCGACTCGGATCCTGTTTTCGGATCCCGTCTGTACGATCTCTTCAAGACGTGTATACCGGAGAAGTCAATCCTCGACAAAAAGACGCGCAAGAACCGTCTACGGGTTTGCATGAAGTGCCTGTGGTCTTTTGCAAAAGCATACGATCAACTCGGGGCTTCTCAGGTGCTGCCGTCTTATTTCCGGGACACCCTCGCCGGTCCAGAGATCATTCGCCGTGTTCGGGCCGAAGAGGACACCGGTGCCCGTGTCTTAGGACGCTGTTTTGAGGCGTTGATCGTAAAAAAACTTGCAGCTGGCATCGACTCACGCACAGCACCAGCCACCCATGCGGAGTTTGCGTGCCTATCGACTATCCTCGATACCAAGCACCATGAGATGGAACTTTTACTTAGACAGCCTGGTGCCGTCGCAATTGCAAACATGATTTCATTCAAGTTTGGCGAGGTCAGCACATTGGTCCCCGACACAATTCCATCGGATGTGCTGGACGTGATCCAACAAACACTGGGCGCCCTCTCCCGACCGGCTGATGACTGGGTTGAACTACAATCAGTTCGGGAATATTCTTTGACCGACGTTTCTACTGACAGAGAGTTTGAACACGTCCTCCTAATTCACCTCCGAGACCTTCTTAAAACGTGCACAGGAGTGGACTCGCCGCTTCTTACAGAAGAGGTTCGCACGTACTATCTACGTATGTGTTTGAAGGGCCTTTGGCATCTTACACAAGCCCTCAATAAACTCGGGAACTCGGCGCCTTTGTTGTCCAACATCTCCATTATCATTTCCAACCCAGAGATGGCCGGTCGAATTCGTGAGCACGGTGACAGCCCTGTCCGTATGATAGGACGTTGTGCCGGCGCATTGATCGCAAACGAGCTCGCAACCGATATCCACTCACACATAACTCCGATCAGCGACGACGAGTTGACGTGCCTATCGTCTATCCTAGGTCTGGAGAGCCATGCTGTGGAACATTTGCTTAGCCACCCAGGGGTCTTCCAAATTGTAAATATAGTTATCCTCGCGACGGAAGATATCTTCATCCTCCCCTTCAGTGGCGCAACCTCGGGTGTGCTAGATGCGGTCCAAGTCGTCCGACAGACGTTCAACATCCTCTCTCAAGCTTTTCTACCACGCATTGACGAAGAGATGCGGCTAGATCTCACAGATATCTTGGTGGACCTTCCGGAAGGTCAGTACGCACTCGCGTCTTGATCTTATCTCCATAGTCTGAAGATGCACTTCAGGGATCCCACCTCTTTCTTATGAAATGTGCAGAATAGTGCTATTCACGTGTCTGAAAAACCTGTGGCATTTCACAAGAGCGTACGTCGAACGTGGAAACTCGGGTCCATTGCCACCGTACCTCTATATCGCCTTCACCCACCCAGAGTTCACTCGTCGCATACGCAAGGAAGGTGACTTCTCCCACAAGGTGATAAGTCGTTGTGTTGGGGCCTTGGTCGTAAACAAGCTCGCAACCGATATCCACTCACGCACAACTCCGGTCAGCGACGACGAGTTGACGTGTCTATCGTCTATCCTAGGTCTAGAGAGCCGTGATGTGGCACATTTGCTTAGCCACCCAGGGGTCGTCCAAATCGTAAATATAGTTATCCTCGCGACGGAAGATATCCTCGTCCTCCCCTTCAGTGGCGCAACCTCGGGTGTGCTAGATGCGGTCCAAGTCGTCCGACAGACGTTCAACATCCTCTCTCAAGCTTTTCTACCACGCATTGACGAAGAGATGCGGCTAGATCTCACAGATATCTTGGTGGACCTTCCGGAAGGTCAGTACGCACTCGCGTCTTGATCTTATCTCCATAGTCTGAAGATGCACTTCAGGGATCCCACCTCTTTCTTATGAAATGTGCAGAATAGTGCTATTCACGTGTCTGAAAAACCTGTGGCATTTCACAAGAGCGTACGTCGAACGTGGAAACTCGGGTCCATTGCCACCGTACCTCTATATCGCCTTCACCCACCCAGAGTTCACTCGTCGCATACGCAAGGAAGGTGACTTCTCCCACAAGGTGATAAGTCGTTGTGTTGGGGCCTTGGTCGTAAACAAGCTCGTGTCAAACATCGGTGCACGCACCCTCCTCAAGAACAATGAAGCACTGGCATGCCTATCGTCTATCCTTGGTTCTAAGGTCGATGACGTGAAGCTTTACCTTACTCAGCCCGGTGCCCTCGAACTTTTCAACATGGCCCCCTTCGTATTAGGCTCTTTCGGCTACTTGAAAGTCGATGATGTGCCACTCGACTCAAGTAACATACTCCAACAGACGCTTGACATCCTCTCTCAAGCGCTTACGGACCGTGGGAACGCCGAACTGCAGCCAGATCAAGCGGTCGCACTATCCAACGTTTCTAACGACACATTTGAACGCATCATTGTATCCCGTCTCCACGGGCTCCTTGAATTATGCATACCAGGCACTTCGCCTCTCGCGGAAGAAGTGCGCACGAGCTGTCTGCGGATGTCTCTGAAGACCCTCTGGCACTCTGGCAAGGCGTATCATCGAAGTTCTCGTCCGTTGCCATCTTACTTCCCCCTCATGCTGGCCAGCCCAGAGATCACCCACCACTTCCAGACCGAACAGGATCCTACTGCCCGTATGACAGGATGCTGCTTCAGGGCATTGATCGTATGTAAGCTAGTGGACGACTTCAAGTCACCCATTTTACTTGGTAGTCATGCCGAAAACGCGGAACTGGCATGCATGTCAGCTATCCTCGGCACAGGGCACCGAAAAGATTTACTTTCGCCTCGCCAGCTCCGCATCATCAATTTCCAGAAGGTCGTTTCCTTCATGTCGGGCGAGATCCATATCTTGTTCACCACAGAGGGCACACCGACAGGAATGCTAGACATAGCTCAAGACACGCTCTACATGCTCGTAAGCCGTCTTCGTGATAGGTTCAAACTCGAGGATGTGCGCCATGTGCCTATGGACCAACGGAGATTACTGCTGAACATATACAAGGAAGTCGAGAACGCAGTGCGCCCTGACTCGAATCGGCTCAAGGACCAAACGGTGGAGACATTAGACCGACTGCGGCAGACATTGGAGAAACTACTACGCGCGATGGATTTGTCACAAGATACAGCGATGCAGGACCTCGATCGTTGAGCCGGAATTTGTCAGAGGATGAGATAATTTGGTAACACCGCGAGAATATGGATTGACCAGGAGGCGCTTTTTATCAGTCTTGGAAGTTGGCGTGGAGTAGAAGTCTCTGTTTTATACAATTATCCACAAACCGCCAACATGAGTAGCTTTATCGTATCCTACTTCGCGCGGTCGAGTATTTGTACTGTACAACTAGTTTTGCTTCATCTATGGATCAATTCTGGCATCCGCAGTGGCATATGTGCTCACCGTACATGAAATAATTCTTCCTAGAACTGATCAAAGTTCTACAATCCCGTTGTCTGGGTAGGGACTTGAATGTGTGGGGGACTTGGTTACTGTCGTCACTCAGTCCAAACCTTATGCCATGGTCACTCCTGAGAGTTCCCCCACATATAACTGACCATTAAACGTATTTACAGTAATGTGAATCACGACTCGCAGGAAATAATTTCGATTTCGCGTTCAAGGCCAATTGGGGTCGCGCGTTTATTTTTGCTTTACATAAATGACCAGCGCTATACCGTATGAGCCCCTTGCTCACACAGTGGGCCAGCCGATCGCTGCGCTTTTACGGGTAAGCCCGATTACTTATTCTCAGTTCAGACCGAGCTTAGCGTCAGTTGTGGAGCTCACACAGAGAATAAGACGGGGACCGTATGCATGCACAATGTAGCTGATTCGTGCGCGCCGGGGCAACCACAAATTTCTGAAGGATGTCTGAAGGGATGTACCGAAGCCATCAGCTTTTGCGAACCATCTCGAAGCAGCAGCTTTTTCCCGCATGAGCGATTGCTCGCGCCTCTCGTGGAACAGGTGTGCTTGGGGCTGCTGCATGCGTGTGCACCTAGAGTCGGCGTTCGCAGCGACGTGGGTGGTCGCCCGTTGGGCTGGGACGCGTAGTGTCACTGTTACTACAGTACAGTAGCCTCAACCTAGTATACACTAGGCGTTGCTCGATCTGATCGAGAGGATTGACTGCGCGGGCGATCGCGGGCGAGGTGCAGGACGCGACGGTGATTATTCTGCCTAGAGGCATCCATGATGGCCTCGTTCTGAATCGGAGCCGAGAGGGCGGGGCAAAGGCTGAGGCTGGTCGCGGGATAGAACTGCGAATGTCCCTCAGAGCGGTGATGGACCTGATCGACGTTTGTCCGCCGGACCATTCATTTTGTGGTCGTGATCGTTAAGTTCGGTGACTTTTGTGACAACGTCACATGACCGATCCGGTTTCGTCAAGTCGTCGGTGATTTGCTACGAACACTTTACCTTGACCATGAGCAACCTCGAGAGTGAGTTTTTTTCGCAGCCTTCTTCACTTCATTTCCCCTTCAAATCTGATCGATCTCCCCCAAAGAGACCCTGTTCCAGCTCAAAGTAATTACACTTCTTTTCTTTCATTTCCCAACGCCCGAAACGCTAAACTGAACCGAACCCCCCCCTCCTTCCGCAGTTCACGGCCAAGTCGCTCAGTCGACAAGCAAAGAAGGCGCAGAAGGACGAGAATGCGGAGAAGACACGGCTAAAGAAGGTGCGCAACAACCCGGGCTCAATGAAAATGGGTTGATCGATCGATATTGTCATACAGGCGCTGCAGCAGGGCAACAATGACGGCGCGCGGATCTACGCCTCCAATGCGATCCGCAAGAAGAGCGAGGCGCTCAACCTCCTCCGCCTTGCCAGCCGCATCGACGCCGTCGCCAGCCGCGTCGAGACGGCCGTGACGATGCGGCAGGTGACGGGGAACATGACGAGCGTCGTGAAGGGGATGGACAAAGCCATGGAGACGATGAACCTCGAGCGTGTGCGTACCCACTCCCTACTCCTACTCCACCAAACTCACACAACTCACCGGCTCGGCCGCAGATATCCCTCGTGATGGACAAGTTCGAGTCGCAGTTCTCCGACCTCGACGTGCAGACGTCGTACATGGAAGACGCGATGGGCTCAACGACGGCAGTGTCGACGCCGCAGGACCAGGTGGACTCGCTGATGCGGCAGATGGCGGAGGAGGCGAATATCGAGCTGCAGCAGGACCTCGCGACGAAGGAGGTGCCGGACATCGCCCCACCTGAGCGCGTCTCGGTCGTCGGCGAGGAGGACGGCAGCCTCGCGGACCGACTGCGCTCGCTGCGGCCAGCAACTTAATAAGTCGCTCTCTGCTTGTTGTATACTAGTTATAGCTACTCGAATACGGGATGTAAGAATCATGGATAGAGGATATAAACAACATTAGCATTTCTCTCTCCTGGTTTATTCCAGGCGGGATGGTAAAAGAAACCACACAAAAAAGGAAACATGACCACGGACGGAGAGAAAACGTACAGTACCAATATGCAACATGACATAGCTATATTCGTCTCGTGGGCAAGTGGCGTAAACATGAATGGGGGGTCGTAAGGTGAAGAACGTAGCGAAACAAGGCGGGGGCGATGAAGGCGAGGAAATGAGGAAGAAACCAAGGAAAGTGTATGTAGGAAGGTGGAAGAAAGCAGGTGCACAATAACGAGGCGGTATTGTAGAAAAGAGCTAGCTACCTCAAGGCAGGGGGATACAAGAAAAGCCGATGTAAATGAAGAATAGGAATAAGTTGAAATGATATGCATAAAATGCGTGGTGTGGGGACTCTATAAAACTAGATGATTAGGATATATAAAAGGGTAGTGAATGACGGGTCATGGAGAAACAAAGTCCTGTTATGCATGTGCAGGGGCGGAAGGGGAATCACCACTCGCTCTCGCGAACGATGCGCACCAAGTCGTCTAGCATCTCGCGCTTCTCACGCGTGCCGACATGGCGCGTAGGTGCCTTATCCAGCAGGCGTTCCACGCGCCCCAGCAAGCCTGACGCGCCCTCGAGCGGAATGATATCCGCATCGAACCTGCGCACATCTAAAGTCCGGCACCATCAGTGCCCGCGCTCGAACAAAAAAAAAAACTGAGACCAACTCACATTTTTTGAACGCCTCGAACCCCTCCGCGCCAAGCACCTCCCTAAACCTCCCCGTCACCTCCTTATCCTTCCGCGAGCGCGACCTCGAGCGCGCATAGCCCATCTCATACTCCGCAAGACGTTCGCGCGTGCGCCGCGCTCCATCGCGCTCCAGCACGCGCTGCACCATCTCGCGCTGCGCCCGCGCCGCGCGCGCCTCGCCTTCCGGACCAAGCTGAGCGGGCAACGTACCGCCAGGCGTCCACTCACGCACGCGGATCTTCGACGGCGCCCACGTAAGCCCGAGCCCCAACTCGACCTCGCGCTGTTCCCAACGGCCCGTGCCTGTTGTACCCGAGCCGACGCTCTTCCCAGGCGAAGCTGGTGGTAGTGCCGGTGTTGGCGCAGCAGGCACCTGCGGCGTCTGTACGACGTGTCTCCGCGTGCGCTCGCGATCTCTATCGCGCTCGCGTTCGCGTATATCCGCCCCTCCTCCTCCTCCTCCTCCTCCGCCGCTGCCGGTACCGGGCCGTCGCTCACCGCTGGCGCTGGCCGTGCTGCTGGCCGCGCTCTCGAATGCAAAGGGCGGGTGCACGCCGACGCCGCGCACCCAGTCGATCGTACGCGCAACACGGCCCCAGCTGCCAGTACCGCCCGTGACCGCTGCGCCGGTCGTCGTGTTCGTCGCTGCGGTGCCTGCGGTAGACTGTGATGCTGCGGACGCGCCAGTCGGCCCCTGCGGTGGCGGCGGGGAGTTCATGGCGGCGTGCGGGGACATGGTACTGCGGTGCTGCTGGTTGGGCTGTGGATGCGTGTGTGAACGCACAGGGTGCGTCGTGTGAGTGGGCGAGCGCGCGTGGGTATGATGTGTATTATGTGAATGTCCGCGGGTGCGCATGTCAAGTGAATTGGAGTGCGCGTGTCCGCGGGCGCGGTGGTTCGCGTGAGTATGTGCGTGTCCGTTGCCGTTGCCATGGCCATGTGAAGCGACCACGCGTCGGTGGTGACCGTTATGGCTTGTGCTGCGCCGCACTTCCGCACCTCCACCGCGCTCGAATTCGAAGCTTGGTAACCGTGCTCCGCCGGGAGGTTTGGGTGGGACGCTTGGGCCTTCGCGTGACGCCGTGCGTGTCCTCATCATCGGTGCTCCTACGACGGGTTTTCTAGATCTAGATGGATGGCGGTCTTGCGACTGTTCGCGCTGCTTGCCCCTTCCACGGGTGCTCGTAAAGAGCCCCAACAGTGGGGAGCAGCGGCCGTCACGCTCAGAATCAGAAGATTCCACGCCGGGTGGGTGTATGCGTGGTGGGGTCGAGTGCGGACGGTGCCTCGCATCGGCACGATCTGCGGGAACGGAGGAAGAGATGGCAGGTCTGAAGGGCTGTGGAGCGGCAATAACGGGACGTGACGTCGAAGGAGTCGCCGAAGTCGTGCCTGCGAGTGACGAAGCGAGTTGGCTCAGCAACCGGATCAAATTTAAGTGAGAATGACGGACCATGTTTGAACCAATTTTCTATCTTTGAAACCTTGGATGGACGGTTACGGGGGCTTTGGGGTGGTGACGGAAGCGGAACTTGCTCGTCCTTTGGAGTCGTCGGGCGGGACCAAGGCGCTGCGGGGAGGCCGAAAAGCGGCTTGGAACGGCGCTTCTCTTTGGTCGAGGTTCGTTGGGAGGTGGTGGCAGGGCCGGGCACTGGGGGAGGGGGCATCCGACGGTCGTGGGTGATCGACGGCTCATCGACGCCGATACCAGAGTCGTTGATTAGAATCGCCTGTACGTTGTGTCGGGAGGTGAGTGTGTGCATATTCTTTGGCGTCACAGTTTCACCGGTCGTGGTGGTGTTGTTCGAGAGCGGACGTAACGTCGGGGGGACGGTGGACAGGTGAGAGTCGGAGGTGACGGAGGTCGAGGTTGTGGTTGCGGTGGTGGCATTCGGGAGTTCGGGACTCTCATTGGAGCCAGAGTCGGAGGGACGGGTGTCGCTCTTGGAGCGCGAACGGGAGCGTGAGGAGGAGCGTGAAAGGAAGCCATAGAACTTGAGAAGTCAGTAAGTGGGGTGGGACGGGGTGAAGGAAGAAGTGGGTGGGAGAACTCACTTTGGCGCGACGGGAGAGAGAGTCCGGGGGAGAGTCAGAGAAGAGAGGAGGCATGTCGTGGGGGTCGAGGTCGACGGGGTGAAGAGGCAGCCCAGAGTGGGGCTCGTTCTCATAGTCTGAGGGCACCGCGCGCGATCCGTGTGTGCTCTGTGGGAGCAAGGATAATGGAGTCAGCGGACGGCATCGAGAGACCAACACGTTTTGGAGGGCTCGACGAGAAGACTTTTCAGAATGAACTCACGGCAGTTCCGCCTGTGCGAGTCGACTTGGAGGAGACTGAGCTGGACGACCTGACGAGACGTGCAAACTGCGAAAAGGCGTGCGTACAACACGTGTTAGGCACAGAAGGAAAGGGCGAGGCGGACACGGGACTGGGCACACGTACATCGTGTGATAGTCTGAATTTGGCAGATTCGAGCACCGGAATTCCGAAGGACAGACGTGGTTCTGGCTTTGGGGGTAGTGGGAGGTCAGCCTCGCTCGGAACGGCGGTGGAAGGGCCGCTTGAGGGGGCGAGCGAGGATGTCGAACGAGCGAGTGCATCCGGGGGTGTCATGTCACCGAAACGAGGTTCCAATCGATGAAATGCGCTTCATTCAGAAATATTTCTACGATGTGGTCAACTCGATTCTGGCAAACTCTCCCCCGTTGCCACCTTTGTGACGCATACAGTCACAGTCACAATCCGCACCGCCACCTCGTGGCCACAACTCACTGAACTCTATCTCCCGTCCCTCCGCCGGTGTCGATGGCGGGGGTGGCACTGCTCTGGTAACGAACCAGACAGCGCTGTTCCCCATCCGCACGATTTCTTCCTTTGCGACAAATTTTTGGGGCTGCGATGCCGCGTTGCCCTTTTGTTGCCTCGCTCCTCGGGAACGAGGCACTTTGCGAAACACGAACAAACGTACGATAATCTATCGGCTCCAAAAGGAGCCCCTCGCACTCTGATGTCCCACCTTCCAAACTCCACATAGCCTTCACGGTGTCCAATCAGCTCTCTCCCTCGCTTGCGCCTGGTTAACGTTAACTCTATCGTTAAAAAATTGCGCTCCGAGACTACCGCTGAAAGCCTCTACATGTCGGCTGTCGTGATAACTGGCACAGCCCCGACCTTGTTATATCAATGACCGGCTTTGACGTCTTCTAAAACGAGCAAGACTCCCTCTTCCAATATGTCATCTCCGTCCGCAATGATCTATCATTGAAACCCTTGACGTTCTGCCTGCTTTTCATCGATATCGTATCATCAATCCTCCGCCATGTTCTCGACTTGGAAGCATGTTGACTCATCGGCTCCAGTCATTGGCGGAGTTTCAAACCTGTAAGGACTACTAACTCGCTCACGATGACGGTGGAACCGCCGAGAGCGACTCGCATTCCTGCTTTCATCATCAATAGACGCCGTTATTCCCCCTTTTAGAATTGCCCTGTTGCTTGAACGTCGTGGCTTTCCGCTCGGCAAACGCCGCGAATACGTCTAAGGAAGAGTCCCCTTTCAACGAGAAAGAGAATCCATGCATATAGGGCAAGTACATTTTCTATCGCAGAGCAGGGAACGGAGGTTCTCTCGATGCAATTACTGTCTTACGCCCAAATGGGACCATCTCGGGGCGGGCCTTGGAGGTTTCATCGTCGTGCGTTACCTAAAACCACATTATGGAGACGTCGTCCTGACCACACCGTTTTATTACGCGATTATACTGTAACCCCATCGGAGGTGTTACGCTCTGACATGCTGTCTAAAAAGCTTCATGTTCGATGCGTAACTCATGGACAGCGATCAGTGACGTTCAAATGCAACAAAGGGATTGGTATCGCGTTTCTATCGACACGTGAGTCGGCTCGGCATCGTCACACGGTAAATCTTGCTTGGCCTTTTCTCACAGGTGCCACATATCCCTTTGGCCTCCTAGTCTCCTTCCTTTGTCTTTCGATTGACAATACATCTCCGTAGCTTGGGACCCCTTCTCACGTTCAGCAACTACAATACCATGCAATCCGATCGGGTACATTCCTCTCCACGTGTCCGTCACATGGTGTCAGACGTCTCTCTTGGAGGCTATCCTGTACTTGATCCGATAAATTGACACCTTCCGTAAGGAGTGTTCCATGAGAGCCTGCGATGACTGGGGTCGATCCGAAGCTATGTGCATAGTAAGGTCTCCAATCCAATCGGGTGCATGCGTCGCCTACTTTACTGATATCCGACATGATCCGACTTGCGGTGATTTCGCTGAGGCAGGAGTCACTTTTCCACGCGACCTAGGTTTACAAGGTAGACGTGTGCGAAGTCCACTCGCTATTCTATGAGCTGTGAACTAATATTCATTGTTCAACCCTTCTCCGCGCGAACGAGGTGCCGATCGTTGAGGTTTTGCGCCAAGTGCGGTCTACCTATTACTCCAAATTTACACCTTAAACTACCTCTCTTGGAAACTACATTCTTCACTGCGGTAAGCAGCGACTCGACGCCCTCCAATTAAATGCTCACCACGGGCCGTTCTGCCTACGGACCTGACTATCCCGGGCGACTGTCCCACGCACCGAACGTCGTACGCGGCGAAGTCGTCTCTATTCCGAGACGTAAGAGACACCTCAGATGTACCAAATGCGAGCCCGAAGACCCATACAGTTGAACGGGGTCCTGATTTTTTCTTATACAGTAGCGTTTGCTTCACTTAACCAAATAATGTTGTCGCGTGAGAATATACTTCCTTTCCGGTTGGTTGTAATGATGTAATCATGGCGCCACGTGGTAAAATTCTGGAGAAGCGGATGGTGACCACTTTGCAGTCATGGTCGAAGGCATTCGTCCTGGCCCTCAAACTACACGATGTGTGAGTTGGCATTGCGATGCGCTATTGTCTCTGTCTTTCATGTACGCTTCACGGGAGCTTAACATCATGAAATCTCCAACACATACAGCCTGCGTATCCCCTGTTGCCATGTTGCGCGCGTACGCTGGGGATGATTATGTATATATAAAAGAGCGAGAGCACCTGCTGGGCTGAAGGCCAAGGAAGTCGAGCAACTTCCACCTGGCTAAGAATCTTGTGTTCACTCGAGATAGTTGTACAGTGAACGTGAACTGGACATGATATCAGGCGGAATGCGTACTGGCTGCCTGGGAAGGTGGCAAGTCCGCTTGAACTGCGTAACTTCCCGGAGCACAACTTCGCTTTGTGTCGTAATCAGCGCGAGGTCGTTAAAGCTACGTTGTGATTGTGATAGGAGGGAAGGTTTTGGGTTCGTGACGCGATCGCTGGAAGAGTCCGAGGAAGTCTCTCTCCGGTAAAATGAATCCCCACTTCCAAGGTGAGCGACGAGATGATGTAGGAGACGAGCACCAGCCTCTAGATTCGCACCAGAGGAGTCCCAGTTGTTGGAGTCATCTGGCTTATGGGTCATCCCATGCCTCAGAATCAACCGAACTAACACCGGCAGTCGAAGTACTGGGCCCAACGGCTGAGTTGTGGGAGCACTGGCAGTCAACTTGAATTTGCAAGCACAGGTGACGCATAGAGGGATGAGACCCGTGAGTGTGTTCCAGTTCTAAAGTTATGGACACGGGTATGAACGGGATGAATGGAATAAATATGAGTGATCGATATAGTGTGCGGCGGTGTCTGCACGAGAAGACAACGCTCAGCTACTGCGCACACTAGACTGGCAAAACTGAGGTGCTACTGTATGTACTGAAGTAAAAGGTTTATATAGCTCAGGAATGTAAAACTGCATAGCAGGAAGTTTTATACTCTGCTTCCGCAGAGCAACGAGATGACAAATCCGCGGATGGTGGGTACGACCGGGAGGGGAAACGGGATGGCGGACCGAACGTCCAAGTAAGTACGAAACTGCGAATCGAGGCAAGAGTGCGAAGGAATCGCGCGGGTTTGCACACCCGCATGGAACACGAAGATACGGCATGGATCAAAAAAAAAAAATTGCACGAAGATACGAAGGAACTGAAACGAAATCTCACTGATGGTATATTCGACACTAGTCGTCGTGGAACTTCTCGGGCTGATTGTAATTGTAGGGACTGTCACGGTAGGGATCCAACCCAAAACTTGATTATGTAAACTATACACGTGGAAAATACACGCAATTTCGCCGACTGTACCCGGGCCGTGGCTGTACTGTATATATGGACTTCCCACCAGGCCAACTGGGCCCGACGGACCCGACAAGCAGACAAACAGCTCTTCTAAAGGGTGGATTATTATCATAACACATAGGCGGAAAGGACACCCGAAGCAGAAATCTAGTCAACATACGAGTCGCATGGGATTATGCACCACAAGGCGCCACACGTAGTTGATGGTATCAAAGAACAAAGGTTCATTGTCCACAATACCCGCCAATTTCCACCTTTATTCCGAAGCCCCGTCGACAACCATCCTATCAATACATTCCGCTGGGCCCTCTTTCGGTAACAGCGTCACCCAACGTGTTCTTCCCACTTCAGCGACCTCCTTGCCGAAGTACCGCTCGGTTTCAAAGTCCCACTGATCGTTGGCTCGCACCCAATTCCCGATCCCATCCGCATATCGAGCCAGCTCCGTGTCCACTGGCTCACCAAATTTAGGCATCTTGTTCTCATACAGCTCCATGAACCTTGCCTCTAGCTCCTTGTGACGGTCGTCGACCCAGTTCATGGCAGCTTGTATATCGGTCTTGTGTTCGTGCATAACAACGGTGACGATGTTGTGGCCGTCGTCGCCTCGTGCCTGCTCCACGTTGTATGAAGCGATATCCTATAGCCAGCGCTCAACTGATCAGCCTTAGAAAGCAGCAGAAGCTTGCAGAACTTACATTGTCAAGTATGATCATGTCAATTGCTAATATAGTCATTTCTTCGATGACAGGGTGGTTGACTGCTTCCTTAGGTAGACTCATATCCATCTCGATGAGAGCGAAAGCTGGCCTAGCACCGATTGAGTCTCTCCTGATGTCAAAGTACTCTTCGACGCTCCTGATGCGCTTGTGGCGCTTGTCCGCGGCTCTCTGGGCCATAGCCTGAGCGCAAGCGCTGCTTGCCTTGATGAACCGTTTCAGCGACTGGTGACTGGCTGTCTTGATTGTGAACTCCCAAAACCTTGCGTCTAGCATCAACTTGTGTCCCCATGCTGCTATCGCCGTCGTGACTCACTGTCTGGTGACTTCCCCGCCAATCCATTCGCCTTTGGGACGTGGAGTGTATGGGTTAAGCAGAACTCCCATCATAGTGCTGACCATAACCTGGAGGTCGTCCTCGTGCGATGTACTGGGATACTCGTCATAGACGAGGATCAAGTTCATAAATCTGCAACAAGTGCGTAGACGGTCTGAGAACCAAGAGTGAGCTGAGCGTGGCACGGAATCTAGCTCGGACACTTACCCTTGTCATGCAACGGATACGCGAGAGATGCGAAGAGGTCTGGCCGTACTTGGTGAGTATATGGACTTAATCCGAATAAACATAGCTGTTCGTACTAATATCACAACGGTCGTAAGCCTCCTCGGCTTTTGGGCTCAATACTCCGGAGCTTTTGATCCACGCTGCCGTCTCTTCTTTGACCTCATTGTAGTGCGGATTGACACGACGCGGCCATTTCCAATTCTCTAAGGTTTTTGGGATGTAGTACCTCTCAGACATGGTAATATCTCCGGTATGGATGTGACAACTTGTAGCGAGTATCGAGATGGGGGAGGGATAAAATGGGATGGGAACCTGTTCGGTGAGTCCTAGAGCCTTACTTTAAATCTGCAGCATAGGTACCCTGTAGGCCCCCGATCGCCAATCCGGGGAGGCTATGATGTTCGATTTTTGAAGTCGCTGCGGACGCGAAGATGGACGGATCCGCCAGGCCGAGAATGTGACGATTAATTAAATAAAAAATCGCACCTGTAAATTGACGTGTAGCGAGCCTTTTCCCCAACAGACCTATGTGTCTGCACGTTCTATCCTTCGAAATACATGATAAAAGGCACGATAGTGCCTCCACCATGCAGCAACTACAGTAAGTAGGTTGAGTGGCTCCTGCGGTACAAACCTGAATGCCCTCATGACAACCGGCCTGGGATGTGAATGGGTGTAAAAAATAAAGGCAAGCGAGCTTGCAAGGGCCACCGTTCCATATGAATTATAGAAGAATTTATTCCATCCCGAGCTGCGTCTGATGTTTCACGCCCTCGTGATAGCTACTGCACCAGAGATCCCCTCTTCTCGCTTGGGTAAATGTAACTAACTACATCAGGAAAAACCTGGAATACTACGATTGGAAATGATTGACGTTGAGGTTACAGTCTATAGAGTACTTCTATTGAGAACTTGATAGAGCGAGTTCAAGTTGCTACTGCAATTTGAATTCTCGCCAAATATGGAAACTATTTCAAATTATTTCTAGTCAGGTAGGTGGTGGCCTAGCATTCCTTTCCATGGGTAGTTGCATGTCGAGGTAGTAGAAGTACTATGTACGGCTATTAGCTGCCCAAGTGAATGCCTGTATGCAACCCCGAGTTCCACCTGCTGTCCATGGCACGCCTGCTCCCGTGTATCCCCTTGTGTGTCCCTCTACCCCTTGCTCTAACCTGCGGTCTTCCCAGTTTGATTCGGAGCCCGCAAGTGCGTCTCCTCGCATTCTTCGCATCCAAATTCGCGTCGCTGTCATTTGCTCTGGTCGGTGTGGTACTGAACGCACACTTCTTTCATCTGCCCATACTTGGCCTCACTTCCGTTTTCCAGCCTGAGCGTGACAGCCTCGCTGTCAGCTTGAAGGTCTTCTGTTGCGAGAACGAAAAACTGCGTCGCTAGGTGGTTGTCTATCTTGACTAACTTCACTGCTGGGAAAATCTACCTGTAAATGCGATGCATCATGATGGTGTAGAAGAAAAATCCTTCTACGCCTCTCCGTTTGTCTCGTCCTTGCCGATTAAATAACCGTTCCGACTCATCGAAAGCGAGAACAACGAATACATATGGCCGCAGCCAGTGCTATCTGTCTTCAACCTTTCCTGGGTTCAAGTTAATAAACCGGGCGAGTCGCACTCCAGTTATTAGCATGCAGAATCACGGACATGTGAGAAGGTTTCGCGCCAGCGGTCTTCCTATTTCTCCAAATTTACACCTGAAACCGCCTCTCTTGGAAACCGCTTCTTCACCGCGGTACAGCAATGACTCGGCGTCCTCCGATTGAACGCTTAGCAGGGACCATCGCAGCCGTCTACCTACGGACTTGAGTGTGCCAGGCAATAGTCCCGCACATCAAATGCCGCACGCGGCGTAAGTCGTCGTCTCCATTTCGAGAAGCAGGAGAGTCCTCAGATGTACTGTACCAAATTCGAGCTCGGAGGCCCATCCTTGCCATCAGTGGCAGTGTTTCACTCCTTAAAGGCAAACAGACGGCGAGTGGGCCCATACGGCTGAACGGCGTAACCTTCCCCTGGTAGCGTTTTTTTCTCTTCACCTGCTAGGCTGAGTACCACGAAAACCGGCGCATCCGACTGAATGGGACATGACATCAGACAGAAAGTGCCTGGTGGCCCGGGAACGGTGGCAAGTCCGCTTGAGCTGCGTAACTTCTGCGAGCGCAACGTCGTTTTGTATTATAATCTGTGCGAGGTCGTCAAAGCTACGTCGTGATTGTGATAGGGAAGGTTTTGAGTTTTCGTGACTCGATCACTGGGAAGGTTCGAGGAAGTCTCTAAGAATGTTCCGACTGACAAGATGAGCGACGACAAAACGTAGAAAATAAGTACCAGCTTCTAGATTCGCGCCAGAGTTGTTGGAGTCAGCTGGACTGTGGACCATGGCGGGCCTCAGAATCAACCGGATTAGCACCAGCAGCCGAAGTGTCGGGGCCCACAGAGAAGGTTGAGGTATGGGGGCAGTCACTTTGCAAGCACAGGTAACGCATAGAGGTATGAGACTTGTGTGTGTTCCAGTCGTCGACGAAACCGACATTCGAGAACATGCCCGGGTGCGTGAGGCCTTGGAAATAATGGGACATCCCCAATCATGACAGTTCGGAGGTTGTCTCAGGCTGATACGTGGTGGTACAAACCAAAACTTGATTATGTAAACTATACAAGTCGAAAACAACGGACTTCCCACTGGCACCCGCCAGCGGCTAACTGAGCCTGACCGTCCCGTCAAGTCGACAGGAGCTCTTCTAATGGGCAAGGTATTATAATACATATGCAGAAGGGACCGAGGAAGTGACACTCGAAGCAAAGATCTAGTCAACTTTCTACTAGTACGTTTCAGTATAATGCTAGCTCGGTGTTACATGGGATTCTGCACCGCATGCCGCACGTGGAATCGAAAAATAAAGGGTCGTTGTCCACAATAGCGCCAATTTCCACCTTCACGACGGAGCCCCGTCAACGACCATCCTATCAATGGACTCCGGGTCCTCCTTCGGTAACAGCGTCACCCAACGTGTTCTTCCCACTTCAGCCGCCTCCTTGCCGAAGTACCGCTCTGTTTCGAAGCTCCACTGGTCATTGGCTCGCACCCAATTCCCGATCCCATCCACATATCGAGTCAGCTCCGTGTCCACTGGCTCACCAAATTTAGGCATCTTGTTCTCATACAGCTCCATGAACCTTGCCTCTAGCTCCTTGTGACGGTCGTTGACCCAGTTCATGGCACTTTGGATATCTATCTTGTGTTCAAGCATAGCAATGGTGACAATGTTGTGGCCGTCGTCGCCTCGTGCCTGCTCCACGTTGTATGAAACAAGATCCTATAGCCAGCACTCAACTGATAAGCCGTAGAAAGCAGCAGAAGCTTGGAGGACTTACATTGTCAAGTATGATCATGTCAATTGCTAATATAGTCATTTCTTCGATGACAGGATGGTTAACTGCCTCTTTAGGTAGATTAATATCCAACTCGATGAGAGCGAGTGCTGGCCTGCCGCCGATTGAGTCTCTCCTGACGTCAAAGTACTCTTCGACGCTCCGGATGCGCTTATGACGCTGGTCTGCAGTTTTTTGGACCATAGCCTGAGCGCATGCGCTGCCCGCCTTCATGAACCTTTTCAGCGACTGGTGACTGGCTGTCTTAATTGCAAGTTCCCAAGACCTTGCATTTAACGTCAACTTGTGTCCCCATGCTGCTATCGCCATGTGACTAACTGTCTGGTGAGTTCCCCCCCAATCCATTCGCCTTTGGGCCGTGGAGTATATGGGTTAAGCACAACGCCCATCATAGTGCTGATCATAGCCTGGATGCCGTCCTCGTGCGATGTACTGGTAAACTCGTCATAGACGATGGCCATGCTCATGATTTTGCAACAAGTGCGTAGACGGTCTGCGAACCAAGAGTGAGCTGAGCGTGGCATGTAGCCCGGCTCGGACACTTTCCCTTGTCATGCAACGGATACGCGAGAGATGCCAATAGGTCTGGCCGTACTTGGTGAGTATATGGACTTGATAAACTGTTCGTACTAATATCACAACGGTCGTAAGCCTCCTCGGCTTTTGGGCTCAATACTCCGGAGCTTTTGATCCACGCTGCCGTCTCTTCTTTGACCTCATTGTGGTACGGATTGATACGACGGGGCCATTTCCAATTCTCTAAGGTTTTTGGGATGTAGTACCTCTCAGACATGGTAGTATCTCCGGTATGGATGTGACAACTTGCAGCGAGTATCGAGATGGGGGAAGGGTAAAATGGGATGAGAAACCTGTTCGATGAGTCCTAGAGCCTTACTTTAAATCTGCAATATAGGTACATCGTAGGTCTGCGACCGCCAATCCAGGGAGATCGTGATGTTCAATTCGTGAAGTTGCTGCGGACGCGAGGACGGATCCGTCAGACCAGGAATGTGGCGATTAATTAAATAGCAAATCATGCTCGTAAATCGAGGTGTGGAGAGACTTTTCCTCAGCAAACCCACACGTCTGCACGTTCAAGTTCTGTTCTTCCAAACGCATGGGAACAAAAATGATGACGCCTTCACCATGCAGCTACTACAGTAAGTAGGTTAAGGGGTCCCTGCGGTACAAACTTGAATCCCCTCACGACAACTAATCTGGGATATAAACGGGTTTGAAAAACAAAGACAAGCTCGCTTGCAAGGGCCACTGTGACGGTTCCATAGAATAACCTATTCCATCCCGAGCTATTTCTGACTCGGATGTTTCGTGCCCTCATGATAGCTACAGCGCCAGAGATCCACTCTTCTCGCTTGAGTAAATGTAACTAACTACATCAGGTATGTTACGAAATTACCTCAAGTTATGGTGATCCGCCTAGCATTGCTTTCCGTGGGCAGTTGCGTCACGGTGGCAGAAGTGTTGTGTATGGCCATTAGATATTAGCTGTCCAAGTGCTTGTCAGTATGCAACCCCGAGTCCTACCTGCTGTCCATGCCTGCTCTCGTGTATTCCGAACCCTCTACCCTGCGGGTTCCCAGTCTGGCTTGGAGCCTGCATCTCTCCGCGTTCGCGTCGCTATTCGCTCTCGTCGGCGTAGCGCTATACTCTTCGATCATCTGCCCGAAAGTGTGCTCGCTTCCGTTGTCCAGCGTGACAGCGAAGTCAGAATAACCGTTCGGACTCATCGAGAACGAAATGACGAATGCATATGGTTGCGGCCCATGCCATTTGTCTTCAAACTTCCCTGCGTTTAAGTTGATAAACTGAGCGAGTCGCGCTTCAGTACTTCAGTTGTTAGCACGCCGAACCACGGACATGTGAGAAGCCTACCTCCTTTACTAATCGACTTTTTGACAATGCCACTACTAGTAAGGAACCTCGGTCAGTACATATCTGCCTCTCTAGACATTCACGTGAAATTGGGTGTCTTAGCTCCAGGAGCTCCATCATTCACATTGAGCAGCGTAGCTTGTAATGTTCGAACGCCCCAATTAAGTGTACAGGCTGAATGCGCGTTCAGATACTATGGTAATGTCTGGGTGACTAGTCACTCTCTAATTGAGATGCTGACCAGCAGTGGGGGTTGGTGCACCGCAAACCAGTCCTGAATGTTTCCCTCCCACTCCTCGTAACGGAACCCGGGCGCCTTGGAAAATCGGAATCGAAGAAGAACCCAGCAGAGCGCCATGCGCATCTGCATCAACGCAAGGTTCTTTCCTGCACAGTTCGTAGGTCCGTATGAGAAAGGGAGGAACGCAGCTGGGTTATGCTCCCCCGCAGGTGCACCGGTGCTGAACCATCGTTCCGGCAAGAATGCGTCGGGAGTGTGGAAATTTCGCGGGTCCCGTTGAATGCTATAAGTGTGAAGGGTTACTTGCGTCCCCTCTGGGACAACCCTACAAGGTAAATGCTATTTTCAGAAACCACCAGATCTACGAGGGTCTCTGCATACCATTTTCCGAGCGCTTTTTCGCCAGCACCCTCATTCACCGAGCGTTGCGACCCGCTTGGAACAGGGGGTTGGAGACGAAGGCTCTCGTTGCTTTTCGGGGCGCTGATATCAATTTTTCCGGTCTCTTGTCTATCGTACACAGTCACTCACATGCAACCATTTAACCATTCCATCTGACTTAATTTTGTCACGTCTAGGGGCTCTTCTCCAGTTGGGAAGGCGGCGTCGACTTCTGCTTGCAGGCGGTCGTATGCTTCTGGGTTGCACAAGAGGTAATAGAGAGTGGCCGTGAGGGCACCGCTAGTTGTGTCAGAACCGGCGACAATCGCGAACGCCCCATCTTTTGCAACATCATCAAGAGCAGGGCGCTCGTCTTCAGGCATCGCTTCGCCACTCTGTAATCGACTTCTTCAGGCCAGGGTATGTCAGAAAAACGGTCACGAGCACGTACCAGGTGATAGAATAAGTCTTTCCTCTTAGCGCCCATCTGCAATCGCTTGACGACCCTTTCTCTGCCGAATGCATGGATGCGCCGAATTGAACCCTTCCGTCCTATAATTGCGAGGAGGAGGGGTAAAACATATGAGACATGCCCCGTAATTGCGCGGAAACTGATAACATGTGAGATTTAGCCAGGATCCCTTGTGCGGATACGTACCGGAGATGGGATTCAATAAGGGTCCAGATGCCTTCACTGTCCCCGCCAGCCTTCATTAGTTCGAAGCCGCCACCGAAACTGGGCGAACTAGAGTCAGCCCCTACTTGTAGCACTAAGTGCAGAACATTTACGCCATATCACCCATGAAATCGGTCCTACCAAAGCGCGTCAAAACAATAATTGATGCGTAGACGGTGAACTCACGTAAAGTAGTTGAACCATGCGGCCATATCTAGTATAACCCCCTTCTTTTCACCCGACTGATGGACGGCATCCTCAAGACAGCTGAGCAGTTGTCTTGTCCGCTTCGCGGCGAAGACTTCATATTCTTTTATTGCCGCAGATGAGAAAGCGCGGTTCCATGGTTTGCGTTGGTTCATATGCTTTATGGGATCACGTTGGGCAACCACAGACTGAGGACGATTGTCCCAATCTAATAATCGAAAGTGGGCGATAAGTTATGGCCAAGACTCGATACACGTACAAGGTCCCTTGGGTAAACCACCTTTGCCGAGTATGGTCGGTATAAGCGAAGGATCACGAATAGACAGTGCGTTCGGGCCTTGAGATAGAGGAATGAGTCTGCGAGTAAGGGAAAGGAGTAGAAGAAATAGACTAACCTATTCGAACAATGTCTCCATAATGGTCGTGCAGGTTCTTACAGTACCTATGCCAGTCCCCTTCTCCGCCGAGATATGCCGCCCACCACTTGGATGATTTAGCGATTACCGGTCCAGGATATTTGGCGAGAGGATGGAGAGGTGAGAGCCTGTACGCGAGTGTGAAGGATAACAAGGAAGTTCCATATGTTACGAACGCCAGTGGAAAAGAAGCAATCGGCCATCGCACATGATAAGAAATGGGTAGCGAAAGAAGCACAGGAAGAACGACAAGAAGAACGAGAAGCCCTGGCGTGGACCGAGGCTCCAAGTAGCGAAAACATAAATGAGACATCTAAGACCCACTGTAAGCTGTGATGCAGTAGCAGTGAGCAGGGAGGCTTACGAAGCTACATGACAGGACGACGACGCTTAAAGTAAGCAGGGAGAAGCTCCCGAGCGTCTGGTGTAACTGCAGAAAAGGGTCCGCTGTGGGTGGTGACATCGTAGGGAGGTAAAACTTGGCACGACTGCAGGATTTATATGGAGAAAATGGTCAGAAGACGGGGAAATGCTGCGTGAACGAGGTAAACATCAACATGCCCTCAGCCCAATGTTTGGTGGACAGAAGCTTTCATCAGGGCTTTCATTTCCAGTCGTGTCATCTGTTTTCTTGCGTCCCGATTGGACACATCGGGCGCGTATACGCAGGGTATATTTGGATTAACGCCGAAATTCAATTGGGTTCCTGGAGGGTGCCTCAGCCTGGGCGGCAAAATGCTGTACAGTAGCTATCTCCATAGGGTTTAGATTTCGGATTTGGCCACCAGGTGTGGTATTACGTTCTTGTGTGGGCTCGTGTCCGCCTCATGCATTATCTGCTTCACCATGTAGTAAAAAGAGACAACTGGCGCCCGAGAGCAATGGCAATGAACAATAAATAAGCTCCGTCGATGAGCTCCTGGAATGCCAAACATAGCCTAGGTGCAGGTCCTACGTACCGTCGCCACACCAACTAAGTCACTAATACGTGATAACGAGAGAGTACGCATGCTAGTAGTGTATTCTAGTGTATTCCTGTACTGTACCAATGTCTTGATGACTATCACCCCCTAATCGTGATAATGGCCAACAATGGTTGTTGGCGTGCCACAAACCAATCCTGAATCTTTCCCTCCCATTCTTCGTAACGGAAACCGGGCGCTTGGGAAAATCGGAATCTTCGTAGCACCCAACAAAGCACCATGCGCATCTCCATCAACGCAAGGTTCTTCCCTGCGCAGTTCGCGGGTCCATATGAGAAAGGGAAGAATGCAGCTGGGTTGTGCTCTCCCACAGGGGAATCAGTACTGAACCATCGTTCCGGCAAGAACATCTCCGGAGAGTGGAAGTATCGCGAGTCCCGCTGGATACTGTAGGTGTGAAGGGTTACCTGCGTCCCCTCCGGAATGACCCTACAAAGTGTATCCTATTTTCAGAAACTATCGGATCCAGAGGTGTCCGCATACCATTTTCCGAGCACCTTTTTTCCAGCACCCTTATTCACCGAGCGTTGCGACCCGCTTGGAATAGGGGGTTGAAGGCGAAGACCTTCGTTTCTGTGCAAGGTGCCGAAATTGGTCTTCCCAGCTCCTGGTTGTACGGAATCACTCACATGCAACCATTTAGCCATTCCATCTGACTTAATTTTGTCACGTCTAGAGGCTCTTCTCCAGTCGGGAAAGCGGCGTCAATTTCCGCCTGCAGGCGGTCGTATGCTGCTGGGTTGCACAAGAGGTAATAGAGAGTGGCCGTGAAGGCACCGCTAGTTGTGTCAGCACCGGCAACAATAGCTAAAGACCCATCCTTGGCGACATCAATAAGAGAAGGGCGCTCGTCTTCAGGCATCGCTTCGCCACTCTGCAACCAGCTCCTTAAGATCAGGGTATTTCAGAAAATTGGCCACGAACACTCACAAGGTGATAGAATAAGTCTTTCCTGTTTGGGCCCATCTGCAATCGCTTGACGACCCTTTCTCTGCTGAATGTATGGACGCGATGAACGGAGCCCTTCCGTCCCGTAATCGCGAGGAGAAGGGGCAAAATATAAGAAATATGCCCCATGATTGCGCGAATCCTAGAAACGTGTTAGCTGTGGCCAGAATACCCGGCACTAATACGCACCGAAAGAAGGGTTGAAAAAGGGCACGAAGGCCATCTTTGTCCCCGCCAGCTTTCATCAGCTCAAACCCGCCACCGAAACTGAATAAGCTGAGATCAGTCGGTGCTTGAAAGAATAAGGACGGAAAGTTTACGCCATATCGCCCATGAAATCTACTCTTTAAACACGGGTCAGACCAGAAGTAGATTACGATGGCGCCGAGCCCGCCGAACTCACGAAAAGTAGTTGAACCACGCAGCCATATCTAGTACCACTCCCTTGTTTCCACCCGACTGGTGTACGACGTCCTCAAGATAGCCGAGCAGTTGTCTAGTCCGCTTCGCGGCCATCTCCTCATATTCTTTTACTGCTGTAGACGAAAAGGCGCGGTTCCAGGGTTTACGTTGGTGCAAATGCTTTAGGGGGTCGCGTTGTGAAGCCACAGACCCGGGACGATTATCCCAATCTAATGATCCATAATGAGAAATGGTTGACGGCCAAAGCACGGTGGACTTACATGGTCCTTTCGGCAGACCACCTTGGCCGAGAACCGCAGGGATAAGCGAAGGATCGCGAACCGAGAGTTCGTTCGGGCCTTCGGGCGGGATGAAGCAGCTGACTCGATACGGCAGGAAATATATACTAACCTACTCGTACGACGTCTCCATAATGGTCGTGCAGGCTCTTGTAGTATCTATGGAGATCGCCTTTGCCGCTGACGTATGCAGCCCACCACTTGGACGATTTGGCGATTATTGGCCCAGGGTATTTGGCGAGCGGATGGAGAGGTGAGAGCCTGTATATGAGCGTGAATGATACCAAGCAAGTTCCATATGTTACAAATGCCAGTGGCAAGGAAGCGATAGGCCACCGCAGGTGATAAGAAATAGGGAGTGAAAGAAGTACTGGAAGAACAACAAGAAGGGCAACAAGTGGTGGCTTGGACCGAGGCTCTAGGTAGCGAAAACATAAGTGAGATAACTGGAACTCACGATGAGGGTGTTGGAGTTCGGGAGTCACAGATGGGGGACTTACGAAACTACTGGCCAGAACAACGACGCCTATTCCAGAGACAGACAGATTCTGGCGCTGGAGGGTCTGGGCTAACGGAACGAAAGCGCCCGCAGTGAATGGCAACATTGTGAAGGCGATAAAAGAGTGCCTGAGAGAGTTGTAGTGGACAAATATACCACGCGCGTTTCCGAGAAGGCCGGGTAAGCGCGATCAGGAGGCACGACAAAAGAGCGCGAGAACGGGTGTACAAGCCCTGTTGATACCAAACAAGGCGTTTTTGGATGTCGACACACCCTTGCTACAGTACCGCTTGGGCACGGGTTGTACTGATCTCAGAACAAGGTGCTGTGAGACCGAAACCATTGTGCGTCCAAATTTCAAATTTATCTTCAGCGTTCGGCTCAGGGCCGGTTCGGTTCGGCTAGCTCAGATCTTGAGTGAGTTGTCCTCATTGCAGCGTCCTCAAAGTGTCCCCTAGATTCGCGTCTGTGACGACACATCTACACTGAGCCACGTCGGAGAATATATACCGACTTTGGGGTTCTGTCGGTGCGTAATAGACGAGGTGACGCTCGAGGCACGGTGCCATCCTTGGTGCCATGATGCCATCGATATCGCGCGGCGCCTGCGTGGCCAGGAAGATTTGCAGGAAGATGTTTGAGGTGTCTGCTGGAACCTACAGTAAATTCTACCCATTTCCTTCGTTTAAGCCTCAGCCAATCTGATTTTATAACAAGAAGTTGGGATGTTTGTTCTTCTTCAGTACAGTACGCCAGCATCCCGGGCCCGTGAGAGGTTGTGTCCTTTTCGGGCTCAATGGAAAACGCGGTTGTTGGATCCGCCTTCGCGTGAACCCCTTGGTTAAATCGAAGTGCTGGTGTCCTCGTTCTCCTCTTTTCTCCTCCTTTTCTCCTTCTTCCCTTCGTATGCGAGTGATTTTAGTGCGATAAACTCACAAGATGGGTCGGGGGTGAAGACGGACTTCGTCTGTAAAAGTCGGGAGGCATAATCAATTATGCCTCAGGTGCTTACTTTATATATTCCTCCTTCCTCACACAAGTGGACTGTGCGCCGCGGAATCAAAAGCGAAAACGTGTGTGTCAAGGATTCTTTGGGGAAGACATTCGGACATCCCACCATCGCACGTTTTTCGTGGACGACGATCGAAGAACGAGTTGGTCTATGGTGTAGAATGGTACGCAATCCATATGGGCTCCTCAATTACCTAGCTGAGGTGTTCTAAGGATGGATGCCAGTGATTCGTCATATTCATCGCTCGTGATGGTGTTGCAAGGTGGAACGGGCTATGACAGGGATGATATATGGTACCGTGACTAAAAGCGACCATGATCAGTAGTCTCGGTATGTTGCAAATATGTGATAGGGATTCGCCGTATGAGTGCTCTCAAGGTCGAGTTCAATGCACGCTGCGTGGCTGTCACTCCCGGTGATGGACCGGACCCACGATGGCTCGGCTCGGTTGACTCAGGCCGAACTGTTGCAACTCGCCGGAGTTAGATCACCCCGCCCCCCACATCCAGTATATTTGATTCCGCATTCAGATTATCCTCCCCCCCGCACCCACAAGAGCACCCATCAACATCCACATGGTGTCGCCAAGACGGAACTAAAATCACCTCATTGTTGTTTGGACGTGTTTACCGTGAACCAACGAGGACGCCTTATCACCATATGGTCTCGGGGCGACGACTTGACGTCTCAAAATGTGTCCATGTGCCAACATGATATCACTCCGCTACTTAATGTCGCGAATGGCTCTCATGGAGGGTCGTCGGCTTGGCTCACCATGTTTGGGATCTCTATCCTCCTGACACTCGCCTCAGCGACATTCGCCATCGCGTGCCCTGTTCTTGTCGACAGACGTTCGTTTCAGGTCAAAGGTGGCGTGAACTACACCGTTTTTGAGCATGCCGCCACTGGCGCGACACTATCGTTCGTTACTAACAGCGGTGTATGTGAAACCACTCCTGGAGTCAATCAGTATTCGGGATATCTTTCCGTCGGCAAGAACATGGTGACAAATTCCTCATTTTCTAAAGCTCCACCATCTGAAGAAATCTCAGAATATGTGGTTTTGGTTCTTCGAAGCTCGAAATAGCCCTTCGACCGCGCCTCTCGCGATGTGGCTGAATGGCGGTCCCGGTTGCAGCAGTATGATTGGCCTCTTCCAGGAGAATGGCCCCTGCACCTTCAACAACGTCTCCGGATCCACTCCCGTGCTGAACCCTCATAGTTGGAATAACCTCGCCAACATGCTCTACGTAGACCAGCCCATTGGCACCGGTTTCAGCTTTGGCACTGATGATGTGAACTCGACGGTGACCGCTGCGCCATTCGTATGGAAGCTTCTGCAGGCGTTCTACGCGCAGTTTCCCAAGTACGAGAATCGCAAGTTTGGGCTGTTCACAGAGTCGTATGGTGGACACTATGGCCCCGAGTTCGCGTTCTACTTGTAGGTTTGGCGCTCCATTATATTCTTCAGGCGACTTAAGGATCGTTTAGTGAGTCCCAGAATACTGCCATTGACCAGGGCAAGGTCTCTGGAGTGAAAATTCCCCTGGTTGCTCTCGGAATCAACAATGGCTGGGTGCGTATATCCTAGTAGTCCATGTCTCCCTACGTTGACGCTACTTTGGACTCTGCAGTTCGATCCGGTACTTCAGTACAAGGCTTACATTGACTATTCCCTCACGAATCCCTATCGTCCTCTCATTAATAGTTCACAAGCTACTACGTATCTTAAAGCATACGACCGGCGCTGCCTTCCCGATCTCAACACTTGCAGTAGCTCTGGCACTGACGCCGCTTGCAAGAAAGCCGACAACACCTGCTTCGACAAAATTGAGGGCCCAATTCAGGCAGGTTTCGACTTCGACGTCTACGATCTCCGTGCTCCATCCCAGGACCCGTTTCCTCCTGAGACCTACGTTTCTTACCTCCAGGACCCCACCATCCAGTCTAAGATTGGTGCTCAACAAGTATACAAGGAATGCGCTAATGCACCGTTTAAGAAGTTTGTAACCACCGGCGACGGTGAGCCAGCCTCACCTGTTCCGGTTATGATCACAGCGTCAGCTCATCATACCCTACAGATGCTCGTACTTTCCTCTCCACCCTTAGTACGGTCATACAGAGTGGCATCCAAGTCCTCATCTGGGCGGGAGACGCTGGTAAGATCCCTCCTTTTGGCCGTGCACTCGCGGCCTGATAGATGGCTCACCTTCTCTTCGATTGTCTCTAGACTGGATTTGCAACACCGCTGGTGTGCAGGCGGTCATCTCCCGGCTACAATTCTCCCAATCTGCTGACTTTAACTCGAAGTCTCTGATGCCGTACACGGTCAGCGGCGTGCAATACGGCGTGTTCAAGACCTCTGGCAACCTCTCATTCCTGAACGTGTTCAATGCGGGCCACGAAGTCCCCGCTTACCAGCCCGCCCTCTCGTTTCAGGCGTTTGTACAGACTCTCAGTCGACAGCCATTGAGCTCTACGTAGTCCTATCTGAAGCAGCTGTAGTAATCGAATGCTTCTGCCTTCCTCCTAGCTAGGGGTGACGTACAGATCACCCAGCCACATAAATGACATTAATGTGTGGGGCCGACCAATCCACAGGTATGCGAAAGGGTAAGGCAATGGAAGAATGTTGTGATTTGATAGGTAGCCTGAAATGACTAGCAGCCTTGTACGGTAAGAGCCCACCCAGCTCGAGCATTGTTGTACGTAGCATCAGCCGAAATGGATAACGCTTTCTGGTTGGTGCTGGACCCGGCAATGAGACTGTCTCAGGCTGGTGTAAACTGCTGCACCAGGAAACCCGGGAACAAGCTCGGGGGCGATTTTTGCGCCGCCCAACTGGTACGGGATTTCCGGCCCGTCATCCTTGGGGTCTTGTCGGACTTTGACGGACTTTGACGAGGAGGTCAAATCAGATCTAATATCAGATCTATGGTATCGAGTAACTGGCTTTATTCAAGTTCGCGTTCGTTAACACTCTAACATCAAGACATACATACGACTACTATTCTTATGGCTCCAAAGAGACTGACTAAGGCTAAGAGTCTGCAGTTCCCTTTTGCTACTAAGCGCCTCTACGACAACACCACCTTGAACACCACGGCAAAGCGCCACGCGGTCGCACTGGGACTTGCAGATGAAGAGGTTAATCCTGATGGCGACTACAACAAAGGTGATCCGACCCCTCCATCAGCCTTGATAGAGTCCGCCCCGTCATCGGTGTCGTCGCACGTGAGTGGCACCACGCGACGGAAGAATGGTTCCGCCCCACAGGCAAGACCACAGGCAAATACGTCGATAAGTGCTGTTCGAGAACTGCTCCCAGACACCCAAAGTGACCAACCGTATATTCCACCTCAACGCAGGCGGTGGGCCGGGAGCAGATCCCTAAGTTTCAGTGGTGAGTCCCCCACCCCGACGGTGCAGAGAGAAATGGTACGGATAGCTGTTTCTTATATTTGAATCATACGCGAACTTACTATCATCATTTCTCCCTCCGCCTTCCCCCCCTTCCTACGCCACAGCCACCCCCTTCCTTGCCTCCCTCCTGCCGCTCAGAACCGGCGTTCAAGGGGAAGGCATTTCTTCCAGTGCTTCCCCTTGACATCAAGATTGGTGTCGATCGGCCCCGGGGTACTGAACGCTCAGCTACCATCCCTGCGCATAGCGATGAGGCACCCAAAGAGGATCTAGGTGGCCGTGCCGATCCGGGGCCCTGGAAGGTGGTCACACGTCGCGCTACCCGCTTCGCATTTCTGCGTCGTGACTCGGAAAAACAACGCCGCCGGGTCGACGATGCCCTTGAGACCGCGGGGGCTGCACAAGAAGAGCTGTGGGTGGCCGTCGGAGAGGCAAGACCTTCAATAACATTTTCGCAGACTCTCATTCTCCTTGCAGGACAGGTGCAAGCCGTGCAAGCTCGTTGGGCGAGAGGTCTGCAAACCACAGTGGGATGCCTCTGCGCCGCTAGTACCTTGCACGTCTTGCGTCTTCTGCGCAGGGAAGAGTTGGTCCTGCAACCCGCCTGATGCCTTCCTTGAAAATGTGGGTATGCCGCGCATAAAACAAGCACGGCAGAAAACTCACCAAGGTGGTACGCCTGGATTTTTTCCGCACTTATCGCTGCTTTTGACTCCTTCTCATCACCCCGCAGTCTCCACTTACGATACCGCGCCGATAGAGCTGTCCAGAAGCTCAGAGACGGCCGTCGAAGGTATGTCCGCCTCATTTTGATTAACTCGACAGCTTATGATCTCCCAGCTGCTTCTCCCACCATTGAGGTAGGGGCAAGGGTAGAGGTGGTCCTGCGTCCAAGTGGACACGAGAAAGGCGGCAAGGGTATGTCTCCCAGCGTTTTGCGTCTATAAATAGATGTCCTCATGAGACTCTAGTGGCACAAGCGTCATTGAACAATGATGACCGCCTCGTTCGGATCGGGACCCGCCTCTTGTCGGTCACACCACCGGGTACTCCAGCAAAGGCTCCGCCCAAATTTCTAGTGGGGCGCAGGCACACTCAGAGATCTGCTAACTTGGAGCAAAACTTGGAGATGATCTCGGAGATGATCTTGGAGATGATCCCCAGAGTTATGAAGATATTGGAAGAGGTTCGGGCTGAGTTGGCGGCATTGAGTGAAGAGCTCGCCATGATTTGTACGGAGATCCTGGCCCTTTACAATGATCTGGGGTGATCTTCACTAAAGACTTAGTGTAATTTCTCAGGTGTCAGGGAAGGAGAGGAGTTGAGTTCTCCAAAAAGTTTCGTGCTGATATGCCAGTCGCCGAATTTCCCTCAACCCTTCAAGGCTTACATTTATGTCTAAGATTATACGGTGTTTTTTTTTTTTTTTTTTGAATCGATTTTATTCCGGGGCAGTAGTTAATACAAATCCGGTCTCCGCAAGTAGTACAAGAGGAATTTGGGAAGAAGGTTAAGTAAGATGGTGCCCGCGTGCACGGGTGGATAGGTAAAGTAGTAACCCCCTCACAGATTATACGGTGTTCAAGTTCCAGATTCCTGGAACTACATAATGAGCGACCTTGACAAACCAGCCGTGGTAAATGAGGTTGTTCCCATCCATCGATCCAACCTCAGCAATTTTGATTCACCAACCCTTGCACCAACCGCACCTGTACACCTCCCTGCACACACATGTGCACTCTCTGTTGACATAGAATGCCATCTTGGAGCGAGCGGAATACGCGGCCCGTGCGCGTTCCTCCTCTTTTGTGCCCCTGTCGCAACTTTAACTCTTACTACCAATTTGTATAAAGTCCAAGTCCTTTTAGCATCGTGACAACGTCGGTACCCCGTGCCACACGTTGCAAGACACGTTGGTTCCCCTTTCCCTTCCCGGAATCACCCCAACCTTCTCCCTGAGATCGAAGCAATGACTCTCAGACAATGGCTTGGCTAAGAATCGGCTGATCCACCAGTTGGATTTGGTGTCCACATCCAGCGTGTTTGATTCTGGACCCATGCGTCGCTCGGACCCACGGCCCTAAATACACCTATCCAAATTCATATAGATCTAGAATTACAGCAACACTTACGTCTTTATTGAATAGTGATGTGAGTGTCTTACTGTGTCACCAGGTGGTCTTGTGGTCACGGTAAATGGCTTCTCAAATTTTGCTGGCGTTTCACGAGGTACAATTCTGTTGCTTAAATCACGAAATGCGATGGGTCGCAATTTTACAACTGAAACAAAATGCGACTGAAACGCCCGTGGTATTAAAATGTATCCGCGGGTCAACACGGTACAGCTACGCTACTTAATGTCACAGATTCGGCTCAGCACCGACATTCAACCCAACTCAGACCTCGTTTAGCATGTTCGCCTTATCTACGGTCTTGGCATTCGCCTCAGCGACATTCGCCATTGCGTCCCCTGACCTTGTCGACAGACATTCATTTCAGGTTAAAAACGGTATCAACCACACCGTTTTTGAGCATGCCGCCACTGGCGCGACACTCTCCTTCGTTACCAACAGCGGCATCTGTGAAACCACTCCTGGAGTCAACCAGTATTCAGGATATCTTTCCGTCGGCAAGAACATGGTGACAAATTCTTCGCTTTCTAAAGCTCCACCATCTGATGTATCTCAGAGTATGTGGTTTTGGTTCTTCGAAGCCCGAACCAGCCCTTCGACCGCGCCTCTTGCTATGTGGCTGAATGGCGGTCCCGGTTGCAGCAGCATGGTTGGTCTCTTCCAGGAGAACGGCCCGTGCACCTTCAACAACGTCTCCGGATTAACTCCCGCGTTGAATCCTTATAGTTGGAATAATTTCGCCAACATGCTCTACGTAGACCAGCCCATCGGCACCGGTTTCAGCTTTGGGACCGACGACGCGAACTCGACAGTCACTGCCGCACCATTTGTATGGAAGCTTCTGCAGGCGTTCTACGCGCGGTTTCCCAAGTACGAGAATCGCAAGTTTGGTTTGTTCACAGAGTCATATGGTGGGCATTACGGCCCCGAGTTTGCACTCTACTTGTGGGTTTGAGTCATCCGTTATACTTTGTTTCATGTAACTTTACCACCATTCAGTGAGTCCAAGAATGCTGCCATTGGCAAGGGCGAGGTCCGCGGAGTGAAAATTCCGCTGGTCGCTCTTGGGATCAACAATGGCTGGGTAGGTACACCTTATAATCCATGTCTCGCTACATTGATGTGACTCTGGACTGTGCCCGTGAAGTTCGATCCGATACTTCAGTACAAGGCTTACATTGACTATGCTCTCACAAATCCCTACCGTTCTCTTATCAATTGTTCACAAGCTGCTTCGCTCCTGAAGACATACAACCAACACTGCCTCCCCAAACTTAACACCTGTTACACTTCTGGCACTGACGCCGCTTGCGAGAACGCTGACAACACTTGCTACGACAAGATTGAGGCCCCAATTATTGAAGGTCCTGACTTCGACGTCTACGATCTCCGTGCTCCATCGAAGGACCCATTTCCTCCAGAGACCTACGTTCTTTACCTTCACAACGTTACCCTCCAGGCTCAGATTGGTGCCCGTCAGACATACCAAGAGTGCCCCGATGCGCCATATTATAAATTTGCAGCTACCGGCGATGGTAAGTAACTTGAAGCCGCGCATGCTCAATTATCAGCTCATCTGACTCGTACACCAGACGCTCGTACTTTCCTCTCTACCCTTAGCACAGTCATACAGAGCGGCATACAAGTGCTCATATGGGTGGGTGACGCCGGTAAGACCCCTCCTTTTGACCGCCCGCTCGCGGTCTGATACATAGCCCACGCTCTCTTTGTTTGTCTCCAGACTGGATTTGCAACACCGGTGGTGTGCAGGCGGTCATCTCCCAGCTGCAATTCGCCCAATCTAGAGAATTTAACTCAAAGGTTCTGGTGCCCTACACCGTCAGAGGCGTGGAATATGGCGTATTCAAGACCGCTGGCAACCTGTCGTTCCTGAATGTGTTCAAGGCAGGCCACAAAGTCCCCGCGTACCAGCCCGCCGTCTCGCTGCAGGCATTCGTACAGACTCTTAGTCAGCAGCTGTTGCACTCTACATAGTCGCGCCACTGAGATTTGAGCTCTAGCTGCTCAGTGGCAGCTTGTTGTGGTCTGCATTTGGAGCAGTGTGCTGTCATTGAATAATCCGAATTGCTTCGCAGCTTCCCATAAGTGGTGATGTACAGATCCACCAGTCACCCAATGATACCAGTGTGTATGTGGAAAGGGAACTGCAACGAAAGAGTACAGTATCGTGGAAACCAGGAGTGTGCTACTAAGATATGATTCGATTTAGTACTAATTCGCCCAAATGTTTTGTATAGGTGACTTGAACTTACCAGCATGGAAACCGCCCTGTCCAGCGCAGGAATTGCCAGTATTCCACACGGTATCAGTCAGAATAGAGAATAGTTTTTGATTGGTGCTGCAGTGCCAGTGAGAGTCAGGTGTCGGTTTGAGCAACTGACTCGGAAGTCTGAGGACCAAGTTGACTGTGACGTGTGACATGTGACATTCAAATTGGAGGCGACTGGTGTGAGCCTGAGTGTGGGATTTTCATCCCGTCTCGTCGGGACTTTGAGGTGGCGCCAAGCCCACCGCTTCAAAGCTTTTTTCTTTAGAGGTCATATCTATCATCGGTCTTATTGTATCGACTTAGCAGCCTTTGTTCGCGCTCGTTGACTCTCACTTCCAAAACCAAGACGTTCGAATACACTTGATTGCTATCCCGATGGCTCCAAAGAGGTCCCCACAATCAACGTTAACTAAGGCTGAGGGCCTGCTGTTCCTTATTGCCGTGCGACTCCTCACAGCATTCAGATACAAAGAGGCTAATCCTGGTGGCGACTTTAGCCACTTTTTGGGGAAGATTAAGGGAGAACTGGTGTGTCACACATGCACCTCATTCTTGAAACGCTAATACAACCCGCAACAGATAAAAGTCAATGACATTTTCAACAAATATGACCCGACCCCTCCCTCGACCCGTCATAGATACCACTCCATTATCAAGATTATCGCGGCTGAGTGGGAAAGTGCAGTGAAAGAACAGCGCACCTTCAACTTTGGCAAGTTTACTGGCAAATACCTTGATAAATGCTGTGCAAGAACGGCTTCCGACCACCCTGAGTGGCCGGCCATCCTATATTCCATGGACCTCTCCAAGGATGCGTCGGAGCAGGCTCCTGAGTTGCAGTGGTGGATCCTTCGTCCCGACGAGGAAGGCAAACACAGTGCGAAATAACTGTCTCGTGGGAACCATATTCTCATTATTTCTCCAGCACCGTCATCGCCTCCACCACCTGCGTCAAACCCACCTTCCCTGCGCCGCTCAGCGCGGGTGACCAAAGGGAAGGCCCTGCTCCCCCTCCATCCCCTTGACATAAAGATTGGTGACAATCAACCCCGGGGCACTAACCGCTCCGCCGAGCGTTTCGACGAGGCGTCCAACGATAATAAGGTTGGGGGTAGTGAGCCGCCGCCACAGAAGGTGGTCACACCAGCAGGAGGTGGCACCACCCGTGCCACATTTAAGTCCCCGCGTGAAACACGTCTAGAACGACGCCGCCGGGTCGACGACAGCCTCAATAATACGGAGGCTGCACAAGACGCGGGGTGGGTGGCAGTAGGAGAGGTAGGCCCTTGTAATAACTTTCAGATTTTCTCAGACTCGCTGTCCTTGCAGGATAGGTGCAACCCATGCATGCTCGTGGGGAGGGAGGTCTGCATACCGGAGCGGAACGCGAGCAAGTCTTGCCTCTTCTGCACGGGCCAGAGCTGGTCCTGCAACCCACCTGATTCCTGGCTTGAAAAGCTGCCGCGCCCAAAACAAGCACGACCGAAACCCCCCAGTATGCCTATCTTCGTTCTGCCCATCGCTGCTGTTCTAACCACGCCGCCCTTATCACAGACGATGTACCGACCAAAGTGGGCAGGAGTTCAAAAACTGCCGCAAAAGGTATGACCGCCCCATTCCTAATGATTTACTTCTCAGTTCATGATTTCGCAGCTACCCACCACACCACTGAGGTAGCAATGGCTGAGCGTCAGAGTGGACATCAAAGAGGTGGTGGGTGTACGCCTCCAGTGTGCTGTGTCTTTAGTAGATGTGCTGACCAAAATTTAGTGGCCCAGGCAGCCTCGGATCTAAAGGTGTGGCTCCGGGCCTTGTGCGACCACGAGGGCATTGCGTTTCCGCTCCACTCGAGTTTAGGTGCTGCTGCCGCCTCCGCCTTCACCCACGCCACGGCGCCATCGCCAGTTACTGGATCATCTACCCACACCCTTGTTCCACAATCTATTGGTGGAAGCAGTAATGTGGGGATCGAGGGTGAAGAGCCCTCTCAGGTATGCCCTAGTCTGATCCCATGTTTTTTGAAAGAGATGACATCTCTGCACTTATCCAGGAGGCTGCGTCTCAAACGGGTAACAATAGAGGGATAAAGCGTGCACGTCCTGACGAATTGATGGGCAGTAGTTCCACCCCTGGCCATGTTCGGGTGAGCCCATCTCATCGCCTCTGCACGTTCCTATCTCTAATGCCATGTTAGTGCGAGTCCTGTTCACACAGAAAGTTCAAGTGTGCGCAATGCAGGGGCAAAAAATCGTCAAATCATTGCGCTCGCTGCCAAGATTCCAACCACCCCTGCGAGCACTTGCCGCCCACCGTCCCTAGTGGTCGCCGCAAGGGAACGTCCGCGGGTCAGGAAACTACTGCTCAGCCTTCTCTCCTCGCACTTCCCATCACAGATCCCAACAAGCTGTTAGGTATTGACCTGCTAGGGATCGATCGCATGGCTACCATGCTATATTGGCGCACAGAACTCGCTCGTTCTCAGGCTGCTTATGAAGCTGCTTGCGCCTACAAGGAGTTCGTGGAAGAAAAACACAATCAATTTCTTGAGCGGCTTGCCGCATCAGGTCAGTCTACGGCGGGTGAGCCTCTGGCTAAACGTGCGAAGACCAACACCTCCAGGAAGGGAAAGCGTTAAGGTGTGCACTGACACGATGTAAGAAGATCAAGTCGATGTGAGTGAGCTTGCCGGCGCCAGGTAGGGTGAAGATGGGCCGGTGACGAGTGGACGGAGCCCCAGGACACTGTACACTTACAATATGTCATGTTGTATTGAATCCGCCATTCTTTTCTCAGTGAGCTGGTGAAAAAAAAACGCATGTGCTTCACCAAGCACGGGAGTAAGGACAAGTTATGTGACAGTGGTTTGAGTTATGCATAGGCTCCTATGGCCAGTTTGCGTGTTTGTACATATTTTTGCTTAGTAATACCGAGCCATTCCCTGGGTGACCCTCGCAACTCCGCCCAAGCACAACAAATCTCTTTGCTTGTCTCCTTGTATTGCGGCTTAAAGTTTGTTTTTTTTTTCACCCTCTGGATTGGCTGTCCAGGGACCACTTCAATACATTTAAAGTTGCTAGGGGGCAGCAGGGATAGGTCGAATTTCTCGGCACCCTCAGTTGCAACCTGTAAGACAACCGAGTGGGTTTTGGCTAGAAGCTTGGCCATAAAATCCAACAGCTCAGATCGGCACCTGTGATAATGGCTTGACTTTGTTGGGTCAATTATTTTAGTAGGGCTGCTGCGTGCTGCGATCAAGTTGCGACCAAGGTCATGGTCACAGCTATTATTAGGCTGGGCTATATGCAGTCCAGCTCGAAACGTAAGGCGCCTCTTCCCCTTCTTCTGCGCCCCTTCTTGCCTCTGCTCCTGCTCCAGCTCCGGTGCTATTATCGTAGTTCTTACGGGAAGAGTAATACGGCGCAAGTGTGGACATGTCCCAGGAGCGCAGGCCACTCACTATGCCGGCGGCACAGGCACGTCGGGAGCCATGCGAACGCTACGCTCTACCGGCCTGCCGGTGGTGCCAGTGGAATACTCGAGGTGGAGGGAGCGTGCGCCGTACAGTGTCAGCTGTGGTAGGTCCTCCCCCCCGTCTTCTTTTTCCCTTCCGCGGTCGGCGCTTGCCTCGTATTTGAGATGACCTGATAGAGGACGGTGCTTGTGTGGGAGAGGGGGAGCGGTTGGGGAACGGTCAGGGTTGGCATGCGTAGTCGGAGAGCCGAGAGCTTGCAAGGCTCATTTATGGGACGCCCGGGCATTTAGAGGAGCACGTCGAGGCGCGTCGTGGCGTCGATTAACTTTTGGGAGAACCTGAGCTACGTTATGTGGGTGCGAAACCCACTTTCCTACTGGTTTAGGACGCTCACGAGGTCATTAGGTCAAATGAGATGGAAACGTTGGCACCCTGAACGGCGATGAGGAGAATGTCGGGATACTTCCGGCAGCGGGTAGGGCTGATCGCGCATGGCTCCGTAGTCGGAACGTTTACCAGGTGCAATCCTGTTCATCAGTGGGGTGTCATTGCCGCCTTGTCCATCTGCTCGTCCACTCCGACGAATCCCACATCCTCGTTCTCACCAGAGTCCGCTTGCCCCATCCATGTTTCAACGACCCCCCTAGTACCCGTTTAGCTGGCCTCATCCCCCACCTGACGCCGACTCGCTCCCGAGCGCAGACATCATTCAAGCTTCAAGCGCAGGATACCTCTCAGTGGATTAGATCAGGAAGGGTTTTCTGTGACATTGTGACACAAATACGAAAATTGAAGCTCTTCATAAACTGTATACCCTATCCGAAGCCATATACGGCCATAGTGTGTAAACCGGCTGTATCATGGGGACTCCTCAACTTCTGGCTATCGGCGGGTTTACAGTAACTGTACTGCACCAGTAAGGCATAAGAAGTTAGTATGGGCTGTCGAAACTGGACTGGTGCGCGACTCTGATAATCGCGTAGTAATAAGCGAGGTCGTAATCGCATCCTTAGGCATCATTGCTTTACTGTCCATGAAGACCTTCTACCAGTGTGCGGTGCAGAGAAAGGAAAAAGAGACTGACGCGTGGAACGGAAGAATCGACATTGCTGAGATTCGTTAATAGAGTAGCTTGGGTATTATGCTACGAGGCATCGGAAGTCGAAAAGTGCCAGTCCTTGTACTTGTACTAATGGAGAGCGAGTGTTAAGCATTATGGAAACGGGCTGTGAGAATGGACGGAACTTGAAGAACAATATGCTTCCGCGATCGGAAATGAGGGGTTTAATGTCCGAGGTGAGGTCGCTCCGGTGCCAGTGGGCGGGCCCTCGAGCTCCCGGAGCGAGCCGATGAGTATCGGAGATCGGAAATTTGAGTCCCTTGGTGGTTACAAGCTTACAGAAATACTGGGTGCGGTGTGCAGGCAAAAATAAGAGTGTTCTTCGGTTGAACCTCTCCTGTTGGAAAAGTGGACAGGTGCCAGTGGCGAAACGCAAGAGAGGGACGAGCACGTGCCACCCGGACTCATCTGTTCTGACTGCTCGCTAAAAAAGCTCAAACTAACTCCCTTTGCGAGTTGCTTACCTTGGCTTTTCTGTGGTAGCATGGCCGTGTGTCTCCGATTGAGGAAGCATGGCACAGGGGGTGAGGGGGCCTGGCGCGAAGACACGGGAAGAGAGAATGATCGAAACGCATCGCATCAACGATCGGCGGGGGTATTTGGGGAACAGAGGAAAGGAAGAGGCATGTACATGGAAAGCGAGTAACTAGGTATATACTTGGAGGGGCTAATAGAGACCGGGCAGAAGCACGGAGTGCCTCTCAATCGAAAAAACTGTGGCTTTGTGTCCGAGACGCGCCGACGAGCGAGGGACAAAAAACGCCGACCATTTTTGGCGTTTTGAAAAGACCAGGGTGTGGTGGGTGGGCGAAATAAAAAGGACAGGATCCTTTGAATCGGCTGAGAAAACGGGTGGACAGGTGGCGGCATGGAGGAAGGAATGAGCACGTGCCTCCCTGTCCGCTCGCGCAAAGACGACTATGCTCTATAGCACGTAAGCGCGTAAGCCTTCGCTCGCTCCTCGTTTCGGCACAGACCGGCAAACACCGTTCATGCCCGCTCGTTCCTCATTCTGCCTCAGACTGGTTAAACACGATGGTAAGTTATTATCGGAATTCCAAACATGGTCATAATAATGACAACGCTGATCTCTGATCGCTTTAATTTAGACGTATGATATCTTGTTTGTTCTAAGCTCCCTCCCGAATTTTGCGACACTGCATTGTCCTTGGCATAGTCCTCCACTCGTCCCTCTAGCGCATTTGATGCAAAAACGGCGGTGGTAACTCAGCTCAGCTACGGCAACAAGAACAAGTGGTTCGGCGGAGCCCCTACTAACTTACTGCATTGGTGTGCGCTTCCATGAGCACTTCCAGCGTGCTGGATTCCAGGTTCAGACGTTGTTTCTCACACCCATAATTTGAAGTACACCTGCCCAAATACACATGGAACTGGGCGACGAAGCGAAAATCAACACATTGTTGTTTGGTCTTTATTGATCCGCGATACGGATGTCTTACCGTGTCACTATGCTATGGTCTCGGGTACAACGACTTGACTAGCTCTCGGAAACTGCGGGAGTTTCACGACGTACTCGAACTCGGTCGCTTAAATCCCATAGTTCCATTGGCCAAATCTTCGCAACAGCAGAACATCGGCGGTGTTAAAATGCGTCCGTGGGTCAACACGATACCGCTCTGCTACTTAAGCTCGAGAAATAGTTCTCGAGGATGACCATCTTCTCAGCTCAGAGCTCAGACTGCTCACCATGTTTGCGTTCTCCACTATCTTAACACTCTCCTCGGCGATATTCGCCATCGCATCCCCTAACCTTGTAGACCGTGCTCATAGACGTTCTTATCAGGTCAAAAATGGCGTTAACTACACCGTTTTTGATCATTCCACCACCGGTGTGAAACTATCCTTCGTCACCAACGGCGGCATCTGTGAAACCACTCCCGGAGTCAATCAGTATTCAGGATATCTTTCCGTTGGCGAGAACATGGTGACAAATTCCTCACTTTCTATAGCCCCACCATCTAAAGTATTCTCAGAGTATGTGGTTTTGGTTCTTCGAAGCCAGAAACAACCCAGAGACCGCGCCTCTCGCTATGTGGCTGAATGGCGGTCCCGGCTGCAGTAGCATGATTGGCCTGTTCCAGGAGAATGGCCCATGCACATTCAACAACGTCTCTGGATCGACTCCCGTGCTGAACCCTCATAGTTGGAATAATTTTGCCAACATGCTCTACGTAGACCAGCCCATTGGCACCGGCTTCAGTTTTGGAACCGAAGTTGCGGACTCGATGGTCACAGCTGCACCCTTCGTGTGGAAGCTTCTGCAGGCATTCTACGCGCAGTTCCCCACGTACGAGAACCGCAATTTCGGTCTGTTCACAGAGTCGTATGGTGGACACTATGGCCCCGAGTTTGCATCCTACTTGTATGTTTTGGCGCTCCATTATATTCTTCATCTAATCATCGTTTAGTAAATCCCAGAATACTGCAATTGTCAAGGGTGCGGTCTCGGGGGTGAAAATTCCAATGGTTGCTCTCGGAATCAACAATGGTTGGGTACATATACCCTAATAGTCCGTGTCTGCCTACGTTGACGTGACTCTGGACTCTGTAGATTGATCCTATACTCCAGTTCAAGGCTTACATCGACTATGCCCTCACAAATCCCTACCGCTCTCTCATCAATAGCTCACGAGCTGCTTCATACGCTTCCCGAACTTAACACTTGTTACCGTTCTGGCTCTGACGTCGATTGCGTGAATGCGAACAATACCTGCACCATCCAAATTGAGTCCGCGATTCAGGAAGACGGCGGCGACTTCGACCCCTACGATCTCCGTGCTCCATCGAATGACTCGTTTCCTCCGAAGACCTTCGTTTCTTACCTTCAGGATCCCACCGTCCAGTCCAAGATCGGCGCTCAGCAGACATTCCAAGTGTGCCCCGATCCGCCATATGATAAGTTTGTAAACACCGGCGACCGTAAGCTAGCCCTACTTGTCCAATTATGATATGTGTCAGCTCATCCGATTCATACCCCAGTTGCTCGTAGTTTCCTTTCTACCCTTAGTACGGTCGTACAGAGCGGCATTCAAGTACTCATCTGGGCTGGTGATGCTGGTAAGACCTCCACCTTCCGACCCCCGTGCACCCGGCTCACGTTCTCTTCGTTTTTCTCTAGACTGGGTTTGCAACACCGCTGGTGTGGAGGCAGTGGTCTCCCGGCTAGAGTTCGCGCAATCTGCGGAATTCAACTCAAAGTCTCTGGTCCCATACACGGTTGACGGAGTGCAGGGTGGAGTATTCAAGACTGCTGGAAATCTCTCGTTCCTGAACGTGTTCGAGTCAGGGCACGAGGTCCCCGCATACCAGCCTGATCTCTCGCTGCAGGCATTCATTCAGACTCTTAGTCAGCGGCCTTTGTGCCCTACATAGTGGTGTTACCGTGAATTCGGCTGCTATAGGCTTCCCAATACTAGCAGTTACTAGTAGAAATTGAATATCAAGTTGAATATGCCAAACTACTGCTACCCATCACCTTGATCGAGGATCAGTTGAGACTTAATTTGAGCCACATGCAAAGCATCGCTAGAACGTTCGTTACAGCCCCGCTAGACTCTGAAAAAAAAAATCCGAGACATTTCCAGCGAATAAGTTGCGACAGAGAGCCAGGGCCCTGCCCTGTCGGCCCGGCCCGATTTTCCACATGGGTTGCTATCCTTGGATCTGTGCCTAGTTTTTTTTTTTTTTTTGAAAAAAAGCACCATCTAGGTCCTCACTCTCTCGAGCACAACTACTGCCTGGCCCTTCTCCACACGCTGGAAAACCGCATTGTACACCCTGAAGACGGGGACATGGCATTGGGACGACCCGTGCACATGCTCGCGTCCGCGCTCGGCTACTCGACATGCCTTGGTCGCTCGATGAACTTTTCCACAAGGACAGTACCATTTCCCGATCCCTTGAGTGCCTTTGCCGACAAGTCACCGGCATATGGTTGGGACTTAGGGGAATGAGATCGCTTGTACGGTCTGACGCTGCTGCCAGTTGAGTGTAATCAAGATGTGTTGTAAAACTTCAGTCGAAGGTCCTATCACCAAAGTGGTGGCAATGCTTTGTGTCGCTTGTATGTACCGTAATGTTGTATGTCGCTGAGACAGGATGTGCTACAGGCTTAAAACGAAGTCGGAAATCGTGTTGTGAGGCCTATGGACGAGAAGGTGCTTCCACCCTCCCAGACTGGCCACAAGAATGTTGAGCCTGGCAGTGGGAGTTGCTGCGCTAAAGGGTACTTCCCAAATGACTCAGGTCTGTCTCGGGATCAGGGAGGTACGAAAGGTGCGACCAATCCCACAGGCCTCCGCACATGGAGAAAATTTGTACCAGTGTCCGCTGGGTTTGGGAAAGTATTATCCTCAGGGTACTAGGGCCGCGCACGTGTGCGGTACGCTTGGGAAACGCGAAAGGTGAATCCGAGAAGCTCCGGCTCTACAAGGACTGGCGATGCAGGGAATTGCGGGACGCTTCTGTGCGTCGCGAGGCCTCGCAAAATTAATCGCTCCTACCAGGAATGTACCGTACTCGAGTTGGTAAGGGTCTGCGTGAGTGTGGCACACTCGGGGATACAGACAAAGGGCGGCACTGAGACCCGCCGAGATCTGAGTCCCAGGAAGCTCTATTATTGAAACTTGAAACTTGTAAATACCGGATACGTGTGAAGGAAAAGGGGACGTGTGAATCTAGTTGCTAGATTGGAGACAAGGGAGGTAGTAGGAAAGATCCTTGTGAAGTCGGAACGAGCGTAGTGTAGTGTGACCGAAGTGCCAAGTAATGTGTGTGCGCACGTGCGTAAGCTGGGTACAAGGTTGCTCTCTGCAAGCGATGGGAGTGAGTAAGACTATTGCACGTCATTAAACCCACGAGGGCGCGTAGGTTCGTGTTAGCGGGGGCAGTCAGACTGACAACGATACATCCTGCTGTGCCACCAATTCACATGTTCACACGTTCACGGGCGAATCCAGATGTCCACGTGGTTAGTGCAAGAAAGCATCGGAAAGCAGGTGGGAAACGTGAGAGATGACGCGATGACGACGTGGTGTTCCTCGTTGATCAAGCCGATCAGGCCTCGATCAGGGTAAGAGGAGAGATTATCAGCCGCCAGTTGTTACCATATGCAGCGTTTGCTCAAGTTGCAAATGAGCCGTAGATTAGATTACATCATTACATTTGCTCCCCAATTTTTCATCGTTCTCCACTCGCTCCACTTGTGCTAGTGTGATTCCGAGCTCGCTCCGTTTGCATAAAATTTCGATCAAGGGGTACATCGAAAGAAAACGGCTGTAGCAGCTCGGCAGCATCAGTTCAGCTATTGTGATTATCTTGGTGACGATGTCAGTCGCTTGGTTCGACTACTAGGCGAAGTGCAGTGCCAGGGCCCAGTGACAAGTGTAACTAAGAGGTAAGTACTTGGGTAGTAAGGAGGCTTGTAAGTGAGTGACATACGAGAAATAGAGTAACTCTTGGAGTAACTACCTACCCCAGCATTTCTGGAGAAACGGCTGAGGCTCGTCTTCCGAGTACTACTATGCCGTCTACGAGTGTACGAGTGAAGTAAAAATTCTCATGAGCAAAAATTTGAGCCGCGGTCGGGCAACTGCAACTGAGCTCGACTTAGAATTGTGTGTTGCCCAAGGTGTTGCCGGTTCTTATTGCCGGTCCGGGCCCGCCCAACGTGTGCACGTGTGTGACTGCCCTCGACAGGACACCCATCCAGATCCACTTGCAGGGACCGGAGGAAAACCAACATAGGAAGTAATCTTTGGGTCCTTTCTAGGTGGCGATGTGGGTATCACTATACGGTCTCAAGGGCAATTAAACGCTACGGGCGACTCGGTGTCTCGGAAGTCTCGAACTCTTGCTCGAACTTAGTCGCGGAAAACACCAAATCTGCTTGGTCGTGTCTCTGTTCTCTGTTCTGCGACTGAATATTGCGGAATTCCGGTGGTATTATAATTACAGCAACGTGTAGCTGTGCGGGTTCAAAAAAAAACAGAAACGTGTGTCCATCGGTCACCACTGGCACAATATCGTTCTGCTACTTAAGGTCGAAAAATGCTCTCACATACGTCGGCTCAACTCAAGGCTCAGCTATGTTTGCACTCTCTACAATCTTCACACTCGCATCAGCAACGTTCGCCGTCGCTTCCCTGGACAATGTCGACAGACGTTCATATCAGGTCAAAAATGGCGTGAACTACACCGTATTTGATCATGCCGCCACCGGTGCAACACTCTCCTTCGTCACCAACAGCGGCGTCTGTGAAACCACTCCTGGAGTCAATCAGTATTCAGGATATCTTTCCGTTGGCGAGAACATGGTGACAAATTCCTCACTTTCTATAGCCCCACCATCTAAAGTATTCTCAGAGTATGTGGTTCTGGTTCTTCGAAGCCAGAAACAACCCAGAGACCGCGCCTCTCGCCATGTGGCTGAATGGCGGTCCAGGCTGCAGTAGTATGATTGGCCTGTTCCAGGAGAATGGCCCATGCACATTCAACAACGTCTCCGGATCGACTCCCGTGCTGAACCCTCATAGTTGGAATAACTTCGCCAACATGCTCTACGTAGACCAGCCCATTGGCACCGGCTTCAGTTTTGGAACCGAAGTTGCGGACTCGACGGTCACAGCTGCACCCTTCGTGTGGAAGCTTCTGCAGGCATTCTACGCAAATTTCCCTTCGTACGAGAACCGCAATTTCGGTCTGTTCACAGAGTCGTATGGTGGACACTATGGCCCCGAGTTTGCATCCTACTTGTATGTTTTGGCGCTCCATAATATTCTTCATGTAATCGAACCATCGTTTAGTGAGACGCAGAATGCTGGGATTGACGAGGGCACGGTCTGCGGAGTGAAGATTCCGCTGGTTGCTCTTGGGATCAACAATGGCTGGGTACGTAAAACCTAGTCATCCGTGTCTCCTTAAATTGACGTGGCTCTGGGATCTCCACAGTTCGATCCGATAATCCAGTTCAAGGCTTACATCGACTATGCCGTCAACAATCCCTATCGCCCTCTCATAAATAGCTCACAAGCCACATCATGCCTCGATAAATATAACCGGATGTGTCTCCCCGAACTTAACGCTTGTTACAGTTCTGGCTCTGACACTGATTGCATGAACGCGAACAATGCCTGCACCGACCAAATCGAGACCGCGGTTCAGGAAGGCGCCCTGGACTTCGACCCCTACGACCTCCGTGCTCCATCGAATGACTCGTTTCCTCCGAAGACCTTCGTTTCTTATCTTCAGGATCCCGCCGTCCAGTCCAAGATCGGCGCTCAGCAGACATTCCAAGTGTGCCCCGATCCGCCATATGATAAGTTTGTAAACACCGGCGACCGTAAGTCAGCCCTACCAGTTCAATTATGATTTGTGTCAGCTCATCCGATTCATACCCCAGTTGCTCGTAGTTTCCTTTCTACCCTTAGTACGGTCGTACAGAGCGGCATTCAAGTACTCATCTGGGCTGGTGATGCTGGTAAGACTCCCATCTCTCGACCGCCATGCACCCGCAGCCCGAACCATTGTTCATGTTCTCTTCGTTTTTCTCTAGACTGGGTTTGCAATACGGCTGGTGTGGAGGCAGTAGTCTCCCGGCTGGAGTTCGCGCAATCTGCGGAATTCAACTCAAAGTCTCTGGTACCGTACACGGTCAATGGGGTGCAGGGTGGAGTATTCAAGACCGCCGGAAATCTCTCGTTCCTGAACGTGTTCAAGTCAGGGCACGAGATCCCCGCGTACCACCCTGACCTCTCGCTGCAGGCGTTCATTCAGACTCTTAGTCAGCGGCCGTTGTCCCCTACATAGCGGTGCCACTGAGAATTGGGCCGCTACTAGCTCCTAAGTAGCGGCTCGTAGAGAATTGTATAAATTTCTTGATAAAATGAATATACCAAAGTGCTGCTGCGCACCTCAGCTTGACTGAGAACAGGAGTTCGAGTGCAGCGGTGTGAATACAGAGCTTGTTCGGGCCTCAAGCCTTCAGGTAGGGATAAGCCAGGTACTAAGCCAGAGCCAGAGGCGGGCCACTCGATGTGGTAGAAGTTTCCTTTGACTCGCCTATAGTACATGGTCGACGTCACCGCATCAGTCGTACAGGCTCTTGCTATACCTGTGCCCCGATTTCCGCAGACATATGCAGATCATTTTGTCATAGAATTTACAAGCCCACTGGCAGGGTATCCTGCGATGTAGAAATTAATAGACTTCGACCCGAGGGGAAGAGTACTGGATAGAAGTGACAGAGAATAGGGAACATAGAAACGACGGAGGTGCAGACGCAGACACAGATGCAGACGGTGATTGTTTAACGCAAAGGTAAAGACATAGATGAGATGTTCATTTTCGTACGCGTGTACGGTACATATAGCGAGCTCGCCGGTCTGAGCTGAAGCGAGGAACGAGCGAAGGCTTAGAGCGTGGTCTTTGCGCGAGCGGACCGGGCGGCACGTGTTCATCCCTTTCATCCGTGCCGCCACCTGTCTACCCTCTTTCTCAGCCGGTTCAAAGAACCGTATCTTTTTATTTCGCCCGCCTGTCGCACCCTGGTTTATTCAAAACGCCAAAGGGTCGATGAAACAGCATTCTGTGTCTCTCGTTCGTTGGCGCGCCTCGGGTCGTTTTTCCCACTCGCTGGTTGCGACCTTGCCTCGGACACAGAACCCCTGTTTTTTTCAATCGAGAAGCACTTAGTGCTTCCGCCCAGTCTCTACTAGCCCACAGTGCATCTGCATAGTCACTCTCTTCCATGTATATTTTCTCCCTTCTCGCTGGTCCTCGAATACCCCATCGATTGAGAATGCGATGCCCATTTTTCCCTCTCTTCCTCTCTCCTCGTGTCTTCGCGCCTGTTTTTCCCCTAACTTGCCGCGGAAAGCCAAGGTAAGCAATTCGCAAATATTAGTAATTGAGTAGTTAAAAGTCAAATATCTATCGTTGCAGGCCTGGTCAGGACTCAGTCTTTACCGCGACAGCAAAGCCTAACCAAAAAAATACAGGTCATAACAGATGCGATAAGTGCATCCTCCATTTGATGTTTTTTTTTTTGAACGGTTTATATTCCGGAGGGCGAGCCCGGCGCTTTAGATGCTTTAGACCGATCGTAGCTTTGTACCTAATAGAGAAGGTCCGTTATCAGAACAAGAAGTAAGATGGTGAATATCAGTGGGGTTTTCAGAACGGTTCTCCCCTGGGGTTCGCAGAAAGGTTCGCAGTTGCACGGGAGAGATTTCCTGGGCGATAGCTCGAGTGGTTTCCCCCCCGCTTCTCGCTCTACCCTATTCTTATGCCAGTCACGCGCCCAGTCCTGGAACGCCTTATTGTGTCCTTTATCCTTTGATCAGCCGCCGACTGGACACGTCTCAACCTCGTTGGGGGAGCGCGCAGGCAGGCATTGGACGCTGATTCAAGTTCCCGTCTGACTTTCCAGGAAATAGACCGCTGGAAACTATACTTGAATGAAGCGAGAGTTTTCGTGAGCCAAGCAGAACCAATGACGTAAGTGTGGAGTTGAATAGAAGCGCAGCTTCATGTGCTGAGCCCGATCTCGGGTCAGAGATGGCTAGTAACGCCGACAGGTCAGACCTGGTCGGGGCTAAAGCCTAAGGATGTATATGAAGTCAAGGGCCTCCGTGGACGCGTAGTATCGCATGGGCTTTTCAGCTGTTTCAGCTAAGCTAAAGCAACTTGTGTCGAATTTCTCACACCCACCCGTACTATCGTGTGCGATAGTGTGTGGCAATATCCCAAAGAAATTCACAACCTTTTTAATGACTACACATCAGTACAATGTCTCTTCAATCAGACAGAGATATGCATTGGACGACATGTATTCTATGGGACTATGATGTTACTTTGAGAATTTCCCACCGGACAATGTGATCAGAACGAAGCCAAGCAGTCGACCCCACAAATTCAGAGTTTTTCAAAAATTTTGTAACACATGGTCATAGTGCCATTTGTGTCCCCGCTTCGGCACCACCAGTGATGTAAGTTCTCCGATCAACGGAGTCGCATATGAAATCAGCGGGGTTTAAACTTGCACTGATAATCGTCACGCTCAACCATCTGTCTGTGTACTCCTCCTCCACTGAAAATTAGACACCGTGTAAATTGGCAAATATTTTCTAAACCATCAAAATTGCACCCTTAAATAAAATGAGATTTTCTGTAATTCATTTGGTGGAGGTACTTACATAATATTACCGAAGTTGTTGTGCTTCCATCAAAAGATTTCGTGCAGAAAGACATCTACTTTGTATTTTACCACAAAAAGTTAATAGGTACCTTTATATATCATGTCTGTTTTTCGATCTTATATTTCTGGAAGGCTAGCTGCAGTGGATGTATTCACACGATGTGTTTTGAATATCTCTATCATTTTGAATACCGCTACACGTGATAGTACGTCCAATCTCAGTGTGTGCTCCTTCCACACCTTGGGTCCATTCTCAAGGTAGCTGCTGCGCCACCTCCTACCACCTTACAGTCCTCGCCGCCCATGTGGGTGTAGGAAGGGCGACTTGTATTGTCGCGATAATACTGAGATCCTCCATTCTTTTGTGTTGAGTAGCGGCGTTCGTCTAGTCTCTTCCTTGGTCTCTTCTCATTTTTGAGCTCGTGATGCCCCGGCGTTTGATCTGCGCCTCCCAGTTGGGGAAACCCAGGGGCTTATGCGATGACTCGGACGTTGACATATAGTGGCGCCCCTCGTGGCGCCACCTGGTTCTTCCAGGCTGCGCCAGGTTTGCGGGGGCAGCTGTAGGGGGGTCACTCTCGCGCGGGTCATACCGGTCCGGGCCAAGGTTCTAGAGTAACCGAGAGCCTTGCCGAGAGCCCCGCGGTAAACTGTACAGGCGGATCACCAGCGTGCGCTCCAGCTTCTGCGCCATAGGCGGCATATCTGCAATTTGCAATAAGGCGTCTCGCGGGTTGTTCGCCGCAAGGCTCGCGGGGCAGTGCGGAAGATGCGGAAGGCCCCTCCTCCACTTCAACCTCGTTGGTTGAAGACGTTGATTTTCGGCAGTTGCCTTTTCAGCATGTGACCAGATGCGAAACTGGCAACTCTATTTGGTCTCGGGGATAACGACTTTCTTAGACATCATTGACGCATCATTGCGGGCTGCGCAAGAATCGGAAGCACTCGAACTTTGTCGTATCTCTGCATCTGGGCCTTTCCAAATGCCCGCGGTTTCACGGTAATGTGTGTCCGTGGGTTACCACAACACCGCTCCGTCACTTAAGGTCGAAAATGCTCTCATGGACGTCAGCTCAACTCAAGGCTCAGCCAATGCACCATGCTTGCACTCTCTGCAACCGTTGCACTCGCTTCGGCTGCATTTTCCATCGCTTCCTTTCACATTGTCGACAGACGTTCATATCAGGTCAGAGATGGCGTGAACTACACTGTATTTGATCATGCCGCCACCGGTGCAACACTCTCCTTCGTCACCAACAGCGGCATCTGTGAAACCACTCCTGGAGTCAATCAGTATTCAGGATATCTTTCCGTCGGCAAGAACATGGTGACAAATTCCTCACTTTCTAAAGCTTCACCATCTGATGTATTCTCAGAATATGTGGTTTTGGTTCTTCGAAGCCAGAAGCAACCCAGAGACCGCGCCTCTCGCTATGTGGCTGAATGGAGGTCCAGGCTGCAGTAGTATGATTGGCCTGTTCCAGGAGAATCGTCTCCGGAACTACTCCCGTGCTGAACCCTCATAGTTGGAATAACTTCGCCAACATGCTCTACGTAGACCAGCCCATTGGCACTGGCTTCAGCTTCGGCACCGAAGTTGTGAACTCGACGGTGACCGCCGCACCATTCGTGTGGAAGCTTCTGCAGGCATTCTACGCGCAGTTCCCCACGTACGAGAACCGCAATTTCGGTCTGTTCACAGAGTCGTATGGTGGACACTACGGCTCCGAGTTTGCTTCCTACTTGTATGTTTTGGCGCCCCATCATGTTCTTCATGTAGCCCAACCATCTTTAGTGAGACGCAGAACGCCGGGATTGACGTGGGCACGGTCTGCGGAGTGAAGATTCCGCTGGTTGCTCTTGGGATCAACAATGGCTGGGTGCGTACACCTAGCCGTCCATGTCTCCCTACGCTGACGTTGCCCTGTGCCCTTTGCAGTTTGATCCGATACCTCAGTACAAGGCTTACATCGACTATGCCCTCACCAATCCCTATCGCCCGCTCATCAATAGCTCACAAGCTGCGTCGCTCCTCAATATTTACAACAGAGGCTGCCTTCCCGATCTTAAGACTTGTTACCGCTCTGGCTCTGACACTGATTGCGTGAATGCGAACAACACCTGCTTCAACCAAGTCGAATTCGCGGTTTTCGAAGGTGCTTCAGACTTCGACCCCTACAATCTCCGTGCTCCATCGAATGATCCGTTTCCTCCCGATACCTTTGTTTCTTACCTTCAGACATCCACCATACAGTCCAAGATCGGTGCTCGGCAGGTATTCCAAGAATGCCCCGAGCAGCCATATGATAAGTTTGTGCCCACTGGCGATGGTAAGCGGGCCGCATGTCTACTGGCAATTATCAGCTCATCGTTCCCCAGTTTCTCGTAGTTTCCTCTCCACCCTTAGTACGGTCATACAGAGCGACATTCAAGTACTCATCTGGGCTGGTGATGCTGGTAAGGCTCCCACATTTCGACCGTGCACACGCAGCCCGATTCATGGCTCACGTTCTCTTCACTTGTCCCCAGACTGGCTTTGCAACACCGCTGGTATCCAGGCGGCTATTTCCCAGCTGCAGTTCGCCCAGTCTACCGAATTCAACTCAAAGTCGCTGGTTCCGTACACCGTCAACGGCGTGCAGTATGGCGTATTCAAGACCGCTGGAAGTCTGTCGTTCCTAAACGTATTCAAGGCAGGCCACGAGGTCCCTGCGTACCAGCCAGTTCTTTCCCTGCAGGCGTTCGTACAGACTATGAGTCAGCAGCCGTTGTCCTCGACTTAGTGGTGTCGCAGAGAATTGGGCTGTCTTAAGTAGCAACTCCTAGCGGTGTATAGGAATTGAAGATATAGAACTACTGCCACCCACCTTACCTTGACCGAGAATCGTGGTTTGAGCGCAGTATCGCGAATAGACGGTTTGTTTTAGTCCTTCGGGTGGATAAGGCTGGTGACTTGATATGGCTGAGATCAAAATTTGACTCACATGCCTACCGTCACAGTGGTGATCCCACGGGCTCTTGATGTAACTATCAGTTCCGGAGATATACGCCTTTCGGACCAGGGTATCTAGTAAGAGGGTGAAAACCAATGTACGAGCGCGAAGACTGTGAGGGCTTGAGTATCTCGGAAGTCAGAGCAAGCAAGCGGAATGTGACAAGGGAAGCGTCCAGTGGTAGTGTAGACCTGGGCATCAAATCATGGGAGCACAATTGAGTTACCTAAATCCAACTGTGTGGAACGTGAGGTGCAGCAATCACGAATGGACAGTTCAAGTTTACGAAGCCACTGGACGAGATAGCAAAACCTGCATCAAATTCAGACAGACCTGGAGGGTTTGGCACAAAAGGGCCATTGTAAATGGTGACATCGTAGATACGAGACAATGATATTCAGGTGCAGTTGCGAGAAGGAGAAGGAGTGGCACATGGCAGCGTAGATCAACAGAGGAACGGTCTCTGGGTCAGGAAATGAAGGAAACAATGCAGAGCCGTTGGGTGTCAATATACTCCAGCCCCAAACTTGGGCAATATTCGCCCTGATCACAGGGCTGCTAGTCTTCGGGCTTAAGTCGGACACTATAAACTATGTGAACTGTCGGGGGGTGTCCTCCGCTTTCTTCTCATTTGCGCTTGGATTTCTGCGCTCTGCAGTGAGTCCATCGGGACAAGGGTGCCATCAGTACTGATTCCGAGTTGCGAAGAAGTACCAATGCCAGAATTTAATTGATAAGTAAGTGAATAACCACTTCCAACGAATGTACAGAAGTGCAAGAGCTGGTGACGAGTTTTCACGAGGTGAAATGGGCCAATTGATGCACTTATAACTTATTTTCGTTACATAATTTTACGTCATGTCACGTGCATTCTGCTGTTCATTGTCTTTGTCGCAAAGCGCGACGCGACGTGCCGAGTTCACCGCGCAGACCTGAAGAACGCTCTCCTTCAAAAACCCTGACAGATGTCGATCATCAATGGAACCGTACCTATGCACGAAAAACACGAAGAACCCTCAACACCGTCCAAAGATCCCCTCTCGTCCCCTGCAGTCCACATCCAGTGGCAAAACTCACAATCAGCCTGTGCTGCGATGGAGGAGTTGAGAGCCGCGTCGTCACTGCCTCGCCGTCGTGAGTTCTGTCTCCATGCCGGCCCATCCTTTTACGATCTATAAGCGAGCGTCCTACTCTAGCGCCAAAACGACTTACGTTCGATTTCGAGCTCCCTGCATCTACCGCCGGACCATCATCCTCTTCCCTCACTACGACCACGACTCCCTCGGATCCCTTCCTCCCTTCCAGAGTGCGTTCCGTGCGCTCCCGCGCCCTCGCACATGTCCAAAGCCACTCGCAGAATGACGTGCCCGCGGTCCCTTCCGCCGACGCGTCCAAGTTCCTCGACATGCTCGGGCGAGCGTCGGCACGTGTCGACGAGAACTCGCGCAAGCGGATGCGAGCAGCGCGCACGCTACGCTCGCCATTGAAGGGCAAGGAGCGGGTGCGCGCGGCAGCAGGCACGCGTTCGCTTGACGAGCTGCACGACCACACGAACCTCCTGCGCGTCGCCAGCGAGCACCGCGCCGGCACAAGTGGCGCGCACTACTCGAGTCTCCCCGTCATGCCACCAAAGGTCCCTCCATCGCAAACTGTCGGCGGTGCCACCCTCACGGATGCGGACGCGGATGACATACCCATAATGGACGTCGAACCCGACGAGTGTGGAGGGACGGTTGATGATATGGGTGACCCCGGCTCGACTCGAGCAAGGAGCGAGACGCAACACTTCTCCCCACGTTCCTCAACCACAGGACACCCCCAAGGGCCCGCTGAGCCACCCTCCCCGACACCTGTCCGCCTCGCTCCAATCACCCGCAATCCCCCGCCACAACCCGCGGGCCCACCAAAATCCGCTGCCGTCCCACCGTCCTTTGCACCTCTTGCCTCGCAACATTCCGTCCCGACCCCTACGCGACCTCCAACGAAGAATGCAGCAGCAGGAGCAGCAACGAGGAAAGGCGCGGGCGGGCCGGTCGTGCCAATGACGCCCGAATCGCTCCCCCGACGCGGTGCATCCGCATTCACGACCACCATCACCGCATCACAACTGTCGTTGTCATCTTCGCAGGGGCCTCGACGAGCGCTGGGGATGAGGCGCACGGCGGCTCCGACGCCGGCGTCATCTTCAAACGTGCAGCACTCTGCCGCGGTGAAGCGGCCATTTCGTCCGCCACGTACACAGGTGCCGACAAAAAGCCAAGCGCAGCAGCAGTGGCAACAAAATGAGGCAAAGAGCCCCGGGGTCTCAGATCCCGACTCGAGTTTTGACCTGGCGTTTGACTTTGATCCCGACGCGTTGGAAGCCGCGATGCGGCCATATGATTGACATTTATTTGGCCGACCTTTACCTGGCCTTGGTCCCGGCTTCCGGATCCAAACGAAGTTGTCAGTGTGCTTGCCTTGGCGGCATACTTGTACTTATCCCTTTATATGCCCTTCTCAGTAGATGCAGTCGCTGCCGAATATAATTTCCGACAACCTCGCAGCGGTTGAGTTTGACATACAACGCTCCAGTTTTCGGCCCCGTGGGAATCGTGGCGTCGACGCGAACAGTGAGTTTGCGTGCCATTGCACGGCAGGTTCCTTACGAAGCCAGAGCCCTCCTCTCGTTCCCCTTAGGTGTCAAAAGTTGAAAGACGTGGAAGTTTCCTTTTATTTCTGCCAGTCCTTTATTTACAAAGCTAATCTTGGTCCGCATTATATCATAGCGACGATTTCTCCTGATATTAATAACCCGACATTGACCTCTCGTTGTACAATACTATCACATAGTCAATCTGTACGACGTATGGGCGTAAGACTTGTTTTCATGCCAGACGGGACGTCCGACGGACGTGAGCTGGGAAGTGGCGTGGTGCTAAATATATACATCAAAAGAGGCGGTGTAAATGCTCAGCATCGTGGTCACCTGGTCGTCCTTTCCAAGGTAAATTGTACAACATTCAACACAATATGGTGAGCGACACGAAAATGGTGGCCATGGCATATAAGGTACAGAACATTCCACGCGACCCGGAGTTATTTGTCCCAGGGTAGCCTACTGCTGACTCCCGAGCGTACTATGACATTCAGTACGGCGCAGACGAGACAGAGAGTGCGCAGACGAGGACTTGGAAGGACATCCATCGCGTTTACTATATGTCTGTCAAGACAGACTCAACGACGCGGTTCGTCGTTCTCGCCGCACGGCCGCAGATCTCATGTTGATGGTGGTCAGGCCGGAGGCGGAGTTGAGCATAATTATGGCAGATGAATGACAAGCACCATCGTGACTCCGACGAGAGAGGATGAGGGCGAAAATACGGAGAATGTCAGGGAACCATGTGAAGCCGTGAAGAGACATGATAGCATGTGAATACTAGGACTCAGAACTGCACACAGCATGTACCGCCTGAGTCACATTTACGCTACACTTATGCTACCTTTCCACTTCGAGTGTCATTGAAAGTATAGGTCCACACGCTAGTAGTAAGTTACATTTATCCAAACGAGAGGAAACCTTTAAGGGGATGGTCGGTCTCTGGCACCGCAACTATTATGAAGGTGAGAGCCCTCTAAAGATAGAATATTTGGCTCTCCAAGGGAACCATGCAAGCACGCTTGTAAAATTTCCCAAGGCATGACTTGCGAATTATTGTCAGATTCCCGGTGGGATCTTCGCGTCCACAGAGACATCGAGAAACCGGAACAGTAAAATACCGGATTGGCGATCAAGCCGCAGGGGCTATGTTGCAGAGTTAAAATGAGATTGCATGACACTTCTTACAAGCCCCTCGTCCCCATATTTCCCCCCGTATCTCCGAAAGATACTCGCCGCAGCTCGTCACATTCATACCGGAGATACTACCATGCCTGAGAGGTACTACATCCCCAAAACCTTAGAGAATTGGAAATGGCCCCGCCGTATCAATCCGTATCATAACGAGGTCCATGCAGCGGCTGTAGCGTGGATAAGAAGCTTTGGGGCCTTTAGTCCCAGAGCACAGGAGGCCTACGATCGCTGCGATTTCAGTACGAGCAGCTAGGTCAATTCGGATAAAACCTAAACACTCACCCACTGCTAGTCCTCTTCGCATCTCTTGCGTATCCGTTGCATGACAAGGGTGAGTGTCCGAGCTAGACCACACCCAACGCTCGGCTCACTATTGGTACATAGCCCATCTACGCACCGGTTGCGATTTGGTGAACTTAATCTTTGTCTACGATGAATTTTCCGAGACGGGGAACGAGGGCGAGGTCCAGGCTATGGCCAACGCCATGATGGACGCTCTGCGCAACCCACACACCCCTCGTCCTGAAGGCGAATGGGTTGGCGGGGAAATCGCCAGACAGTAAGCTACTGTGATGATATCAGCATAACCATAAGTTGAAGTCAGATCCACTCGAGGTTTTGGGAGCTCGCGATCAAGACGGCCAGTCCCCAGGCGCAGAAAAGGTTCATCAAGGTGTACGGCGCTTTTGCTCAGGCGACGGTACAGGAAGCCGCGGACCGGGACCACAAGCACATCCGGAGCGTCCAAGAGTACTTTGAGCTCAGGAGAGACACAATCAGCGCCAGACCAGCTTTCGCTCTCATCGAGTTGGATATGAATCTGCCCGATGAAGCCGTGAGCCATGGGGGGGAGGTGGTGCAATGGGCAAAATGCTCCCCCCTTGCCTTACATGGGACAGCTTTGGTGACGGACTCTGGGTTCGAATCCTGGTTGGTGCATTCCCTGCAGGCACGTGCATTCCAAAAAACCATCACGGGGTTCCGGCCCCACACAACAAAAACCGCCCTTTACCACACATGGCATCATGCCACATCACGCTCACTACCCGGGGCTCTGTCACATGTCACCACTGACATCCCACCTTTCTCACCCCTTACACCAACCACTCAGCTCCTTCCCGATTCCTCTCCAACATTCCCACCCCATTTCCCGATTCAATCTCCGCCACTCACGAGGGGTTGGAAGGCGATGACGGTGTGGGAGGTAGGGATGAGGACATGGATGACTTACATACAGATGGACTGGGGTAGCACCGCGGGACCTCATGTGTCCCCCTTACCAATCCCCCCTTGGAACCCGGCCTTCCTTCATGAGGTGGCCCTCTCTTAATCCGATGTCTCGCACCGTGACTATGTGTCACACTTACCTTCGTTTCATAAATTCGGCTCTGTAGGGAGTCCGAGACTGGTCTTGTACTGTAGTACTGTCCCAGAATAAAAATGGTTCAAAAAAAAAAAAAAAAAAAAAAGAAGCCGTGAGCCATCCTGTCATCGAAGAAATGACGATATTAGCTATTGACATGATCATACTCGACAACGTAGGTCACGCAAGCTCCTGAAACTCTCTGAGGCTGATCAGTCGGGCGCTGGCCGTAGGATATTGCCTCATACAATGTGGAGCAGGCACGAGGTGACGACGGTCACAACATCATAACCATCGTTATGCGCCAACACAAGACCGACATCCAAGGTGCCATGAACTGGGTTCACGAGCGCCACAAGAAGCTAGAAGCAAAGTTCATGGACTTTTATGAGAACAAGATTCCAAAGTTTGGTGAGCCAGTGGACACCGAGCTGGCTCGATATGTGGATGGGATCGGGAACTTTGTGCGAGCCAATGATCAGTGGAACTTCGAAACAGAGCGGTACTTCGGGAAGAAGGCCCCTGAGATCGGGAGAACACGCTGGGTGACCTTATTACAAAAGGAGCGCCCGGAATATATTGGTCCCCTGCTTGTCGACGGTTCTTTGTTGTAAACCTCTAAATATTTTGACGCTAATTGTGTACAATTAAACAACCTTCCGTTTCTTGTTTTTTTTTTTTTTTGGTTCCATCCATGTGCGCCTTGGGGCAAGGGTAGGGGTGGAGTAGTCATCTTTGATAACATGTTCATCGCGACATCAAATGCTGTTGTTGATATAAATCTGAAACGTTTTCTACCACCCACCGCAAGACCCCAAGTGTGAGCACATTCAGGTACTTATTGGGGGGAATGAGACCTTTAGCACACCAGGTAGCGTTCATTCTCCACTCACTCCGAAGACAAACATTTTGCTTTAGTATGTTGTAGGTGATAGGTGATCGTTTTGCGATTGTTTAGTTGTTCTTATACCGAACCATTGCTGGGATGTACTAGTATCTCCGCCTTTTTACACACCACATAAAACCTAGAATTCTACTAGCCAGTCGTATCTGAGCCCGATCTAAGGGAGCTGTTGTCTATACCGTACTCTGACAATTGTCCGTCGGAGATTAGGTCGCTCTGTCGCCACCTATTCAAGTTCCTATCCTCCACACTGGGAAGTTGCGATAATATCCACTCTAATCGATACTTGAGCCAATTCGGTCCCCCCCTGTCAGCGACCATGGAACATATACTGTGGAAATACAACACTTGGTCCATATATAGATCCTCGTCAGCGGACCTGCGACCTCGTGCGATGTCTCTAGCGATGATGCTGAGCGTCTGTTGGAATATCTCCAGCACGTCTGCAGGCAGTTTGTCTGTGGAAAATGTGTGAACCTCGTCAGAGATGACAGAAATGACATTCCTGAGATCAATGGCGCCAGGTTGGTCAAGCCAAAGCCACACAATATGGCTCTCTTTACCCAGGATTCCCGATAAGAATACAACATCCTCGTCAGTGAGCGAGTTGGTATCTTCCACAAGCTTGACTACGACCAATGCCTCGAAGCAACGTCCTATCACACGGGTAATTGGGTCCGGTTCTGTTTGAACGAGGTGGGTGATCTCTGGACTAGCGTGGACGAGGGGGAAATAGGACGGAAACGGTATAGAACCATCGCGCCGATGGTACAATCTTACAAAACACCACAGGCTCTTCAGACATAACCGCAGACAGCTCGTGCGCAGCTCCCTGAGGGGTGAGGTATTTGATATGCACAGCTCGAGGAATTTTTGAAGATTGGATGAGACGATGAGTTCAAAGTTGCTATCAGAAGCGTTTATTAGATCAATCGTCTGGTCCAGAGACTGATGAGCAATCCCTTCGACTGGAAGAGCCTGGGAGATGAAATCGAGCGTCTGTTGGACTACGTCCTGTACATGCGACGGTACTGTGTCGGCGACCAAGGAACAGACAACTTCTAAGGCGAGAGAAACTATGCCTGCAAGTTCGATAGCGCCAGGGTGTCTAAGCCAAAGTATCACGTTGTGGGTCTCGGTGTCAAGGATGGCCGATAGGCAAGCCAGCTCCTCATCGCCGACTGGAACGACGTGCGAGCTGATGTCGGCCGCGAGCTTGTTTACGACCAACGCCGCAACACAACATCCTATCACACGGACAACAGGGTCACGTTGCTCGCGTATGCGACGGGTCATTTCCGGGTTGGTGAAAGCGCCGTAGATGTAGGACGGCAACGGAATCGAGTCCCCGCGCTCATTGGACGCTCTCAACACGTTCCACAGACACATGGGTAAATCCCATAAAACCCTCTTGTGTATACCAGGGGCGACCGATGATATCTCTGATGTACACCTTTAGGCCTCAAAAACGAGAAAAGAGTATGGATCCACACTGACCGTCAGAAACATTTATCAGAGTAGCTGTCTGATCCCGCATTGCGGCATTCAATTCATCTGGAAGAGCCTGACAGAGGATGTCAGACGTCTGTTGGACTACACCCGGGACGTCCGAAGACACTCTGGCAGAGACGGCGAAGTCGATAATGGCCCATGCGAGGAAAATTATATTCGTAAATTCGATGGCGCCTGGATGGCTAAGTAAAAGCACCACGTCATCGTTCTTGGTGCCAAGGATGACTGATAAGCATGCCAGCTCGTCATTACTGGCCGGAGCAATGCGTGACTTGATGTCTGCTGCAAGCTTGTTTACGACCAGCGCCCCGACGCAATATCCTATCTCGCAGGCAGCAAGTTCGCGTTGTTCACGTATGCAACGAGTCATCTCTGGATTGGAAAAAGCGGTGCAGATGTAAGACGGCAAAGGCACCAGGCTGGCGCACTCGATGGACGCTCTTGTAACGTTCCACAGGCTTTCCAAGCACATCCGTACACAGCTTGTGCGCACTTCCATCGTAAAACGTGAGGCTACTGGTATGCGGGTATTGAGGAGGTTAAGGAGGTGGGATACGAAGATGCGTTCAAGCTCCCCGTCGGAACCGTCGGGTCTGGTAATTGTCTGTTCAAGCTGCAGTCTCCCCTGAGCCGAATGTGCTTGGGAGAGGACGCCGAGTGTCTGCTGGACAATACCCAGTACAGTTGATAGAACTGTGTTGCCAGTGATAACCGAACCGTGAACCTTGTCGAAAGTAGTTGAAATCATGTTCGTAAGTGCGACGACGATGACGGCACCAGGCCAGGTAAGCAAAAGCTCCACATCATGACTGCTGGTACCCAGGATACCCGATATGCATACCAGCTCGTTGTCGCTGACGAGAGTATTGCGCGACTTGATGTCGACCGCCAGCTTGTTTACGACCAACGCCGCAACACAACATCCTATCACACGGACAACAGGGTCACGTTGCTCGCGTATGCGACGGGTCATTTCCGGGTTGGTGAAAGCGCCGTAGATGTAGGACGGCAACGGAATCGAGTCCCCGCGCTCATTGGACGCTCTCAACACGTTCCACAGACACATGGGTAAATCCCATAAAACCCTCTTGTGTATACCAGGGGCGACCGATGATATCTCTGATGTACACCTTTAGGCCTCAAAAACGAGAAAAGAGTATGGATCCACACTGACCGTCAGAAACATTTATCAGAGTAGCTGTCTGGTCCCGTATTGCGGCATTCAATTCATCTGGAAGAGCCTGACAGAGGATGTCAGACGTCTGTTGGACTACACCCGGGACGTCCGAAGACACTCTGGCAGAGACGGCGAAGTCGATAATGGCCCATGCGAGGAAAATTATATTCGTAAATTCGATGGCGCCTGGATGGCTGAGCAAAAGCACCACGTCATCGTTCTTGGTGCCAAGGATGACTGATAAGCACGCCAGCTCGTCATTACTGGCCGGAGCATTGCGTGACTTGATGTCTGCTGCGAGCTTGTTTACGATTAACGCATCAACACAACGTCCTATCCCACGGACAGCGAGGTCACTTTGTTCGCGTATGCGATAAGTCATGTCTGAGTTGGTGAAGGCGACGTAGATGTAGGATGGCAAAGGCACAGAGTTCCCGAGCTGATTAAACGCTCGTCCAACATACCACAGACCTTTCAGACACATCCGGAGACAGCTCACGCGTACTCCTGTGTGAATTGCCGCCGCCTGTGGGGTCACTTGTATGCACGTATTGACGAGGTTAAGGAGGCGGGATACGAAGATGTATTCAAACGTCCCGTCAGAACCACTGATTATAGCGATTGGTTGATCTAGCTGTACTTCAGGGTTCCCATGAGATGAAAGTGCTTGGGAGAGAATTCCAAGAGTCCATTGAACCACATCCGATGGCAGTGTTTCAGCGATCAAGCCGCCAATCTCGCCAAACGTGAGTGAAATCACGTTCATCAGTGCGACGACACCACGCCAGTCGAGCAAAAGCTTTACTTCACGTCTGTTGGTACCGAGGACAACAGATAGGCACGCCAGCTCCCTGTCGCTAACTGGACTGGTACGTGAGTCGAGGTCGGCCGCGAGCTTGTTTACGACCAACGCCACAAAACAGCGCCCAATCAGACGGACACCGGGGTCCTCTTCAGCCTGAATACGACGAATGATCTCTGGACTGGCGAGGGCGTCTGGGAAATAGGACGGCAACGGCTGAGAAACCCCACGCTGATTGTACGCCCTTCCAAAATACCACAGGCAGTTCAGACAAATCCGCAAACGGTTCTTGCGCGTCTTTTCGTCGAGAATCATCGTCTCTGGTATACAGGTCTTGAGGAGATCGTATAGACGGGACCCGAAGATGGGGTCAGTGTTTGGGTGATGGGACATAAGGAGAAGGACAGCCAATGTTGCATCTGGGACAACACGAGAGTCGAAGAATCCAGGTACTCGTGCGGCAAAATCTTCGATCTCCTTGTCTTCGTCGAGAGCTGTGAGTGTCCATTCAAGAGCGCGTGTGACCACCTTTGGCTCGGCTTTATAGGCGCTAAGCTCGACACTCTTCCGTTGACCATGCGAGATCCATGTGCGATACTTTACAATCTGGTTGTTGAGAGTCATGGCCCCCCGGTCGTTGCAGCGCCATGGGGTAGGTAAAAGTCCGTGAAACTGGTCCGTAATACGTCGAATAGCTAAAAGGATTTGGAGCACAGCAAACTGGCATATACGCCAGACGAATCCAGACAGGGGTGTACCATACGGGCAATTGAAATAAATGCTTGGTAAAATCGTCAAAAGTGCGTACGGGAGAGCGGACATCCCGATGCAGATGAGGGCGGAATATGCGACGGCCGTTTGGATCGGAAAAAGAAACTCGACAAGCCCGGCGAAAAAGAGGAAGACCGATATGTGTAGGAGTGTGGAAATTGGCACGACGGCCTGTGCTAGGATTTGGAATCTACTCATGCCGTCAAATATATATGCTTGCATACGCCCGCGCCTGTGAAGTGCATCGCGGCGCTGCGTGAGGTCCTGATACCGTCGGGCCCATTGTTGCATCAATGTCGCGGAAAGCGCACAATTCAAGCTGAGGACCAAACTGGAAAACCATAACACGTTGACCCTGACGGCGGAAGCTGCTGGTTTGAATGGGTGATTTCCCTGCGCTGCAACCAAGGCTGCAACGCTCGTGAGGGGTGTACCAGTAGAGATGTTGACAAGCTGCCCAGATATTTGAGTGAGGAGCGCATTGGTCGTATCGCTGGAATCGGGAGATAAATTCTTGTAGCCTTCAATAATAAAGGCGGCGACAGTGGCGGAGAATAGACCAGTCTTCAATATGTGGTTTAGATGATGGATATGTACGAGTTGGTGAAGAGTAGGACTCACGAATACGAGGATTCCTTCTGCGTCTCCCTTCCAGTTCTCAATCACCTCTCTTCCCACCTTCTCTGACACAGCGAGGTACATGGACCAGAGCCCATCAGAAGAGTCTCCGTGGTTCTCGCCTGGTACACGGATGAGATTATACATCGTGAAATGAACAAGCCAACATACCCCGCTGGACGTCTGGATCATCGACAGTTCGTTGCGTATTTGTGGCCTGGGGCTGAGGATCTGCGGCAGTTGGTAGCTGGGTATTTGCTGCATTTGTAGTAGGTGGAGAATTTGGAATAATTGGAGGTTGGGTCTCCGTAACGCTATTGTTTTGGGCCTCAATATCCAGATCCGAGCTGGGTGAAGCCATTTCTGAATGTCAAAGAATGTAACGATGAGGTCTGCAGAGAGAGGAGTACTCGAGAACCCTTAGACCTGGGAAGAGGGTCTTGGTAGCTCGAACACTGCCTCGACCAATTAGGCATAATTAACATTGGCTTGTATTTGTAAGTACACCTGTCAATCAAGAAACTTCCATTCGACAAGCCCATCGAGAAATACAATATAGCACAGCACCGATAGTAAAATTGTGAAAGTAGGAATTTCACCCGATGTTGCCGTTCTGTCAACGTGTATACTGTACAGAACCGCTTGCGTTTGCAGACTCTATAGGATTAGGGTTTAAGTAAGGGTCGCGGGTCCTTCATGGCGGCAGCCTTGGGTGGAATACTGTAGTACTATATCGGGGTTGATTAGTATAACGTTGATTGCTCATTTCAATTTTACTGTAACCACTTTTAGTGTAGGCAGGGTCATAGCTGGGCCCATCCTCGGGATGGATGGTATGAATTTCCTGGTGTAAAGGAGTAGACAACAAACATCGTACACTTCGATGTATCTATTTCCGATGCACAGAAAGTCTGCTGTACTTCCTGCCTGCCAGCCAGGCCTCCCCAGTGCCTCAGCTATCTCCCGCTTTTTGGCGTGGTGGCGGAGGAGGCGGTGGCGGTGGCTTCTTCGAGGGGACCATAGGCGTCTGCAGCGCAAGCGCATGATTGAACAGCTCCTCATCGGACGAGGACGGCGAAGCCGACAACGGGGAGTCGAGCGGCGAGTCGAATGGGTTTCCCCGCTGCGGCACGGAAAGGTCTATATCCGCCGAGGCAGGAACGACGCCGTTCGGGTGATCTGTATTTATGTTCAGCGCTGTTTTTTTTTTCCTCCGAAAGTGGAAGTGAGTCGATCACCTGGGGTATCCCACCATGCCTCTGTCTCCGAACTGGGCGGTGGCACTGCAGTTGTCGTCAGTAAAAGAGCCGTCTGGGTACATCCGAGTCACGTGACTCACAGTCGTCGGAATGCGGAAATGTGAGTGCTGCGAGCTTCTCGTCGAGGGTTTCACCTGGCGCCGTCGAAGAGACGCTCTCCATAAGTAAACGGCCAAGAGCACTCTTCTTCGCATGATCGATGATATGGACCGTAGCGCGGAACGCAGCGTATACTAGACATCCCGTCAGCCAAAGCGACGTTCTGAGGCACCGAACATACCAGGCCGGTGATCTGACCCCCTGAGCTCTGCACGGGAGTATATGGACAGGTCAAGCTTGCTCCCTCGGTATAATACTCGATCTATGCGCTCCATGTTACGATATATTCTCTGGAAGACCAGATGACGTACCCGTCCAAGCAGGAATACGCATTTTCTCGCTCGTGTCGTAGTTGTCGGTCCCCACATCGTACCTGTACGTCGGCCGAAACAAGATCGGACCCTCGACGTAGCCCGAAAATGCCGCGCCTGTGCTCATGACGTAATTTAACTGGTCTGCAGCGAGCAGCATGTCCAGAGCATCATCTTCAGCGTACGCGCGGACTGAAGCATTGTCGAGGTCAACGCGATAGTTCGTGTCCGCTAGCCAGATCACGTTGCTGCGCGCCGCGGCGTTCATGAGAGCACTTCATGACGAAACTTAGGAAAACGTACTCATGGCTTTCGATAGTCTTTCCCCGTAGAAAGTGCAATCCATTGACGATGGTTCGGTAGTCGGCGTTCCGTTCGTCCATGTTCGCGTGACCGGCGGCCAGATGGGCAGTGATAAAACAAAAACTGGTGTCGTGGTATTCCAATCGGACGCTGACAGCGCCCTTGTTACCGGACATGCCACGTAATCCGGTCTGCGTTCGGGTTAATTCCAGTACTCATGTCTGGGAGGGTTCTGGACAGACCTTGCATTTTGTTGCCTCCACGTTGCGGATAACGGCAGTCAGTTCTGATTTTACGAGGACGATCAACGCCGTTCCGACTAGCTAAGTAAATAGCTGTAAGCGCGCTTGACAGAATCACGTATGGTCCAATACCTGTTCGCTGCGCAGAAGGATATAGTCACACTTCTTATTAGGACGTCGATCTAAAGTTTCGACGATTTTGTTTTCCCATATGCGTCTATAAACAACATGTGAGCTATGGCGCTGAAGCAGGATGAATGAGTGTCGTTCTTTTTTTCTGGGTCAGTTTGTACGATCTGCTGTGCTGTTAATGGGACGATCTCTTGAAAACCGAGAACCATTAAGTCTGGTCTGTAAAGGTCATTGTCTCCAAAGGACAGTGGGGTTACAGAATCAAAGTCTTACTCGGGAAGTGCTGGGACCTCATACTCAGCACGAGCGTTCGTTCAGTAGAAGAAGTGACGTACATTCTCTAGGGAAAAGCCAGGGAAGAAGCGATTCTGTCGGCGCCTATACGACATATGTAGCCAGCGTTATCAATGGTTGGTAGACCACGTCACATACTCTACCGTTGAGATTCCATGTCCCAACGAAAATTGAGCAATTTCTTGTAGTAGAGTATTCTGAAAGTCTAGCACAAACACCATGAGCCGGGTATAACGGCCTCGGATTGAGAGTGGGACACGAACCTAGCATCTAAAGCGGCGCGGACGGAGTCGTGGATTGGGTCAAAAATGGTAACTTGTGTTTGGTTGCTGAGGTTCCCCTAGCCGCATATCAGTAAGGGGACGGACAGCCCGGGAAAGCGACGAAACAAACCAGAAACATGTCAATGGCGATCTGCTTTCCCTTGTCCTGGAAATTGTTGATATATGCTCTCGAAACGCTTTTAGTCGCGTCTGATAAGACGCCTGCGGAACTAAGGGTTAAGCGACGTGGCCGTAACGCAAGGCACGGTTCATACCTGCGAGGGTGCGCTTTCCGCTCCGCGTGAAGCTCGTATTGAGGGCACCAGTGCCGGCGTATATCCTTGACAGCGCGTCTCCATTCTCGGCCCACAGCTCGCGGTGGTACGACCACAACGAGTTTGAGTTCACCCATTCTCTCCGGACGAGGAGCAGATACTGCTCCACGCTCGTCCGGGACAGGATGTCCTGCACGAAGTTTGTACGATCCAGGCTGTCGCGCCGCTCCTCGTCAGCCCATGCAACACAACCATGGCGGGAGCGGACGTACCAGTCAAGACAGTTCGTACGGAAGACGCCCTTCTGTTCCGTAATGATCTCGTCCGTGCCCGCGTCGCACATGGTGAACCCAAAGCGGTCTAAGTTATCAGCCACGCTTCCCAGCCGCCTGCACCGGTATATTATTAGGACCTGATAAAGCGCGGGAACCGAGGGGCGCACCTCAAGTCTCGCATGACGCTGTCGTGCCCGCTGACGCGCACGGCCTGGTGAAAGTCGTAATGGGTGATACCGATGTCGTCGCCCCACACGCCCTTGGCGATGTGCAGGTGTCGCGCATATGCCGAGGTCAGGTTTGCCTCTGCGTCCTTGCTTCCGAGAAGGTTGATAGCATGGACGTAGCCGTACTGTTCCGTCAGGTGCGCGAAGTGCCTTTCGAATGCCGGCTGCGACGCTTGGGGACGGGTAATTTGGATCCGCTGGCCAAACGTCTGCAACCCTTGCTGCTCCCAGAACACTGAGCGGCATCAAGCGTGAGTAAATAAATGCGTTTTCTTAGTGTATGCCTTACGTGGGACGCTTCCGCGCACTTGAGTGTAGCTGAAGCAGTGGTGCTCCGTAACTAAGATCGTTTCCGTCTGAAGGAACGATGAGCGTCACATCAGCTTGACCTTGCAACGGGCTTCTTACCTCGACGAAATTGGCGGTGTTTCCGTCATCATCGACACCACGCGTGTTGAAACGTGTCCCGGCGCGCTTGGCGCCCAAACGGGAAATCAAACTGAGCGTTGCAACGGTCGGAGCGCCATTGGTCGGCGGCGCAGGTAGCGGTATCGTGAAAATGCCAGCGAAGCCTTGTATGGCAAGGACCTATCCTCTCAAGGAATTTGGACCGTCTAAAAACCGAACGACAAGAAAGTTTGCGCACGATAAACTGACACCGGTCCAGGTCCTCTCGTTCCTGCATGTCCAGACGCTCCCGGAAATCAAGCAAGCTGCGGACGATGTACTCGTTCCACACGAAGCGGTCGTCGAACGCGCCGACATCGGCCACGCCAGAGTCGCGCGATAAACGCTCGGCGAGCCGCGAGGAGATATCCCAGTGTGGGCCGAGGGCATAGTAAAACGAGCCGGAGGACAGGATTTTTTTCAGCGCGGCGCAGGGGTGTTCGAACACAGGTGGCGGCGCGACATTTTGCGGGTACGAGTCGCGTATCTCGCGTAGCGACATGACGTCGACTTGTTGTTCCTCAAACGTAGGGCTGGGCAGGCTGTCCCCGACGACGGAGAGATCGTCCCATACGGAAGACGTCAAGCTGTAAAAATTGACCTCGTGGATCTTTGCGACGGACTCTGGGGAATCCGCTGTCGGTCTGGTGTTTCCGATCTCCGTGGCAGAGGTGATGACGGCGAGGAAGAGATCTATGCGGTGGTTGTTGTTCAGCCGCGACTCTGTGGTACACAGAGTAGCCCTTGGACGCACCTTCCGCGACATGAATGAGGCCCAAGCACCCCTTGACCACTCTACTCGTCAGGCGCACCGAATTCGCGAGGTTGACCTGGTCCTTGGGAAGAAATTCAACAATGGCCTTGTCAGGGTTCTCCTGGGCTGCTCGGAAGACCAAGGCTCGTCTGGGACGCCCGTCAATTTCTTCTTGTGAGCTTGTGACGAGGTAGATCGTCCGAGGATTCTCCCCAAGATACAAGTGCATAACGAGTCTAGGAAGAGTACCAACTGAATTACCTGTGTTCAGCTGGGATCAGCGTTGGCTCCTGATTTGGGAGCGATGTTTTCTGACGTAATACATGGGTCGCGTCACCGCACGAGATACACGCGGGCTACATTGAAAGACAACAAAAATGACAGGACCAATAGACCAAAAGAATCATCGCAGTGTCAGATGAGACCTTGCTTCTTAAGATCGTCATATGTCTTGCGATTATAGACGTTGCCCTCCTCATCCTCCAACTCCTCCATCGTCTCCTGCTCAAAGATCTCGTGCCGGCCCTCTCGTTTCAGCCGCTCAGCCACTGTAGGTGGGAGTATGAGTATGCGATAGATCATAGAGCGAACGGGTACGTACAGGCCATAGCATCCTCGATCTTAGTGATCTCGTGGAAGTGCTTCGTGTTGGGCAAGCCAAGAGCGCGCATGCCGAACGCATGTCTCGATTCTTGGAAATGCCGCTCAAAATTTTTCCTACAGTCACCTTAGCTGTCGTCTCGGTCACGTAACCGCGAGTACTCACCGCCCCATATACACGTGATCTGAGCAGATCTCACACCGGTATTCCACACCCAGCCCATGGAGCTTGTAAAGCCAATACGGAATCGGCTTGCCGTCCCAACCCATCGGGAGCTTCAAAGGGTTGTAGATCCGCTCTTCTTCCTCTTCCTCCTCCCCACCAGCCTCGGGCCCAGCTGACGGTAAGGGAGCAGGTGGTTTCTGGGATTCCATGATCTCCTGCTCGCGCTCTTTAGCAGTCAGCGAGAAACGCCGTTCGACGTTTGCCTTGGTATCATTAAGAGTCGGCAATAAGTCCTCGAGGAGAGCCGTTGCGAGGTAAGTTAATAGCGCCGTGGTGCGATGTTTATTCTTTGACGGTGCTCCATTGCTAGCAGGAGTGGGCGTAGAAGAGGGGGGGCCATTGGGGTTGGAAGGAGGCTGGTCTGACGAGGCTTGCCTAGAGGTGGCTTTGATATGCTTTTTTGAGGTGAGATGGGCGTCGTATACGGTCTGCTTTGAATACAGTTTTTGGCCTTGCTAACGGTAAAATGGGATACGCCACATCATCGTGGTGGAATACTCACACGCTGTACACCAGATACCCTCCTCACTGCCATCGGGGGGTGCCTTGTGGCCCTCGTCTATCCAACCCTCGAGTTCGCCGGCATCCCATTTTATGCCGAACTCCTCAACCGTGCCAGTTTGTTTCGAGTCGATGTCGACAAGTGGCTGCGTGCGACGTACAAAAGACGTAAGATAGCTGTGTAGAGCACCGATGTATCTAGGAAACATTAAACAAGGAAGGACAGGAGGTACTTTGAGTAACTCACGTCTCATAGTCTCGACTGAATCGGGTCTCCTTGGGAATATCCGCATGGATAAGTCCCTTTTCAGCGAGGAGTAAAGCATCCAGGTATTGGAGATAGCCGAGCCGCTTCCCGACATTCTTCAAATTGTTAAATGCTGTGTGATTCGCGTGAAGGTCGAGGTATCTTCCGTAGACTTCTTCTCCAGAGAACATATTTGCCACGGCTAACGGAGGCGTAATTGAGAGGGACTAGGGAATGATGACCATTTAAAACTCACGATCTTCGTAGACGTAGTCCTCATCATAGTCTTCGGGAGTGATTTCTTCAAGAAGAGCGGCAATATCAAGCTCGACCCCATCTGCACCTGCATCAGGATATTTGTTGTGGTGTTCCTGAACTTTACCCAACCTCGCGTAAAATTCAGACAAATCTCCGGGCTGGCTCGGCGCAGAGATAGCGTTGATTTCTACGTTGCGCGTGTCTTGGTCCTGATACGTCGAGTGTAAAGTGGTGACGCGAGAAGAGATACGGTCGAGGATTTGGGAGGCCTTGTGCTCATTTTGGAGACGGGTCTGGTGTGCATTTTGGGGGCGTGAAAGGACTGTGTAAAGCGCTCGCTCATACTGTTCTATTTCCTCGTGTGTTTGGCGTTGAATTTCGATGACCGAGTCCATAGTTGTGTCTTGTTGGTCCAAAGTCGAGTACAAGGGAAACCCGGTTTTAAAACTCCGATAATTTTACTCATTTTTTCATTTCTGAATTCAACGGCCAACAGTGACAATGTCTGGCATCAATCCCAGCGACGACGTGCGTATTTCCTCTCCCCCGTTTTCGCTTAAAATTTTCTCAATTCACCACCCAGAAACTTATCTTCGAGTCTTCCGAGGCTGTTTCGGTCATCTCCACGTTCGACGACCTCGGTCTCAAGGAGGACCTCTTGCGGGGCATCTACGCATACAGTCCGTCCTTTTCGCTCTCCATGTGCATCCCATCTCTGATATACGACCTCCACAGACTTTGAAAAGCCCTCAGCAATACAACAGCGTGCCATTCTCCCCATAACACAGGGCCGCGATGTCATCGCCCAAGCACAGTCCGGCACAGGTAAAACTGCCACGTTCTCCATTGCCATGCTCCAGTCCATCGATGTTGCCGTCCGAGAGACTCAAGCGCTCGTCCTCTCACCTACACGCGAACTTGCGACGCAAATCCAGTCCGTCGTACTTGCCTTGGGCGACTACATGAACGTGCAGTGCCATGCGTGCATCGGCGGCACTTCAATTGGCGAGGATATACGTAAGCTCGAATACGGTCAGCACATCGTCTCCGGAACGCCGGGACGCGTTTTTGACATGATCCGCCGGCGTACGCTCCGCACGCGCAACATCAAGATGCTCATCCTTGACGAGGCCGACGAGCTCCTTAATAAGGGATTCAAAGACCAAATTTACGACGTCTACCGCTACCTCCCTCCCGCCACGCAGGTCGTGCTCCTCAGCGCCACTCTCCCATATGATGTCCTCGAGATGACCACAAAATTCATGACCGACCCTATCCGGATCCTCGTCAAGCGTGATGAATTGACACTTGAGGGTATCAAGCAGTTCTTCGTCGCGGTTGAGAAGGAGGACTGGAAATTCGACACGTTGTGCGACCTATACGACACCCTCACCATTACCCAAGCGGTGATCTTCTGCAACACACGACGCAAGGTGCGCCATTTATGCTGTCGCTTACAGTCCAGGCTCCTTGACCGCTATTTCCAGGTCGACTGGTTAACAGAAAAAATGCGAGCAGCCGATTTCACAGTGTCATCAATGCACGGTGAGATGCCCCAAAAAGAGCGTGACGCGATCATGGCAGAGTTCCGTGGCGGAACATCGTAAGTGTGCTCTGCTGATGCACGCATACCTTGCTTACTTTAAGCCTAGGCGGGTGTTGATTACGACCGACGTTTGGGCCCGCGGTATTGACGTACAACAAGTCTCACTAGTCATTAACTACGATCTTCCCGCGTAAGTGGTTTATTACTTGTCCCCTTCACGATCATCAACTCTTGCCTAATAGAAATCGTGAAAACTATATCCATCGCATCGGTCGTTCGGGCCGGTTCGGCCGCAAAGGTGTAGCTATTAACGTACGTCGCTCCAATTATCCCGTATCGTGTCCGTGGGTCTAATCGCATCATATTAGTTTGTGACTGTCGATGATGTCCGTATTCTGCGGGATATAGGTTCGTAGATGCTACTCGCTCTTGTCTTCTCGCGCTGACATACTCTTCTCTTACTCGACGCATCAGAACAATTCTACAGCACACAAATAGTAAGAGATACTTCTCAGCAGTGTTCGGCCTTGTGACTGACCGTATTTTCTAGGACGAGATGCCGGTAAACGCAGCCGAGCTCATCTAGTTCTGTCTCTTGATCACTGCATCTTGATTTGTTCTCTTTTTTGTTTTTGTTTCTTGTATCGCTGCGCCAGTGCTCATGCATATCTCGGTCTGATGTATTGCGCCAGTCCGTGGCATACTCCACTACTGTAAAGTATCTTAGTTATAACTAAGGAATCCCCACGCATTATCCCCTTTTTGCGTTCTTGTTCGGATTATCGCGGTCTTTTGAACGGGCCACCTACACCACTTGAGCTAAGCGCGGCGCTAAGGCGTTGAAGCTAATAATCAGAACAACTTTACGGCTTTGCAGGCGATCAGCAACCTTGGCAAAGATCTGTGTAATGTAGGGTTTGAGTACGTGGGATTTAGCTAGTAGGTGGATTGAATGTCGGAAGTGCTACAACTTGACACGCGAACAATGATCGATGATCTCCAGAAATGTGCATTTACACGCATTACCGTAACTAGCATTCTGGAAGGGCCATTGGTCGAACATGCTGCACTCGCGCGCAGTCGCTATTTAGCAACGACGTGTCCTTGAACCCTACAAATATCTGTACAAAGTCGCCTCTCAAAGTCGTGCGTCACGCGGCGGCATGTGAACATGCTGCACTCGCGCGCAGCCTTAGCTGTTTAGCAACGACGTGTCCTCGAACCCTACAAATACCTGTACGGAAGTCGTGCGTTACGCGGAGGCATGCACAAACATGAGTCTGCGTTCCAAGCCACGCAAGTGTGACGGCCGGCGTCGCATCAGTCACAAAGCCGGAGATTGCCGAAAATGCGACAGTAGGTTGTGTGTCAACGATGAGTGTAGATATCACAGGCGGGTGGCGCTGAGAAGATGCGTGCACCTCACTCACCTTTCCAGATTTCGCGTAGGCGCCGGGAGGTAACGCAAGTTCCCGAATACACAACAGAAATGCAAAATCCACTTTTGGTAAGTAATGCCGGTCTTTCCCAGTCAGCATTTCATCTTAACTTCACGGAGCGTTTGGAAGCACGCAGCACCTGAGTCGCAAGCGGTTCTGTAAACATCCAACGGCAGCATTTGCTACTTTCGTCATTGATAAAGTAGCGGCGTTTTCTGGTTGACAGGTTCCAAGACAGGTTCGTACATATGCAGGCCAACGCCCATTACACCAAATCGGTCGAGCGCTAATCTATAACCCTTTTCTCCTCGTTGACACAAGGATTCGTCGTGTTGTCGACTACTCCTCTCTGCGGTCCTCCCTCCTTGGTACATCTTTCGACATATAGGAATGGCCTCTATCGAGGTTCGTACCAATGGCGTTACGGAGACCCGGCCTCCAATTATTCCAAATCCTCCACCTACAAATACCGCAAATATCCAGTTACCAACTGCCGCAGATCTTCAGGCCGTGGCCACGAATACCTCACAACCTCACAACGGGAACGCTCCCATACAACAGCCCCCCGATAATCCCCAGGTTCAGCGAGGTGTGTTGACTTTCACATCTCACAAGTTGTTATCTCATCCTTGCACCAGACGAGAACCACGGGGACCCCTCTGACGGGCTCTGGTCGATTTACCTTACGGAGGCTGAGAAGCAGGACTCGGAGGTGACTGAGAGTTGGAAGGGAGATACAGACGGAATCCTCGTATTTGTGAGCCCTGCTACGTCCATCTTGCGCAGATCCATCGCCTAACGCACGCCTTGAAGACCGGCCTGTTCTCCGCGACTGTTGCAGGCTTCATCGTTGAAAGCTACAAGAAGTTATCTCCCGATTCCAGCGACACAACCAATGCGCTCCTTGCCCAAATATCTGTACAACTCGTCAACATCTCTAATGGCACACCTCTCGCGAGCGTTGTAGCGCAGAACGGACAGCCGTTCAAACCGACAGCATCTGCTGTCAGGGTCAACGTGCTGTGGTTCCTCAGTTTAGTCCTTAGCATGAACTGCGCACTTTCCGCGACATTAATGCAACAATGGGCCCGACGGTATCAGGAGCTCGCGCAGCGCCGTGGTGCATTTCACAGGCGCGGGCGTATGCGGGCATATATATTCGATGGAATTTCCAGATTCGGAATGGCGCGAGCCATTGCGACAATGCCCACGCTCCTACACACATCGGTCTTCCTCTTCTTCGCCGGTCTTGTCGAGTTTCTTTTCCCAATCTACACGACCGTCGCGTACACCACCCTCGGCTGTATCGTGGTATTCGCTCTCGCATACGCAGTTTTGACGATTTTACCAAACATTTACCTCAATTGCCCATATGCCACACCCCTGTCCGGACTTGCATGGGGCATATCCCAGTTTTCTGCGATCGGATATCTTTGGACCATCCTCAAATTCGAATGCCGATTTCGTAAATCCTTGCCAACATTATGGGGTCTGGCCAGCCGACACGCGCCTGAACCCGATGTACTGAAAAAGTGGAGGGAGACGATCGAAAACCAGGTCAAGACGCGTCGAGAGTGGTTCTCGCAAGGCATGCGAAAGAGTGTGGAGCTCTGCGCCTATACGGCGGATTCAACGGTAGTCACGAGTGCACTTAAATGGACACTCACAGCTCTCGACGAAGACAAGGAGATTGAAGACTTCGCCGCAAGAGTACCGGGGTTCTTCGACTCTCGTGTTGATCCAGAAGCAACACTGGCGGTCCTTCCCCTCATGTCCCACCAACCCAACACCGATCCCATTTTTGGATCCCGTCTGTACGATCTCCTCAAGACGTGTATATCGGAGACATCGATCCTCGACGACAAGACGCGCAAGAACCGTCTGCGGGTTTGCATGGAGTGTCTGTGGCATTTTGGGAAAGCATACAACAAACTCGGGCCTTCTCAACCGTTGCCATCCTATTTCCCAGACGCCCTCGCCAGTCCAAAGATCATTCGTCGTATTCAGGTTGAAGAGGACCCGGGTGTCCGTGTGATGGGACGCTGTTTTGGGGCGTTGATCGTAAACAAGCTTGCAGCCGACCTCGAATCACGTGCCGGTTCATTTGGCGATGGAGAGCTAGCGTGCCTATCGGCTATCCTCGGTACCGCGGATCGTGACGTGGAGTCTTTACTTTACCAACCCGGTGCCGTCGCACTGTTGAACACGATTTCACTCACATTTGACAAAATTGGCGGCTTGGTCGCCGGCACAGGTCCATCGGATGTACAGGATGTGGTCCAACAAACACTCGACATTCTCTCTCAGGCTCTATCATCTCAAGGAAACGTACAGCTAGATCAGCCAATCGCCATAATCAACGGTTCTGATGGGAAGTTTGAACGCATCCTCGTGTCCCGCCTCCTTGGCCTCCTCAATACTTGCACTCAAGTGACCTCACCTCTCCCAGAAGATGTACGCACGAGTTGTTTGCGCGTGTGTCTGAAGGGCCTATGGTATTTCGTCCGAGCGTTCAATCAACTCGGGAGCTCCGTACCTTTACCGTCCGACATCTGCATCGCTTTTACCAATCCAAAGATCGCCAATAGCATCGGCAAGAGCAATGACCTCGTAGCCCATGAGATAGGACGATGTGTTGGGGCGTTGGTCGTAAACAAGCTTGTGGCCGACCTCCGCTCACCCGCCGATCCGATTAGGAACGTGGAGTTGCAGTGCATCTCAGCTGTTCTTGGTGTGAAAAGCAGTGATGTGATGCTGTTGCTTCGCGATCTTGGCGCTACCGGATTCACGAACACATTTTTCCTCGCGTTGGCCAATATCGACACTTCCGCCTCCACCAGCCTGAGTGTGCCCTCGGATGTCCTGGACCTGGTTCAACAGACATTTGTCATCCTCTCCCAAGTTCTTCCGGCTGAGCTAGATACTATGATGCGGCTAGATCGATCGGACGCACTGGTGAAAGATTCTGGCGGTGAGTATGAATTTGTACTGATCTTGTTTATCGTCTCAAGACACGTCAGGGACCTCATCTTTCACGGCTGAAATGTATTTAAACGTGTCACGCGCGTGGATGAAGAACCTTTGGCACTTCACAAGAGAGTACAATGAATGCGGGAACTCGAAGCCTCTGCCATCCTCCGTCCGCATCGCATTTACGAATCCAGAGGTGACTCGTCGTCTACGCAAGCAACGTGACCTTGCTGTCCGTGTGACAGGACGTTGTGTCGAGGCATTGGTCGTAAACAAACTCGCAGCCGACATCAAGTCACGCGATATTCCGGTCACCAATGACGAGCTGGCTTGCCTATCAACCATCCTTGGTACCAAGAGCGATGATGTGGAGCTCCTGCTTAGTCATCCAGGCGCCATCGAATTTACGAACATGGTTTTCCTCGCGCTGGACGATTTCGACACCGCCTCTGCTAAAGTGCCCCTGGATGTGCTGTATGTGGTCCAACAGACGTCCAATGCTCTCTCTCTCGATCTACCACCCGAATTAAATGCCAAGATGCGACTAAATCAGGCAAATATACTGCTGAATGTTCCTGACGGTTAGTGGACTCGTAGACCGATCCCGTCTCCGTTGTCTAACGATACACGTCAGAGACCTCGCCACTCACGGATGGAATCTATTCAAGCGTTTTGGGTATTTGGATGAAGAACCTGTGGCATTTCACAAGAGGGTACAATGAACGCGGAAACTCGTTGCCTTTGCCACCCTTTGTCTGCATTGCATTCGCCAATCCAGAGATGACTCGTCGCATATGCGAGGAACGCGGCCTAGCTGTCCATGTGATAGCCCGTTGCGTGGAGGCGTTGGTCATAAACAAGCTTGCGGCCGACATCAACTCACGTGATTTTCCGGTCAGCAATGACGAGCTGGCGTGCCTATCGGCTATTCTTGGCACCAAGAGCCGTGATGTGACGCTTTTGCTCAGTTGTCCTTGTGCCATAGAATTGACGAACATGATTTTCCTTGCATTGGACGATTTCGACACCTCCACCCCCGGAATGGTGCCCCCGTATGTCTTGGATGTCTTCCAACAGACGTCCAGCGCCCTCTCTCGGGCTCTACCGCCTGAATTAAATTCTAAGATGCGACTGAATCAGACGGATACTCTGAACCTCTCTGATGGTCAGTGTGATCACGCGCTCTGATCCTGTCTCTATCGTCTAATGATGCACGCCAGGGACTTCTCTCACGGCCGAAAGATATATGAACATTTTACGTGGGTGGATGAAGAACCTGTGGCATTTCGCAAGAGAGTACAATGAATACGAGAATTCGGTGCCTTTGCCGTCCTACGTCTCCATCGCGTTCACCAACCCCGAAATGACTCGCCGCATTTGGGAGCAACGTGACCTCGCCATCCATGTGATAGGACGTTGTGTTGAGGTATTGGTCGTAAACAAGCTCGCAGCCGACATCAGCTCGCGCCATGATCTGGTCGGCAATGACGAACTAGCGTGCTTGTCAGCCATTCTTGGCACGAAGAGCGATAAAGTTATACTTTTGCTTAGTCATCCAGGCGCCATCGCATTTACGAACATGGTCTTCCTCGCGTTGGACGACTTCGACTCTGCCTCTGTCAAAGTACCCTTCTATGTGCTAGATGCAGTACAACAGACATCCAGTGCTCTCTACCAGGATCTACCATCTGAATTAAATGCTAAGATACGGCTAGATATTTTGTCGAATGTCCCCGACGGTCAGTGTGAACCACCCATACTCTGATCCCGTCTTTATTGTCTAAAGATATACGTTAGGGACCTCATATCTCACGGCTGAAATGTATACAAGCATTTTACGTGGGTGGATGAAGAACCTGTGGCACTTCGTAAAAGAATATAACGAACGCGGAAACTCAGTGCCATTGCCGTCTTATGTCTCCATCGCTTTCGCCAACCCAGAGCTGACCCGTCGCATTCGCGAGCAACGTGGCCTTGCCCTTCGTGTGATGGGACGTTGTGTTGAGGTGTTGGTAGTGAACAAACTTGCTGCCGACATCAAGTCACGCAATGTTCTAGTCGGCAATGACGATCTAGCATGCCTATCGGCTATCCTTGGCACAAAGAGTGATGACGTAATTCTATTACTCAGTCATCCAGGCGCAATCGAATTTACGAACATGGTTTTCCTCACATTGGACAACTTGTATTCCTTCACGCTTGGAACGGTACCCTCCTACGTGCGGGATGTGTTCCAACAGACGTCCAGTACTCTCTCTCAGGTGCTACCACCTGAATTAAACGCCAAGATGCGACTAAATCAAACGAACTCCCTTATGTATGTCTCTAACGGTCAGTGCTAACTTGAACTCTGAGCTTGTCTCTGTTATCTAATGGTGCATATTAGGGACCTCGTCTCTCACGGCCGAAATGTATAGGAGAGTTTTACATATGTGGATGAAGAATCTGTGGCATTTCACCAGAGAGTACAATTCTGGACGCGGAAACTCGATGCCTTTGCCATCCTATGTCTCCATCGCATTCACCAACCCAGAGATGACTCGTCGCATACTCGGGGAACGTGACTCCGCTGTCCGTATGATCGGACGTTGTGTTGAAGCGTTGGTCGTAAACAAGCTCGCAACCGAAATCAGGTCCCGCAATGGCAATGACGAACTAGAATGCGTATCAACTATCCTTGGAACCAAAAGCGATGACGTAATGCTCCTGCTTAGTCATCCAGGCGCCATAGAATTTACGAACATGATTTTCCTCGCATTGGACGATATCGATTCCTCTACGCCCGGAACGGTGCCCCCGTATATGCTGGATGTGATTCAACAGACATCCGGTGCACTCTCCAAGGCTCTACCATCTGAAATGAGTGCCGAGATGCGACTCAATCAGGCAATCACTCTGATAGATGTTCCTTATGGTCAGTGTGAACTCGCACGCTGATCTTGTCTCCACCGTCTAAATATACACATCAGGGATTACGGCTGAAATGTATTTAACCGTTTTACGGGTGTGGATGAAGAACCTGTGGCACTTCACAAGAGGGTACAATGAACCCGGGAATCCAATGCCTTTGCCGACCTGTGTCTCCATCGCTTTCACCAACCCAGAGATGATATGTCGTATTCGCAAGCAACGTGACCTGGCTGTCCGTGTGATCGGACGATGTGTTGAGGCATTGGTCGTAAACAAGCTTGCAGCCGATATCAAGTCACGCGATGCTCCGGTCAGCAATGCCGAGTTGGCGTGCCTATCGGCTATCCTCGGAACCAAGAGCGATGATCTGTTGCATTTACTTCGCCATCCAGGCGCCATCGAATTGACGAATATAATTTTCCTCGCGTGGGCCAATATCGACACCTCCGCCTCTACCAATGTGCCCTCAGATGTCCTGGACGTGATTCAACAGACTTTTGGCTTCCTCTCTCAGGCCCTTCCGGCTGAATTGAATACAGTTATGCGGCTAGATCGGACAGGTGCTTTGGTGGATGTCTCTAATGGTAAGTGTGAGCTCGTTATTTTATCCCGTGTCTCTCGTCTGAAGACACGCATCAGGGACCAAATCTTTCACAACCGAAATGTATTTAACCGTTTTACGTGGGTGGATGAAGGACCTGTGGGATTTCACAAGAGGGTACAACGAAAGCGGGGACTCGGTGCCTTTGCCGACCTATGTCTCCATCGCTTTCGCCAACCCGGAGGTGGCCCGTCGCATTCGCGAGCAACATGATCTCGCCATCCGTGTCATAGGACGGTGTATTGGGGCGTTGGTCGTAAACAAACTTGCGGCTGACATCAAGTCACACGATATTCCGGCCAAGGGTGACGAGCTAGCTTGCCTATCGGCTATCCTTGGCACAAAGAACGACGAGGCCATGCTTATGCTTAGCCATCCAGGCGCCATCGAGTTCACAAACATGATTTTCCTCGCGTTAGACAATTTCTACTTCTTCACACTTGGAGCGGTGCCCCCGTTCGTGCTAGATACCGTCCAACAGACATCCAGCACGCTCTCTCGGGCTCTGCCACCCGAATTAAACGCCAAGTTAAGACCAAATGAAGCCAATACACCGATGAGTGTTTCTGACGGTCAGTGTGAAGTCGTACTCTGATCCCGTCCCAGTTGTCTAAAGATGCGTGTTAGCGACCTCGTCTCTCACGGTTGAGACATATATGAGCGTTTTACGTGGGTGGATGAAGAACCTGTGGCATTTCACTAGAGAATACAACGAACGCGGAAACTCAGTGCCTTTGCCGCCCTATGTCTTCGTCGCTTTCGCCAACCCAGAGCTGACTCGTCGTATTCGCAAGCAATGTGACCTTGCTGTCCGTGTAATAGCACGTTGTACTGAGGCGTTGGTCGTAAACAAGCTGGCGGCCGACATCAAGTCACGCGATATTCCGGCCACTAATGACGAGCTGGCTTGCCTATCGGCTATCCTTGGAACCAAGAACGATGATGTGATGCTTTTGCTTAGCCATGCAGGCGCCGTAGAATTTACGAATATGGTTTTCCTCACATTGGACGATTTCGTCGCCGCGTATGGAACAGTGCCCTCGTATGCTCTGGATGTCATCCAACAGACGTCTAGTGCCCTCTCTCACGATCTACCACCTGATTTGAAACTCGTGATGCGACTACGTCAGAAAATTACTCTTATGAACGCTTCTGATGGTCAGTGTGAACCTGTTCTTTGATCCTGTCTATTGTCTGAATATACACGTCAGTGACCTCGTCTCTCACGGGTAATATTTATATGAACATATTACGTGGGTGGGCGAAGAACCTGTGGCGCTTCACGAGAGAGTACAATGAGCGCGGGAACTCGGTGCCTTTGCCAACCTATGTCCCCATCGCCTTCACCAACCCAGAGATGATTCGTCGCATTTGCGAACAGCGCGACCTCGCTGTCTGTGTCATAGGACGTTGTACTCAGGCGTTGGTTGTAGCCAAGCTGGCAGCCGACATCGAGTCGCGCGATGCTCCGGCTAGCGAAGACAAGCTAGCCTGCCTATCGGCTATCCTTGGTACTGAGAGTCATGACGTGGGGCTTTGCCTCAGTCAACTTGGCACCATCCAGCTTGTGAACTTGGCCTCCCTCGCGCTGGGCTTTGACAGTTCCTTGCAGATTGATCAAATGCCACCCAATGCGCGCCATGTTCTCCAACAGACACTCACCATCCTTTCTCAAACCATTCGGGTTCAAGCGAACGCCGAACATCCGCTGAACCAGACTGTCGCTCTAGTCAATGTTTCAGGCGATAACGGTGACTTCGCGCGCACAATTCTATTCCACCTTCACAATCTCCTCAAGATGCTCGTACCTGGCGCCTCGTCTCTCGTTGAAGAAGTACGCACAAGTTGCCTGCGGATGTGTCTGAAGACCCTCTGGCACTGTGCCAAAGCGTACCACCAAACAACTGATCCATTACCGTCATATGGTTCCCTCGTGCTTGCCGCCCCTGAAATTACCCGTCTCTTTCGGACCGAACAGGATCTTGTAGCCCGTATCATAGGAAGTTGCTTCGGGGCCTTGGTCGTAGATAAACTGATGGATGCCCTCGAGTCGCCCATTTCTCCTAGTGGCCGCATTCGCAATGCGGAAATGGCACGCATATCGGCTATCCTTGGGACAACGCACCGTGAAGTTTTACTTTTGCCTCATCAACTCCGCGTCATCAACTTGTGGAATGTCGTTTCCCTCATGTCTGGCGGGGCCGATACCTTGTCCAACGCGGCGGGATTGCCGGGGGTTGTGCCGAAACTAGTGCAAGATACGCTCCACATTCTCGTAAACCGTCTTCGTGATCATTTATTCGTATCCGGGTGGCTGCCTATTGACCAGTGGCGGCTGCTACAGAAAAGATATTCGGATGTCGTAAAAGCACTGGGCTCCGAACAGCTTAGGAACGAAACGGTGGATCAACTGCAGCAGTTATTGGAAAAACTACTGCCTGGAGTAGAGGGATCACAAGATACAGCGATACAGAGCCTCGATCATTGACTCGGGTCAACTCGACAATACAAGTCGTAAGGAGGCGCTTACTTTTGTTCAGTCTTGCATTCGGAAGTTGGTTTGGGACTTTCTGTTTCGTATTGTTGTTATCCACAGGCTGTCAACATTTTTCTGCACGCTTTCAGTCGGGATTTGTACTGTATATTCAGTCCTGCTTCACCTACTGTATCATGCTCTAGTATCACCCCCAGTTCTTGCATCTGCACACGACATCTGCGTCGCTGAGAAGTACGGAGCTCGGCCATCCAAAGTCCCGCGCTCAGGGCGCTGCGCGAGAGTGAGAAGATAACCGTGCGTTGAGGTGGGAGCTTCCAAGTGTTTGGGCAGTCCCCCACCAAATGGTGGTCCCAGGAGCATCAGTCGGCGGTAGTCAGCTGACGCAGCGTGGGGAGGCCCAGAGTTCGGCACGTTGTCCCTGAGCAGAAGAACAGTTGAAGACTTTGACGAGCAGTTCTTCGTCGTGATTTGTCATGGTATGAGGTTCGTCCAAATGCCGTCCAGGCACTCGCCGGGAAGCTAGCTAACACGGGACGCTGTCATAGTACCCATATATTTTAGGGGAGATAATCCGGGCGTGATTGTGAATGGTTGGGGTTGGGCCAACCTGTGCGCAGATAGTACGTCGGCCATCGACAGCGCACGGGTAAAGATGAAAGGTAGCGGTGCCTCATCAAGGCCTTTGTAGTGTAGGTCGGCCGACCGCGAAACAGTGCAAGCATAGGACAGTCAGTGGGAAAACGAGCACTCTCCGGGTCAGAAGTGGGATCAGCGATACAAACCAGTGTTGGACAGTCGCCGACTGGAAGTCAGAAGTCGGGTCATACAGTCGGTGACTAGTCACTGACTAGTCACTGACTGTAAAACGACCGTGACTTTCCTCATCACGTGAAGTAGCAAATATTACGTGCTGTAGTTGGTTACATTGATTACACGTCATACGGCGCTCATACTCTTCATCTCTTCATCGCTCATTGCTCCTCATCCGATACCGATATGAGTGCCCGCCCACCTCAATCTACTCGCCATTGGGTCCGTGGCTTCTTCAAAGATCACCCAAGGCTTGCACAAAAGGCACCTGAAGCATATTCTGGCACCCAAGGAACGCGTGACAAGCCTAAGGTATTCTGCATAGGTTGTTTAGCTAAGGTCGTCAATGCAGCCCTTCAACATGATCAAGAAGAAGTTGAGGCAGGTACTCGGGAGTCTGCTCGGACACCAGAAATGATTGAAGCAGAATGTGTGTCACTACATCACGTCTCTATATTTGTCACCTAATTACTGGCTTTCCACTAGTATTCTCAGTCGGCCAGAATGAACCTGGTCGTGCATGGTTGCCAGGACGTGTAGATGTTCTACTAAATCATGTTATAGCCTGTTCCAATCATATTGACGACGTGCGTGCGATGGCACAGGCCTACAAAGACGGTATAATCCCACGGTCACCCCCTGCCAGTGGCAGGAGATCCCGTCGCTTTGCAGGGGAGGGCATTGGGCCCATCACATCACCAGCATATCAACGTCACTCTGCGTCACCCTATCCAAGCCCCCGATTGCCTTCATTACATGTTCACACGCCGTCCTATTCCTATCACCCTGCACGTGGCCTCACATCTGGGCCAAGTTCAAGTTACGAGCAAGAGTCTTCTGTTGTGTCTTCTTCATCCTCTGGCGGTCCTCGAAGTCGAAGTGGTACTCCTTTCGACAATGTATCTATGTACTCAGCACGGTCATCTCGACGCAGCCCAAGTCATGTCCCGCAGACTCCTTTTGTACCCCCCGAACTTTCATGGTCAGAAGGACGTCAGCTACTTTTTGAGGAACGGATCGTACGCCTCACCGCATCAGCAGGGCTACCACTCTCATGGGTAGAAAACATAGAGTGGCTAGACTTCTGTGTCGAGTTTCTCCCACATGCCAAGTCACCAAGTCGCAAGGTCCTCACAGGGCGTCTTCTGCCTCGGGCACTTGCCGATTTACAATTGAGGGCAAAGGTTAAGTTGAGTGGCAAGAGCGCAACGGCCTCATGTGATGGCTGGACAGGTGAAAATTTCCATCACTATATCGCGTTCATGGTTATGGCCGATCAAAAGGTATGACATTAGTATGACAACTATCCTCGTGTATCTGACTAGGCTTAGGTCCACACGGTGAAGGTTCATGACGCGTCGAACGAACGGAAGACTGCCAATAAACTCTACGATTTGATGGTAGAAGTAATCGAACTCCTTCAATTAGAATGGAACATTGTTGTTGTCGCATTCACGACAGATGCATCTGGTGAATCACGAAAGGCGAGGAAGATGCTCCTTGCTCGTTATCCACATATTGTGTGCCCTGACTGCTTCGCGCACCAGGTGTGACAGGTTTTTTTTCTCATCCTTTTGGTCATACTAATGTTTCGAAGGTAAACCTCATCGTCGGGGATTACTTTAAGGCCGAGACAGTATATACGAAGCACAGCAAAATGGCCTGTGAGCTCATCAGTTGGCTGCGCAGCAAGACCCAGGTCCTCGCCCGCCTTCGAGAAATTCAGGTGCAAAGCGGGATGCAACCCCTCTCGGTAATCCGCGCTGTCTTAACAAGGTGGACGGCGCATTATCTTGCTTTTAGGCGTCTACTTGAGCTCCACCGTCCTCTCATGGCTCTTGTAAATAACGATGCAATGGCCCCGCCTGATCAAAGTATTATCATTTCCCCAGGCTCATCAGCGTCAAACAAAAGAAAGGCGCGGGAAATGGTGGCGATCATCGAGGATAGTAGTTTCTGGCACTCATTAGCTCGGTGAGAAACTTATTTAACTCGAGAATGGCATTCGAGATCTGATACGTTTTGATACAGCCTTAAGACACATCTCGAACCTCTTGCGAGAGCTGCAAACATCGCCCAAGCGGCGTTCTGTCGTCTGGATCAGATCCTGCTTACATTCGGGTCACTTTCAATATATTACGAAGACAACAAGGCCAAGGACCCCGCAAATATTCCTGGGTGTACAGCTATACTTGACAGCATCGAGAAGCGGTGGGCTAGAGCCGATCAAGATGTATTTATCGCCACCGTCCTTTTAAACCCGTTCGTCAAGGAAACTGCGTTTAACCCCAGTGTCCCCTTCCTAACTCACGCCGGCATTCTCGCACTTATGAAACGTTTATATCGACGTTTCTTCTCTGTCACAGAGACCACAGCGGTGCTCGAACAAAACCTCAGGGACTTATTGCGCAACATTGAAGACTATTTTTCGGGCGGAGGAATATTTGAGCAGATGGCACAATACATTTCCACCCTTGAAGCGGAGACACGGATTGCGGGTGTGTCCCCCGATCCTATTAGATTTTACACAGGAATCAGCCCGATCACTGGACCCTCCCCACAACCGCTCATCAAACTCGCACAACACCTCCTATCCATTTGCCCAAACTCTGCCTCGTGCGAGCGATTATTCAGCGTGTTTGGCAATACCCTCACGAAGCTCAGAAATCGTCTTGGGATCAAGACACTCACCTCTCTTGCTGAACTGAAGATGCACATACGGGACGAGCACTTGCGCAAAAAAGACACCAAAGAACGTATGAAATGCTTCTTTGGAAGATCTAATGGTCCTCCGGCAGAAGCTGAAGAACTCCCAGTACCTCAGGCCGATCCTCAGCCCCCCTCTGAGTCCACCGCTCCACCTCCACCTCCCGATGAAATGGAAATGGACGACATGACAGTTATTGACCCAGAACTACAGCAGTTGTCTGGTGCCAGTGGGGTCGCTAACGAGTTCAATGAAATAACTGATTCATTTGGTAGACAGGCAAGCAGAGACGACGACGATGAGGGCGAACGGATGCATGACTCAGAGGGCATCTCAATCAAGATTTCCGACCTTTTTGATTTCAAAAATCGGGCCTGGATTCCTACCAACGAACGTAGCGCATCTCGGAGTCTGGACGACGAGCTAGAGCTCTATGAGCTCCTTGACTTGGACGCACAAGGAGAGGAAGACCTTAACGTCGAGATTGATCAAGCCCTTGATAGTGTACTTCATCATGTCTAACTCAATTATTTACACTACGCATTGTACGCGAGGTTTTGCGACTTGTCTGGACGACTTGCTGCATGTGCAGCACCTATTATGTCAGCCGTGTCAGCGACTTAGGTGGGCGTGGGAATAGTCGTGGTCGTTTGCAGTCGCTGACCCCCATGGTCCGACAGTCGTCCTGACTGTCACAACTAGTCGCTGACCGGCACAACACTGATACAAACGAATCCATCGGGGTAAATGGCGAAGAAGAGAGCGAAGAGAGTTGTTGATGTGAGCTAACACTCGAAGAAGCCCGAGAACCGGAAGAGAGAAACGCCGAGCCAATCATGTGGTCATTGACATGGTCAGATGCTCACGCAATCCCGCGTCGTTCGGGGCCCATTATTACGTAAGTCAACCACATACAGATAGACGGGAAACCTGGGTGTGAACTCCTTTTCGATCTGACACACCGGGCCTACCCCAGAGACGACGTGTACTGTATAAATTTTTTTTCAATTCATCACGCTAAAACTCCTATTCGAGCCTTCCGAGGCTGTCTCAGTCGTCTCCACATTCGATGACCTTAGTCTCAAAGAAGACCTCTTATGGGTCATCTACGCATACAGTCCGTTTCTTGCTCTCCATCGTCTCCGGAATGCCCGGACGCATTTTTGACATGATCCGCCGGCGTACACTCTGCACGCGCAACATCAAGACGATCATCCTTATGAGCCCGACGAGCTTCTCAATAAAAGATTCAAAGACCGAATTTACGACGTCTATTACCGCTATCTCCCCCCGGCGCGCCACGTAGGCTGTGCTTCTCAGCACTATTCTGTCATGTGATGTCCTGGAGGTTAACACAAAATTCACGACCGACCCTATCCGGATCCTCGTCAAGCGTGATGAATTGACACTCGAGAGAATCAAGTAGTTCTTCGTCGCGTTTGAGAAGGAGGACTGAAAATTTGACACGTGCGACCTATATGACAACCTCACCATTACCCAACCAGTCACCTTCTGCAACACGTGACGCAAGGTGAGTCGTTCCGGTCGTTAACAGTCCATGTTTTGACCGGCTGTTTCCAGAAAAGATGTGGCAATACATGGTGGGATACCTTAAATAATGCGATCATGGCAGAAATTCCGTGGCGGGACATCTGAACGGGCTCTACTGAGATACGAACACGTCTGCTTAAGCATTCGCAACTCAGGTGGGTGTTGATTATGACTGACGTCCGGGCCCGCGGTATTGACGTGCAGAGAATTTTGCTAGTCATTAACTGCCATCTTCCAGCGTAAGCGACTCATTACTTATCTCCTTTACTGTCATCAACTCTTGCCTGAGTTACCCGGAACTTCGCAACTTGGCGCGCAACCAGAGACCTGGCGAGAATCTGTGTATTGGAGCTCAAGTACAGCAATCAGTTTATCTTCCCCGGTTTTGCGGCACACGCGATGACACGTGTATCACTCCATTCTCTCGTAGAAGTCTTGGACGGGCAGAAATGAGGAGGTGCATTCATTTCACTAACTGTACTCTCGGAGTTTTGAGTCACTGGGTGACTTCTCGTAGGAATCTGGAGGGTCTAAATAATTATTAATATGGCTGTACCCGAAATGTGTAAGCAGGAAAATAAACTCTGGAAGACTGTAATTCCTGTACATAGACGCAAGAAAAATGGGGTGCTCATATTATTATGACTCCTCTCGGGCGCGGTAGGCGACATGGCGATGCAAACTCATCCTCCTCGAGCCTGGTCGCCTTTCCACTGGGTCTGGCATATCGGTATTTGAGGTTTAGGGCATTACAAAGATTCTGCAGGAGGTAGAGGAGACTCATAGATTTACAGTAAGGTCTGAAGGATGCAGTCGGTACATGAAATGGCTTATGTGAGCACCGGTACCTCGGCGATCTGGAAAAAAATGCAGTCTGGAGAACAATCTAGAGGTTTCGGAGCTACGGGAAGTCACCCACTGCTGCACTGATTGGGTTCTGTCTTCCCGATCAGAATTTTATTTTGCAGTCTCCTGTTGTGTGATATGTGCGCTCCGACGTCGGCGCAGTACATGTTTTGAGGACGTTGCCCTGCGAAGCGCCGATCGCCTCTGAGTGGCGATTGAGTAACAGAGCGTCTAGTGAGCTTCAAGTCGCGCTCTGAACTCCGCCATTCGTCAATGGAGACAGGACCGACTTGGATGTGATACGGGCGGCCCGGCGCAGCAATTATGTAAGACGCTGCTAGTGAAAGAAGTTGTGTCACTGCAACAAATCAGGAGTGTTCGGGTGAAATTGCCACGTTCATTACACTGCTGGGGTGTTTTTGGGGTTGAAGACGCGTTCTTATGAATACAGGCCAGTGCCAATTACCCCAACTGTTCGAGCAGTTTTCACCTCCTGGTATATAACCTTTCCCCTGGTTCATCGTGCTATCCATTGCTCCTCTCTCTGCGGCCCTCTCCTTGTCACACCCTCTAACACTTAGAAATGGCCTCACCTAGCCTAGATATCGAGGCTCAGAACAATCGCGTTAAACCCTCAGATCCTCCACCTCCTGCTGATACTGCGAATCCCACTACCGTGGTCCCTCGGCCCCAGCCTACAAGTACCAATCAACATCACAACGGAGGCTCTCCAGCCCAACAAACCCCTGGTAATTCAGAGGTTCAGCGGGGTGTGTTGGATATCCCCGTTCCCAATTTTTAATCTGATTCGTGGACCAGATGAGAATCACGGAGACTCTTCCGATGGGCTGTGGTCGATGTACCTCACCGAGGCCGAGAAGCAGGACACACAGGTAACTGAGAGTTGGAAGGGGGATACGGACGGAATCCTCGTATTTGTGAGTCCCAGTCCCATCCCTCTTATGCACATTCAACGTCTAAAGCACGTTGTTGAAGACTGGTCTGTTCTCCGCCACCGTCGCTGCCTTCATTATTGAAAGCTACAAGACGCTGTCTCCCGATCCTAGCGACACGACAAATGCGCTTCTTGCTCAAATATCCGTACAACTTGTCAACATCTCTAATGGCACACCTCTCGCGAGCGTTGCAGTGCAGAGCGGACAGCCATTCAAACCAACAGCTTCTGCCGTCAGGGTCAACGTTCTGTGGTTCCTTAGTCTAATCCTTAGCTTGAATTGCGCGCTTTCCGCGACGTTGATGCAACAATGGGCCCGGCGGTACCAGGAACTCGCGCAGCGCCGCGGAGCATTTCACAGGCGCGGGCGCATGCGGGCATACATATTCGATGGCATTTCTAGATTTGGAATGACGCGAGCCGTCGCAACAATGCCCATGTTCCTACACATATCGGTCTTCCTCTTCTTTGCCGGTCTTGTCGAGTTTCTTTTCCCGATCTACACGACCGTCGCGTACGCCACCCTCAGCTGCATCTTGGTGTTCGTTCTCGCATACGCAAATTTGACGGTTCTCCCAAACATTTATCTCAATTGCCCGTATGCCACACCATTGTCTGCATTTACGTGGCGTATATCCCAGTTCTCCGCGTTCGGATTTCTTTGGACCATCCTCAAAATTGAAGGCCTATCCCGTAAATCCTGGTCACAATTGTGGGCTGTGGTCAACAAACGCGAACCTGAATGTCATGGGCTGAGAAGGTGGAGGGAGACGGTCGAAAAACAGGTCAAGACACGTCGACAGTGGTTTTCGCAAGGCATGCGGAAGAGTGTCGAGCTCAGCGCCTATAGAGCAGATTCAACGGTGGTCACGAGTGCTCTTGTTTGGACACTCGCAGCTCTCGATGAAGACAAGGAAATCGAAGACTTTGCCGCACGAATACCAGGATTCTTCGACTCTCGTGTTGTCCCAGATGCAAAATTGGCGATCCTTCCTCTTATGACCCACCAAACAAACACCGATCCCGTCTTCGGATCCCGTCTATACGATCTCCTCAAGACGTGTATACCGGAGACGTCGGTCCTCGAGGAAAAGATGCGCAAGAACCGTCTGCAGGTTTGCATGAAATGCCTGTGGTCTTTTGCCAAAGCATACAATCAACTTGGATCTTCTCAGTTGTTACCACCCTATTTTTCGAACGTCCTAGCCAGTCCACAGATCACTCATCGCATTCATTCCGAGGAGGACCCCGGGATCCGTGTGATAGGACGCTGTTTTGGGGCGTTGATCGTAAACAAGCTTGCAACCGACCTAGAGTCGCGCACCGATCCGATTAACAATGGGGAACTGGCATGTCTATCGGCCATCCTTGGTACCGAGAGCCATGATTTAAAGCTTTTGCTTAGCCAACCTGGTGCCGTTGCGCTTGCCAACATGATTTCACTCACGTTTGACAAGATTGGTGGCTTGGCCAACGACACAGTTCCATCCGGTGTTCTGGATGTGGTTCAACAGACACTCGGCATCCTCTGCCAAACTATTTCGTCTCAAGAGAACGCCGAAGCACCGCTAAGTCGATCATTCACCATAATCAACGGTTCCAACGGGAAGTTTGAATGCATCCTTGTATCCCGCCTTCTTGACCTCCTCAATTCGTGTATACTATCGCCCTCGCCTTTCACAGAAGGGGTACGCATGACTTGTCTGCAGATGTGTCTGATGGGTCTATGGTATTTTGGACGAGCGTACAACGAACTCGAGAACTCGGGGCCATTACCATCCTACATCTACATCGCCTTTGCTGATCCAGAGATGACTCGTCGCATACCCAGGCAACATAGCCTCGCTGTCTGTCTTATTGGACGTTGTGTCGGGGCGCTGGTCGTAAACAAGCTTGTGGCCGACATTAACTCACGCGGTGTCCCAATCACCAACGATGAGCTGGCATGCCTATCGGCTATCCTCGGCATCGAGAGCGATGATGTGACGGTTTTGCTTAGTCATCCCGGCGCAATTGAATTTACAAATAGAGTTATCCTCACATCGACGAATTCGCACTCTATCCTCTCTGCCAAGGTGCCCTCGGACGTACCTGATGTGCTTGAACAGACTTTTGGCATCCTCTCACGGGCTCTTCCGGCTGAATTGAATGCCATGATGCAACTAAATCGGACAGATACTCTGACGAATGCTTCTTACGGTCAGTCCGAACTCGTACTCTAAGCCTGTCTCTGTTATCTAAAGATCCACGTCAGGGACCTCATATCTCACGGGTGAAATGTATACGAACGTTGTGCGTTCGTGTCTGAGAGGCCTGTGGAATGTTTTAAGAGCGTCTAACGACCCTGGGAACTCGATACCTTTGCCGTCCTATATCCCTGTCGCTTTCACCAAACCAGAGATGACCCACTGCATTCGTATGCGAAGTGACCCCGTTGTCCATGCGATAGGATATTGTGTTGGGGCGTTGATTGTGAACAAGCTCGCAGCCGACTTCAAGACCCGCGATGTTCCGGCCAGAAACGACGAGTTGGCGTACCTATCGGCTATACTTGGCATCAAGTGCGATGATGTGACGCTTTTGCTCAGCAGCCCAGGTGCTATTGAATTCACGAATATAGTCTTCCTCGCGTCGGCCAATATCAATTCCACTGCCTCTGCTAGGGGTGTCCCGGCTGTGGTTGAGCGGACGTTTAGCATCCTCTTTCAAGCACTTCCGGCCGAATCGACTGCTGTGGTGCGACCAAATTGGACAGACACTTTGATGGGTGCTTCTGAAGGTCAGCGAGAATTCGTACTCTGACCCTGTCTCTATCGTCTAAATATACACTTTAGGGACCTCATCTCTCCCGACTCGAATGTACAGGGACATTTCACGTGCGTGGATGAAGAACCTGTGGCATTTCACAAGGGAGCGCAGTGAACCCGAGAACTCCTTGCCTTTGCCGTCCTACATCTGCGTGGCTTTCTCCAACCCAGAGATGACCCGTCGCCTACGTACGCACCGTGACCCCGCTGTCCGTGCGATAGGACGGTGTATTGTGGCGTTGGTTGTAAACAAGCTCGCAGCCGACATTAAAACCCGCGGTGTTCCTGTCAGCAATGGCGAGCTGGCGTCTCTATCGGCTATCCTTGGCACTGAAAGTCGTGACGTGAGACATTGCTTTAGCCATCCTCACACCATTGAGCTTGTGAACGTGGCCCCCCTCGTGCTGGGCGATGTCGGTGTGGTCAATATCCCAGCCAACACGCGTTCAATGCTTCAACAAACGCTCAGAATCCTCTCATGTGCTCTTCCGGTTCCAAAGGACGCTGATCTACTGCTAGCTGATTCTGGCGCTTTCACCAACCTTCCGGAGGACAGGTTCGGACGCTCCGTCATATTCCGCCTCCACAACCTCCTTAACATGTGCACACCATACCACTCGCCTCTCATAGAAGAAGTGCGCATAAGCTGTCTGCGAATGAGTCTGAAGAGCCTTTGGCATTGTGTCAACGCGTACCATCAAACTTCCAATTCGCTGCCGTCCTATTTCCCCCTAGTGCTTGTCCGGCCAGAGGTGATTCGTCACTTTCAGACCGAGCAGGATCCTGTCTCCCGTATCACGGGTTGCTGCTTTTGGGCTTTGGTCGTAAGTAAGCTGGTGGACGTTCTCGAGTCACCCATTTCCCTCAGTGGCGATGTCCCCAATGCGGAATTGGCATGCATATCGGTTATACTTGGTGCAGAATACCATGAAGTTTTACTTTCGCCTCGCCAACTTTACGTCATCAATTTGCGGAATGTCGTTTCCGTCATGTCTGGCGAGATCGACACGTTCACCACGGGGAGAATACCGGCGGACATGTTGAAAATAACTCAAGACACCCTCGAGATTCTCGTATCCCGGCTTCATGTCAGTATGTTCGTGCCCGCAATGCCTACGGTCCAGTGGTTTTTACTGCAAGACATATTTTCGGATTTGAGCGCGTTGACCGATCAACCCAAGAACAAAACGGTGAAGGCGTTATTAGATCAGATATTGGAAAAACTACCGCCCGGAGTAGAGCGATTACAGGGTATAGCGATGTAGAACCTCGGCCATCAATCTGGTATTTGTTAGGGGACACAAAATAACCTCGAAATTCTGCGAGAATACCGAGTTACACAGAGGCGCTTCGGTCAGTCCTACACTGGAAGTTGGTCTGGGTCTTTCTGATTCATATTGTTGTTATCCGCAAGTTGCCGACATCTTCAAATTGCTGCCGCATTCAGTCGGGTCTTTGTACTATATTATGCTCTAGGTCCACTCCTAGTTCTAGAATTTACATACTTTCTCGACAGAAATGAGAAGAAAATTCTTCCCAAAATTAATAAAGACTCTCCGATTCCACTGTGCACATCTCCAGCGCGTCCAGCGCACGACGAACCACGTCTTCCGCATGTTCCGGTGTCACACACCAAACTCCCCGGCTCTGCAGCACCACGTGCATCGTGAACCTCATGTCCGCACGTCTGGAGAGAGGACCTGGCAAGTAGAACTCCCCGAAGTACGACGCTGGGTGGCCAAGGCGCTGCCGCGATATCTGCGTCACTCAGCAGCACGGAGCTCGGCCATCCAATATCCCACACCTCGGGCGCCTCATTACGGTACTACCCGAAAACACGTGCCGAGCGCTGCGAGAGAGTGAAGTACAGTAGGTAGGTAGCCGAGGTGCGAGCTTCGTTATGATACTACCTAGCATACGCCTCCAATTGTAGTCTCGAATATGACCGGTCTGTACCCATGGTATGCATGCCAGGATAAAACAGTTCAAAAAAAAAGAGGTGAGTTTCCAAGTGTTTGACAGAGACCTCATCGAATGGCGGTTCCAGGAGTATCGGTAGGGGTAGCAAGCTGAAGCAGCATGGGGAGACTCGGAATGCGATACGCTATCTCTGAGCGGAGAAGAAGGATGTGACAATTGAAGAGCTTGAAGAGCAGCTCTCCGTCGTGAATTGTCGCGGCGCGAGGTTCGTCCAAATGCCATCCAGGCATTGCCCGGAGGCCATCAATATATTGCAAACTAGCTTTATTTCAGCCACGATACGGTGCAGAAACGAGGTAATCAAATTTCCTACCAGCTCAAGCAACACCACCATGACGTTAATTGGGTTCGACGCTATCGTGGTGCCGATATATACAGTATACAATCCTGTCTGTGAATCCCCCACCTGAAACCCCATTACACCTCCTGAGTCGCAGCAACTTGAATACCACTGCCCAGTCCGTTCATCACCAGATTCGCTTCTTCGACGAACGTGCGCGTGTGGGCCAGTAGTGCCTCTGCCTTGGCGTCTCTTCCCAACAAATAGCCACCGTCTGGCGCTTCAGCCGCGCCAGAGCGTTCACTGCGGTATTTTTCGCTGACGTCAAGGGGGAAGGGTACGTCCGGGCGCTGGCGCATCCAGTGGTCCCGGAGACGAACCAGGAGGACCTCGGTGGCATCGCGAAAGCCCCAGTGCGCGCCAACGAGACCCTCGAACCAGCGCTCCGTCGAGCCATACACATACGCGACGACCCACTCCCAGGCATGCGCCTGCGGGACCAAGTCACCGTGGAAGATGGAGCGAAAGACGAACTGGCGGGCGTTGCGCTGGCACTCCCACGTGATGCGCTCGAACGGGTGCAAGTGCGGCTGGAGCCAGGGCGGCATGCGCGCGCAAGACCAGAGCGGCGCGCGCGCGGCATGCTCCCAGCCCGTGAGCGCGAGCGTCGCGTCGCTATGCACGTCGCCGGGCCGCGCCCAGCGCACGACGAACCGCGCCATCTGCATGTCCCGGTGCCGCACGCCGAACTCCTGGCTCTGCAGTACCGCGTGCGCCGTGAACCGCGCGTCTGGCGAGAGCGAGCCTGGAAGGTAGAACCCCCCTGAGTGGTACGGTATTAGGTGCCCGAGGCGCTTCCATGTAGCGCGCGCGGCTGCGACGTCCGCATCGCTTAGCGGCACGGAGCCCGGCCATCCCGTCTCGCGCCCGCCGGATGCCTCCTCATCGCAGCCGAAAACGCGCTCCGGGCGCTGCGCGAGAGCGAAGAGGTAGTCGTGCGTCGAGGTTGGAGCATTTTGTGGTTCCATGTGTATGAGTGGTCCCTCGTCGAACGGCGGTCCCAGGAGTATCGGTCGGCGGTAGTGAGCCGACGCAGCGGGCGTACGTGGGGGAGAGTCCGGAACGTTTGTCTCTGAGCAGAGTACAGGGCTGCGGCAGTTGAAGAGCTTGACGAGGAGTTCTCCGAGCCTTGCGCATACCGTCGTTATTTGTCGCGGTACGAGGTTCGTCCAAATGTCGTCCAAGCACTCTCCTGGGAGCTAACGGGTCGTAAACGAGCCTTAATTCAACCACTATGCGGGGCAGAAACAAGGCCCATACCAGCTCAAGCAAGACTACCTCGGCATTAATTGGGTTCGGGACGTTGTCGTAGTACCCGTATATTTTAGGTGCGATAATTTGAGCGTGATCGCGAATGATCTGGGTCATGCCGACCTGAGTGCGGATAGCACGTCGGTCACCGGCGGCGTACAGGCAAAGACGAAAGGTAGCGGTGCCTCACCAAGGCCTTTGTAGTGTATGTTGGCCGACCGCGGGGGAAATGAGCAAGCATGGAATGGGGGCCGAGCGGAACACTCTCCGGATCCAACGTGATCAGGATCATCTATACATATGGTCTGCATGAATAGTGAAGAAGAGAGTCAAGGGGGACATACCTGTTCGCCTACATGATACGTGTCCTTACATCCAGTCACTACGGGGTACGGTGGCCTTCTGTCCTGAACCTTCCCTTTACCCTTTTTCTTCCCAGTTAATGGCGACGGTACAAAGGTGGTATTACGGCTCAGACGGTGGGCCTGCTCACCGGCAGCGGCGGCTGCAGCAAATTTCTTGAGTGCGAGAATGTCAACGTGGGGGAAAAACGTGGACATTGCTATGCGCTTGCGGGAACACGAGGAGTGTTTACAAGGCCGTTTCAGTGCTATAGCGACCCTTAATGTAGAAGACAGGAGCAGGGAAGCTGTCAAACTTCTTCGATGAGAAAAAAAATTGAGATGCTGTGCGGGATGGAGAGATGAATAGTTTGTGAAGAACGTGCAGGCGAGAGGGCGACATATAGCGCCGTGGCCGCTAGTAAGGTTGCTGTATTTAAGCTGGACCGCAGCAACGATGAATCAGATGGCGGCAAATATAGGGCACCGCGTAAGGTGTATTGGCTAGCCTGAGGTCTGGCCAAGGAACTGCAGTGCTTCCAGACGCTACGATACTGTATTCTTAAGGGGGGGAGCGCCAGCCCTGAGTGTGTGAAGCGTCAATAAGACGTAAGAGGGGTGATACAGCGCAGTGGATTATTACTTCTTATCCGCTTGAACTGGTGATGGAGGAATAGGTGAAGGTGTGAACCCTCAGTACGAAGACCAGAAGGTAAAACTGACCTGTGCAACAGCGAATTAATTTTAACGGGTCAGGTGCGATCCCGAGTCCATTTCGACCAACTGTCCAACTTTGTTTTGCGCAGGTCCAGCCCTGAATTATGTAAGCGAACCTGAGCAAACCCCGCTAGCTACAGTACTGGCCAACTGATATGGGTCGAACGCAGAACGTGAGCTGTTAGCGAATATGGTGTGCATTCCGGCGTTCTAAGACGTTGATACGTTGTTGTACGATCTGTGCCGTTATCGGCCGCAGATAAATGCAAGATCCAATACGTAGATCTCGATACTAATTACTTTTCGGCACCAGCCGGAGCGCAGTCATTGACGGAGCGCAGGAGTTTACCTGAGCCCACAGTACTATCACCACCATGAACAGGATATTCGGCTCATCATCTAGCAAGAAGCCAAAGACGACATTGCAAGATATTATCACCCAGGTGGGCACGTTTCGAGCCTATCTATCCGCACGTTTTGCGTTTTGACGACTTGGACCGGACAGACCGATGCTCGGTCGGGCGCCATCGAGGTCAAAATTAAGAAGCTCGACGGGGAACTCGCGCGATATAAAGAGCAGATGAGCAAGTTGCGTAATGGGCCTGGGAAGGTGGGTCCGTTGCCGTCGACTGCCAGCGTGGTGCCACAACGCTGAGTGTGCCCGGGGGCGAGTAGGAGGCCATCCAGCAACGGGCCATGCGCACGCTGAAGCAGAAGCGCATGTACGAAGCGCAGCTGGCGCAACTCGCGCAGCAGACTTTTAACATCGAGAGCACGGCGCTTGCCACGGAGAACCTGCGCAATACCATGGTGACGCTGGATGCGATGAGTCAGGCAAACAAGGAGCTGCGCAAGCAATATGGCAAAATCGATATCGACAAGATCGAGGTGCGCGACTCGCGACCGGGCTTACCACCTTCTCCCCCTCACCTTTTCGGGGTGACCTGTTAGAGCATGCAATATGATATGGAGGAGTTGCTGGAACAAGCGAATGAGGTCCAGGAGTCGCTCAGCCGGTCCTATGCCGTCCCAGATGAGATCGACGAGGCAGATCTCGAAGCTGGTGCGCCCGTTCCTGCTCCCTATGCGATCTTGTTCTGACTCGAGGCCTTAACGCAGAGCTAGACGCGCTCGGGTTGGAAGAGGAAGAGGAAGGGACGTCATACCTAGCAGATCTCAACAAAGCGCCAGATTTCATTGACGAACCTCCCGTCGAAGTGACCGAGGTCCGCATATCGAACCCCTTATCAATCCTTTCCGTACTCACTTTGTGTGTCGTATACAGCCGTCTCATGCAACCCCAGAGGCCATCAAGACCACCTAGTACCCAACTGTCTTTCCTGCCTGTATTTTATCTTTACACGCATACAATCAAGCGAGTATATATTCAACTGGTGTACTGTAGATCACTTCCTTGCCCATTGTTCGTTTGTGGGCTGATATGTGTATAATGACGAGACGATGAGCTACACCCCGCTATAGTGGATCACCTGCCGGCTTCTTTTTCTTCTTTTTGCGCTTGCGCCTCTTGCGAGGGGGGCTCCCCGTGTCTTCGGGAGCTATGGATGGAGGACCGGTGAGGTTGAGGATAGGTGGAAAAGGAAGTGTCGGAGATCGTTGAATTAGAAAGTCGGGTGAAGACTGTCCTGGTGATGTAGGGGACGTTGCACCGATACCAGGTGTAGCAACTAGGTCCGAATCACGTCGCATCAGTTCGGGAACGCTGGTGAACCACCCAAAACATACCAGTGTCTGAAGCCTCAGAGGCGCCATCCCGAAATTCCTGCCGAAGCGGCTTCTTCCTCTCCGGTGTATCAGGTGGGGGATGTGTCAACGGGCCTTTGTCTTGCGCAACAATGGTGTTATGTGTGTTGGCAGACTGCAGTTCACCGTTCAGCCCCACTATCCCAGGACTCTCCGGTAGGAGGAGGCTCTTTTTCTTCTTCTTTTTCTTCTTTTTAGGGGTGGTCTCCGCCGTCGCGTCGAATGCGTCCGTCGCCCCCTCGTCGATGACCATTCGGTGAACTGCCTGTGCCGCCCCATCCGTGCCCTCTGCTATCTCCTCCGCTTCTTTCCGTCTCTTTTTCCGCTTCTTTCCCGCAGCATCGAAGGGATCGATAATTGTGCGCTTTCGGATCGTGCCCACGCGTGACTCTTCCGCGCTGCTCTCTTCTTCTTTTCCTTCCTCTTCTTTCTTCTTCACACCCACCGCATCTGCGTGCGCGCCGTTCACCGTCTCCCTGGCGCGCTTTTTACCACCTTGCAGCTTCTGCACGAGACGCGCCTGCGCCGGGGCATGGGTTTCTGGGAGTGGTGCGCCGACGCCGAGCCTGGCATTATGAATGGGACATGGAAAGGGGGGGACAGAGAAGCGCTCGCGTGCGGTAAAAAATAGAATAGAGAAGAAGAACACATACCGTGGAGGCCGACGTAGGAGCGCCTGCAGTTCCGCCTCTGCCTCGGCTGCACGCGAAGACGACTGGGTCAAGGAGCCCGATGGTGCCGGTAGCCAGGAAGCGATGAGGTTCTGTGCTTGCGCCATGGCGAGGTCGATCTGTGCTTGCAGCGTCTCGGTGTCGATGTCATTGTTGGGTTCCTCCATGTCTGCGCGTAGATCATAACTTGAGTTTTCAAAGGAAAAAGGTGTTCTGTGAGCGCTTGGCGATAATCGACTCAATTGACGGGATTTGTGCGGCAATTTTGGGCCCTCGCTGCCACCGGCCTCATCGGCCCGAATAATTCAGTTGTAGCGATTTCTTCGAGCCTCAGTAGCTTTGATGAGTTCCTTGGGAAGATAATTTTCGACACAAAGACAAAATGTGATAAGGGGGGTAAAGAGATAAAGAAGGAAGTAGTACAAAAATTCGTCGTATCGCCTTCAGCTTCAGGTGAACTCCTTGCGGTGGAGTAATGTAATGCACTTTTCTTCTCGCCTAGTACTAGTCGCCATCACAAGAGGTTAACCCCGTCCGCCCCTTCACGATCGTGAAAAGTTCCTCGAGCGCAGGAGTGTCCTCTTCTGTGCCACGTAGTAAGTAGACTCTATCCGAGCTAAACCCGCATTCTGGTTGGAAGTAAGCGTATCGCCGACGACGATTGTACTCGACTACTAGGTCTACCAACTCGGTCAGCTCTTGGGTGAACCGGTTCCACACGGCTGCCCAGGAGCGGACCGGCGTAGACCTATCATACGGAACACACATCATGCAACGTTGCAGTTCGAGCTTCTTGAGCGTCTTTGCATGACGCACGATGAAATCTTCTGCCTCTGGAACGACCGCCTGAGGATCAAGTCTGATGTCACCCCAGACGAAGTTGGAAAGTGAAAGCGATGTGAGGTGCGGGAAGGTGACCGAGCTCAGATCAAGACGAATCAACGACCCAAATGCTATATCGCAGCCCATAGAGAGGGACACGAGGTTCACGGCAGGTCGTAGAACGCAGCGCCGTATAACGTCCGACCAAAAGTCTTCGGCTGGAGATCGGTCCATATCGATCCAGTAGTCGGTATCTTTCACAAGAAAACGTAAATCCCGTAAGGATGCGATTATCCGCTGGAAAGGGGCTGCAGCATACAAATCGTTGGGATGAGCGAACAAGTTGTCAATTTGTAGAGACTGCAGTGCCGGAAGTGGGTGTGGGTTGTAAGCCAGTCCTTCAAGGACATCCCATTGGAGTAAATGATACCTAGTCGGGCAACAACCATACGTGAATGGATCCTTGTAATAGGCGTCCTCGTCGGGATAAAATTCAATTACGAGGGATTCCAGATAGGGAGTCAGGTGAAGCATGAAGCACACACTCCTGAGGCGACTCCCGACTATGTTCAGGCATCAGCAGGCATCTCCTCGAACGGAACACGAAAGCACCTCGCTTCCACCCCTCGTCTTCATCCATTTCTCTCTCAAAGTCGGGTAGGTCTACAGATTAGAAGTACAGACCCATCAGCACTGCCCGCCAGCGCAACCAAGTCCACACTCACATGGATCCTCGACGATTCGTACGACCCTGACATGCGTGGCAATGTATGTTGTAACAAGCAACTCCAGAAAACCCCGCGCACTCTCGTCTGTTGTGTGAACCGCTATTTCCCTGAAGGCTAATGGCGTTACGAGACCATAGAGGGCAATGTTCACACGTCGCAAGGTGAGGATATCCTGTGGAGATGTTGCCACATATTCTATAATTTCGTCCAAGAGTTCATGGGGTAGCGAAAGTAGTCCAGCGAACCGCATATTCGTCTCGGTGTCAAGTGCTAAAGTTGCAAGGCGGACAGGGGCGAGTACCGGGACGAGATAGCCGGTGTGTTGACGAGGTCCGGGCCGGTTCAGTTGGGAAGACTAGCTCTTGGGTCTGCGGACTCTCATCCAGCGTCTATTTCCACCTCCGGGGACGTCTACTTAAATATATACCTTTTTTTCGCGACGGCCTGTTCTGGTACAATTGTGGTTGCGGACGAGACCTCGACATAACACAGCCAAACAATATTGCCTCTAACCTCGCCTCCAACTTACACCAACAATCGTGGCCTGACCGCCTGTAGCGCGCGATAACTGCGCTATACAGATAATCATACTGCCTTACGACCAGCGAATAGCAGTCGCTCTCAACACGTTCCACCCTCCCGCACTCATAATCGACTCTCACAGAAGCTTCAATGTCACAAGCTATTCTCGAGAATGTCGATGTAACCGGGCCATATATAGGCACTGGCAGAGGTACTACCCCATTCCCACTTGGCTCCATTCTTACCGTTCTCAACTGCCACTGCCGCCTCCATAGGTGACCACCAGTATCCACCCCAGTCGGTGCCGGCTCAGGAACCACGGGGGATCTCAAACTTTGTCGATGGGTCAGGGCCCATATTCTCGATGTATCTAGAAATGGCGACAGAAGAAGACAAGAAGAAGGTTGAAGGATGGAAAGCGGACGCCGACGGAATCCTCATCTTTGTGCGTCCCTCCCTTCTGATGCAATGCAGAGACTCATCTATCATAGACTGGTTTATTCTCTGCTGCTGTCGCCTCTTTGATCTCAGTGTCCATTCAGGATATTCGTCCGAACCCACAAGACACTTCCAATTTTTACCTCGCAAATATCTATCAGGCTACTCTCGCTGGCCCTGGGTCCAACATTTCAAGTTCCCTCCCTACTTCCCCGCTCCCATTTACTCCTCCGAACTATGCGGTCTGGGTGAACACACTTTTGTTCTTGAGCTTGGTCATCAGTATCAGCTGTGCGCTACTCGCGACGTTGCTCCAGCAGTGGGCACGGAGATATCTCAAGGTCACCCAGCCACGTTATAGTCCACACAAGCGGGCAAGAATCCGTGCTTTCTTTTCTGAAGGCATTGACAAGTTTCTCCTTCCATGGGCGGTTGAAGCACTGCCGACACTGCTGCACGTTTCCCTGTTCCTATTCTTTGCCGGCATATCTGTGTTCCTTTGGAATGTTAACCATACGATTTTCACATCGGTGGTGTCATGGATCGGCATATGCACTGCTCTATACGGGTGCATCACGTTTGTCCCGATCTTCCGTCATGACAGCCCCTACCACACCCCACTCTCGTTGCCTGCGTGGCACATTGTCGCTGGAGCATCATGGCTCACATTTCGGGCTCTTCGTAGGCTCGCCTTGTTGGTCCGTTTTAGTGAAGAAACCTACCGTGGCTTTGGATCCCTGGAGGAAAAATATTACAAACCGCTCGTGCAGGGCATGCAGAAGTCAGCCGAGGAAACCGCTCTGGACTCATCATCGGATATCGACACTCGCGCATTTATGTGGACGTTCGACAGCTTGGACGAAGACCACGAACTTGAGCGCTTCTTTTCTGGCTTACCTGGCTTCCGCAGCTCCAAAGTCATCGACGATCCTCTGCCGCGTCTTACCGAAGAGCAATTGAAGAAGCTTTCAACAGCATTGACGGGCTTGTTTACCCGCACTTTCTCATCAGATTTACTTCCCAGCTCTGTCAAAAATTGGCGAGCTATTATCTGTGCGAGGGCCCTTGATCCAACATGGTTTTCTAACGAATATTATCAGGTCATGAATAGTATCATGTTTGAAAACAAATTTAGGGGGCTGCAAACGAGCAAATTTGGCTGTACCGTGAGAGGCTGGGATGATGGTAGAAACCAACGCACTGCGTTGGTTACAAAAGCCATCGTTACCAATATTATTACGGCGGTGGAGGGGCGCGATGACTGGTGGTTCAATCTCGCCTCAAGCGCACTGGGTGTCACGGAAACTGTACTTCGAGACTACGCCACAGATGGTGACAGCCTATCACTTGCCATTTTGATTCACATTGTTCGCCAGCAATTTGCCCATTCCTGGGAATCATTCTGGCCATCTTTCAAGTTCGCGAACGTTCTAAATGAAGCTTCTCGATTCGATGTACAAGATACGTCACTTGAACTACGGCACGATTTTTGTGCACTGTGGAATCAAATTGTTCTCAAAGTGCAGAACGACAACGACCGGTGGATGGTGTCCTGGATCCTCGAACCGATCCGTAACATTTACATATCTCTACATCAAGACACCAATTCCGCCGCCACGGACAATTGGGATAATATCCTGGACGAGCCATCCTCGTATCCTGTGTGCAACGTCGCTGGCCATATTCATGGATCTGCCCCCACAACCTTTGTTCGCACTGTCCTGCATGATAACACCGTATTGGTCCCGGTCTCCCTCGCCAGTCCTGATTACCTTTCCTCATCCATGCCTCATCCGCTTCGTGTTGTCGATAGCCTCGATGTGCCACCGCTCGGGGATGGTACACATGTCTCACGGTTAATTCATCCCGCTCATCAGATAGCCATCAAAGATCCCCGCATTCATGCCACTTCCCCAGATCTAGTCTCCACTCAGGTGATACAAGGTGCCGTTGACAGCACGGCAACGATGCCCCCCTCGACACCAGGAGCATTGACACCCACCCCTCCTACCTTGAACGCGTCAACCTTCCCAACTTGTGCCGTTCACGCAGAGCGCCGCACTTCTTTGGATGATCCAGACCTTCCATCCTCTCCTTCTCCCACCCCGATTCTCGACGTTATACCCCTAGCAGGTTTGCTGTTATCTTCTAACTCTCCCGTGACTAGACCTGATCACACTCTTCGCCAGAATTTCATTCGCCAATTCCCGGCACACCTCGTCCATGGTTGTCTTCTACACCTGACTTGGGTGTTGCTGCGGAGGGAGATGGTAGCGCGGAGGCCGCTCCGAACAAGGAAAAGGACGCTATTTACCCCCCTTCGGCGATTCGCGAAAATACTATGTCCACCCCAGAGCTTCCGTCACAGTCGCCGTCACCGCCTCCAGTTACTGACGTAGCCATCGCGGGTCCTTCACTGCGTTCTCTTGATGTCGAGAACACCGGAGAGGGTCCTCCGCATGCTTCCCACGGCCAGTATGATATTGTGTGATGCTTCCCTCTTATCCGATAGAATTTGATTCCTTCTTGAGCTTCCGATATCGTCATTCAGGTAATACTTTCTGATATATATTTTCAAGAAACGAATAGTGTGGCGAGTACATGTAATGCGAGTGAGAAATGCGAGGGTATCTGTGAGCTCATGATACCTAGTCCATCTTTTGGGCATTTGGCAGCTGCACGCTTGCAATATCATACCGGCCCGGGTTTTGTGTCGTACCGGAAGTAGGCTAGTACGTGCTGGATGCTGAAGCGACAGGAACGGTCGTCTATCAACGGGGCCATCTAGGCTCGTGTCTAGAGGCCAGTGTACAAATGTGCGGAACCGTGGGCGAAGGGTTACGTGGTAAAAGGCGCATGGTCAGACAAAAGATCAGGATTGTCTAAGCGGCATGTTACCATAGAGAGAAGAGATCCACGCCAGTAGAGCATGTTACCAGATAGGATATGCGAAGTCGAAGACAGCAACATGTCAGTGAGATAGTAAGCCGCGTCTCGGGGCTGCTGAGACCCGCGGAGTGGGGACGCGGCAAAATCATTCACTGGTGCAGTACAATTGAAGGACGGGATATTACATACTGCATGGTGAGAGTACTACCGGTGCTCGCCCTTGGCTGAGAGTTGGGGCCGCTGGAGTCCCGAGGCTGCAATCACTGGCAGTTGCAGCTTGCACTTAACTTACGACGACAAGTGTCACGTATGGTAATGTTTGTGTACATTTGTACTTGTTCGTGAGCGCCGTGAGGGTGGCACTTCGGTGAAGCCAGCATTTCCGATTTCGGATGTAAAGCTGCAAGTATGCCGGCGGAAGATCGTCCTTCATCCATAGAAGCAGGAATCCACGCGGAGAAATCTCTGGGGCGTAGCGTGCGTGGGGCGAGACGTTGATATGAGGCCAGCCTGGAGTATGTACGCATGGGCACCGTTCCACCAATAGCTGGCACCGCCTAGGATAGACGCCTCTAGAACAGGAAGCTGGAGTGCTTGCCCCATCAACCGTATCATAAGACAGGCGCCCATCATCGAGCATCGTTGTTAACTTGTTGACCTCAATGCGCTTTCTTGTGAAGGACCTGCAAGCCAGGAAACCACCCGAACGGAAGACAGTCTTACTGAATGTAATCGATCCCACACTACTTACGGTGCCATTAGGGGATTTCAGAAGTGCTTCACATCGACACCTGCAATGCAAAAACGATTTAGGAAGGCGCACGAAATGACTAATTTCGTAATGACAAACTGTTGACCATCGAGCGCTTGTGGTTCGGCTGACCCCGTCAGTTGACTGAGAGCAGTCACCCTGAACACTGTCCTCTCTGTATCAACTCACGCCAAAGTATTCAATGTCACAAGCTTTCGAGAATGCTGATGCAACCGGAGCAGGTACGGGCACGAGCAGAGGTACCTTACTCCTACTTGGCTCTGTCTTCACCGTTCTCACCTGTCGCTGTCAATCCCGTAGGTATCCACCAGTATCCACCCCAGTCAGCGTCGACTCAGGAACCTCGGGGGATGTCCAACTTTGTCGATGGATCAGGGCCCATTTTTTCAATGTATCTAGAAATGGCGACGGAAGAGGACAAGAAGATGGCCGAAAGTTGGAAAGCGGATGCAGATGGCATTCTCATCTTTGTGCGTCCCTGTCTTCCTACTGCTTCACACCGACTGATATCTCACAGACCGGTTTATTCTCTGCTGCTGTCGCCTCTTTAATTTCAGTGTCCATTCAGGACATTCGACCGAACCCTCAGGACACCTCCAATTTCTACCTCGCGAATATCTATCGGGCTACTCTCGCCGGCCCTGCATCCAACGTTTCTACTTTCCTCCCTGCTTCCCCGCCTCCATTTTATCCACCGAACTATGCCATTTGGGTGAACGCGCTTTTGTTCTTGAGCTTGGTCATCAGTATCAGCTGCGCTCTGCTCGCGACGTTACTTCAGCAGTGGGCACGAAGATATCTCAAGGTCACTCAGCCGCGTTACAGTCTACACAAGCGAGCGAGGATCCGTGCATTCTTTTCTGAAGGCGTCGACAAGTTTCTCCTTCCATGGGCGGTTGAAGCACTGCCGACACTGCTGCACGTTTCCCTGTTTCTATTCTTTGCCGGCATCTCTGTGTTCCTTTGGAACGTTGACCTGACGATTTTCAAGGCGGTGGTGTCATGGATCGGGATTTGCACAGCTCTGTACGGGTGCATCACATTTTTCCCGATCTTTCGTCATGATAGCCCCTACAACACTCCACTTTCGTTGCCAGCGTGGCACATTGTTGCTGCAATATCACTTGTCACATTTCGGGTCCTTCGATGGTTCGTTCTTTCTACGGTCTTCTGTTTCCCGTGCTTTTGTTTTGGGCGCTTTGCTCTTGAGCGTTTTGCTACAAAAGCCTTCCATCGCTTTGACTCCTTGGAGAGAACTTATTACAGATTGCTCTCGCAAGGCATGCAGAAGACGGTCGAGAAAACTGCTCTGGAATCACCTTCGGAGATTGACACTCGCGCTTTTTTGTGGACGTTCGATAGTTTGGACGAAGACCACGAACTCGAACGCTTCTTTTCCGGTTTACCTGGCTTCCGCAGCTCCAAAGTTGTCAACGATCCTCTGCCCCGCCTCACCGAAGAGCAAATGGAGAAGATTTCAGCGGCACTAACGGGGTTGTTTCGTCGCACATTCTCATCAGATTTACTTCCAGAGTCGGTCAAAAATTGGCGAGCTATCATCTGCGCCAGGGCCCTTGATCCGGCTTTGTTTTCTTCCGAATATGGTTGGCTCATGAACTCTATCATGGTCTCAAACATATGTAGGGGACTGCAAACGAGCAAATTTGGCCGTATTGTGAGAGGCTGGGGCAACGGCGGAAATCAAGGCACTGCGTTAGTCACGCAAGCTATCGTTACGAGCATCGTTGCGAGGGTGCAGCGGCGCGATGACTCGTGGTTCATTCTCGCCTCCAGTGCACTCGGCGTCCCGGAATCTGTCCTTCGAGACTACGCCACAAATGGTGACAGCCTGTCACTTGCCGTTTTGATTCACATCGTACGCCAGCAATTAGACCATTTCAGGAAACCATTCTGGCCATCTTTTAGGTTCTTGGACGTTCTAGAAGCAGCTTCTAAATTCGATGTACGACATACGTCACCTGAGCTGCAGCACGAGTTCTGTGCTCTCTGGAATCAAATTGTTCGCAAAGTGCAGAATGTCGACGATCGTAGGATGGCGTCCTGGATCCTGGATCCGATCCGCAACATTTACGTATCTCTGCATCGAGATACCGATTCTGTGCCAAAGCGGTTCTCCTCCACGCGCAATTGGGATAACATTCTGGGCGAGCCGTCCTCGTACCCAGTGTGCGACATCGCTGGTCATATTCACCGTCCTGCCTTCACCTCTACTCGCACTGCCCTGCACGATAACGCTCCGCTAGTCCCTGCTTCCCTCACCAGTCCCGATGAAACTTCCCCATCTTTTCCTGCCTCGCTTCGTGTTATCGAAAATCTCACAGACGTGCCACCGCTCGACGGCATCCGTCCCGCTCATCAGACGATTATCCAAAGCCTCCGCAGCCCTGTTTCTTCACCCAATCCAGCCACCGCTGGCGCAATACAGGGTATGGTCAACTCAAGTGTAGCAATGCCCCATCCCACTCCCGAAACCTCTACATACCCTCTTTCCCCTACCTCCTCACCCGTTGTTGTTGCCCCTCGGCACAACGAAGACCTCCTAGCACCTCGCCCCCCGCCTTCAGCTTCCTATAATCTAGTTCCCGGTAATATACTTCCTACAGGTGCGCCGCAATTTTCACACTTCCCAAAGACTCGATATAACTTCTAACCGTCTCTCTCAGAATATCGTCGTACGATTATAGTTACTACTGCTCCCAGCGCCTCTCCGGGACTGACCTCTGCACCTGATCTAGGTGCAGCTGCCGAGGACGTTGGTGGCCCAAAACCTGATTTGGGTAAGGAACATGACAATCTTGACCCCTCTTCCCTAGATCTTCCATCATAATCCTCATCGCTATCGCCGATCACTGACTTGGACGTAGCCATCACGAGACATTCGCTGAAGGAACCAAAACCGGAGCGTATAGGAGATCCTCCTCTGCGTCCTTCACATTACCAGTATGATGTTGTTTAATGTCTTAGACGTGTGCGGTGATAGAACACATATTCCGGTTGGGCCCTCGATACCATCATACTGATATTATCCGATTCTTTCCCCATCACCTGATGTGTTTATCGTCCTATTACGCAATACAATTACCGTGGCGGAGATATGTAGAGCCCCAAGCCACATCACCGTACGAGACGATACAAATGAAGATGTAGTTCCCAGTTATGCGACAGACCTCAAATCACCCTGATACATTCCCGTCTCGATCTAAAAGATCTTAGGAACCCCAGGCTACTTTCGAGGACGGAACCAGGTCTCACTTGGGTACAGTATATACTTTGCGGACGAGGAGGACAAGGTGATGAGTCACTGGAGTACTGAAGACCGAACGTTGGGATGTGCAGACACCGATAGCAATGTTACTTTGTGTGTTGTGCGACGCTTTCCCCTTTCTTACAATTGTCTGCACCGCCGAAATGAGGTGGAGCGCCTCGTTGGCGACGCTTCTGTCCTTCATCCACACTGTATGGGAGAGGAAGACGGGTTCGGGAGTGGGAAGCTAGGAGCGCACGAAGTCAAAGGGCGTGAGATGGGCGAGGCATCAGACGGTCTCTCGCGAGATGTAAATTGTGAGCTGGGCGACCTGTATTTCGCTTGAGTACGTATGCCGTCTTCAAAAGCGCCTTGTGCGAATTTTCGCTAGAGGGTCTGTGGCACAATACTGTACTGTATGGACCAACAACCGACGGCTCTCATGCATGGTGAAGGCACGCTGGCGCCAGACCGTGCATGCCCTTGCCATGGACCATAAGCGCGTAAGCCATTGAACCAAGAAACCGAATCAGTAACTCATGTGAGCCTGCCTCACGTGTGAAAGTATCGACACATGTCCTCCGCCTCCAACTCGTCACATCACCGTCAACATTATCGCCTAACTTTGCGATTTGCTACCAAAATCTCCTGTGGATTCTTCACAGCTTCCACAGATCTGTGTGCACAGCGCCTGCGTGCATAAGGCCACGCAGGGGTTACCCGGAGCAGGTCAGCGAGGAGGGAGGCACGGCGAAGGTGCATGTATAATGTGAAAGTGCGTTTCTCGAATGCGAGAGTGTATAGTGGACGGCGTGTCGTGAAAAGCGAGGCGCGGCACTGTGTGTACGCTGGTGTCCGCTCCAGACATGGACGGGCGCTCAAGCTAAGGAGTGTGTATTTCAGGGTAGAGGGGAACGATTCTGCAAGACTTACTTGTGCGTGTGCGGATTGACGCCGACACAGGGTCTGGACTGGTTCGTCGATAGGCCAATGCCTCAAATGGGTTGTGAAGTGTGAGTGGTAAGGCCTAGTGAGACTCGGCCCGGGAATATTTCGTGGGACGAGACGTCACTGTGATATGAAATGGGGAGAGAGCGGTGGCGCATTTCTCTTGGTCCTTCTTGGAACGTGTAGAATCAGAGTTCGATATCAATGTTTTCTGCAGAAGCTTTGGGGACAGGACCTGTCATGAGGCCTGCAAGCGAAATTGAACAAGTTTCAGTCCCCGTGACGACCCTTGCGTACTGTGAAACTGCGGTTCGATCGACCCTATGTATGGACAACCTCGTGGCGCTTTATAACTCGCCCACGGAACTCGCCAACGGAAACCCTGCGCAGTAACTAGTCCCTCTCAACGCCCTCCACCCCACCCCACCTCACCCCCCACTGCATAGCCTTCAATGTCCGGGGCTCCTCACGACACTAGCGACATACGCAACGCAGGAATAGGTACAGCTATCTGATCCACGTGTTGTATTTTCATAGTACTCACCAACCACGTGTATAGGTGGTGACCAGCACCCAACCCAGTCAGCGCCTGATCGGGCGTCACATGGAGTGTCCAACTTTGTCGATGGGTCAGGGCCTATATTCTCCATGTATCTAGAAATGGCGACGGAAGAGGATAAGAAGATGGTTGAAGGATGGAAAGCGGACGCCGATGGCATTCTCATCTTTGTGCGTCTCTACCTTCCGACTGGTTCACACCAACTCATCTCTCGTAGACCGGTTTATTCTCTGCTGCTGTCGCTTCGTTGATCTCAGTGTCCATTCAGGACATCCGACCGAACCCACAGGACACTTCCAATTTCTACCTTGCGAATATCTATCAGGCTACTCTCGCCGGCCCTGCATCCAACATTTCCACTTCCCTCCCTACATCCCCGCCCCCATTTTCTCCGCCAAACTATGCAGTCTGGGTGAACGCGCTCCTGTTTTTGAGCTTGGTCATCAGTATCAGCTGTGCGCTACTTGCGACGTTACTTCAGCAGTGGGCACGAAGATATCTTAAGGTCACCCAGCCACGTTATAGTCTACACAAGCGAGCAAGGATCCGTGCGTTCTTTTTCGAGGGCGTCGAGAAGTTTCTCCTTCCATGGGCCGTCGAAGCGCTGCCAACACTGTTGCACATTTCCCTGTTCCTGTTCTTTGCCGGCGTCTCTGTGTTCCTTTGGAACGTCGACCTGACCATTTTCAAGGCAGTGGTCGTGTGGATCGGGATTTGCACCGCCCTGTACGGGTGCATCACATTTTTCCCGATCTTTTATCATGACAGCCCGTACCACACCCCACTCTCATTACCAGCCCAGTACATTGTCACTGGGATATCGTATCTCATTTGTCAGGCTCTTCGGAGACTCGCTTACTTGCTATTCTTAGCAAGATGTTTAAGTGCTGAATCCTTCCGTCGCTCTTGGTTCCGGGAGGAAGAATATCGCAAACGGTATGTGCAAGGCATGAAGAAGAGAGCCGAGGAAACTGCTCTGGAATTACCTTTGGAGATCGACACTCGTGCATTTATGTGGACATTCGAAAGTTTGGACGAAGACCACGAACTCGAGCGCTTCTTTTCCGGCTTACCTGGCCTCCGCAGCTCAAAAGTCGTCAAAGATCCTCTTTCCCTTCTCACCCCCGAGCAAAAGGAGAAGCTTTCGGTAGCATTGGAAGGGTTGTTTGACCGCACATTCTCATCAGATTTGCTTCCAGAGTCGGTCAAAAATTGGCGAGCTATCATCTGCGCCAGGGCCCTTGATCCAGCACAGTTTCCCTACGAATATGATGACATGATGGATAGTATCATGCATGGAGACCGATGTATGGGACTGCAAACGAGCAAATTTGGCTGTACTCTGAGAGGCTGGGGCAATGGCGGAAATCAAGGCGCCGGATTGGTTACCCGGGTTATCGTTACCAATATCATTGCAACGTCGAAACAGCGGGATGACTCGTGGTTCATTCTCGCCTCAAGTGAACTCGGCGTCCCGGAACCTGTCCTTCGGGACTACGCCGCAAATGGTAACAGCCTGTCACTTGCCGTTCTGATTCACGTTGTTCGCCAGCAATTTGACCATTTTAGGAATCCATTCTGGCCCTCTGACAGCTTCCGGGCCATTCTAGAACTAGCTTCTCATTTCAATGTACGGGATGCGTCACCTGAACTGCAGCATGAGTTCTGTGCTCTCTGGAATCAAGTCGTTCGCAAAGCCCAGAATGACGAGAGGCAGATAGCCTTCCTGATCCTCAAAAAGATTCAGAATATTTACGTATCTCTTCATCGAGATACCGATTCTGCGCCAACACGCTTCTCCGTCAACACGCCCATTTGGGATAATATTCTGGATGACCCATCCACGTATCCAGTGTGCACCGTCGCTGACCACACTCATAACCCAACCTCCACCTTTGCTCGAAATGTCCTGCATGATCATGCCGCGTTGGTCCCTGCCTTTCCCAATCCCGATGCACCTTCTTCGTCCGTACCTGCCCCGCTTGGTGCCATTGAAAGCTTCACTGGTGTGTCGCCGCTTAACAACTTCCACCCTCATCATCAGTCAACTATCGAAAGCCTCCGCGTTCCTGTTGCCTTAAGAGCTTTGGCCACCACTAGTCTATCACAGGATACTGTCAACTCAGGTATAAAGATGCTCCGCTCAACTCCCGAAACTTCTACACGCCCTCCTTTTTTCCCTATCTCCCCACCCGCCGCCGTTGCCCTTAAGCAACATGCAGAATCCCCGACGTCCTCTGATCTAATAAACTTGCCACCTTCGGCTCCTTCAGGTCCAGTTTTCGACAATATACTTGCTACAGGTGCGCCGTTATCTTCATTCTCCGACGATCCAATCCGACATCTCACCGGCCCGAGAATAGTCACCGCTATCTCTAGCGCTTCTCCTAGACCGCCTTCTTCTCCTAATCTGGGTGTTGCTGCCGAGGGCGATGGTAACCAGAAGCCTGGTTTTCACAGTAACAATGACGCTCCTGACTCCCCCTCGACTCGGACAATCCACACAAATACAATGCCCGCTCTAGACCGTCCACCACAGCCTCTATCACTATCGTTTGTTACTGGCCCGGATGTAGTCACTGCAGGTCCTTCAGAATGGGAGCCAAATGTCGAGCGTACAGGAGATTGTCGATCCTCCTCTGGATCCTTCACGTCACCAGTATGATATCGTTTAGCCTTTTAGTTACATATTCCTTTTGGGACCTCGATACCGCCATACTGATACTATCCGATTCCTTCCTCATCATCTGATGTGTACACTGTCCTATTGCGTAATACAAATATTAAGGCGAATTCGCGAACCCCTAGCCACATCTCCGTACGAGAGAATATTAACGAGGGTACGGCATGGCTCCCACTTGCGCAACTGACGTCCAACCCACCCAATGCATTCCTCGCCTCGATCTGTAAGATCTTGGGAACCCCGGGCTAACTTCGAGGACGGAACAGGGCCTCTCTTCTGTAAATATATCCTTCGCGGTGGCAGACGAAGGGAATAAGATGTTTTTTTTTTTTTTTTTTAAAATCCATTAACGTGCGCCTCAGGGCCAATTACCCTCCGTAGCACGAGGAATAAGATGATGACTGAACGTTGGGTGGCAGACGTGGATAGTAACTTTGCTTCGCAAGTTGTGTTTTCTCTTCTCCCGTCAATTCTCCACTTCTTCATAGCATCTTGTTCGTGATCCCACTCATAACATCCACGGGCCTCGCAAATCCCTCCACATTCACTTTCACCAATATTTACCAGGTTCTCAACAACTTCGGGCGCCGAGTTTTTGAGACGTCAGGCGACGCGCTGGTATGTCCCGTAGACCACTCCTCGCCCCGTTCAAGGGTGAGCGACAGATAAGATTTTAAACGCGGCTCGCAAGAGACCGGGCCGCTCACAAGGGTGCCTAAAACAGACCGTCGAATGCGCTCCGTAAAATACGAAGTTTACCCAATGCTCGCTTCTTCCTCGAGAAGCCCTCTGCCTATTTCTCGTAAGTGGGGGCGTCTTACCTGTTGGGCAGAATCACTGGCGTGTAGAAGTGGTCCTGTCCGTCCATGTCCGCTATTTCCCGCGCCGGTCTAATTGCGCTCCGGAATCGTCAATACAGCATCACCGTAGTGAGGTAGAGCGCATGGTCGGCAACGCTTCAATACGTCATCTGCGCCGTAATGTATGTGGAGAGGAAGGCGAGTTCGGGAGCGGGAGTGCGAGATGTCATGAAGCGTGAGACAAATGGTGTCGTGAAGCTTGGACGAGGCATCGAACGGTCTCTCTAGCTTCAAAAGACCGAGGGCCGTGGTGTGGTGAGAGGGAACAGTTCGGTCGCATGCGTTCTTGATTCTGGAGGGTCGATCACAAGTTTGATAGGTGGGCATATAATAGCTTGATTCAGAAGATTGAAAGACAGTAGTGTGATGAGAGCGTCAAGAGAGAAAACATTGGCACGCACCGCGGCCAGTGCCGACCTCCCAAAGCACGTGTGGAATCGATTTGAATATGAGGTGCACTGGCAAGTTCCAGTTCTTGGTCTGCCCGACAAAATGTGTCCTGCGAGTTGGGCGATCTGTTTTTCTGAAAAGCATGGCCTAACACCCATGTACGTTTTCTTAGTATTTTCCACGGATTTCGCCACGGCGTCCGTACCGATATGATAGCGGTTGCGGATTTGTAGACTCGGACATCGACACAACAAGGCCAAATAGGATCGCTCAACGACCGCGGCCCGACTGCTAGCAAACCCGGCCTTAGGGTACTTCAGTGACAACTCGTAACGCGTTCCAACCTCCCACGTTCATAATCGACTCACGCCAAAGTATTCAATGTCCCAAGTTCTTGAGGATGTCAACGTAACCGAGGCATACATAGGCCCGGGAAGAGGTACTTTAACTTACTCCTACTTGGTTTGATCCTCACCTTTCTCACCGGCCACTTCCACCTCCATAGGTGATCACCCGTATCCACAGTCAGCGCCGAATCAGGAACAACGGGGGATGTCTAACTTTGTTGATGGGTCGGGACCCATTTTCTCGATGTATCTAGAAATGGCGACAGAAGAAGACAAGAAAATGGTCGAAGGATGGAAAGCAGATGCTGATGGGATTCTCATCTTTGTGCGTCCCTATCTTCTAATGCCATGCACATACTCATTTCTCATAGACTGGTTTATTCTCCGCTGCCGTCGCCTCATTGATCTCCGTGTCCATTCAGGACATTCGACCGAACCCACAGGACACTTCCAATTTCTACCTTGCGAATATCCATCACACCCTTACCGACCCCGGATCTAACATTTCCACTTCTTCCCTCCCTGCTTCCCCACCCCCATTTTCTCCGCCAAACTACGCAGTCTGGGTGAACGCGCTCTTGTTCTTGAGCTTGGTCATCAGTATCAGCTGTGCTCTACTTGCAACATTACTTCAACAGTGGGCACGAAAATACCTCAAGGTCACCCAGCCACGTTACAGTCTACACAAGCGGGCAAGGATTCGTGCATTTTTTTTTGAAGGCGTTGACAAGTTTCTCCTTCCGTGGGCAGTCGAAGCATTGCCAACACTGCTGCACGTTTCCCTGTTCCTGTTCTTTTCCGGCATCTCTGTGTTCCTTTGGAACGTTAGTCTGACGATTTTCAAGTCAGTGGTGTCGTGGATCGGGATTTGCACTGCATTATACGGATGCATCACATTCGTCCCGATCTTTCGTCATGATTGCCCGTACTACACCCCACTCTCGTTGCCGGTCTGGCACATTGTCGCTGGAACACGATGGCTCGTATTTCGGGCTCTTCAAAGGCTCACTTCGTTTGACTATTTTCGCATTGTAACTTACGATAGCTTTAAATCTCTTGAGAGAAGATATCGCACACTGCTCTTGCAAGGCATGCTCAAGACAGCAGAGGAAACCGCTCTGAAATCACCTTCGGAGATTGACACTCGCGCATTTCTGTGGACGTTCGACAGTTTGGATGAAGACCACGAACTCGAGCGCTTCTTTTCCGGCTTACCTGGCTTCCGCAGCTCAAAAGTCGTCGAAGATTCTCTTCCCCTGCTCACCGAAGAGCAAAAGGAGAAGCTTTTGGTGGCATTGAAAGGGTTGTTTGACCGCACATTCTCATCAGATTTGCTTCCGGAGTCAGTCAAAAATTGGCGAGCTATCATCTGCGCAAGGGCCCTTGATCCGGTTTTCTTCCCCTACGAATACGGTCGGCTTATGAAAAGTATCATGTTCAAAACCCAATGTATGAGACTGCAAACGAGCAAATTTGGCAGTATTGTGAGAGGCTGGGGCAATGGCGGAAATCAAGGCGCTGGATTGGTTACGCAGGCTATCGTTACCAATATCATTTCAAGGTCAAAACAGCGCGATGACTCGTGGTTCATTCTCGCCTCAAGTGAACTCGGCGTCCCGGAATCTGTCCTTCGGGACTACGCCGCAAATGGTAACAGCCTGTCACTTACCGTTCTGATCTACCTTGTTCGCCAGCAATTTGACCATTTTGGGGAACCATTCTGGCCGTCTTACCTTTTCTTGAATGTTCTACAAGCAGCTTCTGAATTCGATGTACGGGATACGCCACCTGGACTGCAGCACGAGTTTTGTGCTCTCTGGAATCAAGTCGCTCTCAAAGCCCAGAACGACGGCTACGATCGGTGGATGGCGCCCGGAATCCTCAGACCGATCCGCAATATTTATCTATCTCTGCATCGAGATACCGATTCTGCGCCAACACGATTCTCCATCTCCACTCCCGATTGGGATTTTATTCTGTACGAGCCATCCGCGTATTCAGCGTGCAACGTCGCTAGCCATTTTCGCGACTTTACTTCCACCACCTTTGCTCCCGCCGTCCTGAATGATAAAGCAGCGCAAACCCCTGCTTCTTTTGCCAGCCCCGATACACCTTCCCCGTCCGTACCTTCCCCACTTCGTATCGTCGAAAGCCCTACGGATATGCCACCGCCTCTTGACGACTTCCACCCCGCTCCTCAGACATCCGTCAAAAGCCCCCACATTCCTACCTCAACCACCGCTGCTGCAACAACGCCCCACGCCACTCCCGAAACTTCCGCATCCTCTCCTTGTTCCTTTACCCCTCCACCTGCTGCCGTTGCTGCCCTCCAGCAAAACGAAGGACCCCTAACGCCTTTCAATCCACCAAATATCCCACCTTCAGCTTCTTCAAATCCAGCTCTTGACAGTATGTTTCCTACAGTTGCGCCACAGTCTTCACTTTCGCTGACGACCCAATCCTACCCTGTTACTTTCTTTCCCAGGGTCCCCATCTCCTGATAACAGTCACCGCTGCTCCCAGCACGATTCCGGGACCGACCTCTGCGCCTAATCTGGGCGCTGCTGCCGAGAATGATGGTAGCCAGAAGCCTGGTTTGCGCAACGACGAGGATGCTGTTGACCCCCCCTCGGTGAATCTGGCCATCCGCACAAACACCCTGGATCTTCCCCCCCAGCTCCCCTCACCACCTTCCGCTACTACTGACTCGGATGTAGTTATCGCAGGTTCTTTAATATGGGAATCAAAAGGAGATCATCCCCCGCAACCTTCACATAGCCAGTACGACATCGTTTAGCGCATCCATTAATCTCTTAGATTCGATATGCGTATATTCGTGTTGGGCCCTCGATATTACCGTTGGGCGGAAACACTCTGCGAGGTCCCGTCCGTCCATGTCCGCAATTGCCTGCACCGCCGAATTGAGGTGGAGCGCCTTGTCTGCGACGCTTCCGTCCTTCATCCGCGCTGTATGGCATGAGGAGAGGAAGGCGAGTTCTGCGGTGAGAAGTCAGGTGCGCACGAAGTCAAAGAGCGTGAGACGGACAAGGCGTCGAAGGGTCTCCCACAAGATGTAAATTGTGAGCCGGGCGACTTGTATTTCGCGCAAGGTACGGAAAAGAACCCTTATATGTCGTCTTCAAAATAGTCTTCTGCGAATTTCGCGAGAGCGTCTGTGGTACAATATAGCGGTTGCCGAAGGCATAACCTGGAGGCAGCCCACTTTGACACAACAAAGCCAAACAATACTAGTGGCGCACTAATACAGTCCCGGAGGTCCAGGGGTCCAACTCCGTTATCACCACGCGACTTTACATCTGATCAAGCTATCAAGCCGAAAGTCTGAGCATGCGAAGTCGAGACTCGTCCCGCGCCGACCCTTCCCCAGCGACCTCCTATTCCCTCCCCATGACTATCCCCGAGTTGTGCACGCGTGGATGAGATAATGCACGTAGAATTTTCTCTGCGGGTAGTATACTGAGAGCGTGTGGTTTGAATGCACGAGCATTGTGGATGTCGAAAGCTTACCGTGCAGGGGTGACTATGTGTTCGTCGGATACACGCCGGACCGTGGAGTCGATACAGAGTGGAATGAGCTCACGAAATCGACTGATGCGTGTGCAATTTAGATACTGACACGGCTAAGGAGCGGCGTTAGGCGTCTCAATCGCGTCGGTAGGGACATTGCGGATAGGTGGGGCAATTGAACGACAAGGACATTGTGGGAGAGAAGAGTATGCGGTCAGATAAAACATCACGATGCAATTACTGTAGAGATTACCACAGACAGAGGTCTTCGTGTTGTAGATCCCTGCAATGAAAATATGAGGCGCTGCAGCTTATTTCGCAATCACAATTTGTTGCGCTTCGAGCGCTTGCATTCGGCCGACCCCGTTGCCTTGTGGTGCACTCATGGTCAAGCTCATGGCGCTTTACAACTGGCTGAGAGCGGCCACCGGTCACCATTAACGCGTTGCACTCTCTCAGATTTTATTCTCCATAATATCGACTCGCTCCAGAATATTCAATGTCCCAAGCTTTCGAGAATGTCAATTTGACCGGGGCAGATATTGGCCCAGACAGAGGTATCGTACTCCCACTTGGCCCCATCATGATCCTCATCGTTCTCACCTACTACTGTGACCCTCATAGGTGATCACCCGTATCCACCTCAGTCGGGACAGACTCAAGAGCCACGGGGAATGTCGAACTTCGTCGATGGGTCAGGGACAATTTTCTCGATGTATCTAAACATGGCGACGGAAGAAGACAAGAAGATGGTCGAAGGATGGAAAGCGGACGCCGATGGAATTCTCATTTTTGTGCGTCATTATCTTCTGACTAATTCACACACTCATCTCGCACAGACCGGTTTATTCTCGGCTGCTGTCGCTTCATTGATCTCAGTGTCCATTCAGGACATTCGACCGAACCCCCAGGACACTTCCAATTTCTATCTCGCAAATATCTATCAGGCTACTCTCGCAGGCCCTGCATCCAACATTTCCACTTCCCTCCCTGCTTCTCCGCCCCCATTTTCTCCACCGAACTATGCAGTCTGGGTGAACGCGCTTTTGTTCTTGAGCTTGGTCATCAGTATCAGCTGTGCTCTACTCGCAACGTTACTTCAGCAATGGGCACGAAGATACCTCAAGGTCACTCAGCCGCGTTACAGTCTACACAAGCGAGCGAGGATCCGTGCATTCTTTTTTGAGGGTGTCGAGAAGTTTCTCCTTCCGTGGGCAGTTGAAGCATTGCCAACACTGCTGCATATTTCCCTTTTCCTGTTCTTTTCCGGCATATCTGTGTTCCTTTGGAACGTCGATCTCACGATTTTCAAGTCAGTGGTGTCGTGGATCGGGATTTGCACTGCACTGTATGGATGCATCACGTTTGTCCCAATCTTACACCACGACAGCCCATACCACACCCCACTCTCGTTGCCGGTCTGGCATATTGTCGCCGGAACACGATGGCTCATATTTCGGGCTCTTCGAAGGCTCACCTCCTTGGACTTTTTTAGTGCTGAAACTTACAATAGGTTTGAATCTATTGAGATAAGATATCGCGGGCTGCTCTTGCAAGGCATGCTCAAGATAGCCGAGGAAACCGCTCTGAAATCACCTTCAGAGATTGACACTCGCGCATTCCTGTGGACGTTCGATAGTTTGGACGAAGACCACGAACTTGAACACTTTTTTTCCGGCTTACCTGGCTTCCGCAGCTCAAACGTCGTCAAAGATCCTCTTCCTGCTCTCACCCAAGAGCAAAAGGATAAGCTTTCAAGGGCATTGACAGGGTTGTTTGACCGCACATTCTCATCAGATTTACTTCCGGAGTCGGTCAAAAATTGGCGGGCTATCATCTGCGCCAGGGCCCTTGATCCAACCACGTTTTTCTTCCGATATTATCAGGTCATGAGTAGTATCATGTCCGAAAACAAATGTATGGGACTGCAAACGGGCAAATTTGGCTGTATTGTAAGAGGCTGGGGCAATGGCGGGAATCAAGGCACTGGATTGGTTACACAAGCCGTCGTTACCAATATCATAGCAACTTCGAAACAGCGCGATGACTCGTGGTTCATTCTCGCCTCAAGTGAACTGCGCGTCCCGGAATCTGTCCTTCGGGACTACGCCGCAAATGGTAACACCCTGCCACTTGCCATTGTGATTCATGTTGTCCGCCGGCAATTTAACCATTTCAGGGAACCGTTCTGGCCATCTGGTCGGTTCGCGGACGTCCTGGAAACAGCTTCTAAATTCGATGTACGGGATACGTCACCTGAACTGCGGCACGAGTTTTGTACTCTCTGGAATCAAGTCGTTCGCAAAGCTCAGAAGGACGACGATCGGAAGATGGCGCTCCGGATCCTCAGACCGATTCGCCAGATTTGTGTGTCTCTACATCACGGTACCAATTCTGCACCAACACGCTTCTCCGCCTCTACGCACCTTTTGGATACCATTCTATCCGAACCATCCTCGTATTCATTGTGCGCTGTCCTACATCATAATTCCAAGTTGTTCCCTGCCATTTCCGGTCCCGAAGCACTTTCCTCGTCCCTACCTACCCCACTTTGTGTCATCGAAAGCTCCACCGATGTGCCACCGTTTGACAACTCCCACCACGCTCATCAGTCAACTATCGAAAGCCTCCACATTCCTGTTGCCTCGCCGACTCCGGCCACCGCTAGTGCATTACAAGACACTGTCAACTCAAGTATAACCACGCCCCGCTCTCCTCCTGAAACTTCTACATCCGCTCCTCTTTTCCCTACCTCCTCACCCGCTGTCGTTGCCCTCGAGGAAAACCCTGAACCCCCGACGGCTTCCCATCTACCAAATCTCCAACCTTTGGCATCTTCAGGTCGAGTTCTCGATAATATACTTCATACAGGTGCGTCACTGTCTTCACTCTCGCCGATGACCCAATCTTACACCCGATTATCCTTCCAGGATCCCGTCACCCGACAATAGCCGCCGCTGCTCCCACCGCTTCTCCAGGATCGACCTCTGCGCATAACCTTGGTGCTGGTTTACCCGACGACAAGAACACTCTTAACACCCCCTCAGTGAATCAGGCGATCTACGCAAACCCCGTAGATCTTCTAACACAACCCCCGTCACTGCAGTCGGTTACTGACTTGGATGTGGTCATCACAGGTCCTTCGACGGGGGAACCAAATACCGAGCATCCAGGAGGACCTCCTCTGGATCCTTCGCATGGCCAGTACAATATCGTTTAATGCATCCCCCATTGTCTTAGATTCGGTAGGGTATATATTCTCGTTGGACCCTCAATATTACCATACTGATAGATTCAATACCTATTCTCATCTTGTGTGTATGTCACCCTATTACGCGGTACAATATTGTGGCAAATATGTGTAAACTTGAATAGAGCGGGAGGTCAGAGTGAGAGGTCAGAGTCAGAACGAGTAGAGATGTACGTGATGCATGGTTGATAGAACGCTACTAGCGTCGACAGCAAAAACGACAGATTCTTAGGCACGTTTGAAGCCTACGGGCGCACACCATCCCACCACAGGTGCCTCAGACTGCTTCAATCCCGGTGCTACCAACATCATGACTGCTTCATTGCAACCTGATCGTCGGGCGAATGCGACAATGTCGAGATCCAGACGCATCACCTCCCGTGGTACTCGCAAGGCACCCGACCAACGAGGCTCACTCCTGCGGCCCGGATAGGCGCACAACGTCTGCGCGGCTCAGCAGTTACAAGTCAGCGCGGATTGCTTTTTATTTATGATGGCATCGATGTGGGGTCGTTCTCCTAGAAGAAAAGAGTTTGGTAGAAGACTTACCGTCGACGAGCCAGCACTCCACTTGGGTCGCGGTCACGCGCCAGATTTCCTGAGGATCTGCCTGCATGCGCTGCTGCCAAGTGTGCGGATCGTCCGGCACCCCACTTAAGAATGTCCAGAGGGGAAGGATGAAGAGCTGGTGCGCTTGCGTAGCGAAGACCGCTTGTCAAAGTCGAAGGGTGGTCGAGTCTTACAGGGCCATGGCGATCGCGATGTGGGGTCTAGTGGGTGGATGGCCAGTGCGCGAGGTTGTGGTGGTAGACCTTGTCTCCGCACAAAGAACGAAGCGCGTCAGCAGATGAAGCTGAGAAAAAGACAGAGGACATACTGCTTCCCTTACGACAACAAGGCTCTCCAGAAAAGCGCACATTTCTGACGGTATGATCCCCCTCTCCTTCGACTAGTTCCCGACGTCGGCGCGGGAGACCCGCAGCCTTGCCCGCAGCACGCGCAGCACGTCGTCTGTACCGGCACTGTCTGGGGGGGTGTTGTAGATGGAGATGGAGGGTATGTCAACATGGGGGCGTGTTTAAGGATTTCGTCGAGCTTCAGTGGAATAGAAACGAGAGTTAGGAGAAGACTGAGGCGAAAACGTACATACTGTACTTGATCGCGAAATCTGTGGTCGCGGACGTGACGATACAGATTACGGAGAATAGATAGGCCGTAGGTTTGATACGTGGGGATATAAAGGGTCGAATCACCTCTGCTGAAAGACAGTAGTGAGATGAAAGCACCGAGGAATGGGGAAAAAGGAAGCTGCCACATGCACGCACCTCGGCTAGTGCCCTCGGCAGGGTTGATGTTCCTGATCTCATTGAATGTGCCGCAGGGTGGGAGACAATAATGAGCTCTGGGCCGGTCTGGTCCACGTACAAGGATCATGCGATCCATGCGCCATTGAGCAAAGGTCGGCTGCTGGGTAGATGGTGATAGACGGTTGCGGAGAGGTGCTGAAGATCCCGTAAAGACAATTCGAGGTGCAGGAGGTGTGTGACGAGGGGCCTCGACATTAATCTTTGAGCTGCAAGAGATTTGTGAGCGTGCTTGGGAGTGACATGGAGGGGTCTGCACGCACCTGCGTAACCATTTCTAACTCTCGAGTTCAAGCTTCAACTGTGCTACTTGGCCCTCGTTGAGAGTGGCGTTGTGCACCTCAATCGCATCGGTATGGAAATTGAGGAGAGGCGGGGCAATTGGATGATAAGGAAATTGAGGGAGAATAGGGCGAGCAGGGATGGATTGTCGTCAATGTCGCGAAAAATTGTCTGTTGCTTTCGACTCACGGTGCGATCTCACTGGCAGAGCTCTTCACATCTCGAGCGCACGAAATGAGGCGCAATCACAAACTGCTGAGCAACGAGCGCTTGTGTTCGGCCAACCCCGTTACATCAGTCACCCTCAGTAAAAAAGGAAAGTCGGCTGTTGGTCGGCAGTTGACCCAAAATAGTCATCGGGTAGTCAACGTGACTAAAAATGGGATATTTGCAAGATTTCTGAGTCGTGGTGACTAAGATTGACTACGAATAGCCAGGTTGAGGGGCTTTGCCAAAGTCAAGCGAAGTCAACACATGGGCGATCTGAGTTGCTGGATGGCCATTTTTAGTCATTGAGGGACAAATTTGTAGTCATTGTTGGTCTAATCTAAGTCGTCCAATGGTCACATCAAGTCAATTATGGATAAATCTGTAGTCAATCTCAGTCATCCCAAGTCCGATTCAACTTTTTTCAAGTCATTGATGGACAATCCATAGTCAGCTGTAGTCAGCTGAAGCACGATGTAAGTCATTTTTCTAGTCAATTATTGGTCAGACTTAGTCGTCCCGCGTACTTTTCGTGCATTTCGTAGTCAAATAGTTACTATTTTTATTCATCTGGCAGTCATGCCAGGTCGAGGGGGGTCACATCAAAGTCATGTATGTACATTGGCAAGTCCAAATATTAGTAAAAAAAAGTCCCCCAAACTTCTGAACCGAATGAGCCAGAGAGCGAGAGTGCGGGAATCAAGGGCAGTCAAAGCCACCCATGCGCAGGGGTGTATTTGATAGGCATATGCTAAGGCAACGCAGCTAGTGGCTTTTGCGACCCTTTCTTCTTGCGCTGGCAACGGCAGGTCAGAATTGAATAATGCAGATGGTGAAAATTGTACCTTCTCGATGATTTCCTTGACGGTTGATTCAGAAATGGATGCGAACTCAGGGGACTTGACAATGACTGCGATGAGATCTGTCCAGGCTATATATAGTTAATACTACTGGGATGAGAACATATGACGTACCGTCCTTGCGCTTCGCCTTCGGGATGCTAATCTTGTTGTCGCCAAACCAGGCCAGGAGCTCTGAGACTTGAAGGAGCTTGAGCGACGCAACACATGCGTGAGTGCCCTAGAGGCTGTGGATAAGGGAGAGCATCCAAGTCAGTACCAAGCGCCGATGCACCTCATCTAGCCCTGCTGAAGGTTCCATGGGTTCTGTGGTGGTTGCAGACTGGTTGGTAGAGTTGGTCCCCGTGAGAACCTCTGGGATTTTGCTTGCAGCGACGTCGGCAGGAGCTGGCCATTTGATCCTGATCACGGGTCCGCGCGGTGGAGGTGACATTGCGACATCGTGATATGAAGGAGTGGTGGGAAGTGGGACACAATTTTGAGAAGTAAGCATCTAAGAAAAGTTGGTTAAAAACCACGGAGGAGAGTGTATTGAGTACGTACACCACCAGCGCCAACCCAGCAATTCTCGAGACACTCGAGGGTCTTCTCGAGGTACACGTCGCTAATGAATCCAGTCGACTTCAGTGTTCCGGCGTTCAAGCACATCAACCTTGCTTCTTGGCACGTTTTGATGGCGGCTGCCACGAGTTTGAAGGCAGTAGTGATGCTGCCGACCTCTTGCCAATTGGTAAGCGAGGACGCTGGGCTGATACCGCCTGCTGTAAACTGATAATGGCCCCAACTTTGGCAAGTGTTGTCCTCATCGATGTCGGATGAACATGGATCCGCGAATTGGACATGCTCGAGAAGCGTTGTGACTTGCTTGGATGGTTCGCCTTCCTTGAATGATGTCTGCGCATTCATAGAGTGAAGAAGTCAGGGGGCGTTGGTTAGGGAAGGGAATTCGGATGTGAGGATCGCTACAAAGGCACGGTTAGTGGGAACATGGATACACGGCATTTCAACTCACCAATGAGGTTGTCAGCTGAAAATTTAATCTCATATCAGTATATGTAAGCGTACACATGAGACAGACACACCCAATGGATCAACATGAATAGGATGAAGGCTCGTTGGTGCAGGTTCTGCGCGGGTCATCTCGGTGCGGTTAAGGAATGTGGGAGTGATCTTGCATGCAGTAGGGTATTGGTTCTCTGTGCATGAGTACCAGTTGTCAGCGGATTTGGATCTTGTCGAGCAGAGCACTCACGGGTTGGGGGGACTCTAGAGCCTAGAGCCTGTCTGGAAACCACTGGCACGATATTGTCTTTGGTGCGCTTTTGAACGTGTGATGTCGAAGGCGATTTGGGGCCGGGGCTCAACTCAAGAGCCCGCTTCGTCACCTTCATGGGCGCCACCTCCTGACTTTGCGGGATGAACGCAGTCGGTGGCTCTGAGGATTGGTTGGACGATGGAGAGGTGGGAGGCACGGAATTTGTCACTGCCCCAACCTTTGCAATTCGGTGCAAGAAGACCTGGGTGATCAAAGTGTCAGCCTTCCAGTGAGCAGAACACAAACAAAGGAGCTTCTGCTCTGCTTCAAGGTCGAGCACGGCGCGGTAATACTCGGCCGTGAAGTGCTTCTTGATAAATGTCTTGGTCCGTGTGTTGGGGCCACCAGAACGTGCGGCTGACCAGGCATCTGACTGAACAAAGTTGATGAGCTTCTGAACGATAAGTTCCGCCGAGTGTCGCATGTTTGAGAGTTCAATGTTTGATATCTTCGTGCCATTTGGGTGGCGGAGAGCAAGACTCATTTTTGGTCGACTCCTATTTTTTTCGTGACGATATCACCCACTGACTTGTTGGTTTCACAATCTTCGAAATCCCAGAGTATGGTTTTCGGAAGAAAGTGTGGGCGCATGACTGGCGCCTCTACGCCTTCAAGGAGATTCTCAATGGCCTTGTCTGTCACGATGTCAATTCTTGTCTGTTGAGAGGTGGAATCGCTCGGTCCCAATGACGATGTGCGAGAGTCTGCGCCACAAGAGTCTGTGCAGCAAGAGTTCACACTGCGGGGTACCGCTGCCATGAGATTGAGTCAATAACTACTGGGTTCGGAAGTAAGTTACCACGCACCTTGGTATATGTCTGGGACCAGCCCTTCACTCTTTGCGGTACAAAACTCTGCAAGGTCTCGTTCAACGTATGTGGTAAGGACAGATGCCAGGTGGTCGTGATCTCGGCGTAGTTTGCGGTAGTTGGGGTTATGAAGGAGTTCAGCGTTGGTAAGGGCTGCAATGGCATTGAGAGTGAGCTTTGCCAGTGGAGCCAAATTGAAAGAGGTTGGGCGCGGAAATGAAGGCGCTGCCGAGGGACGAAGACTGGAGCGCAATGTTGAGCCTGACATTTGGGAACGTGGAGGAGGGAAAGCACTCGCAGAGAAGTTGAGGTCAGTGTCGGCAGCTGAGCGTCATCCAGAAAAGTCTATCAGGGGTCTTGACCTCAGTGGGGGTTTTGGCATGTACCGGATGGACTCATCCTCGTCTTCGTCATCACGGTTGGGCACCGTTTCCGGTGGAAAGAGCCCTGGAGGAGTGTCGTTGAAGTCATCATCAAAAAAATCTTCCTCGAAGTCAGACATGGAGGTGAGGCAGCTAGGTGGATGCATACAGGCGAGAGTCGAAGAGAAAAAGTCGTTGACGTGAGCACAAGTAGAACGAACACGTGCCATTCACATGCTCCACACCTGAGTCCGCTTGCTCACCTCATGCTTGCCCTCACGCCTGCACAATACAGTACTCTCATCAACCATGTAAATATGGCCCCTCAAGCCGCTCCAAGACATATCTGTCCATGCTCCAAGTGCTATGGAAGTTCAAAAAGTGTCACCAAATGCACAATTGAGGCACATTTGCAGCAAGATCAAATCTTTCTACAGTCTCTCCCATCCGACACAGATTCCGCTGATCTTGTGCGATCACGCATCAACCACACCATCCAACTCCTTTCCCGACTCCCTGGAGGCTCTGGACTGCTTTATACAGCACCAGATGCTGATGGATCCCGTTCAGAGGACCCAGAAGGTACGCATTATTATTGTTATTGTTATTATTTTTAACCTCAAAGTGGCACAGATCCCCCTGCTCAGCCAACTAACACCTATTCCGAGGACTCCATGCAGCCTGATTACTGCCAAGGGGAAGGTGTAGAACCTGGTAAGTGTATTATTTTAATATAAAGTGGTATTTCCGTGCTTATGGCCACATTATATTAGATGATCTTTTTAGTCCGGATATGGACATTGATCTGGGCTCTATTGAGGCTGCAGTTGGTGCCAATCTGACTTTCCTGGGGATGGACCCCAATATCTCTGACTCAGATATGGATCAAGACCCTGTGCTCTCTGAGGCTGGCTCTGGCTTTGTGGACTCTGACTCTGACTCTGACTCTGACTCTGAGGTGGAGCACCATCCTTTTGTATTGCCCTCAACAGGGGACACTTCTGACCATGTGTTACGGTTGTGCATGTGGACCCTTACTATACCGGTTGTGACTACAGCTTTAAGGTAGATTAGTCACGGACTAGGAGTTTACGATAGGAGGTAGGCGATACGGAATGACTCGATCCTAGTACAAGTAGTAGTAGTATTAGGATTGTGGTACTTATGCGATACATTGGACACTACATTACTGTGACTCATAGCAGCGCTTGAAAGCCTGCTCTCTCTGTATTTAAGATAGCTGCGGAAGACCAAGACAAACCATCTTGGTCTTCTTCAATCGTCACTTTCTTCTCTTCTTGTCTCGAGTCTGCCTTTGTAAGGAAGAGCCGCAGTATTACTAGTGTCTTCAAACATCTAGACCTTTGCCTTCGTGCCATACGCCTTTGCGCGTGACTAGCTAAGTACAAGTCACCGATCCAAGAGCTCAAGTTGAGCTAACGTCGTGACGACGTTACATTAAGACCAAGATCTTCTCATCGTGGCGACTGTCAACACCAGGGACCAGTGGACAAACTTTCGTCCCTACTACATAGAACGAAGAGGAGACCGCAACGTACCAACCCGATTCTTGGGAGCAGCAAGGTGGAGAGATCGTGGAGACGAAACCGGATATTTTGTAGAATTCAACGGACCTACGAGGTTCAGACCTGTTGAGTTCAATTTCGATCACCTGTGTTGGGTGGAAATTACGTGGAACCCCATAGACAATCACTGGGACATCGTCAGACCAGCAGGAAGACAATACCAGTGCGACATCGACGCGCGCGAGCTCAACTCCCGAGCTGATTGGGGGCCTATTGACGGTCAATTACGAGAACATTCTACAGGAGAAGCCGTCAGTGAAGAGACTGAAGAAGACGGACAAAGTGAAGAGAATCGACCTGCAAGTGTTACGATTTTCTTGGACTCGTTTCTTTCCTTGTCACTATTTCCTTCCCACATTATACGAGCCCTGTACGATTACGCGGACGTTACGATTACCCGGTTTCTATCACGCGCCTTGCTTATCGACGTTCTCTTTTGATAAAGCTTGACATGTGCCAGTTTCCGACTCGTTCCCTCTCACGCGCGGCCCCGCGTGATTCTCCTTTGTTCTTAGTATATCCTTGCTTTGTTCCCTTTATGTTCGTTCCTTTCTTCCCCGACTTGGCGATGGCGCCATCTGTTTGCGATGGCCATACAGTGCGATTTCTATTTAACTCTAGTTATACCTAGCTTGTACGGTAGACTAGACTTCTTGTGTAATACTACACTCGTCTTCGCAAAGTCTCCTTGCTCCCCGATCCTCGTTTTCGCTAGGCCTTCGAGTCTTAGCCTTCCTCTACAGTCCAAGTGACGTGCGTCCTTGTGGCTCTTGTGCATCATCTATACTGAAGTCGAGCCTTTGAGCTTTGACTACCGGACAACAGACTGACTTAGTACAGGTCGTACTCAACGCCCCTGTAGTGGCGTTACATTAAGTCTAGTCTCCACAGTGGCTCTCACCAGCCGAAGCCGAACACAGTTCGTCAAAGAGTATCTGGAGCGGCATCCTTACGACGACCTAAGACCTTCCATCAAAGGAACCGCCCTCTGGAGGAATACCCCACACGACGAAGGGTACTACGTTTACGACCCTGACAAACTCACATACGAACCAATCGAATACATTGAAGATCAACACATCTGGGCCTACGTCGCCTACTCCGACTCAAAGCACTCCTGGTATTCCTACAAACCCGTCCCGGCACACCTAGGCCTAGGACCAGGAAAAGGACAAATCAGCGCCATCGAGGCTGATTCCGATATCGAAGAACCATCTTCCGAACCAGATCTAGACAACCCAACACTCACGCCTACCATCCAACGACCTGTGGACTTCGCATCATATGCCAATATGTCCACCACCCAACTCTCCACCACCCTCACCTCCTCGCAGCCAACCGCAGGGTCCTCGACAACGAATCCTGCAAACAGTGGAGGACATCTTGTGGGAGGAAGTATGTCGACAAGCGGAGGAGGCACTGCGGGAGGCGCAGGAAGCCATCATGGAGGCGGTGCGCCTGGAGGTGGAGGCGGTGCGCCTGGAGGTGGAGGCGGTGCGCCTGGAGGCGGAGGCGGCGCGCCTGGAGGTGGAGGCGGCGGAGCAGCAGCAGGTCCCGCTGCTGGAGGACCCCCCCCACCAAACGGACGACTCGGAGGGAACCCCCCACCAGAATTCACTGGGGACCGAGAAGCCAGCAGAGCGTTCCTAAACGCCTTCGCACTCTACCGAGGAATGAACCCGAATGTCCAACAATTGACTCTTCCTTATTCACGTGCAATGACCCTCCTCTCGTATATCCGAGGGCCATTAGTAGACGACTGGGTCGAAGAACAGATCCAGTGGCTAGCCGACCAACTGGCAGGAGGAGTAGCCATGAACGCCGAAAACTTATGGAACACTATCGAAACAAGATTCATCCAGGCGTACACCGACACTACCCAACAACAAAAAGCCCGCCACGCCATTCAAAATTTACGAATGGACAAAGAAGACATTGACACCTACATAGCCAAGTTCTCTAACTTGGCCAACAAGGCAGGGTACAACAAGGACGAAGCCACTACCCTAGAAATCTTCCAGAAAGGCCTCCCGAATGCGCTAGTCATAAATGCAATCAAGTTTCATCACCCCGTAGACTGGGACGATTGGAAAACGGCGGTCACGCTTCAGCAGGCGGAATATCTCCTCCTCAAGGACAGGCTCACTAAAGGAAGAACGGACAAGAAAGGAGGAGCCTCCCGCGACCAGTGGCTGAACGCCCTCAATAAAACCAGGGACCCAAATGCAATGGATGTCAGCCGAACTCGCGCCAGAGCAGCAATGACGGAGGACGAAAAGAAGCTACTCCAAAAAGAAGGAAGATGCTTCCGATGCCGAGGGCAAGGACATATTTCCAGGTTCTGCCCTCAAAAGACCACCACTACCGCCAAAACAGCAGGAACGAACGACCCCACTCCAACCACCGCCACGATCTCTATGACCGCATCACGTCCCCTTTCCAACGAGGAACAAGCCGACGCCCAAGTAGCTGCCCTATTCGCTCAGACCCCCGAAGTACGAGAGCTAATGGTGGATAAACTCTTCGGACAAAAGAAGGATTTTCTGAACGCTTGAACCCGGCGGCCTGGGCTAGAGCATTAAAACTTAGCGTGTACAATAGCAGATTTCGATCCATGCGAATTCCAGTACTTTTCAAATCTGCTCACGCGACGGCCGAACGAAATGTTTTGGTAGATTCAGGCGCAACAGACAACTTCATCAGCGCAAACCTCTTGAAGCGACTCAAAATAGCCTGGCTACCTACCGAACGTTCCATCAAGATATGGAACGTAGACGGAACCCACAATCAAGGAGGAGAGATCACATCTTTCACCGACCTCACTGTTAAGACCGGAGGAAAGACCCAAAACCTTCGATTCCTTATCACGGATCTAGGAAACGACGAAGTTATACTAGGATACCCCTGGTTTACGGCTTTCGAACCCAAGTTCCATTGGCGAGACGCCACACTCGATGAAGAGTTCCAACCAGTGGTCATCACCAGTCTGCATCTGTCCGACGAAGCCATGCCTCTTGAAGCAACCATTAAGGCATTGGAGACGTATCAACTGGACGAATCAGCCTGGGAACAACTACAAGGAGAGGACGAACCTTCAATCCGGCTGCGAAAGACGACAACAGCATCGGAGCTGGCGCAGCAAGAAGCGGCCAAAAGACCTCAGAAAACCTTCGAAGAGATGGTTCCGGAAGAATATCGGAGACATCAGAAAGTCTTCAGCGAAGAAGCGTCTCAGCGCTTTCCCCCTTCACGCCCATGGGATCACGCCATCGATCTAGTCCCAACCGCCCCTGAAACAATGGATTGCAAAGTATACCCACTCACAATCCCGGAGAACGAAAAGCTAACGGAATTCGTAACTGAACACTTGGAAAAGAAGTATATCCAACCATCCAAGTCCCCTTACGCATCCCCCTTCTTTTTCATCAAAAAGAAGGACGGGAAACTACGCCCGGTACAGGACTACCGCCGCCTCAACGAACTAACCGTAAAAAATCACTATCCACTCCCCCTAATCCCCGAACTTATCGACAAAATCCGAGAAGCAAGACTTTATTCGAAACTTGATATTCGATGGGGATACAATAACGTTCGAATCAAACAAGGGGATGAATGGAAGGCGGCGTTCAAAACGAATCAGGGATTATTCGAACCGCGAGTCATGTTTTTTGGCCTCACTAACTCCCCAAGCACCTTCCAAACTATGATGGACACTATCTTCAGGGAGTTGGTGTTGACGGGAGAAGTGATCGTCTATATGGACGATATCCTAATCGCGACCGCGGACAACCATACCCACCACAGAACGGTGTTACACCAAGTCCTGGACCTCTGTGACAAACATGACCTATACATCAAACCAGAGAAATGCGTATTTGAAGTCTATGAAGTGGAGTACCTGGGGCTAATCATCGGGCACGGACAACTGCGAATGGACCCAATCAAAGTACAGGGAGTCCGAGAATGGAAGGCACCGACGTCACTTAAAGAAGTACGAGCCTTTTTAGGATTCTGCAATTTTTACCGACGGTTTATACGGGGATTCTCCACAATTGCGAGGCCCCTCCACGACCTTACGAAGAAAGACATCCCCTGGGAATGGACGGAAGCTAGACAAAAAGCCTTCGACACCATCAAAGAACGAATCAGTTCGGAACCGGTTTTACTATTCCCGAAGCTAGACCAACCCTTCGAAATCGAAGTCGACGCTTCAAGTTATGCTCTAGGGGCCGTCTTAAACCAGAAGGGAGAAGACAATAGAATGCATCCGGTCGCATTCTATTCCGAGTCCCTATCAGAAGCCGAACGCAACTACGACATTTACGATAGGGAGCTATTAGCAATCGTTAAGGCATTACGCACTTGGCGAACATACCTCGTGGGATCCCCCCATTTAATAACAATTCATACAGACCACGCCAACCTGCAATACTGGAAAGAACCCAGGAAAATCAGTCGACGAGTAGCGCGAGAGTTCCAAGAACTATCGGAGTATAACTTCATACTCAAACATATCCCTGGTACCAAGAATACACAAGCAGACTCCCTATCAAGAAGGCCTGACTATGATGACGGCACCAGTGACAACGATCACGTTACCGTACTCCCGGACGACGTATTTCTCAAAGTCACCCAAACGTCCATGCATGACATGGACATATGGACTCAAATTGCACAAAATATGGACGAAGCGACACTCCTCCCGTGGATCGAACCCCACAACCTAAAAAAACACAATGGGCTGTGGTGGAAGGGCGATGCTCTTGTTGTTGTGGGAAACAACGAACTTAAACGGGGGGTGATTACCTTTTTCCACGATACCCCAAGCGCAGGACACCCAGGAATCGCAAACACTCTAGAGCTACTACGACGCGACTTCTGGTGGCCCAACATGCGCAAAGACGTGGAAGCCTACGTTAAGGGGTGTGCAACATGCCAAAGCAACAAAATCAATCATCACCGACAGAAGCCCCACTTATTCCCCATTACCACCGAACCATCAGCCGAACCATTTGAAGTGGTAGCTATGGATTTCATAGTCAAACTCCCGATATCAAAAGGGTTCGACTCGATCCTTACCGTCACAGACCATGACTGCTCGAAAGCAGCAATATTCATACCGTGTAACGAAACTATAACGTCGGAAGGCGTGGCAAAACTCTATCTCCGACATGTCTACCCCCATTACGGCCTACCCCGAAGGATCATATCCGACCGAGATCCAAGATTCGCATCTATGTTCATGCGACAACTGTGCAAAACGCTGGGGATACAGCAAAACGTATCATCAGCGTATCACCCGCAAACGGACGGTCAATCAGAACGAACAAACCAATGGCTAGAACAATACCTGCGACATTGGTGTAACGTGCAACAAGATAACTGGGCGGAACTTCTACCCATGGCACAGTTCGCTCATAATTCCTGGAGAAATGCCACCACCAAGCACTCCCCCTTCTCTCTCATTATGGGGTGGGAACCACGAACTGTGTGGACACCAAAACCATCGCATAGCCCCGCGGTGGATCAAAGATTGGAAGAATTGCAGATACTCCGACAACACGCACAAGATAGTATCAAACACGCGCAACACCTTATGGCCCAACGAGGAAAAACAGGGTTCACACCTTATCAGCAAGGGGACCAGGTATGGCTAGAGGGGACCAATCTCCGTACCTTCTACCCCACAAGCAAATTAGCCCCGAAGCGGTACGGACCCTTTAACATTGTCAGGGTTCTATCAGATGTTTCATACGAACTGGAACTTCCGGCATCATGGAAAATACACCCAGTATTCCATGCGAACCTTCTGACGCCATACAAGGAAACGGAGATGCACGGCGCAAACTACACCCGACCCCCGCCGGACCTTATCGATGGAGAAGAGGAGTATGAGGTGGAGCAGATTGAAGACGCCCAGGAACGAGGAAGAGGGCGCAAACTCCACTACCTAGTAAAGTGGAAGGGATTCCCACCAAGCGATAACACGTGGGAACCCGCAACGAACATGACCCACGCTACAGACGTCATCAAAGACTTCTACCAACGATACCCGACCGCCAAGGGGGCTGGACGAACGATATAAAGACCCCCTTTTCGTATCCCCGTACCCCTCAGCCCAATAATGACCGACACCCCAGTATCCGACACCACCCTCGTCAACATCCTCAGCAACCCCCAACTCGAAGCCGCCCTCGAACGAGGGATTGTTACCATCAATCTCACCGATATCCCCCGTCTGTCACCACCACCGTCCCCCCAGCATGTTACCATCATCGCCCCCATTCCCATCGAACGAGAACCCGGGGAACTTACCCCGTCAACACCGGAGGAAGGGCAATACTCCCCGACTCCACCCCCTCAGCAACAGTCGACGCCCCCACCTGAACCACGACCTCAATCACCACCATCCTCCCCAGCATCCACACCACCCCCACCTTTAGAACCATTCACCCCGGTTCGCGTCCATACCCCCATCGACTACGACCGACCCGACTCCCCTCCTAACGATACAGACGACCCCGGTGCCCCATTCTTTCCAAATACCCCTGGCACCCCCAAGTACTACCCACTACAGATCCCGCTACCAGACGGTGGATCTAACCCAGCGAAGTACATCTACTATCGCAAGGGATTCACCGAGGTAGTGGGGACGATGGGTATGGGACAACCCCATTACGGAGAGGAAGTCTACCTCTCATCACTTAGGCCGAACGTCTCGGCACCACCCTTCACAGCGGAACAACTGCAGTTCTTTGACCCCCATGACATCCGCGCCTGCGCTCTGGACGAAACACTTATAGAGCTCAACTCACCTCGTCTCACGGCCGAGATCACTAGGCTGAGGACAGGACTCTCGGCGCTCAAAGAACTCGACGAGAAGTGCGAGAAGCTGGAGGAGGATGCACGAAAACTGCGAGCGGAACGACTCACGGTTGACTTGATGCTAGCCAGCACCAAGAGGCGCCTTCAGTACGCAGGAGCGCTAGCTACCATCGGCAACGAATACGCGCGTATGACGGCCCTACCAGCCCCACTCCGCCACTCCCGTTACGCCATCCCATTTTCCCCACGACGTGGAGGACCATTGGAGTTCCCCCGTCTCACAGACAAACCCCACCGCCGACGCTGCTATCACTGCAATAGCCCCCACCACATCGTACGCGACTGCCCCACCAGACCACGACCTGCCTGCCGGCACTGCCAAAGTCAGGAACACCAATCCCATCGGTGTATATTCCGCCGTGCAGGTATGGTCGAAGAAGTGATCACGACCTATCAGGCAGATGAACGCATACGGCAAGCAGTGGCTACAGAGGCCACCACCTCCTTTACTGTCCCCGAACCACCAACGATCGCAGCCCACACTCAAGGGAGGTGGTGCGGACGGTGCTTCCGCACTGATGCCAACCACGACGAGATTCGATGCCCACAGTATGAAATGTGTCGCAAGTGTGGCAAACGTGGCCCCTTTCTTTTCCTCAAAACGCACTACTGCCGACTCGACATTTCTCCGTGGCCAGAGAATAACCTCGATGCCGATATCTACGACCTCATCGATCCGGAGTCCTGAAGTCGAGGCGTCTTCAGACCAAGACGGGGGGTAATGTTACGATTTTCTTGGACTCGTTTCTTTCCTTGTCACTATTTCCTTCCCACATTATACGAGCCCTGTACGATTACGCGGACGTTACGATTACCCGGTTTCTATCACGCGCCTTGCTTATCGACGTTCTCTTTTGATAAAGCTTGACATGTGCCAGTTTCCGACTCGTTCCCTCTCACGCGCGGCCCCGCGTGATTCTCCTTTGTTCTTAGTATATCCTTGCTTTGTTCCCTTTATGTTCGTTCCTTTCTTCCCCGACTTGGCGATGGCGCCATCTGTTTGCGATGGCCATACAGTGCGATTTCTATTTAACTCTAGTTATACCTAGCTTGTACGGTAGACTAGACTTCTTGTGTAATACTACACTCGTCTTCGCAAAGTCTCCTTGCTCCCCGATCCTCGTTTTCGCTAGGCCTTCGAGTCTTAGCCTTCCTCTACAGTCCAAGTGACGTGCGTCCTTGTGGCTCTTGTGCATCATCTATACTGAAGTCGAGCCTTTGAGCTTTGACTACCGGACAACAGACTGACTTAGTACAGGTCGTACTCAACGCCCCTGTAGTGGCGTTACAGCAAGTGTCGGACCCATAGAGCAGTATACCATCCAACAAGCTGAGTCCTTACATATCTCAGGACAACCAGAGGTCATCCAAGTATGATCACCAGCAGCAGCCATGGCAACAACCACTATGACAGCCGAAGAAATCCTAAACATCAGAGAACAAGTGGCGCAGGAGGCCGCTGAGGCAATTAGGCAAGAATCACAACGGCATCTCCTGCCAATTAATCTGGAAACCGGACACCATATGACTGCAGACGATGCAACAATCTTTCGGGCCATCGGACCCGATCAAGGAGACCCCCCATCGGGAGGTGGACGAAGGAGAGGACTATCAATCGACCCTCCCCTGGGATGGGGAGGACCGCCGGGCGGAGACTTCCCTCGACGCCCAGCGGGAGGAGGAAACCCACCAGACCTACCAAGTAACCCGCCAGGGGGAGGACCACCAGATGGTGGCGATGGTGCACCCCCTCCAGGAGGAGGAGCAGGAGGAGGGCATGGACATGAGAAACTAACAGGTGAACCACCCACAATTTTTGACGGAGATCGCTCTAAAGTGGACTCGTTCCTCATGCAATGGCACGTATATTGGGGGATGAACCTCAACGCGTCCGTTATGCGCAACGACTACCGACGAAGCCTCCTATTCCTGTCATACATCAAGGGGGTATCTGTCAGTGAATGGGTACTCTCGTATCTCAAATGGCTCAATCGACAAATACAATGAGGAATAGATCAATATACAAGGGATCTATGGAACGCCGTAGCAGAAGGATTTAACCAGAGGTTTGTCAATACCCTTGAACGAGAACAGGCTCAAGCGCTTCTAAGAAAGGGGATCAAAATGACCGACGGCGACATTGACAAGTACGTCAATGAATTTGAAGAAGCTGCGAGGAAAGCGGGGTATCGTCTCAATGACCCCCAAACCATTGACTTATTCACAAAAGGACTGCCGAAGAAGCTGTATGAAAAAACATACGACTTAGATGAACCAGAAACCTTTGACGAATGGAAGAGGGCCACGCTTCGTCGACAACGCAACTACATTCACATTCGAGCTCGAGTGGATGAGTAAAAGGATACTACTAAGCCGAAGAAGACCGGCAATGCGGGATGGACTGTACCTCAAAACCTCGCAAACCCCTGGGCAATGGACACCTCTGCTGATCAAACCAAAGCAAGATTAGCAGGATCAGAAGAGATCGACTACAGAAAGCCACCTTATACAAATTTACCTCCCTTCCCACCAAGAGGCGGTCCGGGGGCAAGAGGACGAGGCAGAGGAGGGTCACGACGAGATCTAAGGACGGTGTTGTGTTATAACTGCAATAACCCGGGCCATCTCTCACGAAACTGTCCCTATCCTAGACAGCCGCAACAATGGCAAACACAGAATGCCGGACCATCCACGGTTCGAGCCACAGAGACCGACTACTATGCACAGGAAACCACACCAATCCAGACCCCGTCAAACAGCAAAACTGCCGAAGAACGAGCCAAGGAGTGGCTGACCGGAGTCGCAAACGCCCCAGACGAAGTAAAAGACCTGATATTGCAGGATCTATGGGGAAAAGAGGGTTTTTGGAGTGCCTGAACCCATCGGCCTGGGTGAGGGCTTTAAATTGTAATTCTGTAATCATGACGCGCTTTCGTTCTCTTCGAATTCCAGTCTCGATACGCACGAATTACCGAATGGCCGACATAAGAGCACTGGTGGACTCAGGAGCCACCGACAATTTCATACATCCAAATTTCATACAGAAAATGGGCATCGGCACGCAGCCATTAATCTGACCTCGAAAAATCTGGAATATCGACCAGACAGAAAATAAAGCTGGGTCCATCACTCATTTCACCGATCTCGATGTATACGCCAAAGGATACCACAGGACAATGAGATTTCTTATAACGAACCTCGGGACTGAAGAAATCGTATTGGGATATCCGTGGTTGGCAACCTATGAACCAACTATCAACTGGCGCGATGCGGCAATACACGAAGAGATCATGCCGGTGGTGATCAGCACACAGGACAGTTTTCACAGACATACCATTATCGCTGCCGCCCTCACTAATAATCAAAAGGAGGAAATAACTGCAGAATTAGATGAAGAAGACACATGTCTACGCGCCACTACATCTACTGAATTAGCAATCAAAGCAAAGAGGGAAGAGCCACCTGTAGAATTACCAGAAGAGTACCAAGCATTCCGGAACCTCTTCAGTGAAGAGGTGTCACAACGCTTCCCCCCGCCAGGCTGTGGGACCACACCATTGACTTTAAACCAAACACCCCGTCAGCAATCGACTGCAAAATATACCCACTGACGCAAGAAGAAGAGGGCAAGCTCAAGGAGTTTCTAGACGAAAAACTCAAGCAGGGATACTTACGCCCCTCTATCTCCCCGTATGCATCATCGTTTTTCTTCATTAAAAAGAAGGACAGAAAACTACGCCCAGTACAGGACTACCGGGTAATCAATTCCCATACTATACGAAATCAGTACCCTCTTCCCCTCATTCAAGACCTCATCTACGACCTCAGCAACGCATACATTTACACCAAACTCGACATCCGCTGGGGGTATAATAACATCCGTATTCGCGATGGCAACCAAGAAAAAGCGGCCTTTAAAACCAAATTCAGCCTCTTTGAACCGACGGTCATGTTCTTCGGCCTCACGAACTCACCCGCAACCTTCCAGACAATGATGAACCACATATATCGGGATGTCATCGCTAAACACAAACTCCGAGGCACCGTCATCCGAGTCTATATGGACGACATCGGTATCGCAACATGCGAAGGTTGCAGCTCTGCAGACCACATTGCAGCAGTTACGGATGTCCTTCAAGTTGCCCAGGAACACGACCTGTACTTCAAACTCGAGAAGTGCCTGTTCCATCAACCTCGGATGGATTACCTGGGGGTAATCCTTGAAAAGGGGGTAACTCGCATGGACCCGGTAAAAGTTCAAGGTATCAAGGAGTGGCCAACGCCAACTAAAGTCAGGGACATACGCTCCTTCCTGGGCTTCTGCAACTTTTACCGCTTATTTATCTGAGGTTTTGCCACGCACGCCCGACCATTAAACCGACTCACAAGGAAGGATACCGAATGGCAATGGATGGAGGAAGAAGATCGTGCATTCAACACACTCAAACGCCTCGTCACTGAAGAACCGGTGCTAGCACACCCCAATCTACAGGAACAATTTGAATTGGAAGTCGACGCTTCCGGATTCGCGGTGGGTGCAGTTCTTCTACAAAAGAAACAAGATGGGCGCAAGCACCCAATAGGATATTATTCTGCGACGCTGAGCGAAGCAGAACGCAATTATGACATTTACGACCTAGAACTCCTGGCCATAGTAAAGGCTCTCCAACATTGGCATCCCCTACTCGCAGGATCCCCGCACAAGATCAAAATATTCTTGGACCATCTAAACCTGCAATACTGGAAGACCCTGCAAAAGATCAGCCGAAGGGTCGCCAGGGAAGTACTGGAATTGATGGAATACGACTTCGAGATTCACCACATCAAGGGGAAGAACAATGGTAGAGCAGACGCACTATCGAGACGACCGGATTACGACCAGGGAGAAGAGGACAACCAAGGTGTAGTTGTCTTACCTCCGGAAGTGTTTATATGAGCCACTAATGCCGCACGCACGTTGGAAATACACCCTATGATGCAACTGTTGAGACGCGACTGTTAAAGTCACATGTCTCGTGGGATCTGATTGAGTCAGCCCACATACTATATACGGTATCTGTCCCTTATGGACTTATGGACACTCCAGACTTATATGGACTGCTTTTGTTTATCTTTATTGTTAGATCCATATTTGGTTCTTATTGTTCTTTCTATAGTTAAGATACCGGACTTGTCTGCTTTAGGCAGCTATTGTTCTCTGCCATCCAATGGCGTTTCTCCCTCTGGCGCACAGACCACCTGTATTGTGTTTGGGTCACCAGTGCGCACAGACCATTATTAGCTAAGCGTCCTGTATATAAGGACTGCTGTTTTCGCCTCTACACTTCAGAGTTCCCTTCACCTCTGAAGTGTAAGTTCCCTTTCTCTTTACTTCTCTATTACCTTTGCTCATAGACGTTCCTTTATAGTAACTTGTCTCTTAGGTATGCAGTTGTAATAGAGTTCCCTTCACCTCTGAAGTTAACTTGTCTCTTAGCTATTCAAGCTTATTCCTTGCTCGTTAAGTTCTGCGCTTCAACAGGTTATGGGCCCTGACGCCTAATAACTAACTTGCTTCATCAGATCTACTTGTGTCATCTTGCTCTCTCAGCCGACCACATATCTTTTTATCGTCACCCACACCTTCAGTGAGCATCCTCTATCATCTTTCGACACACCCTTCTTTCTTGTCCACCATGACTTCGGTCATGTGCCATATTGGCTAGCCTCTTAAGGAGGTTCTCATGAGAGGTTTTATACAACCTCAAATTCCTCTGTGCGCACTACCATATTTTCTATACCCAGTTTTCGTCTGGAAGTGCTTTCATAGGCCAATAGGGGAAGACCCTTGCGGCTATAGGCCTCTCTAATGGTTGGGTGATACTCGGTTAATACCTGGGTCACTTTAAGGGGTGTGAAGGCCTGGTTAATAGTCAAACCCAGAAGTCCTTCCCTCTGATACAACTAGGAGACGCTACTTAGTACTATACATAGTAGCTATGACTAGACCTCTGCTAGGAGAAGTATTCGCTCCCCTTGTGCAGGATTCGCTGCATAGCATGTATCACTAGTCTAGTTACTTAGTACCAAGACCCTTAATGGTCTGTTCTAGAGACTCCACAGACGGAAGATTCAGTTGTTATGGGAGTTGATCCCTATCACTGTCTCTTGAACTCGCTGTTGGCTCCTCTCTAGGGTACTACCCTTTACTATAGATCCTTAGTAGCCCCAGCATCAAGGCTGTAAGGCTGAGGGATACAGAGACTTAGTAGTCCTTCGCCGGACCAAAAGCTCCTATTCCGTCGAAGCCAACAAAGCTGTTGCATGACTATTACCCATAGTAACATTTGGGCTTTGTGGGTCTTAGTATAAGGCAGCCATCAGTACAATGATTCCACTATATAATTATACCCAAGTCGCACATACTTGAGGCATGACACCGTATGTGTTATGGAGTATAGCGCTCCTATGGCTGGACCATTACTTTCTCTACCAAGATCTGAGCTGGTTCTGACTGCTCCTCGGAACCAGATACACAAACATCTCAAATGTCTTTCCACCTTGTCTTCCCTCCGTCCGTCACCCTCGCCAAGTTAGATGGCACCAACTGGCAGACTTGGTCTGCCACCTTCACCTCCCTCATGCTGATGAACGGGTGCAGCAGGCACCTCACACATGGTGCTCCTGCGTCTGTGCCCCAACATCCCCCCCTTGCAGCAGGAGCTGTGGGGCCCACTGGCCCTACAGATGAGGGACTCGCCATCCTTGCCCTCTGGGCAAAACAAGAAGAGGTCATTACTGGCCTCCTATTTTTATCGGTGACAACGGAGGTACTATCTGGTATTCACTCCTCCCACATCTTCCCAACTGTCCATGACAAGTTTGTGGAGTTGGAGAACCTCTATGGTCAAGTTGGCTCTATGGCCACCTTCAATATTTGGGTGGGCTTGGCAAACACCAAGCTTCAGGAAGGTAGCCCCTTCCTACCTCAGCTCCAAAAAATGCTGGACCTGAGGAACACCCTGGTGGAGCAGGGAATGCCCGTCTCGGACATGCAAATGTCCTTTATACTTTTAGACGCGCTTCCCCCATCTTACAGCACCATAGCTGGCACCATCCTGGCCTCTGGCCCCCCCTCTAACCTCCAACCTCAGGACCTCATTAATAGGTTCATCAATGAGGAATCTCGTCTCACCGGTCCCGTGGCGTCCTACAATAAGGTCGCCCCCGTCAAAAAATCTTCGGCCCCTCACGCTCATGAGGCGCGGCCATCGGGCAGCTCTGTGTCTTCAGACATAATCTGCCATTACTGCAAAAAGCCTGGCCATAAAAAGCCAGAATGTTACAAACTTAAATGGGACCAGGAGAATGCGAAGAAGGGGAAGGCAGGACAGCGGGCAAAAGCGGCCCAGAATACCACAGTAGAGGTGCCGGACTCACTTCCGGCAAACAGGTTAAATAGCATACCTGTACCAAAGAGCCGACTATTTACTATAGTCAATGGCTCTGGCAAAATAGAGGAGGTACATGAAGTACCTCAGGTTTCCCTGTACACGATGGGTACACATAGTACCCAGATTGCATCAAAATGGATGATGGACAGCGGGGCGTCAGCACATTTTACACCCCACATAGAAGACTACGACACCTACACCCCTCACAAAGGTGTTGAAGTACTTCTAGGAGATAACTCCTTGCTAAGGAGTGTTGGTACTGGAACAGTAACAATCCATACCAACTTTGGGTATGATCTAAAAATCTCCAATGTGCTGCACCTACCCAACACGCACTCGCGTATACTATCCACCCCTGCCTTAACAGCTAAGGGGGCCATAGTTAGTTTTGATGCCACTACCTTTGCTATAAGGTATGATGGGAAAACCATTGCGGAAGGACACAAGGCTTCAGGCCTATATTGGCTTGATGGGCATCATAAAGTAAATGCCCAAGCAACTGCATCTGCTAGCCTTGATGTCTGGCATCAGCGCATGGGACATATGTCCAAAGAAGCGCTCCAAAGATATGCTCCAAAGTCCGTAAAAGGACTTAACATAAATGAATCCCCTGAGGAAGAAGGTCCCTGTCATGGGTGTGAACTTGGCAAGTCCACCCGCAAACCTTTTCCTCCTTCCCAGAAGCGTGCACAAGAATCCCTTGAACTTGTGCACAGTGATCTTGTTGGCCCACTACAGAGTAACTCTATTCAGGGCAACAAGTACTTTGCCACTTTCATAGATGACTTCTCAAAAGCAGCAGTAGTCATCCCTATGAAGTCTAAAAACGAGTTCACAGGTGCCTTCCTACACTACAAGGCATGGGCTGAAAAACAACAAAATAAGCCCATTAAAACCTTACACTCGGACCGTGGTGGCGAGTACGTCAACAATGTCCTTAAAGACATTCTTCTGGAAGAAGGGATTGAGCATAAGCTTACGATGCCTTATTCTCCACAACAGAATGGGAGAGCCAAGCGGTTTAACCGCACCATCATGGAAAAAGGCACCAGCATGCTTCATCATGCAGGTCTTAGCCTCGGCTTTTGGGAACAAGCAGTTCAAACTGCAGTGCACATCTATAATCGCACTCCCACCCGTTCTAATGAGTGGAAAACTCCGCTGGAGCTCTGGGATGGTACAGTCCCAGATGTCTCTTACTTTAGAGTATTCGGCTGCAAAGCCTACTATCATGTACCTGAACACAACCGGCGCAAATTAGATCCTAAATCAAAGGAAGCCGTGTTTGTGGGCTATGAACCCAATTCAAAGGGTTACGAACTCTGGGATAGACATAGCCGGTGCTTCGTCTCTTCACGAGATGTTACATTTGACGAAGCTACCTTCCCATCCCTGAGTGACCTGACTAGTCACTCCAATCAACCCATTACTTCTCCTGTGTCCGGCAAACCTGCTAAAGGGGCTGCTGTTGCCGGTGAGATATTCTTTGTAGTGCCTAGTCAGCCTACGCCAGCTGTTGCCCCTGCGGCACCTCAGACACCAGTCTTTGTTTTACCACCTGTCCAGGTGCCCGCAGTACCAGTACAACAGCCTAGCACACCCCCCAACACCTCTCCAAATCCCGCCGACCAGACAATATATCACACTCCTCCATCCCAAGCACCTGCTCCCACCACTCCAAGGCGCCCTCGCACTTGCTCGCAAGGGAGACCGCCTGTAGTAACTGCCCCAATCCCTGCCCCTAACTTCAATAGGGACATCTCTCCTCCTAGGGAAACACCTAGATCTCCGAGGAATGGGCTAGTTACTTCACCCCCTCGCCCAAGGCGTGGAACAAGGGTACGATTCACAAATCCTCGCTACTACACAGAGGAGAACGATGAATTTGTGCCTGGGAGTAGCAGACTGGGAGTGATGGACTTGCTAAACGCTGCTGAGGTTCCTGGCTACAAGGACCCGCAGACCTTTAAGCAAGCTATGGAGTCTGATCAAGCTGCCGATTGGCTTGAAGCGTGCCAGTATGAACTGGATGCTCTCGACAAGCTTGATGTCTGGAGGCTTGAACCCCTTCCTGAAGGAAGGAAGGTGGTTAAGTGTAAATGGGTGTTTAAAAAGAAAGCAGATGGACGCTTTCGTGCTAGGCTAGTGGCAAAAGGGTTCACCCAACTAGAGGGGGTGGACTTTGACGAAACTTTCTCCCCAGTTGCCCGCTTCGAGTCCTTACGACTCCTTCTTGCATTGGCTACACTTGAAGACTGGCATATTCACCAGATGGATGTCAAATCGGCATTCCTTCATGGGGAACTGGAGGAAGAAATCTACATGGAGCAACCAGTCGGTTTCGTCACTGCTGGCTCCGAGCACCTTGTGTGCCGGCTACAGAAGGCCCTTTACGGCCTGAAACAAGCTTCCCGCGCATGGAATGTGCAGTTCCATGGGGTCTTAGTTGACCTAGGCTTTACGCGGACGTACTCTGATGCAGGAGTATACGTGTATCATCTTCAAGAGGGGGGTGATACACTTTTCGTGATCTTATATGTAGATGACATCACTATACTCGGAAGTTCCCTATCAAAGATTAAAGATCTGAAGGCTTCTCTATCTAGTCGATATGAGATGACCGATCTGGGAGAGATCCAGTCCTATCTTGGTGTTAACATCACCAGAGATCGTGCTAATCGCACTATGGAGATCAACCAGTCAGACTACATCCACGACGTGGTGGAACGCTTTGGAATGTCTGATTCCAATCCAGTATATACCCCTCTTCCCTCTGGCGCCGAGGCACACTTGATCAAATACACAGATCAGGCCTCTACTTCTGAGATTAAGAAGTATCAACAGATTATTGGGTCTCTGCTATATGCGCAGATTGGAAGCAGACCCGATATTTCCTTCGCTGTTGCGTGCCTTAGCCAATTTGCTTCCAACCCCTCACCTCAGCATTTACGCCTAGCCAAGTATGTCCTGGCTTATCTTAATAGCACCAAGGACTACTCGTTACGCTATGCTGGAGGGAATGGCAATGGTGGAGAAGGCCTTCATGGCTACTGCGACGCTTCCTGGGGAGATCAGGAAGAAAAGCACTCCACTTCAGGTTTCGTCTACCTGCTTGCAAATGGAGCCATTTCTTGGTGTACCAGAAAGCAAAAGACAATTGCGCAGTCTACCACTGAGGCAGAATACATGAGCCTCTCAGATGCCTCTAATCAGGCTCAGTGGTATGCCACCTTCCTTGGAGAACTGGGGTATGAGGTATCCTCCCCCATTCCTCTGCACTGTGACAATAAGGGCACTGTGGACTTAGCTCTCAACCCTGTCACTGGGAGACGTTCAAAACACATCCTGATCAAGCACCATGTAGTCAGGGAATACGTAGAAAACAAGGTCATACACCTGATACGTACACCCACAGGGGAAATGGTTGCAGATGGACTCACTAAGTCACTGCCCAGAGAACCCTTTGAAAAAATGGTTGCTGATCTAGGAATGATGTAAGATGGGTTCTAGGACGTCGAACTATTGTGTATACTTGCAATAGACCTCCTAGTTTAATAGCTAAGAAAAACCCTTCTTAAAGAACTGAAGAAGTTGGACCTGTTCCATCTTATCTCCCAGCTCACGGCTCTTCAAAAAGTAGTTCTCTGAACTATATTATCCTCATAGAGCAGTGCATGAAGACCTCCAAGAGGTTGTCCTTTATCAGGACTTCTGCCTACATAGATTCTTTCTAAACCAGAGAATCGAAACATTTCTCATAGAACAGTAAAGCAGTGAAGTATCCTGTCAAGGCACTTCCACTCAATGCTTGTACCACTTTTGTGGACTGTCTCTATCATGGAGGGATGTTGAGACGCGACTGTTAAAGTCACATGTCTCGTGGGATCTGATTGAGTCAGCCCACATACTATATACGGTATCTGTCCCTTATGGACTTATGGACACTCCGGACTTATACGGACCGCTTTTGTTTATCTTTATTGTTAGATCCATATTTGGTTCTTATTGTTCTTTCTATAGTTAAGATACCGGACTTGTCTGCTTTAGGCAGCTATTGTTCTCTGCCATCCAATGGCGTTTCTCCCTCTGGCGCACAGACCACCTGTATTGTGTTTGGGTCACCAGTGCGCACAGACCATTATTAGCTAAGCGTCCTGTATATAAGGACTGCTGTTTTCGCCTCTACACTTCAGAGTTCCCTTCACCTCTGAAGTGTAAGTTCCCTTTCTCTTTACTTCTCTATTACCTTTGCTCATAGACGTTCCTTTATAGTAACTTGTCTCTTAGGTATGCAGTTGTAATAGAGTTCCCTTCACCTCTGAAGTTAACTTGTCTCTTAGCTATTCAAGCTTATTCCTTGCTCGTTAAGTTCTGCGCTTCAACAGCAACAACCGAGACGACGACAAGATCCCGCCATGATCAAAACTTGGGTCGATGCACATCACCTCAAGAAAATTGATGGAGAATGGTACAAGGACGGGCGACTGGTAATTACGGGGCCGATGATGACATACAGGGCTATCATACAGGACCATCACGACCCGCCAGTGCATGGACACCCTGGGATCAGTAGGACACAACAAATCGTGGAGCAACACTACTGGTGGCCGAACATCCGCCGGGACGTGTATGAGTATGTCACGGGATGCGCTGACTGCCAGCGGAATAAAGTCAACACCCGACCGACCCGCGCCCCATTACACCCAATCACTGCTGTCACGAACGCTCCTCCCTTTCACACCATTGCCATAGACTTCATCACCAAGCTACCAACCTCGAAGTCATACGACAGTATCCTGACGGTTACCGACCATGACTGCAGCAAGGCTTCCATATTTATCCCGTGCAACGAAGAGATCACAGCGGAAGGCACCGCCATTCTGTACGTTGACCACGTGTTCAGACGATTTGGGTTACTGCGTAAAATTATCAGCGACCGTGATCCCCGATTCACCTCGAGATTTACATGAGAAGTATGCCATATATTGGGCATCCAACAGAACATTTCCACGGCCTATCACCCACGCACGGATGGGCAGTCAGAATGGACCAATCAGTGGCTCAAACAGTACCTACGATTCTGGGCTAATGAGCGTCAATGTAACGTTGCCACGACGTTAGCTCGACTTGAGCACAGAATGGCGGTAACTACTTAGCAGTGCGATGTTCTACTTGCTTGGCTTGAAGACACGGAGGTCCAAGTCCTTGCCTTAGTGAATACACGAAGGTACACCGGCAAGATTGAAGGTCTTGGGTCACAAATGAAGTTGGACGTCTTTGCAGAGGCAGAGAGAGAGAGAGAGAGAGAGAGAGAGAGAGAAAGAAACAAGTGGCGATTCAAGAAGACCAAGATGGCGTATCTTGGTCTTCGCAAGACAGTTTAAATACAAAGCAAGCAGGCTTACAAGCGCTGCCATGAGTCACGGTATGGTAGCGTCCAACGTATCGCAGAAACAACTCGAACCCTACTACTACTAGTACCAGTATTAGTGGCGTAGGTCATCAGTCAGCAATCAGTGCGCAATCTCCTATCGTACTCGTATCCCCTATCGTAAGTCCGCAACTAATCTACCCTACCGCCGTAGTTGCAACCGGTACAGTAAGGGTCCGTAAGCCGTATCAACTCGTTCAAATGCGGGGACGTAACAGTCAAGATAACTGGGCGGAGTATCTCCCCATAGCAGAATTCACTCACAACAATTGGCCCCATGAGCATACGAAGCAATCGCCATTCATGCTCCTAATGGGTTATAACCCGACAGCTGACTGGACGGATAAGCCATCTCCAATCCCAAACGTGATCACCAGACTGATGCAATTAAAGGAAGCGCACCAACTTGCACAAGATCTTATCAAGAAGGCGCAAGACAGCTGGATTCGGCACAAGGATACCCCACGTTATCAGATCGGTGACCAAGTATGGCTAGAGGGGAAACATCTGCGAACCAATCAGCCCACGGCCAAATTAGCGGCGCGACGCCACAGACCGTTTAAAGTGATCCAGGTGATGTCCCCTTACAATTACCGCCTCGAACTTCCCACACAATGGAGCATCCACCCAGTGTTTCACATCGATCTTCTCACGCCATACAAAAACACTACCCTTCACGGCGAGAACTTCCCACGTCCGCCACCGGATCTTGTGGAAGGAGAAGAAGAATATGAGGTCGAGGCCATCATAGATTCTCGGCATTTCGGAAGGAAGAAGAAACTGCAGTATCTCGTCAAATGGAAGGGGTATCCAGACTCGGAGAACCAGTGGGTCAATAAGGATGACGTATTCGCCCCAGAAGCGATAAAGGAGTATCAAGTGGGCCAGACAGCCATACAACTTCTTAAAAGCCAGTCTGAAGGCGATCAAGGAGAGTATCACTCCTACATTCGATCCTCTCATACTTCTATGCCCACTTCACCACTCAGACATGTCACCACGGCGATCCTCCTCGACCAAGTCGCACAAGACGCTGCCAACCTCCTCCAAGACGATGAAGAAACCGTGGTACCACAGGTCCAGCTCACTCCGTACACACCTGCAAACATGTGAGCGGGGCATATCACCGCTCAAGAATGGGCTAATGTCCTACAGAGGTTCCCTGACCTGACTCAACAGCCCGACGACGAGCAGCAGCATGCCGTCCCTCACATCTTCCGAGACGACGATGGCAATTGGGAACCCATTGCCATCATCCCCCCAGGTGACAACCTTATCGGCACACAGGGAATTCTCCCTGCCGACCGTCCCCTCGAAGACCCAACAGGAGTTAGAAGCAGCGGAGGACTGGCGGAGGGTGGTGAAGGAGTGGGCCGACAAACAACTGTGCTTAGCGCAGAGGAGATTGAGCGAGTTGCGGCAGCGCAGGCAGCGCTCCCTAACGACGAAGCTCACGCTGACGACGAAGATTACTACCCGGTCAGACACCCCCTCCTTCGAACGCACAGCCACCCTACTAATCCCCGAATCACCCCATGGCTCGTTCACACCGACAGAACCGCCATGTCTCGAGGATGTGTGCGACTGCCCAGCGTCGCACTTCACACCCCCATCACACACAACGACGACCCTGCGCAGGTCCTTGCGCCTGAAGGGTTCCGGGTGTAACGCCACTACAGAGGTGTTGCGTACGACCTGTACTGTGTCAGTCGAATAACGGTAGCACAAGCTCTGAGGCCTGGCTTCAGTAGAGTGATGCACAAGGATCACAAGGACGGTGGTCACTTGGATTGTAGAGGGGAGGTCAAGACTCAAAGGTCTGACGAAGACGAGGGATTCGTGAGATGAATAGAGGCACAAAGGTGTTTCAAGTGTAGTATTACACAAGAAGTCTAGTCTATCGTACAAGCTAGATAGAACTAGGTTTAAATAGACCGTAGTCTGTATAGCGACTACAAACAGATGGCGTTATCGCCGGTCTTGGAACAAGGGACAGGACATAATGGGAACAAAGGAGTATCGGACTGGGAATAAAGGTGAATCACGCGGGGTCGTGCGTGATTAAGAACACAGCGGAAACTAGCACATGTCGAACTTTATCAGAAGGGAACATCGATAAGCAAGACGCGCGGTAGGAACCAGGTAATCGTAAAGTCCGCGTAATCATACAGGGCTCGTATAGTAGGGGGAAGGGAATAGTGACATGTGAAAGAACGAGTCCGGGAAAATCGTAACATTACCCCCCGTTTTGACCTGAAGGCGCCTCGACTTCAGGACTCTGGGTCGACAAGGTCATAGATGTCAGCGTCGAGGTCATTCTCCGGCCACAGAGAGACATCGAGCCGACAGTAGTGCATTTTGAGGAAGAGAAACGGTCCGCGTTTTCCGCATTTGCAGCACATTTCGTACTGCGGGCATCGGATCTTGTCGTGATTAGCATCAGTGCGGAAGCATCATCCGCACCACCTCCCCTGAGTCTGGGCCACGACTGTTGGTGGTTCGGGCACCGTGAAAGAGGTGGATGCCTCAGCGCTGACCGCCTGTCAAATACGTTCGTCTGCTTGAGAAGTAGTGATGACTTCTTCGACCATTCCCGCATGACGGAATATACACCGATAAGACTGGTGCTCTTGACTTTGACAGTGTCGGCAAGATGGTCATGGTCTGGTGGGGCAGTCGCGTACAAGGTGGTGAAGACTCCCGCAGTGATAACAGCGTCGTTTGCGGGGTTTGTCGGCAAGGCGAGGGAACTCCAGTGGTCCTCCGTGTCGTGGGGAAAAGGGGATAGCATATCGTGAGTGTTGGAGTGGGGCTGGTAGTGCTGTCATTTGTGCATACTCGTTGCCGATGGTGGCGAGGGCTCCTGCGTACTGGAGCCTTCTTTTGGTACTGGCCAACATCAGATCGACTGTAAGTCGTTCCGACCGTAGTTTGCGTGCGTCCTCCTCCAGTTTCTCACACTTTTCGTCGATTGCCTTGAGAGCGAGAAGTCCGGTGCGTAGTCTAGTGACTTCAGCCGTGAGGCGCGGGGAGTTGAGCTCGATGAGAGTTTCGTCTAAGGCACAAGCGCGAATGTCGTGAGGGTCAAAGAACTGGAGTTGTTCTGCTGTGAAGGGAGGCGCTGAGACGTTGGGCCTAAGCGACGAGAGATAGACCGTTTCCCCGTAGTGTGGTTGTCCGGCACCCATTGTTCCTACTACCTCGGTGAATCCTTTGCGATAGTAGATGTACTTCGCAGTATTGGATCCACCATCAGGTAGTGGGATCTGTAGGGGGTAGAACTTCGGGGTACCTAGTACGTTTGGGAAGAAGGGGGCGCCGGGGTCGTCAGTATCGTCAGGAGGGGAATCGGGCCGATTGTAGTCAATGGGTGTATGGACGCAGACAGGAGTGAAGGGCTCGAGTGGTGGTGGTGGTGTGGAGGGGGAGGAAGATGGTGGTGAAGGTGCAAGTGGTTCGGGCGGGGGAGTGTACGACTGTTGCGGGGGCAGTGTAGGGGAGTATTGTCCCTCTTCTGGTGTCGACGGGGTGAGTTCTCCAGGCTCTCGGTCTAAAGTTCGTGGTGTTATAGGGACGAGGTTGATAGTCATGGTGGACTGGGGAGACAGTGGTGGAGACAGTCGAGGGATGTTCGAGAGGTCGATGGTGACGATCCCTCGTTCGAGGGCAGCTTCGAGTTGCGGGTTATCGAGGACGTGGACGAGGGTGGTGTCGGATACTGGTGTGTTGGACATTGTGGGACTGGGGAATCTTTTGGGGTGGTTGAGCTCTCTTTTATGTTGTTCGTCCAGCCCCTTTGGTGGATGGGTGGTGTTTGTAGTAGTCCTTAATGGCGTCGACGGCGTGAATCATGTTGGTTGCAGGCTCCCACGTATTGTCACTCGGTGGGAATCCTTTCCACTTTACCAGGTAATGGAGTTTGCACCCTTGTCCTCGTGCCTGGGCGTCTTCGATGCGCTCCACTTCATATTCCTCTTCTCCATTGATAAGGTCAGGTGGAGGTCGGGTGAAGTTTGTGCTGTGCATCTCCGTTTCCTTGTATGGTGTAAGAAGATTCGCATGGAACACCGGATGGATCTTCCATGTGTCAGGGAGTTCGAGTTCGTAGGAAACGTCTGATAGAACCTTCGTTATCTTGAATGGTCCATGTCTTTTTGGGGCAAGTTTATTCGAGGGATAGAAGGTGCGGAGGTTTGTCCCTTCTAGCCATACTCGATCCCCTTGTTGATAAGGTGTGAACCTCGTTTTGCCTCGTTGCATCATGAGGTGTTGCGCGTGTTTGATGCTATCTTGGGCGTGTTGCCTAAGTATTAGCAGTTCTTCTAATCGCTGGTCTACGGCTGGGCAGCTTGATGGTTTAGGATTCCAGGTGGTCCGTGGTTCCCACCCCATGAGGAGTGAGAATGGGGAGTGTTTAGTTGTGGTATTTGCCCAGGAGTTATGCGCGAACTGTGCCATTGGCAGGACTTCCACCCAGTTGTCTTGTCTTACGTTACACCAGTGTCGTAAGTATTGTTCTAGCCACTGGTTGGTACGTTCTGACTGGCCATCGGTTTGGGGGTGATATGCCGATGATATGTTTTGTTGTATTCCCAGAGTGTGACATAATTGTCTCATGAATGTGGATGCGAATCTGGGATCTCGGTCGGATATGATCTTTCTGGGTAGACCGTAATGGGGGTATACGTGTTGGAGATAGAGTTTGGCCACTCCTTCTGATGTGATGGTTTCATTACAGGGAATAAAGATTGATGCTTTTGAGCAGTCGTGATCGGTGATGGTGAGGATTGAATCGAATCCGTTTGATACGGGGAGTTTAACTATGAAGTCCATTGCTACTACTTCGAAGGGTTCGGCTGATGGGTTTGTGGTGATAGGGAATAGGTGTGGTTTTTGACGATGAGGGTTAATCTTGTTGCTTTGACAAATTGCACATCCCTTGACGTATGCTTCCACATCTTTTCGCATATTTGGCCACCAGAAGTCGCGTCGTACGAGATCTAGGGTGTTGGCAATCCCTGGATGTCCGGCGCTTGGAGTATTGTGGAAAAAGGTGATTACCCCCCGCTTAAGGTCGTTGTTTCCCACAACAACGAGGGCGTCACCTTTCCACCATAACCCATCGTGCTTCTTTAGGTTATGGGGTTCGACCCATGGGAGTACTGCCGATTCTTCCATATTCTGAGTGATCTGGGTCCATATGTCCGTGTCATGCATGGACGTCTGGGTGACTTTCAGGAACACTTCTTCCGGTAGCACCGTGACGTGGTCGTTATCTGCTGTTCCATCGTCATAGTTGGGGCGTCTAGATAAGGAGTCTGCTTGGGTGTTTTTGGAACTGGGGATGTGTTTGAGTATGAAGTTGTATTCCGAGAGCTCTTGAAATTCTCGTGCCACGCGTCTACTGATCTTCCTCGGTTCCTTCCAGTATTGGAGGTTAGCATGATCGGTGTGGATGGTTATTAGGTGGGGGGAACCGATTAGATATGTGCGCCACGTTCGCAGGGCCTTGACGATGGCTAAGAGCTCTCGGTCATAGATATCGTAATTGCGTTCTGCTTCCGTTAGTGATTCGGAGTAAAACGCAACCGGGTGCATCCTTCGGTCTTCTCCCTTTTGGTTTAATACTGCTCCTAGTGCATAGCTGGACGCGTCTACTTCTATTTCAAAGGGTTGGTCGAGGTTCAGAAATAGGAGTACCGGCTCAGAGCTAATTCGCTCTTTGATGGTGTCAAAGGCTTGCTGCCTAGCGTCTGTCCACTCCCAAGTTGTGTCCTTCTTTGTGAGGTCGTGGAGTGGTCTTGCTATCGTGGAGAAGCCCCTTATGAATTGCCGATAGAAGTTGCAGAAACCCAAGAAGGCTCGTACTTCTTTTAGGGATTTTGGCGCCTTCCAATCTCGCACTCCTTGTACTTTTACGGGGTCCATTCGTAGTTGGCCGTGCCCGATGATTAGTCCAAGGTATTCCACTTCATAAACCTCGAATACGCATTTTTCCGGTTTGATGTATAGATCGTGTTCATCACAGAGGTCTAAAACGCGGTGTAATATCTGTCTGTGATGATCGTGATTGTCTGTAGTCGCGATAAGAATGTCATCCATATAGACAATGACTTCTCCTGTGAGTACTAGCTCTCGGAATATGGTATCCATCATGGTCTGGAAGGTACTGGGGGAGTTGGTGAGTCCGAAGAACATGACTCTTGGTTCGTATAATCCCTGATTGGTCTTGAATGCCGCCTTCCACTCATCGCCCGGTTTAATTCGGACGTTGTTATATCCCCATCGTATGTCAAGCTTGGAGTAAAGCCGCGCTTTACGGATCCGATCGATAAGTTCCGGGATCAGGGGAAGTGGGTAGTGGTTCTTTACTGTGAGTTCGTTGAGTCGGCGGTAGTCTTGTACTGGGCGTAATTTCCCATCCTTCTTTTTGATGAAGAAGAACGGAGATGCGTAGGGGGATTTCGATGGTTGTATGTACCCCTTGTCCAAGTGTTCCGTTACGAATTCGGATAACTTTTCGGTTTCTGGGGCTGTAAGGGGGTATATTTTACAGTCCATAGTTTCCGGGGCGTTTGGGATTAGGTCAATGGCGTGATCCCATGTTCGCGAAGGGGGAAAGCGTTGGGAGGCTTCTTCGCTAAACACCTTGTGGTGTCTTCTATATTCTGCCGGAACCATTTCTTCGAAGGTCTTCTGGGGTCTTTTCGCGGCTTCTTGTTGTGCTAATTCTGATGCTGTTGTTGTTTTCCGCAATTGGATGTGTGGCGCCTCTTCTCTTTCTAGTTGTTCCCAGGCCCGTTCGTCAAGTTGGTACGTCTCCAATGCCTTAATAGTAGCTTCCATAGGCATGGCTTCGTCTGACAAATTTAGGCTGGTGATTACCACCGGTTGGAATTCTTCATCGAGGGTGGCATCTCGCCAGTGGAACTTTGGTTCGAAGGCTGTGAACCAGGGATATCCGAGTATGACTTCATCATTTCCTAGGTCGGTGATGAGAAACCTAAGATGTTGGGTCTTCCCTCCTGTCTTGACCGTAAGGTCGGTGAAGGAGGTGATTTCTCCCCCTTGGTTGTGGGTTCCATCCACGTTCCATATCTTGATGGGGCGTTCAGTAGCTAGCCAAGCTATTTTTAGTCGTTTCAGGAGATTTGCGCTTATGAAATTGTCGGTTGCTCCAGAATCGATAAGGACGTTTCGTTCAGCCGTCGCGTGAGCAGATTTGAAAAGAACTGGAATTCGCATAGATCGGAATCTGCTATTGTACATGCTAAGTTTTAATGCTCTAGCCCAGGCCGCCGGGTTCAAGCGTTCAGAAAATCCTTCTTTTGACCAAATAGTTTGTCCACCATTAGTTCTCGTACTTCTGGGGTTTGCGCAAATAATGCTGCCACCTGGGCGTCTGCTTGTTCTTCGTTGGAAAGGGGACGTGATGCGGTCATGGAGATAGTGGCGGTTGTAGGGGTACTGGTCGCGGAGGTCGAGGTTTCAGCTGTTTTGATGGTGGTGGACTTCTGAGGGCAGTTGCGGGAAATGTGCCCTTGGCCTCGGCAACGGAAGCATCTTCCTTCTTTCTGTAGTTGCAGTTTTTCGGTGTCTGTTAGAGCGGCCCTTGCTCTTGTGCGGCTGACATCCATCACGTTGGGGTCTCAATTTTTGTTTAACGCTGACAGCCACTGGTCGCGGGACGCTCCTCCCCGTTTATTGTTTCCTCCTTTCGTGAGTTTATCCTTTAGAAGGAGGTATTCAGCCTGTTGCAGTGTTACGGCTGCTTTCCAATCATCCCATGTGATTGGATGGTGGAATTTGATGGCGTTTACGACGAGGGCGTTGGGGAGTCCCTTCTGGAAAATTTCCAGTGTGGTGGCTTCATCTTTATTATATCCTGCCTTGTTGGCGAGATTAGAGAATTTTGCGATGTACGTATCAATGTCTTCTTTCTCCATTCTAAGAGTTTGGATGGAGTGTCGGGCCTTTTGTTGTTGTGTGGTGTCGGTGTAGGCTTGAATGAATCACGCCTCGATTGTGTCCCAAAGATTTTCTTCATTTAGGGCCACTCCTGCTACGAGTTGGGCAACAAGCCACTGTATTTGTTCTTCGACCCAATCATCTACAAGGGGACCTCGGATGTAGGAAAGAAGGGTCATTGCGCAGGAGTACGGGACCACCAATTGCTGCACAGTGGGGTTCATTCCTCGGTAGAGGGAGAAGGCGTTAAGAAACGCCTGACTTGATTCCCAATCTCCTGTAAATTCTGGCAGGGCGTTTCCCCCAAGTCTTCCGTTGAGGAGTCCTGGGGCTGCCCCTCCTCCTGCAGCTGCGCCTCCACCTCCAGGCGTGCCACCTCCGCCTCCAGGCGCACTGCCTCCACCTCCAGGCGCACCGCCTCCACCTCCAGGCGCACCGCCTCCATGATGGCCTCCTGAGCCTCCCGGAGGGCCGCTTCCGCCTGCCAGCGCACTTCCTCCCATAGGATGTCCTCCACTACTTGGAGCAGTCGTAGAGGGGGGCGTTCCTCCACTGGGTTGGCCGCTTCCTGACTGGGTGAGGGTGGTTGCGAGTTGGGATTGGGTAGTGGACATATCGGCATATGATGCGAAGTCGACTGTTCTGGTAATGGTAGGTGTGGTAGTGGGGTCTGGATTTTCGCTGTCTGAGTCAGGTTCTGCAACGTCAGAGTCGACGTCGATGCCTTGTATTCGGGCTTTTCCTGGTCCGAGCCCAAGAGATGCGGGTACTGGTTTGATCGAATACCAGGAGTTCTTTTTGTCTGAATAGGCGACGTAGGCCCAGACGTGCTGATCTTCGATGTATTTGACGGGTTCGTAGGTGTTTTTGTCAGGGTCGAAGACGTAGTAGCCTGTGTTGTGAGGGGTGTTCCTCCAGGTGGCTGTTCCTTTGATTGAAGATCAGAGGTCGTCATCGGTGTGTCGTTCCAGGTACTCCTGGACAAACTTGGTTCGGCTTCGGCTGGTGAGAGCCACGGTGCGAGACTAGACTTAATGTAACGCCACTACAGAGGCGTTGCGTACGACCTGTACTGTGTCAGTCGAATAACGGTAGCACAAGCTCTGAGGCCTGGCTTCAGTAGAGTGATGCACAAGGATCACAAGGACGGTGGTCACTTGGATTGTAGAGGGGAGGTCAAGACTCAAAGGTCTGACGAAGACGAGGGATTCGTGAGATGAATAGAGGCACAAAGGTGTTTCAAGTGTAGTATTACACAAGAAGTCTAGTCTATCGTACAAGCTAGATAGAACTAGGTTTAAATAGACCGTAGTCTGTATAGCGACTACAAACAGATGGCGTTATCGCCGGTCTTGGAACAAGGGACAGGACATAATGGGAACAAAGGAGTATCGGACTGGGAATAAAGGCGAATCACGCGGGGTCGCGCGTGATTAAGAACACAGCGGAAACTAGCACATGTCGAACTTTATCAGAAGGGAACATCGATAAGCAAGACGCGCGGTAGGAACCAGGTAATCGTAAAGTCCGCGTAATCATACAGGGCTCGTATAGTAGGGGGAAGGGAATAGTGACATGTGAAAGAACGAGTCCGGGAAAATCGTAACACCGGGCGAATCGACAGCCCCATTACATTCACTTCCCCATCACCGGACCCGACGGCATAGAGAGGAACGCCAGCCACGTTCAGATAGTAGGAGGTGCGAATCCCTTTGTCCTCGGACTCATTCCCGGCTCTCCCCATCTCTATGGGAAACCCCTCTACGCCTTCCCGATGCTATCGGCCGCGGGATGCGCCTTCATCGCCCACGAGGACCTTGTCATCCTCGCCGCCGACAAGATCACGGACCACACACTGCACCACATTGGGGATGAGTCCCTGACTGCAGAGGTGACACGTTACCGGGCCGCCACATACGAAGAAGAGCGGCTCACGGCCCGCATCTGTCAACTTCAGGCCATGCAGCTGGCGGCAAGAGACGATAAGCAGGACTGTATTTATTGGCTGGAGAGGGCTAACATATTTGAGAGACTGACCGATGAACAGTCCACTTGGGTAGCGCGAGACTTTCGGTGAGTCTGGGGTCTCACACTGAAAAGGGGGTGATGTTACGGTTGTGCACGTGGACCCTTACTGTACCGGTTGTGACTACAGCTTTAAGGTAGATTAGTCACGGACTAGGAGTTTATGATAGGAGGTAGGCGATACGGAATGACTCGATCCTAGTACAAGTAGTAGTAGTATTAGGATTGTGGTACTTACGCGATACGTTGGACGCTACATTACTGTGACTCATAGCAGCGCTTGAAAGCCTGCTCTCTCTGTATTTAAGATAGCTGCAGAAGACCAAGACGAACCATCTTGGTCTTCTTCAATCGTCACTTTCTTCTCTTCTCATCTTGAGTCTGCCTTCGTAAGGAAGAGCCATGTTACGGACTAGACTTGTTTTCAACTTTACTTTAATTTCTTACTTACACTTGCATTCGCGGGAAAGTCTTTCCTTTCTTGGCTTCCCCTTTTTCGGACTTGCTGCGCACTAGGAGCCTTAAGATTCTCTCCTAGTGCAAAGTGAGACAATGAGACACTCATTGTCCTTATTAGTCTTTATTACTACTATACTTGGGCTAAATGCACCCTTTTATGGCAGGTGTCTCATTTCTATTTTTAACTTTGAGACACGTCTCACTTGCCTTTTATATCCTTGCTTCTTCTCACACTTACTGCGGATAGCTGTGCACACTTTCTTCTTTTTCCTGTGCCTGCTGCGGATTGCTGTACTTTCTTCTCACGCTTGCTGCAGATTGCGCCATCTGTTTGTTCCGCACAAACAAACCTTTTTCTATATAAGTCGTGGCCCTAGGTAGCTTGTATCCTTAGACTCGACTTCTTTACCATCACAGTATACATTGTTTTCCCATTCCCTTGGGGTAACTCTCTACTGAACCGTCGAACCTCTTGAACTCCCCTGAACTCCACTCACATCTCGAGTATTGTGTCATACTCCGAGATCCTTGTTAACCACTTAAACCTTGCTACTACCAGCTGAACCCTCGCTCATTGACATAGAAAGACCAGACTTGCTCACGCCGAGCTGAACGTTCCTACTGTAACGTTACAAGCCACAGTATTACTAGTGTCTTTGAACATCTAGACCTTTGCCTTCATGCCATACGCCTTCGCGCGTGACTAGCTAAGTACAAGTCGCCGATCCAAGAGCTCAAGTTGAGCTAACGTCGTGACGATGTTACACCATGGCCCCTTTTCTGAGAGGGAGCCAGATGATGTTGGTTCTGGTGGTGGCAATGACTTTGGTGCTGACTTTCCAGAAGTTGTGAGACGACTTCGGGCCCAGCTTTTATCACACTATATCCCTCCCAATCACCCACCTGTTGATGATCCTAGGGGTCGTACTCACCCCAGATGAAGAGCTTTCTTTAAAGCTCTACATTGCATGGGTCGACTCTCATGGCACTGTAAAGGCATACAGGCTCCATGCTCAGGTCCTTCATGTTGAGACGCGACTGTTAAAGTCACATGTCTCGTGGGATCTGATTGAGTCAGCCCACATACTATATACGGTATCTGTCCCTTATGGACTTATGGACACTCCGGACTCATATGGACCGCTTTTGTTTATCTTTATTAATAGATCCATATATGGTTCTTATTGTTCTTCTATAGTTAAGATACCGGACTTGTCTGCTTTAGGCAGCTATTGTTCTTTGCCATCCAATGGTGTTTCTCCCTCTGGCGCACAGACCACCTGTATTGTGTTTGGGTCACCAGTGCGCACAGACCATTATTAGCTAAGCGTCCTGTATATAAGGACTGCTGTTTTCGCCTCTACACTTCAGAGTTCCCTTCACCTCTGAAGTGTAAGTCCCATCCTCTTTACTTCTCTCACTACCTTTACTCATAGGCGTTGCTTCTTTATAGTAACTTGTCCTCATAGGTATGCAGTTGTAATAGAGTTCCCTTCACCTCTGAAGTTAACTTGTCCTCATAGCTGTTCAAGCTTATCCTTTGCTTGTTAGTTTTGCGCTTCAACACTTCAAGAGGCCACAGGCACTGAGATTCTTAGCCTATATTTGGTGTGGAAGCTTGCCATAGAGCTTACAGGATTGTCATCTCAGCTGGTTGACATGTGCCCCAATGTAACGTCGTCACGACGTTAGCTCGACTTGAGCTCTATAGAGGCGGTAACAACTTAGCGGATGCTCTGAAGACACGGAGGTTCAGGTGCAACGATTATCTTGAAGACGCGAAGGTCCAAGCGTATATAAGGGTGAACACTCGAAGGTGCACTACTCGAAAGAGGCGAGAGAGAGAGAGAGAGGTAAATGAAAAGAAACAAGTGACGATTCAAGAAGACCAAGATGGCGTATCTTGGTCTTCACAAGACATCTTAAATACAAGTCAAGCAGGCTTTGAAGCGCTGCTATGAGTCACAGTAGAGTAATGTCCAACGTATCGCGTAAGTAGCTCGATCCAAGTACCACTACTACCAGTATTAGTGGCGTCAGTCATCAGTCAGCAATCCGTATCGTATCTCCTATCGCACTGCCGTATCACCGTAGGTAAGTCCGCAACTAATCTACCTTACCGCCATAGTTGCAACCGGTACAGTAAGGGTCGAAACGTAACACCCAAAAGCTGCATGGCTTTCACTGGAGAGTTCAAAGACCTCCACTCCTGCATCTACATTTGTGACAAACGCCTTGGGCCTTGTGGTGAGCCACGCTATGACAAGAGTGGCCGCCCAAAAGCCCAAATGCTTTATACCCCCATCACACCTGTTATTCAGTCATTTTATATGAATAGGAAGATGGCAGAAGCTATGCGCTACCGACATGAGCATTTACAAGAGGCTCTAAAAAAGCTGAAGCCTGATTCTCCCCCCACTATGTACTCAGACTTCTCTGACTCCATTAGCCATCTCAATCACTCCCATCTATTCAATAAACCCACTGACACTGCAATAACCATCTCAGGTGATGGTGCCCAGCTTACTATGAAGAAGCAGTCTGATGTATGGGTCCTCATTGTCACCATTTTAAACCTTCCTCCCAGCATGCAATCTAAAGCCACCAATATCATCATCCCACTTGTTATACCTGGACCCTCTTCACCTGGAAATGTGGAGTCATTTATCTATGTCCTGTATGAGGAGCTTGCAAGGCTTAGTGCTGGTGTATGGTCCTTTGATGCATATTCAGGAACATATTTCCTTTTAAAGGTCTTTCTTTGTGGTGTTCTGGGAGATATGCTTGGTTCTGCAAAACTCAGCAAAATGGCTGGACATATGGCTAGATATGGATGCCATTTTAGTATGGTGTGGGGTGCACGCCCTAGCAGGGATAGAGGTATGCTACATTATACTATTGTATTATTTTTTCTCACTACTATTTTATAGGTGCTAAAGCTCAGTACTATTCCCTCTCTCCACCTCAAAGCCAGGAGATTAATGGGGATCGCCCTCATTTTGACATTTTAAACCTGCCAATTCGGACTCTAGAGAGCTACTGGAGAACCATTGAGAAGCTTGAAGCTGCAAAGGGAAACCAGGCACAGCATGCAGCAATTGTAAGAGAAACTGGTGTCTCTGGTCTTCCCATTTGTGCAGCTAGCCCTGCCTTCTCACATCCATTCTTTTTCCCACTTGACCCCTTCCATCTCTTTTATGAAAACTGCATGCCACATATCTGGGATATCTGGGTCTCATTTAGCTCTCAGTCAGAGAGTGTTTTTATGGGCCAAGATATGGCTTCAAAGCTTGGAGCAGAGGTTGAGAGTGCTATGGTGACATTACCCCCATCCTTTTGTGGACCTATTCAGGATCCATCTAAAAAGCGACAAAGTCAATACAAGATATATGAGTGGATGGCCCTCCTCCACTGGTACATTGTCCCTATTGCATCAGAGCTTGGATTCAATTCAGAGGTGATCAAGAACTTTGCCATATTCTCAAATGTGGTGGAGTATGCTATGACAGCTGTCCCTCAATCAAAAGATGATTTGGCCAAGCTTTATGGCAAGATTGTTCTTTTTCTTCAAGGATTTGAACACCTCTATGTTGGCAATGATCCCTCCAAAATTTCCCGCTGCAGGCTATGCATCTTTCAGCTCATTCATATTCCCTTCCATATTTCATATAATGGCTCTGTCAGATTTGGCTCCCAAGCCACATGTGAGCGGGCCATTGGAGATATTGGACATGGTATAAAGTCAAAAAAATCCCTCTTCAAAAACATTGCCTCATATAAGACAGACAAGCAATCTGTTAGAATCCTACATCTATCCTATCCAACACTCTCCCCAGGACCTGAAGCAAAAGCTCAAAGGACTGCACTGTTTAAAGAATTTCCTGTCACTAACAAGCAGAAAAAGGAAGACCATGACTTGAAGACCCACTTACAGGCAATCCAGTCTTATCCTGGAATAGGCCCAGATCCCACCTATAGGTGCTGGGGAAAGTGCCCTCTCCCCAATGGTGCTACCCTTACAAGCCAGCTCTTTGAGTCTTCAAGAAGGTCCTCTTCACGCTCCTCAAGGTACTTTGAGGCTCAGCTAGGGCAGTTACAGTCAAGAGATGAGCCTATAGAGGAAACAGAGATAGAGGTAGAGAAGACCAAACCAATATTTGGAGAGGCCTTAGCCTTCTATACTGTTGCTGGCCTCTCCCTTGTTGTCTATCATCCATTGATAGAGCACCACCAAAAGTTTGGAAGATGGTCTGGGAAGTGGTCACCAACAGTATATGCCCTTGAGACATCAGCAATAGTTAGCCTTATTGGGATTTGGACTTACAATGATCATGTCCATATTTTGCGAAGACATCCAGGACTTACCCTACTTACCCCAGATGAATGTGGTCTTGATGGTGGAGTTGACTCAGAGATGTTGTACTAGGCCCACCTGTATTTACAAGATCAATGTGTTTAGCCACAGAAACAGTAGTAGCGGAAATGACATACCAGCCGAACTTGTGTCTTGAGTACTCAGAGTCTGTCCGAACCTACCAAATGATCTCCCAAAAGAAAGGGAGAAGCTCACCAAGATGCCCAGCATCGGACCGGCACTTTGGGATTGTGGCCCCACAAGCACCCAATCAAACTTCCGGGGCACAGGTCTTGATGGTGGCGCTATCCCAGACTTGTGGAGCGGCCTGTAAATATTAGTACCCAAATGTTGGGATAAACAGGTGCAGATTGTGCGGCTCATCAGCAACCCGAACGCGGCAATGGCGCTGACCTCCATACATGGGGCTACTGCACAGAAATGGGAGGGAAGCGAAGTGAGGGACTCACTGTGAACATCTTCACGGCATTGATTGCATACAGCCAACTCTGGACAACGCTGTGTATGCCCAGGACTACCATGGATGGGCAGGAGCCCCTCTCCAGGCTCAGCAACAGGCCACTTGGTGTGCTAAAAGAAACACCATGCATGCTCTGGGTGCTGGCAGAGCGGCAAGGGGCGCAGGCCAGGGACATGCACAGGACATGCTCGCGAAGTTGTTGGGGCTGAGGAGTGCCCGATGCTCATCGTCGATTGGGGGATCGCCAGGCTGGGGCTGGCTGGGAACAATGCCGCCAGTTTTGCCCCAAGCTGGCGATGCTGCAGCACCTTCACCCAGAGCACACAGAAGCACCTGGCGAGGTGCTGAAAAATCCTGCATGCGGATACTTTGCAGACAATGTCGGGCCAGAGGCAGAGGAAACACGACACCTGCATGGTGCCCGTTCCTGCGCTGGGCTTACAGTATTGGGTATGAGGATAGGAGTGGAGACGACTCACTTGAAACGTCTGGCTCGGTCTCTGTCTCAGATGGTGGCCTTTACAACCGTGTCCATTCGGACAGCGGTCGTTCGGAGGGTGCCATTTCTAAAAGTATGCCCAGATCAGTTCCATCTCGGAATCCTACCACAAGAGCTACTCACACTGAAACTCGCAGTAGCAGCTGGCGTCGACAACATCGAATGTGTCCTTGGAAGAGCGCCCACTGGCGAAATCTGTGAAGTCAAGTAAGCGTCATCTAACACGCTTGATCAGAACTTACCAGTCTCGATCTCGAGGCAGTTGTCCTGCACGTCAACAAGCAGCCAATGGATAGTGGTGGCTTATGTAATTGATACCCCCAACCGACGGTGAGAATCTTCTGTGATTCATACTCAGCCGGCACCGGCCGATGTCGGAGAATCCGATGTAATTGATAGTCCAACCGGCGCCAGCTGAAAGCGGGGGGTCCGATGGATTCCCTGCTTTGGAATTACAAGCCTAAGCAAGTGGATGTACAATGTACAACCATTCCACAGCTCATTCAATCACATACAATGACAATCAAGCAAGAATTAAGAATGATGTGATGATGTGGATTGTCCACTCAGATATATGCAGCAGGGTGCAAGTATATCAGAACACTTCAATTGGATAGGAATAATAGTAAGGGGTGTCCGATCAAATGAATGAAGTATTGTCTATTGATGTAAGAACAAAGGGATAGGACCAGAACCTCTGATAAAATGAACATGGTGGGGAACATCCAGTATAATGGGTCCAGCCATATATGGGGATGCTGGTATCATACAGTGGGGAGGGACACCACTTCAGATTATTTGATCCATGCCCAAGCATGGTAAAATGGAGTGGATTGTCCAATAGAATAGATGTAGTAATGCTAGTACCATACAATAATTCAAATGTACTTTGTGAGTGAACTGAAATGACATGGGATGTCCCTACATCAATGTGGGGCATCCCTGTGAATAGTGTGGGACATCCCCATAATGATGTGGGGTGTCACTACAATAATGTAGGACACCCCTACAATGATGTAGGACATACTTACAGATGTTGTGGGACATCATATAATGATGTGGGGCATCCCTACAATAATGTAGGACAACCCCACAATGATGTGAGACATACTCACAGATGTTGTGGGACATCCCCATAACAATGTTGGGCACCCCTACAATGATGTAGAACACACTCACAGATGTTGTGGAACATCCCCATAACAGTGTCGGACACCCCTACAATGATATAGGACACCCCTACAATGATGTAGGACATACTCACAGATGTTGTGGGACATCCATACAATGGGGTGGGGTGTCCCTACAATGATGTGGAACATACTGACAGATGTTATGGAACATCCTCATAATGATGTGGGGCATCCCTACAATAATAGGGTCTTTCAAAGTACCCTTATTTCGGTCCCTTATTGGACCCATTAAGCGACCATTAATCGAAAATTTAGTGCCATTTTTGGATTAATGTGAGAAATAATGAAGTAAATAATTGACCAATAATGGTCAACTTTGAAACCACCCCCCAAAAAAACTCGTTAATTGGATGCTTAATGACTTAATTTTGCTCCCTTGAGGCTTCGGGATCCTTTCGGCAGGGTGGCGCTTTTTCAATCTCCGCCTTACCAGTTCACTGTTGTCCCATCACCTGGCGCCCTCATCGTTACCTACCAGTGTGATATGCCATCCATCCCTCTTCACCGTAGGCTCCTTGATGAACTCGATGACGTTGACCGCTCGTTCAAACGAGCGCGCCTTCAAAAATACCTTGAAGACTCTGGTGTTGAACTTGCTGTCACACCAGCCTCTGCCTCAGACGCCAACTCGGATTCGGAGGTGTCCTCCATCTCTAGCTTCAGCAGCTTCTCGTCACTCTCATCAGACGACGACTCCCACCTGTCTCTTCCCCTCTCCGATGTAGAGGAGGTTTTATATTCGAATATGCAAGCTGAGCTCCATCAACTCCGATACAATATCCTCAAGTCAAGGGTTTTGCGAGACAACCCCAAGGTCAAGAAGACCGCTCAGATCCATCTCCTTCAAGACTGGCGTGAGGGAAATGTTGACCAATACCGACGCAAGGTTCGTGTTGACCCCAACACATTCGATGGGCTTGTTGAGATGATCCGCGAACACCCCATATTCAACAACAACTCCAACGTCCCCCAGAAGCCCATTTCCATCCAACTCGCCATCTTTCTCTACCGTGCTGGCCACTATGGAAACGCGGCAAGCCCCGAGGCGATAGGGCACTGGGCCGGTGTCAGCCCAGGGACCATTGTTAATTGCACGAACAGGGTCATGCTCGCCTTACTCTCGTTGCACGATGAAGCCGTCCACCTACCATCCCTGGAGGAGAAGGAAAGCGCAAAGGCTTGGGTGGCCAAGCAGGTTTGCCCAGAGTGGAGCAACGGGTATCTTATGGTGGATGGTACGAAGTTTCCGCTCTTCCAACGTCCCGGCCTCCATGGCGATACCTGGTTTGACAAAAATAAGGACTACTCGATCGACTGTCAGGTGTGTGCCAGCGTCAAGCTTTTTTTAAGAGCTTTGGATCCGAGCTGACTTCGTGCTAGCTTGTCACACTGCCAGACTCCTTACGAATTGTCGACTATGCCGTGGGGCATACTGGCAGTGTTCACGATTCCTGGTCCTTCCGGAGCACTCGCATCTTCAAGGAGCACGAGCGCGTTCTTGCCCCAGGTGAGTGGATGTGGGCAGACTCCGCTTATCCATCAGAGACTTGGTCTGTCTCACCGTTCAAGAAACCGATTGGAGGAGAGCTAACAGCTGATCAACGGACATACAACTACCATGTATCCCGGGTAAGATGACTACTTTTTCATCTAATCAAGCTCATACGGTGTACCAGATTCGCATCCGTTCTGAGCATGCCATCGGGCTTCTCAAGGGACGTTTCCAGGCGTTACGCGAACTGCGAATACAAATTTCATCACCAAAGCATCATAAGTGGGCCATAATCTTCGTCCGGTCATGTATCATCCTCCACAACCTCATACTCCGACTTGAGGAAGGTACCTTCGATGTGGAATTTCGTGAACACCTTTATGAAGTTGGAGGACAGCACATGCCGGTGTACTATGGTGCCTCAGAGGGGGAACTTGAAGATAGTGATGACGAGCTGCAGCGGGCACACCGGCGAGTTGAGACGGAAGGTCAACGCTTTCGCCGCCATCTTATGACACGGTTGTTTGAAAGTGCACACAGTGGAGCAGAACGACGGTAGATTTGTGATTGGGCCATGTTTTAGTTGTAGTGATATACGAAAGTCAGTAGTAGTGTGGAATTAAAGTACGCGTATCAAAGTGTGGATGCGTGGCTCGAAATCGATCCCCACGCTTCAGAATCGGGGGCTCTGCGTAGCAGTCGAGGGCTGCACGGGGAACACAAAGTTGTCGAAGCTGTCTGGTGTTGTGTATATGTCCGCTCGAGGGTTCCCAAGACCACCCGATCCCAGAGAAAATGTGGTGCTGCTGTGAGCAGGTGATGGTATGGCGCCTTGCTGTACCTGCTGAGCCTTGAGTCGAGCCAGCTCGAGTTCAAGCTTCAGCACCCGCTCCCGGTGTTCGAACTCCTTCTCTTGCATCCTCTCCTTGATCACAAGAGCCCTCTCCTCAGCAGCATACCGCTGGCTTTCACGCTCCTGCTCAGCCCTCAACACCATCTTCTGACGCTTTGCGGCGATGTTTGCAGTCTTCAAATCGAACGATCCCTTTGCGAGCTCCAGCAGCTTGGTGTTCTCGGTAAGCGACACCTCCAGCGAATTTTCGATGCGTGAACGCTTGCCAGATACCTTTCTGGCCGTTGCTGGTCCACTCTTCAAACTCTGGCCAGCTGAGCTGGATACTGACGGTGTTCGACAGTGGTCCAAGGGAAATGGCTTAGAGGTAACAGGGCTACTAGCACGTACTAGTTGCGCGGGCCCGGGGTCTTTTTCTGTAGCACCCAGTGTAGAGTCCTGTAACACGATATCTGGTTAAATGGATCTACAACAGAACGCCGAATGCTGCACACCTCTGACTTGCTGGCTTCACAGCCCACATGCTCCTCGCCATTGAGAAGCACGTCATCCTTCTCCCACAAGTCATCGGGCTCATCCATTTCACCGGCACCAGCACCGGCGCCATCTTCTGCCTCATCCTTGTTTCCAAACAGGACCCCAATAGCATCACCTTCAAGATCTTGGCCAGGCTCAGATGATACAACGTGAGGGTTGAAACTTGGGAGTGTGCGCCAAAACCCGTGCAAGCGTTCCCAGACAGGAAAATCGACCAAAAGTTTGTCTAAGGGTCATCTAATTAGTGAGCAGAGATGGTAGACGATGTGCAACACACCTAGGACGTTGCTTAGGTTACTGTCCTTCCGGATCTCTTCAACCGTTAGTCCTGCACCCGTTCTCCCAAGTGCCTGTGTGAATTCACGGTATTTGCGCTTCAAACTTTGCAAGATATCAGCGCGACTACTCCATCCTCAAAAAGATAACACGACTTACTAAGTGATCCGGTTCTCAACTGCCTTGGAGTACTTCTTGACGTCGTCCTTCACATCAGCACGAACCCTGGCATCTACGTCCACAGAGAAGATGTATTCGGCCATCTTGACATGGAAGGTGGACTTTGAGCCCTTGGCCACACGACGCGACCGGTTTTCTTTCTTCGCGTCATGTGACGAATCTGAGAAGAGCTTTTGACGGTCTTCAGGGTTGTCCTCCAGCCAGTCGACAAGCCGGTCAGTGCGGAGGTCGTCCCACTGTACTCGGGACACTTTTTCGGTTGCTGGGGTATCATCGTCAACCCCGGGTGTCACAGCAGGCCGTTTGCTCTGTTTGGTGGCACGCTTTGGCTTGGTAGTCGGTTGTTTGGCTGTGGTGGTGGTGGTTTTCCCTCGCATGAGTGTGGGTAGGCGATGGAAGGAAATCAGTGGGCAAAGAAAGCACCACGCAAGCAAAAGCGAACAGAGCAGTTCGATACGTACTAGCTTGCATCTGTGCACCGTAAAATAAAACTCCGATCAAAATTTTCATGGAACAGGAATAATGGTATGGGGTGAAAAAGGAGCACGTCGCATCCTTAACACGAAAAATCCCATTATTTGACCCATTTTTATCTCCTTTTTCGAAATTAATGATGGAATAATGAAGTACATTAATAGGACAAATAAGGGGAACTTTGAAAGACCCTAATGTTGGACACTCCTACAATGATGTAGGACATAAAGACAGATGTTGTGGGACATCCCCATAACAGTGTCGGGCACCCCGACAATGATATAGGATACCCCTACAATGATGTAGGATATACTCACAGATGTTATGGGACATCCTTATAATGATGTGGGGCACCCCTATAATAATGTTGGACATCCATACAATGATGCAGAATATACTCACAGATGTTGTGGGACATCCATACAATAATGTGGTGTGTTCCTATAATGATGTAGAACATACTCACAGATGTAGCAGAACATCCCGATAACAGTGTCGGGCACCCCGACAATGATATAGGACATACTCACAGATGTTGTGGAACATCCCCATAATGATGTGGGGCATCCCTACAATAATGTCAGACACTCCTACAATGATGTAGGACATAAAGACAGATGTTGTGGGACATCCATACAATGATGTGGGGTGTCCCTACAATGATGTAGAACATACTCACAGATGTTGCAGAACATCCCCATAACAGTGTTGGGCACCCCGACAATGATATAGGACATACTCACAGATCAGCCAATGATCCGGCATGACTTCCATAACTGATGGGCCAACCAACGGTGAGAATCTTTCATATGTCATGGGCCAGCCGACGTTGGCCGACGGCAAAGAATCTCCCAAGACTCATGGGTCAACCGACGTCAGCTCGGACGGACAAAATGTATAAATACCTCCGAGTGAGATGACCGAACGCAAACCAAGGGTGTATTGTCAGGAGAATCACATTAGACATTTTCAAAGATATGGGATATATGGCATCAAGGACCATCATTCTCGGACAGATGATCGTGATTATTGTCCGAGAGTATATCTCGGATGGACAGCTAAGAAGTACATCTGAGAACACATCTCGGACGGATGGCTAATATCACCGTCCGAGATACTATCTCGGACGGATGGTTAAGATCTACGTCCGAGATACTATCTTGGACGGATGCTTAAGATCTACGTCCGAGATAGTATATCGGACGGACGGTTAAGATCTACATCCAAGATAGTATCTCGGACGGACGGTTAAGATCTACGTCCGAGATAGTATCTCGGACGGATGGCTAAGATCTACATCCGAGTTACTATCTCGGACGGATGCTTAAGATCTACGTCCGAGATACTATCTCAGACGGATGGCTAAGATCTACGTCCGAGAACATATCTCGGATGGTTGGTGAAGAACCACGTCCAACAATATATCTCAGACAGATGATTGAGAACGTCATCTGAGGTATACTCTTGGACAGATTATCAAGGATATTGTCCAAGATATATTCTTGGACAGATGATCAAGAGCATTGTCTGAGATGTATTCTTGGACAGATGATCATGAACATTGTCCAAGAATATATCTCAGACAGATGATTAGGCACATTGTCCGAGAATGTATCTCGGACAGATGATCAAGAACATTGTCCGAGAATATATCTCGGACACATTATTGTGTATACAGATCAATAATAGGTCTTGATCATGCCCACCGACAATATATCTCAGGCAGATAACTGCGAACACCCTTCATGATGTGATCTCAAACAGATTACTGTGTGTTCTTTGACAGTATATGTCAGACAGGTGATAATTAGCACCTTCAAAAAGTATATCTTCGAGAGCTCATATCAGTAGCCACCAATTACCAGGAAGCCCCTTGTAAGAATACATCTTATACTGATAACCCAAATTACTTCTGGACACCATCTCTTGGAAATGTTACACAAATGATATATTCTTCGATGCTGTTCAATGTCATCTGCCCAAGATATGGGCCCACAGTAATCTGATTTATTGATCCTCCAATCTATTATGAGCAGATGTTATTGGAGTGAGTGCCTTGACTGAACTCCTACACATCTCCTCCCATCTGTGCACCTGGTATGATGCATATGCACTGTGCCCATCCAACCTCCCCTTTGTTGCCACATCCATCCATGTCTTCCAACACTCTGCCTTTGCATGGAAGTAAGCTGGAACCCACAATGCTTCATTTCTGATGCTCTTATCTTCCTCCTTCCATCGTTCAAGCTGTGACTTTGCTTGCAGCCAATGCACACGGTTAACTATTCATTCAATCAGCATGGGTCATGGGCATGCATAAAAGTAGTCACTCACATTCATCAAACCATGCACCACCTCTCTTTTCAGAAGTACCAAAGCTCCAGAGCCATGGAAGCTGTGTGTTCCGCTGCCCCACTACTCCAGCACCAAGGATGGCTGTATGAACACGGAGATCTGTTGCCTGGAGTAATGGTAGTTCTTGTAAATCTTTGGATATTTGCTGCACCTTGATGTATGCATCTCTTGCCATGCTATATGTCCGAGCATGCTCATGGACTGTGTTATCAACGCTCTGGACTGCAGTCCAGGCACGAGTCTTCGTTTTCTGTGTTCGCGCACCTCGGACCTGGGTCCGGAACAGTGCCGATTTGAAGCCCAATGCCAGGCGAATCCTGTGGATCGAATCATTTGCCTGGGCATAGCGCAACTTAGCCTCCTTAAGTGCAAGAGATTTGACACCATGAGTGATACACCATTCTGCTCCAAGTGTTGATGGGAGTAAAATCGGAATGTCCTCTGCATTGGTACCCTCCGATCCAGAGATGTCTGATATCTGAGTCTTGGATCTTGGAACTGTGGAATCCTCCATATCATCCACATGGTCATACTCTCCATAGTCACCCAGTGATGGGATGGGTGCATCCAGTGGTTGATGGTGGAGCAGAAAGGCATCTGCCTGGTGTGAAAACATGTCAATCAGCTTCTGCAGGTGGATCCGCTTGTTCTCAATTGTTTGAAACTCTTCAATTGTGTGTGAGCCATGGGTCCGGAGCTGATATCTGATGGCCAATCTAAGCAAGCCATCAGGTGTACAATTCCGGTGATGTTAACACTGATGGCCAACTGACTGCATTTCCTGAATCTTCAGGCCACATGAAATCCATGATGTCCCACCACGAATGGAATGGTTCCCATCCTCATCTGCCATCAGTTGCTGTTGAATCATGGCACGAGAAGGTGCTTAAATCTAGCATTAGTTCGGAGGAGGCTATCCATGATTGGTGTCCGAACCTTTCTGCTTCACTGTGTCATATATGTCCATGCTAGAAGGGTCCACACCTCTCTGTGTCTGTGCGGCCATGTCCTCCTCTAGCCATTGCTTGGTCTTGTCCTTAAAATGTTCACTAAGAGATTCAAATGCCTTGCTGCTTGCATCTAGGCCATGCTCCGAGCGCTTCCACCGCTTGAGAAGTGATGGAACTGTCATATTCAAGTGATTTTTTTTTTTTTTTTTGAATCCATTTACGTGCGCCTTGGGGCCTAATACCCTATGTAGCACGAATCTAAGTGACTAATACAAGTAAGAAGTATGCATCTGTAAAGGGTCTGTGTATCATATGTCCCCCCCACTCCCAGGTGGGAGTGGCTTGGCTTCCCGTCAAGCGTTGAGTAGAGAGGGGCGGATGGTCCGCCTTGGCGTGAGTTGCAAGCCGCAGTGTGGTTCTTGTGTGGTCTTGTCAGCGTGTTTGAGGCTTGCTCCTACGTCTTCCGCTTTGCTCAGCGTGTCTTGAGTGGGCCTGTGGGGCCCGGCGAGTCGTGGGGATGAGTTGGCGAGATGTGGGTGGGTGGGGTGGCGGGTGAGATCGGTGTGAGGTATCGGTGTGAGGATCCGGAAACTTGCTTGGGTCCTCTGGGGTCTGTGTGGCCTCTGTCGCTGCGGCTTTTTCCTCCTCTTCCAGGATTTGCCATAGTAGCTTTTCGCAATCAAAGTCCTGCTGCTTTGTGGCCCAGTTCTCCTCTTCCGAGAGTTGCTGCCACAGTTTTTCCAGCTCTGTGTCTTGCTGCTTGTCGTCTTCAACTTCGTTAAGTATGTTGGCAACCTGTTCTGGTGATGATATGGGATTGGGTACAGACTCTGTCTTCAGGCTAAGTGTCTTGCGTCAGGTTCGAACTGTCCAGGGTCTGACTCTGGAAGCAGTGTTGAAGACATATAAAAAGTGGGATTTAATGAGATCCCGCATCAATGTACCGTCTGGGTCCTCAAAAGAAAATGTCAGTGAGGAGGAGGATCCTGGCTTGTAGCTTTCCGGTGGTCTGACCCAGCTGGGTTTTTGTGTGATATTGAGGGAGGCGTAGGCGGGGTTGTCTGTGAGGAGAGCCTTATGGCATTCGTCTGGTGTCCATGGTCCTCTGCAAGTGGTAACACCTGTGGGAACATTATTAACTATCACTTTTGACCAGTTGACATTGGCCGCGACTGAGAGTGGGGCATCAGGCGTCAATTTATTGGAGAGATATGGGGAAAGGGCTGGGAGGAAGACGTGGCTGGCCGATAGCATCTGTTTGTGTGTGTTTGTGGCTCCACCCATCAGAATCAGGTTGCCTCTTGAGGTCCAGCGTGCTGCTGTGAATTGTACATGCGCAAGTTCGGTTTGCTGTAGGGAGGTATTAACTGACTGACAGATTTTGGCTGGGTGCTGGCGTGCTTTGGGGTCTTGTATGCGTGTGTGTACAACAATACTTGCTTGTGTTGCCGCTCTTGTATTGTGGGTTGGGTTTTTTGGTGTGTCGTTGGTCAGTAGGAGGTTCGGAGGGGGTGTAGTTGGTCTTCGTATCTTGCCCATTGCTTTCTGAAGCGACTTGAGTGTGGAGTTGATGTCCTCCAATTTAGCATCGAGTGTGGAGGTTGTGTTTTTGAGAGGTAGAATTTGGGGGATTGTTTTGTCGAAAGCTTCTGTGAAGGAACCAAAGATTCTTTCCAGTTCATGTCTACTTTCCGGGTGCTCCTTCAGGTAAATAGTAGTCACACATAGTATAGTGGATAGGGACATCTCGATATAATCTAATGAGGGGAGTGTAACTGGGTTGCCAGTGGTATTCGTGTTCGGAGGTTGCTTAGTCATAGCGTCGGGATGATGATGGTTTCGGAAGAAGGGCTTCATATTCAAGTGATGTTAACTCTGTATGCCATTATGTATAATCCGGCCATACCGATCCGGACCAGCTTCTTCCAGTTGGAGTGGTTCATGTGGGCATCTAGGACCTCTTGCCTATGAGCCAGGGACATCCCTCGTGTGCTCCGTGATATGTTATTCAGTGGGGCCCATAAGGTCTCTATGATCTCTCCATCAACCTGCTTTGCACCAGGAATGTAGCTCGGAGAGAATCGTGGTAAGCAAGAATCTTGGTGGCCATGAATGTGGAACAGTCCGATACCCATCCGGATGTCCAAGGCCTTGGAACTGGGTAGTGACAATCCTGGACTGCTCCTTACTCGCTCCTGGAAGTGCACTCTGTATTGGCACATGATGTCATACATCACCAGTGCAACTGGCATGTCTTCCATGTTGTAAGAAAGAGCTTTGCAGATGCTGTAGTCCATATTTATTTGCCTGGAGATCATTGTAAATCAGTTGCAGACTGAGACTTTTAGTGAATGGGGCATGCCTCTCTCCCTTCTGAAAGTCTACCACAGAAGTCGGAACAAAGAATCCATGGCAGCAAGCTGTTGCACCAATCCCTGTGACATCAAGATGTGCCCTACTTGAATTTGCCTGTTCAATGGCTTTGTATGTGTTACATGTGCTTGGCTATTGGGCCATCAGCCAAACCAAACCTGGTAGGGAGGCACAACATACCTGGACAATTTCATGGCCACTTTTAAGATGAGCCTTGTACAGTTCTGGATTCGCCATGAAGGCCATTCCAGCAGACAGTGCAACATCCTTCTCTCCAGACCTGTGCCTCATGTGCTCTGCAGAGAAATTTCCATCCATAATGAATGTTCGGATCAATTCATTCCTATAGGGGGTCAATGACATGAAAACAGTGTCCGAAGATTCCACATACGGTTCATATCTGGCCTTCCAATCTCTTGGGAGGTTGACTCCTGGCTGTGGACATGCTGGGCAGAAAATTGCCATGGAGCCATCCGGAGACATTTCCTCCGACTGGTGTCCGAGTCCCTGCTCCATTCTGGACCTGAGGTCTCGCCATTGGCGTGATGTCCTCAATAGTTGTCTATACAAATTCTGCAACAATTTATTATCGACTGTGGGTGATGTGGAAGAAGAGGAACGGACCGGAACAAGTCCTGGGAACATTCTACTGGTCTGGCTTTGCAACTTGGAATAGTACTGTTGGGCTGTGGTCTTGCACTCCAAGTTGTCATTCAGAAAGTCATCAAGAACTGAGAATGTGAACAGAGTCCTGACTTGCTTGAAGGTAGCAGGAAATAGACCACTCTGGAGCAGCTGTTTATCTTGGTTATCCGATTCGGAGCAGACACAGAACACTGTCTCCATTTCAAAGATACCACTCCTGTCCACAATTGTTAGAATCTGATTTCCTGAAAGCTCTCTGGGTGCCTGATCCATGGACATGTGCTTGTCACTTGAATCCGGAAAGATGTCCGAATTGTCAAATAGTGCATCTGAAATGATTGGAGTAGTTGATACACCACAAGGCTTCGGGGTATCCTGGGGTGTGGCTGAATGGTCTGAAAGTTGGAGAGATTCTAGTTCCTCTTGAACGGAGTGCAGCGAAGATGACAACCCAGGTCCGGTGTGTTTATTTCTCTTGCCATGGGGTCCCTGTGCTGCTCTGATTCCCTAGATGAGCATGAGCACAGGTACACATGAGACAATGCAATGGTATTATACTTCAACAGTCAATGGACATGGTGCACCAGCATGCCCAAGGAACAGCACAAATCCCAGTGAGTGCAGTGAAACCGGAGTATAGTGTGTTGCAGTCCATAGAAGTGGCCGATGAAATGGTGAATGCCTGTGAGACTTGACACAGCAGGATTGACAAAACAGTGGTGCTCCGACACAGTCAGGGCACTTGACCTCTCCATGGCCATGGCATATAGAGCATGTGGAGGAAGAAGGCCGACTCTCCATGGCCAAAAGTATATGGAGATATCTGCTCCGGAGTTGAAGCCATTGCTCCATGACAGTCTACATCATATTAGCATCCTTCACCCCATGTAGTGGATATCTGGTACATACAGGTGCCTGTGGTTGAGACTGCTTGGTCTCATCATTTGGAAGCTCATCCATTTGCTCATCTATCCATTGCTCAGCTTGTGTATCTTTGAAGGAGGCTGAGGCCATTTGAGATCCCTCTGCTGTGGCTGGATCTAATGCTTTGTCCTTCTTTCCCTTCTTTGAGTTGGAAGACTCTCCAGCCTTTGCCTTGGTTGGGAGGAGAATGGGGACAGACTTCTGCGTGGTCCGAATGCCCCTCTTGGTCCGTCTGTGATGAATGATAACTTCTTCAATACCATCCTCAGCTGGTAGAAGAGATTCAGCTGCACATCTCCGAGGCATCTCTGGTGATCAGAAAGTATAAACAGGAGGGGTGTATCTGTGGTGGATGATGCTATTTCGGTATGTATCAATGTTCCTTTTATATCTGCTGCTCCATGCACATCTCATATATGTCCATTATTGATCTCAGAGATACCTGATAGTTTGTGGCAGGTGTCTCGGACACTGAATCTATATGGGTATGTCAGTCCGAGATTGCCAGTACGAGATTGTCAGTCCGAGAGTGTCAGTCCGAGATTGTTAGTCCGAGATTGTCAGTCCGAGAGTGTCAGTCCGAGATTGTTAGTCCGAGATTGTCAGTCCGAGATTGTCAGTCCGAGATTGTCAGTCCGAGATTGTCAGTCTGAGACTGTCAGACTGAGACTATCAGTCCATGATTCTCAGTCTGTGATTCTCAGTCCGAGATTGTCCACTGATTCCATTTCATGGAGTTTGACAATCTAATATTTCATATTCATCTCTCAGAGTTGTGTTACCCCACATACATCTCAGAAGCAGTAACAGAATGTATGGTATGCCAACATTCATGATATAGACCATGTAGATCTAGTTCATTGATTGGGTACTCAGTCCGAACACAGGTACATGCAATAGCTACCTGCAGACCTATATACTACAATAGTACCACCCACCCATGACAACACCTCTGGTGCAAGCGTTGGAAGGATCATCCACTCATCTCAACATACTCCAAAGGCAGCGCAATCCCCTGTGCATCACAAAGTGCCTTAGCCATGATGCACATATTCTGGAGGTCAATGTGGAGCCTGTCGATCTCCACAATGATCTGATTATACTATGGCCCACATAAGGATACCGTAAAATATGCTCCAGAGTGATGCACATACCAGGTTTCCCAAGGCAACTAGTGACTCTAAGTCTGAGTTGGAACCATCCAAACCAGAGACATCCGAATTTGAGCTGCTTGCATCAGAACTAGTGCTGATGCCTTCATCATTGTAGTGGGCTGGATACATATCTTCTTCATCAAATGATTCAAAACCTGATGAGATGCAGGTCTCTGGCTCGGAGAGATTGGAAGGTGTATCATGGTCATGTGTAAACAAGGATCCATGTGTTTCTGTCATTGGCAACATCTTCCTGATGGATTTGGAGTGAGGTTCGGAATTGACTATGGTTGTGTATACAGTGGTTGTATAGTACAGTGTTTCGTGAGCATTTATAAGCTATCTGAGTATCCAATATCTCATGGATAATGGCATAATCTGTAACACAGTACCCCACCCCACTCCGATCACCTATTGTCAAGTATAGCACTTCACTGGGTTTGAATTGAAACATGTGTGATGTATGTGGAGTGAGTGAATACTCTGCAAGATCTCTTGGGTTGCATTGGATATGTAGAGATGTCACCACAGCATAGGCAACACACACAAGGATTACTAGTCTGCTAGTCATACAATCATAATGAATGCACTATGTGCCTAGCAATTCGTACTTGATTGCTTAGCATTAGTATCAGCATCCTTGCCTAGACACCCAATTTGGACGGATATTAGTCACTGACACACACCAAAGTCCGATGTCTGCGCAAATGAATGTCCGAGATTCACGGAAATAAATGTCCGAGATTCACGGAAATGAATGTCCGATGTCAACAGGATGCATGTTTTGGCTATTAGTGGACAGTCTTTGATGCCATCAGTTCTCTTAATTGATACAGGTACACCAAGTCATGCTAACACATGTACCGAAGATACACTATGTAATGATATACGAACATAATAGACACATGTGCTCCCCTGTCTGTTTGGCACAGAGATGGGAGCAGAGTGCTCAATATGCATCACCACAATTCCATGACAAGGACAGTACATATCCACTAAGTATGATGAAACTGGACTGAGAATAAGGCATCTGATGTGGACCTGAGATTACTGAAGTTGCTTAGGATGTTCTGTGAATAGCATTATATATAGTGTCCCAAGATGCGCATGAAGTCGAGACCTAAGGAGTATTATGAGGAATTAGTCAGATGATCTCCCTAAATCAATTGAACATATTTAATAGAATAAGTGCATCAAACATGGGGTGAAATAGGATGTATACAGTACATAGTATCAGAGACAGAGTGAGCTGGGGAGGTGTGAGTGCAAAACAGAGTGACTCTAACACTAAGTGCATCTGAGATGGTATGTGTCCGAGATGGTGTGTGTCCAAGGTGTTGTCCCAAGATGGTGTGTGTCCGAGATGGTGTTCATCTGAGGATGTGTGCATGCGAGATGGTGTGTGTGCGAGTCGATGTGCGTCCAAGATGGTGTGCGTCCGAGAATATGTGTGTGCGAGCATGTGTGCATGCAAGTTGGTGTGCGTGCGAGTAGGTGTGCATCCGAGATGGTGTGCGTGCGAGTAGGTGTGCGTGCGAGCATATGTGCGTCCAAGTCGGTGTGCGTATGAGAATATGTGTGTTCGAGTCAGTGTGCATCCGAGAATATGTGCGTCCGAGTTGGTGTGCGTCCGAGTATGTGTGCGTCCGAGTTGGTGTGCGTCCGAGTTGGTGTGCGTCCGAGTTGGTGTGCGTCCGAGTTGGTGTGCGTCCGAGCATGTGTGCGTCCGAGCATGTGTGCGTCCGAGCATGTGTGCATCCGAGCATGTGTGCGTTCGAGTATGTATGCGTCCGAGTCGGTGTGCGTCCGGGCAAGTGTGTGTCCGAGTTGGTGTGTGTCCAAGCATGTGTGCGTCCGAGTATGTGTGCGTCCGAGTCGGTGTGCATCCGAGCATGTGTGCGTGCGTCCGAGTTGGTGCGTCCGAGTTGGTGTGCATCCGAGACAGTGCCTATCCGACACCCAATTCGCCCAAGTCTGTGTGAGTCATAGAATGTGCATAAGCTCAGTCCAAACTCAAGGTCAACCTGACCACATATGGTAAGCAAGCAAGCAATCCAACTTTCATTTCTAGACATTCTCTGGTACTACATATGAACGACACATTCTATTACTTGGTTTCAATGATAACTGTGACCATTATGGCCGACTGCGCGAGGATGCCCTTGACCCAGGAGCACTAGGGGCCCTAGAGACACTTGGGGCCGTAGAGGCCGGCTTGATGGTCGCTCCACTGCGCCCAGTAGACACTAACAGGGGTCAGACATAAGGCAAACGAGTCCGAAATAGAGTCCGATTTCGGACGACGCACCATTAGCTGGCACATTCCCAGCACCGCTTCCGGACGTGGCTGGACTGGCTGAGATGGACAGCCTGGAGACGTCAACGCCAGTGGAGGATGTCAAAGCAGCTGTGGAAGCTGTGGTACTGAGTGTGGAAGCTATAGATGGCGAGACGGCAGATGCTGAGTTGAACAGAGGGACTGGTGGGGTATGGAGATTGAGGGTCGATGGAATGACGTCGTGGCGCATGCACAGCGCACGGAGGAGTAGTTCCAGATTGTTCTGGCCAATCTGGAGAGCTGCAAGGCGCTCTTCAAGCCTTTCTTGTCCGCGCTTAAGAGAGTCAAGTGTCAGCGTCATATCGTCGAAGACAGCTGTAAGGGAACGTTAAATTAGTTCAGACGGACTGCGGTCAATTGCGCACATGTGGCTGAACGCCTCCGGGGCGGCTGCTGTTTCCTCTCCTCCTTCGCAAGCTTCGAGCGCTCGATGGATTCGATGATCGGGAGTGCCCAAGCTGGTGGAGGCTGGCATTGCACCTTGCGACTCCAGCAGAGCGCACATGCTATGGCCTTTGGAGCGTTGACCTGGGGGACACACTCCTTCGCATTGGACATCTGGCATGGCCCACAGAATCCCTGGATGCCAGATTATCGCACCACCACTCGGAGAGCAAAACGGACGTACAGGGTCCAGAAGGGATTCCTTTCCCTTTCCCTTTGCCTTAGCAGATGTGCTGGCCTTGCGTTGACGGCGCTTTGCAGGGATGTCCGAGGATGGTGATACCACAACAGCCTGGGGGCGCTTGGTCGCCCTTGGCTTGCATGGTGTCGCCTCCACATCCGGATTGTCCAACATGATGATGTTGTCACCAGTCGAGTCTTCATCAGTAATGCCAGATACCTTCACCTTTGAGTTGCGTCCGGAGCGGCGCGGACCACTACTCGCTCCGGTACTAGCTGATTCGACTATTGTGTGCGATTAGATTAGCTATGTGTCTTCAGCATATGAGCAGCGAACTCACCTTCTGCAACTTCATCATCGTCATCACCTTCACCTCCGGCAGCCTCAGCGGCCGCATCTTCAGCGGCTGCGTCTTCAGCAGCCTCCTCATCCTCAAGTGTGGGCTCTCCAGGGAGCCACCACTCGACCATGTCCGGTACCTCGCTAGCAAGGCGCCGGACGTCAGCCAAGGAGAGCACTGGGTTGAACCCAGGGTTCGCACTTGAGAACGCCTTGCAGGCCTCACGGATCGCATCGATGCTGAACCTGTCCAGCTCCATGTCACCATTACCAACGCGCACACTCTCCTCTCCAACCATGCGCAGCAGTGGATGCATGTGAGGGACACGGGCACCCTCCTTCTCAAAGATGTCAAAGACCTCGTCCTATGACACTCAGTGAGTGAGCTGTGATACACATTCGGACGGACCACGCACCAACTCATTTTCCAATGCCTGGTTGTACCAGGAATCGTCCACAGCTTCCTTATGTTCGTCCCTATACCAGAGAGCAGTGTCTATCCTACAGGCGATCCCCAACAGCTGAGCCTCAGCAGGAGTAATAGAGTTGGACGCTGCCATCGTTGTAATGTGGAGGGTGAACGTTGAACGATCAGATACTGTCTGTCGCATACTCGGACACCTGACTCCGAATATTCGACGTCCGAGTTTGATGTGATTGGACCGATAAGGCATGCCCCATACGGACGCCCCACATGGACGCCGCGTCCGATCTGTCCAGACATCTAATAAAAGCATATGCCCCACATGGACACCGAGTCTATTGTGTCCGAACATCTCATAAGAGTATATGATGTCATAGTTCTAGTCGCCCAGTACACAACTCCGGACATGCGGCATGCATCTATGCATACACCATAGTCTTGGGCCCATACTTCGGACAGTCGCCAATTCCAATACTTAGTCCGTGCACAGTAATATAGTCATCACCGATCCAGCGAACTATCAGCCACACCCACACAACATGTCATTCCCAGATGAGACTTCGGAGTCTGAGTCCAGTGTGTCCCCATATAGTAAGCATTACCCACAGTACTTACCTGAGTCATATGGCCATAGGGCATTGGGCATACGTCGGAAAGATGCCCCCACATGCGCGAAAGCTTACTGCGAAAAGTGCGCCTAGCAAGGCCACTCCCACTGCCACACCTACTCCAACTGCTACCACCCCACCTGCTCCAGCTGTGGCTGCCACTGCAGCAGCACCATCTCTGGCTTCTGCTCTTGCTCCAGCCTTTCAAGCAAAGGTGGTGCCTCCAGTGAAATCAAAGGTCAAGCGCTCTTTCCTCTACAAAGATGCTGGTACACCTACCCCTCCTCCTGCTGTGCAAACTACGGTGCCTGCTGCTGCTTCCACTCCGAAGGTACGTCCGAGTTCAACTCACAGTATGGCATTATCACAATCTCTGAATAGGATCTGACTGATGCGATGGTGGTGGACGACGATCATCCACCTCCGCATCGTTCACAACCTACTACATTCTTGCTCAAGTCAACGTCCTCCATCTCGGAGCCAGCACCGGACGGAAGTGATCCGGAGAGTGAGGAACACACAGTACGTACTATCGGACACTTATCACAGTGTTCCCTCCATTACCGACCACTCATATGACATGCCCCAGCTGGCTTCGACCTCCAAGAACACCAAGGAACTCGCCCCCTCACCGGACACTGCTCCATCCATGGTTGAGGTAACCAAGGTCCGGGAGATGGTGTCTCATCTTCGTGCACACCTCATAGAGCGTCAAATAGCCCTTCACGACGGTCTGGAAGCTGAGAAAGTGTTTACAGATAAGCTGGATGAGTTCATGGCCAGTCTTCCAGAGTAGTAAAGTTCATAGCTGTAGTCTACCTTGTGAATCTACTGTTCCTCCTCAGGTTTTGGTCACTTCTGTTGGGGTGATTGCAGCATATGATGTGACCATATTCAATCAGATGATATTTACATACCATATAGAGCGTCTAGAGATCATTCACCGATTGGCCACAGCACGCATATTCGGACATGACTCGGAGTCATGTGTCCAAAGGGCGTTTCAGCTGGAGTCATGAAGGCAGACTGCACCTCTCTGAAATGAAGTGTGTTTTGTTTCATAACCACAACGCAATCTACTATGAAGAATATAGGTGTCTAGAGACCGTTCTCAGATTGACAATGGAACGTATCTTCGGACATCGTTCGGACGTGTTGGTCCGGTGTGCATTCCGTCCGAAGTCGTGAAAACAGACCGCATCTCTCCAAACTAAATTGTATTGTGTTTCAAAGCCATGACACCAGCCTGTTAAAGTAAGTATAACATGTCTGGACACCCTTCTCAGATTGACAATTGAATGGATCTTCGGACATACTTCGGACATATTGGTCCGGTGTGCGTTCCGTCCGAAGTCGTGAAAACAGACTGCACCTCTCCAAACTAAATTGTATTATGTTTCAGAGCCATGAAACAATACACTGTGAGTATGTCACTGGTCTTTCTAAGTATATCACTCCAATACACTTTGTGTTGAAACCTATCATGTTACGTGTGTCATGTCAACACACGGATTTCGGAGTCCTCATTTTCTGATCGTTCAATCCACCTACCCTGTATTAAGGTGATATCTCTGGGTCATCCTCTTGGGGACTTATGAGAGCACTATATATATGCTCAACCATGATCAGTTTGATTTCCCAAATACATTCGACTTCCATACCCTTCAACAACTTTGTCTACACCCATGTCTGAACACTCTGATTCATCTGCTACTCACTCTGGCCAAGACTCCAGACCAATGCCTCCCACTAAGGAGGGGTTTGTAATCACACCACAGGATGCAACCATTCTTAGAGGCTATATGGATGACTTTGAGCAGGCTGATACACAGATGAGAAAGAATATTCTGGAGAAGGCTATGGGGGAACTGTATCGGAGGCAGCCTGCCAACTCTGTGTTTGATAAGAAAGATGCTAGACAGGTATTGATATTCCATGCATGCTTATAAGTCTACTGATAGATATGCTTTACAGAAAATCAGAAAGTGGTTCTACAACCACTACTCCCCTCCTCATCGTCAGGTTATCAAGTTCACTTGGAGGTGGTCTGCAAGGAATGTCTTCTACCATGAGGATAAGGCACACATCACTGTGCTTGCGGAGGAAATGTCCGGAGCTGTGCCTGGAACACAGGAATTCTTAGGTGCACTCCAGGAGGCAACCACTGAGTTATGGAAGAAGTTACCAATTGAGGAGCAGGAGCGCTTTGCGGAGACTGCTAAAGAATGGTCGGACAATGGCCCTCCGAAGGGCATTCAGGCCAAGTAAGTGAAGTCTCACCACTCCATGCATCACACTGACTCACCTTCCAGAATGGCTTCGGCTGCTATCCGTGGCCGGATAGTGAGAGACTTTCAAACCCAACTTTACAGAACATGTGGAGCTCGGTCTATAGTTCTCCTTGCATACCAGAAGGAGGATGGAACTCCGCAGGTTTCAATGTATGTTGTTTATGTTACATTGCTGGCCGGACACTAACTGTTCTATTCACAGGGATGAGTGGAATGCTGGTGTAGATGAAGGACTTGATTTCGGAGACTTCTGTCCTAACTGGAGGACCTCTGTGCTCTGGGATAAATGGAAGAAATATGGCAGGCAGTGCTTTGGGCCAGGTTTGGAATGCATTCATCAACATATATGATTATCTCATAAGTGATACAGACGATGATCAGGGTGCTGAGAAGAACCATGCAAGGACACTCAAGGCCCCTGTCCAAATCACCACTGATGTGACAGGGGAACCAGAAATTCCATCCATTGTCAAGGGTGGTGGACATCAAGCCAAGGTGGTTCAAACAGCGCTTAGGGACTATTGTACTGCCCATATTAGTGAGTGGTCTCCACAATATATATTGTATTCAGTCACCTATGTGGATATGTGCATTAGGGTTCATCTCTGGCAAGCGTAATCTGACCATCCCTTGGGCAAAGCTATCCACAGCTCCTACTGCCTGGATAGAGGAAGAGTGTTATCCACCTGGATTTCAATGGGCAGACCCATCAAAAATACGATTGGATGATGTCCATGACCTTTTGATCTACTGGAGGCAGTGGAAGGAAGATGGACTGACTCCCCTCATCTGGAACCCATCATGTGAGCTGCTTGCTGAAGCGGAGAAGACCTCCGAACATCTACCAACTCGGAGATGGTGCCAGACTCCTTCCACCTCTAATCCAGATGAAGAAGAAGAGGACTTTGCTAGAGACTTGAACAAGATCTCTGATCATCCTAGTCCGGAGTCATCACCGCTACAAATACTGCCTTCTCTGCATGCAGTGCAGAAGGGTCCTTCCAAATCCAATACTGAACATCCAGCCAGAGTAGGAGTAGAGTCTACTGAATGTCCAGAGCCTCCATCTGTCCCACAACACTCCTGTGGGTTTGGCCATTGCTTCCATGTGCAGACTTCCACTCATCTGCTTATATAGCATACCTCCATGGTGCACATGGCAGTAATGCTCCACCCTCTGAGACGGCACCCACTGAATTGACACAAGACCCAGGTAAGTACTGTCACAAATGCTTTTGATAGTTAGCCATTCTATTCACACTGGAAGTAATCTAGCCAGAGGACTGTCAACCCATCAAGATACACCAGGCCAGAGGATGGCACTCCTCCAAGTTCACCATGGGAGCACTTTAGCCTCTACATCTGGACATATGTCAGAGGACCAACCACCTCATTCTCACAGTCTGGGCAAGCGGCAGATCAAGAAGTCAGATAAAGCCAAGTAAGACTATCTTTCTACATCTCACACAGCATTCTGACAGTTGTGAAGGAATATGGACACTGGCAGGGGTTCACAGAGGATTGGTCCGGGCTACCTTGAGAGACAGAATTAAACTGTACACTCTATAGCTACATATATTGGCTATCTATATCTGAACTGTGGACTGGCTACATAATATCATTTCTAATTTTCTGTCAGACTGTGATTCATATCACTCTTCCAAGTTGTCCTGCTGATAGATATGGTTGGAGCACACTACTCACACATCCAAGATTAACTCTCGGATGGTGATCAATGGAACATGTCCGTGATTCTACCTCGGACGGTAATTAATAGAATACGTCCGAGATTCTACTTCGGACAGTGATCAATGAAACACGTCCGAGATTCAACCTCGGACAGTAATAAATGGAACACATCCGAGATTCTACTTCGGACAGTGATCAATGGAACACGTCCGAGATCGTACCTCGGACAGTGATCAATGGAACACGTCCGAGATTCTACCTCGGACGGTGATCAATGGAACATGTCCGAGATTCTACCTCGGACGGTGATCAATGGATTACGTCCGAGATTGTACCTCGGACAGTGATCAATGGAATACGTCCGAGATTGTACCTCGGACAGTGATCAATGGAATGTGTCCGAGATTCTACCTCAGACCATGTTTGATAACATCTCTGTGTTTACCTCTCAGATGTCAAGCACACATTCTATTTGGTACAGTGTCCGATCATATCTCTCAGATGCGGAAGCCATAAAAAGTCACCATTGCATGATTACTACGGAGCTGTTTGTAAATCTCGTCTGTCCGAACCGATGTCGGCTGGCCCATGAATCTTGGAAGGAATCTTGGGCGTCGGCCGACGTCGGCTAGCCCATGACATATCTAAGACTCTCACCGTCGGTTGGCCCATGAATGATGGAAGTCACCATCAATCATTATGTGACCGTATCCGGGTCAACTACCTGCGTTCCATGTTCAAACACCTTCTGAGACCTTCCAGTCCCCGTACACCCTCTCGGTCGTATCAAGGGGATCTTATTCTGATTTTGAACGAGAGCCCTCTGTTGCCTCCTCTATCTCCACCTCATCGTCTAGCCGCGGTGCCTCTCCCTTCAACTTCCCGCAAATCCCATCTCAATCTCAATCTCAATCTCGATGCGGCGCGTCTCGTCCCTCTTCACTTAACCCTCAAGCACTCGCCGAACCGACCTGGTCAGACATACAACAGGCGCGCTTTGAGGAACGAATCACACGCATCACTGCAGCGGCGGGATTTCCGCTCTCGTGGGTGGAAAACCCAGAGTGGCTGGATTTTTGCAACGACTTTGTTCCGCAGGCCAAGTCGCCAAGTCAAAAAGTTCTTACCAAACGTCTTCTGCCGCGAACACTCAACGAATTACAACAGAAGGCAAAGCAACGGGTAAGTGGCAAGAACGCAACTGCCTCGTGCGATGGCTGGACAGGCGAAAATTTCCATCATTACATCGCGTTTATGATCATGGTTGATAAGAAGGTATGGCGCTTTTATTACGACGAGCACACTGTATCTGACTAGAACTAGGTCCATACAGTGAATGTTCATGACGCGTCTAATGAAAAAAGACGGCCAACAATCTATATAATCTAATGGTGGAAGTACTCGAGCGTCTTCAGTCAGAATGGAAGGTCACTGTTGTCACGTTCACGACAGATGCATCTGGCGAATCTCGAAAAGCACGAAAGCTACTACTTGCGCGTTTTCCACACCTTGTATGCCCTGACTGTTTTGCGCACCAGGTTTGACTTTTTATTTATTTATATTCTTCGTTATACTGACACAATCGTTTCAAAGGTGAACCTCATTGTCGGGGACTACTTCAAGGCCGAGTCGATATATGTCAAGCATAGCAAGATGGCCTCAGATCTCATCAGCTGGCTACGCAGCAAGACATACGTCCTTGCCCGCCTTCGGGAGATTCAGACGCAAAACGGACGGCCGCCGCTTACTGTGATTCGCGCGGTCTTAACAAGGTGGACAGCACACTACCTTGCCTTCAAGTGTCTGCTCGAGCTCGAGCTCCCTCTCTGAACCCTCATTACTCAAGACACAATGGCTTCATCCGATCAACAGGTCTTCATCTCTCCGGGCTTGACAGCAGCAAATAAACGAAAGGCGTGTGAAATGAAAGCAGTCATTGAGGACAGCACTTTCTGGCACTCATTAGCTCGGTACGTCAATCCGAGATCAGTGGTATCGGTCTAATATTTTTTGATACAGCCTCAAGACGCATCTTGAACCCCTTGCGAGAGCCGCAAATGTGGCCCAAGCGGCATTCTGTCGTTTGGATCAGATCTTGCTCACGTTTGGCTCCCTCAGCATATATTATCGCGAAATCATGGATCAAGACCCCGACAATGCCATCGGATGTACAGCTATTCTCGACAGCATCGAGAAGCGGTGGGCGAAAGCAGACCAGGACATCTTCATTGCAGCCATTCTTTTAAATCCGTTTGTCAAAGCCGCCGCCTTTTCTCCTCGAGTTTCGTTCCTCACACGAGCTGGCGTGTTTACGCTGCTGAAGCGTTTGTATCAACGCTTCTTCTCCATCACCGAGTCCCCCGACCAGCTGTCCGCCAATATAAACACACTCTTCACAAACATCCAGGACTACTTCAGCGAGCATGGCGGCGACTTGGCAGCGTATGCTGGTCCCATCAAAGATAGGGCGCAGGCTAATGGCATGTCCCCGGATCCGGTTGAGCTATATGAGGGAATGGTTCCCATCACTGCCAGCTCCCCCCCAACACCACTCTTTAAGCTCGCACTTCACATCTTGTCCATTTGTCCTAATTCTGCCTCATGCGAGCGGTTGTTCAGCGTCTTCGGCAACACTCTCACAAAGCTCAGGAATCATCTAGGAAAGTCCACCCTCACCTCACTCGCGGAACTGAAAATGCACATACGCGATGAACACGTGCGCAATGGCGATACCAAACAGCGGCTGAAGCGCTTCTACAGGACCACATCACGAGCAAGTCCCTCCTCAGGTCAACTGGAGTCCCTCCTCACCCCGCCGCTGCTGGACGATGAAGCAGGAGACATTGCAATGGATATTGATCCCATGTTGCAGCAGTTGTCGGATGGTGAGACTGACGATTTTAATCGCATTACAGAGTCTTTCGGCAGGCAATCAGACTACGACAATGACGACGGGGACGGACAAATGCCATCAACCATTTCAATTACGATTGTCGACCTTTTTAACCACGCAGAAAAAAATTGGATATCATTACATGAACGCAGCGCGTCTCGGAGCCTAAACGAGGAACTGGAGCTCTATGAGCTCCTCAACTCGGACCCAGCAGGAGTGGAAGGTGTTGACGTAGAGATTGATCACGCTCTGGATAGTATATTCGTTGTCTAGTATGCACGCGCGACACGACTTCGTTTTTTATGCATACAAATTAATTGTCGAATTGGGTGACACCGATTACCTCACTAACTGATGTAGGCGTGGGAACAGTCACGGTCATTTGCGGTCACTGACCCCATGGTCAGATGACTTTCCTGACTCTCACGACTAGTCACTGACTGGCACAACACTGCCCTGAGAGCAGTCGCTAGTCACTGGTCACCATTAGCGCATTCCATCTCCCAGATTTTACTCTCCACAATATAGACTCAATCCAGAATCTTCAATGGCCCAATCTTTCGAGAATGTGGCTGGGGTAGATATTGGCCCAGGCAGAGGAATGTATTTCCCCCATTGATCTGCAAGACCCGGGGAACCCGGGGCCAACTTGAAGGACTAAATATCTTCCGTCCGTATGGCATATTCTTCGCGGTGATAGACGAAGGGACAATGTGAGTTGGGGGCGGATGCGGATAGTAGTAACTTTTCTTCGCAAGCTGTTTGTTGAGATGCGACTGTTAAAGTCACATGTCTCGTGGGATCTGATTGAGTCAGCCCACATACTATATACAGTATCTGTCCCTTATGGACTTATGGACACTCCGGACTCATACGGACCGCTTTTGTTTATCTTTATTAATAGATCCATATATGGTTCTTATTGTTCTTCTATAGTTAAGATACCGGACTTGTCTGCTTTAGGCAGCTATTGTTCTTTGCCATCCAATGGCGTTTCTCCCTCTGACGCACAGACCACCTGTATTGTGTTTGGGTCACCAGTGCGCACAGACCATTATTAGCTAAGCGTCCTGTATATAAGGACTGCTGTTTTCGCCTTTACACTTCAGAGTTCCTTCTACCTCTGAAGTGTAAGTTCTTTCCTTTACCTTACTCATTTCACCTTTTACTTATAAGACGTTCTATAGAACTTGTCTATCTTTAGGTGTGTAGTAATGGTATTAGAGTTCCTTCTACCTCTGAAGTAACTTGTCTATCTTTAGCTGTTCAAGCTTATCCTTTGCTTGTTAGTTCTGCGCTTCAACAGGTTATGGGCCCTGACGCCTAATAACTAACTTGCTCTCATCAGATCTACCTGTGTCAACCTGCTCACTCAGCCGACCACATATTTTTTGTCATCACCATCTTCTGTGAGCATCCTCTATCCTCTTTCGACACACCCTTCCTTTCTTGTCCACCATGACTTCGGTCATGTGCCATTTTGGCTAGCCTCTTAAGGAGGTTCTCATGAGAGGTTCATAATAACCTCAAATTCCTCTGTGCGCACTACTATATCTTCTTTACCCGGTTTTCGTCCGGAAGTGCTTTCATAGGCCAATAGGGGAAGACCCTTGCGGCTATAGGCCTCTCTAATGGTTGGGTGATACTCGGTTAATACCTGGGTCACTTTAAGGGGTGTGAAGGCCTGGTTAATAGTCAAACCCAGAAGTCCTTCCCTCTGATACAACTAGGAGACGCTACTTTAGTACTATACATAGTAGCTATGACTAGACCTCTGCTAGGAGAAGTATTCGCTCCCTTTGTGCAGGATTCGCTGCATAGCATGTATCACTAGTCTAGTTACTTAGTACCAAGACCCTTAATGGTCTGTTCTAGAGACTCCACAGACGGAAGATTCAGTTGTTATGGGAGTTGATCCCTATCACTGTCTCTTGAACTCGCTGTTGGCTCCTCTCTAGGGTACTACCCTTTACTATAGATCCTTAGTAGCCCCAGCATCAAGGCTGTAAAGCTGAGGGATACAGAGACTTAGTAGTCCTTCGCCGGACCAAAAGCTCCTATTCCATCGAAGCCAACAAAGCTGTTGCATGACTATTACCCATAGTAACATTTGGGCTTTGTGGATCTTAGTATAAGGCAGCCATCAGTACAATGATTCCACTATATAGTTATACCAAGTCGCACATACTTGAGGCATGACACCATATGTGTTATGGAGTATAGCGCTCCTATGGCTGGACCATTACTTTCTCTACCAAGATCTGAGCTGGTTCTGACTGCTCCTCAGAACCAGATATATAAACATCTCAAATGTCTTTCCACCTTGTCTTTCCTCCCTCCATCACCCTCGCCAAGTTGGATGGCACCAACTGGCAGACCTGGTCTGCCACCTTCACCTCCCTCATGTTGATGAATGGGTGCAGCAGGCACCTTACACATGGTGCTCCTGCCTCCGTGCCCCAACATCCCCCCCTTGCAGCAGGCGCTGTGGGGCCCACTGGCCCTACAGATGAAGGTCTTGCCATCCTCGCCCTCTGGGCAAAACAAGAAGAGGTCATCACTGGCCTCTTATTTTTATCAGTGACAACGGAGGTACTTTCTGGAATTCACTCCTCCCACATCTTCCCAACGGTCCATGACAAATTCGTGGAGTTGGAGAACCTCTATGGTCAGGTTGGCTCTATGGCCACCTTCAATATTTGGGTGGGCTTGGCAAACACCAAGCTTCAGGAAGGTAGCCCCTTCCTGCCTCAGCTCCAAAAAATGCTGGACCTGAGGAACACCCTGGTGGAGCAAGGGATGCCCGTCTCGGACATGCAAATGTCCTTCATTCTTTTAGACGCACTTCCCCCATCTTACAGCACCATAGCTGGTACCATTCTGGCCTCTGGCCCCCCCTCTAACCTCCAACCTCAGGACCTCATCAACAGGTTCATCAATGAGGAATCTCGTCTCGCCGGTCCCGTGGCGTCCTACAACAAGGTCGCCCCCGTTAAGAAATCTTCGGCCCCTCACGCTCATGAGGCGCGGCCATCGGGCAGCTCTGTGTCTTCGGACATAATCTGCCATTACTGCAAAAAGCCTGGCCATAAAAAGCCAGAATGTTACAAACTCAAACGGGACCAGGAGAATGCGAAGAAGGGGAAGGCAGGACAGCGGGCAAAAGCTGCCCAGAATACCGTAGTGGAGGTGCCGGACTCACTTCCGGCAAACAGGTTAAATAGTATACCTGTACCAAAGAGCCGACTATTTACTATAGTCAACGGCTCTGGCAAAATAGAGGAGGTACATGAAGTACCTCAGGTTTCCCTTTACACGATGGGTACACATAGTACCCAGATTGCAACAAAATGGATGATGGACAGCGGGGCGTCAGCACATTTTACACCCCACATAGAAGACTACGACACCTACACCCCTCACAAAGGTGTTGAAGTACTTCTAGGAGATAACTCCTTGCTAAGGAGTGTTGGTACTGGAACAGTAACAATCCATACCAACTTTGGGTATGACCTAAAAATCTCCAATGTGCTGCACCTTCCTAATACGCACTCGCGTATACTGTCCACCCCTGCCCTAACAGCTAAGGGGGCCATAATAAGTTTTGATGCAACTACCTTTGCCATAAGGTATGATGGGAAAACCATTGCGGAAGGACACAAGGCTTCAGGCCTATATTGGCTTGATGGGCATCATAAAGTAAACGCCCAAGCAACTGCATCTGCTAGCCTTGATGTCTGGCATCAGCGCATGGGACATATGTCCAAAGAAGCGCTCCAAAGATATGCTCCGAAGTCCGTAAAAGGACTTAACATAGATGAATCCCCTGAGGAAGAAGGTCCCTGTCATGGGTGTGAACTTGGCAAGTCCACCCGCAAACCTTTTCCTCCCTCTCAGAAGCGTGCACAAGAATCCCTTGAACTTGTGCACAGTGATCTTGTTGGCCCATTACAGAGTAACTCTATTCAGGGCAACAAATACTTCGCCACCTTCATAGATGACTTCTCAAAAGCAGCAGTAGTCATCCCTATGAAGTCTAAGGACGAGTTCACAGGTGCCTTCTTACACTACAAGGCATGGGCTGAAAAACAACAAAATAAGCCCATTAAAACCTTACACTCGGACCGTGGTGGCGAGTATGTCAACAATGTCCTTAAAGACATTCTTCTGGAGGAAGGGATTGAGCATATGCTTACGATGCCTTATTCCCCACAACAGAATGGGAGAGCCGAGCGGTTTAACCGCACCATCATGGAAAAAGGCACCAGCATGCTTCATCATGCAGGTCTTAGCCTCGGCTTTTGGGAACAAGCAGTTCAAACTGCAGTGCACATCTATAATCGCACTCCCACCCGTTCTAATGAGTGGAAAACTCCGCTGGAGCTCTGGGATGGTACAGTCCCAGATGTCTCTTACTTTAGAGTATTTGGCTGCAAAGCCTACTATCATGTACCAGAACACAATCGGCGCAAATTAGACCCTAAATCAAAGGAAGCCGTATTTGTGGGCTATGAACCCAATTCAAAGGGTTACAAACTCTGGGATAGACATAGCCGGTGCTTCGTCTCTTCACGAGATGTTACATTTGACGAAGCTACCTTCCCATCCCTGAGTGACCTGACTAGTCATTCCAATCAACCTATCACTTCTCCCGTGTCCGGCGAACCTGCTAAAGGGGCTGCTGTTGCTGGTGAGATATTCTTTGTAGTGCCTAGTCAGCCTACGCCAGCTGTTGCCCCTGCGGCACCTCAGACACCAGTCTTTGTCTTACCACCTGTCCAGGTGCCCGCAGTACCCGAACAACAGCCTAGCACACCCCCAAACACCTCTCCAAACCCCGCCGACCAGACAATATATCACACTCCTCCCTCCCAAGCCCCAGCTCCTACAACTCCAAGGCACCCTCGCACTCGATCGCAAGGGAGACCGCCTGTAGTAACTGCCCCAATCCCTGCCCCCAACTTCAATAGGGATATCTCTCCTCCTAGGGAAACACCTAGATCTCCGAGGAATGGGCAAGTTATCTCACCTCCTCGCCCAAGGCGTGGGACAAGGGTACGATTCACAAATCCTCACTACTACACAGAGGAGAATGATGAATTTGTGCCTGGGAGCAGTAGGCTGGGAATGATGGACCTGCTGAATGCTGCCGAGGTTCCTGGCTACAAGGACCCGCAGACATTTAAGCAAGCCATGGAGTCTGACCAAGCTGTCGATTGGCTTGAAGTGTGCCAGTATGAACTGGACGCTCTCGACAAGCTTGATGTCTGGAGGCTTGAACCCCTTCCTGAAGGAAGGAAGGTGGTTAAGTGTAAATGGGTGTTTAAGAAGAAAGCAGATGGACGCTTTCGTGCTAGGCTAGTGGCAAAAGGGTTCACCCAACTAGAGGGGGTGGATTTTGACGAAACTTTCTCCCCAGTTGCCCGCTTTGAGTCCTTGCGACTCCTTCTCGCGTTGGCTACGCTTGAAGACTGGCACATTCACCAGATGGATGTCAAGTCAGCATTCCTTCATGGGGAACTGGAGGAAGAAATTTATATGGAGCAACCAGTCGGTTTCGTCACAGCTGGCTCCGAGCACCTTGTGTGCCGGCTACAGAAGGCCCTCTATGGCCTGAAACAAGCTTCCCGCGCATGGAATGTGCAGTTCCATGGGGTCCTAGTTGACCTAGGCTTCACGCGGACGTACTCTGATGCAGGAGTATACGTGTATCATCTTCAAGAGGGGGGTGATACACTTTTCGTGATCTTATATGTAGATGACATCACTATACTCGGAAGTTCCTTATCAAAGATTAAAGATCTGAAGGCCTCTCTATCTAGTCGATATGAGATGACCGATCTGGGAGAGATCCAGTCCTATCTTGGTGTTAACATCACCAGAGATCGTGCTAATCGCACCATGGAAATCAACCAGTCAGACTACATCCGCAATGTAGTGGAACGCTTTGGAATGTCTGATTCCAATCCAGTATATACCCCTCTTCCCTCTGGCGCCGAGGCACACTTGATCAAGTACACAGATCAGGCCTCTACTTCTGAGATTAAGAAGTATCAACAGATTATTGGGTCTCTGCTATATGCGCAGATTGGAAGCAGACCTGATATTTCCTTCGCTGTTGCGCGCCTTAGCCAATTCGCTTCCAACCCCTCACCTCAGCATTTACGCCTAGCCAAGTATGTCCTGGCTTATCTTAATAGCACCAAGGACTACTCGTTACGCTATGCTGGAGGGAATGGCAATGGTGGAGAAGGCCTTCATGGCTACTGCGACGCTTCCTGGGGAGATCAGGAAGAAAAGCACTCCACTTCTGGTTTTGTCTACCTGCTTGCAAATGGAGCCATTTCTTGGTGCACCAGAAAGCAAAAGACAATTGCACAGTCTACCACTGAGGCAGAATACATGAGCCTCTCAGACGCCTCTAATCAGGCTCAGTGGTATGCTACTTTCCTTGGAGAACTGGGGTATGAGGTATCCTCCCCCATTCCTCTGCACTGTGACAATAAGGGCACTGTGGACTTAGCTCTCAACCCTGTCACTGGGAGACGTTCAAAACACATTCTGATCAAGCACCATGTAGTCAGGGAATACGTAGAAAACAAGGTCATACACCTGATACGTACACCCACAGGGGAAATGGTTGCAGATGGACTCACTAAGTCACTGCCCAGAGAACCCTTTGAAAAAATGGTTGCTGATCTAGGAATGATGTAAGATGGGTTCTAGGACGTCGAACTGTTGTGTATACTTGCAACAGACCTCCTAGTTTAATAGCTAAGAAAAACCCTTCTTAGAGAACTGAAGAAGTTGGACCTGTTCCATCTTATCTCCCAGCTCACGGCTCTTCAAAAAGTAGTTCTCTGAACTACATTATCCTCATAGAGCAGTGCATGAAGACCTCCAAGAGGTTGTCCTTTATCAGGACTTCTGCCTACATAGATTCTTTCTAACCAGAGAATCGAAACATTTCTCATAGAACAGTAAAGCAGTGAAGTGCCCTGCCAAGGCACTTCCACTCAATGCTTGTACCACTTTTGTGGACTGTCTCTATCATGGAGGGATGTTGAGACGCGACTGTTAAAGTCACATGTCTCGTGGGATCTGATTGAGTCAGCCCACATACTATATACAGTATCTGTCCCTTATGGACTTATGGACACTCCGGACTCATACGGACCGCTTTTGTTTATCTTTATTAATAGATCCATATATGGTTCTTATTGTTCTTCTATAGTTAAGATACCGGACTTGTCTGCTTTAGGCAGCTATTGTTCTTTGCCATCCAATGGCGTTTCTCCCTCTGACGCACAGACCACCTGTATTGTGTTTGGGTCACCAGTGCGCACAGACCATTATTAGCTAAGCGTCCTGTATATAAGGACTGCTGTTTTCGCCTTTACACTTCAGAGTTCCTTCTACCTCTGAAGTGTAAGTTCTTTCCTTTACCTTACTCATTTCACCTTTTACTTATAAGACGTTCTATAGAACTTGTCTATCTTTAGGTGTGTAGTAATGGTATTAGAGTTCCTTCTACCTCTGAAGTAACTTGTCTATCTTTAGCTGTTCAAGCTTATCCTTTGCTTGTTAGTTCTGCGCTTCAACACTGTTGTGCTACGTCTTTTCCTTTTTCGCATTGTCCTCAGGTTGACTAGTCGGTCAATTCTCCGCTTCCTCGCAGCTTTCTTGTTCGTGATTCAACCTATGACATCCACCAGGTATCCGCGATCTCTTTCGCCAATCAGGTTCTCGACGATCTTCTTAAACACGTCCGTCGACTCGAAATGGATGTGCTGAATCAACACCACCGCCGGCGTCAAGTTTCTGCTACGCCAGACGACCCGAAGGTACGACACGTAGACCTACTGTTCGCCCTGCTCAAGCATGAGAGATAGATAATCGATAAGCATTCAAACAGGGCCCGTAAGAGACCGGACTACTCACAAAGGAGCCTAAAACCGACCATCGAACGCGTTCCGTAATGTATGAAGCTCACAAAATGCCTGCATCTTCGTCGCGCTACGCCTCCGTTTCTCATAAAAGGCGGCGCCTTACCCTAGTTGGGGAGAAACACTGGCATATAGAAGCGCCCTGCGAGGTCCCGTTCGTTCATGTCCGCGATTACACACACCTTCCGGTCCTGCTTCGAATCCAGGAAAACCACACCGCCGCAGTGAGATAGAGCACATCGTCGGCGACACTTCCGTCCATCGTATATGGAAAGGAGAGGGAGGCGAATCCGGCGGCGGGAAGTCAGGAGTGCATGATGTCGATGAACGTGAGACAATCCGCGGCGGGGAGCTTGGACTATGCGTCGAAAGGTCCCCATAGCTCTAACACATCGACGACCGTGGTTTTACGATAGGAAACAGTTCGGTCTCATGCGTTTTTTGGTTGAATAATCCCTGTTGTAAGATGGTATAGAGACGAGAGTGTCATGGGAAAAAAATTGGCACGTACCACAGCCAGTGAACTTGTCTCAAGCCTCGGCATCCCCAAATACGACGAAACCTCTCTTCTACGGAACGTCATAAAGATAGAGATGTCTGACCGTCTCGACCACAGGCCTCCATCAAATTGATTGGGCGCGCATATTGCACGTTCCGGTTCTAGTTTGCCCAACGAGATGTACCTTACGAGCTCAGCAATCTGTATTTCATGTAAAGCACGGCCGAGCACCTATGTGCGTTGTCTTCAAAAGTTTCTTCTGCGAATCCGCGACGGCGTCTGTTCTGGTCCATTGCACCGGTTGTGGATGGGTGGACTTGGACCTCGACAAAACAAAGCCAAATAATACCGCCTCTAAATGACCGTGGCCCAACTGCCAGTAGCGCGCTAATACGTCCGAGTCCGACCCTGCTATCGCCTTGCGGCTTTGCATTTGACCGAGAACAGTCACTCCCTCAGCAAGTTCCACTACCTCCATAATCAACTCACTCCAATGTCCCAAGCACTCGAGAATGACGATGTAACCGGGGCATATATAGGCCCGGGAAGAGGTACCTACTCACACTTGGTTCTATCCTTGCTGTTCTCACCCACAGTTGCCACTCGCATAGGTGACCCGTATCAACGCCAGCCGGCACCCTCTCAGGAGCCACGGGGAATTTCCAACTTTGTCGATGGATCAGGGCCCATATTCTCTATGTACCTGGACAGGGCGACGGAAGAAGACGAGAAGATAGTCGAAGGATGGAAAGCGGACGCTGAAGGGATTCTCGTTTTTGTACGTCCCAATCTTCCCACTGTTTCACACCGACTCATCTATAGTAGACTGGTTTATTCTCTGCTGCTGTCGCCTCGTTGGTCTCAGTGACCATTCAGGACATTCGACCGAACCCACAGGACACTTCCAATTTCTACCTCGCAAATATCTATCAGGCTACTCTCGCCGACCCTGCATCCAACATTTCGGCTTCCCTCCCTTCTTCCCCACCCCCATTTTCTCCGCCAAAATATGCAGTTTGGGTGAATACGCTCTTGTTCTTGAGCTTGGTGATCAGTATCAGCTGTGCTCTACTTGCGACGTTGCTTCAGCAGTGTGCACGAAGATATCTCAAGGTCACCCAGCCACGTTACAGTCTACACAAGCGAGCGAGGATTCGTGCATTCTTTGCTGAAGGCGTTGACAAGTTTCTCCTTCCATGGGCAGTAGAAGCACTGCCGACACTGCTACACGTTTCCCTGTTTCTGTTCTTTGCCGGCATATCTGTGTTCCTTTGGAATGTCAACCTGACGACTTTCAAGGCAGTGGTGTCATGGATAGGAATTTGCACAGTGCTGTACGGATGCATCACCTTCGTCCCGATCTTTCGTCATGACAGCCCCTACCGCACCCCACTCTCATTGCCGGCATGGAACATCGTTGCTGCAATACCATTTGTCACATTTCGGATCTTTCAATGGTTCACCATCTCCACGCTCTTTTGTTTTCCATGCTTTTGTTTTGGGCCCTTTTCTCTTCGTCGTTTTGCTGAAAAAGCCTACGGTCGCTTTGAATCCCTGGAGGAAGGTTATCGGAAATTGCTCTTGCAAGGCATGCAGAAGACGGTCGAGAGAACAGCTCTGGATTCACCTTCGGAGATCGACACTCGCGCATTTCTGTGGACACTTGACAGTTTGGACGAAGACCACGAACTCGAGCACTTCTTTTCCAGCTTACCTGGTTTTCGCAGCTCAGAATTCGTCAAAGATCCTCTGCCCAGTCTTGCTGAAGAGCAAAAGGAGAAACTTTCAACGGCATTAACTGGGCTGTTTGACCGCACATTCTCATCGGATTTACTTCCGGAAGCAGTCAAACGTTGGCGAGCCTTCATCTGCGCCAGGGCCCTTGATCCAGCATTATTTTCCTACCAATATTATGACGTCATGCATAGTATCATGTTCGAATATAAATGTAGGGGGCTGCGAACCAGCAGTTTTGGCTGTATTGTGAGAGGCTGGGGCAACGGCGGAAATCAAGGCACTGGATTGATTACACAAGCTATCGTCACCAATATCATTGCAGCGTCGAAACAGCGCGATGACTCGTGGTTCATTCTCGCCTCAAGTGAACTGCGCGTCCCAGAATTTGTCCTTCGGGACTACGCCGCAAACGGTAACAGCCTGTCACTTGCCATTTTGATTCACATCATTCGCCAGCAATTTGGCCATTTCGGGAAATCATTCTGGCCGTCTGGCTGTTTCGTGTACGTTCTGGGAACAGCTTCTGGATTTGATGTACGGGATACGTCACCTGAACTGCAGCACGAGTTCTGTGCTCTCTGGAATCAAATTGTTCACAAAGCTCAGAACGACGACGATCAGATGATGGGGACTGAGATCCTCATGCCGGTGTGCAACATTTACGTATCTCTACATCAAGATACCGATTCTCCGCCAACATGGTTCTCCGCCTCCGGGCGCAATTGGCATAACTTTCCGTTGCGCCCATCCTTGTTTCCAGTGTGCACTGTCGCTGGCCACATTCATGACTCTACCTCCACCTTTGCTCGCGCTGTACCGCATGATAATCCTGCGTTGGTCCCTGCCATTTCCAGTCCTGGTGTACCTTCCATGTACCTGCCTGCCCCACTTTGTGTCACCGAAGGCTTGACCGATGTGCCACCGCTTGACACTTTCCACTCCCCTCTACAGTCAACTACCGAAAGCCCCCGCGTTCCTGTTGTCGCAAGAGCTTTGGCCACAGCTAGTGCATCACAGGATACTGTCAACTCAGGTATAAAGATGCCCCGCTCAACTCCCGAAACTTCTACATCCCCTCCTCTTCTCTCGACCTCCCAACCCGCTTCTGTTTCCATCAAGAAACATGCAAAGCCACCGACACCCTCGGATCTACCAAACCTCCCACCTTCGGCTTCGTCAGGTCCAGTTCTCGACAATATACTTGCTACAGGTGCGCCGCTGTCTTCGTTCTCCAACGATCTAGTCCTACATCTCACTGTCCCGATAATAGTCACCGCTACCTCTAGCGCTTCTCCTGGACCGACTTCTTCCCCTAATCTGGGTGCTACTACCGAAGACGATGGTGGCCAGAAGCCTGGTTGGCACAATAACAATGACGCTTTTGACCCCCCCTCGACTCGGACAATCCGCGCAGACACTATGCCCGCTCCAGACCGTCCACCACAACCCCTATCACTATCGTTTGTTACTGACTCGGATGTAGTTATCGCGGGTTCTTCAGGGTGCGAGCCAAATGCCGAGCGTACAGGAGATTGTCGATCCCCCACATCCTTCAGGTCACCGGTATGATATCGTTTAACGTTTAACCTTTTAGTTACATATTCCTTTTGGGCCCTCGATACCGCCATACTGATACTATCCGGTTCCTTCCCCACCATTGGATGTGTACACTGTCCTATTGCGTAGTACAAATATTATGGCGAAATTCGCGAACCCCAAGCCACATCTCCGTGCGAGAGAATATCAACAAGGGTACGGCATTAGCTCCCACTTGCGCGACTGACGTCCAGCTCACCCAATGCATTTCTCCCTTCGGTCTGCAAGATCTTAGGAACCCCAGGCCAACTTCGAGGACGGAACAGGGCCTCTCTTCGGTACAATATATTCCTCGTGGTGGTAAACGAAGGGGACAAGGTGATGACCGAACGTTGGGGTGCAGATGAGGATGGTAACTTTGCTTCGCAGGTTGTGCTACGTGTTTTCCCTTCTCCCATCAACGTCGGTCGATTCTCCACTCCCTCGTAGCCTTTTGTTCGTGACCCAACCCATGGCATCCACTAGGCTTCGCAAACCCCTCCGCATTCTCTCTCGCCAATAGCTCCCAGGTTCTCGACAACTTCAGGCGCCTCGTCCATTGACTCGAAATGGATGTGTGGAATTAACACTGCCACCGGCGTCGAGTTTCTGAGACGTCAGGCTCGCGCTTCTCGTAGACTACCCCCCCCCCCCCCCCCTGTTCGAGCGTGAGTGACAGATAAGATTTCAAACAAGGCTCGCAAGAGACCAGCCTACTCACATACATATGTGCCTAAAACAGACCATCAAATGCGCTCCGTAAGATACGAAGTTTACCCAACGCTCACTTCATCCTCGAGAAGCCCATCCGCCTATTTCTCGTAAGTGGGGCGTCTTACCCATTGGGCGGAAACACTGGCATATATAAGCGGTCCTGTCCGCCCACGCCGTTCAAATCAAGCTTTGGAATCGTTAATGACATCGCCGTAGTGAGGTAGAGCGCATCGTCGGCAACGCTTCCGTCCATCATCTGCGCCGTAAGATATGCGGAGAAGAAGGCAAGTTCGGGAGCGGGAGTGCGAGATGTCATGGGGTGTGAGACAAACTGTGCGGTGAAGCTTAGACAAGGCATAGAACGGTCTCTCTAGCTTCAAGAGACCGACGGTCATGGTATGATGACAGGGAACAGTTCGGCCGCATGCGTTTTTGATTCTGGAGGGTCGATCGCAGGTTCAATAGGTGGGCATACAATAGCTTGAAGACGGTATGTGACGGAGCACCCTGGGAGAAAACTTTGACACGCACCGCGGCTAGAGTCGACCCCCAAAGCACGTGTGGAATCGATTGGATATGAGGTGCACTGACAACTTGAAGTTCCGGTTCTTGGTCTGCCCAACGAATGTGTCCTGCGAGCTGGGCAATCAGCGTGTCTGAAAAGCGTGGCCAAGCACCCACGGACGTTTTCTTCGAATGTATTTTCCACTGATTTTGCCTCGGCGTCCGTTCTGATATAATAGCGGTTGCGGATGTGTAGGCTCGGGCATCGACAATCAACACAACAAGGTCAAATAAGATCGCTCAATGACCGTGGCCCAACTGCAAGTAAACCCATCCATTACTGCCTTATGGTACTTTCAGTTACAACTCGTAACGCGTTCCACCCTCCCACATTCATAATCGACTCACGCCAAAGTATTCAATGTCCCAAGCTCTTGAGGATGTCAACGTGACCGAGGCATACATAGCCCCAGGCAGAGGTACTTTAACTTACTCCCACTTGGTTCTATCCTCACCTTTCTCACCCGCCACATCCACCCCCGTAGGTGGTCGTCAGTATCCACAGTCAGCGCCGAATCAGGAACAATCAGGGGTGTCTAACTTTGTTGATGGGTCGGGACCCAATTTCTCGATGTATCTAGAAATGGCGACGGAATTGGATAAGAAGATGGTAGAAGGATGGAAAGCGGACGCCGATGGCATTCTCATCTTTGTGCGTCACTGTTTTCCGAAGCCATACACTGTGACCTCAGCAAGGTGCTCAAAAGATTGACAGGAACCATGGAGTTACGTGGAGTTCCATCAACTGCCCGGAACTAAAAACAGTACATTGACGGGATGCCAAATGGGTAGAGATGGTGCATGAATTGATCGGGAACAGGGTGATACAAGACGGAAAAGAATAAGTGTACCTAGCGCGATGTACTGAAGTAGCTGCGATTAACCCAGCGCATACTTGTGGCGCATCCAGTGGACGGGCAGGGAAAACGTGTGCCTCGCAGAACCTCGGTGCGGATTGTATGTCATCGAGGTAGGTTGCCATATCAGACACAACGACTCACACCAGTCCTTCTCGGGCGCGAAAATTCCAATCCATGCCCTTCACCTCCAACTTTCCCGGTAGCAAGATTCTCACCTCGTCCCAGTCGCTGTCATACTTGCTGCCTATCGCATGTATTTCTACAGACGTCTCCTGTGCCTGGTCCACAACTTCCACCATCCCGTGCGTATGGCGCCGGCGTGCATGGGGTGACGCATTCTTATGTCACGTTAAGAGATTAATCGGTAATACAACACAACAGGAGGAGTGGTAGGATGGACGCCTAAGCTCAAGTGACGCCCTTCGAATTCTCCGAGTTGGCCTTCACCTCCATGGAACAAACCTCATATTAACCAGTTCATTTCTCTTCATCCTTCTTGGCGTAAATGTAGCTATAGCTAGATATAAAGATGAAAACCGTTAACATTTTCGCAGCGGCTTAGGGGACAGGTGTTGAGCACCTCGATAGAGTCGGTGGAGAAGAGTTCCGAAAAGTGGTTCGTTGGAAAGACAGGGGCGTTTCTGAAGGGTAAAGTGGACTAATGGCCCTGGCGAGAGCCCATTTGTTGCTACGGCCGGTATATGTATGGTAATGTTTGCACGTCTTTGTCGTTGTTTGCATGCGTATCTCCTGGTATACGAATTCCGGAGAAGGCGAACAGTAGCACTCCGCGTCCCCAAATTAACCCTGTAAATCGTCGGTCTCCCTGGGACGAGCCTGGAGTATTAACTCACAAGTCTTCGGGATGGGTGTGTAGCCCAAAAGCCCACGGGCAGGGGCCCACTACAGGTCTTCAGTAGGAGCCACGGCGGCAAGGAATGAACATGTGCATGAACTCGGGTTGTCCATGTGCGAGCTCGAGGGAAGCACAACACGATGGCGGTACATCAATGAAGCCTAAATTTTTGATCTGGGGCGACGTCGTGAGTAAGCAGGTGGAAGGTCGTCGTTTGTACATTGGAGCAGGAGGCAATCGCCAGAGCGTGGCACGTGTGGAACGAGATGTTGATACGGGACCTGCAGGATGAGAAGACCTAAGCTGGGCCTGGATTACACGTGGGAATATGTGCATGCGTCACCGTTCAACCAACTGCTAGCATCACCTAGCAGAGATGGCTCCGGAGAGAGAAGCTGGACGGCGCCCACCCAATCAACCACAATGAGACACGTACGCACCGCCGCATTGTCGTCCTCGATGTGCTTTCCTGTGGGGGACCTGCAGACTTGCACCGAGTATTCGAAAGAGAAACAGAAGACGGTCTGGTTGTGGAGGTCGTTGGTTGCAAGCTAGCCATGAATGGGACGACGATGTCCCCAATCATGAGAACGCTCTTCCAGGAGTATCCTCGACCGGCGAAAAGAAAATAAGGGGATCTAAGCCGGGAAAAAATTTGGGATAGGCGACGAGCTCCGGCCTCACGTTCGGTAGGTGTTGGGAGCCAGTGTGGAGAGGCACCGACATTACTGCAAACATACTTTGAGGTACGTGTAGTGCAGGAGGTGTGTATAATGTGGGCACTTCAATATTTTGCTTTGAGCGATCGCGGGCTGATAAGCACTTGGAAGTAAGTCAAAAGTATATCGGCCTTTCGGTGAGACCGGTCTGTATCTTTGATTTGTGCCCCAGAATAAATATGTGTCCAAGAACAAAAAGACAAAAGTATCTGCACGCACCTAAACATTTCTATCTCTCTGGCTGCGACAGGATAAGTTGAAAGTGGCATTTAGCGTCCCAATAGCATCGGTCTAGAAGATTTGGAGAGGCGGGGCAATTGAACGATAAGGACATTATAAGCGTCAGTTAAGCGTCGTGGTGAGAGACCGGGACGCGGTTGCCGTCGAGAAAAGCCTAATGACAACTAGGGGCTGTCAGAGGTCTTCACATCAACGTCGCATCAACATCTACAACACAAACCCGACTCATGAAAGCGCACAAAACGACTTTTGCAATAATAAACCGAGCATCGAGCGCTTGCGGTTCGGTCAACCCCGTTACCGCCTCGTGGTGCTCATTGCAATCGGCCGAGAGCGGTCACTCGCGACACGCTCCACCCTCGTTGTACTTTCTATAATCTATTCACTCCAGATCTTCAATGTCCCGACTCGAGAGTGCCAGTGTAGCCGAGGCAGATATGGGCCCGGACCGAGGTGCCTTCACACCATGCTCACCTTGATGCTCACTGTTCTCACCCGCCACTGCCACCGCCTTAGGTGACCACCTGTACCCACCCCCATCGGCGCCGACTCAGGAACAACGGGGGATGTCAAACTTTGTCGATGGATCTGGGCCTATTTTTTCAATGTATCTAGACATGGCAACGGAAGAGGACAAGAAGATGGCCGAAAGCTGGCAAAAAGATGCCGATGGGATCCTCGTCTTTGTTAGTCCCTGACTTGGTATCCCGTGCTTTAAATCGACTCACCAACCATAGACCGGTTTATTCTCCGCTGCTGTTGCGTCGTTGATCTCAGTAACCATTCAGGACATCCGACCGAACCCACAGGACACTTCCAATTTCTACCTCGCAAATATCTATCAGGCTACTCTCGCCGGCCCTGCATCCAACACTTCCACTTCCCTCCCTGCTTCCCCACCCCCATTTTCTCCGCCAAACTATGCAGTCTGGGTGAACACGCTTTTGTTCTTGAGCTTGGTGATCAGTATCAGCTGTGCTCTACTCGCAACGTTACTCCAGCAGTGGGCACGAAGATATCTTAAGGTCACCCAGCCACGTTACAGTCTACACAAGCGAGCGAGGATTCGTGCGTTCTTTTTCGAAGGTGTCGACAAGTTTCTCCTTCCGTGGGCAGTAGAAGCGCTGCCGACACTGTTGCACATTTCCCTGTTCCTGTTCTTTGCTGGCATATCTGTCTTCCTTTGGAACGTTAATCTGACGATTTTCAAGTCGGTGGTGTCTTGGATCGGGATTTGCACTGCTCTGTATGGATGCATCACATTGGTCCCGATCTTTCGTCATGCCAGCCCATATCACACCCCTCTCTCGTTGCCAGCGTGGCACATTATCACTGGAATACTATTTGTCACATTTCGAGCCCTTCGATGGGTCACCGTTTCTACGATCCTTTGTTTTCCGTGCTTTTGTTTTGGGCCCTTTTCTCTTGATCGCTTTGTTGATAAAGCCTACGAGTGCTTTGAATTCTTGGAGGAAAGTCATCGAAAATTGCTCTTGCAAGGCATGCAGAAGACGATTGAGAAAACTGCTCTGAATTCGCCTTCAGAGATCGACACTCGTGCATTTATGTGGACGTTCGACAGTTTGGACGAAGACCACGAACTCGAGCGCTTTGTTTCCAGCTTATCTGGCTTCCGCAGCTCAAACATCGTCAAAGATCCTCTTCCCCTTCTCACAGAAGAGCAAAAGGAGAAATTTTCGGTGGCATTGACAGGGTTGTTTGACCGCACATTCTCATCGGATTTACTTCCGGAGTCAGTCAAAAATCGGCGAGCTATCATCTGCGCCAGGGCCCTTGATCCGGAATTATTTCCCTACAAATTTCTTGTCGTCATGCACAATATCATGTTCGAAAACAAATGTAGGGGGCTTCAAACCAGCAAATTTGGCTGTATTGTAAGAGGCTGGGGCAATGGCGGAAATGAAGGCACTGGATTGGTTACGCAAGCTATCGTTACCAATATCATTGCAACGTCGAAACAGCGCGATGACTCGTGGTTCATTCTCGCCTCAAACGAACTCGGTGTCCCGGAATCAGTCCTTCGGGACTACGCCGCAAATGGCAACAGCCTGTCACTGGCCATTTTGATTCACGTCATCCGCCAGCAATTTAACTATTCAGGGGAATCATTCTGGCCGTCTATGTGGTTCGCAGATGTTCTAGAAGCAGCTTCTAAATTCGATGTACGGGATGCGTCACCTGAACTGCAGCACGAGTTCTGTGCTCTCTGGAATCAAGTCGTTCTCAAAGCTCAGAAGGACGACGATCGGGGGATGGTACTCTGGACCCTCAATCCGATTTGCAGCATTTATGTGTCTCTACATCGTGGTACCGATTCAGCACCAACACGCCTCTCCCACGACCCATCCTCGTTTCCATTGTGCGCTGTCCTACATCATAATCCAGAGTTGGTCCCTGCCATTTCCGGTCCCGAAGCACTCTCCTCGCCTCTACCTGCCCCACTTTGCGTCACCGAAAGCTTCACCGATGTGCAACCGCTTGACAACTTCCATCACGCTCATCAGTCAACTATCGAAAGCCTCCGCACTCCTGTTGCCTCATCAACTCTGGCCACCGCTAGTGCATTACAAGACACTGTCAACTCAGGTGTAACTACGCCCGACCCAACCCCCGAAACATCTACATCCGCTCCTCTTTTCCCTACCTCCTCACCCGCTGTCGTTGCCCTCGAGCAGAACCCCGAACCTCTAACGGCTTCCGATCAACCAAACCTCCCACCTTCGGCTTCTTTAGGTCCAGTTCTCGACAATATACTTCCTACAGGTGCGCCACTGTCTTCACTCTCGTCGATGACCCCATCCTACACCTCACTGTCTTTCCCAGGATCCTGTCACCTGACAATAGCCGCCGCCGCTCCCACCGCTTCTCCAGGACTGACCTCTGCACCTAATCTTGGTGCTGCTATCGAGGGCGATAGTAGCCAGGAGCCTGGCTTGCGTGACAACAAGGACACTCTTGGCCCCCCCTCAGTGAATCAGGCGATCTATGCAAACCCCATAGATCTTCCATCACAACCCCCGTCACTGCCGTCGGTTACTGACTCGGACGTAGTCATCGCAATTCCTTCAATGTGGGAACCGAATACCGAGCATACAGGAGGTCATCCTCCGGATTCCTCGCATGGCCAGTACAATATCGTTTAGCACATCCCACATTCTGTTAGATTCAATAGAGAATATATATTCTTGTTAGGCTTTCTACCATACCGATCCCTTCAATCCTTTTTCTACTCTCATGTCCATGCTGTCGTATTACGCGGTACAATACTGTGTAAACTCGAATAAAGTAGGGTGATTTGAATGGGTCTTGGCACAATGCGGGTTGGGAGCGCTCCTAAAAGTAACCCAGAAGCCTCTCCACGCATCCGACCGGCCATCCCCATCTCCGCAGCCCCGATAGTGTCCGCAAATCTGGTTGCTTAGGTCTCTTATTAAGAGCAGCGTCAACCCTCTTCAGAGTCGACACTGGGAAGTGGCTCCTAGATGAGCAAGAACAACGCTGCAGGAGGGTGGGAGTCGCAGGGCCCCTTAGTAAGTCACCTAATGTGTCAGCACGAGTAGACACGTACGTGGCGCTTGGTCGAGAGAATGCTGCTGGCGTCAACGTCGAAAACGACCGATCCTTGTGCATGTTTGAAACTTAGGTGAGCACACCATCCTACCACATGGATTTCGGATTGCTTCGCCGCCGGTGCCTCCGCCGCTGTGACTGTCTCGTTACAGCCCTGGGCGAAAGTGACGATGCCGAGGCCCAGATGCGCTACAACCCCAGGAATCTGACCAATATAGTTCACTCCTGTGGACCGGATACGAGCGCAATGTCTGCGCGGGATCGGAAGTTCAAAAGCTGGCACGGATCACTTTTATTTATGATAGTGTCGAAGTGGGGTCGTTCTCCCGGAAAAAAGAAAGAAAGAGTTTGATAGGAGGCAGGACGGGTGGAAGGCTTACCGTCGATGGCACAGCCGCTCTACTTGGATCACGGTCGCGCACCAAATTGCTCGAGGGTGTCTGCGTGCGCTTCCTGCCAGGCGTGCAAGTTGTCTGGCCCGATACTTGAGACCTTCTGAAGGAGGAAGGCGAAGAACGGGTGCGCTTGCATAGCAAGAGCGGCGTCGAGTTTGAAGGGCTGGTCAAAGTCAATGACAGTCAGGTCGGACAGAGCCATGGCGACTATGATGCGGGGTCTAGTGAAACGCATTTGCACGAGCCAGTAGTGGTAGGCTTTGTCTCAGCACTGAGAAAGAAGTGCGTCCGTAGGTGAGGCGGGGAAAGGCAAAGGACGTATGGCTTCCGCTTTGGAAAAGATGCCATCAAGGGGCGCTCCAAGAAAGTGCATCTCTCTCTCTCTGACGGCATGACCTCTCTCTCCTTCGACCATTTCTTGATTTTAGCGCGGGAGACCAGCGGCACATGTAGCTCGTCGTTTGTGCTGGCGCATTCTAGCAGTGGGTTGTAGACTGGGAGACCGAGAGCAGATTGTTGTGAAAACGTGTTGAAGAAGTTTGTCGAGCTGCAGTAGAATATAAATAAGAGTTAGGGGACATTTGGGGTGGAAACGTACATCCGGTATTTGATCACGGACTCTGCGGTCACAAATGTGGTTTCCAGAGAATATATCTGCGAACAAGTCAGATACTCGGCGAATCCTTCAATGGCAAGCTACAATCTCCATCATTTTAAGACGGTGGTGGGACGAGAGCATCGGGGAAAAAAAAACGCATGCACGCACCTCAGTTGGTGCACTGAGATTTGTCTAGCATCTTGAAAACTCCAAATATGACAAAAAAGACCTCTCTTCTCTGCACAACATCACAATATAGACGAGTTCGGTTCTCTTCGACCACGCGTTTCTGCCAAATCGATCGGATCCAAAGTGCACGTCCCAGATCTGCCTTATCCACAGAGATACTTGAGGGCCCGGCGACCTGTACTTCGTCGTCAATCAGGCAGAAGTTGCAGCACACAACGAAATTCCCACATACCTAATCTTCAATGTTCCCTTCGCGAATATGACAGCATCTGCTTTCGCTATTTCATCCAAGTTGCAGGACAAGGATTTGTAGAGGAGTTTCCACATAGTATGTAATTTCGTCCAAAGATTCAAGAGGGAGCGAAAGTGTTCTGGTGAACGGCATGTTCGCCACCATGACGGTGGTGTCAAGTGCCAGAGAGGTTGGGATGAGTACCGGCGCGAGAGAACAGGTCATGTGACAAGGTCTGAGCCAGTTCCGAGTCAGTCTGAAAGTCTGAACATACCAAGTCGAGACTCGTCCCGCGCCGACCCTTCCCCAGCGACCTCCTATTCCCTCCCCGTGACTATCTCCGAGATGTGCACGCGTGGATGATATAACGCACGTAACATTTTCTCAGCGTGGATTGTATACTGAGAGAGCGTTGTGGTTTGAATGCGCGAGCATTGTGGACTTGATTGTGGATGTCGAAAGCTTGCCGTGCAGGGGCAACTATATTTTTGTCGGATACACGCCGGACCGTGGAGTCGATACAGAGTGGAATGAGCTCACGAAATCGACTTATGCGTGTGCAATTTAGATAATGACATGGCCAAGGAGCGGTGTTAGGCCTCATTCGCGTCGGTATGGACATCGCGAATAGGCGGGGCAATTGAATGACAACTTGTGGGAGAGAAGAGTACGCGGTCAGATAAAACATCTCGATTCACGATGCAATTACTGTAGAGACTACCACCGACAGAGGTCTTCGTATTGTAGACGCCTGCAATGCAAATATGAGGCGCTGCAGCTTATTTCGCAATCACAATTTGTTGGGCTTCGAGCGCTTGCATTCGGCCGACCCCGTTGCCTCGTGGTGCACTCATGGTCAAGCTCGTGGCGCTTTGTAACTGGCTGAGAGCGGTCACCTGTCACTGTTAACGTGTTCCACTCTCCCAGATTTTATTCTCCATAGTATTGACTCGCTCCAGAATATTCAATGTCCCGAGCTTTCGGGGATGTCAATGCGACCGGGGCAGATATTGGCCCAGACAGAGGTACCGTACTCCCACTTGGTCCCATCATGGTTCCCATCGTTCTCACCTACTACTGTGATCCTCATAGGTGACCACCCGTATCCACCTCAGTCGGGACAGACTCAAGAGCCACGAGGAATGTCGAACTTCGTCGATGGGTCAGGGACAATTTTCTCGATGTATCTAAACATGGCGACGGAAGAAGACAAGAAGATGGTCGAAGGATGGAAAGCGGACGCCGATGGAATTCTCATCTTTGTGCGTCATTATCTTCTGACTAATTCACACACTCATCTCGCACAGACCGGTTTATTCTCCGCTGCTGTCGCCTCATTGATCTCAGTGACCATTCAGGACATTCGACCGAACCCACAGGACACTTCCAATTTCTACCTTGCAAATATCTATCAGGCTACTCTCGCTGGCCCCGCATCCAACATTTCCACTTCCCTCCCTGCTTCTCCGCCCCCATTTTCTCCACCGAACTATGCAGTCTGGGTGAACGCGCTTTTGTTCTTGAGCTTGGTCATCAGTATCAGCTGTGCTCTACTCGCAACGTTACTTCAGCAATGGGCACGAAGATATCTCAAGGTCACTCAGCCTCGTTACAGTCTACACAAGCGAGCGAGAATCCGTGCATTCTTTTTTGAAGGTGTCGAGAAGTTTCTCCTTCCGTGGGCAGTTGAAGCATTGCCAACACTGCTGCATATTTCCCTTTTCCTGTTCTTTGCCGGCATATCTGTCTTCCTTTGGAACGTTGATCTCACGATTTTCAAGTCAGTGGTGTCATGGATCGGGATTTGCACTGCACTATATGGATGCATCACGTTTTTCCCAATCTTACGCCACGACAGCCCATACCACACCCCACTCTCGTTGCCGGTCTGGCATATTGTCGCCGGAACACGATGGCTCATATTTCGGGCTCTTCGAAGGCTCACTTTCTTGGACTGTTTTAGTACTGAAACTTACAGGACGTGTAAATCTCTTGAGTTAAGATATCGCAAACTGCTCTTGCAAGGCATGCTCAAGATAGCCGAGGAAACCGCTCTGAAATTACCTTCAGAGATTGACACTCGCGCATTCCTGTGGACGTTCGATAGTTTGGACGAAGACCACGAACTCGAACACTTTTTTTCCGGCTTACCTGGCTTCCGCAGCTCAAACGTCGTCAATGATCCTCTTCCTGCTCTCACCCAAGAGCAAAAGGATAAGCTTTTAAGGGCATTGACAGGGTTGTTTGACCGCACATTCTCATCAGATTTGCTTCCAGAGTCAGTCAAAAATTGGCGAGCTATCATCTGCGCCAGGGCCCTTGATCCAGTAGAGTTTCCCTACGAATATGATGACATGATGGGTAGTATCATGCACGAAGACCGATGTATGGGACTGCAAACGAGCAAATTTGGCTGTATTGTCAGAGGCTGGGGAAATGGCGGGAATGAAGGCACTGGATTGGTTACACAAACTATCGTAACCAATATCATTGCAAGATCGAAACAGCGCGATGACTCGTGGTTCATTCTCGCCTCAAGTGAACTCGGCGTCCCGGAATCTGTCCTTCGGGACTACGCCGCAAATGGTAACAGCCTGTCACTTGCCGTTCTGATCCACGTCATTCGCCAGCAATTTGACCATTTCGAGAAATTATTCTGGCCGTCTTTCAGGTTCTTGTACGTTCTAGAAGCAGCCTCTAATTTCGATATACGGGATACGTCACCTGAACTGCAGCACGAGTTCTGTGCTCTCTGGAATCAACTCGTTCTCAAAGCTCAGAAGGACGACGATCGGAGGATGACGTTTCAGATCCTCAGACCGATTCACAACATTTATCTGTCTCTACATCATGGCACCGACTCTGCACCAACACGCTTCTCCGCCTCCACGCACTTTTTGGATGACATTCTGGACGACCCATCCTCGTATCCATTGTGCGCTGTCCTGCATCATAATCCCGAGTTAGTCCCTGCTATTTCCGGTCCCGAAGCACTTTCCTCGTCCCTACCTAGCCCACTTTGTGTCATCGAAAGCTTCACCGATGTGCCACCGCTTGACAACTCCCACCACGCTCATCAGTCAACTATCGAAAGCCTCCACATTCCTGTTGCCTCACCGGCTCCGGCCACCGCTAGTGCATTACAAGACACTGTCAATTCAAGTATAACCACGCCCCGCTCTCTTCCTGAAACTCTACATCCCCTCCTCTTTTCCCTACCTCCTCACCCGCTATCGCTGCCCTCGAGCAAAACCCTGAACCCTCGACGGCTTCCCATCTACCAAACCTCCCACGTTCGGCTTCTTCAGGTCGAGTTCTCGATGATATACTTCATACAGGTGCGTCACTGTCTTCACTCTCACCGACGACCCAATCTTACACCTGATTATCCTTCCGGGATCCCGTCACCCGACATTAGCCGCCGCTGCTCCCACCGCTTCTCCAGGACCGACCTCTGCGCATAACCTTGGTGCTGGTTTGCGCGACGACAAGGACGCTCTTGACCCACCCTCAGTGAATCAGGCGATCTACGCAAACCCCATAGGTCTTCTAACACGACCCCCGTCACTGCAGTCGGTTACTGACTTGGATGTAGTCATCATAGGTCCTTCGACGTGGGAGCCAAACGCCGAGCATCCAGGAGGTCCTCCTCTGGATCCTTCGCATGGCCAGTACAATATCGTTTAACGCATCCCCCATTGTGTTAGATTCGGTAGGGTATATATTCTCTTTGGGCCCTCAATATTACCATACTGATAGATTCAATACCCCATTCTCATCTTGTGTGTATGTCACCCTATTACGCGGTACAATATTGTGGCGAAATATGTGTAAACTTGAATAGAGCGGGAGGTCTGAGTGAGAGGTCAGAGTCAGCACGAGTAGAGATGTACGTGGCGCATGGTCAATAGAACGCTGCTGGCGTCAACATCGAAAACGACAGATCCTTAGGCACGTTTGAAGCCTACGTGCGCACACCATCCCACCACAGGTGCCTCAGACTGCTTCGCTCCCGGTGCTACTGACATCGTGACTGCTTCGTTACAGCCGGAGCGCCAGGCGATTGCGACAACGTCGAGATCCAGACGCGCCACTTTCCATGGTCCTCGCGAGGCGCCCGACCAACAAGGCTGACTCCTGCGGACCGGGTAGGCGTACAACGTCTGCGTGGTTCAGTAGTGAAAAGCCAACGCGGATCGCTTTTTATTTAGGACAGCATCGACGTGGGGTCGTTCTGTTGGAAGAAAAGTGTTTGGTAGAAGACTTACCGTCGACGAGCCAGCACTACACTTGGGTCGCGGTCACGTGCCAGGTTTCCTGGGGGTCTGGGTGCGCTGCTGCCAAGCGTGCAGGTCGTCCGGCACCCCACTTAAGAATGTTCAGAGGGTGAGAACGAAGAGCTGGTGCGCTTGCTCAGCGAAGACCGCTTGTCAAAGTCGAGGGTGGTAAAGTCTCACAGGGCCATGGCAATCGCGATGTAGGGTCTAGAGGGTAGACGTGCGTGAGTTCGCAGTGGAAAACCTTATCGCTGCACGTAGAACGAAGCGCATCAGCAAATGAAGCCGAGAAAGAGATAGAGGACGTATGGTTTCCCCTACAACGACAAGGCGCTCCAGGAAAGCGGACACATTTCTGACGGCATGATCTCCCTCTCCTTCGACTAGTTCCTGACGTCTGCGCGGGAGACCCGCAACACGTGCAGTACGTCGTCTGCACTGGCAGTATATAGGGGCGTGTTGTAGATAGGGAGGTGAAGAGTATGTCAACATTGGAGCGTGTTTAGGAAATTTGTCGGGCTTCAATGGAATATAAATGATGGTTAGGAGACGACTGAGGCGAAGACGTACATGTTGTACTTGATCGCGAAATCTGTGGTCGCGGACGTGACGATATAGATTACGGAGAATAGATCGGCCGTAAGTTTAATACGTGGAGATATAAAGGGTCGAATCACCTCTGCTGAAAAGACAGTAGTGAGATGAAAGCACCGAGGAATGGGAAAAAAGGAAGCTGCCACATGCACGCACCTCGGCTAGTGCCCCCGACAGGGTCGATGTTCCTGATCTCATTGAATGTGCCGCAGGGTGGGAGACAATAATGAACTCTGGGCCGGTCTGGTCCACGTACAAGGATCATGCGATCCATGCGCCATTGAGCAAAGGTCGGCTGCTGGGTAGATGGTGATAGACCGTTGCGGAGAGGTGCTGACGATCTCGGAAAGACAATTAGAGGTGCAGGAGGTATGTGACGAGGGGCCTCAACATTAATCTTTGAGCTGCAAGAGATTTGTGAGCGTGCTTGGGAGTGACATGGAGGGGTCTGCGTGCACCTGCGTAACCATTTCTAAGTCTCGAGTTCAAGCTTCAACTGTGCTACTTGGCCCTCGTTGAGAGTGGCGTTGTGCATCTCAATCGCATCGGTATGGAAATTGAGGAGAGGCGGGGCAATTGGATGATAAGGAAAGTGAGGGAGAATAGAGTGAGCAGGGATGGAGTTGTCGTCAATGTCGCGAAAAATTGTCTGTTACTTTCGACTCACGGTGCGATCTGGGGATCTCACTGGCAGAGGTTTTCACATTGTAGACCCCTGCAATACAACTGAAACTTACGAGAGCGCACGAAATGAGGCGCAATCACAAACTGCTGAGCAACGAGCGCTTGCGTTCGGCCAACCCCGTTACCTCATGGTGCACTTATGGCGCTCTCCGGCTCCCTGAGATCAGTCACCGGTCACCATTAGTCCATTCCACTTCCCAGATCTTACTCTCCATAATATAGACTCACTCCAGAATATTCAATGTCCCAAGCTTTCGAGAATGTGGTTAGGGCCGAATCGGCCGATATTGGCCCAGGCAGAGGTACTGTGCTCCCACTCGGCTCCGTCGTGATCTTCACTATTCTCACCTGCCACCGCAACCCCCATAGGTGATCACCCGTATCCACCCCAGTTAGCGCCGACTCAGGAGCCACGGGGGACATCTAACTTTGTTGATGGGTCAGGGCCTATATTCTCGATGTATCTAGAAATGGCGACAGAAGAAGACAAGAAGATGGTCGAAGGATGGAAAGCGGACGCCGATGGAATTCTCATTTTCGTGCGTCCCTGTCTTCTGATTCAATGCACTGTGTGACAGACCTGTCTCCCATAGACTGGTTTATTCTCTGCTGCCGTCGCCTCGTTGATCTCAGTGACCATTCAGGACATTCGACCAAACCCACAAGACACTTCCAATTTCTACCTCGCAAATATCTATCGGGCTACTCTCGCCGATCCTGGATCAAACATTTCGAACTCCCTTCCTACTTCACCGCCCCCATTTTCTCCACCGAACTATGCCATGTGGGTGAACGCGCTCTTGTTCCTGAGCTTGGTGATCAGTATCAGCTGTGCTCTACTCGCGACGTTACTTCAGCAGTGGGCACGAAGATACCTCAAGGTCACCCAGCCACGTTATAGTCTACACAAGCGAGCAAGGATTCGTGCGTTCTTTTTTGAAGGCGTTGACAAGTTTCTCCTTCCATGGGCAGTCGAAGCATTGCCGACGCTGTTGCATGTTTCCCTGTTCCTGTTCTTTTCCGGCATCTCTGTGTTCCTTTGGAACGTTGACCTGACGATTTTCAAGGCGGTGGTCTCATGGATCGGGATTTGCACTGCTCTGTATGGGTGCATCACATGTTTCCCGATCTTTCATCATGATAGCCCATACCACACCCCACTCTCATTACCAGCCCAGTACATCGTCACTGGGATATCGTATTTCATTTTTCAAGCTCTTCGGAGACTCACTTTGTTGCACTATTTCAGTGTTGAATCCTACCGTCGCTTTGAATCCCTGGAGGAGAGATATCGCGAACGGCTTGTGCAGGGCATGCAGAAGACAGCCGAGGAAACTGCTTTGGAATCACCTTCGGAGATCGACACTCGTGCACTTATGTGGACCTTTGACAGTTTGGACGAAGACCACGAACTCGAGCGCTTCTTTTCTGGCTTACCTGGCTTCCGTAGCTCAAAAGTCGTCAAAGATCCTCTTCCCCTTCTCACCTCAGAGCAAAAGACGAAGCTCTCGGTGGTATTTGAAGGGTTGTTTGACCGCACATTCTCATCGGATTTGCTTCCGGAGTCGGTCAAAAATTGGCGAGCTATCATCTGCGCCAGGGCCCTTGATCCGGAATTATTTCCCATCCAATTTCGTGTCGTCATGAACAGTATCTTGCTCTCGAAAAAATGTAGGGGGCTTCAAACGAGTGAATTTGGCAGTATTGTAAGAGGCTGGGGCAATGGCGGAGATCAAGGCACTGGATTGGTTACACAAGCTATCGTTACCAATATCATTGCAACGTCGAAACAGCACGATGACTCGTGGTTCATTCTCGCCTCAAGTGAACTCGGCGTCCCGGAATCTGTCCTTCGAGACTACGCCGCAAATGGTAACAGCCTGTCACTTGCAGTTTTGAATCACGTCGTTCGCCAGCAATTTGACCATTTAGGGAAATCATTCTGGCCATCTTTTAGGTTCTTGGACGTTCTAGTAGCAGCTTCTGAATTCGATGTACAAGATACGTCACCTGAACTGCAGCGCAAGTTCTGTGCTCTCTGGAATCAAGTCGTTCTTAAAGCTCAGAATGACGACGATCGGTGGATTGCGGCCTCGATCCTCAGACCGATCCGCAATATTTACGCATCTCTTCATCAAGATACCGATTCTACGCCAACACGCTTCTCCGCCTCCACGCCCGATGTCCTTCTGTACGAGACATCCACGTATCCAGTGTGTACCGTCGCTGGCCACACACATAACCCTATCTCCACTTTTGCTCGTAATGTCCTGCATGATAATGCCGCCTTGCCAGTGGTCCCTGCCATTCCCAGTCCCTATGCACCTTCTTCGTCCGTACCTGCCCAACTTTATGCCATCGGAAGCTTCACCGATGTGTCACCGCTTAACAACTTCCACCACGCTCATCAGTCAACTATCGAAAGCCTCCGTACTCCTGTTGCCTCATCAGCTCCAGCCACCGCTAGTGCATTACAAGACACTGTCAACTCAAGTATAACCACGCTCCGCTCAACTCCCGAAACTTCTACATCCCCTCTTTTTTCCCCTACCTCCCCACCCGCTGCCGTTGCCCTTAAGCAACATGCAGAACCCCCGACGTCCTCTGATCTAATAAATCTCCCACCTTCGGCTGCTTCAGGTCCAGTTCTCGACAATATACTTGCTACAGGTGTGTCACTGTCTTTATTCTCCGACGATCCAATCCTACATCTCACTGGCCCGAGAATAGTCACCGCTACCTATAGCGCTTCTCCTGGACCAACTTCTTCCCCTAATCTGGGTGCTGCTACCGAGGACGACGGTAGCCAAAGGCCTGGTTTTCACGATAAAAATGACGCTCTTGACACCCCCTCGACTCGGACAATCCACGCAAACACTATGCCCGCTCCAGACCGTCCACCACAACCCCTATCACTATCGTTTGTTACTGACCCGGATGTAGTCACCGCGGGTCCTTCAGGGTGGGAGCCAAATGCCGAGCGTACAGGAGATTGTCGATCCTCCTCTGTATCCTTCACATCACCGGTATGATATCGTTTAACCTTTTAGTTACATATTCCTTTTGGGCCCTCGATACCGCCATACTGATACTATCCGATTCCTTCCCCACCATCTGATGTGTACACTGTTCTATTGCGTAATACAAATATCGTAGCGAAAGATGTATAGACGCAATTCGCGAACCACAAGCCACCTCTGTATGAGAGACTATCGACGAGGGCACAGCATCAGTTCCCACTTGCGCGACTGATGGCATGTCCAGCCCACCCAATGCATTTCTCGCCTCGGTCTGCAAGATCTTGGGAACCCCGGGCTAATTCGAGGACAGAGCAGGGCCTCTCTTCAGTACAATATATCCTTCGCGGGGCTAGACGAAGGGAGAAGGTGACGACCGAACGTTGGGGGGTAAACGAGGATAGTGACTTTGTTTCGCAAGTTGTGCTACGTGTTTTCCCTTCTCCCACTCGGGTTAACGTCAGTCAATTCTCCACCTCCTTGTAGCTTTTTGTTCGTGACTCCACCCATGGCACCCACCAGGCTTCGCAAACCCCACCGCATTCCAATTGCTACCGGGTTCTCAACACCTTCAGGCAACTCGTCCATCGACTTGAAAAAGATGTGCTGAATTAACTCTGCCACCAGCGTCGAGTTTTTGAGACGTCAGACGACCTGCTTGCACGTCCCGTAGACCACTCCTCGCCTTTTCAAGCGTGAGAAACCCATAAGATTTTAAACGAGGCTCGCAAGAGACCGGGCCACTCACAAAGGTGCCCAAAACAGACCATCGAATGCGCTCCGTAAGATACGAAGTTTACCCAACGCTCGCTTCTTCCCCACGAAGCCCGTCCACCTATTTCTCATAAGTGTGGGCGTCTTACCTGTTGGGCGGAAACACTGGCGTGTAGAAGCGGTCCCGTCGTCAGCACCGTTCAAATCAAGCATCGGAATGGTCAATGCCGCATCGCCATAGTGAGGTAGAGCGCATCATCCGCAACGCTTCCGTCCGTCACCTGCGCCGTAAGGTATGCGGAGAGGAAGGCGAGTTCAGCAGTGGGAAGTTGGGAGTGTGAGATGTCATGAGGCGTGGGGCAAACGGCGTTGTGAAGCTTGGACGAGGCATCGAATGGTCTCTCTAGCTTCAAAAGACTGAGGGCCGTGGTGTGACGATAGGCAACAGTTCGATCGGCGAATGCGCTTTTGATTCTCGAGAATCGTTCACAAGTTTAATAGGTGGGCATATGATAGCTTGAAGACGGTAGTGTGACGAGAGCGCCCTGGGAGAAAACTTTGGCACGCACGCGACCAGTGCCGACCCCAAGAGCATGTGTGGAACCGACTGAACATGAGGTGCACTGGCAAGTTCTGGCTCTTGGTCTGCCCGACGAAATGTGTCCTGCGAACTGGGCAATCAGCGTCTCTGCAAACCATGGCTAAGCGCCGATGTACGTTTTCTTCGAAAGCTATTTTCCATCGATTGCGCCACAGCATCCATTCTGATGTCCCTGCGTCGTGGTGATCACCTGGGTGATCTGGGTGCCCGTGACTGGTAATGTCGTGACGCAAGTGTAAATACACGCGTGGTGACGCCACCTCTGGGTGGAGTACGGCGCAAGTGGGCGCGCAGGCTTCCGCGGGGCAAGAGATGTCGTATGTAGGTCCGTGGCAGTTGTGGCCGCGCCCGTGTTGAATAGCTAAGCCCGCACACAAGTGCTGCAGGGTCGGTAAAGGGAATGGTGAGCTACATGGAGCCCCGCTGGATTGGGTGGTTGCAGGTGATCGGAAACAGTCGTGCATGCTTCCGCACAATGCAAGACTTCACAGACGTGGGTGCCTTGGTCGTAGACGCGTCATGCGCAATTTCCTAAGGCCGCGCGCAAGTGTGGCGAGATCGGGAATATGAACAGTGGGCTATGGTCAATAGTGATCGGAAATGGTCATGCACGCTTCCGCGGGACGCGAAACTTCGCGGAGATAGCCTCCTCGGTCTTTGATGGGTCGCGCTAGAGTCGGTAAGGCCGCGCGTGGGTGCGGCACGCTGGGGAAACCGGGGAACGCGAGGGGGAACGTTGAAAAGTCGAAATGTGCAAAGAGCCCTAAGGGCGCTAAGGACAGTCAGGACGAAAATGGAAAACGTTCGAAACGTCCTAAGGACGCTAAGTGCTGAGCATGCTATCGTAAGCAAAGGCTTGGGTGCACGTATCTCAGGGGTCCCGCGGTGGTGACCCCCCGGTGACGTGACCGCCCGTCACCAGCGCCGTCACCAGGCCCAGCGACCGACCGGACGTACACTCTATAATACAGTAGCGGTTGCAGATTTGTAGACTCGGACATCGACACAACAAGGCCAAATAATATTGCTCAATGCCAGTGACCGCAGCCCGATTGCAAGCAACCCATACCTGTCGCCTTCCCCCCCACTGTGTGTGGAACTATTGAGAGAAGTAGGACCTGGTCAGCACCGCACGACGCACAACAAGTCTATACTCATTCGGGCCTGGATCCTCGACAATTTTTATTTCCTTGACATACTCCATATTCATGACGACTCTGCATCCACCAGTCTTGTTTGCACTGTCCCACACGATAACAACATACCGGTCTCTGCTCCCCTTTACAGTCCCAATGCTCCTTCCTCGTCTATGCTCCACCCGCTTCGTCTCGTCGAAAGCCTTGATGGACCACCAATCGATGACGATACATATGTTCCAGGGTCAATCCTTCCTTCTCACCACATAGCCATACAAACTTCCCGTATTCTTGATACTCCCCCGGATCTAGTCACCGCTCAGGTAATATAAGCGGGAGTTGACACCACAACAACGGTGCCCCCTCGACCCTGGGAACTCTGGAATCCACCCTTCCTGCCCCCAAAGCAATCGGTGCTGTTCACATTCGGTACGCCGCAGAGTGCCGCACTTCTTCGGATAGTCCATACTTTTCGTCATCACCTTCTGCTCCGATTGTCGACGATATGCTCCCGATAAGTCTGCTGTCGTCTTCCAACTCTCCCGCGACTAGACCTGATCACACATCATCGTCAGAATCTCATTCACCAATCTCAGCTCCCGCTACCCCCGCTGTCCCCGTCCCATCTTGTCAATGACCATCTTCTGCAACTGATTTAGGCGTTGTTGCTGAGGGAGGTGGCAGCGCGGAGGCTGCTCCGAACAAGGAAAAGGATGCTATTTACCCACTTTCGGTGATTCGCGAAAATAATATGTCCACCCAAGAGCTTCTGTCACAGTCGCTGTCCCCGCTCTCAGTCAATGACGTGACGATCGCGGGGCCATCACGACGCTCTCTCGATGCTGAGCACACTGGAGATCATTCGTGCCCTTCTCATGGCTAGTATGATATCGTGTAAAGCTTCACTCTTCTCCGAATCGTCATTCAGGTAATTTTTGACATATATTTTCAAGATACGAATGGTGCGGCGAGTACACGTAATGCGAGTGAGAAATGTGAGCGAGCCTGAGCTATCGTGATACCTAAGGCAAATTTGAGTGTTTTGGCCGCACGCTTGCAGCATCATGCTAGCCTCAGCTCTGTGTCCTACCAGAAGTGGGCTCATAGGTGCTGGGTGCTGAAACGTTGAAGCAGCAGAAAGGGTGGGCTATCAGATCTATCAGAGGCCAGTGTGCAAATGCGCGGGAACCTTGGCCGAAAGGTCACACAGCATAAGGTATATTGTCAGACGAACGATCAGTATCGTCTCAGGAGCGCGTTACAATAGAGAGAAGAGATCCACAACAGAACACGTTATTATGACAGGACGTATGTGACAAGCCGAAGACGACTGCGTGTCAGTGAGACCTAGTAAGCCGTTTCAGGGCTGCTAAGACTCGCGGACTGGGTCTGCCAGGCGAGGTGAAGGTACACCCACGCTGGACCGTGCATGCGCTTGCCGTGGACCGTAAGCACGAAAACCATCGAAGTGAGGAAGTGACACAGAAACTCACGCGGGCCCGCCTCAAGCGCGAAAGTACTGACACATATCCTCTGCGTCCAACTCGCTCGGCAGCGAGGCCGACTCGTCCCATCGCTGTTGCCATTATCGTCTAGCCTCGCAACTTGCTACCGAAGTCTCGTGTGCCTTCTTCATGGCTGTGCACACGGCGCCTGCGTGAGTGAGGCAGGGGTTACGGAGCAGAGCAACGCAGGATAGAGGAACAACGAAGGTGGGAGAGGCGCGCATGTATACTGAGAAAGAATTTAGCTCGAATGCACGAGCATAGAGGGTGTCGGGCCGTGCAAAGTGAGGTGCAGCACTATGCGCGCGTCGGAGTCGACCCTGAACCCACACGGGCGCTCATTTCAGATATTGTTCAGCGACACGCGGTTAGGCGGCAGTTGGTGGTGGGATCGACGCAGAGTGGAATGAGTCTGATGCGTGTGCGATTTCGGTGCTGTAAATTGAAGGCATAGAGGGTCATGAATGGTGCTGGGGAAAACCGTTCGAACAGTATGCATGAGATGAGATGAGCGAAGCTTGGAATGCTTCATGGTACCATATTCCTACGTCACCGCTGTGAGTAATCAGTGATACGAAATAGCAAGATACGTAGTAGAGCAGGAGGTGTGAGAACGCACAAATTAAAGCGCTGGATCAGCTCGCTTACGACAAGAAGTAAGAGTCAGTCGACTCGCGCTCGGACCAGGGGGACCGCCCAAGCTCGAGTGACACCTTTCGAATTCGAAGTTGGTCTTCACGCTCCGATGGAACGAACCCCATAGGCAGTTCATTTCTCTCGATCCTTCTTGGCACAAATGTAGGTAGAGCCAGATACGTAGACAAAGACACTTTCGCGGCGGCCTAGGGGACAGGTGTTGAGCGGCTGGATAGAGTCGGCTGAGAAGAGTTTCGAGAAGCGGGGCATTGTCACAACACGGTCATTTTTGGATGGTTAGATGAGAGTGGGCTGCCGGGTACTGCACTCCCAGGAAGGCTGTGGCGAAAGCCTGAAGCATACAAGTGTCACGTATGGTAATATTTGTGTACATTTGTACATGTTTGTGAAGCGCAGGAGGAGGGCGGTACTTCGGCGAAGCTGGCATTTCGGATCTGTGATGAAGCTGCAGTTATCCCGGCGGAAGATCGTCGTTCATCGATCATTCACGCAGGGTAATCTCCGGGGCGTAGTGTGCGTGGAGCGAGACGTTGATATGAGCCTGGAGTATGTACGCATGTGCACGGTTACACCAATAGCTGGCACCGCCTAGGATAGATGCCTCTGGAACGAGAAGCTGGAGCGCCCGCCCAATCAACCGTATCATAAGACACGCGCCCATCATCAAGCATCGTTGTCGTCCTCAATGCGCTTTCTTGTGGAAGACCTGCAGGCCAGGAAACCACCTGAACGGACGAGAGTCTTATTGAAGAGGCATGTAAAAGATCCCATACTACTCACGGTACAATTAGAGGTGCTTCGCATCGACACCGGCAGTACAAAAAACGATTTAGGAAAGCGCACGAAATGACTAATTTCGTAATGACAAACCGTTGAGCATCGAGCGCTTGTGGTTCGGCCGACCCCGTCAGTTGACTGAGAGCAGTCGCCCTGAACACGGTCCTCTCCATATCAACTCACGCCAAAGTATTCAATGTCACAAGCTTTCGAAAATGCCGATGCAACCGGGGTAGATACGGGCATGAGCAGAGGTACCTTACTCCTACTTGGCTCTGTCCTTCCCGTTCTCACCTGCCGCTGCCGACCCCATAGGTGTCCACCAATATCCACCTCAGTCGGCGTCGACTCAGGAACCACGGGGGATGTCCAACTTTGTCGATGGATCAGGACCCATTTTTTCAATGTATCTAGAAATGGCGACGGAAGAGGACAAGAAGATGGCCGAAAGTTGGAAAGCGGACGCAGATGGCATTCTCATCTTTGTGCGTCCTTGTCTTCCTACTGCTTCACACAGACTGATCTCTCACAGACCGGTCTATTCTCTGCTGCTGTCGCCTCGTTGATCTCAGTATCCATTCAAGACATTCGACCAAACCCACAGGACACTTCCAATTTCTACCTCGCAAATATCTATCAGGCTACTCTCGCCGGCCCTGCATCCAACGTTTCTACTTCCCTCCCTGCTTCCCCGCCTCCATTCTCTCCGCCGAACTATGCCATTTGGGTGAACGCGCTTTTGTTCTTGAGCCTGGTCATCAGCATCAGTTGCGCTCTGCTTGCGACGTTGCTTCAACAGTGGGCACGAAGATACCTCAAGGTTACTCAGCCGCGTTACAGTCTACACAAGCGAGCGAGGATCCGTGCATTCTTTTCTGAAGGCGTCGACAAGTTTCTCCTTCCGTGGGCAGTTGAAGCGCTTCCGACGCTATTGCACGTTTCCCTGTTCCTATTCTTTGCCGGCATATCTGTGTTCCTTTGGAACGTCGACCTGACTATTTTCAAGGCGGTGGTGTCATGGATCGGGATTTGCACTGCTCTGTACGGGTGCATCACGTTTTTCCCGATCTTTCGTCATGACAGCCCCTACAACACTCCACTTTCGTTGCCGGCGTGGCACATTGTTGCTGCAATATCACTCGTCACATTTCGGGTCCTTCGATGGTTCGCTCTTTCTACTGTCTTCTGTTTCCCGTGCATTTGTTTTGGGCGCGTTGCTCTTGAGCGTTTTGCTGAAAAAGCCTTCCGTCGCTTTGACTCCTTGGAGCAAACTTATCACAGATTACTCTCGCAAGGCGTGCAGAAGACGATCGAGAAAACTGCTCTGGAATCACCTTCGGAGATTGACACTCGCGCATTTCTGTGGACGTTCGACAGTTTAGACGAAGACCACGAACTCGAGCGCTTTTTTTCCGGCCTGCCTGGCTTCCGCAGCTCGAAAGTTGTCAATGATCCTCTGCCCCGCCTCACCGAAGAGCAAATGGAGAAGATTTCAGCGGCACTAACGGGGTTGTTTCGTCGCACGTTCTCATCGGATTTGCTTCCAGATTCAGTCAAAAATTGGAGAGCTATCATCTGCGCGAGGGCTCTCGATCCGGTTTTATTTTCCTACGAATATGATTGGCTCATGAACTCTATCATGGTCTCAAACATATGCAGGGGACTGCAAACGAGCAAATTTGGCAGTATTGTGAGAGGCTGGGGCAATGGCGGAAATCAAGGCACTGCATTAGCCACGCAAGCTATCGCTACGAACATTGTTGCGAGGGTGCAACGGCGTGATGACTCGTGGTTCATTCTCACCTCTAGTGTGCTGGGCATCCAGGAATCTGTCCTTCGAGACTACGCTGCAAAAGGTGATAGCCTGTCACTTGCCATTTTGATTCACATTGTACGCCAGCAATTAGACCACTTCAGGAAACCATTCTGGCCATTTTTTAGGTTCTTGGACGTTCTAGAAGCAGCTTCTAAATTCGATGTACGACATACGTCACCTGAGCTGCAGCACGAGTTCTGTGCTCTCTGGAATCAACTCGTTCACAGAGTGCAGAATGTCGATGATCGTAGGATGGCGTCCTGGATCCTCGAACCGATTCGCAAGATTTACGTATCTCTACATCGAGATATCGATTCTGCGCCGACGCGGGTCTCCGCCTCCACGCGCAATTGGAACGACATTCTGGGCGAGCTGTCCTACTATCCAGTGTGCAACATCGCTGGTCATATCCCCACCTCTACTCGCACTGCTCTGCGCGATAACGCTCCGCTAGTCCCTACTTCCCTCGCCAGCCCCGATGCACCTTCCCCGTCTTTTACCGCCACGCTTCGTGTTGTCGAGAACCTCACAGACCTGCCGCTCGACGACGTCCATCCCGCTCATCAGACAATTATCCAAAGCCTCTGCAGTCCTGTTTCCTCACCCAATTCAGCCACCGCTGGCGCCATACAGGGCACCGTCAACCCGAGTGCAACAATGCCCCATCCCACTCCCGAAACCTCCACGTCCCCTCTTTCCCCTACCTCCCCACCCGTTATCATTTCCCCTCGGCACAGCGAAGACCCCCTGGAACCTGGCCCCCCATCTTCAGCTTCCTATGACCTAGTTGGTAATATACTTCCTACAGGTGCGCCGTGGTTTTCACACTCCCCAAAGACTCGATACAACTTTAACTGTCTTTCTCAGAATCCTATCGCTCGGTACTGGTCACCACCGCTCCCAGCGCTCCTCCGGGGCCGACCTCTCCACCTGATCTGAGTGCAACTCCCAAAGATGTTGGTAGCCCAAACCCTGATTTGCGTAAGGAACAGGACAATCTTGACCCCCCCTCCCTAGATTTTCCACCACAATCCTCATCACTACCGTCGATCACTGACTTTAACGTAGCCACCACGAGTCATTCGCTGAAGGAACCAAAACTGGGGCGTACAGGAGATCCTTCCCCTCACCCTTCACATCACCGGTATGATATTGTTTAACCTTTTAGATACATATTCCTACTGGGCTCTCGATACCACTATACTGATACTATCCGATCCTTTCCCCACCATCTATGTGTACGTCGTCCTATTACCCATTACAATTACCGTGGCGGAAGATATGTAGAACCCCAAGGCACATCACCGTATGAGATGATATAAATGAGGGTGTAGTTTAGCTCCCAGTTATGTGACGGACCTCAAATCACCCTGATACATTCCCGCCTCCGTCTACGAGATCTTGGGAACCCCAGGCTAACTTCGAGGATAGAACAGGGTCTCACTTAGGTGCAGAATATACTTCGCAGACGAAGAGGATAAGGTGATGAGTCACTGCCAATGAAGTACCGAAGGTCGAGCGTTGAGGTGCGCAGACACAAATAGCAACTTTACTTCGCATGTTGTGCTACGCTTTCTCCCTTCTTGCATCAACCTCAGGTTGGTGTGTCAGTGAATTCGCCGCTTCCACGTAGCCCTTTGTTCGTGGCTCAACCAATGACATCCACTAGACTTCGTAGATTAATTCGCATTCTCTTTCGCCAGATATCTGCCAGGTTCTTAACAGCCCTCAGGCCTCAGGCGCCATGGCCGTTGACTCGAAATGGGCGTGCTGAATTACCACTACCGCCGGCGTAGACTGAGGCGCCAGATGGCTCTGACCCGCTAGCACGTCCAGTAGACCCACTCCTCACCCAGTTCGAACATGAGCGAAAAATAGGCCTTTGGTTCGCAAGAGACCGGACCACTCACAATGTGCCACGCTCCGTAATTTATGAAGTTCACCTGACGCTTGCTTCTTCACCACGAAGCGCCTCCGCCTATTTCCAATACAGGGCGGCGCCTTACCCATTGGGCGGGAACACTGGCGTGTAGAAGCACTCTGCAAGGTCCTGTCTGTCCATGTCTGCAATGGCCTGTACCGTCTCAATCATGCTTCGAAATCGGCAATAAATGCTGCACTGACGGAGTGAGTTGGAGCGCCTCGTCAGCGACGTTTCTGTCCTTCATCAGCGCTGTATGGCATGCGGAGAGGAAGGTGAGTTCGGCAGTGGGAAGTCGGGAGCACACGAAGCCAAAGAGCGTGAGACGGACAAGTTGTCGAACAGTCTCCCACGGCATATAAATTGTGAGCTGGGCGACCTGTATTTCGCTCAAAGTACATATGTCATCTTCAAAGGCGCCTTATGCGAATTTTCGCGAGAGGGTCTGTGGCACAATACTGTACTGTATGGACCAACAACCAACGGCTCTCATGCATGGTGAAGGTAAGCCCGCGCTGGACCGTGCATGCCCTTGCCAGGACCATAAATCCATAAGGGCGTGAGCCGTTGAAGCGAGAAACCGACACAGTAACTCACGCAAGCCTGCCTCACGTGTGAAAGTACCGACGGATGTCCTCCGCCTCCAACCCATCCCATTACCATCGCCATTATCGCCTAATCTCGTGATTTTCTACCGAACTCTCGTGTGCATTCTTCGCAGCTTCCACAAGTCGTATGCACGGCGCTTGCCAGTGCATGCATAAGGCCACGTGGGGGCTACCCGGAGTAGGTCGGCGTGGGAGGGAGGCACGGCGAAGGTGCATGTATAATGAGAAAGCGTGTTTCTCAAATGTGAGAGTCTATAGTGGATGTGGACGGAGTGTCATAAAAAGTGAGGCTCAGTAAAAAAGGAAAATCCGGAATTAGTCATCGGCAGTCCGGAGTTGTCAGCCGTGGGTCGCTGTGGGTCCAATTCAGGTCGAGCCGAGACTGCCGGTAGTCAAAAATTCTGCAAAGTCCGGCCAAGTCGGATCAGAGTCATTTGGTAGTCAGATCAAGTCGGACATAGTCACAGAAAACTGGCGATAGTTAGGACACGAGATCGAGAAATTGTATTTTTTCTTACATAATGAAACTCGGTTATGATTGCCTTGCTGTAATCCGAATCCGGGTCATTTTCGATTATCTGCACAACCCGATGCTACAATACGTCCAATCCCAATGACACCAAGGACAGCGATGGAAATGGCAAGGCGGTTGGAAACGATGGCTGGGGGGACATAGGCGGCCCAGTGGCAGAGGCAGCGTGAGTCTTTCCCTTTCCCTGGAGCGATGCTGCTAGCTCGCTCAACTATTATTTCTCTTATCTCTCTAGGCAGAATCGTCTTACGCATGTCGTATCGATGTTGGTGTCCGTATTTCTGGGGGCTGCATTGTCGCAGCATCGATATTGGTCTCTCCATCGGCCACCCGACCGTTCCTCCAACCATTCTTTTTCCTTCCCTTCGAGCATCATCTCCGACAGCATTATCGAGACCGGTAGGTTCTCATTAAGCGTGTTGAATAGGGTTCACTCCGTTGTGTAGGAACCATTTGCGTCATTGTTCCTCATCCAGTTGAGGAACCCGTGCCATCATCATATGGCCCGTTGACGAGGAAGTTCGGGCTATCCCCAGGCCTGTCGAAGAGCCTGTCCCAATTGCTCCCCAACCGCTCATAGAAGAGGCCATCCAAGTCACTCCCCCTCAATCTGCCGAGGAGGTCGTTGAAGATGTCCCTCAACCCGCTGCGGAGGAGACCCAGGTACTGGTCCTGTGCCCGTCGCGACACCCCGGGTAAGTTCTCCAGATACTTTCTCACAACCGCCGATAATCATATTGATCCTGAATTTTCTCAAGTATCTTGGCAACCTCGAGATACCCACTGGCTGCTGAAGGGTGCAGTACGGTCGATCGATCGTATCACTGGGCTTCCACGTCTACGCCACGATCGAGTAGCCGCCGCACAACATCAGGGAAACCTACGGCCGATGCGCGATGCGGAGGAGTTTGGTCGCGAACGGCTCAGATCTCGTATTGACTACCCTTGGTGTTCATGTCCTGCGGACACTTCGAAAGTACGTTTTGCGGTTGTCCTGAGCTTGTCCCTGACCCTGACATCGAGCAATCCCTCAATGAGACCGGTATCCGTTTCCTGGACGACTTGCTGCTCCCCGATGCTCATGATACATCAGCTCCAATCTACGCGGCATCAGGCCTCTTCTCAAAGGGCAAGAACAACACTGGCCGACTACGTGGTGACGATGGCTGTTGACGTGCGTCAACTCGAACTGTATTTCCGTGTCGCGGCTGACTTACGAAGGCGGGTCGAACACAGCAAGGAAATTTACCATCAAGCAGAGGCAGAAGCGCTAAAAGTTACCCCCATGTTGTTCCGAGAATATACGACAGTGGACGAACAGACACAGGGAGAATTGCCGGTATGTCTTCTTTCATTCTACTTATTTCATGACAGCTGGCGTGCTCTTAGCGATGACCCAAACTTATCAGAACCGACAATCACGCCACCGCAAGATCTCAGCGGTACGATTGTAGGCTGCAGTGGGTAGAACAGCTGTACGATGTTGCCAACCAGGGCTTCGCGGAGCTCAGTAAGTAAGACTACACCCAGCGCTAGTAACAGCTTGGTCTGACCGTCGCATAGGACGCCAGTATTTTAGAGTCCGTGATTCAGGAAGCCGAAGCCTCTTACCGTCATTACGAGAAGAGCACGCACAAGTCATGAAAGAGTTGGAGCAAGAGGAGAGCATCGCCGCCGAAATCGCAAAATACGATCAGGAATACCTGACCGAACTGAAGGCCACTCTTGCAGAACAAGGGTATCGTAACCTCGTTCCTAGTAGCAGACGAGCGACTAACGCGAGCGATCAGTGCTGCTCTGAACGAGTTTCGCACAGAAGTCTCAGAGGCAAGTGCGAAACTAAAACCGTTAGAACTTAGAAGCTCATTAACCTCGAAACAGAAAAGGCCGAAACAATGGCATCTATCGAGGCCTCTCAGCAAAAGCTACATATCCTGGAGAACAGCACCCGAACTGAGGCTTTGAGGTTGAAAGGTATGTCTTTCGGGGAGGTCTTGAGGGCGTTTTTTTTCACCATCGTCGACGTGCAGAGGAGTTAGCCTCGTTGGAAGAGCTAAATCTTTGGCACACTAGTCGGATTCAGCCTGATCTATTCGAATTTGTATATGCCTCCCGCTTCCGTGTTCATATTTCTTGCGTCGGGTTCAAGTCCTTGAGGGGCCAAATATGGATCGCGAAGACAGAAAACATTCCCCTCAGACTGAAAGATCAGTTCCCCCGCTTTACTGACCCGACGATCCAAGTGGCCCGGCAACGGTTAGCCTCGTCTCCTATTCAATCAGGTACAGTCTGCGATGTCGTCTTGGTGGTGTACATGTGCTGATTGATGTCCGATAGATTGTTCAAGGTCTAGGCGACCTATGGTCGGGATGTGCCCAACTACGCGCACACTTCACGTTCCTCTCTATCAAGTATTCTGTCATTGTCGAACCCTTGCTACCAACGATGACACCATTATCATCGGCTATCGAGTCTACGCCAGGCTCTATTTCATCGCGTCGACTTTTGTCTAGCTCCTCGGTCTCGATTCGAGGATCCCTCTGGGCACCGGAAACGACGGTACGTACGAGTCGTTGATCCTTCTGTTCACACCCGCTACACGCTCACTACACTCTTCAAGTGAACGTGTCTTTGGGTGCCTTCGCCCAGGTGTGTGCGTCACGATCCCCCCCCCATTCCTGCTTCAATGATCCTCACGTAATATGGATAGGTGCGAATACGCCGCGGTGGATCCACGCTGGGGCATCGCTGGCCCAACCGTTGTCTCCCTCGAACTGTTCGCCATGCTTGGCGCCGGCCCCTTGGCTGTCTTTATCGTGTACCGGATCGTGCGGCGCGATCTTGTACGGCACTATTCGGTCATCACACTCAGCACGGCCAAACGGCGTGGTCCGCAACGCGTCCACGTCCTTCCTCCAAGACCATCCGGGCCTGTGTCGTCGTCGGGTACGTGACGGTCGGAGCAGGTGAGACGGTGCTTCACGCGGTGCCGGCGCGGAAGACGAGCGCGAAACCCAGCGCAGGAATGGGCACCGCGCCGTCGCGTTCAGGTTGCCGAGGAACCGACTGTGCGTCAATTCTTCCCGGTGTTAGGACACTAGCACTTACATGTACTTACAGGCCACTCCCCGAAATTTGGATGGCGCCACCATCAACGCTCGTACTTTGGAAGTTCGATTTGGTATGTATTTCAATTGTCGCTGTTTCTGTAACTAAATACATTGGTATTTTAAGTACAGGTGAATCTAGTACGACATCTCCAAGTCAACTTCACCATCAAGACCACATTCAGCTGGAGTCAGTAGGGTAAGTCCTGGGTGTCTTCTCAGAATATGGACATGATCTTGGTAAGTCCAAATCCCAATAAGGCCGACTATTGCTGATGTCTCAAGGGCATATACTGCTGATGACCACTTCCCAGACCACCTTCCAAACTTTTGGTGGCGCTCTATCAATGGATGATAGACAACAAGGGAGAGGCCAGAAACAGTATAGAAGGCTAAGGCCTCTCCAAAAATTGGTTTGGTCTTCTCCACCTCTATCTGTGTTTCATCTACAGGCTCATCTTTTGACTGTAACAGCTCTAGCTGAGCCTCAAAGTACCTTGAGGAGCGTGAAGGGGACCTTTTTGAAAGCTCAAAGAGCTGGCTTGTAAGGGTAATACCACCAGGAAGAGGGCACTTTCCCCAGCATGTATATGTGGGATCTGGCCCTATTCCAGGATAAGATAGAATTGCTTGTAAGTGGGCCTTCAAGTTAGGGTCTTCCTTTTTCTGCTTCTTGGTGACAGGAAATTCTTTGAACAGTGAAGTCCTTTGAGCCTTTGCTTCAGGTCCTGGGGAGAGTGCTGGGTAGGAGAGATGTAGGATTCTAACAGACTGCTTGTCTGTCTTGTATGAGACAATGTTTTTGAAGGGGGACTTTTTTGACTTTATACCATGTCCAATATCTCCAATGGTCCGCTCACATGTAGCTTGAGAGCCAAATCTGACAGAGCCATTATATGAAATATGGAAGGGAATATGGATGAGCTGAAAGATGCATAGCCTGCAGCGAGAAATTTTGGATGGGTCATTGCCAACATAGAGATGTTCAAATCCTTGAAGAAAAAGGATAACCTTATCATGGAGCTTGGCTAAATCATCTTGTGTTCGAGGGACAGCTGTCATAGCATACTCCACCACATTTGAGAATATGGCAAAGTTCTTGACCACCTCTAGATTGAATCCAAGCTCCAATGCAATAGGGACAATGTACCAGTGGAGGAGGGCCATCCACTCAAATATCTTGTATTGACTTTGTCGCTTCTTAGATGGATCCCGAATAGGTCCACAGAAGGATGGGGGTAGTGTTGCCATAGCATTCTCCACCTCTGCTCCAAGCTTTGAAGCCATATCTTGGCCCATAAAAACACTTTCTGACTGAGAGCTAAATGAGACCCAGATATCCCAGATATGTGGCATGCAGTTTTCATAGAAGAGATGGAAGGGGTCAAGTGGGAAAAAGAATGGATGTGAGAAGGCAGGGCTGGCTGCACAAATAGGAAGACCAGAGACACCAGTTTCCTTCACAATTGCTGCATACTGTGTCTTGTTGCTCTTTGCAGCTTCAAGCCTCTTGATGATTTCCCAGTAGTCTTCTAGAGTCCGCAGTGGCAAGGCAAAAATGTCAAAATCAGGGCGATCACCATTGATCTCCTGTTTTTGAGGTGGGGAGAGGGGATAGTACTGGGATTTAGCACCTATAATATAAAATAGTAAGATAAAATGATACAAAAATATTCAAGTGATATACTCATACCTCTGTCTTTACTAGCACGTGCACCCCGCACCATACTAAAACGACACCCATATATAGCCATATGCCCTGCCATTCTGCTAAGTTTTGCAGAACCAAGCATATCTCCAAGAACACCACAAAGAAAGACCTTCAAGAGGAAGTACTGTTCTGAAAGTGCATCCCAGGACCACACACCAACACTAAGCCTTGCAAGCTCCTCATAGAGGACATAAATGAATGACTCCACATTTCCAGGTGAAGAGGGCCCTGGAATGACAAGTGGAATAATGATGTTAGCAGCCTTAGATCGCATGTTGGGAGGAAGGTTTAGAATTGTGACAACAAGGACCCATACATCAGACTGCTTCTTCATAGTGAGCTGAGCACCATCACCTGAGATGGTTATTGCAGTATCTCTGGGATCTTGGAATAAATGGGAGTGATTGATATGATTAATGGAGTCAGAGAAATCTGAGTATGTGGTGGGGGATGAATCAGGCTCCAGCTCTTCCAGAGCCCTTTGTAAGTGCTCATGTCGGTATCGCATAGCTTCTGCCATCTTTTTATTCATATAGAATGACTGGATGACAGGGGCAATGGGGGTGTAGAACATTTGGGCCCTTGGATGACCATTCTTGTCATAGCACTGTTGGCCACATGGCCCAAGCTGTTTGTTGCGAACATAGATGCAGGAATGAAGGTCCTTAAACTCTCCAGTGAAAGCCATGCAGCTCTTGGGACACATGTCAACTAGCTGAGATGACAGCCCTGTAAGCTCTATGGCAAGCTTTCGCACCATATACAGGCTGAGGATCTCAGTACCTGTAGCCTCTTGAAGAACCTGTGCATGGAGCTTGTATGCCTTCACAGTACCGCGAGAGTCGACCCATGCAATGTAGTGCTTTAAAGACAGCACCTCATCTGGGGTAGGTGTACGACCTCGAGGGTCATCAATGGGTGGGTGATTAGGAGGGATATAGCCAGATAAAAGCTGTGTCTGAAGTCTTCTCACAACTTCTGGAATGTCAGCACCAACAAAGTCATCGCCCTCATCAGGACTGCCCCCAGCTGGCTCCCTCCCAGAAAAGGAGCTAGGGTCAGAAGTATCTGGATGCCCTATGGAGGGGGCCACCAAAGCAGGATGAACCTCAGCCTCAGCCTCAGCCTCAGAGTCAGAGTCAGAGCTCATAAAACCAGAGCCAGCCTCAGACAACACAGTGTGGTCCATCTCTGAGTCAGAGATATTGAGGTCCATCCCTAGATAAGCCAGATTGTCAACAGCCTGAGCCGCAGCATCAGGAGAGCCTAGATCAATATCCATATCAGGACTAAAAAGATCATCTAAGTACAGCAGAAGTAAGCACAGACATCACTTTATATTAGAGCAATACACTTACCAGGCTCTGCAGCTTCCCCTTGATAGTGATCGGGCTGCCTGAAGTCCTCAGAGTAGGTGTTGGCCGGCTGAATAGGTGGATCTGTGCCGCTTTAGGGTTAAAAATAATAATAATAATAATAATAATAATAATTCGTACCTTCTGGGTCCTCTGAGCGAGATCTATTAACATCTGGGGCTGCATAATGCAGCCCAGAGACTCCATGGAGTTGGGAAAGAAGTTGGATAGTCAGATCAATGCGCGATCGCACGAGATGTGTCACGTTTCGACTCGTACGGACTTGGTTGTATGGCTACCCTTACTGTACCGGTTGCAACTACGGCGGTAAGGTAGATTAGTTGCGGACTTAACCACGGTGATACGGTAGTGCGATAGGAGATACGATACGATAGCTGACTGATGACGGACGCCACTAATACTGGTAGTAGTGGTATTCGGTTTGAGATACTTACGCGATACGTTGGACGCTACCTACGACGACTCATAGCAGCGCTTCTAAGCCTGCTCGACTTGTATTTAAACTGTCTTGTGAAGACCAAGATACGCCATCTTGGTCTTCTTAAATCGTCACTTCTATTTCTCCTTTCCCTGCCTTTTGATAGAGACTCCGACTCCGTTCGTGAGCAACACAGTGAAAGATCTGTCGGTGTGCCTCCGCGCATTCACTAGGACAGAAGCTTGGACCTTCGCGTCTTCAAGTCAACGCTTCGATATACGGCTAAGTCGTTACTGCCATTCGCGCTCAAGTCGAGCTAACGTCGTGACGACGTTACATTAAGACCAAGATATCATCGTGGCGGTAACAACCAGAGACCAGTGGACAAGCTTTCGTCCGTATTCAATCCCAAGAAGGGGAGAACGAAACGTCCCTACGCGCTTTTTACAAGCTGCCAGTTGGAGAGAGTGACAAGAAGAAACCGGATATTTTGTAGAATTCAACGGACCTTTGAGGTTCCGCCCAGTTGAGTTCAACTTCGACCACTTGTGTTGGGTGGAAGTTGTGTGGAACCCCATAGACTCCCAGTGGGACGTTGTACGACCAGCCGGACCCAGATATCGTTGCGACATCGACGCACGAGAGCTCAATAGCCGAACAGACTGGGTGTCACGAACCTATAACTCGGTCGTGACTCAAGGGCGCTTAGGACCGGTCCGCGTCGGCCCAGTCTTATGTAATCACCTTCCTAAAGGGGAATTCCGAATCGGAGTTTGAATTCTGTTCTCAAACGATCACGTGATCTGTCACGTGATCAGTCACGTCCCTCAAGCCACGTGTTGTGTACACGCGTTCTTATCAACGGTTGATTGTTGATCAATCAACGAAGATAATCAACCAAGTCACCATCCCTCGGGGATTCCCGCATTGACTGCGGAATCACGCCATCTTGACGCAAGATTGCGCCATTGACTGCGGCGCAGTCGTTCTATGTTTAAACCCCTTCTGATTGGACTCTATTGTTAGATGTCTCTAGAATGTTCCAATGCGCAGTACTGCGCAGCACCCGTGGACAGGCCCTAAGCCTGCCCTAAAGTTACGCACAGACCACCCCCTGTAGTATATAAGCTAGCTCAATCTATCGGACAGTCCCTCAGACTGTCCACTTGTGACATCTTCCCTCTTGCCTCTCAGCTCCTTCGAGTGCCCCACCTTGTGTGCGCCACTATCCTCTCTGAGCCAAGAACGCCTCTTCTTCACCCCCGTCGACACCCTCTCCGTCTCCACCTCGCCCGCCGTCGTCTTCAACCGTACCCCTCGCTGTCGAGTGACAGTGAGTTCATCACACTTGGACAGTCTCTCCAATAGACTGACCTCGGGCTTCCCAGTGACTGACTACACCTACGAGTACGACTTCTCGCAGTACGGTCAGTGGGACGGAGACTCTGCCAGCTACCAGTCGGAGTTCGACAACCAAGGTAGCCCCCTCGACTTTTCCCGCACCTCCCCTGTTCCCTCCACCTCTGCTGTCCGTCTTGACAGCCTCCGCTTCACCGCCCCCTACACCCCCGCCACCTTTGGTGGTGACGAGCCCCCTGCCCCTGTTGCCCTCGTTCGGGACGCTACCCCCGAACTAGTCTACCCCTACGCTCCGGCTGAAGAAGCCACTCCTCGTCCTTCCCCTCGTCCCCTATCTCCCAGCACCGCCCAGTTCTACGAAGAGGTCCTCGAGATCTTCGACCTCAACGGGAACATCGTCCCCCTATCCCCTGAACCCTGCGCTGAGTCTGCGCCTCCCCTCCGAGTCCCGACCCCCCGCCCCCCTCTTTCCCTTCGTGGCTCTCCTTCGCCACCTCCTGTTCTTCCTCCGACTCCTCGTCGTTCTCCGTCTCCTGTTCCGGTCCCCTCCCGCCTTGCAACCCCCGACTCGCCGATTGACTACGAGCGAGTAGCAGAACAAGGCCCCGTCTTCCCTCCGGCCCCCCACCCCGAACAAGAGAACCTTCCCCCCCTCGGTCCCACTGCCTACCAGGCGCCCCCTTGCCTCCTTTCCCAAGGAGAACACCCCCACCAATACATCGCCGTCGTCACCCCCGAAGGAGAATCTTGGCGGCCCGCTTCCACGACCCTCCGGGAACTGATTAGTAAAGTTCCCCTTGCCACCTCCCTCGCTAACTTTCCCCTGGTCTTTCCTTCTGTCACCCCCTTCCGTCTTCTTCCCCCTCACGTCTACACTCTTTTCCCGCGCGTTGTTGACCCCGCTCAACACCCCGACTTCCCACCCCTGTACATCTGTTCCAAGGCCATCTACGACCTTCCCTCCCCTGACACCCCCCTTGGGACCATCCGTTACGACTTCAGGGAAGGACTGAGACGCGCCTTCGCCCCCCTTACTAACGTCCACAGGGCAGGGTACATTGACTCTCTAGTAACCCTAGAGATCCAGGACTTCTTGGACGGGAGGATTGTGACTACTTACGGACATTTGCGTTTCGCTTTCGACGGACAGATTTACGCTTATCACCAGGCCTACTTCTTTGAGGACTTGGTTCGTTCTGCCCCCCACCTTCTTGCCTATTGCCTTTCGCCTCGTATTCCTGCCGACCCCTTTAGCTTCATTTCCACTTTCCCCGATAACCAACCACTTTAGATAAGTGGTTATATATATTGCCTTGTCTTGAAACGAGTGTTTTAAGTGCAACGCAAGTAAGTAAGTATTTACTTATTTGGGTTTTGGACTTAAATCGAGTGATTTAAGTGCCTCCTTCTACTCCATTTACCTTCAACTTATCTGAAGAACAAAGGCTTGCACGAGCCCAAGTTAACTTCGAGTCCCACAGGCAGCGGCAACTTGACCGCTATTACCCCGTTACCTCCACTTACGACCTCATCGATAACCCCCGTCTTGACTGTTGGACAGAACCCCCCACCGCCCTACGTACCCTTATCGACCTCTTTGACTTTGGAGAAGTCATCCCTGAAAGGGTTTACCACGAGTTTATTGACGATCTTTCTGAAGTCGTCAAGGCCGCCGACGAGCAACTCCTTTATTGGCACCTCTCAAACTCCGTCTCTGCTACCAACCATCCAACAGACCAACTCCTAGTGTGGACCAAAAGTGACTATCTTTGGTTTGTCCACGTTCCCCCTCGTCGTGACCACTACGTCCGGCAACTTGAAGACGGCTTCTCTCTTCACTTTGTCGACCGACTCCACCTCACATACCAGGAAATACAGATTTCCTTCCAAGAAATTCGAGTGGTCATTCACCCCGACTCCGCCCCCCGTCTAGTCATCTCCGATAGTTCGGAACTCACCTACTCCTTCGCCACCTCTGTGTGGGAAACTACCTTATCAAACCCTGACCGGAACCTTGTCAACCCTAGCATCTGGCACTACCCCCCTTCGACCTCTGACGACCCCGAACTAGTGTCAATTCTCAACGCCAGAGAAACTTTCCGAACTCCGCCCCTACTCCGCCGAATCACAAATCGGCTTCCCCCTAGCTCCCCTGAAACTGAAGACGAGTCTTCAGACTCCGACATCTCCCTGCACAACGGTGATACTAACCAGCCGCCTAGTCCTAACGACGGTTGGGGACCAACTCTGACCTCAGGCCCCTGTTGGTGCTCGCAAGAAGTCTGCACCTGCGGCTATCGCCCCGACACCCCTCCGACACCCCCCAACGTAGTGTTGTGGTCCCCTGGAGTTAACTATCTACCTTATAGAAAAAGGGACTAGATAGTATAGATTGTCGAGATAAATTTTACGAGTGTAAAATTTAACAATTTCCCAAGTCAAATCCTGGATCCAATTCATTGGGCAATTAACCTGGCATCCTCACACGCCGCCCAAAGAAGAACTCATCGTCGCTTCCAAGTAGACGATCGGCCCATAGCCTCTACCCCTAGTACCCCTGTTACCCCAAGAAGGGCCCCCAGAGCTCGTCGAGCTACCAACACTCAAATTCCCCTTCCAAGTATTAACCAAGCCGGTCCAAGTGAACCGGTGTACCCCAGTATCCAAGCAACTCCGACTGCGAGGCAGCATTCCACAAGCAGTGACGAAGCTCAGTATCTCGAGACCCAACCCCGGGAAATCCATTGTCATCTCCCGGAGGCTATCTTAGTAACCAAGAGCTTACCAACCCGAACCCCCCGAGAACTCGACGTGTTCAGAAGACACTGTTCTCTGTTGTACCAAAACCGGCACAATCTTGAAACCCTGTATTTTTCCCAACCACTTACGCGCATAAGCGAGATTTCGACAAGCCCCTTGTATTTCCAAGACTTCTTGTGGAGAAGTAAGACAACCCTGACCCACTTTGGTATTTGGGAAGAATACCATTGGATCCGTCGTTCACAAAGACCCCATCGTCCAGATAGAGCTATCCTCCTCCCTGCATACAAGGTCTACTACCCCTGGAAGCTGGACAGTTGGACTGTCACCCGTCTCACCAGGAGAGGTGAATGAATACACAGCGACCTCTAACACCAGAAGAAAAAGCCAACGTCCCAGTATACTTCTTCGACCCCTATTTTTCTCTCACCGACAACCTTTATTACGCCAAGTGGAAAGAAGAAGACATCTCCAGCCCTACTGGGAAACACCCGTGGACGATTGTCGCCACCCAACACCAAATTGTTTTTCAGGACCTCAAAGAAGCCTTCCCGGGTATCGACAAAGTTGAGAACATAAACTACATCACCCTCCACGCCACTTTCAAGGGAAAGAACGTCCGCTGGAACTTTGTAAACGAACAGTGGGCCTACCTAAACAACAAACCAGTCCACTTCAACACACCTAGCGAATCCGACGATTCAACAAGTGATACGGAAGAAGTATCACAAATCCTAGACACTACTACCAAAAAACTCTCTGGTCTACTATCCCAAGTAACCTCCCGACCCTCGACACCCCAGATTTCCCCTAGTACCTCCGGCCCTAGCCGTCTCCCTGCCCCAGTTCCCCCACATCGACTCCCATCGCCACCCCTAACCGTTCAAGCCTCTTCCTCAGCACCCCCTTTATCCGTTCCCCCTGTACCCACGGCAATGGCAGCCCCTGCACCTGCAAAAATCCTAGGAGCAGCACCCGAACCCTTCGACGGAAAGTCTGATAAAGCAGAAGCTTTCTGGAATAATTTGGCAAATTATTTTCACCTGAACAGTTCTATCTTCGACACCGATGATAAGAAGATTTCCACGGCCCTTACCTACTTTAAGGTGGGCACCTCTGCGGGCGAGTGGGCCCAGGATAGGCAGAAGAAAGCCTTAAACCCGACCGGCGGAGCCGCCGTTTCCTTTGGAACGTGGGCAACGTTCAAATCTGACTTTAACAAACACTTCGTCCCCGCTCATACGGCTATGGAAGCCACAAACAAGATGTATACCATGAAAATGGGCACTCGTCCGTTCAACGAGTGGTTCCAAGAATGGTCCACCCATGCCCAACGAAGTGGCGCAAATGAGCAAACAAAGATGTATGCTTTCCGACAAGCTATTCCAACCGCCTTGAACATGAAGTTGCTCGGCGTATCCCCCTTACCCACGACCTTCGATGACCTCGTAGAGAAAGCGAGGGAGTTTGACCGCGTCTATCGAGTCTACGCTGGTCACGCCATTAACCAGTTTAACAAGACCCATAAGCCCACCACAGGACGAGCCGTCCTAGCAGAGGACGATAGCGTAAATGTCAACGCTTCCTCATCACGTACTACAAACCCAAGAGCCAAACTTACCAAGGAAGAGCGAGAGTATCGCTTCAAGAACAAACTCTGTCTGTACTGTGGAAAACCAGGCCACGTACTTAAAGAATGTCACGCCAAGACGGCAGCCATGAAGGCCAAAAGAGGCCAATCCAACAACAACGCTAGGGCGCGCGGCGCCTTTATTGATGAACCAAGTCAGGAGGAAGCACCTGCTGACCACCCAGCAAACATTGGAGCGATATATCGAGAGATACTCCCTTTTGACCCGGACGCACGTCCGCGTTCGGTGCCTATTAATGAGGATTTTTAGGCTCTTCCATCGTAGCACTGTCGATTGGAAGTATTCGTGCCAGTAGCGTTGTACACGGCCTTTCCCTACTAGAGACGCTCGGAGCCGAGCATGTACCTGCAGAAACAATTCGGAATAGGAGAGCTCCTTCAATTGTTCTCAGAGTTACACTAGTAGGAAAGAAGTCTGGCAAAGAAATCAGTGCCCGTGCCCTGTTGGACAGCGGCGCGGAGGGCATCATCGTGGATGATGGGTTTGCGCGTGCAAACAACCTAACAATGAGGACACTAATTAAACCCTTACCAGTTAGAAACGTGGATGGGTCTCCCAACAAAACGGGATCTGTTAGGTATACTACGATCCAGAAGCTACGGATCAGAACTTCTGATAACGACTACCACGACGAAACCGTGGAACTCTATGCAACTACTCTAGGGGAGCATGATATAATCTTAGGAACAGATTGGCTCCAAGCACATAACCCTGAAATCGATTGGCATCAACCAAAGATAGCCTTCACACGATGCCCAAGAACCTGTACCCTGTCCTCCTCAGCAGTTGTCATCTCTTCAAAAATTCCACAGACACGACACACGACTATTAACATCCTGGAACTTGACCCTGACCAAGAAACCTGCCTCCCCGTGGGGGAAGAAATTGAAACCCTGGAGCCCGCCTTTATCCAAGATGCCTGCGAACCCTGGCTGTGGATCCACAGTTTTAGCAAGTATGACCACCTTGCCATCCGAGCAAAGATAACTACAAGCACCAAGATAGCAGCACGCACTGCACCTAAGCCTTCCACCGACCACATTCCGAGCCACTTCCAACGATATACTAAGGTATTCAGCGAAATCGCGTCCCACCGACTACCCCAACATCAGCCCTGGGATCACGCAATTGATCTCAAACCAGGAACCACTATGAAGAATTGTGGCATTTATCGACTTACACCCAAGGAATCCGATGCCCTCAAGGAGTACATTTCCGAGCACCTAAAGAAAGGTTACATTCGACCATCTAAGTCACCCATGGCCTCCCCCTTTTTCTTTGTTGACAAAAAGGATGGCAAACTCCGACCTGTACAAGACTATCGTGCCCTCAATGATATAACCATTAAGAACGCAGCACCCCTCCCCCTTATCCCCGAACTCATTGACAAACTTCATGGTGCTCGTTACTTTACCAAGCTAGATATTCGTTGGGGTTACAACAATATCCGCATCCGAGAAGGCGATGAGTACAAGGCAGCTTTCAAGACATCCTTAGGACTCTTTGAACCCACAGTAATGACCTTCGGCCTTTGCAACGCCCCTGCCACCTTCCAGACATTCATGAACCAAATCTTTGAGTCCTTGATCGACGGTGGACATGTAGTGGTCTACCTCGATGACATCTTGATCTTCACAGAAGATATCTCCTCACTCACAGCATTGACGCACGATGTGCTTCAACGACTGGAACGCCACGACCTCTACCTAAAACCTGAAAAATGTACCTTCGCACAAACCTCTGTTGAGTACCTCGGAATTGTCATTTCCGATGGCCAAGTTTCTATGGACCCTGCAAAAGTCGCGGGCATTACTCAATGGCCCACCCCACGCACTGTCAAACAAGTCCAAGCCTTCCTAGGCTTTTGCAATTTCTATCGACGCTTCATTAAAGACTACTCCACTATCGCCCGCCCCTTGTTTGACCTAACCAAGAAAGATGTTCCCTTTTCTTGGGGTACCGCGGCGGAAAGCGCATTCCGCACCCTGATCAAGTGTTTCACCGAAGCTCCTGTCCTTGCCCTACCTGACCATTCCAAACCTTTCCGCCTCATCACCGACGCTAGCGACTTTGCTACCGGTGCCATTCTTGAACAACCTGATGCCTTGCAACGATGGCACCCCGTCGCCTTCCTTTCCAAATCTCTCCTTCCTGCCGAACGCCACTATGAGATTTGCGACAAGGAACTCCTCGCCATCATCCATGCCCTACACGCTTTCCGCCACTACCTGGAAGGACACGATGACATTACTGAAATCTGGTCTGACCATGGCAACCTTGTCTATTTTACCACAAAGCAGAAGCTTTCCCGACGACAGGCCCGTTGGGCCCTTTTCCTCTCTCGCTTCCAGTTCATCATCATCCACAAACCTGGGACACAGAATAAATCTGATGCACTGTCTCGGCGTCCAGATCATAAAAAGGGGATAGCAGATGAAGATGAAAAGCGAGTACTCCTGGACACCAAGTATTTTTCCATCAACGCAGTACAAAGAACTGCAGTAACCATTCAAGGAGATACCACCCTCCGACAACGAATCAAAAACACCCAGACTTACGACAAGGAGGTCAGCATGGCCCTAGAATCTCTTCTAAAAAACGGCCCTCGATCCCTAGCTAAGGGTCTAGAAGAGTGGAATCTAGAAGACGGCATTATCTTGTTCAAAGGACAAGTCTACGTTCCCAAAGACGACAACCTACGAAGAGACATTGTCAAAACATACCATGACCACATTGCCACAGGACATCCGGGGCGATGGAAAACCTACGAATTGATATCTCGAGACTTCTGGTGGCCAGGCATATCAACATTCATCAAGACCTATGTTGATGGTTGCGCCACATGCCAAGCCACTAAAATCAAACCACGTACCCAAGTACCCCTACAACCGAATGCAATACCTGAAGAAATATGGGGAACCATCACAATGGACTTCATCACTGACCTCCCCCTATCCCACAACCACGATTCACTATTCGTAGTAGTCGACCGACTCAGCAAAGCAATAGTCATTTCTCCTTGCAACAAAACCATCACTGCAGACGAAACAGCTCAACTTTACCTTGAAAACGTCTGGAGACGTACTGGCCTACCTCGGCAGGTTATTTCCGACAGAGGCCCTCAATTTGCATCGAAAGTAATGCAAGAAATCTGGACAAAATTAGGAGTCAAATCTACCCTGTCCACGGCTTTCCATCCGCAAACAGATGGAGAAACCGAACGCGTAAATCAAGAACTTGAACAGTACCTCCGTGTCTTCTGTAACTTCCAACAAGACAACTGGGTAGACCTAATTCCGTTCATGGAATTTGCGCACAACGCACGACAGCATAGTGCAACTCACAAGTCACCCTTTGAAGTGTGGTATGGGTACAATCCGGAGTTCATTCCCCCCATCCACTTCAATAGCAAGATACCCGCAGCCGAAGAAAGACTAGACGCATTGAACCGAATCCGCTCTGAAGTCACTGCAGCCCTCAAAGTCGCTGCAGAAGTAATGAGAAATTCCAAGTCAATCACGATCCCCCACAAGTTCAATGAAGGCGATTTAGTCTGGCTGGAAGGAACTAACATCCACACTACCCACCCCAAAGCTAAACTCGCCCCTCGACACCATGGTCCCTTTAAAGTCCTATCTTCCTGGGGAGTTAACTGCAAACTCCAACTTCCAAAGACGTGGCGCATCCACCCAGTCTTCCACAACTCCTTGATCTCTCCATACAAAGAAAACACCACACATGGCCCTAACTTCACCCGACCACCCCCCGAAATTGTCCAAGGGGAAGATGAACATTATGAAGTCGAAAGGGTCCTACAGTCAAAGGTATCGCCTAACAAGAAAGGCGTACTTTACCTGATCAAATGGAAGGGGTATCCCAACTCCGAGAATTCCTGGCTCCCTGCCTCTCAAATGACCCACGCCCAAGAACTTGTCCAATGCTTCCACAAGGACAACCCCTCCGCCCCTCGACCAAAGACCGTTAGTGCTCGTGGAATAGCACGGCCTTAAAAAGGGGATACTGTCACGAACCTATAACTCGGTCGTGACTCAAGGGCGCTTAGGACCGGTCCGCGTCGGCCCAGTCTTATGTAATCACCTTCCTAAAGGGGAATTCCGAATCGGAGTTTGAATTCTGTTCTCAAACGATCACGTGATCTGTCACGTGATCAGTCACGTCCCTCAAGCCACGTGTTGTGTACACGCGTTCTTATCAACGGTTGATTGTTGATCAATCAACGAAGATAATCAACCAAGTCACCATCCCTCGGGGATTCCCGCATTGACTGCGGAATCACGCCATCTTGACGCAAGATTGCGCCATTGACTGCGGCGCAGTCGTTCTATGTTTAAACCCCTTCTGATTGGACTCTATTGTTAGATGTCTCTAGAATGTTCCAATGCGCAGTACTGCGCAGCACCCGTGGACAGGCCCTAAGCCTGCCCTAAAGTTACGCACAGACCACCCCCTGTAGTATATAAGCTAGCTCAATCTATCGGACAGTCCCTCAGACTGTCCACTTGTGACATCTTCCCTCTTGCCTCTCAGCTCCTTCGAGTGCCCCACCTTGTGTGCGCCACTATCCTCTCTGAGCCAAGAACGCCTCTTCTTCACCCCCGTCGACACCCTCTCCGTCTCCACCTCGCCCGCCGTCATCTTCAACCGTACCCCTCGCTGTCGAGTGACAGTGAGTTCATCACACTGGGGACCCATTGACGGACAAATACGAGAACACTCTACAGGAGAAGTAGTATCGGAAGAATCGGAGGAAGAAAGCGAAGGACGGGAACCAAATCAAACCGAAACAAGCGGAGGAGCAATACAAGATCTCCTAGTAGAGCGAGCTGAGTCCGCACACATTACCGAACCCGAACCCATTCATATCCGATCCCCAGCCATCATGGCCACAATAACGCGAGCCATGGAAGAAGTCGCGTTAGAAGAAGCACGAGTAGTGCAGGAAGAAGCACGGGCTACCCTTATGCCCATCGATCCCGAAACGGGGATACGCATGACGGCGGACGATGCTGCAATTTTCAGAGCAATAGGTTCCGACAGGGGAGACCCCCCGTCCGAAAGACGACCGGCAATGGAGCTACCCCCGGGAGTAGGGGGACCGGGAGACGATCCGCCACCACCACCTGGAGGAGGTGTTCCATTCGACCTACGAAGAACCGAGCCACCAAGAGGGCCGCCCCATGCCCCTCCCGGAGGAGGAGGCGGCGGCGACGGAGGAGGTGGAGGAGCAGGAGACAGAGGGCACCACAGCGAAAAGCTAACCGGCGAGCCACCTTCTATCTTTGACGGAGACCGACTTAAGGTCGATCAATTTCTCACACAGTGGCATGTGTACTGGGGCATGAATCTAGACGCCCCTATCATGCGAAATGACTACCGGAGGTGTCTCCTGTTTCTGTCATACATCAAAGGAGGAGCGGTCAGCGAATGGGTTCTATCCTTCCTGAACTGGCTCAATCGACAAATACAACGAGGAATTAGCCCCTACACTCGAGGTTTGTGGGACGCCGTAGCCGACGGATTCAGTCAGCGATTCGAAAACACGCTGGAAAGAGAGCAAGCACAGGCCATACTACGAAAGGGCTTCAAAATGGGGGGAGAGGATATTGACAAGTACGTCAACGACTTCGAGCAGCTAGCGCGGAAAGCTCATTACCACCTCAACGAACCGCAAACCATTGACTTATTTACGTCGGGTTTGCCCAAGGAGCTGTTCAAAAACGCGTTCCAGTTTGACGAACCCACGACGTTCGACGAATGGAAAAGGGCTGTCCTCAAACGACAGAAGAATTATATCCATCTCAAAGCAAGGCTCAATGAATACAAGAGCACAACAACGCAACCGAAGAAGCAGACCGGCAATGCGGGATGGGCATTACCGCAAAACTTGCCTCAAACTAACCCATGGGCCATGGACACTTCCGCCGACCGTGCCAAAGTACGGCTAGCCGGATCAGAAGACATCGATTTTAACAAGTTACCCCATCATGACTGGCCAGCGCCACCCTTCCCTCCAAGGGGCAGCCCCGGGGTTCGGGGGCGAGGAAGGGGCGGGTCCAGGAGAGACCTAAGGAACGTCCTTTGTTATAACTGTCACGCGCCAGGGCACCTCTCACGAAACTGCCCACACCCTCGACAGCAGAGACAGTGGCAGAACCCTCCGTCCAGCAGCAGGATGACAGAGACTGCCTGGCCACCGCAATGGCCGGGATCCCCGGGACCCGTTTCCCAGTACGAACCATCGCTACCAGGATACGCCACACCAGCGCCCAGTGCGACACCCGCACCACAAATCAAAGCGGTAAAGACGGCGGGGGAACAAGCAAAGGAATGGCTCACGCAGGTAGCCAACAGTACGGACGAGGTTAAAGACCTCATACTACAAGACTTGTGGGGAAAGGAGGGTTTTCAGGGCGCCTGAACCCGTCAGTCTGGGTGAGGGCCTTACAATGTAATTCTGTAATTGTGACAACGCGCTACCGATCTCTGCGAATTCCAGTGACTGTCCATACGAATTACCGAACGACTGAAACAAATGCATTGGTGGACTCCGGAGCCACCGACAACTTCATCAAACCAGGAATGGCAACACGGGCCGGAGTCCCGATACAGCCATTAGAGACACCTCGCAAAATATGGAACATAGATAATACGGAAAACAAAGCTGGGTTAATCACTCATTATGTTAACCTTGAAGTAAAAACACGCGGACAGATCAAGAAGATGACCTTCTTGGTAACCAATCTAGGCAGCGAAGACATGGTACTAGGATATCCTTGGCTGAGCGCCTTCGAGCCCACAATCAGTTGGGCAACGGCAACCATGCATCCGGACATGCAACCGGTAGTTCTGGCTACTACCGAACAGCTACTCACGACGCCCACTATACGGGCCCTAATCGTCGCAGAAAAGGAAGCAATCGTTCAAGAACTAGAAGACAAGTCAACATTCGTCCGCGCCACTACTTCGACAGAGTTGGCCATATCCGCGAAACAACAGCAAAAGGCAGCCGTGCTGCCCCCAGTATACGCTGAATTCAGCACACTATTCGACGAGCAGGCCTCGCATCGTTTCCCTCCGTCCCGACCATGGGATCACGCCATCGACTTCAAACCTTCGGCGCCAGCCGCGATCGACTGCAAAGTATACCCGATGACACAAAAGGAGGAAAGTGAATTAAAGGATTTTCTTGATGAAAAATTGAAGCAAGGGTATCTACGCCCATCTATGTCCCCGTACGCCTCATCCTTCTTTTTTATCAAAAAGAAGGACGGAAAACTACGCCCGGTACAGGACTATCGTGTTATCAACTCCCATACAATACGCAACCAGTACCCGCTGCCCCTGATCCAAGACCTTATCCTAGACCTCAGCAACGCACACATTTACACGAAACTTGACATTCGCTGGGGCTACAACAATATCCGCATTTGCGACGGCGACCAGGAGAAGGCGGCATTCAAGACCAAATTCGGCCTCTTCGAACCCACCGTCATGTTCTTTGGCCTCACCAACTCCCCTGCAACCTTCCAGGCGATGATGAATCACATTTATCGCGACACGATTGCGAAGCACGAGCATTTGGGGACAACGATACGTGTCTACATGGACGATATTGGGATCGCCACTCATTTTGATCACGATTTGCCAGCCCATATCAGCGCGGTGCGCGATGTTCTCAGCGTCGCACGGGAACACGACCTCTACTTCAAGCTCGAGAAGTGCCTATTCCATCAGCCACGGATGGATTACCTGGGGGTAATCCTTGAGAGGGGGGTGACCCGAATGGACCCCGTAAAAGTTCAAGGCATCAAAGACTGGCCAACGCCAACGAAGGTCAAAGACGTTCGCTCATTCCTCGGCTTTTGCAACTTTTACCGACTCTTCATCCGCGGCTTCGCAAACCATGCAAAACCACTCACCAAACTGACGCGAAAAGATGAAGAATGGAGGTGGACGGACAAGGAAGAGAAAGCATTCAATACCCTCAAACGCCTAGTAACGGAAGAACCGGTGCTGGCACACCCGGTCCTTCAAGACCCGTTCGAATTAGAGGTTGACGCCTCCGGATACGCGGTGGGAGCCGTACTATTACAAAGAAAGTCTGACGGAAAGCGACATCCTATAGGCTACTACTCCGCCACGCTTTCAGAAGCGGAGCGAAACTACGACATTTACGACCTAGAGCTGCTCGCAATAGTCAAGGCACTACGGAATTGGAGACCGCTGCTTGCTGGAGCACCACACAAAATCAAAATATACTCGGATCACCTCAACCTGCAATACTGGAAATCACCACAAAAGATTAGTAGACGAGTTGCAAGGGAAGTGCTCGAACTCTCGGAGTACGATTTCGAGATTCACCACATCAAGGGGAAGAACAACGGTAGGGCAGATGCGCTTTCGAGACGCCCAGACTACGACCAAGGGGTAAGCGACAACAGCGAAGTCGTGGTCCTACCGCCCGAAGTCTTCGTAAGAACCCTCAACACCGCACGAACCTTCATGACAAACCCAAATTTACTGCAACCAAGACACCAACAAGACGACGAGGTAATTAAGATGTGGGTAGACCCCCACCGCCTCAAGAAGATAGACGGAGAGTGGTATAAGGACGGCAGGTTCGTAATAACTGGGCCTGCATCCACATACCGGGTGCTAATACACGACCACCACGACCTGCCGATACACGGGCATCCCGGTATCGCGAGGACGCAACGAATTCTGGAACGACATTACTGGTGGCCGCGACTACGGAAAGATGTATATGAATACGTGCAGGGCTGCGCGGAATGCCAGAGAAACAAGGTCAACACAAGGCCCATACGGGCCGCGCTACATCCTATCACGCCAGAACTGGAGGCGACCCCTTTCCAGACGGTCGCCATAGATTTCATCACCAAACTTCCACTGTCGAAAGGGTACAACAGCATACTGACGGTCACAGATCACGACTGCAGCAAGGCCTCAATCTTTATCCCTTGTCGAGAAGAGATAACCGCGGAAGAAACGGCAGCCCTGTACGTCGCTCACGTGTTTAAGCGTTTCGGATTACCTCGCAAATGTATCAGCGATCGAGACCCCCGGTTCGCGTCAAAGTTCACCAGGGAAGTGTGCCATATTTTAGGCATCCAGCAGAACATATCAACGGCGTACCATCCACGCACCGACAGACAGTCCGAACGCACCAACCAATGGCTGGAACAATACCTGCGCTTCTGGGTAAATGAGCGACAGGACAACTGGGTCGCTTATCTACCAATCGCTGAATTCGCGCACAACAACTGGCCTCATGAGCACACGAGGCAATCGCCTTTTCAGCTTCTGATGGGATACAACCCGCAAGCGGACTGGACTGACAAGCCATCCCCCCTTCCTCAGGTCACGAGACGGCTAACACAACTAAAAGAAGCGAGAGAAGACGCCCAACGACTCATGAAGAAGGCACAAGAAGCATGGGTCCGCAACAAAGATACGCCCAAGTTCAAAATTGGGGATCTTGTGTGGCTAGAAGGCAAGCACCTTTGCACCAATCAGCCCACGGCGAAATTAGCGGCGCGACGCCACGGACCCTTTCGGGTGACACAGGTGATGTCCCCTTACAATTATCGGTTGGAACTTCCCACGCAGTGGAGCATTCACTCAGTGTTCCACATCGATCTTCTCACACCATATAAACAAACGACCCTCCATGGAGAGAATTTCACACGACCGCCGCCCGAGCTAGTCGACGGGGAAGAAGAATACGAAGTCGAGGCCATTCTGGACTCCCGGCACTTCGGCAGGGGAAGACGACTCCAGTACCTCGTCAAATGGAAGGGGTATCCGGACTCGGAGAATCAGTGGGTCAACAAAAATGACATCTTCGCACCGGAAGCGCTCCGCCTATATCAGGAAGCACAAGCGCACGGAGTAACAGTTAAAAGGGGATTTGCCCGCACAGAGGAAAGTCGTCCCCTATTCCTTCGCTCTACCATCTCCACTCTCATGCCCACTTCCCCTCTGCGACATGTCACCCAAGCGATCCTCCTCGACTCCCTTGCGGAAGACGCTCGGGCCCTCCTGGCTGAAGACGACGACACCGAGATTCCCAACACCCAAATCACCCCATACACACCTGTCGGCGAGCCAGAGGGCCGCATCACCGCACAAGAATGGGCAAACGTCCTTGCCCGATTCCCCGACCCCACGCAACAGCCCGACGACGAATCCGCCGTCGTCCACGTCTTCCGTGACGAACACGGGGAACGCGAACCCATCGCGGCCATCCCCCCAAGCGACGACCTCGTCGGCGTTCGCGGAGTTTTCCCGCGCAACGACGAGCGTTCAAGCTCTCCTGGAGTACGAGCTGGACGGCTGGAGGAGAGTAGCAGCGGAGTGGCAGAAGGAACAGCTAGACTCAGCCGCGGCCCGACTGAGAGAGATGCGCGAGCGGCGGCAGCGATGGAGGCTGCTGAGGCTGGCCATGACGACGACAATTACTACCCGGCACGGCACACCTTCCTTCGAACGAAAAGCGACCCTACTAATCCCCGCATCACACCCTGGCTCGTCAACTCTGACGGGTCTGCCATGTACCGAGGACGTGTGCGTGTACCAGGCGCCGCCGATCACCACCCGTTCACCACCGCTGACGACCCCGCGCACATTATTGCGCCTGAAGGGTTCCGGGCAAATCGACGACCCCATCACATTCCATACCCCATCACCGGGCCCGACGGAGTAGAGAGGGACGCATCGCACGTCCAACTCATCGGAGGGGCGGACCCCCTCATATTGGGAGTCATACCGGGCTCTCCCCACCTATATGGTAAGCCACTCTACGCCGAACCTCACGTCAGCGCCGCGCTGCGCCCCACGTACCCCCACGAAGACCTCGTCATCTTCGCCGCGGACAGGATCACTGACCGCGCCCTCAACCGTATCAACGACGAGACACTCACCGCGGAGGTCACGCGCTACCGCGCGGCCAGCTTCGAGCTGGAACGACTTTGGGCGAGGGTGGCGCAGCTGCGGGACATGATTGCGTGCGCGCAAAGCGATTGTCAAGACTCCATCTACAGATTGGAGCACGCCACCGCACTGGAGCGCATCGCCGACGAACAGAGGGACTGGCCGGCTAGAGACTTTCGGTGAGTCTGGGGTCTCACGCTAAAAAAGAGGGTGATGTCACGTTTCGACTCGTACGGACTTGGTTGTATGGCTACCCTTACTGTACCGGTTGCAACTACGGCGGTAAGGTAGATTAGTTGCGGACTTAACCACGGTGATACGGTAGTGCGATAGGAGATACGATACGATAGCTGACTGATGACGGACGCCACTAATACTGGTAGTAGTGGTATTCGGTTTGAGATACTTACGCGATACGTTGGACGCTACCTACGACGACTCATAGCAGCGCTTCTAAGCCTGCTCGACTTGTATTTAAACTGTCTTGTGAAGACCAAGATACGCCATCTTGGTCTTCTTAAATCGTCACTTCTATTTCTCCTTTCCCTGCCTTTTGATAGAGACTCCGACTCCGTTCGTGAGCAACACAGTGAAAGATCTGTCGGTGTGCCTCCGCGCATTCACTAGGACAGAAGCTTGGACCTTCGCGTCTTCAAGTCAACGCTTCGATATACGGCTAAGTCGTTACTGCCATTCGCGCTCAAGTCGAGCTAACGTCGTGACGACGTTACAAGATGGGCGGAATCTGCATCAGGTGGGAGGGACTGTAGAACGAGTTGATCTTGCCGCAAATGGGCCTCAATCGTGCGTTTGGTAACACTTTTTGAGCTCCCATAGCACTTAGAACATGGGCAGGTGTATCTTGAAGCAGCTTGAGGCATCATAGCTTCACAGTTGGTGAGAGTACGGTATATTTGTGTGGGCGTGAGGGCAACGCGAGGACAAGGACAAGCGGACTTAGGTGCGGAGTATGGGAACGGCACGTGTTCATTCTACTTATGCTCACGTTCGGGTTCGCGTCTACTTTTTTTTCTTCCGTCTCTATACGCTTGCACAGTTGTCTCGCCTCCCGATGTCTGACTTTGAGAATCTTGACGACGACTTTGACGACGACTTTGATCTGATTGACGATACCCCTCCAGGACTCTTCCCACCGGACTCAGGCTCGGTACCCAACGGTGATGACGAGGACGACAACGGGTTGGGCATCCAGTACATGCCGAAACCCCCACTGAGGTCAAGACCCCCAATTGACTTTTCCGCACGACGCTCGACCGTTGACACTGACCTCGACTTCTCTGCGGCTGCTGCTTTCCCTCCTCCACGTTCTCACATGTCAGGCTCGACATTGCGCTCCAGTCTTCATCCTTCAACGGCCCCTTCATTTTCACGCAAGACCTCTCTTGGTTCGGCTCCATTGGCAAGGCAGTTAAGGCTCCCTCCTGATGCCATTGCGGCACTCACCGACTCGGAACTCCTTCATAACCCTCAATACCGCAAGCTGCGCCGAGATCACGACCACTTGGCTTCCATCCTTACCACGTACGTAGAACGAGAGCTCGCGGAGTTTCGTACCGCGAAGAGCGAAAGCTTGGGCTCTGACATATACCAAGGTGCGTGGTAATCTGCTTTCAAACCCGGATGATCGCTGACTCAATCCCATGACAGCGGTACCCCGCAGTGTAAATTCTTGCCGCGCGGACTCTCGTGGCGCGGACTCTCGCGCATCATCATTGGGGCCGAGCGATTCTGCATCTCAACAAACATGAACCGACGTCATGAAAGACAAGGCCATCGAGGATCTTCTGGAAAGCGTGGAGCCGCCGCCCATGCGCCCAGAATTTCTTCCGAAAACAGTGCTTTGGGACTTCGAAGATTGTGAAACCGACAAGTCGCAGGGAGATATCATCACAGACAAAAACAAGAGTCGACCGAAATTGAGCCTTGCTATCCGCCGCCCGAATGGTACAAAGATCTCAAATGCTGAACTCTCAAACATGCGACGCTCGGCGGAAATGATCGTTCAGAAGCTCATCAATTTCGTCAACTCGGACCCCCGTTCAGCCTGTGCTGGCGCCCCCAAGGCGCGGACCAAGACCTTCATCAAGAAATACTTCACGGCTGAACATTATCGAGCTGTGCTTGACCTTGAAGCAGAGCAAAAGCTCCTTCGCTTGTGCTCGGCTCATTGGAAAGCTGACGCCTTTATTACTCAGGTCTTTCTGCGGCGAAGTAAAGAGAAAGCCATGGCAGCGATGAACGCCGCGCCTGCCACATCCCCACAGTCCAACCTGTCCCTGGAGCCACCGACTGCGTTCGTCCCACAAATTCAGGAGGTGGCGCCCATGAATCTGACGAAGCGGGCTCTTGAGTTGAGCCCCGGCCCCAAATCACCTTCGGCATCGCACGCCCAAAAGCGCAACAAAGACAACCACGTGCCAGCGGTTTCCGGACAGAAGACTATAGGCTCTAGAGGGCCCTTAAACCGTGAGTACTCTACTCAACAACGTCCAAACCCGCTGACGTGGTACTTGTGCACAGAGAACCAACGTCCTGCTGCACGCAAGATCACTCCCACGTTCCTCAACCGCACCAAGATGACTTGTGCGGAACCTGCGCCAACGAGTCTTCGTCTTCTTCACGTTGATCCATCGGGTGCGTCTCTCACGTGTACACTTACAGCATACTGATATGAAGTTGTGTTCCCAGTCGACAACCTCGTTGGTGAGTCGAAACGCTCTGCACTTACGCTCCCACTGACTGCGTCTTCACAGCGACCCTCACATCCGAATTCCCTTCCCTAACAAACGCCCCCCGTCTTCTTTACTCCATGAGTGCGCAGTCGTCGTTCAAGGAAGGCAAACCTTCCGAGCAAGTCGCGACGCTCCTCGAGCGTGTCCAATTCACGGACCCGTGTTCACCCGACATTGACGAGGACAACATGTGCCAAGGCTGGGGGCATTACCAGTTCACGGCGGGTGGTATCAGCCCGGCATCCTCGCTTACCAGTTGGGAGAAGGTTGGCAGCGTCGCTACTGCCTTCAAGCTCGTGGCAGCCGCCATCAAGACGTGCCAAGAAGCAAGATCGATGTGCTCGAACGCCGGAATGCCGAAGACGAGTGGGTTCATCAGCGATGCGTACCTCGAGAAGATTCTCGAGTGTCTCGAGAGTTGCTGGGTTGGCGCTGGCGGGGTACGTATTCAATACACTTTCCCTGTTTTTTTTTAACCTATCTTAGGTGTTCACTTCTTCTCAAAATCGTGTCCCACTTCCCACCACTCCTTCGTATCGCGACGTTGCAATGTCACCTCCACCGCGTGGGCCTGTGATTAGGATCAAGCGGCCAGCTCTTCCCGCCGATGTTGCCGCAAGCAAAATCCCCGAGGTTCCTACAGGAACCGACTCTACCACCCAGCCCCCCGCCACCACAGAACCCACAGAGCCTTCCGTGGGGCTAGATGAGGTGCGTCGGTGTTTGTAGTTATACCCTCTCCCACCCACCGCCTCTAGGGTGCTCAAGCAAGTGCCGCGTCGCTCAAGCTCCTTCAAGTCTCGGAGCTCCTGGCCTGGTTCGGCGACAACAAGCTTAGCGCCCCGAAGTGGAAGCGGAAGGACGGTATGTCGTGTGTTCTAAGCCCAGTAATATTAACTATAGCCTGGGCAGATCTCGTCGATGCCATCGTCAAGTCCCCCGAGTTAGCACACATTTCCGAGTCGACCGTCAAGGAAATCATCGAGAAGGTAAGATCCTCATTGTCCGTAGCATTCAACTCTGACTTACTGTTGCCAGCGCAAGGCGAAAAAAGGGCCACCAAAGCCACTCGCTGCGTGACTAGCGTATGCCCATCGAATACACTGCTGCGCGCGGGCAGCTACAACTGCCCTTGATCCCGGCATGCTCTCGCTCATATTCGGTTGAGGGGTTTTTTTTTCTAATATTTGGACTTTCCGACGTACATACACGACTTGATACGACTCCCCCTCGACCTGGCGTGACTACTAAATGAATAAAAATTTGACTGCGAAATGCATAAAAAGTACGCGGGATGACTAAGTTTGACCAATAACGACTAGAAAAACGACTTGATGACGACTGCAACCGACTATGGATTGTACATCAATGACTTGATGTGACTTTTCGGAACTGGGAACGACTTGAATCGGACTTTGGGTGACTGAGATTGACTACGTATTTAGCCATAATCGACTTGATGTGACTGTTGGTTGACCTAGATTGGACCAAGAACGACTACGAATTTGTCCCCCAATGACTAAAATTGACGTCGGACGACTCAGATTGCCCATGCGTCGACTTTGCTCGACTTCGGCAAAACCCCTCAACCTAGCTATTCGTAGTCGATCCTTAGTCACCAAAACTCACAATTCTTGCAAATATTCGTTTTTTAGTCGCGTTGACTACCCGATGACTATTTGGGGTAAACGGTCGACCAACAGCCGACTAACCTTTTTTACTGAGAGTGAGGTGTGGCACTGTGTGGATGTTGGTGTCCGCTCCGGACATGGACGGGCGCTCAAGCTAAGGAGTGTGCGTTTCAGGGTAGAGGGGAATAATTCCGCAAGACTTACTTGTGCACGTGCTTTTTGAAGCCAACACAGGGTCTGGAGTGGTTCGTCGATGGGCCAATGCCTCAAATGAGTTGTGAAGTGTGAGAGGGAAGGACCCAGGGCCTACTAGGGTTTGGAAGTGTTATGAATGATGCTAGGCAACCGTTCGAGCGCGGCATGCATGAGGCGAGATGTCGACATGAGTGAGACGAGGCCAGGGAATACTTCATGGGACAAGAGGTCACTGTGATATGAGACGGGGTGAGAGCGCTGGCGCATTTCTCTTGGTCCTTCTTGGAACATATGGAATCAGAGCTCGATATCAATGTTTTCTGCAGAAGCTTTGGAGACGGGACCGGTCATGAGGCCAGCATGTGAGATCGAACAAGTTGCAGTCCTCGTGTACTGTGCAAGTGGGGTTCGATAGACCCTATGGATGGATGGCCTCGTGGTGCTTTATAACTCGCCAACGGAAACGCTGCGCGGTAACTAGTCTCTCTCAACGCCCTCCACCCCACCCCCACCGCATATTCTTTAATGTCCAGGGCTCCTCACGACGCTAGCGACATACGCAATGCAGGAATAGGTACAGCTACCTGACCCCACTTATTGTATTTTCATCGTTCTCACCAACCGCGTGTATAGGCGGTGACCAGTACCCACCCCAGTCAGCGCCTAATCAGGCGTCACACGGAGTGTCCAACTTTGTCGATGGGTCAGGGCCTATATTCTCGATGTATCTAGAAATGGCGACGGAAGAGGACAAGAAGATGGTCGAAGGATGGAAAGCGGATACCGATGGAATCCTTGTCTTTGTGCGTCTCTACCTTCCGACTGCTTCACACCAACTCATCTCTCATAGACCGGTTTATTCTCCGCTGCCGTCGCCTCGTTAATTTCAGTGTCCATTCAGGACATTCGACCGAACCCACAGGACACTTCCAATTTCTATCTCGCAAATATCTATCAGACACTCGCCGACCCTGGATCCAACATTTCGGCTTCCCTCCCTGCTTCTCCACCCCCATTTTCTCCGCCAAACTACGCGGTCTGGGTGAACACGCTCTTGTTCTTGAGCTTGGTCATCAGTATCAGCTGTGCTCTACTTGCGACATTACTTCAGCAGTGGGCACGAAGATATCTCAAAATCACCCAGCCACGTTACAGCCTGCACAAGCGAGCAAGGATCCGTACATTCTTCTTCGAAGGTGTTGAGAAGTTTCTCCTTCCATGGGCAGTTGAAGCGCTGCCAACACTGTTGCACATTTCCCTGTTCCTGTTCTTTGCCGGCATCTCTGTGTTCCTTTGGAACGTTAATCTGACGATGTTCAAGTCAGCGGTCTCATGGATCGGGATTTGCACTGCTCTGTATGGATGCATCACATTCCTCCCGATCTTTCGTCATGACAGCCCCTACCACACCCCACTCTCGTTGCCAGCGTGGCACATTATCACTGGAATACAATTTGTCACGTTTTGGGTCCTTCACTTGTTCACCTTGTCTGCGTTCATTTGTTTTCTGCGCTTTTGTACTGAGCCCTCTTCTCTTCGTCGCTTTGCTGACAAAGCCAACGATTACTTTGGATCCTTGGAGGAAAGTTATCAAAATTTGCTCTCGCAAGGCATGCAGAAGACGATGGAAAAAACTGCTCTGAATTCGCCTTCAGAGATCGACACTCGTGCATTTCTGTGGACGTTCGACAGTTTAGACGAAGACCACGAACTCGAGCGCTTCTTTTCCGGCTTACCTGGCTTCCGCAGCTCAAAAGTCGTCAAAGATCCTCTTCCCCTTCTCACTTGGGAGCAAAAGGAGAAGCTTTCCGTGGGATTGAATGGGTTGTTTGACCGCACATTCTCATCATATTTACTTCCGGAGTCGGTCAAAAATTGGCGAGCTATCATCTGCGCCAGGGCCCTTGATCCGGCTTTGTTTTCCTATGAATACGGTCAGCTTATGAACACGATCATGTTCAAATACGAATGTATGGGGCTGCAAACGAGCAAATTTGGCTGTATTGTGAGAGGTTGGGGCAATGGCGGAAACCAAGGCACAGGATTGGTTATACAAGCTATCGTTACCAATATCGTTGCAACGTCGAAGCAGCGCGATGACTCGTGGTTTATTCTCGCCTCAAGCGAACTGCGCGTTGCGGAATCTGTCCTTCGAGACTATGCCGTAAATGGTAACAGCCTGCCACTTGCCATTTTGATTCACGTCGTTCGCCAGCAATTTAACCATTCAGGGAAATCATTCTGGCCGTCTGTCTCGTTTAGGTACGTTCTAGAAGCAGCTTCTGGATTCGATGTACGGGATACACCACCTGAACTGCAGCACAAGTTCTGTGCTCTCTGGAATCAAGTCGTTCTCAAAGCTCAGAAGGACGACGATCGGGGGATGGTGCTCTGGACCCTCAATCCTATTTGCAGCATTTATGTGTCTCTACATCGTGGTACCGATTCTGCACCAACACTCCTCTCCCACAACCCATCCTCGTTTCCATTGTGCGCTGTCCTGCATCATAATCCAGAGTTGGTCCCTGCTATTTCTGGTCCCGAAGCACTTTCCTCGTCCCCACCTAGCCCACTTCGTGTCATCGAAAGCTTCACCGATGAGCCACTGCTTGACAACTTCCACCACGCTCATCGGTCAACTATCGAAAGCATCCGCATTCCTGTTGCCTCATCAACTCTGGCCACCGCTAGTGCATTACAAGACACTGTCAACTCAGGTGTAACTACGCCCAACCCAACCCCCGACACGTCTACATCCCCTCCTTTTTTCCCTACCTCCTCACCCGCTGTCGTTGCCCTCGAGCAAAACCCCGAACCTCCAACGGCTTCCAATCTACCAAACCTCCCACCTTCGGCTTCTTTAGGTCCAGTTCTCGACAATATACTTCCTACAGGTGCGCCACTGTCTTCACTCTCGTCTATGACCCCATCCTACACCTCACTGCCTTTCCCAGGATCCCGTCACCCGACAATAGCCGCCGCCGCTCCCACCGCTTCTCCAGGACCGACCTCTGCACCTAATCTTGGTGCTGCTATCGAGGGCGATAGTAGCCTGGAGCCTGGCTTGCGCGACAACAAGGACGCTCTTGGCCCCCCCTCAGTGAATCAGGCTATCTACGCAAAGCCCATAGATCTTCCATCACAACTCCCGTCACTGCCGTCGGTTACTGACTCGGACGTAGTCATCGCAATTTCTTCAATGTGGGAACCAAATACCGAGCATAGAGGAGGTCATCCTCTGGATCCCTCGCATGGCCAGTATAATATCGTTTAGCGCATCCCCCATTCTCTTAGTTCCAATAGGGAATATATATTCTTGTTAGGCCCTCGATACCACCATACCGATACCTTCAATCCTTTTTCTACTCTCATGTCCATGCTGTCGTATTACGCGGTACAATACTGTGTAAACTCGAATAAAGTAGGGTGATTTGAATGGGTCTTGGCCCAATGCGGGTTGGGAGCGTTCCTAAAAGTAACCCAGAAGCCTCTCCACGCATCCGACCGGCCATCCCCATCTCCTCAGCCCCGATAGTGTCCGCAAATCTGGTTGCTTAGGTCTCTTATTAAGAGCAGCGTCAACCCTCTTCAGAGTCGACACTGGGAAGTGGCTCCTAGATGAGCAAGAACAACGCTGCAGAAGGGTGAGAGTCGCAGGGCTCCTTAGTAAGTCACCTAATGGGTCAGCACGAGTAGACATGTACGTAGCGCTTGGTCGAGAGAATGCTGCTGGCGTCAACGTCGAAAACGACCGATCCTTGTGCATGTTTTAAACTTAGGTGAGCACACCATCCTACCACATGGATTTCGGATTGCTTCGCCGCCGGTGCCTCCGCCGCTGTGACTGTCTCGTTACAGCGCTGGGCGAAAGTGACAATGCCGAGGCCCAGATGCGCTACTACCCAAGGAATCTGACCAATATAGTTCACTCCTGTGGACCGGATACGAGCGCAATGTCTGCGCGGGATCGGAAGTTCAGAAGCTGGCATGGATCACTTTTATTTATGATAGTGTCGAAGTGGGGTCGTTCTCCCGGAAAAAAGAAAGAGTTTGATAGGAGGCAGGACGGGTGGAAGGCTCACCGTCGATGGCACAGCCGCTCTACTTGGATCACGGTCGCACACCAAATTGCTCAAGGGTGTCTGCGTGCGCTTCCTGCCAGGCGTGCAGGTTGTCAGGCCCGCTACTTGAGACCTTCCGAAGGAGGGCGAAGAGCGGGTGCGCTTACATAGCGAGAGCGGTGTTGAGATTGGAGGGCTGGTCAAAGTCAATGATAATCAGGTCGGACTGGGCCGCGGCAATTATGATGCGGGGTCTAGCGAACGGATTTGCATCAGCTAGTAATGGTAGGCCTTTTCTCAGCACTGAGAAAGAAGCACGTCAGCAGGTGAGGTGGGGAAAAGCAGAGGACGTATAACTTCCGCTTTGAAAAAGATGCCGTCAAGGTGCTCCAAGAAGGCGCTCGTCTCTAACGGCGTGACCTCTCTTTCCTTTGGCCATTTCTAAATGTTAGCGTGGGAGACCTGCGGCACATGCGGCTCGCCATTTGTGCTGGCGCATTCTAAGGATGGGGTTGTAGACCGGGAGACCGAGAGCAGATTGTTGTGAGAACATGTTGAAGACATTTGTCGAGCTTCAGTAGAATATAAATAAGAGTTAGGGGACATTTGAGATGGAAACGTACATGTGGTATTTGATCACGGACTCGGTGGTCACAAATGTGGTTTCCAGAGAATATATCTGCCGCGAGTCAGATATTCAGTTATATGAAAGGTCGAATCCTTCAATGTCAAGCTACAATATCCATCATTTTAAGACGGTGTTGGGACGAAAGCATCGGGGGGAAAAAAAACGCATGCATGCACCTCAGTCGGTGCGCTGAGGCTTGTCTAGCCTCCTGAAATCTCCAAATATGACAAAAAAGACCTCTCTTTTCTGCACAACATCACAATATAGACGAGTCGGGTTCTCTTCGACCACCGGTTTCTGCCAAATCGATCAGATCCAAAGTGCACGTCCCAGATCTGGCCTACCCACAGAGATAACCTGCAGGCCCGGCGACCTGTACTTCGTCGTCAATCAGGCAGAAGTTGCAGCACACAACGAAATTCCCACATACCTAATCTTCAATGTTCCCTTCGCGAATATGACAGCATCTGCTTTCGCTATTTCATCCAAGTTGCAGGACGAGGATTTCCAGTGGAAACGTTGATTGTAGAGGAGTTTCCACATTGTATGTAATTTCGTCCAAAGATTCAAGAGGGAGCGAAAGTGTTCTGGTGAACGGCATGTTTGCCACCATGACGGTACCGCGGTGGTGTCAAGTGCCAGAGACGAGTACCGGCACGAGACAACAGGTCATGTGACAAGGTCTGAGCCAGTTCCGAGTCAGTCTGAATGTCTGAACATGCGGAGTCGAAACTCGTCCAGTGCCAACCCTTCCCCAGCGACCTCCTATTCGCTCTTCATGACTATCTCCGATATATGCACACGTGGATGAGATTGTGGTTTGAATGCACGAGCATTGTGGATGTCGAAAACCTGCCGTGCAGTGGTGACTATATGTTCGTCGGATACACGCCAGACCGCGGAGTTGATACAGAGTGGAATGAGCTCACGAAATAGACTGATGCATGTGAAGTTTAGATACTGACACGGCCAAGGAGTGGCATTAGGCGTCTCAATCGCGTCGGTATGGACATTGCGGATAGGCGGGGCAATTGAATGACAAGGGCATTGTGGGAGAGAACAGTACGCGGTCGTGAGATAAAACCTGAAGTATATCTCGACTCACGATGCAATTACTGTAGGGACTCCCACCGACAGAGGTCTTCGTATTGTAGACGCCTGCAATACAAATATGAGGTGCTGGAGCTTATTTCGCAACCACAGATTGTTGGGCTTTGAGCGCTTGCATTCGGCCGACCCCGTTGCCCCGTGGTGCACTCATGGTCAAGATCATGGCGCTTTGCAACTGGTTGAGAGCGGTCACCGGTCACCGTTAACGCATTCCACTCTCCCAGATTTTATTCTCCATAATATCGACTTGCTCCAGAGTATTCAATGCCCCAAGCTTTCGAGAATGTCGGTATGACTGGGGCAGATATAAGCCCAGGCAGAGGTACCGTACTCCCACTTGGCCCCATCATGATCCTCATCGTTTTCACCCACTACTGTGATCCTCATAGGTGACCACCCGTATCCACCTCTGTCGGGACAGACTCAAGAGCCACGAGGAATGTCGAACTTCGTCGATGGGTCAGGGACTATTTTCTCGATGTATCTAAACATGGCGACGGAAGAAGACAAGAAGATGGTCGAAGGATGGAAAGCAGACGCCGATGGCATTCTCATCTTTGTGCGTCATTATCTTCTGACCAATTTACACGCGCTGATCTCGCACAGACCGGTTTATTCTCCGCCGCTGTCGCCTCATTGATCTCAGTGTCCATTCAGGACGTTCGACCGAACCCACAGGACACTTCCAATTTCTACCTTGCAAATATCTATCGGGCTACTCTCGCCTGCCCTGCATCCAACACTTCCACTTCCCTCCCTACATCCCCGCCCCCATTTTCTCCGCCAAACTATGCAGTCTGGGTAAACGCGCTTTTGTTCTTGAGCTTGGTCATCAGTATCAGCTGTGCTCTACTCGCGACGCTACTTCAGCAGTGGGCACGAAGATACCTCAAGGTCACTCAGCCGCGTTACAGTCTACACAAGCGAGCTAGGATCCGTGCATTCTTTTTTGAGGGTGTCGAGAAGTTTCTCCTTCCGTGGGCAGTCGAAGCATTGCCAACACTGCTGCACGTTTCCCTTTTCCTGTTCTTTGCCGGCATATCCGCGTTCCTTTGGAACGTTGATCTCACAATCTTCAAGTCGGTGGTGTCATGGATCGGGATTTGCACTGCACTATACGGATGCATCACGCTTGTCCCAATCTTACGCCACGACAGCCCATACCACACCCCACTCTCGTTGCCGATCTGGCACATTGTCGCCGGAACACGATGGTTCGCATTCCGGGCTCTTCAAAGGCTCACTTTGTTTGGCCGTTTCAGCCATGAAACTTACTATCGCTTTAAATATCTTGAGGGAAGATATCGCACATTACTCTTGCAAGGCATGCTCAAGACAGCCGAGGAAACCGCTCTGGAATCACCTTCGGAGATTCACACTCGCGCATTTCTGTGGACGTTTGACAGTTTGGACGAAGACCACGAACTCGAGCGCTTCTTTTCTGGCCTACCTGGCTTCCGCAGCTCAAAAGTCGTCAAAGATCCTCTTCCCCTTCTCACCGAAGAGCAAAAGAAGAAGCTTTCGTCGGCATTGGAAGGGTTATTTTACCGCACATTCTCATCAGATTTGCTTCCGGAGTCTGTCAAAAATTGGCGAGCTATCATCTGCGCCAGGGCCCTTGATCCGGAACTATTTCCCATTCAATTTCTTGCCGTCATGCGCAGTATCATGTTCGAAAACAAATGCAGGGGGCTTCAAACCAGCAAATTCGGCTGTATTTTAAGAGGCTGGGGAAATGGCGGAAATCAAGACACTGGATTGGTGACACAGGTTATCGTCACCAATATCATTGCAAGGTCAAAACAGCGCGATGACTCGTGGTTCATTCTCGCCTCAAGTGAACTCGGCGTCCCGGAATCTGTCCTTCGAGACTACGCCGCAAATGGTAACAGCCTGTCATTTGCCATTGGGATTCACGTCATTCGCCAGCAATTTGACCATTTAGGGGAATCATTCTGGCCGTCTCGCTGGTTCTTGGACGTTCTATACGCAACTTCTGAATTCGATGTACGGGATACATCACCTGAACTGCAGCACGAGTTCTGTGCTCTCTGGAATCAAGTCGTTCTCAAAGCTCAGAATGATGACGATAGGATGGTGGTGTACGATATCCTCGAACCGATTCGCGACATTTATGTGTCTCTACATCGTGGTACTGATTCTGCACCAATACCCTTCTTCGTCGATCCATCCTCGTATCCATTGTGCGCTGTCCTGCATCATAATCCAGCGTTGGTCCCTGCCATTTCCAGTCCTGGTGTACCTTCCACGTCCCAGCCTGCCCCACTTTGTGTTACCGAAGGCCTCACCGATGTGCCACCGCTTGACACTTTCCACCCCCGTCTACAGTCAACTACCGAAAGCCCCCACGTTCCTGTTGCCTCAAGAGCTTCAGCCACCGCTAGTGCATCACAGGATACTGTCAACTCAGGTATAAAGATGCCCCACTCAACTTGCGAAACTTCTACATCCCCTCCTCTTTTCTCGACCTCCCAACCCGCTTCCATTTCCATCAAGAAACATGGAAAGCCACCGACACTCTCAGATCTACCAAACCTCCCACCTTCGGCTTCGTCAGGTCCAGTTCTCGACAATATAGTTGCTACAGGTGCGCCGCTGTCTTCGTTCTCCGACGATCCAATCCTATATCTCACTGTCCCGATAATAGTCACCGCTACCTCTAGCGCTTCTCCTGGACCTACTTCTTCTCATAATCTGGGTGCTACTACCGAAGACGATGGTGGCCAGAAGCCTGGTTGGCGCAATAACAATGACGCTCTTGACACCCCCTCGACTCGGACAATCCACGCGAACACCATGCCAGCTCTAGACCGTCCACCACAACCTCTATCACTAACGTTTGTTACTGACTCGGATGTAGTTATCGCGGGTTCTTCAGGGTGGGAGCCAAATGCCGAGCGTACAGGAGATTGTCGCTCCTCCTCTGCATCCTTCACGTCACCGGTATGATATCGTTTAACGTTTAACACTTTAGTTACATCTTCCTTTTGGGTCCTCGATACCGCCATACTGATACTATTTGATTCCTTCCTCATCATCTGATGTGTACACTGTCCTATTGCGTAATACAAATGTTAAGGCGAAATTCGCGAACCCCAAGCCACATATCCGTGCGAGAGAATATCAACAAGAGTACGGCATGGCTCCCACTTGCGCGACTGACGTCCAACCCACCCAATGCATTTCTCGCCTCGGTCTGCAAGATCTTGGGAACCCAGGGCTAACCTCGAGGACGGAACAGGGCCTCTCTTCTGTAAATATATCCTTCGCGGTGGTAGACGAAGGGGACAAGATGATGACTGAACATTGGGGGGCAGACGAGGATAGCAACTTTGCTTCACAAGTTGTGCTACGTCTTTTCCCTTTTCCCTCAAGGTCGGCCAATTCTCCGCTTCCTCGTAGCATTTTGTTCGTGACCCAACCCATGACATTCACGGGCCTCGCAAATCCCTCCACATTCACATTCACCAATATCTTCCAGGTTCTCAACAACTTCAGGCGCCTCGTCCATCGACTCGAAATAGATGTGCTAAATTAACACTGCCGCTGGCGCCGAGTTAGCGAGACGTCGGGTGACCCGCTGGTATGTCCCGTAGACCACACCTCGCCCCGTTCAAGGGTGAGCGACAGATAAGATTTTAAACGAGGCTCACGAGAGACCGGGCCGCTCACAAAGGTGCCTAAAACAGTCCGTCGAATGCGCTCCGTAAGATACGAAGTTTACCCAATGCTCGCTTCTTCCTCGAGGAGCCCCTCTGCCTATTTCTCGTAAGTGGGGGCGTCTTACCTGTTGGGCAGAAATACTGGCGTGTAGAAGTGGTCCTGTCCGTCTATGTCCGCTATTTCCCGCGCCGGTCTAAGCACGCTTCGGAATCGTCGATACTCCATTACCGTAGTGAAGCGGAGCGCATCGTCGGCAGCGCTTCAATCTGTCATCTGCGCCGTAAGGTATGCGGAGAGGAAGGCAAGTTCGGGAGTGGGAGTGCGAGATGTCATGAAGCGTGAGACAAATGGTGCCGTGGAGCTTGGACGATGCATCGAACGGTCTCTCTAGCTTCAAAGGACCGAGGGTCGTGGTGTGATGACGGGGAACAGTTTAGTCGCATGTTTTCTCGATTCTGGAGAGTCGATTCACGAGTTTAATAGGTGGGCATATGATAGCTTGAAGATTGTAAGATGGTAGTGTGATGAGAGCGTCAAGAGAGAAAACATTGGCACGCGCCGCGGCCAGTGCCGACCCCCCAAGGCACGTATGGAATCGATTTGGATATATGAGGTGCACTGGCAAGTTCCGGCTCTTGGTCTGCCCGACGAAATGCGTCCTGCGAGCTGGGCGATCGGCTTTTCTGAAAAGCATGGCCAAACACCCATGTACGTTTTCTTTGAAAGTATTTTCCACTGATTTCGCCACGCCGTCCGTTCTGATATAATAGCGGTTGCGGATTTTAGACTCGGAGCATCGACACAAGAAGGCCAAATAATATAGCTCAATGACCGCGGCCCGACTACAAGTAACTTATACCTCTCGCCTTCCCCCCACTGTGTGGGGAACTATTGAGAGAAGTAGTACACGGTCAGCACTGCACGACGCACAACAAGTCTATACTCACCCGGGCCCAAATCCTCGACAATTTTTATTTCCCTGACATACTCGGTAATGTCTGGTGTAACCAACAATTTCAGAAAGCCCAGTGTACTCTCGTCTGTCGTGTGGACTAAAATTTCCCAAAATATTTGAGTCGTGAGTTCATGGAAGGTTGAATTTACACATCACAGGTTGAGGATGTCATGTGCAGACAATTCCGTGTCTTCTACAATTTTTCCCAAGAGTTCATCCTGTAGCGTAAGCATTCCAACCGGCCATGGCTTAGTCGTGCAAAGTGGGGGGCAGTGGGCCATTGTGTATGTGTCTAAGTTCGTGGATTACTGTAGTGTCGCCACATGAGCTCGCCCCCAATGTTTACTCATCCTTGTGGCTGTGCTAATGCTTCTTGCTCCACCCACCGTGCGCACCTGCCAATGCAGCCAGTACCACTTTATCACCTTTATACCACACGTAGTACTTGAATGCGTGTCAATTACTGCACCGATGACTGCTGGCGTCAATTGCCCCGGTTTCCTTGAGAATTAAAATAATATATTCGCCAACTGAGGACCCAGTCTGTGGATGTTATATTGGGTGAGGGGAAAAAGCAGGAGGCCGTACAGCGATTCGTCGTAGCATAAACCATGTACAGTTTTTTAGTAAGGGGTACTGTAAAGCGATTCTCTTCTCACCCACTAGTCGCCATCACAAGAGGTTAACCCCGCCCCTTTGTAGCCCTTTCACAATCGTAACAAGTGCTCCAAGCGCAGGCGTTGTCCTCTTCTGTGACACGTAGGGAGTATGCTGAATTAGAGTCGAAGCCATATTCCTGCAGGAAGCAAACATATCGCTGATTAAAGTTGTATCCCACTACTAGGCTAACCAACTCAGTTAGCTCATTGGCGAACCGGTGTGGGGCCTATCTCATGAAACGCAGATTATGCAACTTTGCAGTTCGAACTTCTTGAGCGTCTTTCCATGACGCACAAAAATCTGTTGGAGTTCCTCGGTGTCAGCCACACACGACGAGTAAGCGTCGGGAAACTCCGACACGGCTAAGGTCGGAAACGACCAAGTCGAGTACAGATGCCCACTATACCACTATAGATTTAGTACAGAAAACTTTCATTCGCCGTACTTATATACATAGTGACACCTCAGTCTTTTCTCCCGAAGACTGAGGTTAGTACTTTACCTTACTTTCCCGTATGCTACCTTTACTAATTGTATCTCAGCCGCGCTTTCCCGCGCCTCCAACAAAATCTTCCACCTCCAGAACGACCACTTGATGGCCAACTATTACGTCGCCCCAGACGAAGTTGGAAAGTGAAAGTGTGGCGAGGTCCGGAAGGTGACCGAGCGCAAATAGAGATGAATCAGCGACCCAAATTCTAACTTGCAGTTCATTGGAGGTTCACCGCAGGTACGTAGAACACGGTGCCAGATAACGTCCGGCCAAAAGTCTTCGGCCGGGAAATCGTCCAGATCGCTCTTGTAATCGCTATCTTAACGTAGATCCCACAACGATGCGACTATATGCTGGAATGGGACTGCAGCATACAGATTATCGGGATACGCGAACCAGTTGTCGATTTGTAGGGACCGTAGCACCGAAAGCGGGTTTGGGTTGCAAACCAGTCCTCCAAGGACATCCCATTGGAGAAAATGGTATCGTGTGGGGTCGTCATTATACGAGAACGGGTCTTTCTGAGAGGTATCTTCGTCGGGAAAAAATGTGATTATGAGAGATTCTAGTGAGGGAATGAGGTGAAGCATGAAATAACACCCCTGAGACGATTTCCAATTATTTTCAGCATCAGCGGTGTGTCTCCTCGAATCGAACACGAAAGCACCTCACTTAAGCCTCTCGTTTTCATCCCTCTCGGTCTCAAAAATCGGATAAAACTGAGGGAAATACAAGCGCGCCAGCACTCAGCAGCCAGGCTGCCCGCCAGTGTAACCGAGTCAACACTTACCTGGATCCTCGACGATTTGTATGACTCGGACATGCTTGGCGATGTATGTGCTAGCCAACAATTCCGGAAAACCCTGTGGACTCTCGTCTGTTCCTACAGTGACGGATATCCCAGAGAACACCCCCAAGCCCAGACCACCAGCTCGCTAGCGCAACTGCGGGCGAGACGTGATGTTCTAGCTCGAGCGTCACGTCAAACGTCACTAGGTCCTCCACGAATTCGCACGAGTGGGAAAGGGCAGGCCTTTCTTTCTTCAGACATATGAGAATGCATCTGCGCTATAGGGGAATAATCGGGTCTTGAGTCGGGTACTGGAAAGGACGTCAGTGGGTGCAGTGCCAGGGTGTGCGTAGTGAGCTCGGGCGTGGGAACCCTGCCTGCCAAATCACTGCTGATGACAATGTTACACGGTGGGATTCCCTTCTGGAGGAGATGCGCCAGCGTCGCGTTAGCTTGCCTTAGCTGGGTCGGGACGGGGAAGTCACGAATTATCGTTGATAAGGAGTCAGGCCTGTCAGGATACATCATTTGTCGAGATATTAAACCCGCAATAGGCAGAGACTCTGACCTCCCCGACGTTAGTAGCAGGAAAGTATCTTTGTAGACTCCATAAGAATGGGAAGTAGTTGGCGCGCGCAGGAAAGACGTAGCCTCCTCAGCTGGAGCCCGAACTTTCGGCGCATATCGGCCGACGTATGGGCTTAGTTGGCGGTCAGTCCCACCCACCAAAGTAGTTATGAACAACACGGTTGAACAAGCCGAATGAGGATTCTAAACTGTCACATGTACTACCCACTCAAGAAGATGGAATCGGCTTGATTAGGAACGATTATGTGTGGTGCAAATGTCAGAACTGGGAGAAGAACAAGAATATAATGTAGTGTGTGAAGCGAGACTAAATAGTATAAAATAGTGACTTCCGTACCAACTGAATGTCAAGTATGAGAATGGTCAAAAGCGCCTCCTAGTGCATCATACATTCACCATGATACGGTAACCTCGCAGAGTTGCTAAATTGTCCCCTGGCAATTCCTTGATCACTGATCGAGGCTCTGTGTCGGTATATCTTGTGATTGCTCTACTTCCGGTGGTAGTTCTTCCAATATCTGCCGCAGTCGCTCCAATGTCTCCACGGTTTCGTTTTCGCGCTGATCGGAGCGCAGCAGGTGTACGACATCTGAGGATATTTCCTGAAGCAACCTCTCCTGGTCCCTACGCAGCCCCCCGAGCGTGAAAACGCTATCACGAAGACTATTTGCGAGGGTGTAGAGGGTTTCTTGGGCTATGTTCAGTAGTGCCACGTCCGCAGGCTTCCCCCCCGCGGTGAACAACGTTTTAATCCTACCAGACATGAGGGAAACGACATTCCGGAAATTGATGACGTGAAGATGGTGAGGTAAAAGTAAAACTCCGTGGTGCTCCGTACCGAGGATAGCCGATATGCATGCCATTTCTTCATTGAGCACACGGCCACTGACAAAAATCGGTGACTTGAAGGCGTCCACTAACTTACTTACGATCAAGGCCCCGAAGCAGCATCCCATGATGCGGGCGACAAGATCCTGTTCGGTCGGGAAGTGACGGGAAATCTCGGGCTTGGCGAGCAGGAGGGGAAAATAGGAGGGCAATGGATCAGGAGTTCGATGGTACGCTTTGCCACAGTGCCAGAGAGCCTTCAGACACATACGCAGACAGCTCGCACGGACTTCTTCCGTGAGGGACGGGGCGCCTGGTTGTATGCATATATTGAGGAGACTGTGGAGGCGGGATACAATGACGCGCTCGAAATTGTCGTCCAAAAAGTCAACGAGAGTGTCAGTCCGGTCTAGCGGTATTTCAGCTTCCCCTTGAGCCGGAAGAGCTTGAGAGAGTATGGCGAGCGTTTGTTGGAGCACAGAACTCATGTCGGGCGGCATTTGATCAGCTCGTATGGAACTGACATCACCCAACGCGAGGGAAGCTATGTTCACAAGCTCGATGGTGCCAGGTCGGCCGAGGCAAAACCTCACGTCGTTACTATCGAGGATAGTCGATAGACATGCCAGCTCGTCATCGGTCACCGGAACATTGCGTGAGTTGATGTCAGCTGCCAGCTTGTTTACGACCAACGCTTCGACACAACGTCCTATCACACGGATTGTGGGGTCACGTTCCTCTCGTATGCGACGAGTCATCTCTTGGTTGGTGAAAGCGATGCGGACATAGGGTGGCAAAGGCACTGAGTTCCCACGTTCATTGAAATCTCTTGTGAATTGCCACAGGTTCACCATCCAAACTCGCAAAACACTCCGATAAATCGCGGCCGTGGGAGGTGAGGTCCCTGATGTGAATCATTAGACGATACAGACGGGATCAGAGTACGAGTTCACACTGACCATCGGAAATATTCACGAGATTATCTGTCTGATTAAGTCGCATCCTGGCGTTCAATTCAGGTGATGGTCCTCGAAAGAGAGTACTAGACGTCCGATGGACCACATCCAGCACATACGGGGGCAGTGTTTCAAGGGTGAACGAGTAAAAATCGTCCAAAGCGAGGAAAGCCATATTCGTAAACTCGATGGCGCCTGCGTGGTTCAGCAAGAGTAACACATCAGGGCTCTTGGTGCCGAGGGTTGCCGATAAACACGCCAGCTCGTCATTAACCTGAGTGACCGGAACTTGAACATTGCGTGAGTTGATGTCGGCTGCAAGCTTGTTTACGACCAATGCTCCAACACAACGTCCTATCACACGGACTGCGAGGTCACGTTCCTCGCGTATGCGACGGGTCATCTCCGGGTTAGTGAAAGCGGCACAGACATAGGATGGCAAAGGGCCTGAGTTCTGGAGTTCATTGAACTCTCTTGTGAAATCCCACAGGTTCACCATCCACGCACGAAAAACGCTCCTGTACATTTCGGCCGTGAGAGATGATGTCCCTGACGTTAAACTTTAGAAGATGCAGGCGGGATCAGGGTACGAGTTCACACTGACCATTAGGAACACGCATCAGGGCGTCTGATCGGCCTAGCAACATCGTGGCGTCCGGTTCAGCTGGAAGGGCCTGCGAGAGGATGCCCAATGTCTGTTGGACAACATCCAAGACATCCGGAGGCACTTTTTCGGGTGTGAATGAGTAGAAATTGTCCAATGCGAGGAAAACCATCATCGTCAATTCGATGGCACCTGGATGGCTAAGTAAATTCATCACATCATGGCTCTCAGTGCCAAGGATAGTCGCTAGGCACGCCAGCTCAGGGTCGCCATCGTGGACCGAAATATTGCGTGAACTGATGTCAACTGCAAGCTTGCTTACGAGCAACGCCTCAACACAACGTCCTATCACACGGATAGTGAGATCACGTCCCTCGTGTATGCGGCGAGTCATCTCCGGGTTGGAAAAAGCGATCCAGAGAGGGGACGACAAAGGCACCGACTTCCCAGGTTCGTAGTACCCTCTTGTGCAATGCCATAAATTCTTCATCCACGTACGTAAAACGCCCCGATACGATTCTGCCGTGAGAGATGAGGTCCCTGACGAACATCTTTAGTCGACAAAGACAGGTTAAGAGTATCAATTCACACTGACAATCAGAACCGCCCATTAGAGTATCTGTCCGGCTTAGTCGCATCATGGTGTTCAATTCGGGTGGTAGAGCCCGAGAGAGAGCACTAGATGTCTGTCGGACCACATCCAACGCATATGAGGGCACTGTTTCATGGGTGAAGGAATAAAAATCGTCCAGTATGAAGAAAATCATGTTCGTAAATTCGATGGCGCCTGTGTGATTAAGCAAGAGTAATATATCAGAGCTCTTGGTGCCGAGGGTTGCCGATATACACGCCAGCTGCTCATTAGTGACCGAAACACCGCGTGATTTGATGTCAGCCGCAAGCTTGTTTACGACCAACACCTCAGCACAATGTCCTATCACACGGACGGCAAAGTCGCGTTCCTCGTGTATGCGACGAGTCATCTCTGGGTTGGTGAAAGCGGCACAGACATAGGATGGCAAAGGCACCGAGTTGTTGAACTCTCTTGTAAAACGCCACAGGTCCATCATCCACACGCGTAACACGCTCCGATACATTTCGGCCGTAAGAGGTGAGGTCACTGATGTGTAGCTTTAGATGATAGAGACGGGATCAGAGTACGAATTCACACTGACCGTCAGAATTATTCACGAGACAATCTGTCTGATTTAGTCGCATCCTGGAAACCAATTCAGGTGGTAGACCTTGAGAGAGGGCGATGGATGTCTTTTGGACCACATCCAGCACACATGGGGGCAGTTTTTCAAGGGCGAAGGAGTAGAAATCGTCCAATGTGAGGAACACTGTGTTTATAAATTCAATGGCTCCTCGATGGCTAAGCAAAAGAGTCACATCATGACTCTTGGTGCCAAGGATAGCCGATAAACATGCCAGTTCTTGTGCCAGTTCATCATTGGTCATCGAAACATTGTGTGAGTTGATGTCAGCTGCCAGCTTATTTACGACCAACGCTTCGACACAACGTCCTATCACACGGATAGTGAGGTCATGTTCCTCGCGTATGCGACGAGTCATCTCCGGGTTGGTGAAAGCGATGCGGACATAGGACGGCCAAGGCACCGAGTTCTGGAATTCATTGAAGTCTCTTGCAAAACGCCACAGGTTCATCATCCACGCACGAAAAACGCCCCTATACATTTCGGCCGTGAGAGGTGATGTCCCTGACATGCATCTTTAGACGATACAGATGGGATCAGAGTATGAGTTCACACTGACCGTCAGAAACGCCCATCAGAGTATCTGTTTGGTCCAGGGGCATCGCGGCGTTCGATTCAGCTGGGAGGGCCTGCTCGAGGATACCAAATGTCTGTTGAACCATATCCAAGACATCCGGAGGCACTTTTTCGGGTGTGAATGAGTAGAAATTGTCCAATGCAAGGAAAACCATCATCGTAAATTCGATAGCGCCTGGATGACTAAGTAAAATCATCACATCATGGCTCTTGGTACCGAGGATAGCCGACAAACACGCCAGCTCATCATTGGTCACCGAAACATTGCGCGAGTTGATGTCAGCCGCCAGCTTGTTTACGACCAACGCTTCGATACAACGTCCTATCACACGGATCGTGAGGTCACGTTCCTCGCGTATGCGACGAGTCATCTCCGGGTTGGTGAAAGTGATGCGGAAATAGGACGGCAAAGGCCCCGAGTTCTGGAGTTCATTGAAGTCTCTTGTGAAATGCCACAGGTTCATCATCCACGCACGTAAAACGCTCCGATACATTGCAGCCGTGGGAGGTGAGGTCCCTGACATATAACTTTAGATAATAGAGGCGGGGTCAGAGTACGAATTCACACTGACCGTCAGAAACATTGACCGAAGGCTTCGTCTGATATAGCGGCATCACGGTGCCCAGTTCAACGGGAAGAGCCTGAGAGAGAACTCCGAACGTCTGCTGAACTACACTCGGGACATCCGAGGACACTCTGGCCGAGGCGGAGGAGTAGAGATTGTCCAATGCGAGGAAAATCATGTTGGTAAATTCGATAGCGCCTGGATGGCGAAGCAAAATCATTACATCATGGCTCTTGGTACCGAGGATAGCCGATAAACACGCCAGCTCGTCATTTCTGACCGGAACATTGCGTGACTTGACGCCGGTTGCAAGCTTGTTTACGACCAGGGCCTCAACACAACGTCCCATCACGCGGACGGAGAGATCATGTTGCTCCCGTACGCGACGAATCATCTCCGGGTTGGCGAAACCGACGCATCCATGAGGCGGCAAAGGCACAAAGTCCCCGGGTTGATTGAACGTTCTTCCAAAATACCACAGACCCTTCAAACATACCCGCAGACACCTAGTGCGTACCCTTTCTGTGAGGAGAGGCGAGGTTACTTGCACGCAAGTATTGAGGAGGTGAAGGAGGTGGGATTCAAGGGCGCACTCAAACATCCCGTCAGAACCGTTGATTATAGCGATTGGTTGTTCTAACTGTGCTTCAACGTCCTGTCGAGATGAAAGAGCTTGAGAGAGGATATCGAGTGTCTGCTGGACCACATCTAGTACACCTGATGGAGTTTTGTCGGTCGCCAAGCCGTCAATATCGTCAAACGTGAGTGAAATCATGTTCGCAAGCGCGACGGCACCAGGCTGGCTAAGCAAAAGCTCCACATCATAACTCTTGGTACCAAGGATGGCCGATAGGCACGCCAGTTCCCCTTTGCTAATTGGATCAGTCCGCGACTCGAGGTCGGTTGCAAGCTTGTTTGCGACCAACGCCCCAAAGCAGCGTCCGATCACACGGACACCGGCGTCTTTTTCGGCCCGAACACGACGAGTGATCTCTGGACTGGCGAGGGCGTTCCGGAAATAGGATGGCAACACCTGATTAGGTCCCAAGTTGATTATATGCTCTTGCAAAAGACCACAAGCATTTCATGCAAACCTGCAGACGGTTCTCGCGTGTCTTTTCGTCGAGAATCGACGTCTCCGGTATACACGTCTTGAGGAGATCGTATAGACGGGATCCTAAGATGGGGTCGGTGTTCGGTTGGTGGGACATAAGGGGAAGGATAGCCAATTTCGCATCTGGGACAACACGAGAGTCGAAGAATCCTGGCACTCGTGCGGCAAAGTCTTCGATCTCCTTGTCTTCGTCGAGAGCTGCAAGTGTCCATACAAGTGCACTTGTGACCACCCTTGATTCGGCTATATAGGCCCCGAGCTCAACGCTCTTCCGAAGGCCTTGCGAGAACCACTGTCGACGAATCTTGACCCGCTTTTCGAGTGTTTCCCTCCACCTTTTCAGCCCATGTGTTTCAAGCGCGTGTTGACCAGCCAGACTCCGTAATGTTGACAACAATGTACGAAATAGACTCTCGATATTGAGGATTGTCCAAAGAAACCCGATCATGGACAACTGCGATATAAGCCATGTAAATCCGGACAGGGGCGTGCTATACGGGCAATTGAGACGAATGGTTGGTAAAACCGTCAAAATTGCGTATGCCAGAGCGAACACCATGATGCAGCTGAGAGTGGCGTACGCGACGGTCGTGTAGATCGGGAAAAGAAACTCGACAAGACCGGCGAAAAAGAGGAAGACGGATATGTGCAGGAGAGTGGGCATTGTCGCGACGGCTCGCGCCATCCCAAATCTGCTAATTCCATCGAAAATATATGCCCGCATACGCCCGCGCCTGTGAAATGCACCACGGCGCTGTGCAAGTTCCTGATACCGTCGGGCCCATTGTTGCATTAATGTCGCAGAAAGCGCGCAATTCAGACTGAGGATTAAACTGAGGAACCAGAATACGTTGACCCTGACAGCGGATGCTGTTGGTTTAAACGACTGTCCGCTCGTTACCGCAACGCTCGCGAGAGGTTTCCCATGAGAGATATTGACAAGCTGTTGAGATATTTGACCAAGGAGCGCATTGGTCGTATCGCCAGAATCCGGGGATAACTGCTTGTAGCTTTCGATAATGAAGGCAGCGACAGTGGCGGAGAACAGACCCGTCTTCGAGATGTAGTTTAGACGGTGAAATATGTACAGGAGGGACCAGGACTCACGAATACGAGGATTCCATTTGCATCTCCCTTCCAACTCTCAAGTACCTCCGCGTCCTGCTTCTCGGCCTCAGTGAGGTACATTGACCACAGGACCATCAGAGGAGTCTCCTTGGTTCTCGTCTGGTACACTAATGAGATTACGAGTTGTGAAACTTGCGCAAGTCAACATACCTCGCCGAACTTGTGAATTATCCGCAGTTTGCACTGCAGAAGCATTTCCATTGTGATATTGATTTGTATTTGTGGCGTGAGGCTGAAGGTCTGCGCTACTTCGTAGCTGGGGACTTGCGGGATTTGTAGCTGATGGACTCGGAGGATTTGAAATAATCGCAGGCTGAGCTTCCGTAACGCTACTCAAGACCCTACTGGTCTGAGCCTCAATGTCTAGTAGATCGAGGCTGGGTAAAGCCATTTCCAAGAATCAGGACTTGAGTGTCGAAAAATGTAACGAGGTGGGCGGCAGAGAGAGGAGCCTGGCACTCGTCAACACGACGAACCCCTGGACGGACCAGGGGAAGAAGATTACCCAAGAGATTACCTATACTAGGAGCGCAGTAAGCTTGGCAGTTGGACTCGGAGGTCGAACACTGCCTCTCGCGGAAACCAATGGAGCATAATTGTTGGCATTGGCATTTGTGAGAACCTGTCAACAGGTCGATTAAAACCCGGATATGATCATCCCATCCGCATTTGGTTCTATGCTTGGTTGGTTCCTTGGTTGTTCGGACGCACGGGCCGTCTTCCCGGATACTCTCCTGGTTGTATCAGCGTCCGCAGATTATTTATGTCGTTGCTCGGCGGAAGCAGAGCATAAAATTTACTACTACAGTTCTAGTAGCTGTAGTTATTTTAATCTTCCCTTCGATAGTGTAGGCGTCAGTTTCTGCCCATCTAGTGCGCGCAGATACTGAGTGGCTATGTCTATTGCCATTGTACAGACTTCGCCCGCGCGCATGTCTACACGCTCATTCTACGTACTTAATCATTATTCATTCCCGAGAGTTCGTACCTCTATTACAGTCTTAATTATTTCGTAGGATGAGGGGGGGGGGAGGCAGGAGCCTCAGACATATAAGCTTGTACCTACCCAAGATGATGAAATCGGAGAGGAATCACAAGATGCAGTTATACAAACCTCGGTCGTTGATCAGCCGTACACTGGAAGTTGGTGTGGAAGTTTTTGTTTATATTATTATCTTGTTATCCACAAGTCGTCGACATGAGTCGCTTTGTCGCAGCTTGCCGCAGGCATTCAGTAGGGTATTAGTATATTTAGTCTCGTTTAACCTAGTACCACGCTGTCTTCTAATTTCTCTCCCAGTTGTAGACATCGCACACTATAAGATGGATGGCCTTCCTGAAACTACGTCAAGCCTCTACTCTAGGTAGTAACTGTTCCAATTTTTCCCGCAGTCGATCTAACGTCTTCACCGTTTCGTTCTTCAGCTGATTAGAATCTAGCGCGTGTACGACATCTGATTTTAGTTCCTGGAGTAACCGGCGTTGCTCCGTAGACAGGCCCTCGGGTCCGAATGTACAGTCACAAAGATGGTTTGCGAGGATGTGGAGCGTGTCTTGGGCTATATTCAACACGTCTGCTGGCATTCCCGCCGCGGTGAAGAATGTGTTGATCTCGCCAGCCATGAGGGAAACAACATTCCGGAAATTGATGATGCGGATCTGGTGAGGCAAAAGTAATACTTCGCGATGTTCTGTGCCGAGGATAGCCGATATGCATGCCAACTCCGGATTTAGGACACGGCCGCTGAGGGAAACAGGTGACTCGAGAGCGTCCACCAGCCTACTTACGACCAAGGCCGCGAAGCAGCATCATGTGATACGGGCGACGGGATCTCGTTCAGTCTGAAAGTGACGGGTGATCTCTGGCCTGGCAAGCATGAGGGGAAAATAAGACGGCAGCGGGTCAAGAGTTTGACGACACGCTTTGCCACAATGCCAGAGGGTCTTCAGACACACTCGCAGACAACTTGTGCGTACTTCTTCCAAGAGAGACGAGGCGCCTGGCATGCACATCTTGAGGAGGTCGTAGAGGCGGGATGCGGTGGTGCTTTCGAACCTGCCTCCAGAAAGGTTGACTAGAGCAACCGCCTGATTCAGCGGTAGCTCAGCGTTCCATCGAGCTGGAAGGGCTTGAGTGAGGATGTCGAAGGTTTGTTGGAGTATAGAACGCGTGTCGGGCGGAATTTGATTGGCCCGCAAGGAGCTGACATCGCCCAATGCGAGGAAAGTCAGATTCACAAGCTCGATCGTGCCAGGTTGGCCAAGGCAAGGCCTCATGTCACGGACTTCGGTGCCGAGGATAGCCGATAGGCACGCCAGCTCTGCGTCGCTTACTAGAACTGTGTGCGACATTGCGTCAGGTGTGAGCTTGTTTACGACCAGCGCCGCAATACAACGGCCAATCATACGCGTAGCGAGGTGCGCATCCTGATGTATACGGCGGGTCATCTCCGGATTGGTGAAAGCAGCGCAGACATAGGGCGGCAAAGACACTGAGGTCCCGCGTTCATTGCACTCTTTCGTGAAATGTCACAGGTTCTTCAGGCACTCACGTAACACACTCTTGAACATGTTAACGGTAAAAGACGACGTCCCTGATGAGTATACTCAGATCATAGAGACGTGTTTAGAGTACGAGTTCGCACTGACCGACAAAGTCATTCAGGGTATCTGCGTGATCTAACCGCATCTTGGTGTTCAGTTCGACTGGAAGAGCTCGAAAGACGATCTCTAGAGTCTGTTGGAGTACAAGACGCGTGTAGTGTGGCATTTGATCGGTCACCAAGGAGCCGACATCGCCCAATGCGAGGAAAACCATACTTGTCAATTCGATGGCGCCTGGATGGCTAAGCAAAAGTATCACATGATCGCTCTTGGTGCCAAGGATTGTCGATAAGCACGCGAGCTCCGCCTCGCTGGCCGGAATGATGCGGGAGTTGATGTCGGCGGCAAGCTTGTTTACGACCAGTGTCTCGATGCAACGTCCTATTATACAGACAGTGGGGTCCCCGTGCTCGCGTATGCGACGAGTCATCTCTGGGTTGGTGAAAGTAATGCAGACATAAGACGGCAAAGACAACGAGCTGCTGGGTTCATTGTACTCCTTTATGAAATGCCACAAATTCTTCGTCCACACACGTAGGATGCTCCTATACAATTCGGCCGTGAGACTCGAGGTCCCTGATGTGTACTTTCAGACCACGGAGACGGGATCAGAGTACGAGTTCAGACTGACCGTCAGAAGTGTTGATCAGAGTGTCCGTCTGCTCTAGCCGCATTTTGGCATTCAGTTCAGCTGGAAGAGCGTGAGAGAGGATGGTGAACGTCTGCTGAAGCACATGACGCGTATCGAGCGACACTTCATTGGTCACCAAGGAGCTGACATCGCCCAATGCCAGTGCGAGGAAGACCACGTTCGTGAATTCAATGGCACCTGGGTGACTAAGCAAATGAATCAAGTCGTGGCGGCTTCTGGTGCAAAGGATCGACGATAAGCACGCCAGCTCCGCCTCGCTGGCTGGAACGGTGCGTGAGCCGATATCGGCAGCAAGCTTGTTTACGACCAACGACCTGACGCAACGTCCTATCACACGGACAGCGAGGTCACGTTGCTTGCGTATGCGACGAGTCATCTCTGGGTTGGTGAAAGCGATGAAGACATAGGACGGCAGAGGCACAGAGTTCCCGGGTTCATTGTACGCTCGTCCAAAATACCAGAGAATCCTGAGAAACACACATAGAACGCTCCTATACATTTCTGCCGTGAGAGATGAAGTAGCTGGCGCGCATCTTTAGATAACGGAATTAGAGGACAAATTCACACTAACCGTCAGAAACGTTCATCAGAGTACCCGTCTGATCTAGCCGCATTTTGGCATTCAATTCAGCTGGTAGAGCCCGGCATAGGATGCTGAGCGTCTGTCGGACCATATCCAGCACATACAAAGGCACTTTTTCAAATTCGGAGGAGTATATGTCGTCCATTGCGAGGAAAACGATGCTTGTACATTCGATGGCCCCTGGATGGTTCAGAAAAAGCACCACATCTTGCCTCTTAGTGTTAAGGATAGTTGATAGGCATGCCAACTCCGCGTCACTAATTGAAGCGTCGCGTGAGTTGATGTCAGCTGCAATCTTGTTTACGATCAACGGGACAAAGCAGCGCTCTATCACGCGGAGGGCGGAGTCATCTTCTACCTGAATGCGCCGAGTGATCTCTGGGATGAGGGAGCTAGGGAAATAGGTTGGCAACAGCAGAGAAACCCCAGGCTGATTGTACGCTCTTCCAAAATACCATAGGCAGTTCACACAAATCTGCAGACGGTTCTTGCGTGTCTTTTCGTCGAGAATCGACGTCTCCGGTATACACGTCTTGAGGAGATCGTATAGACGGGATCCCAAGATGGGGTCGGTGTTTGGTTGGTGGGACATAAGGGAAAGTACTGCCGATGTCGCATCTGGGACAACGCGAGAGTCGAAGAATCCTGGCACCCGTGCAGCAAAGTCTTCTATCTCCTTGTCTTCGTCGAGAGCTGTGAGTGTCCATTCCAGTGCGCTCGTGACCACCCTCGATTCGGCTCTATAGGCCCCGAGCTCGACACTCTTCCGTAGACCTTGCGAGAACCACTGTCGATGTAACTTGACCCGCCCTTCGAATGTCTCCTTCCACGTCTTAAGTATATGGGACTCCGTCGCGTGTTGGTTGGCCAACCTCCAGAATCCCAACAGTGGTTTCTGAACAATGCCTTCAATTTTGAGGATTGTCCAAAGAAACCCAAACAGGGAAAGCTGGGAGATACGCCACGTAAACCTAGACAGGGGTGTGCCATACGGGCAATTGAGGTAAACGTTTGGTAAAACCGTCAAAATTGCGTGTGCGAGAGCGAACACCATGATGCAGCCAAAGGTGGCGTATGCGACGGTCGTGTGGATTGGGAAAAGAAACTCGACGAGACCGGCAAAAAAGAGGAAGACGGATATGTGCAGGAGAGTGGGCATTGTAGCAACTGCTTGCGCCATTCTGAATCTAATAAGGCCATCGAAAATATATGCCCGCATGCGTCCACGTCTGTGATTTGCACCGCGGCGCTGCGCGAGTTCCTGATACCGTCGGGCCCATTGTTGTATCAATGTCGCGGAGAGCGCGCAAGTCAAGCTGAGGACCAGACTGAGGAACCACAACACGTTGACCCTGACGGCGGAAGCTGTTGGCTTGAATGATTGACTACCCTGCACTGCAACGCTCGCAATGGGTGTTCCGTTGGAAATATTGACAAGTTGTACAGATATTTGAGTAAGAAGCGCATTAGTCGTATCACCAGAATCGGGGGATAACTTCTTGTAGCTTTCGATAATAAAGGCAGCGACGGTGGCGGAGAACAGGCCAGTCTTCAAGATGTGGTTTAGACGACGAGTACGCGCAAGACGGATGTGGTAGGGCTCACAAATACAAGGATTCCGTCTGTATCTCCCTTCCAACTTTCAATGACCTCTTTATCCTGCTTCTCGGCCTCGGTGAGGTACATGGACCACAGTCCATCAGATGAGTCTCCGTGGTTCTCGTCTGGTATACAGATGAGATCGAAACTCGTGAAATGGGCAATTCAACATACCCCGCTGGGCGTCTGGGTTACCCACAGTTTTCGGTGCGTGAAGTTCTTTGGCATCGGCGACCTGAGACGGAGAGTCTGAGCTAGTCGGAAGCTGAGGATCTGCAATATTTGTAGGTGAGGGATCTGGACTAATTTTTGTCTGAGGCTTCGTGGCATCGCCGCTCTGAGCCTCGAGATCCATATTTACGCTAGGTGAAGCCATTTTTATGTGTCAATATAACGAGGAGGACCTCAGTGAGAGGAGGGCTCGGCAACAAGACGATGGACATAGTAGCCACAGCGCATCAAGCACTGCCTCTCGAGACCAACTAAGTATGCACAGCCTGTCAATCAAGAACCACGCCACCAATACTAGTACTAGTGGTTGTAAGTTCATTTTTCGCAGTGCGGGGTGTCCCAGTGTACAGGAGAACCGTTTGCATCTACGGCAATGTCCAGCCAGCATCTACGTCGACCCAGTCGCCATCCGAGGAATCGCAGGGGGCGTATACCATGGTCTATACGTGCAATTTTATGCGCCTTACAGCTGTTTTCAGATGGGTTTCGGGGGAAAGACCTGCCATAATTCCTTTTTTGTAAATAAAAACTTAAAAGGAAATGATAAAAGGCCCTGTGATAAGATAGAAAAAGCTTTGTCCGATTCCTGTTATCTCCGTCCTTCGCTTACTCCGCTTCCAAAAGGGATTTCGTCAAGGTAGTAGGCTGTACGGTAAAGGTTGATCCGACGATTCTATCATTCGAATTAGAAGAAAAAGTATGGCAACCAAGATAGCGAACTGCTCGTAGCTTGGAGCTTTTTAAAAAAAACCGTATTTATTCCGGGACAGTACTTTTGTATAAGACCGGTCGCCGTGTACCAGCATTTGAGGTATTCAAAGTGTGCCGTATGTGTCAAGGGACGTAGCTTGGAGAGGGGCCAACAAATTTGTCAAACGTAATCATTAGTAAGGCTAGGGTCGAAAGTTGAAAGCTCGTTGATCGTTGAACTACCAATAGGTGATCAGATATCAGCACTTTCCGTAACTGGGGTCGCTGTAATGTCACAAACCCTGGATCCCGAGCAAGGGTACAGGATAGAGTCGCTGGGTGATGTGGTTGGTGACACAGGTACGGGACGCTGATGGATGCCTGCTTTTGGGCACACCGCTCAGAATTTGTGAAACAGGATCCCACGACATTTTCTACGATTTTGAGAACGTTCAGTTGCCTGCTTCTAGCGGAGAGTCACAGGCAGAATTCAGCTACACTGATGGATCAGGCGCTCTCTTTTCCATGTATCTGGACAGGGCCGAGGAGGAGGATAGAAGAGTAGCCGAAAGGTGGAAAGGAGACGCGGACGGGATACTCGTTTTTGTGCGTTCTTTGATGCAGATCCGACAGACGTGATGCTGACATACTACTGCAGACGGGTCTGTTCTCAGCTACGGTGGCCGGCTTTCTCGTCGGAACCTACCAAAGTCTCCAGCCCAACCTACAAGCTACCTCGGCGTTCTACCTCGCAAACATTTACCAAGTCCTTGCCGCTGCCAATGAGTCGCAAACGATCATCTCTCTCCCATTGCCGCCTGATCCGTCAACGTTCGAACCACCCATGTCCGCCGTCTGGTTCAACACGCTCTGGTTCTTGAGCCTTGTGATAAGCCTCACCTGCGCGCTACTCGCGACTTCCTTGCAACAGTGGGCACGCCGATATGTCCGAGTCACGCAGCCCCGCTACAGCCCCCACAAGCGCGCACGGATCCGCGCCTTCTTCGCCGAAGGCATCGAAAAGCTCCATCTTCCCTGGGCCGTCGAGGCGTTACCCGCGTTGCTCCATATCGCAGTCTTCCTCTTTTTCGCCGGCCTCGTCGTATTCTTATGCACTATCAACCACACCGTCTTTTCGATCGTGCTTTGGTGCATAGGGTTCTGCGTCGCTCTGTACCTGTACATCACCCTGCTCCCGATCTTCCGCCACGATAGTCCGTATTACACCCCGCTCACGACGGTCGCTTGGTTCTGCGCTACGGGAATCTCGTGGCTGGTACTTCGGGCCCTCAAGGCCGTCGCTTCGGAGTTACACGGACACAAGTTCGTCAGTTTGGACAGCTGGTATAGGATTTCGGTCGTCGAGAATCGGCTGAACAAGCGTTTCTTCAGCGGTTTCACGAAGGAAACCGAGGGTTCCGCTCTAAGGTTATCGTCGGATATCGACGTTCGCGGGCTGTCCATGACGTTCAACTCGCTAGAGGAGGACCACGAGTTGGAGCAGTTTCTGGAGGGTATCCCTGGTTTTCTCAGCTCGCATGAAGTCATGAATCCCGGGAACGTTCTGACCGATGTGATCAATCGCATTCCCGGAATGGCATACACGGTTTTCCTCTTCATCGAGCGCACCTTCTCCTCCGGTCTTGTTTCCGAGGCAATACAGGAGCGGCGGAAGCGCGTCTACATGAGGGCGTTGGACCTCGTAACGCCGCTTCTCCCAGTCACATTCTACCAGGCGCTGCATTTCTGGGAGTCCGAACCCAATCCCACGAAAAATATCTTCGGGTCGCTTGACTTTTGGCACCTGGCGGAGGCCCACAGCAATGATGACGACCCCGATGTCGCTATTTCCGCTCAATGCATGGCCGCCGCTATCATTACTCATGTGCAAGAGCACGACCAACACTGGTTCCACATTGTGATGCGCCAATTGGATATCTCCGAAGACACCCTTCATGTTTACCTCGACAACGGCGACAGCCTATTCCTTGCCAACCTCATAAACATCGTCCAGCGTCTATCAGTCCCTCCCCACGACGGCGTAGAATACACCCTCAGCTTGGACGGGCTGATCAGACACACCTTACGTATTACGCGTAACTTTGACGCTGTGGGAACGCTTCCTGAGCTACAGTCTCACTTCTGCGCACTCTGGAACCAAATCACATTCATGGCACATGACCAGCAAATTTCCGAGGTCGAGCGACGCTACGCACGGACGATCCTGAGGATGATTCGGGCCGTATATATCTCGCTGCACGACGGGACGGACTCTCAACCGACTGCGTTTTCAGCCTCCACGCGATCGTTGGATCCGGTCCTGTGGGCCGAATCGTCATACCCTCTCTGCACCGTCCCGAATCATCATTCTCATTCGTCTATCTTCCTGGACTCGAAATCGTATGTCACCGATGCTGGTGAATGTGTCATGCTGCATTGTAACCCCGAGCGTGTGAGGTCGATATCACCAATCGCATTGCCCTCTTTCGGTTCTGAAGAAGAGATTTCCCATGAGCCCGCAGTTACCCGTACCTCTCCGCCTGCTGTCGTTTCTCAGGATAGCATTTCTGTGGCTTCACGTGACGGCACTGCCTTGGCCCAACCTCCCCCAACTCACGACCCCCACAGCCCACAAGGGTTCATTCCTTCCATCCGCTCCAACCATTCCCATGGCGATGAGACCAATGTCGGTTTCGTCGCTTGACGTAGATGCTAATAGAGGCATCGCAAAAATCTTCCGTCTTGACTATTACTGTACGGCGGTCGAAAGGCCCACGTAGCCAAGAGAACACGAGATGCTTATATAATAATAGGCTTTGGTGGCCATCACTTCGTCGAAGCTAAAGTACGATAGAGCGATTCGCACCATGTATTCACCCATAGCGCTGATTTTCCACCTCACCACCAAACCAGTCATCGTGCTCACGAGTCTCCTCGACCGGGGCGGTATTCACAATGGTCGACTTACTCTGCGAGTCTGCGTGAAAGTGAGCTCTCGAAGTTAGAGATCGAAACTTCGCGGTGAGTCTTCGACAAACTTACACGCTTCAAAGGCCTCGATGCCGTTTTCGCGTCCGATCCCACTTTCTTTCATGCCGCCCCACGGCGAGCTCGGGTCGTTTCGATGGTGGGTGTTCACCCATACCAAGCCGGACTGCAATTGAGCTGCCACTTGGTGCGCGCGTGATACGCTTTGTGTCCATATGCCAGCCCCGAGCCCATATTGCGAGTTGTTGGCGAGCTCCACGCCCTCGCTCTCGGTCTAAAGAGAGGGGGTGAGGTTATGGTAGACGTAAACGAGATCTCGGCGCGCACCTCGAACTTTCTAAGCACGACGACCGGTCCGAAAACTTCTTCTTTCCATAGAGTATCTTCCAGGGTGACGTCCGCGATCACTGTTGGTGGGTAGAAACTGCCCCGGGAAAAGCTAAATCTGTCGAGGGATGAAAGGTACTTGAGCGGCTTGCCGCCTGTAAGGATCGTGCCTGAAGTGCGCGTCTCGACCATACGATGTATTCGCTGCAGATGATGTGCCGAAATCACGGAACCCATCGTGCTCTGGGGATTCATAGCTGCTCGTGGGTCAGGTCATCTTATTATGGGTGATTGAACTCCGCTCACGCACGATCGCCCATCCGCCTCGTGATGCTCTTCACTTTCTCCAAAAATTGCGAGACAAATGCGTCGTAGACCCTGGACTGTACAAGCAAGCGAGTTCCAGATACGCATGTCTGTCCAGAAGCCACGAAGGAAGCGAAAGCTGCCCCGTTGACGGCTGAGGAAATGTCGGCGTCGTCAAAGATTATGATTGGAGCCTGACAAATCATCGATTGAGAAAGTGCCCTATGAGTCCCTCTCGCTGACTTACCTTCCCGCCGAGCTCAGCAGTAAAGGCTGCTAAATTTCCACCAACGATGCTACCCAGAGCGCGTCCTGTAGCGGTACCTGCCTGTAAAAGGTTTTAAACGCGTGCTGGGTAACGGGTATGATATCAGTCACCGTAATGTCTACTTTCCGCACGAGGGGATGCGAGACCAGTTCCTTTCCAGTTGAAGCTCCAGGCCCAGGAAGTACAGATAAGACACCACTGGGAACTCCAGTACACGCTCAGTCGGCACATTCGAGTGCTCATAAAGAAAGCTTACCTCCAGCGTCGAGTGCCATTCTCGCGAATTCCAACACAGATATAGGCGCCAGCTGGGCAGGGAGTAAGACATAACAAAGTCCCTCAAGCACGTGGAAAGTGTTACCTCTGAGGGCTTCACGATGACGCTATTACCCGCAGCTAGGGCCGGGGCGATCTTCTTGATAGCGATGAGTAGCGGGTGGTTGAATGGCTACGTCGGATAAGCGTTCCTTGGCGCTAACTGGGATCTGTCACGAAAGCGACCCACCGTGATCTGCGCGACGACACCCAACGGGACGCGCTGCACATAATTGAGCAGCTTTCCCTGCGTCGGCGCGACGAACGACTGGTGCGTCCTCAAAAGTGCAGCGTAGTATTCGCTAGATAGAGCACATGGAAGTGATTGACGCGCGCCAGCAAGGCAGACGACTTACAACCACTCGGGGAGACGGCCGAGCTGCGCGCGCATTTCTCGTATGGCGCGTCCCGTCTGCAGTGTCTCGAGCTCCGCAAATGCCGGGACACGCTCCTCCAATGCCCGAGTGAGGCGCGTCAGGACTTTTGATCGATGGATGGCAGGTGCGCGAGACCACACGCCGGACTCGAAGGCGGCGTGGGCATCAGCCACGGCGTGCTGGACGTCCTCTGAACTCGCAGTATCTACGCTGCGCAGTTAACTTATGAGTAAAGGCCTTGAGCGGGTAGTTCTTTGACTCACGTGCAGATGTGCAAACCCGTCGCAGGATTTGTCACGGCAAACCTGAAAAAAGGATTTTGAACCCTACGAATTGTTTTCTTTGGAAGAAGTTGTCCTCACTCTTCACGAGATTCTACGAGCTGCTTGGAAACATGTGGTGCAAAGGGAGCGTAATGGGCACTGTAGGATATCGCAGGCTATATGGTCGACCCATTATCGAGAAGTTGTATATATGCTATGGGAAAGGAGGTGCGTACAGTCTTCCCAATGGGCGTGTTCACGGCGGTACTGTAAAGTTTCCGGACGGTCGCCCTCATCGCGTCTTGCAACGAACACCGAACGCGTACTAGCACGTGCCTGATTATGACCGGGAAGACGGTCCGTCCTCGCCGTTGTCCCATAACCGCAAACTACACTTAGTTACGATACAGTATGATAGTACAAGTACAAGGCTTCATTTAAAACCCTCGTTTCACTGATTTCAACTACCCTGCCTTGGTCTTTTCCCAATATGACCCGTTAGGCCACTCGTACTCCGCGATGCTCGACTTGTGCATCTCAATACTACAGGTCGAAAGTATCGTGACCAAGGTTTTGCAAAGAGCCGATGTAGAAACGCACCTATATCCCTCAACAGGGTTGCTAGGAACATTGTACCTTCCTTTCTGGTTGATGGAACACGGATAAAGGAAATGTTCGTGCAGGTGGTCCACATATTCAAGCACATTGCGTTCCATGGTACCAGAGACAGCAATATAATCGATCAAGCTTCCAGATGGCCGCCCGGCAGCGTCAGCATCTCTGCACCCCGAAAATAAATGAAAAATTACTCGCCTCAAGTGTATCACATATTCACAAAGTCCCACACCACCTGCATGTGGGCAGACCGGCACCCCAAACCTATGAGTCAAAAGACGGACGCTCGAGTCAGTCGTACGCTCAAACCTACTAAAAAGCGCCAACATCTACCCACTTTGTCGCCATGAAGAGCACACTGAGCACTTCGCTGACGCCCGCAAGACGACACGAGTCGATCTGGCAGACGTCTATCGCTTCCGCCTGGAACAGCTGCTTGAACACCATCCTGTTATGCGCGTGCTCGCCCGTCGCGACGCCGATGCCGTGTGCCTTGAGCGCGCGCCGGATCGCGGCGTGCCCGAATATATCATCCGGCGCCGTAGGCTCCTCAATGAACCTAGGTCACGAACTTTTTTAGTGATTTTCCGCCACATCAAACCTGGTGAGCGCGCACCAGGGCTTGATCTCCTCCAGGGACGAAACATAGTCGATCGCCTCCTGCACGTCCCATACCTGGTTCGCGTCGATCATGAGCACGGCCCCGGTGGGCCCCGCGTTCTTCCCTGCGAGCGCCGGACTGCCCGCGTGGCGCGGCGCGTGTCCGTCCGGGAGGTACTGCGGGTCGTCGATGATCGAGCGGATGAGCCTGCCGCGGCGGAGGTCGTCCGCGCAGTCCGCGCCCACTTTCATCTTGAAGTGGTTGAAGCCGGCCTGCACGGCCTCTCGCGTCAGCCGCGCGATCTTCTCGTCGGAATAGCCTGTGGGAAAAAAATGAAGTGGGGGCGTCAGGTCACAGGTCAGTGAGATCGGGGAGCGCCACAGGGGGCGGGGTGAACATCGAAAGAGAGAGTGAGAGACCTAGCCAGCCTGCAGATGTCACATAGGCGGGGTATCTGGTCCGTGGTGAGCATCGGTCTTTCCCGCTTGGCTGTGCGCCCATATTCCTTACCCTTGATCGCGCACATTGGCCTCACGTTCATTCTTTGTCGCTTCTTTAGCCTTTAGGATCGCAAGTGCCTCATCGGGTGTAATTGCGTCAGTGATATAGCGGAAAGTGGCTGACTTGACGAGCTCTTCCTGTGGGAAAGGTACGCATGTCTGGGGAGAGATCTCGTGCCGTTTGTGCGAGGCTGGCTTACGGGACTCATGTCGACGAGAAGCTTCCAGAGAGGCTTCCCACGGGCCCTTGCATATAGGTCCCACAGGGCATTATCCACGGCGCCCGTTGCGATATGAATGACGCCTTTCTCTGGACCGATCCTAATAAAAAGCAATGCAATTTTGGCGTGTACGCCACAGAGTGAAGTACTCAAGGAACAAAAACGTACCACCGAAGCTGCGGGTCAGCGACGAGGTGATCCCAGGTTTTGCCCATATCGGCGAATAGCGATTCGATCTCTTTGTTCACAACTCGATCAGCGACCGCCTTGATCGCATGACAAACCTAAAAATGCAAAACAACAACAACAACAACAACAACAAAAAGTGCCATATCAGTGTGTTCGTTTCTTTCCGCAGGGCGCCTCACAGGGCCTCCTCGCAACACTCACAATATCGTTCCCACGCCCGATCGTGAAAGTCATGCCATGTCCGACGAGGTTTGAGTTCGTATAGAGCGATACGTACGCAGCGGAGTAGTCGCAGTCGGTATTCCTAGGTCCCCGCTGTAAGCAGGAGGCACATCGGCCTCAGCACTCCAAAGGGACGAACATCGCATCGGACCCATCGCCCGTCAAGGAGGTCGGGAACCTAACGTCTGCTCAGGTGTCGACGAGTCAACCCTCGCTGTGCTGCGGCTCTGTTCAAGGACAAGACCGCACCGTGGACCTCAAAATGAGTGATCTTGACCGTCATTTCGAAAGAGCAATCGACAGTACAGTATCCTCTCACGTTCACGTTTCGGGTGGCGCGATCATCAATCAGCCTTTCACACCCCCAGACCTGGTCGACGGCCTGGCCTCATGTGAGATCGTCGACGGCTTCCCATAGGCTGACGTCATGACCAGCAAAGAACTTCCGGACCGCAATGCAGCCGCAAGGCACCCTCCCAACAGTCAGAACGCCACAGGGAACGGATTAGAAACGCCATATTTTATGATGGGCACACGAAGTACCCGAAAACAAAGGGACCGCTTCTAAGAGCGGCGATGGACATCATAAAAAAAAAAAAGTAAGAAAAAAGTCTATTTGTCCGATCCTCGTCTCCGAACGATTGGGGATGATAATGCATTGGAGCCGGATGCCGCCCTCCGTGGAGGAGGGCGGTTCAACGAAAAGTCAGTCATCAGGCCCACGCCAAGGGGTTCGCGGACTTCGCCATGGGACATCGCCCGTGTTGGGGTGCGCGGAGGGAAGCTATGGTGCGAGGGCGATGGTGGAAGGATGCCAGGCGAAGGCGGGGCGATGAGGCCCTCGGCGGTGCGGGACGACGCGCGGCGCAGTCCTGGCACGAAGCTGAACATCAAACGGAAGAGCGATGAGCGAGCAGGGCGCGGGCGCTGCGCCGCGGAAGTCGGGAAGGAGGAGGCGGAAGGGGAGCTGACTGCATCCATGGAACCTGGGGGTTGCTTTGGGTGTGAGCTTCTGAGGGAGAAAAGGAGGGAGTGGGGGCTCTCACCGGATGTGGGAAGCGTGTTGTCGTTCGCGCTTAGGCTCAGGAAGAGGAATAGTGGGGTTAGCCAGACGCAGAGCCCGAAGAAGGTGGCCATGTCGCCGAAGGTGGGTGGTCTTACCACGGGCCCGCCGCGATATGCCTTGTGCACCGCTTGACGCGCCTCGTGTGTGCGGCGTGCGAAATGGAAGAACCACATGAAATGGTCAGCGACGACGAGGACGCAAGAGGCGACGAAGGAGGGTGAGGTAAGGGAAATGACGGGCCATGTATGCGAGAAGTTCTGGAGATACACGATGTGGCAGAAGATGGAAAACGCGATCTTGTGGAGCGGAAGAGCGTCGGTGAATGCCAGCAATACGTGTATCGAAATTATGACCTATTCCTTATGTTAAAATTCCAGGCGGTGACATGACAACTGGGTCCGGGTGAGACACCACGTACGTAGATGCCTCTCTTTCCGAGCACCTTGGCAAGCTTGGAATGCTCTTCGATCAGCTCTGAAAGCCAGAGCAGACCGCTAGCTGTTGCGTGGCAGATGTAGTCAACCGCCGTGCAGCCAAGCATTGGCAACACGCACCTAGCGAAAGAGTGATGAACATGAAAGCCGCAACAGCAGCCACATAGCTGAACCCCCTCCGAGGATTAGTGAAGACATAGAGATAGAAGGGCGCGGGTGTGCGGACCTTAGGAGGTGTAAAAATGACATTTGGAGGATCAAAAGATATGTTGGAGAGGTCGCATTAGGGGCCCAAGCAATCGCAACCGGCGTCTGACCGAACACGTACAAAACCGCCTCGCTTCCCACGCGCGGCAATCCGCAAACCCGCGGCAGGCTCCGCGGGGCCAAGCAAGCGCCTCGGGATTGGCCTGTCCTAATCCGCATCTGGGCCCAATTGCGATTGGAGCTCCCTCCACTTCACTTCACTTTGAACAACAGACACGCCATTGGCCGACCCATCCAGTATTTTCCTTCCTTACGTAGACCATCCAGCTGCGCTACTGCTGGCATACACGTCAACCGGCGAACAATGTTTCAAATTTTTTGGGTAAAGCTCGCGGGATTGGGACAGTCACCTGCCATGTATACGTCCGTCGTGGCGTGACTTCGAAACGTTGCCTTGCTGCTGCGGCTACGGTAACCGCCACAGCGTTGTTCTGACGTGTAAATTTAGCTGCCTTGCCCTCTGGTTCTTGGATTAGGGGCCCTTTCCAGACTGGTCTTAGTGTGCTGTGGGGGGTCACTTCTCGAACGCGGCGTGCCCTCCCCCCCACAAGACGTGCTGGCTCGAGATCGAGGAGATTGGCGCCAGCTCCTTCCTTCAAGCTTCAATCCCAAACCGGTGGCCCGGTACCCTTTTCCCGACCTGTGCTTTGCGCTATCTCCACTTACTGTAAGTGTACCCTGGCGCTGTCATGGCTGCGGACGCCGCATCACGACTTGTCTTTTAGTGCACGATCTCCGGAATATCGCCCATAATCTTGCGATCATCGCGGTGAAGTCGTTTACTATCTCTAGCCGCTCTGCTGACCACTTGATTTGACAACCTTCGATGCAACGAAATTAACGTCATGGGAGATTAAACCGGCTCTTTTTCTGGAACCTTCACGGCATCATGAACCCCGTTTTCTCGCCTCCGCAAAACTGAATGTGAGAACGGCTACTCTCGCTGTTTGTAAGCTGTACAGTACTGCATGCGGTACACTTGCACCGTTCTCCGGCGAAGCGCTCGTTTCTACTGTTGCCGGCCGTGTACCGATCGCACAAGACGAGAGTCGCGCATCGCCCTCATTGTTCCCAGCCTCACCGTGAATTGCCGTGACCATGCCTGTGCCCACAGCCTGAGATGGCAGCTCTCCTCCGCGGGATTTCATACTAATATGCTCGTTAATTCCCTACCACCGTAGTGGAACGATCAATTATGTCTAAACAACAAGCCTTCGTAACATGACATGGCATGACATAACATAACATGATATGATATGACAAAACAATCGCCTCACCATGCCTGCACCGTCGTCGTCCGTAGATGGTGTCCATCAAAACACGAAAGGGATTACCCTGTACTGTACCCTCGCCGCCCACGCGTCCCACTCAGCCCCAAATTGCTTCCTCAGCAACGCGTCCTCTGTCGGCGTGCGGCATAATATGCTCGAGAGCACGTATGCCTCCATCCCGACCCAGCACACCGCATACATCTGCCCCGCGAACGTGCCCATCCAGCCCGCCCGCGCCCACCACGAGCCGGGTCCAAAGTGCACGAGGAGCGTGCCGACGACGCCGAGCACGACGCCGCTGTAGCTCGGATGGCGCACGAATGCGTATGGGCCACTCGTCACGAGCCGGTGGTCCGCGCGCAGAGTGAGCTCGAACGTGAAAAGCGAGCCAAGAGTCTTGTAGCATGCTAAGCGCAGCGCACCGCTCGCGGCCGTCGACAGGCACCCCAGCACGAACGTCAAGGGCAGTGTTGATGTATGCGGCGATAGCGGGAGGTGCTTTGATATGTGGAGGAAAGAGAGGGGAAATTGGTGGTGATGGTGGGAGTAGATTTCGAAGAATACACAGGCGACGAGCTCTGCAAGGAGGCTCGCAATAACAGAACACTAGAATGGGGTGTGTGGGTAAGTGAGATGTTGAGGCCAGAAAGCGCGGGACGTACCTTCCAGACAAAGGCATGTAGTCGGACGACGTTGCCAAATGAGCGCTCTACGCCCTCAGATTTGACGCGTTCTTGGGCGCCGGGTGGGGGTTGAGGTGGAGTGAGTGCGTACCATGCGCCGAGAATCGAGGTTACTAGCAAGGGGATTTTCACGAGTAATGACATGGGTATTGTGTGCTCGAAAGTAGGGGACGTGGGCAGTAGCTGGAGGAGGGTCGAAGAGAAGTCGAACACAGGAAGGGAAAAAATAGGACAAGCGAGTTTGCAGGCAAGTAGGCAAACAAGCGGTGCTGGTAGGGATGGCAAGTTGCATTTAGTTTCAGGCTTGAATTTATATCGAAAGTAACGACGGTTGTTGGATTTTGGTAGATGGCATCAGGTAAGCTCCGCGAAGTATGATCCGTCCTCCATTATAGTGCTTGTTCTCACGAGGTGCGGCGCAGTAGTAACGACTAGTCCGGAGTCCGGAGAATGGAGAGGCCTATACTGTCCGTTTCGAGATTTGCGAAACCCGATCGTTCCCCAAACGCCTACAGAGGTTGGCCAGGAGGACGGCGCAAAGTGCCTGGACCTTGGGGGGTGAACGCTGCAAGAGCACCGTTTGGGGCATGTCGATTTCCTAGTGGAGAGAAGTGCACAATTTCCGAGCGTGCGTGCGTGCAATAACGAGGGAGAGAACCCGGCAATGTGTTTCATTTACGGCGAGGGCGCTATTGTGGTTGGCCGGACTTGTTGGAGACGCCCGGGTCGTATGAACGGGAGAGCCAAAACGGGACCACAAATGACTCGTCTGAGGAAACTCGTATGCATAGCGCGTAAAGAACACAGTGATGGCCGTGCAAAGCCGCGGAAGCAATCAGGAGAAGGAAGAAGGTAACGCAGAAAAAAGGAAAGAACAAAAAAAAAAGTCGGCGGTAGAAAGCCTGAGTTGGTTAATCGTATGGATGAGAATGGAAGTGGGAACGGAGTGAGACCAAGCCAAGCTAGTGGAAACCGGAGGCTGCCTCGCGGAGGCCTTTGTTTATTTCCTATTTTGCCTAGTTTGGCCCTTAGTCACCGTTACGCGCCCATATTATGTAATACAATACCATTGGTTGTCCCATTGCCCACAACCGACAATGTCGGTACCAAGTTCGTCACTGCGACATCACCGCAACATCTGCATTTGCGCACTTGTTCTGTACCGTATGTGACATCCCGCTACATGCACTGCTTCATTTCTATTGTGGCTCTTTCGTGATCCAAACCTCCTTATGCGGCTGTAGCATGCACGTCCATTTCCGCTCCTCTGCCAAACTCACTTAAGTAACTGGGACACGTCCTCACCACCGTTGTCAGTCTTTGGACGTTGACACACTACCTTCGTATGTTTGCCCACATAACCTGCTTTTGGGTTCGTACATCCTGCGCTAAGGTCAAATGCCGTATCTCTTGCTTAGCGAAGTCCGTGACGTCGTGAATTCGAATTGTAGCAGTTCACTCCCTCTCCACGTGTATGTACACAAGTTGTTTGCGCCCAACATATGTTGGCATCTTCTCGTGCTTCCCCGCAATCGCATCGGTATTATTCTCGACAGAGTGCTTCGGGCACTCCCGATCAACGCTGAGCGCTGAGCTTTGAGGGGAAAGGTCAAACGGACGCCCGGGATAATAAACGGTAATAGCGAAGATCCTAAATACGGGCTGTACATAACCGTCACCCGACCCAAATCACTAAAGTTACAGTAACGCCGCAACTGTTTCATCGAATCGAAGTCGAACCCAACGAAGTAACTTAAATAATAGCGTCGGTGTTGTCGGCACCCGCGCCCAAATATGTACAGCTCTCGGGCTCCGGGGAGCCTCGAACTAGAGAAGGAATCCTCTAATCGCCCCTCCAACATTCTGTACATCCAATAGGAAAGTGTCGTGGCCCCAGACGCCGCCGAGTTCATAGTAGCTCACACGCGAGTTGCCGGTCATCCGCAGTGCGTCCGCCAACTCACGCTGCTGGTCTACTGGGAACAAGATGTCGGACTGTACGCCAAGGATGAGAACTGGGGTGTGTGCGAGGGGACGTAATCCCTTGGCGAGCGCTGGCAGGTGCGGCGGAGGATTGGCGGGCGGTGGGTGCGCGCGTATAGATCCAGAGGCGCTAGTTGCCGGCGGCGCAGGAGTGATTGGTGATAAGCCGAGTTCAGCGAGGGAAGTTTCTGTCATGTCGAACAAATCCATTGCCTTGGAAATATAAATCAAGGAGTTCGCATCATAGGTGAGGCAAAACTGTTCTCCCTGTTTCGCGATCAGAGGTAAGCTCCGGTGAAGGAAGATAGGGAACGCGCCTGGTGGTCGAGATAAGTCTCGATGAGAAAGTCAGGACATAATGCGGGGGTACGCATTTCCACTGCTTCAGACGACGGTTCCCGTAGTTTCCGACCAAAGCGAATGTCCCATTCTGGGCCCGAGCGGTAAGTTATTGTTGCGATTTCTGAATGGGAGGCTGATGGGTACCAAGGCGATATATAGAAGACATCACAGCTTACGACGCGCAAGTTTAAGGCCCGTATGTGGCGGCAAGCCACCGTAATAAAATCCGTTATTCCAATTTGGATCGGCCATAAGGACTGCAAGTGTAGAGGTGACGAACGATCGGATAAAAATACCAGGACAACATACCACTGCGTTGTGCGTACCGCACTGCGACGCTCGAAGGGCTACTGCGGGCGGTGCCACTAATGCTAACGACCTTCCCGACGCGCTTCGGAAACATCCAACCGGCGGCAAGACTCTGCATGGCACCCATGGACGATCCGACGCTCGCATAGAGCTTCTCGATGCCGAGATGGTCCAGCAGGGCAAACTGCACGCGAACCATATCGAAGATGCTGATCACGGGAAACGTAGTTGCGTACGGCTCACCCGTCGCGGGGTCTACCGACGAGGGCCCCGTCGAGCCGTAGCATCCGCCGAGGACGTTGGTGCAGATGACGAAGAACTGGTCCGTGTCAAGTGCGCGCCCCGGCCCAATGAACTTCTCCCACCAGCCCGGCGCGGGATTCTCGCGCGTCGACGCGGCGTGCGACGAGCCGGACAGCCCCGTGTGCAGCAGGATTGCGTTGTCGCGCGCAGGCGACAGCGTCCCCCAGGTCTCGTACGCGATGTCAAATTCCGGAAGCGGCGGAGCGTAGGTCAGCGGGAGCGGCTGCGTGTGGTGGTACGTCTGGTAGGTGGACGGGGAGGGCCGCCCGTACGGCGGTTCTGGGCCAGAGGAAGAGGGGTCCGATGGAGATGAAGAGGACGCGCGAAGCGACTGGATGATCTTTTCTCGCGCTGCGTGCTGGGCGACGCATGGGAATGAAGGTGGGGGACGGCCGGGTGGGGTCGGGGCGTTGGGCTGGAGCGCTGGCTTAGGGTTGAGAGCGCTGGAGGTGGACGAGAAGCGATGGTGGCGAGCTACGGGAGTCGCGAGTGTACGAAGGGCACGAAAATTGCTGGGAGAGAGTTTATGTTGCAGCATGAGTTGACAGTCGAGAGGCGAGCGTAGCGTGCATTGTAATCGCGATCAGTCATCGAATCATCAGTAATTGTGACCGTGAGCAGTTATGTCGCAATTGCAGGGACCGAATGACGTGATAGACGTGATGGATGGCGGCGTGGGTGGGAAGACTGGACGGCATCCGGACTCCGGAATATGAAACCTGAACTGTACGGAATACCTGTATTCAACCTGCCACCAAGGGCTTTTCCTCTTCTACACTCCATTGCTGTCCCATAATGTCTCGTCCTCACAAAGTTGTCAACTTGGGAAATGTAGCAGATATAGGGGTTGACACAGGTCTGTCCAACTCAAACCATGGAACCTCAAGTTTTTTAATTCATTTATGCAGGCTTCCCACCTCAACCAGCACAAAAATATCAACTGCCACAAGAATGTTGAGATGCGACTGTTAAAGTCACATGTCTTGTGGGATCTGATTGAGTCAGCCCACATACTATATACAGTATCTGTCCCTTATGGACTTATGGACACTCTGGACTCATATGGACTGCTTTTGTTTATCTTTATTGTTAGATCCATATATGGTTCTTATTGTTCTTTCTATTGTTAAGATACCAGTATTATCTGCTTTAGGCAGCTATTGTTCTCTGCCATCCAATGGCGTTTCTCCCTCTGGCGCACAGACCACCTGTATTGTGTTTAGGTCACCAGTGCGCACAGACCATTATTATCTAAGCATCCTGTATATAAGGATTGCTGTTTTCACCTCTACACTTCAGAGTTCCTTCTACCTCTGAAGTATAAGTCCCTCTTCTCTTTACTTCTCTTATTACCTTTGCTCATAGACATTCCTTTATAGTAACTTGTCTACTAGGTATGCAGTTGTAATAGAGTTCCTTCTACCTCTGAAGTTAACTTGTCTACTAGCTGTTCAAGCTTATTCCTTGCTTGTTAGTTCTGCGCTTCAACAAAATGAAGAATGATGTTACGGATTACGTCAAAGGGTGCGTGGAGTGCCAATGACACAAAGTCAACCTCTGTCCCATCCAAGCGCCCCTGCAGCCCATCTACCCCAAACCAGAAGCCTTACCGTTTGAAACTATTGCAGTGGACTTTATTACTAAACTACCCATATCCTGTGGCTATGACTCCATCCTAACCGTAACAGACCACGACTGCACCAAAGCCACCATTTTCATCCCTTGTCACAAGGAGATAACCGCTGAGGGAACAGCCACCCTGTATGTATCCCACATTTTTCCACGATTTGGACTCCCCTCACGTGTCATCAGTGATCGAGACCCTCGTTTTGCATCTAAATTCATGCGAGAGATATGCAAGATCCTTGGCATCAGTCAAAATATCTCAACAGCTTACCACCCCAGAACTGACGGCCAATTGGAATGAACAAATCAGTGGTTGGAACAATACCTTCGCTTTTGGGTAAACGAATGGCAGGACGATTGGGTCCGATATCTACCAATGGCAGAATTCACGCACAACAATTGGCCAAACGAAACCACACGGGAGTCCCCCTTTTTCCTCTTATCAGGGTTCAACCCTCGCGCTGATTGGACCGATAGGCCATCCCCTATCCTGCAGGTATCGTTGAGGCTAGATCAATTCAAACAGGCACGACAGCGTGCCTTCTCCTGCATGTTCAGGGCGCAGAAGTCATGGGTCAAACACAAAGACACGCCCAAATTCAAAGAAGGGGACCTTGTGTGGCTTGAAGGATGCCACCTACATACGCATCAACCAACCGCGAAATTAGCCACAAAATGGCATGGACCGTTTAAGGTTGTTCAGGTGATGTCTCCTGTCAACTACCACCTTGAACTTCCCACACAGTGGAGCATCCATGACATTTTCCACATAGATCTTCTCACACCTTATCGCGAGACACCCACGCATGGACCAAACTACCAACGCCCACCACCAGATTTGGTCGATAACGAAGAAGAGTACGAGGTCAAGAAAATTCTGGACTCTCGGCAATTTGGCAGAAGATGTTGGCTCCAATGCCTCGTCAAATGGAAGGGCTACCCTGATTCAGACAATCAATGGGTAGATAAGGATGACGTCTTCGCTGACAAAGCCATTTGGGATTTTAAAACTTCAAACCCTGATCAAGAAGTACATATAAGGGCCACTCGATGTTGTGCTAAGTCCCCATCTCCCACTTCTGACTCCCATCCTCTCATGACTACTTCCACCACCAATGCCTCCACACCAAACCCCACGCTCGTCAAACACCTCGCAAGGGGTGCAGTGGTCCATAATGCGCTACACACCTTCCGAGCTCCTGAAGACGTCCCCGACGAAGAGGGGCTTATCACCCAGCAAGAATGGGACAACATCCAGAGACGCTTCCCCTTACCTACTGGAGGGGTCCTCACCGACGACACCGCCCCCACTTACAACCTTATCAACCCTGACACCGGCAGGCGATACAACACCACCCCCATCACCACTGATGAACTCACCGCCCTTCGAGTGGCTCTCCCAAGCGCTGATGAGCGTGGAATCGCTCTGAGCATGGGAGATGCAGTGGAAGGAGACAGCACGCAAGTGGCAGGATGAACAACTGCACCTAGCGGAGATGCAGAGGAAGGCAAGGAAGGCGAGGCAGAAATATTGGAGGACAATCACGCTATCTATAACAATAGCAATCAATACCTGGTGAGACACTCTTTCCTCAGAACATGAAGCCACACTGACAATCCTGATGCCACCCCTTACGTTGTCTACACCAACGGAGACCCCATGTATTGAGGAGACATCCAGGTCTTCTGAGTGGCGCCCCACGAGCCCTGATCTCCCGAAGACGATCCCGCCTCCCTCCTGGTGCCAGAAGGGTTCCGGCGCAATAGGGGACCCAATTCGATTCCCTTCAAGGTTAAGCTCCCCAGAGGGCGAGTTGTAGAGGCCAATCATGTGCAAGTAATCATGTGCGGCAATCCGTTCGTGCTGGGGCTGGTGAGTGGATCACCATATGTATATGGTCAGCCCCTATACGCCAAGCCACATCACCCCCACAACAACTGGGCCTTCATTGCCCATGAAGACCTCGTTGTGATCAAAGAGGGCAACGCCACCAATTGTGCCCTCGAGAAAATAGGGGATGAATCTCTCACGGCCGAGATTCACCGCTACCGAGCGGCCGCATTCCATGAAGACCGGCTGCTGGTGCGCATGAGGGAGATCAGGCTCCAACTGGCAAATGTCACACAGGATAAGCTCGATTCCATTTACTGATTGGAAAGGGCTAACATGTTCTGGCGAATTGAGGAGGTGCAGAAGGACTGGCCATTGTCGGCTTTCATGCGAGGTGGGCCTCACATCTGAAAAGGGGGTAATGATATGGACTTTGACTCATGACCGGTTATGACTACGGTCCAACTCAATATTAGTCATGGACTCTTACTATGTATCAGTCAGCATAAGTAACTTACATGTGATTGTGACTTATGCATGACTCGGTCCTAGGATAGCTGTACTAGGGTTCGAGCTAGTTACACTATTGGTTTCTTATTGTTTCAGCGGCACTTTAAAGCCCGCGTGTATCTGTATAAATAGTCAACTCAGAAGACCAAGAGTCCCCATCTTGGTCTTCTTCAATCCACTATCTAATTCGTCTTATCTGCCTTAGTCTCGGACTAAGAGTACTTCCACTGCTATCCACCGAGGATAGTCTTCTCTTCCCCTTTGCTGCAGCGTGTGCCAGTGTGCCCCTGTTCAGCTTGCGTTGGGTTGACACGTGATCCCCATTCGCTGGACATTCGCTAAGTTGATTACGCCTACTCAGAGTCCAAGTTGGGCTAATGCTAGTGGAGTGTAACAGCTATGGTCTTGAATGGCAGGGCTTCTGGTTTGGGATAGATGGGTTGTAGGGGCACCCTGATGGGGTGGAGGTTGACTTTGTGTCGCTGGCACTCTGCACAGCCTTTGACATAATCCATGATGTCATTTTTCATCTGTGGCCACCAATAGTGTCACTGAGTAAGTTGGATGGTGCGCTTGATGCCCGGATGGCTGTAGATGGGGGAGTCGTGATGAGCAGCGATGATGGTGTGTTTATCGTGGATACCACCAGTGACCACCTGGCATCCATCCTTGTACCACATTCCTTTGATGTCTTTTAGCTTGTGAGCATCAACCCAAGGTTTCAACTTAGCTAAATCCTGTTCGTAAATGGGATGTTCCAGAGTCATCTCCACTGGAAGGATCTCTGGTCTCTAGTGCGGATGTCGTGGTCCTTCCAGCATGGTGGCGCATGTGAAGACACTTTTGGGCAGCACTGTTACTCCTTCGTTGTTGTTTTCTCCCTGATCATAGTCTGGTCTTCATGACAGTGTGTCAGTGTGTCCGTTGGAAGTTCCCTTTATGTGATGAATCTCAAAGTCGTATTCTGAGAGTTCGAGTACTTCCCTGGCTATGCATCTGCTGATCTTTTGTGGCGACTTCCAGTATTGTAGGTTAAGATGGTCAGAGAATACTTTGATTTTATGAGGAGAACCTGCTAAGAGGGGTCTCCAATGTCTGAAAGCCTTGATGATGGCTAGGAGTTTGAGGTCGTAGATGTCATAATTTCGTTTGGCTTCATTGAGTGTTGAAGAATAATAGCTGATGGGGTGCCGTTTTCTGTCTGTTTTTCGTTGGAGAAGGACTGCGCCTGTTGCAAAGCCTGACATGTCTACTTCTAATTCAAATTGTTTGGTGAGATCTGGGTGTGCTGATGAACAGCACACTAAGAGGACATACTCACAGAGGGACAAAGTGTTCTGTGGTGAGATATGAGGAGTGGCTGGAAGCAGCAAACAGGAAGTCAAGCAGTGGAAGCAAGATGGTAGTCTGGCACACAGAGCAGTGAGGAACTGATGTTACAATTGAGGGAATAAGACATACCTGGCACACAGAGCAGTGAGGAACTGATGTGGACCAGGAGCGTACAAGCCTACTACTTATACTATACAGAGGAGTGACACTACTACAAGAGAAGTAACATAGGGTCACACAATACAAGGGACGTTGTTCTACATGTAGGACAAAGGAGTGTGCTAATGGAGAACAAGGAGCGCAAAACAAAGAGAGTCCAGACTAAGATGATATCATAGTGACATCACAATAAAGATAATACTAGAAAGAGAACAAAGGAAGGAGTACAATGAAGAGTCCGGAGTAGTCCATATGATGTCATTGTACAGTGATGTCATAGAAGTCCTAGATTGTACAGATCAAATCACATCTAATCTAAAGCGGTCCTAATTAATCTACAGCAGTCCCTATCTGTAAGTCCGGTCCGTTAGAGCCGCTAAGTGCGCAAGGGTCACTTATCAACATGTGCTAGAACAGGTTCACTGGTGACAAGGGTTTTAAGGTCTTGGAATGCCTTTTCTTCTTCGGTACCCCAATGCCATTCAGTGTCTTTGCATGTAAGTTTGTTGAGTGGTCATGCTTTGGTCACAAAGCCTCATATGAAAGGTCGGTAAAAATTGCAAAATCCAAGGAAAGAGTGGACATCCTTAACCTTGGTTGGCATAGGCCAATCTTTAATACCCGAAATTTTGATGGGGTCTGTAGCGGTATGACTTATTGCGACAACTAGACCAAGAAAAGGGTAAGTGAACTGAACCAGTGCACACCCAAGCCTAACGTGGAGACAAGTCATGTGCCAAACGTACAGTCACTGCGGAGAATATGCACACATGAGACCTTTATTCAAGGTCAAAGGCAAGGTGATCACACAGTGGTACACTGAGTGGAGAACCAAGAGGACAAGTTAACATTGGAGAGGTAAGGGAAGTACAAGAGAAATACGCACCTGAGTGGAGAACCAAGAGGACAAGTTGGTTCCACTCAGGACGTTACATGAGGGTTTATATACACTGCTGTGGCTGAGATCGAATTACTACTGAACCTTATTACTAAAGGTATGGGTAATAGTAATGAGTCAGACGCTGACACGTTGTATCTATTAATAGCGTTATCTTATTGTGCTGACTGATGCACAGTCATTAACGCTGACAGAACAATGATGTGTCCTTATCTATGAGTCACAACCCTATGACAACGTAGTCTAGAACTATCTAGAATGTTCCCTGCTTATCGTCCAATGAGAAACTACTTATACTAATGAGGAAAATGACCTAAAGAGGTGACATCCAATAAGGAAGTTACTATCCCAGGGTCACGTGCTTATGGGTGCACATGTTGGCATCACGTGACTAACCATCTTATCATATCTAATGATAAGGACTTGGGATATTTGAGCACAACGTTGGAGGCTTGTATCTCCACCAAATAATTCCATAAAAATATGGAAAAATAAGGCGAAAATGGAGCGTCCGTGACAGGGTCCATGCGTGTCACCCCCTTTTTAAGGATTACCCCCAGGTAATCCATGTGTGGGGAGTGGAAGAGACATTTCTTGAGTTTGTAATACAAATCGTGTTCTGCGGATACACGGAGTACATCCTTGACAGCCTCTATGTGATCTGATAGTGAGTGATTTAGTCCTGTAGCGATGCCAATGTTGTCCATGTAGACCTGAATAATGGTTCCTCGTTTTTCATGTTTCGCAATGATGTCCCTGAAGATGAAGTTCATCATAGTCTGGAACATTGCAGGGGAGTTGGTTAGGCCAAAAAACATCACCATTGGTTTGAATAGTCCATATCGTGTCTTGAATGTGGCTTTTTCTTTGTCTCCTTCCTTAATGCATACGTTGTTATACCCCCATCTAACGTCAAGTTTAGTATAGATGTGAGTGTTACTAAGGTCGGTAATGAGGTCGGAGATGAGAGGGAGTGGGTATTGGTTGCGAATGGTGACTGCGTTGATCTTTTGATAGTCTTGAATGGGTTGTAACTTCCCATCTTTCTTCTTGATGAAGAAAGACGAGGCGTATGGGGATTTAGAGGGTCGTATGTATCCCTTTTTGAGTTGCTTGTTGATCCATTCTTGTAACCTTTTGTCTTCTTCTTGCATCATGGGGTATATTTTGCAGTCGATTGCGTCAGCTGTTCCTGGTTTGAATTCAATAGCGTGATCCCAGGGCCTGCTGGGCAGAAACCTGTCCGACACCTCTTCACTGAAGAGGTGTTCAAACTCGCGATATTCAGGAGGTAACTCAGCTTTAGTAATGTATTGCTGAGCTGCGATAGCAAGGTCAGTAGCAGTAGCTCTAATTTGGCATCCTTCCTTGAATTGTTGTTGTTGTTCATCTGTGATGATGCAGGAGTGTACTACTTCATAGTCGTCATCTTGAACGGTGGTCGTGGCGACTACTGATGTCGTTTTGATATAAGGGTTAGTTGAATGAATAATGATAGGAAGCATATTTTCGTGTATGGCAGCTTGCGACCATTTGATATGCAGATCATATATGGCAAGCCAAGGGTATCTTAATACAATGTCTTCGTTGCCTATATCCATGATAAGGAAACGAATTTCCTTGTGAATGCCTTTAGTCTGGACGTTGACATCAGTCTAATGTGTGATACACCCCTATCTATTTTCTGTGTTGTCGATATTCCATATTTTCTTTGGGACTTCTAGTAGTTTGGTTCCAAGCCCCATCCTTTTTATGAAGGATGGCCTCATGAAGCAGTGGGTCGCCCCACTGTCGACTAAGGCTCATATGTTGGCCATTGCATAACTGGTGCAAATCAATACTGGAACTCTCATAGAACGATTGCAAGTCATGATTACACTGTTACAATTAACTGCCCTCACCCAGGCCAATGGGTTCAGGCGTCCTGAAAACCCTCCTTCTTCCACAGTTGTTGAAGGATAATGTCCTTTACATCATCCGATTCCCCTGCTACTCCATTAAGCTAATTGTTGGCACGCTGTTGAGGGGGTGTTTCTTGAACCGCCCTGGTAGCAACTTCTGGTTCTTGTTGATGATAGTCAGTGTTGATGTACCGACTTGTTGATGCTTGAGGCTGATAGCCTCCTTGTGGTTGTCTGCAATCGCAGGCCATATGTCTGTCCTTTCCACAGTTATAACAGGTGACTGGCCTTTGATTGTTTCATCCTCCCCCCCTTTGCAGGAATCCTCCTCGGGGTCAATACAGGGGACAAGGGGCAAGTATTTCTTCGGCTCCTGTAAGTCATCTGTGAATTCGGTCTGCTGATGTGTCCATGGCATTTGGGTCTCGAGGTAGGTTCCTTGGTTGCCAAGAGCTTCTTGGCAGTCCTTGCCACTGTCGCTGCTGGCAGGGTCGTCCTTGTCCCTGTCCTTGTGGTACTCCTTTATTTAATACCGCTTTGAGGTGAAGGTACTGTTGTTGACGAGTAGTGGCTGCTTCTTTCCACTCGCAGTAATTGCGAGGGTTGTCGAGGGTATAGACCTTCTCGTACAGGTCTTTTGGTAATCCGCTTGCGAATAAATCCAATGTCTGCAGATCGTTGAGTCGATACTGAGCGCAGCGTATTAATTGTTCGAATTGGGTGCAATACTCATCTAGATTGCCCCTGATCATCTTGACACCCTTCTTAAGCTCGTATTGAGCTTGTTCCTGTTCCATGGTATTTCTGAAGTGTTGCATGAAGCTTCGTGTGACTTCATTCCATAATCCTTCACTTGTGCGGGGCATGCTGGTCTGTATCTGGCCGTTGAGCCAGGTAAGCATTGCTAGTACCCATTCGCTGATGTTGATGCCCTTGATGTAAGATAGAAAGAGCAGGGCGCACCGGTATGGGGTGGCCATTATGCCTTCATCTGCATTCATGCCCCAATAGACATGCCATTGTGTGAGGAATGCTTCTACTTTAGCATGTTCTCCATCAAATACTGTTGGTGCTTCACCAGCTAGCTTGTTACTTGGAGGAGCGACGAAACCTGCACCTGGTATTCCTCCTCCAACATCTCCTCCTCCTGGTGGTCCTCCTCCTGGTGGTCCGCTGGGGAATCCTCCAGGGAATCCTCTGAATCCTCCCCCTCATGGTGGCAGTCCTCCTCCTGGTAGATCTCCAGGGGGTCCTCCTCCACCACTGGGAGGGTCGGCTACATCTGGTCCAATGGCTTGATGGATAGCTATGTCATCGTCAGTCATTCAATGTCCTGTGTGTGGGTTGAGGGGGGCTAGTATGATTCGTGCTTCTTCTGTAATTTGTTGCTGTTCTTCTTGAGCGAGTTGCTCTATGGTGTTGGCTGCTAGCTGTACCCCCTCTTGTGTTATGGTAGCAGTAGCCATTGTGGCTGCTGGACTGTGGATGTGAATTACTTCGGGTTTGGTGTGGTGAATGGTAAGGGACTCAGTTTGCTGTATAATATGGTCCCCAATAGCTCCTAGGCTGTCGTCTTCTGCTGGTGTAGTTCCTCTGCTTGGTGATTGTTGACTATTGGAGGCTTCTTCTCCACTGATTTCGTTGTCGGTGTATTCTTGTGCTTGTCCATCAATGGGACCGTAATCCACGCGACTATTGAGTTCACGCACGTCGATGTCGCAGTTGTAGTTTCTTCCTGCTGGTCGCACAATATCCCAGCGATGGTCTATGGGGTTCCAAGTAACCTCGGTCCAACAGAGGTGTTTGAAATTAAACTCAATGGGTTGGTAACAGTTAGGACTGTTAAACTCTACAAAATACCTGGTGTTTTCTTCTCGTTCTCTCCACTGAGCTGCTCCCAAGAATCTGGTTGGTATGTTGCGATCTCCTCGTTGTTCAATGTGGTAGGGACAGAAAGACGTCCACTGGTCTCTGGTTGAGTACACCACAATGAGGATCTTGGTCTTAATGTTACGCTCCACCAGTGTTAGTCCAACTTGGACTCTATGAAGGCATAATTGACTTAGCAAAGTATAGGCAAATGGGGATCACGTGTCAACCCAACACAAGCTGAACAGGGGCACACCGGCACATGCTGCAGCAAAAGATGTAGAAGTACTATCCCTTGGCGGATAGAAGTGGAGTCACTCTTAGTTAGAAACTAAGGTGAACAAGAGACGAGTCAAAATGGTGGATTGAAGAAGACCAAGATGGGGAATCTTGGTCTTCTTGAATGACTACTTATATAGATACACGCAGGCTTTAAAGCGCCGCTAGAATAGTAAGTGACCAGTAGCGTAACTAGCTCGAACCCTAGTACAGCTATCCTAGGAATGAGTCATACATGAGTCACAATCACATGCGAGCTATCATGCTGACTGATACGAAGTAAGAGTCCATGACTAATATCAGTATTGGACCATAGTCATAACCAGTCATGAGTCATAAGTAATGAGTCACTAGTCTATACTGTAACACAGAAGGTCAAGTGTTGTCAACAATAGTCCCTTGTCATTTGGAGGTTTTCCTGTGTGAAAGTCAAGACATTTCAGATAATGCCCAGCTGAGTGTTACATATATCTGGTGGATTGTACTGGGTTTCCTTAGCTTGAGTTCTTGTATTATGCCTTTCTTGTGAACTTGGAGCTTTCCCCTCCTTTTAACTTCTATCTCTTACCTCTCCTTTGAGTGTGGGCATGTAAACTCTTGTTGCCAGGTTGTTATACCTAGGCATAGCCAAGGGGCTTGCAGGAATGTAAGCACCCATACTCAGGTTAGGGGGAAGGGGGGCCTAATTGCACCCCCTTCCCTTGTTGTTGCCTATCCTGTCCAATGGTGACCAATTTCATTTTGTTATAATAAATCCCTGATAAATCCCAATGGAAACATATTATATATTGTATAATAAAATACTTATGAAAAAACATAAAAATTATTATAATACTTCATATATGATTTTGTTATAATTTTTCTTTGTGAAACATGATGTCAAAACAAAACATATTACCATCAAAAAAACAAAGACATTGTATTATGGTCAAGTCAAGATTTTATATCTAGCATTGTGAATATAGTTTTGACTGCTTGTCATTTTCTTTCCATGTAAAATATTTAGGTAGATGGAAAAACTTTTCTAGCATTTTGTTATGCCATTTACACTTAGAAAACATTATTTGGTTTTTATTTTTTTAAACCTATGTTCAAGTGAATCATCTTAGCAAAGGGATACATTTTTCTATTCACAAGGGATATAACAAAACTAAATCAATAAATATCATTTCAACTTGATTTTGTGATATGAATTCAACTTGGCAATATGTAGTCATCATTCCTAGATTTTGTATCATGTAAATTAAAGGTAATTTAATTGCCTTTTGTTACAAATATGCTATCATTTTGTCAGCAGTAAAGGCAAGATTTCCATCCAGTGTCATCTAACAAAATCAATCCTTGTGTAGGAGCAAAGTACTCTACTTCTAAGCTCACAAGTATGTTCTATCCCCAGAGTGGTTGTCCAACCACATTCAAGTATTCTGAGGTAAGGATGCTTAGGATCATTGGTTGCACTATGAAGGAGGAGATTGCTGTCCCTGCAGAGTTTGATAATGAAGGCAAGCAATGTCTCATAGTTGGTAAAGATGAAAACACCACTGACCTCACTGTCAGGTGCTACTCCAGCCTCAAATTCTTCACTTTCAACAAAGCTGGCATCAAATCCAGGGAGCTCACCATCTACAACACCAGCAACAAGGGTGTTGAGGTCTTCTCTGCCAGAGGAGACTCAGGGTCTCTGGTTTGGCACATGAAGGATGGGAAGGCTCATATTGTCTGTCAACTCCACTCTGCCAAGAATAGAGGCAGTTCAACCAGCAACCATGTTACCTATTGCACCCCTGGCTGATACCTCCTTACTGAGATTAAGAAGAAATATAAGCACACCAACTTTTATTGTACTACCTGGGACACTTGAGGATAGGTTTGTCTTTCTTCCACCTCATGCATATACATGATTGACAAATGTTACAGCCTGTACATTGGCAATTATCTCCTCCTTGTCTGCATCTCTATTTTGGCCTCATCACTTCCACCATCCCCCCATTCCCCAGTTCTTGTTGTTGACTGTGAATACATCTCTCCCCACTCCCAACTGCCCTTACTTGCATTTCTTGGCTGCCAGTTACATTCTCATTGTTGTCAGTGTGTTATGGACTAAACTTGTTTTTCAACTTTACCTTAATTTCTTACTTACACTTGCATTCATGGGAAAGTCTTTCCTTTCTTGGCTTTCCCTTTCTTGGACTTGCTGCGCACTAGGAGCCTTAAGATTCTCTCCTAGTGCAAAGTGAGACAATGAGACACTCATTGTCCTTATAAGTCTTTATTACTACTATACTTGGGCTAAATGCACCCTTTTATGGCAGGTGTCACACTTTTGTTAAAACTGAGACATGTCTCACTTGCCTTTTATATCCTTGTTTCTTCTCACACTTACTGTGGATAGCTGTGCACTTCTTCTTTTTCTTGTGCCTGCTGCAGATTGCTGTACTTTCTTCTCACACTTGCTGTGGATTGCTGTGTTACTTCTCACACTTGCTGCAGATTGCGCCATTTGTTTGTTCCACACAAACAAACCTTTTTCTATATAAGTTGTGGCCCTAAGTAGCTTGTATCCTTAGACTCAACTTCTTTACCATCACAGTATACATTGTTTTCCCATTCCCTTGGGGTAACTTTCTGCTGAACTGTCAAACCTCTTGAATCCCCTGAACTCCACTCACATCTTGAGTATTGTGTCATACTCTGAGATCCTTGTTAACCACTTAAACCTTGCCACTACTGGCTGAACCCTCGCTTGTTGACATAGAAAGACCAGACTTGCTCACACCGAGCTAAACGTTCCTACTGTAATGTTACACAGTGCATGGGTGTGTCTTGCTTGGTGGATTACCACTCAGTTTATGGTCGCTTTACAAATGAACACTTTGTTTGGTTGTTAATCCATGTGCAATTAATGAACTGAAGATGTCCAGGTAACAGTTGAGTTGAGCATTTGAGCCATTGACACTCATTGAAGATTATGAGTTTCCTTCCTCTAAGGCCTCTGCATTTGTGAATGAGCAGATTTGACTTGAAGACCTCCAACTTTCAACTCAGAATGTTCTGATGAACAGCACACTAGAAGGGCATACTCACAGAAAGCTAAGGAGTCTGTGGTGAGATATGCTGGGGTGCTTGAAGCAGCAACAGGGGTTGTCAGGCAAGAGAGGCAAAGTAGTTGTCTGGCACACAGCAGTGAGAGAACTGATGTGGACCAGGAGCATACATGGTACTCTACTTATACTCCTACAGAGGGTGACAATAGTACAATGCTAGTAACACTAGTCACAGAGTACAAAGGCAGTATTGTTTGTTGCGCAGCAAAAGCCTTATAGGCCAAAGCGCAGCACGCAGGAAGGACGTTCTCACCTTTGAGTAGGTTGAGAGACTAATGAGAGAGGAGAATGTGCACAAGCAAAGTGGGTGATGTTCTGTATTTGCCTCTCTCCCCACATAGGAGGGTATTTATGCTCTATGGCCCCACCATGTCCATTTGCAGTTAAGTGATGAGTAAGGGCATCCACAATATCGTGTTTTTACACACACCTAATGTGTTTTGCCCTTCTGAGATAGTCATAGGACTTCTCCTCATCACAGGACATGATACACCCACTATTGTACATATCGTAACTGCCTAATATGATAAACATAGTACAGTAATGTCGTAACTGCTATAGATAAGGTCCTTACGTACTTATCACGTTTCAACACTGTTACGGTATGAACTCAGTGACTCATTACACACAACTCATGACCGGTTATGACTACGGTCCAGTATCAGCATTAGTCATGGACTCTTACATTGCATCAGTCAGCATAGTAGTTTGCATGTGATTGTGACTCATGTATGACTCATTCCTAGGATAGCTGTACTAGGGTTCGAGCTAGTTACGCTATTGGTTACTTACTGTTCTAGTGGCGCTTTAAAGCCTGCACGTATCTGTATAAGTAGTTGACTCGGAAGACCAAGAGTCTCCATCTTGGTCTTCTTCAATCCACCACTTGATTCGTCTCTTGTTTGCCTTAGTCTCGGACTAAGCGTGCTTCCACTTGTATCCACCAAGGGATACTCCTCTTAATATCCTGTCGCTGCAGTGTGTGCCAGTAGTGCCCCTGTTCAGCTCGCGTTGGGTTGACACGTAATCCCCATTCGCCTATCCTTCGCTAAGTCGATTACACCTGTCCCACGTCCAAGTCGGACTAACGCCGGTGGAGCGTAACATTAAGACTAAGATCCTCATCGTGGCGTACTCGACCAGAGACCAGTGGATGTCCTTCCATCCCTATCACATTGAACGACGAGGAGATCGCAACGTACCAACAAGATTCCTAGGAGCAGCTCAGTGGAGAGAACGAGGAGAAGACACTGGGTATTTCGTAGAGTTTAATGGTCCTAACTGTTTCCGACCCGTTGAGTTCAATTTTGAACACCTCTGTTGGACTGAGGTTACTTGGAACCCTATAGATCATCGCTGGGACATTGTACGACCAGCAGGAAGAAACTACAACAGCGACATCGACGTGCGAGAACTCAATAGTTGCGCAGATTACGGTCCTATTGACAGACAAGCACAAGAACATACAGATGAAGGAATCAGCGGGGAAGAAGCTTCTGAAAGTCAATCCCCAAGCAGAGGAACGACGCCGGCAGAAGAAGCCAGCTTAGGAGCTATTGGCGATCACATTATACGACAAACTGAGTCCCTCACCATTCACCAACCTGAACCAGAAGTAATTCACATCCGTAGCCCAGCAGTCACAATGGCTACCACCACCATCACACAAGAAGAAGTACGACTAACCGAAGAAGCTAGGGATCAAATAGCCCTAGAAGAACAAAGACGTATTGCAGCCGAGTCGCTAGCCAACCTAGCTCCTATTAACCCTTATACCGGTCACTGAATGACCGAAGACGATGTAGCAATCCATCGTGCCATCAGGCCTGATGTAGCCAACCCCCCCAGCAGAGGAGGCGGACCTCCCGGCGACCTACCAGGAGGGGGAAGACCCCCATCAGGAGGACCTGGATTTGGAGGATTCCCTGGAGGATTCCCAGGTGGACCACCAGGAGGAGGACATCCTGGAGGAGGATTACCAGGTGCAGGTCCTATTGTTCCTCCTCCCAGTAACAAATTAGCTGGTGAAGCACCAACAGTATTCAATGGAGAACGCGCTAAAGTCGAAGTGTTCCTCATGCAATGGCACGTTTACTGGGGCATGAATGCTGACGAAGGCATTATGGCTACGCCCTACCGACGCGCCCTACTCTTCTTATCCTACATTAAGGGTGTCAACGTCAGCGAATGGGTATTGGCAATGCTCACTTGGCTCAATGGCCAGATACAAGCAGGAATACCCCGAACTAGTGAAGGACTATGGAACGAAGTTACATGCAGCTTCATGCAGCGCTTCCGAAATACGATGGAGCAAGAGCAAGCTCAATACGAACTCAAGAAGGGAGTCAAAATGAGCGGGGGCAACTTAGATGAGTATTGCACTCAGTTCGAACAGTTAATACGCCGCGCCCAGTACAGACTCGATGATCCTCAAACGCTGGATCTATTTGCAAGCGGATTACCCAAGGACCTATATGAAAAGGTCTACACTCTCAACAATCCCCGCAATTACCGCGAATGGAAGGAAGCAGCCACCACTTGTCAACAACAGTATCTTCACCTCAAAGCGGTATTAAACAAAGGGATTCCCCCCGGACAAGGACAAGGGTGACCACGGCAACAACGGCAATGGCAAGGACCACCAAGAAGCTTCTGGCAACCAAGAAATCTACCCCGAGATCCAAATGCAATGGATACTTCAGCAGATCGAATTTGAGGGCGACTTGCAGGAGCTGAAGATATACTTGCCCCTCGTCCCCTGTACTGACCAAGGGGAGGATTCCTTCAAAGAGGAGGAGGACGTAACAACCAAAGGCCAGTTACATGTTATAACTGCGGAAAGGACGGACACATGGCCCACGATTGCAGACAACCACGAGGGGGATATCAACCCCAAGCATCCACTAGTCAGTATATCGACACTGACTATCATCAACAAGAACCTGAAGTCACTACCAGGGCGGTCCAAGATGTACCCCCTCAACAGTGCGCCAGTGATTGGCTTAACGGAGTAGCGGGAGAATCGGACGATGTAAAGGACATTATCCTCCAACAGTTGTGGAAGAAGGAGGGTTTTCAGGACGCCTGAACCCATCGGCCTGGGTGAGGGCAGTTAATTGTAACAGTGTAATCATGACTCGCTATCGTTCTATGAGAGTTCCAGTATTGATTCGCACCAGTTACGCAATGGCCAACATACGAGCACTAGTCAACTCAGGAGCAACCCACTGCTTCATGAAACCATCCTTCGCAAAGAGGATGGGACTTGGGACCAAACAGCTCGACGTTCCCAAGAAAATATGGAATATAGATAATATGGAAAACAAGTCAGGGCATATCACTCACTATACCAATGTTGATGTCCAAACTAAAGGAATCCACAAGGAGATCCGCTTTCTTATTACAGATATCGGCAATGAAAACATTGTCTTAGGATACCCCTGGCTCGCCATCTATGATCCACGCATTAAATGGTTGCAAGCAGCCATACATGAAGATATGCTCCCTATTATTATTCGTTCAACCAACCCTTATATTAAAACAACGCCAGTAGTTGCGACAACCATTGTCCAGGATAGCGACTATGAGATAGTACATTCCTGTGTTATCACAGACGATCAACAACAACAATTTGAGGAAGGATGCCGGATCAGAGCCACTGCCACTGACCTCACTATTGCCACTCAGCAATACATCACTAAAGCTGAGTTACCACCCGAATATCACGAGTTTGAACGTCTCTTCAGTGAAGAAGCATCGGACAGATTTCCGCCAAGCAGGCCTTGGGATCATGCTATCGAATTCAAACCCGGGACTGCCGACGCAATTGATTGCAAAATATACCCCATGACCCAGGAAGAAGACAAGAAATTACGCGAATGGATCGACGAACAACTCAAGAAAGGGTATATATGGCCTTCCAAATCCCCATATGCGTCATCCTTCTTTTTCATAAAAAAGAAGGACGGAAAATTGCAACCCGTCCAGGACTATCGAAAAATCAACGCCGTCACCATCCGCAATCAATATCCACTCCCTCTTATCTCTGACCTCATTACTGACCTTAGTAACGCCCACATATACACCAAACTTGACGTCAGATGGGGATATAACAACGTACGTATTAAAGAGGGAGATGAAGAAAAGGCAGCATTCAAAACGCGCTATGGGTTGTTTGAACCAATGGTGATGTTTTTCGGCTTAACCAACTCCCCAGCAACGTTCGAGACGATGATGAATTTCATCTTCAGGGATGTTATCACAAAACATGAAAAGCAGGGTACTGTTATTCGTGTCTACATGGACGATATCGGCATTGCTACCGGACTCGATCACTCACTACCGGACCACATTGAAGCAGTCAAGGACGTACTCCGCGTATCCGCGGAACATGATTTATATTATAAGCTTGAGAAATGCCTCTTCCACTCCCCACGCATGGATTACCTGGGGGTAATCCTTGAAAAGGGGGTGACACGCATGGACCCTGTCAAAATTTCGGGCATTAAAGACTGGCCTACGCCAACCAAGGTTAAGGACGTCCGCTCTTTTCTTGGTTTTTGCAATTTTTACCGACCCTTCATACGAGGATTCACAACCAAAGCACGACCTCTTAACAAACTCACACGTAAAGACACCAAATGGCACTGGGGAATAGAGGAAGAGAAGGCGTTCCAAGACCTCAAAACCCTTGTCACCAGCGAACCCGTTCTCGCACACCCAGACCTTACGCAACAATTCGAACTAGAAGTCGATGCATCCAGATTTGCCACCGGAGTTGTTCTCCTCCAGCGCAAGGCAGATGGCAAAAGACATCCCATCGGCTATTATTCATCCACCCTCAATGAAGCTGAACGAAATTATGACATTTACGACCTCGAGCTCCTAGCAATCGTCAAGGCCTTTCGCCACTGGAGACCCCTCCTAGCGGGCTCTCCCCACAAGATCAAAGTATTCTCCGACCATCTCAACCTACAATACTGGAAGTCGCCACAAAAGATCAGCAGACGTGTAGCCAGGGAAGTACTCGAACTCTCAGAATACGACTTCGAGATTCATCACATTAAAGGGACTTCCAATGGACACACTGATGCACTGTCATGAAGACCAGACTATGACCAAGGAGAAAATGACAACGAAGGAGTGACAGTGTTACCGGAAAGTGTCTTTGCACGCGCTACCACGCTAGAAGAACCACGACACCCACACTGGAGACCTGAAATCCTACCGGCAGAAGTGACCCCGGAACACCCTATTTATGAGCAGGATACAGCTAAGTTAAAGCCTTGGGTCGATGCTCACAAACTAAAAGACATTGAAGGGACATGGTATAAAGATGGACGCCGAGTGGTCACCGGCGGTATCCATGACAAGCGTACCATCATTGCTGCTCATCATGATTCCCCTGTCTACGGTCACCCCGGTATCAAACGCACTCTTCAGCTCACTGAGCGACACTACTGGTGGCCACAGATGAAGAACAACGTCACGGACTATGTTAAAGGCTGTGCAGAGTGTCAGCGACACAAAGTCAACCTTCGCCCTATTAGAGCACCCTTGCAACCCATTTATCCTAAACCGGAAGCCCTGCCATTTGAAACCGTCGCAGTGGACTTTATTACCAAACTCCCCATTTCTCGCGGTTATGACTTGATTCTAACAATAACAGACCACGATTGCACTAAAGCAGCTATCTTTATTCCCTGCAACGAAGAAATAACAGCCGAGGGAACAGCTGCTCTGTACGTCTCTCACGTTTTCCCACGCTTTGGACTCCCCTCGCGTGTTATCAGTGATTGAGATCCCCGTTTCGCATCCAAGTTCATGCAAGAGATATGCAAAATCCTTGGCATCAGCCAGAATATCTCTACCGCTTATCACCCCAGAACTGATGGCCAATCGGAACGAACAAACCAATGGCTAGAACAATATCTCTGTTTCTGGGTAAATGGGTGACAAGATGACTGGGTTTGATATCTGCCAATGGCAGAATTCACGCATAACAACTGGCCTAATGAAACCATGCAGGAGTCCCCCTTCTTCCTCTTATCAGGGTTCAACCCTCGTGCTGATTGGACCGATAGGCCTTCCCCTATCCCACAGGTGTCACTGAGAATAGACCAATTCAAACAGGCACGGCAGCGTGCTTTCTCCTGTATGCTCTGGGTGCAGAAGTCATGGGTCAAGCACAAAGATACGCCCAAGTTTAGGGAAGGAGACCTCGTGTGGCTTGAAGGGCGCCACTTACGCATGCACCAACCAACCGCAAAACTAGCGGCCAAACGGCATGCACCATTTAAGGTCATTCAGGTGATGTCCCCTGTCAACTATCGCCTCGAGCTTCCCACGCAGTGGAGCATCCATGATGTCTTCCACATAGATCTTCTCACACCTTATCGTGAGACACCCATGTACGGACCAAATTATCAGCGCCCACCACCTGATTTGGTCGATAACGAAGAAGAATACGAGGTCGAGAAGATTCTAGACTCTCGGTGATTCGGCAGAAGACGTCGGCTCCAGTATCTTGTCAAATGGAAGGGTTATCCAGATTCCGATAACCAATGGATAGATAAGGATGACATATTTGCCGATGAAGCCGTTCGGGAGTTCAAACATTCCAACCCCGACCGGGAAACGCATATAAGGATGACTCTCTGTCGTGATAAGTCCCCATCATCCACTCCGCTTATGTCTTCTACTCGACGCAATGACCAGCTCGCACTCCTCTCCACCCTTGTCAACGACTCCTCCACCACGCTTGTTAACCCCGACTCCGCCAACGACACCGCAGCCATTGGAACTGCAGGTGGAGACCGTACCTCCATGCAGCATGAGGAAGACGGCCCTATCACTAATGAAGAACTGCACCAGACACTGCAACAATTCCCTCTGCCCCTACAGGGAGTTGTCGACGACGATCCAGCAACAACTCAACCAGCACCTCCGCCAATGTACACCCTTACAAACCCCAACACCAGTGAGCCCAAAGTCTTCCTCACCGAAGACAAGTTGTTTCGGCTTCAAGCAGCTGTCCCGTGCGGTGAAACCTCCAGACGCCATGAAGAAGTACAAACAAGAATGGAAGGAGACGGCGGCACGGTGGCAGCAGGAGCAACTGCATATCGCTGCCTGCCGACATCGAATGATGAAAGAGCGGAGGGAGTATTGGACGAAGATGAGGATGAAGACGAGCTTAGAGACCATTCCCCCATCAGGCATGCATTCCTTAACCATGAACTCTACACTGAAGATCCAGCTGCCACTCCCTACCTTGTCGACGCAGCAGGGGGGCCTTTACACCGAGGATGAGTCACCGTGGCACAAGCGGCTCGTTATACACCAATGGGCGAACGAGACCCAGCAACCAGGGTTGTCGTCCCTGAAGGGTTCCGGGTCAATAGAGGACCCGATTACATTCCGTTCCCGATCAAGCTCCCCAACGGACCAATGGTACAAGCATCCCATGTACAGGTTATCCGAGGAGGAGACCCCTTCGTACTCAGACTAGCCCCGGGATCGGGCTTCCTCTACGGCAAACCCCTTTACGCCACTCCCCACCTCCCAAAAAACAACCGCGCCTTCATACCTCATGAGGAGTATTTCATGCTCTGTGACCGACACCCCACTGACCTGTTACTGATGCGCATTGGGGATGTCACTCTCACCCAAGAGCTGCGCAGATTCCGGCAATTCACGTTTGCCGAGGATCAACTGGAGAAGAGGATTCGGCAGTTGCAGATGGAAAGGCAGATGGTAGCGGATGACAAAAAGGACAGTCTTTACCGCCTGGAGTGTGCTAACATATTAGAACAAATGGAAGATGAAGCGGAGAGGATGAGGAAGGAATCGGTAGCAGATTAGTGAGGTGGGCCTCACTCTTGAAAAGGGGGTGATGTTACGGTATGAACTCAGTGACTCATTACACACAACTCATGACCGGTTATGACTACGGTCCAGTATCAGCATTAGTCATGGACTCTTACATTGCATCAGTCAGCATAGTAGTTCGCATGTGATTGTGACTCATGTATGACTCATTCCTAGGATAGCTGTACTAGGGTTCGAGCTAGTTACGCTATTGGTTACTTACTGTTCTAGCGGCGCTTTAAAGCCCGCACGTATCTGTATAAGTAGTTGACTCGGAAGACCAAGAGTCTCCATCTTGGTCTTCTTCAATCCACCACTTGATTCGTCTCTTGTTTGCCTTAGTCTCGGACTAAGCGTGCTTCCACTTGTATCCACCAAGGGATACTCCTCTTAATATCCTGTCGCTGCAGTGTGTGCCAGTAGTGCCCCTGTTCAGCTCGCGTTGGGTTGACACGTAATCCCCATTCGCCTATCCTTCGCTAAGTCGATTACGCCTGTCCCACGTCCAAGTCGGACTAACGCTGGTGGAGCGTAACAAACACTCCCCCTTGCTCAGTGCAGCTAGTAAAGCGCATCTAAGCAATGACCTTACATTGAAGACATTGTATAGAAGGATTGGTAATAAACATCAACCAAGGATGCTTCAATCCTCAAATGTCAGAGGGATGTATAGGGGATTAGGTGGGGGGTTATAGCAACATCCCTCCATAGAGTGATAGGGACGCTTAACCCCAACAATGGTCGTCAATCCTTGGTTTAATGAGCAGTTATACTATGCTGGTGATAGAACAGGATGTGTGAGCTTCCTTCTGGTAAAAAATACCAGGGTTGTTTGACACAAAACCATAGAAGGCTTAGAGTCGGATGACTCAATAAACTTTTATGATTTGTGAGAGAACAACTCTTGTGGGACAGTCTTCTCAAAAATCATAGAAGCTTAGGGTCATCAGACTCAATAAGCTTGTACGGTTCTGAGAAGAACAAGTCGTTTGTGACTCATTTCTTATGTATTCCCTATTATTGGGAAAGAAGAAACGATGTACATGGAGAAGCTACAAAAGACCCTTTTTATTCTACCTCCAACCATAGTGTTGAGCTGCTCAGGCCCACATGGGCGAGTGAAACTCCAGCCCAAGCTGTTCCCTGAATTTTAGGAACTTAATGCAACCCAGATTCTTAGTAAAAAGATCTGCGGGGTTCTCAGCTCCTTCTATAAAGAATAGTTCTATCTTCTTATCTCGGATTACTTCATGTATGTAGTGGTGACGCAAATTGATATGTTTAATCTGTTTTTCTTGAACCGGATTAGAAGATAGAAATATGGAGCCTTGATTATCTCCACATAATGGAATTGGTTCTAGATTTATTCCTAGCTCAAGAAAGAGTGAACGTATCCAGACCAGTTGTCTGCTTGTATCACACAGCGACATATATTCTGCTTCAGTGGATGAAAGCGCAATTGATTTCTGTGCTCTCGAATTCCAGCAGAATATTCCATTAGCCATTTTTACTAAGTAGCCCGTAGTGGACTTTCTAGTGACTGGATCTGAAGCCCAATCAGAATCTGCATATGCTATTATACCACCATCACTTTTGCTGTCATAGACTAAAGTATAATTGGAGGTACCAAGTAAATAGTGGCATATATAAAGTGCACGCTTTAAGTGGTCCGCAGATGGATTGGCAGCAAACTGCACCATCTTGGTAACAGCATAGGCAATATCTGGTCGTGTCCCAATCATTATGTATAGGAGTGATCCTATTATTTGTTGATATGAGGCGCGAAGTTCTGAAGATGCAGACTCCTTATTTGGAGTAGGATGATACCCTTTGGGTAATGGAGTTGGTACTGATTTGGCGTTAATCAGTTTGAAGCGCTGTAGTACTTTCTGAAGGTAATCCTGTTGATCAATTAGGATTTTACTGTTACAGACTCTGACTCATGACCGGTTATGACTACAGTCCGGTATTGGTATTAGTCATGGACTCTTACATTGTATCAGTCAGCATAGTAGTTCGCATGTGATTGTGACTCATGTTTGACTCATTCCTAGGATAGCCGTACTAGGGTTCGAGCTAGTTACACTACTGATTTCTTACTATTCCAACAGCACTTTAAAGCCCGTGTGTATCTGTATAAGTAGTTGCCTTGAAAGACCAAGAGTCCCCATCTTGGTCTTCTTCAATCCACCCCTTGACTCATCTTCTGCCTGCCTTAGTCTCAGACTAAGTGTGCCTCTACTCATATCCACCAAGGGATACCTCTCTTCTACCCTTTTGCTGCAGTGTGAGCCCAAGATGCCCCTGTTCAGCTTGTGCTGGGTTGACACGTGGTCCCCATTCACCCATCTTCGCTAAGTCGATTACGCCTACTCTAAGTCCAAGTCGGACTGACGCCGGTGGAGCGTAACATTTACCCTTAGAACATAGTATGCGCATTCGAAGAAACTCCTTGGTATCTCCAAGATCTCTGCACTCCCAGATCTTCATAAAGCGCTGCTTCAAGGAATCAATATGCTTTTTATTTTTTCTGAGGAAGAGGACATCATCAACATAGACAATTACGACAATTGTCTTTTCCTCATTTACAAAAAGACCTGAGTCTGATTGTAGATGTGTACAACTTAGAGTACCCATAGACTTATCTAGCGCTCTCCACCAAGCGAGAGCAGCTTGTTTAAGTCTGTAAATGGCTTTTCTAAGGTGCATCACTTTATGTTGTTGGCCAGGGATTTTAAACCCTTCAGGTTGTTCCATGTAGAGTTCCTCATCGAGGTCCCCATACAGGAATGCTGTTTTGATGTCTGGTCCAGAGATGTGCCAATCTTTTAGCGCTGCAAGCGCAAGCATCATCCGGACAGTCTCAAACCATACCACAGGCGAGAATATCTCATCATAATCAATGCCTTCAACCTGAGAAAAACCTTTGGCAACTACCCTGGCTTTCTTTCAACCATCTGACTTTAAGTCAAATACCCATCAATTTTTGATAACCTTTCTGCCTTTTGGCAGGTTAACAAGTTCATAGACTTTGCGATTGCAAAGGGAAGCTAGTTCCTCTTTGCACGCATTACGCCACTCCTCCTGAGAGTCACTTGGCATCTTTAGAATGTCCCGATAAGTCCATTCTCGAATATTAGAGGTATCAGGTGCGTCTAGATCTGTTGGTGAAACTGCTTTGGCTAGCAGAAGATCTAGAAATTTGACTCCCCCTTCCTGAGCAAGGCGGGTGAGCAATTGCTGCTCTACTTCATCGTCCGAAAGGTGCGGATTATCACCCAATGCACGAGGAGGACCAGACTCAGGTTGCTCAGGAAAATCTCCTGGTATGGTCTGATCTTGACGTGAACGCAACCGAGAGCTACTCGGCTGGTCACCAGTCAACTGTCGCCATGTGTGAGTCTGCTCAATGTCACGAATAATTGTAGTAGGAGGCCTATCTCCATAGACATTATCTGGATGAGAAGTTTGTTTCCTTGTATGTGCCGACCTCCTAGGTTGACTAGGACCTGGTACGGGTTGCGGTGGTAAAGGCGGAGGTAGCTGTGATCCACTTCCCCTCGTAGATGTACTAGGAGGAGGTGCCACAGGGGCTTGTGGCAGCCAATGGATAGCGATGGCTTATGTAATTGATACCCCCAACCGACGGTGAGATTCTTTAATAGTTCATACTCAGCCAGTGCCAGCTGACAGCAGAGATTCCGCCGTAATTGATAGTCCAGCCGACACCGGCTGGGTCGGAGATAATCGGAAATCCATGTGGATAGTTCCATGATAATGTAGGGTATCCAGAGATGCTCTTGAACTCAAATATTTGACTGGGTGAGCACTGTTTAGGTGTGTGGGATCATTGATCACCTGTTGAGATATGTACAGCAAATTGCATACATATCAGACAACTACAATTATATTGGACAAGTAATGAACATCTGATCGCAAGTCAATATATAATGATAGATGATCGGTGTTGGGGGAAATAGCTAATAACTAATAGTTCATACTCAGAATATACATGTCGGGAAATCCGCTGTAATGATAGTCCAACAGCATTGCCCAAAAGCGGACCTCTGCTTAATTCCTGTCACAGGCAAATGGATATATATGAGAGGGGATCGGGGGGTTCGAGAAAAGCCATTCATTTCATTTGCAAGAACCAAACACTTATGTCAATTGATATGTACTATAGGAGGAATACATGAATCAGGACAAGCAATCTCATTTCATCTTACAGTGCTTCAATGGAGCATCAGTAATCGGAGTAAGAGCCTTCACAGAGCTTCTGGAAAGTCCCTCCCATGCATGCATCTGGTATGATGCATATGCTTGATGCCCCTTTAATGAACCTTGTGCAGCAATGATCATGAGTTTCTTCCATGTCTCTGCTTTGGAATGGAAGTATGCTGGGATCCATTTAGCTTCATTATGGATGCTGTCTTGTTCCTCTGACCACCGCTCAAACTGTGCCCTTGCACGGAGCCAGTGAACCCTTTCAACTGTATGAATATATGAGCACATGAATATAGAATTCAATGGAGCACATACAATCATCCATCCATGTTCCATCATCTTCAGTGGTATTGCCAAAGCCCCAGATCCAGGATTGTTGTGTATTCCGCTGTCCTACTTGTTGTGATCCAAGGACCAATGTTGCTACACGGAGATCCTTTGAATGGAGCTTCGGGAGGTCCTGTGGAATGGGTGCAGCTTTGCGGAGCTTCCTATAGGCATCCCATGCCATGCTATATATGCGCGCATGCTCACGGACATTAGTGTCAACACTGTGTATGGCATTCCAGGCACGGGTCTTTGTCTGTTGTGTGTGAGCAGGTCGTACCTGAGTGCGGAACAGAGCGGATTTAAATCCAAGAGCGAGGCGGATTCCATGAATGGATTCACTAGCTTGAGCATGGCGTAGCTGTACCTCCTTTCCAGCAAGGGATTGGAAACCATGCCTAACACACCATTCCCATCCAAGGGAAGATGGGAGGAGGACCGGAAAGTCCTCAGGATTAGTTGCATCCATCCCAGATCCATCCAGTGCTTGCAGAGTAGGACGGATGGAGGCATGGGCTGAATGATCATCATCTGTATCTTCAGGATCTCCAAGATCATCCACATGGTCATATTCCTCATAGTCACCCAAAGGCACTATTGAGGAATCATCTGCAAGTGGCTGGTGGAGTAGGAAGGAATCCCCCTGGTGCTCAAATATGTCAATGAGCTTCTGAAGGCGACTCCGCTTGTTTTCAATGACTTGAGCCTCCTCAGTGTTGATCTTCAGACCATGTGCTCGAAGTTGATATCTGATAGCAAGCCTTTACAGAGTGGATGTTAACCAACAGTCAAATGGGTCATTGGATGGACTCACTGCAACTCCTGGATCTTTATCCCACATGCAATCCAAGATGTTTGACCATGAGCGGTAATATCTCTGCTCTCCTCCGAAATCAGCTGCTGCTGAATCTCTGCATGAGAGGGAGCTAATGATAGACATTAGTATAGAATACATAGGATTTGTCAGGTCACAATACCTTTGGATGTCACTGTATCATATATGTCCATTAAAGTGGGGTCTTCATGCCTGTTTGATTGAGCATGACTTTCTGCCTTAAGCCATCGTTTAGTCTTCTTCTTGAACCTTGCATTGAGAGTGTCTAATATCTCAGCACTGAGATCTATACCATTATCCATCCGTTTCCACCGCTTCAGAAGTGATGGAACTGGAACATTATTATATTAGAATCAAATGGATTATAGATACGGATTAAACGGACCAATGTGGACCATCTTCTTCCAATTGGAATGGTTCATATGTGCATCCAATACCTCCTGGCGATGGGCAAGGGACATCCCACGGATGCTCCGTGAGATGTTATTGAGTGGTGCCCACAATGTCTCAATGATCTCTCCATCCACCTGCTTCGCTCCAGGGATATAGCTTGGGGAAAAGCGGGGTAAGCATGAATCTTGATGGCCATGGATATGAAAGAGGCCAATCCCAGTGCGAAGTTGCAATGAGCTAGACAGAGATAACTCCGGGCTCTTCTCCACCCTTTCCTTGAAGTGAACACCATATTGGCACATGATATCATACATGACCAAGGCCACAGGGATGTCCCCCATATTGTAGGAAAGGGCCTTGCAAAGGCTATAGTCCATATTGATTTGCCTGACATCAAACATACATCAATTATCAATTCCATACTTAGGGTGCTTAATGTGTTGGACATACCTCTCTCCCTTCTGGAAGTCAACTACAGATGTAGGGACAAAGAATCCATGACAGCATGCGGTTGCTCCGATGCCTGTAACATCAAGGTGTGGACGACTTGAATTGGCCTGTTCAATGGCCCTGTATGTGTTACATGTGCTGAGCTATGAGACTATAAGACAACAGTCACTGTCAATAGTATCTGACATACCTGGGAAATCTCTTCCCCACTATGCAGATGAGCCTTATATGAATTGGGATTTGCCATGAAGGCCATCCCCGCTGATAGCGGAATGTCCGTATCTCCTGTCCTACACCTCATGTGCTCTGCTGAGAAGTTGCCATCCATTATGAAGGTTCGGATGAGTTGATTCCTTCAAGCAAGTCAATACTGAGATATTTGACATGTTCTCAATGAATACATATGGCTTATCATTATATCTGGTCCTCCAATCATCTGGTAGATTGATGCCTGGCTGTGGACAGGCTGGACAGAATATGGCCATGGACCCTTCATTAGTGGATGTCCCTGTGTGCTGATGTCCCAAACCGCTTTCAATCCTATTCTTCAAGTCCCTCCATTGTCAGGATGCCCTCAAGAGCTGTTTGTAGAGGTTCTATATGTCTCCATCAATAAGATGTTATGCAGTATCAGGATAGCATTGATACCCACTGGGACATGGTCAGGGAACATCCGATTGGTGATACTCTGAAGCTTAGAATAGTACTGTTGTGCAGTTGTCTTGCACTCCAGGTTGTCAGCCAAGAAGTCATCCAGAACTGAGAAGGTGAATGCAGTCTCAATCTGCTTGAAGGTTGAAGGAAATATTCCAGCTTGGAGTAGTTGCTCATCATTGGCACCAGCGTTGGGGCATATGCAGAAGAGTACATCCATATCAAAGACACCTGTTTGATTGACAACGGTGATCAGTGGGTTTCCCAACATTGTGGTCTGAGTGCGTCGTGTGTTTCCCTCAGAGGGATCCAACACATCCCCAGCAAAGTCAAACAATGTGTCTGAAATCCCAGGCATATCTTCAAGAGTTTGTGACGAAGGCTGCAGACCTCCCGATGAATGAGCCTGCTCTTCCTCAACAGATACAAGTGATGCAGAACAAGTCTGACGGGACGTCCGCTTTCTGTGCTGTGTCCCATCTGACGCTTGGTGTCCCTATGGATATATGAGTATATGTGGGATTCATATATCTGATATGTTCATACCTCCACTGTAAGTGGACATGGCCTCCCATCATGACCAAAGCAGAGCTTAAATCCAATTGACATTAATGACATTGGTGCAAAGTGTGTGCCAGTCCAGTGGGACATCCGATGGAATGGGGATCGCATATGTGTTTGAAGGCAACATTCCTTGCAGAAGTACTTTCCTCCAATACAATCGGAGCACTTGATCTGCATTGAACTGGTACACATAGAGCAATTTGGAGCACTTGTCAGACCCTCCATCTCGATCAAAAGGTGGATGTATCTGCTCCGCATGTCTGTCCACTGGCTCATTGGTGTCTATGAATAATCAGAAGTCCAACAATGATCATAGGAGGTTTGTGGACATACACTTTGTTGGGGCTGGGATTCCTCTGCTTGAAAGTCTTGCAAATCAGGTTCATATGGCTCTATGTGGTGAAGGGTATGTGATTCCTCTATCCCATGTGGTGAGTCCCTGGATGACTGTGACTGTACTGTCTCCATAGTGGTCTCCACTCCAGTTTGAGACATTGAAGCTTGACCTGACTTCCCCTTCTTTAAGTGGAAAGGGACTTCCTTTACAGTGGTATGGAGTCCCTGCTTAGTCTTCCGTGTCTGGTTAACAACCTCAACAACATCTCCCATGGGAATGGTGAAGGTATTCTTTGGAGGCATTATGAATGGAAATGGATAGAATGAAGATGGTGTGAATGAAGGTCAATGGGTGACATGCATTATCTCCGTTCTTAAATATACCTGAGCATCCTCAATGATCTATACACCTGGTTGATCCACTAGTGGTGTTGTCCAACCTTCAAATCTGAAACCAGTCCCAATGTGAAACCCTACATGAGACAGTACAACCACAGTACAATAGTCTACATCAAGGGGAACCTTCTAATCAACTATCATTAGTATTTCCTAATTCCGAAGACATCTCCGATGCATGATCCAACCCATCATCATGATACAGGCTATCTTCTGTTCCATGTGAAATATTGGAAACATCAATCCCTTCTGCCTCACACAGTGCCCTTACCATGAGGGAGAAGTCGTTCACACTCCTGTGTATATTCTCTGAGTCGGAAATGATATCCATGTCCACCTTGAAAGGTAAGACGGATGGAATTGATTGGCAATGACAGGTACACACCTCATATTCATTGAGTGAGCTTTCCTGCTCCTCCAAAGGATGTTCCACATCTGCCTTGAAAGGTAAGATGGAATAGGAAGAATTGATGGTGACAGGTACATACCACACATTGATTGATTGAACTTGTTTCTTGCTCCTCAGAAACATGTTCCAGCAGGGGTTTCAGACTGATGGTTTCAACATCACCATCTGAGCCATACATGTCATCCTCATCAAATGATTGTGTATCAGAGGGTGAGTCGTCCACAGGATCGGAAAACATGGTGGGAGTGTGGAGAGGGGGGGAGTGGGAGATCCGCTTATGTTTGTGAATGGTGCTGGTGTACCTGGAGGGCTTTGATGTGGATGATACAAGTTTGCCTTTGGATGTGTGAGACTGCATGATTGGTAGTAGAGCAATAGAGTAGCTAAACCTGAAGAAATATAAATACCATGGACATGTGAAACAGGTTTGGCCTTGCTGAAGATACATGAAACGCTGCCTGAGGATCTATGGTAATTGTTAGACTACACCTCAATATATGACATGGCATGAATGTCGGATGGTCCGCTGTTTCAATGTCACATATAAATGGCGAAGGAATAATACTAGACATACAATACTCTAAACACATGCATATTTGATATGATCTATAGAAGGCATATGTGATACAACCTGCCAGCTTTACTACAGAGATATTCAGCCATGTATCCTGCCTTTGCAATGTGCTGACCACTTAATGGAGATGTATTTAGGGTGTGAGTCGGGTTTATTCCGGATGGTCCGATGTATTAAGTCGCATGCCACTCAGCTTTGCAGAATCCCACATATGGGAATCAAGTCATATGATGTACAACGTCACATGTTACAGATGGGTCACATGAAGCAAATGACAGATGGATCACATGAAACTGATTGCACACACGTCACATGTACCGATTCATTCAAATGGGGAAGTCCGACTACGTGATTACAAATTGTCCTAAAACGCATATTCGATTATTTACTGTGTGGGGGGGATCTCCGGCGATGGCCTGCGTGATGCAGCACTCCCACCTGAACACGCAACTTGAAGCATACGTTAGGTGTGCATGAAACAGCCAAGAAACACAAACTACTCACCTGATGGTTGGCACAGCGGCCCACCCGCAGAGGAATGGTGTGAGGCCACAGAATGGCGAGAGGTGACAGATGCGGCCTTGGAGGCAGGGGCACTCCCACCCAATCGATCCACTTGAAACGCATGTCAGAGCGGGACATCCGCTATAAGAATAATACGTACCCATCACTTGGCGGGGCTCTGAAACGACGCTTGAAGTTTTCGATGATGCATTCGAACACGCATCTGAAAGTTTGAGTAAAGATAAGGGGATTCCCGGCGAAGATGTGGCCTGGAGGCCAGGGGAATTAGTGGTACTGGAAGCGGGCTGTCTGATGCCGGGGATAGAGGAAGAGTCGACCCCCTGCTTCTCCAAGAGCACTCCCAGCATGAGGAGAGCGTCCTGCAACTTCTGGTTCGTTCGACGTCGTCCGCGACGGTTCTCCTCTATCGATGTGGCCTGGTCCTTCTTCAAATCACGTATTTCGTTGGACAGTTCGTCCACCCGTTGTGCAAGAGCTTCAATTTGCGCATCCACAAGAATGCCTAGATATTATAAGTGATATCTCTGGCACATTCGCGTTCGGAAATATACCGGACTTACTTGGGGTTTGCGTGTGTACGGATGAGGCGGATCGGGCGTCCCCCATCCAATGTGGCCTGATGCCCCAGGATGCAGGCGGACTGCAGGTCTTGTGTAGAGTCGCACAGGTGACGCAAGCGGATGTCAGGCGCTTCACATTGGCCTGTGGCTTGCACGCCTTTGCTTTGCGAGTTATGCATGGGCCACACATATCCTGCAGCGAATATAGTAACCAATAAAATGATAGAATAAGTCCACAATGCTCACCAGACCCGTGGCCTCAACTGTACTGTCCTCTTCAAGACGTGGGCGCTGTTTAGCACGAGGAGGGGATGAAATAACCACCTCAACTTGCGACTTGCCGGACTTCCGAGGGGTTGTCTCCTCTGACTCCACAGTTGGTTCATCGGGGCTCGCCGGAGCAGGCCGCTTCTTGTTCCACAGGCCATACGGGTGCTTTGAGGCCTCAGATGGTGGTGGATCAGCTCGAGCCTTTCCCTTGTCGGGAAGCGTTGCACTTGCGAGGGACGACTCTGGTCTGGATGGATGAGTTGAGCCATCTCCAGGATCATCCGTGGGATCATCCGCAGGATCGTCTGCGGAGCCATCTGCAGGCTCATCCGCTGGGTCATCCACCGGGTCATCTGCTGGCTCATCCATAGCAACTTGGCACAAGTGAGCGATGGAACAAGTGGATGCAGGGGATGTACCATCATCCACATATTCGTTGACAGGAGCCCACCACATCTTCTTCGGCTGAATACCCTCCAAATACTTGCTTAGATCGATAGATGAGTATGCTTCATGCCAGTCCGGACTTATTCTCTCTTGTTCTTCGCATAGAGATGCAATGTAATCGATGGTTACATTCTCCCAGTCTGGATCGCGGGACTCCCGCCTAGCGTTCCCCCACTCATATCCCATTACCTGGGCGACTGCATGAAGCCTGGGCTTCTTGGGGTGGTCTGTATACCGTCTGAATATCGCACTAACTGTCTTCTATAACATGTATCAGTTTATTGCTCAGTATATTTATCGGACTGACTTACCAGCTCCACACTGACATGCTTGTTGAGCATGGCCAGTTGCTCAGCCGTTGTAGGGACCTCCGCAATGTGTCTAATTGCTGCCAGGCACTTAGCAGCTATCACAAGCATGACAGTTTCGTCCTTCGTCAATTCTGTGACAGCTTTCTTAGCCATTGCAAGTGATGTGGCGGGGCGGGATATACGGGGGAGATATGGGAGAGATATGCGCTCACAGAATAACCCCCAAAGAACCATGTCAGGCTCTATCAGACTTCCCACGACCCATGTCCGATGTCCGATCCCATGCTTCCAATCAAAGACAGATCACATGTACATATGCGTACACATCAAATCTGATTGGGACATGTTTGAAACAATAATATATTCGCTGAACTAGGCCTCCTCACTTCTCAGAGCACAGCAACTATGTCCGACGCTCCCCGTTCTTCCCACTCTCAGTCTCGCACATCTGAGCGATCCCAGCCCGCCCCAAGTAAGCCCCAGCCTGCTCCCATCAAGCCCAAGCCTGCTCCCATCAAGCCCCCGAATCGTGCTAAGTCCAAGTTGATGGGACCTCCGCCGGCCCCAAAAGCGGCTGTGGAAGATGATGGCTTTGACTTTCTGTCAAGCGTTCCATCTCCAGTCATTCCACTCCCTAAGGCGGTGGGTAACAAGGATGTACGCTCCAAGGTATGGAATTACATCACTAAATCCCTGATATATACTAACATCGTCCCCTACAGCCTGATGTGAAGAGGATGAAGGTCTGGGGTGCATCCCCACTCGACAACTTCATGGACCTCATCCCTGCATCTCAAAGGCTCGTGGGTCGCCCACAGGGAGGTCCGGTGGGCTCCGCAGCTAAGGGGAAACCCTCTGCTGCTGTCGTTGACCTATCCCTAGTGGACTCGACGTCTGCAGAGACGCAGGTATGTCTAAGTGTGCTTTATATCATATTCACACATTACCTCTATTCTAGGATTCGGATATCATGGATCTTGATGGTGCAGATCCTGAACAACTGCCCAACGTTACTAAGACGTCTGACAGAAAGGTGGGCATTCCGAAAGCACGGGTATGTATTTATACATCTATTACACACATCCCACAGATCCTAAAGACATATGCATACAGCCCATCGCGTCGGACAAGTCACACGACGTCCACAGTGGGGTGACTCGCCCTGTAACTCGTAGTGCTGCGGAGCTCCCCACAAAGCCATCTGCGTCCCCCAGGACATCCGCTCCCACCGGCACCATGCATCCGATGGGTATCACCATCCCCACCACCACAAAGCCCCAAGACCTTGGCGAATTGGATGCCAGGACAGCTGCACTCAAGATTCGGCTTGCACAACTGTGGGAAACAGTCACCAAGCTTAGGGCTAATTTGAAAGACATAAATGACAAGCTTCACAAGGTAGTTCTTGAGATTGAACAGACTGCGGCCGCCCTCGGGTGATCCGCACTATTGCGTAGCCCATGTATCGTGTCATATGTAGCTGTCGATCATATGGAACATATAGTGGATATAGTTGGTCGGATTTCCACTTCTCCCGATTCCTGTACCATGTTATATGTAAATGTCAATTGAATGGGCTGTATGGCGGATATACATAGCCGGACATCTGCTTCGCCCGATACATGTACTACGACCATTATATCATCACATATGTCCACTCTCATATCAAATCCTCAAGTGCTCCTTTCTGCCCCATCTGTTGTCTCCACATGTCCATACATGTTTCACATATGTCTCATCTTCAGGTGCAGAGGTCCACTATTAGAACATTGTAATACCAAGTCATGCCATGGCTATTACACGTCGGGACATCCTCTTGCACAATATGAGACCCCACATTGCTCAAACAGTTTCATTGTATTGGTGCTTGATGTCGGACCATTCCCGACCCATCATCCGATTCTCTATTGTATCACAGGAACATATTTAATGACTGGCCATCACGATGAGATGTTCATATCCATCCACTTAAGCATCACACCTAGTACATTTGTCCATCGTCTCAATCACCATACCTTGTCCATCTATCCATCCTCATCTCATCCATTATGCAGAATGAATACCTCAATGATTCTGATGGTAGCGGAGATCCCTCAAGCTTACAGAGCTATGGGGAGCAATCTGTGAACACAGGATTCTCTATTACCCCTCGAGATGGAGACATTCTACTAGAATATCTCGATAAGTTCCAAGAGGCTGATACTCATGATCGCACTAGGATTGTTGAGAAGGCTATGGGAGAGCTGTATCATCTCCGCCCTGCTAATACACCCTTTGACAAGAAGGATGCAAGAAAGGCATGTTTCACTATGAATATCAGACCATCCTTCTCATTTCCCATCCCAGAAAATCCACAAGTGGTTTTATAACCACTATGTCCACCCCAAGCGTCAATACATCAAGTTTACTCGTAAATGGTCTGCCAGGAACGCATTCTATCACCTGAACCGTGATGAGGTCTTAAGGCTTGCAAAGGAGACCTCTGGGACAGAACTGGGAAGTCCTGCATTCATAGGGGCCCTTCAGGATGCAACCACTGCTCTATGGAATGAACTGTCTATTGAGGATCAAGAGGAGTATCAAGAGTCTGCTAGGGAGTGGTCAGAGAAGACACCACCAAAGAACATTCAATCAAGGTATGCACATTGTAGCGGTATGACTTATCGCGTACAACTAGACCAAGGTGAAGGTAAGCGAACTGAACTGGGAACACACCCAAGCCTAGTGCGGAGACAAGTCACGCGCCGAACGTACAGTCACAACGGAGAATATGCACACTTGAGGACTTTATGCAAGTCCAAAGGCAAGGTGATCATGCTGTGGTACGCTGAGTGGAGAACCAAGAGGACAAGTTTAACATTGGAGAAGAGTAAGGGAAATACAAGGAAATGCGCACCTGAGTGGAGAACCAAGAGGACAAGTTGGTTCCACTCAGGACGCTACATGAGGGTTTATATACACTGCTGCGGCTGAGTTCGAATTACTATGAAACCTTGTTACTAAAGGTATATGTAATAGTAATGAGTCAGACACTGACGCGTCGTGTCTAATAATAGCGTTATCTATTGTGCTGACTGATGCACAGTCATTAACGCTGACAGAACAATGACGTGTCCTTATCTATGAGTCACAACCCTATGATGACGTAGTCTAGAACTATCTAGAACCTTCCCTGCTTATCGTCCAATGAGAAACTACAGTACTAATGAGGAAAGTGACCTAGAAAGGTAACATCCGATAAGGAAGTTACTATCCCAGGGTCACGTGCTTGTGGGTGCACATGTTGGCATCATGTGACTAACCATCTTATCATATCTAATGATAAGGACTTAGACTTTTGAGCACAACGTTGGAGGCTCGTATCTTTACCAAATAAATCCGTAAAAATACAGAAAAATAAGGCAAAAATAAAGTGTCCGTGACACACATATCCAAATCACCTGTTGATTGATTCCTCATATACCTCCTATGTAGGATGGCATCCTCTCTGCGTGAGCGGATCATCCAGGACTTCCAAAGTCAGCTTTACAAGACATGCGGAATCTGCTCCATTGTCCTAACCGCATATAAGGGTGAAGACAACGACCTCAAGATAGGCTTGTAAGCAATCAAATACATATCCCTTGGTCATGTCCGCTGAGCGTCGGTTCATCCGATCTTAGCAATGATGTCAACAGTATATTGCAGGATGGAAAGGACTTTCGGAAGTTCTGTCCAGACTGGAAGAGTGCTGCCCTCTGGCAGCAATGGGCTCAATTTGGGATGCAGTGCTTTGCCAAAGGTATGTTATGCCCATCATCTTGTCTCAAGTGATTACATCTAATAAATGTATGCCTCAGATACTGTGAAGGAATGTCCGAAAAGGGACCTCTCAAAGACCATCACCACCCCAATCCCCCTTGTGTTCAATGCAGATGGATTCCCGGAGCTCCCAAAAGTTGTTTCCCATGATGGATATAAAGCTAAGGTCATTCAAACATTGCTGAGGGACTATTGCACTGCACATATCTGTGAGTCATTCTTCAATTCATGTGCTGCAGTATGTCACGTATGTGAATAAGGATATGTCACTGGAATTGAGAACCAGACCATTCCATGGGGTTCATTGTCAAGTGATCCATCTGCCTGGATAGATGAGGAATGTATTCCATATGATTTTGAGTGGAAGGACCCATCCAAGATCCAGATTGATGAGGTCTTTCGCCTTCTAGACCATTGGAGGGATAGGCAAGACCAAGGTATTGATCCCCTGATGTGGGTTCCAACATGCCCACTCTTCAATGATACAAAACAGCCTACAATACATAAGCGGAACATCCGACGTGCTCGACCCAAGCAATCAGATGGATCTGATGAAGAGTCCTTTGACCTTCACTATAATGAGGACTCTAATCCTCAGGGTGACAAGACTGATGACTCTTTGGATGAATCATCTGTCCATGATGAGCCATCTGACCATTCATGGGCTGCAGAATCTCCTCCACTTCATGGGTCTCAGGATGAAACTGATCCTGGTGAGTATGGCTGCTATCATGGTGTTTTTCATTTATTCATGATATATGTTTAGAGAATGACGGAACACCCGACTCTCCAGGATATAAATCTTCAAATATCAATAGATCATCATCATCAGGTTTGTACCTCGTCCATATCCCATCACAGCTACCCAGATATACTAGCATCCCAACTTTCAGATATAGCAGGTCCATCAGATACACACCATGTGCAGGATATGAAGGAACTCAATACTAGCCCACTTATAGAGAAAAGGAAACGATTTATCAAGGTGTCAGAGAAGATCAAGTGAGTACTTTCAATGCAATAGTTTCCCAGCCATTAATCCCGCTTTTCTAATCATTCTCCAGGAATTTGGACACTGGCAGGGGTGCAGCAAAAGTTCATCCTAGCTATCTAGCCAGGTAGTCTATATGTACATTTCCATACTGGAATATCTGCACATGCTTTCCACTTACTACTTAATATTCTCCTGTACTAATCTATCATTTGTTGACCAGTAGTATGTGCATATGAGCTTCGGGATATCCGCACTTCCACAACCATATTCAAGTCCTGTAAATACCTGCAATGTCTATAGAGATCTTATGGGGTTAAACCACCAATTGAAAGATTGGGGACCCATTTATATCTCTACACATCCAATTAGGAAGTCCTGTCGTATATCCTTATGAGGTCCCTATCCTGTATTCACCTTATTTACTCCCCTGTATTTCCTTTCACCGACACCCACTAGCCTGCATTTGTATGTATTCACAAGTGGGAACTCTGCTCTAGCTCACTGTGCCTTGGCTCTGTCTGTTGTCTCTGACACTTATAAGCAGTCACCACATACTTGTGATCAAATATTCCATTCTGCTCATTTTATTGAATATAGATGACCTCTGGATACTCCACATAGACTAGTAGCCTCTATGACCTCAATGCATTTCCATTGTATTTATGAAGTCCATTGGAGATCCCTGACTATTTCCAACCCACCTATCGTCAGTTACACTATCAATTATCAGAGATGTCATGATTGGTATATTCTTATTAGATAACCTCTGAATAGACTACATAGTAGCCTGTATGATCTCTGTTCATTTATATTTTACTTATGATGACCCTCAGAGATCCCCGACTATCTCCGACCCACCTGTTGTCAATTAGACTATCAATTATAGCGGGTGTCCCGATTGGTATATTATTATTAGATATTCTCCCTAATATGCATAGACTATCAATTGACAGTCACCTGTGATCAGACACTCCTTATGTATTCTGTTTCACTTGTATTCATTTGATGTGCTTGCACATATCTGAGTGGATGGTCTTATATGCCTGAGTCTTGCTCCTTTGATTGATTACACATCACCTTTGGATACTACACATATAATAGCCACCTCTAAGCCTTTCTATTCTGTGTTCGAGTAACTCATCAATCCCCAACTATTCCCGACTATCTCCAACCCAGCTGATGTTGGTTGGAGTATCAATTACGGTGGAATCTCCGCCGTCGGCCGGCGCCGGCTGAGTATGAACTATTAAAGAATCTCACCATCGGTTGGGGGTATCAATTACATAAGCCACCGCTGATCATTATGTGCTTGTGGAGTGCTTCTCACTTTAGGAGGCTCAGGTGGAGGGTCGTCATCAACACCAGGAGTGGTATCGTCACTTAACAGCTCATCATCAGAAGCTGTGTCATCTAACTGAGTAACACCTTTGGGTTTACTCCTAACACTGTCCGATGGACACTTGGGAAACAATGCTTCATCAAAGAGAGCTTTGTCCGAGTAGAACAAGGTATTTGGAGTGTGCATGAAGACATCAGCCTTCATTCCAGATCCCCTACCAAGGTAGATCATCAGTTTGCTCTTAGGGGAAAGTTTATTCACCTGGCGAGCTTCAGGGATATGGACATAAGCACCCGATCCAAAGACTTGAAGATGAGTAATGTTAGGTTTCTCATTGTATAATAGTTCATAGGGAGTCTGCCATTGAAGGCGACTAATTGGAGTTCTATTATAACAATGTGTAGCATGTAAAACTGCAAATTCCCACCAACTCTGAGGTAAACAAGCATCAAGGCGCATAGCCTGAGCTTTGTCCATGACTGTATGCATAAAGCGCTCAGCACAGCCATTCTGCTGTGGGGTATGTGGTGTGGACTGTAGCACTGTAATGCCAGCATCCTTTAACTGCTTAAGGAAAGCATCCGATTTATATTCACCGCCAGCATCAGACATCCACTCTTTTATGGTAGCGTTGAACTGGTTTTTAATCAGCGCAAGCCACTGCTTTAAAGCAGTAATAGCGGAGGCTTTATCCTGTAAGAGAGTGATCCAAGCAAAAGAAGTATAATCGTCGAAGAGGACGATAAAATACTTATACTTGTGATATGACGGTATAGGAAAGCTCTTTAGATTGGAATGAATCCGATTAAAGGAGGCTTTAGCCCTAGTCTTGGAAGGAGGATGAGATGCTGCAGGCATTTTGCCTTGCGCACATCCTGGACATAGTTTATCAGAGGTCGGAATTATAATCCCATCAGGGAAACCCTTAGTGTTTTCCTTAGATCGTCTTAGAACCTCTTTAGATGGGTGTCCGAGGCGACGATGCATAAGGTCATAATCCACATTTTGCAATGCAGATATGTTCGCATAATGCAACTCGATTAGATTAGATATAGAGGCATCTAGCCAAAATAGTGATTGTCCGTGGATAAGGGGTTTACATTGGACAATTATTTTATTTTTTCTTAGCAAGTCTATATGCTGCAAATTCCCCAAAACGCGCAATCCTTGCTGTAGGAATACTCCCATTGATAGTAACCGTGTGCTCATAGAAGGTATGTGAAAGACTGGATAAACTTGGGTAGTTACAAGTTTGTCTGCGAGATAATGCTCTAGCAAGACAGTACCAATACCTTCAACATATATCATATAAGCCACAGTTTTGACAGGTATTCTGTCAGACTTGGCTAGCGACTTATACTCAATAAAATCACTAAGACTATTGGTAAAGTGCACTGAGGCTCCTGAGTCAAGAAGCCACATATTCTCAGTATGCTTCAAACATTCTGCGCATTGACTGAAGTACTCATTGTGCTCACACTCAAGGAAATCGAGAAGGGCACTAGTATAATTGTACATTTCAGGCAACTTCTTTACATGTGACCTAAGTACATTACAGCTAGATCTGCCACCCCTTAGATTTTTTGGGGGCTGGACTAATTCTGTAATGTGATCAGCACGTAATAGGCAAAATGAAGGAGTAACGTACTCTTCTTCATTGGAACCCCAATCCAGGACCTCATCTGGACCAGTTAGGAAATGTTTGGGGGTTATAGAACGTGAGCCTGACAGAGATATCAAAGTACCAAAGTCAGGGTGCGTAGGAAGCCCATGGTCATATAAATATTGCTGGTTCCTAGTCCATGCGGCAAGAATTAGCTCCGAAGAAGGAACTTTTAGAATAGAACCAGCGCCAGTAAATGAAGGTTGTTCCCACATTTTTGTTATCTCTTCAGCCTCGATTGCCTCCAGATCAACATATTCTGGTGTCGGGGCTCGGTTTTCTTTATCTGAGTCAACATCCAAAATAGTAAGATCACTTATTTCCAATTGCAGAGCATTAGATGACTCACTGCAATAGGCGGCAATCTCAGAGTCGTCTAGACTCTCAATATCGACAATTGGTTGGGCACCAGCAGGGGGTGCTCACGTCATGTCAATATCGAAATCTGAGTCATACTCTTCGTCAATAAATTTATTGATCCGAGGGCACATCTGAGCGTCCACATCGGTGAAGTGCTGCTCAAGCATCTTCGCGGTCTGAACTGTAGCTGGTACATTCAGCCACTCTGCGAGCATCATAGCAGTATTAACGGAGGGAAAGAAGCCAGGAGTCCTCTGAGGCGAAGAGGATTCAACTTCTGTGCGAGTAGAGACACCAGATGACCCAATATGGATCACCTTGTGAGAGGTGGGTGGAGATAATGCAGCTACAGAGGCTATGTGGGAATGCTGGGGAGTGCCGCCATGTGCTTTGCCTTTCCCTTTTCCTTTGCCTTGCCCGGATCCACGTCCTCCACGCTGCCGGTTAGGCTGCTGCTGGGAAGACGGGCCAGGGGCATTAGAAGTGGAAGGCTGTTGCTGCTGCTGACCACCCTGCTTCGAAAAGCGAGGGTTATCACACTTGCGTTTAATGGCAGAGAGTTTCTGCGTGTTATGAGCTCCTTTATGCTGTCCACGATTAGTTTCAGTTTCAAACTGGCCAATTACTATGCCAGAGACTGAAGCAAGATTAAGATTAGTGGTTGCAACACTGCTACAGATAATGGGAATAAGATTTTCCCATTTCTGGGGAAGTGCGGACATGGCTATCAAAGCCTGAAGGGGAGGAGATATCGCAAGCGTTGTTTGATTAGGAGCAGTGCCAATAGTAACAGCACCAAGTCGAGAAAAAGCAGCAGCCATTTTCTTGAAAGTTGCTACTGGGTTTTGGTTGGGATTGAAGCAAATAGAAACTGCTTCTTTGAAGTCCTTGTAAATGCGTGGCAGGGAGACCACTCCATAGCAATCTTTGACAGCATCCCAGAGCAATTTGGCAGAGGTGCCAGTGACAGCTTGCTGGATAGCAGGAGAAAGGCAAAGGGTAAGATTACCCCTTGCCATTTCATCGCTGCGACGCCAGGCAGCTTGAATATCGGTGGTGGCAGTGGTGTCAAGAGGGATAGAACCATCGACGTAACCCCAGAGGCCTTGGGACATGAAGAAGGCTTGCATGGCGTTGGACCAAAGGGTCCAGTTTGAGCTGTCGAAGATGGAGACAAGAGTAGTTAATTGAGACAACATAGTTGGTAAATCTGTTGGCTTTGAGTACGTCAGTATTTAGAATTTTTCATCATAATACTGAATGAGGTAATAAAACCAGCATTAATCCCTTCAGCTACAGAACATATTCTGTAGCAGACATTGGTCTTTGCAGACTACCAATTGTCTATGCCAAAAGAACTGCTCGACCATGTCAACGTTAGACAGTGGGCCAAGTCTGTGTACTCCTCTAGAGTACAATACTGGGTCTGTTATGAACCAGGGTGCCTCCCAGGGTCTGCTCGCTATTTTCTTGTTACCACTCCATTCATAGATATGGAGGGTAGGAGTGCGATACCACCAGGTGCAACTTCGTCAAGAAGTGCAACGGCTAACCCTGTAACAGGGCCCATAACCTGTTGCGCAGCAAAAGCCTTATAGGCCAAAGTGCAGCATGCAGGAAGGATGTTCTCACCTTTGAGTAGGTTGAGAGACTAATGAGAGAGGAGAATGTGCACAAGCAAAGTGGGTGATGTTCTGTATTTGCCTCTCTCCCCATATAGGAGGGTATTTATGCTCTATGGCCCCACCATGTCCATTTGCGGTTAAGTGATGAGTAAGGGCATCCACAATATCGCATTTTTACACACGCCTAATGTGTTTTGCCCTTCTGAGATAGTCATAGGACTTCTCCTCATCATGGGACATGGTACACCCACTATAGTATGTATCGTAACTGCCTAATATGATAAACATAGTACAGTAATGTCGTAACTGCTATAGATAAGGTCCTTACGTACTTATCACATTTCAACATTGTTCTACAAAGGGACAAAGGAGTGGACACTTTGAGAACAAAGAGAAGGAGAACAAGAAGAGTCCAGAACTATATGATATCATAGTTACATCACAATAAAGATAACACTGTAAAGAGAACAGGGATGAAAGTACAATGAGAAGTCTGGAGTGTTCTACACGATGTCATTGTACAGTGATGTCATACATGACACAATGATAAGCACCAGATTGTACAGATCAGATGTAAGTAATCTACAAGTTCAATTAATCTAATCTAAAGCAGTCCATGCTGCAAGTCCAGTCCATATGAGCCACTAAGTGCTTGTGGGTCACTTATCAACATGTTCAACCCAAGGACAATCATGTCCTGGTTGGATTGGCATTAGTCAGTACAACCAAGTATAACTAAACAATGCCCAAGGAGCAGATGAACCCTGTAGTGCAGGCCTCAACCACCCCCTTTGTGAGCAGTTGACTTGATGTACTTTGTAACATCGTCACGATGTTAGCTCAACTTGAGCTCGATGAGGCGATAACAACTTAGCGATAGACACAACGACTTGTAGGTCCGTGCTCTTGCCCACAGTGAATGCGCGAAGGCACACCGGCAAGACTTTGACTTGTCCTCTTGATGGACTTTGATAGGCAAAGATAAGAAGGAATAGAGATCGAAATAGAAGTCAGAGATTGAGGTGTTCAGATAGAGAAGAAACAAGTGACGATTCAAGAAGACCAAGATGGTGTATCTTGGTCTTCACAAGGCAGTTTAAATACAAGTCAAGCAGGCTTTCAAGCGCTGCTATGAGTCACCATAAAGTAGCGTCCAACGTGTCGCATAAGTAGCTCGAACACTAATACTACTACTACTAGTATCAGTGGCGTCCATTCTCAGTCAGCAATCTTGCACAATCTCCTATCATACTACATCGTAAAGGCCTATGGCTGTGAGTCCATGACTAATCTACCTTACTGCTGTAGTCACAACTGGTATGGTAAGGGTTCACAATTCATACTACCAGATATTCAAGTTGAAACGTAACATCACCCCCTTTTCAGCATGAGACCCCGACTCACCGAAAGTCTCTTGCTGGCCAATCGCGTTGTTCGTCCGCAATGCACTCCAGTGCCATGGCTCGCTCCAGTCGGTAGATCGAGTCTCATCTGTCGTCTTGCGCACATTCGATCATGGCGCGAAGCTGACTGACATGAGTGCAAAGCCGGTCAAGCTCATAGCTAGCTGCACAGAAGCGTGTGACCTCCGCTGTGAGTGACTCGTCGTTGATGCGGTTGAGCGCTCGGTCTGTGACCCTGTCGGCTTCGAAGACGACAAGGTCCTCATGGGGGTATGTCGGGCGGAGAGCAGCTGACACGTGTGGCTCGGCATAGAAGGGCTTACCGTAGACATGCGGCGACCCTGGTATGACTCCTAAAATGAGGGGGTCCGCCCCTCCGATGAGTTGGACATGTGACGTGTCCCGTTCTACTCCATCTGGCCCAGTGATGGGGTATCGAATGTAATGGGGTCGTTGGTTTGCCCAGAACCCTTCAGGTGCAATGACATGTGCGGGGTCCTTGGCGGTGGTGAACGGACGGTGATCGGTGGCGCCAGGCACATGCACATGTCCTCAATACATGGGGGACCCATTGGTGTAGACGAGCCAGGGTGTGATGCGGGGATTATCAGGGTCACGTTTCATTCGAAGGAAGGAGTGTCTCGCCAGGTAATAATCTTCGTCGTCATGGCCAGCCTCAGCTGCCGCCATTGCTGCTGCCGCTCTCACATCTCCCTCAGTCAGGCTGCTGCGGAGTCGAGCTGCTCCTTCTGCCACTCCGCTGCCACTCTCTTCCACCCATCCAACTTGTACTCCATTAGCGCTTGAACGCTGGTCATTGCTCAGGAAAACTCCACGAACACCGATGAGGTTGTCGCTTGGGGGGATAGCGGCGATCAGTTCGTGTTGTCCCTGCTTGTCTCGGAAGACATGGACGACAGCGCGTTCATTGTCGGGGGTTGTTGTTGGATTGGGAAATCGGGTGACGACATTGATCCATTCTTGTGCGGTGATGGGCCCCTCTGCTGGTGTAAGAGGTGTCCATGGGGTGAGCTGAGTGTTTGGTACTTCGGTGTCGTCGTCTTCAGCCAAGAGGGCGCGGGCGTCCTCTGCGAGGGAGTCGAGGAGTGCCGCTTGTGTGACATGTTGTAGGGGAGAAGTGGGCATTAAAGTAGTGAGAGAGCGAAGGAAGAGGGGATGACTTTCCTCTGTCTTTGCGCTGCTCATTTTAACTGTTCTCCTGTGCGCTTGTGCTTCCTGATATAGACGAAGTGCTTCCGGCGCAAAGACATTGTCCTTGTTGACCACTGATTCTCCAAGTCCAGATAACCCTTCCATTTGACGAGGTACTGAAGGCGCCTTCCTCTGCCAAAGTGCCGGGAGTCTAGAATGGCCTCGACTTCGTATTCTTCTTCCCCATCAATCAGCTTGGGCGGTGGTCATGTGAAGTTTTCTCCATGAAGCAGGGTTTGTTTGTATGGCATGAGTAAATCAATGTGAAACATGGGGTGAATGCTCCACTGCGTGGGAAGCTCTAATCGATAATTGTAAGGGGACATCACCTGTGTCACTCGAAAAGGTCTGTGTCGTCGCACCGCTAATTTTGCCGTAGGTTGATTGGTTCAAAGGTGTTTACCTTCTAGCCATACAAGGTCGCTGTTTTTAAATTTGGGCATGTCCTTGTTGCGGACCCATGCTTCTTGTGCCTTCTTCATGAGGCGTTGGGCGTTTTCCCTAGCTTCTTTGAGCTGTGTTAGTCGTGCCGTTACTTGAGGAATAGGGGATGGCTTATTGGTCCAATCTGCTTGTGGATCGTATCCCATGAGAAGCTGGAATGGTGACTGCTTGGTATGCTCATGTGGCCAATTGTTGTGCGCAAATTCGGCGATTGGTAGATATGCTGTCCAGTTATCTTGATGCTCGTTCACCCAGAAGCGTAGGTACTGTTCTAGCCATTGGTTAGTCCGTTTGGACTGTCCATCAGTGTGTGGGTGATATGCCGTTGATATGTTCTGTTGAATCCCCAAAATGCGGCAAGCTTCCTTAGCAAACTTCGACATGAAGCGGGGGTCCCGGTCACTGATGATTTTACACGGTAACCCGAAACACTTAAATATGTTGGCGATGTACAGGGCTGCTGTTTCTTCGGCCATGATTTCTTCTCTGCATGGAATGAAGACAGAGGCTTTGCTACAGTCGTGATCTGTGACGGTTAGTATACTATCATATCCCTTCAACAGAGGGAGTTTGGTGATGAAGTCCACTGCTACTGTTTGGAATGGGGTGGCTTCTAGTATTGGTGTGATGGGATGTAGTGCAGCCTGTATGGGTCTCGTGTTCACTTTGTTTCGCTGGCATTCCACACAGCCTTGTACGTATTCGTACACATCCTTTCGTAGTCGTGGCCACCAGTAGTGTTGCTCCAGGATTCATTGTGTTCTCGCGATTCCTGGATGGCCGTGTATTGGCAAGTCATGGTGGTTGTGTATTAGTACGCGCTGTGTCGATGCAGGTCCAGTTATCACGAACCTGCCGTCTTTGTACCACTCTCCCTGTATCTTTTTGAGGCAATGGGGATCTACCCACATTTTGATTACCTCTTCGTCTTGCTGATGGCATGGTTGCCGTAGGTTTGGGTTTGTGATGAAGGTACGTGCGGTATTGAGAGTTCTCACGAAGATTTCGGGAGGGAGGACGACGACTTCATTGTTGTCCTCAACCCCTTGATCGTAGTGGGGCCATCTTGATAAAGCATCTGCCCTTCCGTTATTCTTCCCTTTGATGTGATGAATCTCAAAGTCGTACTCAGAGAGTTCAAGTACTTCCCTGGCAACCTGTCTACTGATCTTCTGTGGTGACTTCCAGTACTGTAGATTTAGATGGTCTGAATAAATTTTGATTTTATGAGGGGCTCCTGCAAGTAGCAGCCTCCAGTCCCACAGAGCTTTGACTATTGCCAGCAATTCTAGGTCGTAGATGTCATAATTTCATTCTGCTTCAGAGAGTGTTGCCAAGTAGTAGCCTATGGGGTGTCACTTTCTGTCAGATTTCCTTTGTAGTAATATGGCTCCCACCACATATCCCGAAGTGTCCACTTCTAGTTCAAACGGGTCTTGTAGGACGGGGTGCGCCAATACCGGTTCCTCCATTACGAGGCGTTTCAAGGTGTTGAATGCCTTGTCTTCCTCTTCCGTCCAACGCCATTCTTCGTCTTTTCATGTTAATTTGGTGAGTGGTTTGGCATGAGTGGCAACCCGCAAATGAATAGTCTGTAAAAGTTGCAGAAGCCCAGGAAGGATCAAACATCCTTAACCTTTGTTGGTGTTGGCCAGTCTTTGATGCCTTGAACTTTTACGGGGTCCATTCGGGTCACCCCCTCTCAAGGATTACCCCCAGGTAATCCATTCGTGGCTGGTGAAATAGGCATTTCTCGAGTTTGAAGTAGAGGTCGTGCTCCTCCGCTATGCACAGGACATCGCGTACGGCTTCTATATGAGCTGCTAGATCATGGTTGAAGTGAGTGGCTATCCCGATATCGTCCATGTAAACATGTATTGTGGTGCCCAGGCGTTTATGTTTGGCTATCGTGTCGTGGTAGATATGGTTCATCATTGCCTGGAACATCGTGGGGGAGTTGGTGAGGCCAAAGAACATGACTGTTGGTTCAAAAAGGCCGAATTTGGTCTTGAACGCTGCTTTCTCTTGATCTCCATCGCGAATCCGTATGTTGTTGTAGCCCCAGTGAATATCGAGTTTTGTGTAGATGTGGGCATTGCTGAGGTCGAGGATGAGGTCTTGAATGAGTGGTAGCAGGTATTGGTTGTGGATGGTGTGTGAGTTAATGACCCAGTAGTCCTGTACCGGTCGCAGTTTTCTGTCCTTCTTTTTGATGAAGAAAAAGGAGGATGTGTACAGGGAGATGGAGGGGCGTAAATACCCCTGCTTTAACTTCTCTTCGAGGAAGTCCTTTAGTTCTCCTTCTTCTTTTTGTGTCATAGGGTATATCTTGCAATCGATTGACGCCGGCACCAATGGTTTGAAGTCAATCGCGTGATCCCAGGGTCTTGCTGGGGGAAAGCGATGCAAGGCTTGCTTGTTAAAGAGTCTGCTGAACTCTGCGTATACCGGCGGGAGCACGGCTGCCGTCTGTTGTTGTTTTGCTAGTATGGCCAGCTCCATCGAGGTGGTGGCTCGTGTGAAAGTCTCTTCTTCTAATTCTCGTACAATGTCTTCTTTCTTGGCCACGATCAAAGCCCGAATAGTAGGCGTGGCGAGCAGTTCTTCGGTAGTGGCCAGTACTGTAACGCCACTACAGGGGCGTTAAGTACGACCTGTACTAAGTCAGTCAATCGTTCAGTAGTCAAAGCTCAAAGGCTCGACTTCAGTATGGATGATGCACAAGAGTCACAAGGACGCGTGTCACTTGGACTGTAGAGGGAAGCTAAGACTCGAAGGCCTAGCGAAAGCGAGAATCGGGGGGTCAAGGAGACTTCGCGTAGACGAGTGTAGTATTACACAAGAAGTCTAGTCTACCGTACAAGCTAGGTATGACTAGGGTTAAATAGAGATCGCACTGTATGGTCACTACAAACAGATGGCGCCATCGCCAAACCAAGGAAGAAAGGAGGGAACATATAGGGAACAAGGCAGGGCTATATCGAGGATAATGGAGAATCACGCGGGGTCGCGCGTGAGAGGGAACAAGTCGGAAACTAGCACATGTCAAGCTTTATCAAAAGAGAACGTCGATAAGCAAGGCGCGTGATGGAAACCAGGTAATCGTAATATCCACGTAGTCGTACAGGGCTCGTATAGTGTGGGAAGGGAATAATAGTAAGGAAAGAGACGAGTCCAAGGAAGTCGTAACATTACCCCCCGTCCTGGTCTGAAGACGCCTCGACTTCAGGACTCCGGATCTATGAGGTCATAGATGTCAGCGTCGAGGTCATTCTCCGGCCACGGGGAAATGTCGAGTTGACAGTAATGCGTTTTGAGGAAGAGGAAGGGTCTGCGTCTGCCGCACTTGCGACACATTTCGTACTGTGGGCACCGAATCTCGTCATGATTGGCATCAGTGCGAAAGCACCGCCCACACCACCTCCCTTGGGTGTGGGCCGCGATCGTTGGTGGTTCGGGGATGGTAAAGGAGGTGGTGGCCTCCGTAGCCACTGCTTGCCGTATGTGTTTGTCTGCCTGATGGGTCGTGATCACTTCTTCGACCATACCGGCACGGCGGAATATACATCGATGGGATTGATGTTCCTGACTTTGGCAGTGTCGGCAAGCAGGCCGCGGTCTGGTGGGACAATCGCGTACAATGTGATGGGGGCTATTGCAATGATAGCAGCGTCGGCGGTGGGGTTTGTCGGCGAGACGGGGGAACTCTAATGGTCCTCCGCGTCGCGGGGAGAATGGGATGGCGTAGCGGGAGTGGCGAAGTGGGACTGGTAGAGCTGTCATGCGCGCATATTCGTTGCCGATGGTAGCCAGCGCCCCTGCGTACTGAAGGCGCCTTTTGGTACTGGCTAGCATCAGGTCGACCGTGAGCCGTTCTGCTCGTAGTTTGCGTGTGTCCTCCTCCAGCTTTTCGTACTTCTCGTCGAGTTCTTTGAGCGCCAAAAGTCCCGTTCTTAGCCTAGTGATCTCGGCCGTAAGACGAGGTGAGTTAAGCTCTATGAGTGTTTCGTCCAGAGCACAGGCGCGGATATCGTGAGGGTCAAAGAACTGTAGTTGTTCCGCTGTAAGGGGGGGTGCCGAGACGTTCGGCCGAAGTGACGAGAGGTAAACCTCCTCTCCATAGTGAGGTTGTCCCATGCCCATTGTCCCCACTACCTCGGTGAATCCCTTGCGATAGTAAATATACTTCGCTGGGTTAGATCCACCGTCTGGTAGCGGGATCTGTAATGGGTAGTACTTGGGGGTACCAGGAACGTTTGGAAAGAATGGAGCACCTGGGTCATCTGTGTCATTAGGAGGGGAATCGGGTCGGTCGTAGTCAATGGGGGTGTGGACGCGGACCGGGGTAAACGGTTCTAGCGGTGGGGGTGGCGTGGACGATGGGGAAGATGGTGGTGATTGAGGTCGTGGTTCAGGTGGAGGGGTCGACTGTTGCTGAGGAGGTGGTGTTGGAGAGTATTGCCCTTCCTCCGGTGTTGACGGGGTAAGTTCCCCGGGTTCTCGTTCGATGGGGATGGGGGCGGCGATGGTAACATGTTGGGGGGACGGTGGTGGTGATAGACGGGGGATGCCGGTGAGGTCGAGGGTGACAATCCCTCGTTCGAGGGCGGCTTCGAGTTGGGGGTTGCTGAGGACGTTGACGAGAGTGGTGTCGGATACTGGGGTGTCGGTCATTGTTGCGTTAGGGAATGCGGGAATGTGAAAGAGGGGTGTTCTTATATCGTTCGTCCAGCCCCTTTGGCGGTCGGATATCGTTGGTAGAAGTCTTTGATGACGTCTGTGGCGTGGGTCATGTTTGTTGCGGGTTCCCATGTGTTATCGCTTGGTGGGAATCCCTTCCACTTTACTAGGTAGTGGAGTTTGCGCCCTCTTCCTCGTTCCTGGGCATCTTCGATCTGCTCCACTTCATACTCCTCTTCTCCATCGATAAGGTCCGGCGGAGGTCGGGTATAGTTTGCACCATGCATCTCCGTTTCTTTGTATGGCATCAGAAGGTTCGCATGGAATACTGGGTGTATTTTCCATGATGCCGGAAGTTCCAGTTCGTATGAAACGTCTGATAGAACCTTGACGATGTTAAAGGGTCCGTACCGCTTCGGGGCTAATTTGCTTGTGGGGTAGAAGGTACGGAGATTGGTCCCTTCTAACCATACTTGATCCCCTTGCTGGTAAGGTGTGAACCCTGTTTTTCCTCGTTGGGCCATGAGGTGTTGTGCATGTTTGATACTATCTTGTGCATGTTGTCAGAGTATCTGCAATTCTTCCAATCTTTGATCCACCGCGGGGCTGTGTGATGGTTTTGGTGTCCACACAGTTCGTGGTTCCCACCCCATAATGAGAGAAAAGGGGGAATGCCTGGTGGTGGCATTTCTCCAGGAATTGTGAGCGAATTGTGCCATGGGTAGAAGTTCCACCCAGTTGTCCTGTTGCACGTTACACCAATGTCGCAAGTATTGTTCTAACCATTGGTTTGTTCGTTCTGATTGACCGTCCGTTTGCGGGTGATACGCTGATGATACGTTTTGCTGTATCCCCAGCGTTTTGCACAGTTGTCGCATGAACATAGACGCGAATCTTGGATCTCGATCGGATATGATCCTTCGGGGTAAACCGTAATGGGGATAGACATGTCGGAGATAAAGTTTTGCCACGCCTTCTGACGTTATGGTTTCGTTACACGGTATGAATATTGCCGCTTTCGAGCAGTCGTGGTCCGTGACGGTGAGGATTGAGTCAAACCCTTTTGATATCGGGAGTTTGACTATGAAGTCCATGGCTACTACTTCAAACGGTTCGGCCGATGGTTCGGTGGTAATGGGAAATAAGTGGGGCTTCTGTCGGTGATGATTGATTTTGTTGCTTTGGCATGTTGCACACCCCTTAACGTAGGCTTCCACGTCTTTGCGCATGTTGGGCCACCAGAAATCGCGTCGTAATAGCTCTAGAGTGTTTGCAATTCCTGGGTGTCCTGCGCTTGGAGTATCGTGGAAAAAGGTGATCACCCCCCGTTTAAGTTCGTTGTTTCCCACAACAACGAGAGCATCGCCCTTCCACCACAGCCCATTGTGTTTCTTTAGGTTGTGGGGTCCGATCCACGGGAGGAGTGCTGCTTCGTCCATATTTTGTGCAATTTGAGTCCATATATCCATGTCGTGCATGGACGTTTGGGTGACTTTGAGAAATACGTCGTCCGGGAGTACTGTGACGTGATCATTGTCACTGGTGCCGTCATCATAATCAGGCCTTCTCGATAAGGAGTCTGCTTGCATATTCTTGGTACCAGGGATATGTTTGAGTATAAAATTATACCCCGATAGTTCTTGGAACTCCTGCGCTACTCGTCAACTGATTTTCCTGGGTTCTTTCCAGTATTGCAGGTTGGCATGGTCTGTATGGATCGTTATTAAATGGGGGGATCCCATGAGGTATGTTCGCCAAGTGCGTAACGCCTTAACGATTGCTAGTAGCTCCCTATCGTAAATGTCGTAATTGCGTTCGGCTTCTGATAGGGATTCGGAATAGAATGCGACCGGATGCATTTTGTTGTCTTCTCCCTTCTGATTTAAGACAGCCCCTAGAGCATAACTTGAAGCGTCGACTTCGATTTCAAAGGGTTGGTCTAGTTTTGGGAACAACAAGACCAGTTCCGAACTGATTCGTTCTTTGATGGTGTCAAAGGCTTTTTGTCTAGCTTCCGTCCATTCCCAGGGGACGTCTTTCTTCGTAAGGTCGTGGAGGGGCCTCGCAATTGTAGAGAATCCCCATATGAATCGCCGGTAGAAATTGCAGAATCCTAAGAAGGCTCGTACTTCTTTGAGTGATGTCGGCGCCTTCCATTCTCGGACCCCTTGCACTTTGATTGGGTCCATTCGCAGTTGTCCGTGCCCAATGATTAGCCCCAGGTATTCCACTTCATAGACTTCAAATACGCATTTCTCTGGTTTGATGTATAAGTCGTGTTTGTCGCAGAGGTCAAGGACTTGGTGTAACACCATTCTGTGGTGGGTACGGTTGTCCACGGTTGCGATTAGGATATCGTCCATGTAGACGATCACTTCTCCTGTCAACACTAACTCCTGGAAGATAGTGTCCATCATAGTTTGGAAGGTGCTTGGGGAGTTAGTGAGGCCAAAAAACATGACTCGCGGTTCGAATAATCCCTGATTTGTCTTGAACGCCGCCTTCCATTCATCCCCCTGTTTGATTCGAACGTTGTTGTATCCCCATCAAATATCGAGTTTCGAGTAAAGTCTTGCTTCTCGGATTTTGTCGATAAGTTCGGGGATTAGGGGGAGTGGATAGTGATTTTTTACGGTTAGTTCGTTGAGGCGGCGGTAGTCCTGTACTGGGCGTAGTTTCCCGTCCTTCTTTTTGATGAAAAAGAAGGGAGATGCGTAAGGAGACTTGGATGGTTGGATGTACTTCTTTTCCAAGTGTTCGGTTACGAATTCTGTTAGTTTTTCGTTTTCCGGGATTGTGAGTGGGTATACTTTGCAATCCATTGTTTCAGGGGCGGTTGGGACTAGATCGATGGCGTGATCCCACGGGCGTGAAGGGGGAAAGCGCTGAGATGCTTCTTCGCTGAAAACTTTCTGATGTCTCCGGTATTCTTCTGGGACCATCTCTTCGAAGGTCTTCTGGGGTCTTTTGGCCGCTTCTTGCTGCGCCAGTTCCGATGCTGTTGTTGTTTTTTGCAGCCGGATCGAAGGTTTGTCCTCTCCTTGTAGCTGTTCCCAGGCTGATTCATCCAGTTGATACGTCTCCAATGCCTTGATAGTTGCTTCAAGAGGCATGGCTTCGTCGGACAAATGCAGACTGGTGATGACCACTGGTTGGAACTCTTCATCGAGTGTGGCGTCTCGCCAATGGAACTTGGGTTCGAAAGCCGTAAACCAGGGATATCCCAGTATAACTTCGTCGTTTCCTAAGTCTGTGATAAGGAATCGAAGGTTTTGGGTCTTTCCTCCGGTTTTAACGGTGAGGTCGGTGAACGATGTGATCTCCCCTCCTTGATTGTGGGTTCCATCTACGTTCCATATCTTGATGGAACGTTCGGTAGGTAGCCAGGCTATTTTGAGTCGCTTCAAGAGGTTTGCGCTGATGAAGTTGTCTGTTGCGCCCGAGTCTACCAAAACATTTCGTTCGGCCGTCGTGTGAGCAGATTTGAAAAGTACTGGAATTCGCATGGATCGGAATCTGCTATTGTACACGCTAAGTTTTAATGCTCTAGCCCAGGCCGCCGGGTTCAAGCGTTCAGAAAATCCTTCTTTTGTCCGAAGAGTTTATCCACCATTAGCTCTCGCACTTCGGGGGTCTGAGCGAATAAGGCTGCTACTTGAGCGTCTGCTTGTTCTTCATTGGAAAGGGGGCGTGATGCAGTCATTGAGATGGTGGCGGTGGTTGGAGTAGGGTCGCTCGTGCTTGCGGCCTTGACGGTTGGGGCTGTTTTTTGAGGGCAGAATCTGGAGATGTGTCCTTGTCCTCGGCATCGGAAGCATCTTCCTTCTTTCTGAAGTAGCTTCTTTTCGTCCTCCGTCATTGCTGCTCTTGCACGAGTTCGGCTGACGTCCATTGCATTTGGATCTCTAGTTTTGTTGAGAGCGTTCAACCATTGATCGCGGGAGGCTCCTCCTTTCTTGTCTGTTCTTCCCTTGGTGAGTCTATCCTTGAGGAGGAGATATTCCGCTTGCTGGAGCGTAACCGCCGTTTTCCAATCGTCCCAGTCTACGGGGTGGTGGAACTTGATTGCGTTTATGACTAGCGCATTTGGGAGGCCTTTCTGGAAAATTTCCAGGGTAGTGGCCTCGTCCTTATTGTATCCTGCCTTATTGGCCAGGTTAGAGAACTTGGCTATATAAGTGTCGATGTCTTCTTTGTCCATTCGTAGATTTTGAATGGCGTGGCGGGCTTTTTGTTGTTGAGTAGTGTCGGTGTATGCTTGGATAAACCTTGTTTCGATAGTGTTCCATAGGTTTTCAGCGTTCATGGCTACCCCTCCCGCCAATTGGTCGGCTAGCCACTGTATTTGTTCTTCGACCCAGTCGTCCACTAATGGCCCTCGGATGTACGAGAGGAGGGTCATAGCGCGTGAATAAGGGAGGGTCAATTGTTGGACATTCGGGTTCATTCCTCGGTAGAGTGCGAAGGCGTTTAGGAAGGCTCTGCTGGCTTCTCGATCCCCGGTGAATTCTGGTGGGGGATTTCCTCTGAGTCGCCCGTTTGGTGGGAGTCCTCCAACGGCGGGACCTGCTGCTGCTCCGCCACCTCCACCTCCAGGCGCGCCACCTCCGCCTCCAGGCGCACCGCCTCCACCTCCAGGCGCACCGCCTCCACCTCCAGGCGCACCGCCTCCATGATGGCTTCCTGCGCCTCCCGCAGCGCTTCCTCCGCTTGTCGACATACTTCCTCCCACAGGATGTCCTCCACTGCTTGCAGGATTCGCTGTCGAGGAGCCTGCGGCTGGTTGCGCGGAGGTGAGGGTGGTGGAGAGTTGGGTGGTGGACATATTGGCATATGATGCGAAGTCCACAGGTCGTTGGATGGTAGGCGTAAGTGTTGGGTTGTCTAAATCAGGTTTGGAAGATGGTTCCTCGATATCGGAATCAGCCTCGATGGCGCTAATTTGTCCTTTTCCTGGTCCTAGGCCTAGGTGTGCGGGGACGGGTTTATAGGAGTACCAGGAGTGCTTTGAATCGGAGTAGGCAACGTAGGCCCAGATGTGTTGGTCTTCAATATATTCGATTGGTTCGTACGTGAGTTTATCGGGGTCGTAGACGTAATACCCCTCGTCGTGTGGGGTGTTTCTCCAAAGAGCGGTTCCTTTGATAGAAGGCCTTAGGTCGTCGTAAGGATGCTGTTCCAGGTACTCTTTTACGAACTGTGTTCGGCTTCGGCTGGTGAGAGCCACTGTGGAGACTAGACTTAATGTAACGCCACTACAGGGGCGTTAAGTACGACCTGTACTAAGTCAGTCAATCGTTCGGTAGTCAAAGCTCAAAGGCTCGACTTCAGTATGGATGATGCACAAGAGTCACAAGGACGCGTGTCACTTGGACTGTAGAGGGAAGCTAAGACTCGAAGGCCTAGCGAAAGCGAGAATCGGGGGGTCAAGGAGACTTCGCGTAGACGGGTGTAGTATTACACAAGAAGTCTAGTCTACCGTACAAGCTAGGTATGACTAGGGTTAAATAGAGATCGCACTGTATGGTCACTACAAACAGATGGCGCCATCGCCAAACCAAGGAAGAAAGGAGGGAACATATAGGGAACAAGGCAGGGCTATATCGAGGATAATGGAGAATCACGCGGGGTCGCGCGTGAGAGGGAACAAGTCGGAAACTAGCACATGTCAAGCTTTATCAAAAGAGAACGTCGATAAGCAAGGCGCGTGATGGAAACCAGGTAATCGTAATATCCGCGTAGTTGTACAGGGCTCGTATAGTGTGGGAAGGGAATAATAGTAAGGAAAGAGACGAGTCCAAGGAAGTCGTAACAAGTACTACTGGCTGCATGTCGGGGTGCATAGTTGCCGTAGCCCAGCTAATGGTGGGCTCGAAAGCGCTTAGCCACGGATAGCCCAGCACCATGTCTTCGCTTCCAAGGTCGGTGACCAAAAAGGTCATCTTCTTTATCTGTCCACGTGTTTTTACCTCTAGGTTGACATAATGAGTGATCAACCCAGCTTTGTTTTCCATGTTGTCTATATTCCATATTTTGCGGGGTGTTTCTAACTGTTGCACCTGGATACCGGCCTGGGCTGCCATTCTTGGTCGAATAAAGTTGTTGGTTGCTCTGGAGTCAACCAACGCGTTGGTTTCAGTCGTTTGGTAATTCGTTCGGATGGTCACTGGAATTCGTAGAGACGTAGAGATCGATAGCGTGTTGTCACAATTACAGAATTACATTGTAAGGCCCTCACCCAGACTGACGGGTTCAGGCGTCCCGAAAACCCTCCTTTCCCCACAAATCTTGAAGTATGAGGTCTTTTACCTCATCTGTGCTGTTGGCTACTTGTGTGAGCCATTCTTTCGCCTGCTCTCCCGCCGTCTTTGTAGTGGCCACATTTATTTGTGGCATTGGCGTTGCACTGGTCATTGGTGGTGACATGTACCCTGGCAGTGACGGTTCATACTGTGACACTGGTCCTTGCAAGTACCCAGTGGTATCGGTCATTCTGCTGCTTGACGGAGGGTGTTGCCATTGTCCTTGCGTGTGGGGGTGAGGGCAGTTTCGTGAGAGGTGGCCTGGAGCGTGACAACTGTAGCAAAGTACGTTCCTTAGGTCACGATGTGTAACGCCACTACAGGGGCGTGGAGTACGACCTGTACTAAGTCAGTCAATCGCTCGGTAGTCGAAGCTCGAAGGCTTGACTTCAGTAGTAATGATGCACAAGAGCCACAAGGACGAGTGTCACTTGGACTGTAGAGGGAGGCTAAGACTCGAAGGTCTAGCGAAAGCGAGGGTCGGGGAACAAGGAGACTTCGCGTAGACAAGTGTAGTATTACACAAGAAGTCTAGTCTACCGTACAAGCTAGGTATGACTAGGGTTAAATAGAAACCGTACTGTATGGCCATCGCAAACAGATGGCGCCATCGCCGAATCGAGGAAGAAAGGAGTGAACATAAAGGGAACAAAGCAGGGACATATCGAGAATAAAGGAGAATCACGCGGGGTCGCGCGTGAGAGGGAACAAGTCGGAAACCGGCACATGTCAAGCTTTATCAAAGGAGAACGTCGATAAGCAAGGCGCGTGATAGAAACCGGGTAATCGTAAAGTCTGCGTAGTCGTACAGGGCTCGTATAGTGCAGGAGGGAAATAATGGTAAGGAGAGAAACGAGTCCAAGAAAATCGTAACATTACCCCCCGTCTTGGTCTGAAGACGCCTCGACTTCAGGACTCCGGATCTATGAGGTCGTAGATGTCAGCATCGAGGTCATTCTCCGGCCACGGAGAGATGTCGAGTTGACAGTAATGTGTTTTGAGGAAGAGGAAGGGTCCGCGTTTGCCACACTTGCGACACATTTCGTATTGTGGGCACCGAATCTCGTCATGATTGGCATCAGTGCGGAAGCACCGCCCACACCACCTCCCTTGGGTGTGGGCCGCGATCGTTGGTGGTTCGGGGACGGTAAAGGAGGTGGTGGCCTCCGCAGCCACTGCTTGCCGTATGCGTTCATCTGCCTGATGGGTCGTGATCACTTCTTCGACCATACCTGCACGGCGGAATATACATCGGTAGGATTGGTGTTCCTGACTTTGGCAATGTCGGCAGGCGGGTCGCGGTCTGGTGGGACAGTCGCGTACGATGTGATGGGGGCTGTTGCAGTGATAGCAACGTCGGCGGTGGGGTTTGTCGGCGAGACGGGGGAACTCTAATGGTCCCCCGCGTCGTTGGGAAAATGGGATGGCGTAACGGGAGTGGCGAAGTGGGACTGGTAGAGCTGTCATGCGCGCATATTTGTTGCCGATGGTAGCCAGCGCCCCTGCGTACTGAAGGCGCCTCTTGGTGCTGGCTAGCATCAAGTCGACCGTAAGCCGTTCCGCTCGTAGTTTGCGCGCGTCCTCCTCCAGTTTTTCGCACTTCTCGTCAAGTTCTTTGAGTGCCAAAAGTCCCGTCCTTAGCCTAGTAATCTCGGCCGTGAGACGAGGTGAGTTAAGCTCTATGAGTGTTTCGTCCAGCGCACAGGCGCGGATATCATGAGGGTCAAAGAATTGCAGTGGTTCTGCTGTAAAGGGTGGTGCCAAGACGTTCGGTCTAAGTGACGAGAGGTAGACCTCCTCTCCGTAGTGGGGTTGTCCCGCGCCCATTGTCCCCACTACCTCGGTGAACCCCTTGCGATAGTAGATATACTTCGCTGGGTTAGATCCACCGTCTGGTAGTGGGATCTGTAATGGGTAGTACTTGGGGGTACCAGGATTATTTGGAAAGAATGGGGCACCGGGGTCGTCCGTGTCGTTAGGAGGGGAGTCGGGTCGGTCGTAGTTAATAGGGGTATGGACGCGAACCGGGGTAAACGGTTCTAGCGGTGGGGGTGGCGTGGATGATGGGGAAGATGGTGGTGATTGAGATCGTGGTTCAGGTGGAGGGGTCGACTGTTGCTGAGGAGGTGGTGTTGGAGAGTATTGCCCTTCCTCTGGTGTTGACGGGGTAAGTTCCCCGGGTTCTCGTTCGATGGGGATAGGGGTGGTGATGGCGACATGTTGGGGGGACGGTGGTGGTGACAGACGGGGGATGTCGGTGAGGTTGATGGTGACAATCCCTCGTTCGAGGGCGGCTTCGAGTTGGGGATTGCTGAGGATGTTGACGAGGGTGGTGTCAGATACTGGGGTGTCGGTCATCTTTGGGTTGAGGGATGTGGGGATGCGAAAAGGGGTGTTTTTATATCGTTCGTCCAGCCCCCTTGGCGGTCGGATATCGTTGGTAGAACTCTTTGATGACGTCTGTGGCGTGGGTCATGTTTGTTGTGGGTTCCCATGTGTTATCGCTTGGTGGGAATCCCTTCCACTTTACAGCCAATGATCCAGCATGACTTCCATAACTGATGGGCCAACCGATGGTGAGAATCTTTGATATGTCATGGGCCAGCCGACGTCGGCCGACAGCAAAGAATCTCCCAAGACTCATGAGTCAACCAACATCGGCTCAGACGGACAAAATGTATAAATATCTCCGAGTCCGAGAACATATCTCGGACGGATAGTTAAGAACCACATCTGAGAATGTATCTCGGACAGATGGCTAAGAACCATGTCTGAGAATGTATCTTGGCCAGATGGTGAAGATACCTCGGACATGTACCGGACCAATATGTCCGAGATTATGTTCACATACTGGAGGGTATTAACATGTATGGGTGTCCGAGATATCTTGGACATTTTACGGACCAATAGGTCCGAGATTATATAGGTGTATTGGAGGGTATTAACATGTATGGGTGTCCAAGATATCTCGGACATGCTTCGGACCAATATGTCCAAGATTATGTCCACATATTAGAGGGTATAAACATGTATGGGTGTCCAAAAAATCTTGGACATGCTTCGGACCAATATGTCCGAGATTACATCCACATACTGGAGGGTATTAACATGTATATGTGTCCAAGATATCTTGGACATGTTATGGACCAATAGGTCCGAGATTATATAGGTGTACTAGAGGGTATAAACATGTATGGGTGTCCAAAAATCTCGGACATGCTTCGGACCAATATGTCCGAGATTACATCCACATACTGGAGGGTATTAACATGTATGGGTGTCTGAGATATCTCGGACATGCTTCGGACCAATATGTCCAAGATTATGTCCACATATTAGAGGGTATAAACATGTATGGGTGTCCAAAAAATCTCGGACATGCTTCGGACCAATAGGTCCGAGACTATATAGGTGTACTGGAGGTTATTAACATGTATGGGTGTCCGAGATATCTCGGACATGCTTCGGACCAATATGTCTGAGATTACATCCACATATTAGAGGGTATAAAAATGTATGGGTGTCCAAAAAATCTCGGACATGCTTCGGACCAATATGTCCGAGATTACATCCACATACTGGAGGGTATTAACATGTATATGTGTCCAAGATATCTTGGACATGTTACGGACCAATAGGTCCGAGATGATATAGGTGTACTAGAGGGTATAAACATGTATGGGTGTCCAAAAATCTCGGACATGCTTCGGACCAATATGTCCGAGATTATGTCCACATATTAGAGGGTATAAACATATATGGGTGTCCAAAAAATCTCGGACATGCTTCGGACCAATATGTCCGAGATTACATCCACATACTGGAGGGTATTAACATGTATGGGTGTCCAAGATATCTCAGACATGTTATGGACCAATATGTCCAAGATTACGTCCACATACTGGAGGGTATTCACATGTATATGTGTCCAAGATATCTCGGACATGCTTTGGACCAATATGTCCAAGATTATATAGTAGGTGTACTGGAGGGTATAAACATGTATGTGTGTTCAAGATATCTCAGACATGTTCCGGACCAATATGTCCAAGATTATGTGCACATACTAAAGGGTATTAACATGTATGGATGTCCAAGATATTTTGGACATGTTCTGGAGCAATACATTATGTGGGTGTGCTGGAGTTTATCAGGCAGGAAACACTTCAAGGCTTTGTGGAAGTCATCAAGTGTAGAAATGGTTGAGTGGAGCTTACACTGTGACACTGGATGTGTCAAGTCATAACAAAGAGAACTTACTAAATACTCTGAAATGAATGGAAATGACACATACTGTCCTTTGTGCCTGATCAATTAGACTAATAACTAATAATAAAGGAAGTGTACATGTTCCAATCAAGTAACATGGGGTAATCATTACAATGGGAGAGAACATAATAAGTACACATACATGAGCCTTGGCTGTGGAAACAATTCATGCAGAATATATCTATGGGGTTCTAGTCTCTGAATGCATACACATGGCTAGACACTCTAGGCTAATCATCCAGAGATATCTTGGACACCTGTACATGTTTATACCCTCTGGTATACCCACATAATCTCAGACATATTGCTCTTGAACATGTCTGAGATATCTCAGACACCCATACATGTTTATACCCTCCAGTATATGGACATAATCTCGGACATATTGGTCCGAAGCATGTCCAAGATTTTTTGGACATCCATACATGTTTATACCCTCCAATACACCTATATAATCTCAGACCTATTGGTCCGTAACATGTCCGAGATATCTCGGACACCCATACATGTTAATACCCTCTAATATGTGGACACAATCTCGGACATATTGGTCCAAAGTATGTCCGAGATATCTCGGACACCCATACATGTTAATACCCTCCAGTATGTGCACATAATCTCGGACATATTGGTCCGAAGCATGTCTGAGATATCTCAGACACCCATACATGTTAATACCCTCCAATACACCTATATAATCTCGGACCTATTGGTCCGTAACATGTCTGAGATATCTCGGACACCCATACATGTTAATACCCTCTAATATGTGGACACAATCTCGGACATATTGGTCCGAAGCATGTCCGAGATATCTTGGACACCCATACATGTTAATACCCTCCAGTATGTGGATGTAATCTCGGACATATTGGTCCGAAGCATGTCCGAGATTTTTTGGACACCCATACATTTTTATACCCTCTAATATGTGGACATAATCTCAGACATATTGGTCCGAAGCATGTCTGAGATATCTCAGACACCCATACATGTTAATACCCTCCAATACACCTATATAATCTCGGACTTATTGGTCCGTAACATGTCCGAGATATCTCGGACACCCATACATGTTTATACCCTCCAGTACACCTATATAGTCTCGGACCTATTTGTCCGAAGCATGTCCGAGATTTTTTGGACACCCATACATGTTAATACCCTCTAATATGTGGACATAATCTTGGACATATTGGTCCGAAGCATGTCCGAGATATCTCGGACACCCATACATGTTAATACCCTCCAGTATGTGCACATAATCTCAGACATATTGGTCCGAAGCATGTCCGAGATATCTCAGACACCCATACATGTTTATACCCTCCAGTATATGCACATAATCTCGGACATATTGGTCCGAAGCATGTCCGAGATTTTTTGGACACCAGTACATGTTTATACCCTCCAGTACACCTATATAATCTCGGACCTATTGGTCCGTAACATGTCCGAGATATCTCAGACACCCATACATGTTAATACCCTCTAATATGTGGACGTAATCTCGGACATATTGGTCCGAAGCATGTCCGAGATATCTCGGACACCCATACATGTTAATACCCTCCAGTATGTGCACATAATCTCGGACATATTGGTCCAAAGCATGTCTGAGATATCTCGGACACCCATACATGTTTATACCCTCTGGCACACCTATATAATCTTGGATGTGCTCCTCCAGAACATGTGCAATTTCCTTGGACCTGCAGATGTTTATACACCCCACTCCATTATACACATATGGTCTTGGAGTGCTTCCTTCAGTTCCATCTCTCCACTAATGATTTCTAGATATCTGAAAATCCCTGTGCACTCCCATATCTACTCCTTCGGACCACAACTCCGGAGTAAATGTCTCCAAGCCGACATCGGCTGGCCCATGAGTTTTGGAGGAATCTCCTGCGTCGGCCGACATCGGCTGGCCCATGACATATGTAAGACTCTCACCGTCGGTTGGCCCATCAGTTATGGAAGTCATGGCAGATCATTATGTGCACTTTACCAGGTAGTGGAGTTTGCGCCCCCTTCCTCGTTCCTGGGCATCTTCGATCTGCTCCACTTCATACTCCTCTTCTCCATCGATAAGGTCCGGTGGGGGTCGGGTATAGTTTGCGCCGTGCATCTCCGTTTCCTTGTATGGCGTCAGAAGGTTCGCGTGGAATACCGGGTGTATTTTCCATGATACCGGAAGTTCCAGTTCGTACGACACGTCTGATAGAACCTTGACGATTTTAAAGGGTCCGTACCGCTTTGGGGCTAGTTTGCTTGTAGGGTAAAAGGTGCGGAGATTGGTTCCTTCTAACCATACTTGATCCCCTTGTTGGTAAGGTGTGAATCCTGTTTTTCCTCGTTGGGCCATGAGGTGTTGCGCGTGTTTGATACTGTCTTGCGCACGTTGCCGGAGTATCTGCAATTCTTCCAGTCTTTGATCCACTGCGGGGCTGTGTGATGGTTTTGGTGTCCACGCAGTTCGTGGTTCCCACCCCATAATGAGAGAGAAGGGGGAGTGCCTGGTGGTGGTGTTTCTCCAAGAATTGTGAGCGAATTGCGCCATGGGTAGAAGTTCCGCCCAGTTGTCCTGTTGTACGTTACACCAATGTCGCAAGTATTGTTCTAACCATTGGTTGGTTCGTTCTGATTGACCATCTGTTTGTGGATGATACGCTGATGATACGTTTTGCTGTATTCCCAACGTTTTACACAGTTGTCGCATGAACATAGACGCGAATCTTGGATCCCGATTGGATATGATCCTTCGGGGTAGGCCGTAATGGGGATAGACATATCGGAGATAAAGTTTTGCCACGCCTTCCGACGTTATGGCTTCGTTACACGGTATGAATATTGCTGCTTTTGAGCAATCGTGGTCCGTGACGGTGAGTATTGAGTCAAACCCTTTTGATATCGGGAGTTTGACTATGAAGTCCATGGCCACCACTTCGAACGGTTCGGCCGATGGTTCGGTGGTGATAGGGAATAAGTGGGGCTTCTGTCGGTGATGGTTGATCTTGTTGCTTTGGCACGTTGCACACCCCTTGATGTAGGCCTCCACATCTTTGCGCATGTTGGGCCACCAGAAATCGCGTCGTAATAGCTCTAGAGTGTTTGCAATTCCTGGGTGTCCTGCGCTTGGAGTGTCGTGGAAAAAGGTGATTACGCCCCTTTTAAGTTCATTGTTTCCCACAACAACGAGAGCATCGCCCTTCCACCACAGCCCATCGTGTTTCTTTAGGTTGTGGGGTTCTATCCACGGGAGGAGTGCTGCTTCGTCCATATTCTGTGCAATCTGAGTCCATATATCCATGTCGTGCATGGACGTTTGGGTGACTTTGAGAAATACATCATCTGGGAGTACTATGACGTGATCATTGTCGCTGGTGCCGTCATCATAATCAGGCCTTCTCGATAAGGAGTCTGCTTGTGTATTCTTGGTACCAGGGATATGTTTGAGTATAAAATTGTACTCCGACAGTTCTTGGAACTCCCGCGCTACCCGTCGACTGATTTTTCTGGGTTCCTTCCAGTATTGCAGGTTGGCGTGGTCTGTATGGATCGTTATTAGATGGGGGGATCCCACGAGATATGTTCGCCACGTGCGTAACGCTTTAACGATCGCTAGTAGTTCCCTATCGTAAATGTCATAATTGCGCTCGGCTTCTGATAGGGATTCGGAATAGAATGCGACCGGATGCATTTTGTTGTCTTCTCCCTTCTGATTTAGAACAGCCCCTAGGGCGTAACTTGAAGCATCGACTTCGATTTCGAAGGGTTGATCTAGTTTTGGGAATAGCAAGACCGGTTCCGAACTGATTCGTTCTTTGATGGTGTCGAAGGCTTTTTGTCTGGCTTCCGTCCATTCCCAAGGAGCATCTTTCTTTGTAAGGTCATGGAGGGGCCTCGCAATTGTAGAGAATCCCCGTATGAACCGCTGGTAGAAATTGCAGAATCCTAAGAAGGCTCGTACTTCTTTGAGTGATGTCGGCGCCTTCCATTCTCGAACTCCCTGTACTTTGACTGGGTCCATTCGTAGTTGTCCGTACCCAATAATTAGCCCCAGATATTCCACCTCATAGACTTCAAACACGCATTTTTCCGGTTTGATGTATAGGTCGTGTTTGTCACAAAGGTCGAGGACTTGGTGTAGTACCATTCTGTGATGGGTGCGGTCGTCTGAGGTCGCGATCAGGATATCGTCCATGTAGACGATCACTTCTCCTGTCAACACTAACTCTCGGAAGATGGTGTCCATCATGGTTTGGAAGGTGCTAGGGGAGTTGGTGAGGCCAAAAAAACATGACTCGCGGTTCGAATAGCCCCTGATTTGTTTTGAACGCCGCCTTCCATTCGTCCCCCTGTTTGATTCAAACATTGTTGTATCCCCATCGGATATCAAGCTTCGAGTAGAGTCTTGCTTCTCGGATCTTGTCGATAAGTTCAGGGATTAGGGGGAGTGGATAGTGATTTTTTACAGTTAGTTCGTTAAGGTGGCAGTAGTCCTGTACCGGGCGTAGTTTTCCGTCCTTCTTTTTGATGAAAAAGAAGGGAGATGCGTAAGGGGACTTGGATCGTTGGATGTATTTCTTTTCCAGGTGTTCGGTTACAAATTCTGTTAGTTTTTCGTTTTCCGGGATTGTGAGTGGGTAGACTTTGCAATCCATTGTTTCAGGGGCAGTTGGAACTAGATCGATGGCGTGGTCCCACGGGCGCGAAGGGGGGAAGCGCTGGGACGCTTCCTCACTGAAAACTTTCTGATGCCTCCGGTATTCTTCCGGGACCATCTCTTCAAAGGTTTTCTGGGGTTTTTTGGCCGCTTCTTGCTGCGCTAATTCTGATGCTGTTGTCATTTTTCGCAGCCGGATGTAAGGTTCGTCCTCTTCTTGTAGCCGTTCCCAGGCTGATTCGTCCAGTTGATACGTCTCCAATGCCTTGATAGTTGCTTCAAGAGGCATGGCTTCATCGGACAAATGCAGGCTGGTGATGACCACTGGTTGGAATTCTTCATCGAGTGTGGCGTCTCGCCAGTGGAACTTGGGTTCGAAAGCCGTGAACCAGGGATATCCCAGTATGACTTCATCGTTTCCTAAGTCTGTGATGAGAAAGCGAAGGTTTTGGGTCTTTCCTCCGGTTTTAACGGTGAGGTCGGTGAAAGATGTGATCTCTCCTCCTTGGTTGTGGGTTCCATCTACGTTCCATATCTTGATGGAGCGTTCAGTAGGTAGCCAGGCTATTTTGAGTCGTTTCAGAAGGTTTGCGCTTATGAAATTGTCTGTTGCGCCCGAGTCTACCAAAACGTTTCGTTCGGCCGTCGCGTGAGCAGATTTGAAAAGTACTGGAATTCGCATAGATCGGAATCTGCTATTGTACACGCTAAGTTTTAATGCTCTAGCCCAGGCCGCCGGGTTCAAGCGTTCAGAAAATCCTTCTTTTGTCTGAAGAGTTTGTCCACCATTAGTTCTCGTACTTCGGGGGTTTGGGCGAACAAGGCCGCCACTTGGGCATCAGCTTGTTCCTCGTTGGAAAGGGGACGTGACGCGGTCATTGAAATAGTGGCGGTGGTTGGAGTAGGGTCATTCGTATTTGCGGCTTTAACGGTAGTGGTTGCCTTTTGAGGACAGAATTTGGAGATGTGTCCTTGTCCTCGGCATCGGAAGCATCTTCCTTCTTTCTGGAGTAGCTTCTTTTCGTCCTCCATCATTGCTGCTCTGGCGCGGGTCCGGCTAACGTCCATCGCATTTGGGTCCCTAGTTTTATTGAGAGCGTTCAACCATTGGTCGCGGGAGGCTCCTCCTTTTTTGTCTGTTCTTCCTTTGGTGAGTCTATCTTTGAGGAGGAGATATTCCGCTTGTTGGAGCGTAACCGCCGTTTTCCAATCGTCCCAGTCTACAGGGTGGTGGAACTTGATTGCGTTTATGACTAGCGCATTTGGGAGGCCTTTCTGGAAAATTTCCAGGGTAGTGGCCTCATCCTTGTTGTATCCTGCCTTATTGGCCAAGTTAGGGAACTTGGCTATATAGGTGTTGATGTCTTCTTTGTCCATTCGTAGATTTTGAATGGCGTGGCGGGCCTTTTGTTGTTGAGTAGTGTCGGTGTATGCCTGGATAAACCTTGTTTCGATAGTGTTCCATAGGTTTTCGGCGTTCATGGCTACCCCTCCCGCCAATTGGTCGGCTAGCCATTGTATTTGTTCTTCGACCCAGTCGTCTACTAATGGCCCTCGGATATACGAGAGAAGGGTCATAGCGCGTGAATAAGGGAGGGTCAACTGTTGGACGTTTGGGTTCATCCCTCGATAGAGTGCGAAGGCGTTTAGGAAGGCTCTGCTGGTTTCTCGATCTCCGGTGAATTCTGGCGGGGGATTCCCTCCGAGTCGCCCGTTTGGTGGGGGGGGTCCTCCAGCGGCGGGACCTGCTGCTGCTCCGCCGCTTCCACCTCCAGGCGCACCGCCTCCGCCTCCACCTCCAGGCGCACCGCCTCCACCTCCAGGCGCACCGCCTCCATGATGGCTTCCTGCGCCTCCTGCAGCGCCTCCTCTGCTTGTTGACATACTTCCTCCCACAGGATGCCCTCCACTACTTGTAGGATTCGCTGTTGAGGACCCTGCGGCTGGTTGCGAGGAGGTGAGGGTGGTGGAGAGTTGGGTGGTGGACATGTTGGCATATGATGCGAAGTCCACGGGTCGTTGGGTGGTAGGTGTAAGTGTTGGGTTGTCTAAGTCGGGTTCGGAAGATGGTTCTTCGATATCGGAATCAGCCTCGATGGCGCTGATTTGTCCTTTTCCTGGTCCTAGGCCTAGGTGTGCAGGGACGGGTTTATAGGAGTACCAGGAGTGCTTTGAATTGGAGTAGGCAACGTAGGCCCAGATGTGTTGATCTTCAATATATTCGATTGGGTCGTACGTGAGTTTATCGGGGTCGTAGACGTAGTACCCTTCGTCGTGTGGAGTATTCCTCCAAAGAGCGGTTCCTTTGATAGAAGATCTTAGGTCGTCGTGAGGATGCCGCTCCAGGTACTCTTTGACGAACTGTGTTCGGCTTCGGCTGGTGAGAGCCACTGTGGAGACTAGACTTAATGTAACGCCACTACAGGGGCGTGGAGTACGACCTGTACTAAGTCAGTCAATCGCTCGGTAGTCGAAGCTCGAAGGCTTGACTTCAGTAGTAATGATGCACAAGAGCCACAAGGACGAGTGTCACTTGGACTGTAGAGGGAGGCTAAGACTCGAAGGTCTAGCGAAAGCGAGGGTCGGGGAACAAGGAGACTTCGCGTAGACAAGTGTAGTATTACACAAGAAGTCTAGTCTACCGTACAAGCTAGGTATGACTAGGGTTAAATAGAAACCGTACTGTATGGCCATCGCAAACAGATGGCGCCATCGCCGAATCGAGGAAGAAAGGAGTGAACATAAAGGGAACAAAGCAGGGACATATCGAGAATAAAGGAGAATCACGCGGGGTCGCGCGTGAGAGGGAACAAGTCGGAAACCGGCACATGTCAAGCTTTATCAAAGGAGAACGTCGATAAGCAAGGCGCGTGATAGAAACCGGGTAATCGTAAAGTCTGCGTAGTCGTACAGGGCTCGTATAGTGCAGGAGGGAAATAATGGTAAGGAGAGAAACGAGTCCAAGAAAATCGTAACACGATGGGATCCTCCCCGTCCTCGTCCTTGTACTCCTGGTCCTCCCCTTGGTGGGTATGGTGGCGGCGACCAAGCGTGAGGCAGTTTATTGTAGTTGATATCTTCCGACCCTGCCAGCCTCACCTTGGCTCGATCTGCTGACGTGTCCATTGCCCACGGATTTGTTTGTGGCAAGTTTTGTGGGAGCGACTACCCTGCGTTACCGCTCTGCTTCTTTGGCTGCGTTGTCGTGTTCTTATACTTGTAGCGGTATGACTTATCGCGTACAACTAGACCAAGGTGAGGTTAGCGAACTGAACTGGGATCACACCCAAGCCTAGCGCGGAGACAAGTCACGCGCCGAACGTACAGGCACAGCGGAGGGTAGACACACGTGAGGACTTTATGCAAGTCCAAAGGCCAGGTGATCACGCTGTGGTACGCTGAGTGGAGAACCAAGAGGACAAGTTAACATTGGAGAAGGTAAGGGAGAGTACAAGGAAATGCGCACCTGAGTGGAGAACCAAGAGGACAAGTTGGTTCCACTCAGGACGCTACATGAGGGTTTATATACTGTGCTGCGGCTGAGTTCGAATTACTATAGAACCTTGTTACTAAAGGTATTGTAATAGTAATGAGTCAGACGCTGACGTGTCGTGTCTAATAATAGCGTTATCTATTGTGCTGACTGATGCACAGTCATCAACGCTGACAGAACAGTGACATGTCCTTATCTATGAGTCACAACCCTATGACAATGTAGTCTAGAACTATCTAGAATGTTCCCTGCTTATCGTCCAATGAGAAACTGCTTTACTAATGAGGAAAGTGCCCAAAAGAGGTAACATCTGATAAGGAAGTTACTATCCCAGGGTCACGTGCTTATGGGTGCACATGTTGGCATCACGTGACTGACCATCTTATCATATCTAATGATAAGGACTTTGGATGTTTGACACAACGTTGGAGACTCGTATCTTTACTGAATAAATCCATAAAAATATGGAAAAGTAAGGCGAAAATAGAGCGTCCGTGACAATACTCGTTGAGCCTTGCTTTGAGGTGTATGTAGTTTTTCTGTTGTTTGAGGACCGCTCTCTTCCAGTCGTCGAACATTACCGGGTCGTCGAACTGGAACATGTTTTTGAACAACTCTTTCGGTAACCCCGATGTGAAGAGGTCGATCGTTTGTGGTTCGTTGAGGCAGTAGTGAGCCTTCCGTGCTAGTTGTTTGAAGTCATTGACGTACTTGTCAATATCCTCTCCCGTCATCTTGAATCCCTTCCATAGTATTGCTTGTGCTTGTTCCCGTTCCAAGGTATTTTCGAACCTTTGGCTAAAGCCGTCTGCTATGGCTTCCCACAGTTCTCGTGTATAAGGGCTGATCCCTCGTTGTATTTGTCTGTTGAGCCAATTTGTTACGACTTCCTTGGACTCGTCTCTTTCCTTACTATTATTCCCTTCCCACACTATACGAGCCCTGTACAACTACGCGGATATTACGATTACCCGGTTTCCATCACGCGCCTTGCTTATCGACGTTCTCTTTTGATAAAGCTTGACATGTGCTAGTTTCTGACTTGTTCCCTCTCACGCGCGACCCCGCGTGATTCTCCATTATCCTCGATATAGCCCTGCCTTGTTCCCTATATGTTCCCTCCTTTCTTCCTTGGTTTGGCGATGGCGCCATCTGTTTGTAGTGACCATACAGTGCGATCTCTATTTAACCCTAGTCATACCTAGCTTGTACGGTAGACTAGACTTCTTGTGTAATACTACACCCGTCTACGCGAAGTCTCCTTGACCCCCCGATTCTCGCTTTCGCTAGGCCTTCGAGTCTTAGCTTCCCTCTACAGTCCAAGTGACACGCGTCCTTGTGACTCTTGTGCATCATCCATACTGAAGTCGAGCCTTTGAGCTTTGACTACCGAACGATTGACTGACTTAGTACAGGTCGTACTTAACGCCCCTGTAGTGGCGTTACACAATTGAGGAATGACAGGACCCATTCGCTCACTGCCCCTCCCTTGATATAAGAGAGGAACAGGAGGCATCTCCTGTAGTTGTTGCACATGATGGGGGCGTCTAGGTTCTTCCCCCAATAGACATGCCACTGTGTCAAAAATTGGTCCACTTTAAGTCTGTCTCCATCAAAGATGGAAGGTGGCTCGCTGGTTAGCTTCTCACTGTGGTGTCCTCCTCCTCCAGTGTCTCCCCCTCCACCTCCACCTCCGCCTCCTCTGCCTCCAGGTGGTCCTGCAGGTGGTCCTCGCGGTGGCTCAGTCCTTTGTATGTCAAAGGGGATTCCCCCTCCTGGTGGTGGTGGCGGGTCGTTGTTAGGTCCTCCTATGCCTGGTGGTAGTTCTAATGCAGGTCATCTTCCAGACGGGGGGTCTCCTCTGTCAGACCCTATTGCTCAAAATATTGCCGCGTCGTCCACGGTCATTCGTATACCGGTCTCAGGGTTGATGGGCATAAGTATCTCCCTGGCTTCTGCTCGTATGGCACACGATTCTTCGAGCACGACTTCCTCCATTGCTTGCGTGATGGTGGCCATGATGGCTGGCAATCGTATGTGAATAGGCTCTGGTTCGGTAATGTGTGCAGACTCAGCTCGTTCAACGAGGAGTTCTTGTATTGCTCCTCCACTGCTTTTGGTTTGGTCTGGCTGTCACCCTTCTTCGTCTTCGTCTCGACTTTGTTCAGTTTCTTCTGACACAGCTTCTCCGGTCGTATGTTCTCGTAATTGCCCGTCGATGGGGCCCCAATCTGCTCTGCTATTGAGCTCTCGTGCGTTGATGTCACAGTTGTATCTTGGTCCTGCTGGTCGCACCACGTCCCACTGTCTGTCTATGGGATTCCACGTAACTTCCGTCCAACACAAGTGGTTGAAGTTAAACTCAACTGGTCGGAACCTAGTAGGTCCGTTGAACTCCACGAAGTACCCTGTTTCATCTTCTCTTTCCCTCCAACTAGCCGCTCCTAAGAAGCGGGTTGGGACATTACGGTCTCCTCTTCTAGGGATCGAATAGGGACGAAAATTCATCCACTGGTCTCTTGTTGTTACAGCCACGGTGGCAGATCTTGGTCTTAATGTAACGTTGTCATGATGTTAGCTCGACTTGAGCTTGATGAGACGATAACAACTTAGCGATAGACACGACGACTTGTAGGTCCATGCTCTTGCCCACAGTGAATGTGCGAAGGCACACCGGCAAGACTTTGACTTGTCCTCTCGATGGACTTTAATAGGTGAAGATAAGAAGGAATAGAGATCGAAATAGAAGTTAGAGATTGAGGTGTTCAGATAGAGAGAAGAAACAAGTGACGATTCAAGAAGACCAAGATGGCGTATCTTGGTCTTCACAAGGCAGTTTAAATACAAGTCGAGCAGGCTTTCAAGCGCTGCTATGAGTCACCATAAAGTAGCATCCAACGTGTCACGTAAGTAGCTCGAACACTAATACTACTACTACTAGTATCAGTGGCATCCATTCTCAGTCAGCAATCTCACACAATCTCCTATCATACTACATCATAAAGGCCTATGGCCGTGAGTCCGTGACTAATCTACCTTACCGCCGTAGTCACAACCGGTATGGTAAGGGTTCACGATTCGTACTACCAGATATTCGAGTCAAAATGTAACAGAGTAAAGAATTGCGGTTGGAAAAGAACAATGAGACATGATCAGAGAGGAATGGCGGATGGCATCAACTTAGATGAGGCAAACTAAGTCAAAAGGGTCAGAATTTGTTGGTACAGATCAAAGGAGATAGACGCACCTTATCCCAAAACAAAGAGACAACTATTTGAAGAAGCGTTGCCAGAAACGGCGGTGTGATGTTGGTCGCCTGGAAATGACGGTGTGGTCGTAGTTGCCAGATCGGGGGGAAATCTGTTGTTGTATGAAATACTGAGCAGTATAGAATGGTGATAACATGCCCTGGGTACGCCAGCAGTACTTTCGGCGTTGTGCTTCATGAACCTGGGCATACGCATAGGATGGAATGGGTGACCGAGGGCATCCATCACAGTCGATGTAGGTTTTCCTGGACACATCCATACTTGACAAGATATGGAGTCCTCAAAGGTAAGGAGCAATGGAAAATTCAAGACATGACAGGGAAAAAAAGTGGAATGGTGGGGGTGGGAATGGGCCAATGGTACGTTGTGTTGCACAGTTGTGATGGGATTCACAGTCTGCCAAACTCAGAAGTACCATGCTTGACTCCCCTCCCTATTCCCTGTATAAAATCGGCTCTTGCTGAAGGGCCTGATTTATCTGTCAATGTGGACAGTCCGGCCTTTCTGACAGGCTGGCAGTCCCCGGCTGATCCTTCCTTGGGCAGCAAAGGGTGTGCAACACCGTCAATACAATCTGTTCTGCGTCCCAACTTATCTGCTATCACCGTCCCTGCTTCTAGTTCCGTCCTTTCTGACAGGATGGCAGTCCCTTCCTTGGGTGGCAAAAGGTGTGCTACACTGTCAATATGACTTGTTCTGCATCCCAACTAACCTGCTATCACCATCCCTGCGTCTAGTTCCATCCTTTCTAACAGGATGGTAGTCCCCCACTGATCCTTCCTTGGGTGGCAAAAGGTGTGCTACACCATCAATACGACCCATTCCACGTCCCAACTAACTTGCTATCACCATCCCTGCATCTAGTTCCGTCCTTTCTAACAGGATAGCAGTCCCCTGCTGCTACACCGTCAATACAACTTGTTTTGCATCCCAACTAACCTGCTATCACCGTCCCTGCTTCTAGTTCTGTCCTTTCTAACAGGATGGCAGTCCCTCACTGATCCTTCCTTGGGTGGCAAAAGGTGTGCTACACCGTCAATATGACCCATTCCATGTCCCAACTAACTTGCTATCACCATCCCTGCATCTAGTTCCGTCCTTTCTAACAGGATAGCAGTCCCCCGCTGCTACACCGTCAATACAACTTGTTTTGCATCCCAACTAACCTGCTATCACCATCCCTGCTTCTAGTTCTGTCCTTTCTAACAGGATGGCAGTCCCTCACTGATCCTTCCTTGGGTGGCAAAAGGTGTGCTACACTGTCAATATGACTCGTTCTGCGTCCCAATCAAATCCTTACTGTCCTCGTTCCTGCTTCTAGTTCCGTCCTTTCTAACACCTATACCCACATTCCCTCAATCTATGGTATTCTCTGTGGCCATGTGGCAATTCTGCCAGATTTTCAGATGCATCATCTTTTCAGGTAAGCCACGCTTACATGAGTCTCCAAAAGAAGTCAGTATTGATGGGATCATTGATCCAGTGCATCTCATTGGCTTGGAAAACTACCTCAATGATGATAACTCCATCATGGTTTCTCTTCCTCCACTCCCATCACCATTGTTGTGTCCCTGTTGAGCCAGGAGATTGGCCATTGCGAACGTGCCCTCAGTCGCTTTGACCCTGACCTCAACGCCACCACCACTGCCACCGCCACCGCCACTGCCAACGTGAGATGGAATATCCCAACCATGACAGGGACTACTGGCTCTACAACAATGGTTGCAACAAGGTGAGAATGATGATGGCCACGATATATTAGCAGATGATGCGATAGAGATGACCATCCATAAAACTATTTACAAAAAATACGTTGGCCAAGTCGAGCACTGTGTTGCTCGTCCACTCCTGTGGTGCAATCGCTCTGAATTTAGGTATGAGGTGTACACTCCTCCAAATATTTGCAAGTGGGATGATACTGCACACCCTTCCACCGCCTCTGTCCTTCATAGGTGAGATCTTGAATAAGTGACTATTTGGTTCCGGCACTTTGGTAAATGCTGTGTACCATTCAACATACACTAAGTGTTTTGAAACTTCTTTTCCATTGGGAAAAGAGTTGAGAGTGACCTTTCAGGGAGGCTAAATACAACGCAAACATGGCCAATGCAATAACCTGTCACAATAAGTATTTTGCTGGTTTCTGAGTCACGAAAAGACCCACCAATTGTCCCTGTATCTCCCCCATGTCCTTCATTAATAAGTGCCATATCAAAACGACATGGTATACAACGACCACGAACATCAATCCTTTGGGGGTAGGCATGAATAGAGTCTACTGTCTGAGTTAGACCAGTGTAGGGCTCTGTACAGAGATATTTGATCCTGTGCCAAACTGGGAGGTATCGAAAGGAAAAATGTACATCCCAAAGACTGCGCTCAACTTGCACTGTTGTCAGATGTGGCAAGTTGGAAAGTACAGTGTAGCGTCGCAATGCAGTATGAAAATGTTCAGCACCATATTTGGTCTCAAGGGTGTCCAGGGAGACATTCTTAGCAGACAGGTACTTTGACATTGTCACGGACGCTCTATTTTTGCCTTATTTTTCCATATTTTTACGGATTTATTTGGTAAGGATATGAACATCCAATGTTGTGTTCAGATATCCAAGTCCTTATCATTAGATATGATAAGATGGTCAGTCACGTGATGCCAACATGTGCACCCACAAGCACGTGACCCTGGGATAATAACTTCCTTATTGGATGTTACCCTTTTAGGTCACTTTCCTCATTAGTATAGTAGTTTCTCATTGGACGATAAGCAGGGAAGGTTCTAGATAGTTCTAGACTACGTTGTCATAGGGTTGTGACTCATAGATAAGGACACGTCATTGTTCTGTCAGCATTAATGACCGTGCATCAGTCAGCACAATAGATAACGCTATTATTAGACACGACGCGTCAGCGCCTGACTCATTACTATTACACATACCTTTAGTAACAAGGTTCCGTAGTAATTCGAACTCAGCCGCAGCAGTGTATATAAACCCTTATGTAGCGTCCTGAGTGGAACCAACTTGTCCTCTTGGTTCTCCACTCAGGTATGCATTTCCTTTGTATTCCCTTACTTCTCCAATGTTAACTTGTCCTCTTGGTTCTCCACTCAGCGTACCACTGCGTGATCACCTGACCTTTGGTCTTGCATAAAGACCTCACGTGTGTCTATTCTCCGCAGTGACTGTACGTTCGGCGCGTGACTTGTCTCCGCGCTAGGCTTGGGTGTATACCTGTTCAGTTCACTTACTTTCACCTTGGTCTAGTTGTACGCGATAAGTCATACCGCTACATTAGGACAAGTTCTTCCTTCACACGCCCCTTCTTCTTACCGGCGTTTTCCATTTTCCTTTTAGGTGGTTGACGACCACAAGTCCCTTGTGTCACACACCTCACTCTTTGCCTGTGGACCTTCGTACGCAGAATCTGCACTATCTTGGTACAACTCTATTGTCCGTAAAGTCGGCATAGATTGTGCTTGCCTATAGGCGTTCTATCTGGTCATCAGTAGAACGTTTGGGTACTGCTTGCAGAACTGGTCACCACGCCAGATAAGCTGCAAGTGGAAGAGAAGCCTGCCAGGCCTAGCCTGCGACAGCTGTACGCGAAGTAAACAGAAAAGTTTGAGAGTGCTTCGGCGTGAGAGGCAGCCAATAGGTCGAGGAGACTGCGGCAGACAGCCTTGTGTTCTTGCACAAACCCACTACCCCATTCCTGAGTGTTCCGTTATCGCCGCAGCCTCGCGCAGTGTGAAACATCACTGTGTATCGGTCTTGCTTGATCGGACTCTCCAATCACCTTCGACTTAGCGTTTCACAGTCGTCGTAACACGTCGTCACATTATACCACCTTCCATTTTCAAACTGCCTCGCATATTTGCGAACGTCCATCAACGTCTCCGACGTCTCTTCAGGAGAAGACAGGAAACAGTTCTTCCTGTCCCAGCGCCCCCATCACCCCCACGATCATATTTCACTCCAAATTCAGCCTCTGCTTCGGCATCGCTACACGTACAGGGAGCAGATCGATCGTCCACCGATCCAATCCCTTCACCCCGATTCGCATCTCCAACTCCGACAGTAGCTTCGGAGCACTCCTATCACTTGGCGCATTCCTCCTCCAACGAGACACTCGTTGACGACCCCCACGCACCCCCTGTAGTTTATCAGCAAGAAGTCTTTGCTGGTGAAGAGATCCACTACAGGTTCTCTCTAGAAGGCGAACCACAGAACGACGCGGAAGCATACGTCCACGCCATCTATTACGATAGAGAGTTCCGCTTCGCCCTCCTAGAACTTCACGGAGCATTTGGCCTTGTTGCTGGCACCCCTTTCACCGTCCCTCAGCTGATCGCCTTTGCGGCAGCACTAGTCCCCGAACTTTCTCCTCCCCCATCCGTCCACTCCCACGATAGCTCCCAAAGGGAAACAGAGAGCAGCGCAAGCTCAAGCTCAGTATCCCACAGGAGTAACGTCCAAGTACAAAACGATCCTCTCTAAAGAAGAAAAAGAGTGGATCAAGAACTTCGACAACTGGGAAGACTTCGACGAAGACGAACAGCTTCGCCTTATCGAAGACAGACGGGAGTCGATTAAAAAGTACGAGGAAAGAAAGAGACAAGACGAGTTAGATAGGATGTCCGCCGCCGCCGCCGCTCCCCCCACACCAACAGCTCCTGCTCCGCCCCCAACTCTTAACGACTGCCTTCGCCTCATCAGCGATCTAGGCCAGGTAGTCGGTATTCTTATGCAAAAGGTCACGGACTTGACCGCACAGGTTTCAGCAACCGCGGCCAAGCCCAGCACCAAACACAAGGAAGTAGTGGCCCGTCCCAAAGCCTGGGATGGGAAAGGCAACTCTACAGATGCCCATCACTTCCTTGCAGCCTTCCATAATTGGGCAGGCTCACAGCAGGACACTATGAACACCTGGGACCCGGCCCAGGGCATGTACTTCCGGGCAGAAGACCGCTGGATTATGGCGGTTCTTAACCTTATGGAAGGGGAAGCCAAGTCATGGGCTCTCCCCTACCTCGAACAACTTCAGTCGAACAATATCCCGTTCGGTAGCTCTTGGGACGAATTCGTCAAAGAGTTTAACCGACGGTTCTCGCCCCTCGACACTACAGAAACAGCGAGGGAGCAGCTGAAGAAGACAAAACAGGGCCGTGGATCGGTTGCAGAGTACTGATCCATGTTCGAACAGTACTCTGGACAGACTGGATGGTCAAAAGCAGACCTCCGCACCCGTTTCTACGACGGTCTCTCGGACCGCGTAAAAGATGCCTTAGCCTTGACGGACAAGGCCCACGTCGACTTCGACGACCTCAAGCAGGTCTCACAGTCGCTAGATCAGTGATTGAGACAGAGGGACTCGGAGAAGAAGGGCGGTTCGTCTAGCCAGTCGATCTTGCCTGCAGGCAAGCCGTCCGATCCAGACGCGATGCAAGTTGACGCATCACGTCAGCAGGGATCTGGCACGAGCAAGCCCGCATCCGGCGGAAAGACCCGGCAAGACTATCAGAAACACATGCAAGGCAAGTGTTACGGGTGTGGATCTAAGGACCACTCAAAGAAGGATGGAAATCACGAACGCGACGTGTGCCACCATTGTCAAAAGGTCGGACATAGGGCACCCGTCTGCATGCTCAAATTCATGGGGAAACCTGCCAAAGCAAAAGCTGCGGCCAGTAGCGAGGAGACCCCCTCCCAACCTTCTTCCAGTCAGTCGGCGGCTTCCACCGCCCAAACAAGCACTCCCGCACCGCCCAAAGCCAATACGTCCCAGGCAGACGTGGCAAAGTTATTGGTGGCGCTCACGGCCCAACAAGAGCAAATCAACGCTCTTAAGGCGGCTTTTTAGATCCAGGGGTAGTCATAGCTGCGGACTCCCCCTGTAAAACAGATACGGTTGACTCGGCTTCATGTAGTTGTAAGATATGCCTACGATCTCGCCTCGTTTCGGACTCGGACCAATCTGTAATTCCTACGTACCACTTTGTTTCTGCCTGTAATGTTGATAGTAGTGATGTCTTGGCTTCCTGTTCTGATTCTACATCTACATCTGCCTCGGAGATGAACAATAGTATTAGTGTTCCGATTGCTCCACAATTTGTAGCAGCGCCGCAAGTGATGACTTCTGATGCAGCGCTTTCCTCATGTATCATTCCCGAAACAAAAGATAGCAGATCTCATTTTCATATTTCTGTTGAATTACAAGGACGTCAACGTACTGTAAAAGTAGCAGCCATGGTAGATTCCGGAGCAACTTCGTTGTTCCTGGACAAGAAGTACGCTGACCGCCACAAGATGTTGCAAGTTCCGCTAGAGCATCCCATTACCCTCTATAACATTGACAGGACGCTCAACGAAGCCGGCAGTATTACCCATAAAGTAACACTCGTTCTCAAAGTCGGACCAAGTGCAGAAAAATTCGACTTTATGGTCACTTCACTAGGCCCAGAACGAGTAATATTGGGACTGCCCTGGCTTAGGCACCGGAACCCGCACATAAATTGGCAGGAAGGCACTATGCGTCTCAACTCCAGCGCTGAAATAGCTGCACCGGAGATAGAGATAGAGGTGACGCGCATTATGGCGAACCGTATGGAACACCGCCGTCTCCTTGCGGAAAAGGTGTTGGACACAGTCTCTGACGAAGTCTTCTGTTTGGCTGGTTTCACGTACTCTCAGCAGATTGCCGAGAAAGCGATAACCTCCAAACCTAAGAAAACCTTCAAAGAGATGGTCCCTGAACACTATCGTGACTTCGCAAAAGTCTTCTCTGAGGAAGAATCCCAGAGACTCCCTGAACACCAGCCATGGGACCACGCCATAGACCTTGAACCAGATGCAGTCAAACACTGGAAGGTCAAGACGTACCCCATGTCACCCAGCGAACAAGTGGAACTGGACAAATTCTTAGACGAACACATAGGGAAAGGATATTTAGTGCCATCTAAGTCACCAATGGCATCCCCTGTGTTCTTTATAAAGAAAAAAGATGGCAAACTCTGTCTGGTCCAAGACTATCGGCGTCTTAATAAGATTACCATTAAGAACCGATATCCACTTCCACTCGCTGCCGACATTATTAATAGGCTTAAGGGAGCTCAATACTTCACTAAATTCGACGTTCGATGGGGATATCATAACATCCGCATCAAAGAAGGCGATGAATGGAAAGGTGCCATTGTCACCAATAGGGGTCTATATGAGCCAAAAGTCATGTACTTCGGCATGACTAACAGCCCCGCCACTTTCCAAGCCTTAATGAATGCCGTATTTGCTGATCTCATCGCACAAGGGGAGGTCACCGTATATATGGATGATATTCTCATCTATAGCAATAACCTTAAACACCATCGTAAGATTGTACGCGAGGTGTTAACAAGGTTAGAGCAATACGACCTCTATCTCAAGCCTGAGAAGTGCGATTTTGAGAAGCAAGAAATGGAGTATCTAGGGATGATTATCCGCCCCAGGGAAGTGCAGATGGACCCTGGCAAGGTCTCTGCAGTAAAGGAGTGGCCAACCCCGACTACGCTCAAAGAAGTCAGAGCATTTATCGGGTTCGCCAATTTCTATAGAAGGTTCATTAAGGACTTCGCGGCCATTGCCCGACCCCTTCATGACCTTACTAAGAAAGACACTCCTTGGATCTGGCAGTCTGAGCAGCAGAAAGCCTTTGACTTGTTGAAAGAACATTTCGTACAAGAGCCTATTCTTAAGGTTTACGATCCGAATCTTCCAACTAGAGTTGAGGTGGATGCTTCAGGATTTGCTACTGGCGGTATTCTAACTCAGAAATACCCGGACGGTCTCTGGCACCCCATCGCGTATCGCTCACAGTCTATGAGCAAAGAAGAATGCAACTATGAGATCTACGACAGAGAAATGCTCGGCTTAATCCGCGCCTTAGAGGACTGGAGACATTTCCTCGAAGGCATCTCTTTTGAAGTGATCACCAACCATAAGAATATGGAATGGTGGGCAACCATGAAAGACTTAAATAGGTGCCAAGCTAGATGGGCCCTATTCTTAAGTCGGTTCGCCTTCAAAATCACTTACAAGAAGGGAGAATCCATGCAAGCCAATGCATTAAGTCGATTCTCACGAGACCAAGTCCGAGACTCTGAAGACAACCGCCAGGTACAGGTATTAAAACCTGAGCACTTCCTAGCTGCCGCTAAAGCGCACTTCGTCCCTGAAACAGACTCTTTAGGGAGTCGCATTAAGCTCGCATCTATCCGAGAGGCTGAAGTAATAGAGGGTCTTAAAAGTATCTCTAAGACCGCTCCCAAAGCCCTCACAGATGGCGTTTTAATGTGGGAAGAAGAAGATGGTTTCGTTTACCACCGGGGAAAATTATATGTCCCAAACGATCGTGCCCTTCGACGGGACGTGGTAAAATCTTGCCACGACTCGGTCACTACCGGACACCCTGGAAAGAACGGAACCATAGAGCTAGTCAGTCGCTATTATTGGTGGCCATGCATGGCAGGCTTCATTGCCTCATATGTAGAAGGATGCGATCGATGCCAACGTTATCGCAAAGATCTGCACCCCAAAGCAACCATTCAGCCGCAAGAAGTACCTGAGGGACCTTGGCAGATAGTTGGGATCGATCTTATCGGTCCACTGCCTATGTCACGTGGGAAAGATATGATCTTGAATATCGTAGATCATTATACCAAACAGATTCATCTGTTCCCCGTGACTTCTCAGATTACGGCTGATGGGGTGGCATCTATCTACTTTGAGCAAATCTTCCCGCTGCACGGAATCCCTCGCAAAGTTATAAGCGATAGGGGACCCCAGTTTGCAGCGCAAAGCATGCGTGCCCTGTACAAGCGACTTGGAATAGACGCAGGTCTGACAACAGCCTATCACCCTTAAGCTAATGGACAGGTCGAGCGCAAAAATCAAGAAGTTGAAATATATTTGCGCATGTTCATTAGTAAGAGACAGGACGATTGGGCAGACCTGCTTCCTACAGCAGAATTCGTAGTCAATAGTAGACTCAACTCAGCCACGGGTCATACCCCCTTTGAGCTACTATACGGCTTTACGCCTGACTTCACCATTCCTGCTGGTAGACCTACGGGTATTCCACTGCTCGACAAGCGCCTTCAACACTTAGTTTCCGCTCGAAAGGACGCAGAGGCAGCTCTACGCCTAAGTAAACGGCGAATGCAGACAGACGTGGAACAAAGGACTAAGCCATATTCCTTTAACGTCGGGGATAAAGTCTGGTTGCAAGCTAAGCAGATAAAGATACACCAACAGTCGTCCAAATTGGGACCTAAGCAACTAGGCCCATTTGAAGTCACTAAAGTTATCAGTAACGTCGACTATAAGCTTGCATTACCCCCTGCATTACGGATCCATGATGTATTTCATGTAGATCGTCTCTCTCCTTACAAAGGAAACGAAGTTAATGGGCTCACGCCTCCACCACCCGATCCAGTAACGATCGAGGGAGAAGAAGAGTACGAAGTCGACCATATAAGAGATTCTAAACTCTTTGGTCATACTCTGAAATACCTCGTCCGTTGGAAAGGATACGGTGAGGGTGAGGACACATGGGAACCGGCTAAAAACCTAGCACACGCCCCTGATGCGGTTAAGGAATTCCATTCCTCAAACCCGGGCGCACCTAGAAAAATAGCGGCTCTTATTTACGCATCCTTGCCTTGGCAAGCTCATCACGTGGATACATTGGCCAACGCGGACGTCGACCCTTAAGGAGGGGGGTGATGTCACGGACGCTCTATTTTTGCCTTATTTTTCCATATTTTTACGGATTTATTTGGTAAGGATATGAACATCCAATGTTGTGTTCAGATATCCAAGTCCTTATCATTAGATATGATAAGATGGTCAGTCACGTGATGCCAACATGTGCACCCACAAGCACGTGACCCTGGGATAATAACTTCCTTATTGGATGTTACCCTTTTAGGTCACTTTCCTCATTAGTATAGTAGTTTCTCATTGGACGATAAGCAGGGAAGGTTCTAGATAGTTCTAGACTACGTTGTCATAGGGTTGTGACTCATAGATAAGGACACGTCATTGTTCTGTCAGCATTAATGACCATGCATCAGTCAGCACAATAGATAACGCTATTATTAGACACGACGCGTCAGCGCCTGACTCATTACTATTACACATACCTTTAGTAACAAGGTTCCGTAGTAATTCGAACTCAGCCGCAGCAGTGTATATAAACCCTTATGTAGCGTCCTGAGTGGAACCAACTTGTCCTCTTGGTTCTCCACTCAGGTACGCATTTCCTTTGTATTCCCTTACTTCTCCAATGTTAACTTGTCCTCTTGGTTCTCCACTCAGCGTACCACTGCGTGATCACCTGACCTTTGGTCTTGCATAAAGACCTCACGTGTGTCTATTCTCCGCAGTGACTGTACGTTCGGCGCGTGACTTGTCTCCGCGCTAGGCTTGGGTGTATACCTGTTCAGTTCACTTACTTTCACCTTGGTCTAGTTGTACGCGATAAGTCATACCGCTACAGACATGTGCAATTTGCGGTCGAGTTCAAGCCCAGGTGGTAGCCATTTGCAGGGAGCTACCACAATTGGCAAACCTTCAAGCCACCATTGAACAAGACAGTTGTGCTGATGGATCTTCTCTTTATGCTCCAGCCAGGTCGTCATTTGTGAGAACTCGTCCTTGTGATTAGTTGCGGCATATGCATCCTTTGCCAAATCGATATGTAGCTGCACTGTGTTTTCGGTGTTGACATTGTCCGTGGTGCCATAAAGCTTGATGAGATCGACGTAGTGGCTTGCGAAATGGAGCTTAGGGATATTGAAGTGTTCACGAATACCAAGATCAACAAATATGGACTTGTTTTCATGAAATCGTGACAACGCGTCTTCCAGGAGCTCTAGCGTTTCACCTGTGTGTATCGGGGACTGCATGATAAATGCAAAGTCCATAAGTGCCTGGACCACCTGGAGAAGACATGAATTTGAAAATCCTTGAGTGAGGGGTACATCCATGACAAGCGCGAGGAGGATTCAGCACATTTGGTTGTGTTCCTTGCCGGTAACATGGGAGAGCGTGGAGATACCTTTAGTGAAGGAGCAAAGGTTATGATTTGGTGGCAAACGGGAGAGCGTGGGGATACCTTTAGTGAAGGAGCAAAGGTTATGATTTGGTGGCAAACGGCGACACCTCATGTCCACCTCCTCAGCCCCAATTGCTTTGGTGATCCAACAAATGATATGTTTGACAGTTCCCTGATAAATCTGATGCAAGAGATCCGGGGTTATGGAACGGAAGATATGGGCGTACAGGAGGTCTTTCCAAAATGGATCAACAATGGGCTTGATCCCGGCCGAAGAACATGTGCAAAGAAAGTCGGCTGGGTCCTGTTCAAAACTGTCTATTATATTGAGGACCGAACCCAGATCCCAAAGATGAGTGGTATCCTGTGAATCATAATCCCCGAGTTTGTCGTGGTTGACATCACAAGTGGGACATTGACCTGTAATAGAACCTGTCAAAAGGATTTGCTCAGGGTAATCGCCAATAAATGCAGCGAAAAGAGGGTGATTTCGATGGAGACACCCATTGCCGCATGCCATGTAAACCCCAGTCTTTCCAGCAGCCTCCAGTGGCACCAAGATCTTACGCATGCACGAGTGGTATAGATTCACAACAAGTTGTCGACGCTGGGCCTTGTTATGCACATGATCTAAATGCGTGGTCAGCAGGTAGGCAAGGAGAATATACGTGTGCATCGAGGGCTTTCGGCGGATCTCTTTTGAGATATTACCGATGGTCATATAAAGTGGATATGCGCTTTTGTTCCGAAACATGGTAAGCAATGTCTTGTCTGACGAAAGTAAAACTGGTACGATTGTAGCACCTGGACACTTGGTTTCAAGTGCTTCCTACAATCCATTTAGTTCGATTCTAGGCATGAGAAAATATCAGACTCACCTGTGTAGACCACCACCATTTTCCCGTATGCATATTGTGATACATTCATGTATCTTTGTTATCGTCTGTGTAGTGTTTCTCTGGGGAAAAGTGAAGATACGGCATGAAGTTGGGATCCCCAAAAAGGGATCTGATGCATTTGATAATGTCCTGGTAATAAACTTCGCACACTTCAGAACCAACCATGACCACGTGGCATTGAAAGCAAGGACAACCCAGAAGTTGACTATCGATGATCCCATCTAGCTCCTTTGTATTCTTGAAAGACAATCCAAGCCTTTCCATTACCTTAGCCATTACCTTAGGAGGCATGGTGAGTACATTCTGTATTTCATTTGACTGAGCTCCACTCACCCCTTTGATGAACAGCACACAAGAAGGACATACTCACAGTGACAAGAAGACTGTGGTGAGATATGTCAGGGTGGCTGGAAGCAGCAACAGGGAAGTCTAGCAGAGTGAAGCAGAGATGAAGTCTGGCACACAGCAGTGAGAGAACTGATGATGGTATTACAGAGAGGACATACCTGGCACACAGCAGTGAGAGAACTGATGTGGACCAGGGTGTACAAGCAGTCTACTTATACTGTACAGAGGTGTGACACTAGTATAAGAGAAGTAACTACAGGTCACAGAGTACAAGGGGCGCATTGTTCTACAACAGGACAAAGGAGTGTGCATATGGGGAACAAGGCGTATAGAACAAGAAGAGTCCAGACTGAGATGATATCATAATGACATCATAATAAGGATAGACCTAAAGCAGAACAAAGAAAGATACAAGAACGCGTAGTACAATGAAAAGTCCAGAAATAGTGTATATGATGTCATTGTACAGTGATGTCATAGAGGTCCTAGATTGTACAGATCAAATCTAATCTAAAGCGGTCCTAATTAATCTACAGCAGTCTGTATCTGTAAGTCCGGTCCGTATGAGCCGCTAAGTGCACAAGGGTCACTTATCAACACCCTTCAATACTCATTAGCTCATTAAAAGCCATTGATCCCGGTCCCCTTAACTTTGCCCACTGGGCAATCTCCCACTCTGTCTTACCTGAAAACAGTGCAAAAGGGTTGTTGGTCCCAAGAGCTGGTGCCACTTCCATATCGGTGTTATCACTGACTGTGTGCGAACATCCAGATATCCCAGGGAATTTGACAACAAACGGGTCATTCTTCAGAGGTTGCTCATGTCCACCTCGCAGTTGAAAAGCACACACCAATTCTTGTGGTAAGTCCTCAGGCTCCTTCTCATTCAGATTGGTCCTTGTCTCTACAGGTACCAGCGGTTGAGGTGGTTCAGGACGATATTCATCTTCAGCAAGTGAAGCACCCACCTCGTCTTTGTCTTTGTCTATGTCTTTGTCTTCATCTTTGTCTGGGTCCAAGTCCAAGTCTGAATCCGATGATACCCTAAACCGTCGCTAAACGCAAGAACGACCGGTAAAGGAGTGATATTGGGTTCGAGAAGTCAGGGAATATAGGACCGATAATCCGGCCGATGGCGACTTTAACCGAAGGCGCACCGACGCGGGACCGAACGAGCCGAAGCCGACCGAGGCGAGAGCGATGTAGTCTTAACGCGACGCGGGGCTGCGAATAGCCAAGGTATAGCCGAATACGCACACACGGGTGCTTCGCGAAATCAAAATAGAATAGATGTCGTAGATAATCGAATAGTAGGATATGAGCGTATGAATCGAATGAGGTCGCTGTGGGCTCCCCGAAGGTTGCTGTTCTTGTACCTGTGGTATAGAGCTATTTATGTGCTGCCGCTCGCCGACCGAATCCGCACCTCGCCGCTTTTCCCTTGCTGAACGTCCATCTTACTCTCCTGCCTTAAACCCACGCCGGTCTGATCCGCTCTTCTCTGGGGTGTCGCCTTACCAACCCTAGGTGCTACTTTGCCTATTCGCGCCATGGCCGCGCCTGTGATTCTGCTCGGCCGCTCCGGTATGTTGCTATTCGCCATGTCGGCCCTGATCGGTTTCTGGGGCTTTCACATGTTTCGCGCTAATATAGGCACCGTCCCGTACCCCGCGCTGGGGCCGCACCCGTGATTGCAGCAGTAGGCTACCGTTCGCATATGCGGCTAGAATATTCGGGCGTCTCGGCCCATCACCACGGGCCGCTCTTCCCGCCGCCGAGAGTGACCGATCGCAGTACTCTAGACGGGCCGGTTGAGCCGGTCTGCCGCATATTGTCGTATTAGCTTAGATCTGCGAAAATTAACGCTTAGCGGCGCGCCGGGTGTATCATTTCCCCTCTTGGCTGAGCTTCTGACTGTCCTCAGTCAGTCGGCGCAATAGCATCGCGTGGTAGAAGTCGTCGGGCGGTGCCGGTAGCGTGAGAACGGTCCGCGAGTCCGCCATACGTTGTCGCCGATATTGTTATCGTCGTCCTTTCGCCGTTTTTCTTCCTTGAGTCGATTCTTCTAACATGTCGCAAAAATCCCGTGTTTTCTCGTTCGCTAAGTTGTCGCTCTTGCGTCTTCGCCCCGAGTTTGAGAGGACCGATTTGGATGCCGCGTCGGCCGATGAGCTCGCGCAGACCTTTTCGTCGGCTCTGGTGAGTACTTGTCGGCTTCGATCCGTGCTGATCGTGGTTGATCGGGTTGACAGGAACTTGTCGTTTCGTCGGCGATCGAGGCCGGCATAGATGTTGGCGTCGATCAGGAGGTGGACGCTCTTGTTGGCGCTGCACGCAGCTGCCTGCTTCCGTTCGCTTCGGCGGCTTGGCTTGAACATTCGCCTCGTCTTGTCGCTGGGAGCGAGGAGCGGCTGGGCTCCTTGTTGGCGCCGTCGGTTCCGCCTGGGTCGGCCGATATACCCGGTGACTATGCGCGGCTCGCCGAGTACCGCCGACAGGTGGAGGCTGGTACGTTGTCTCGCGCCGAGTTCGAGGCCCACCGTGCGGCCATTCTCGCGGCCGACACCAGGCCCGACCTGCCGCCGTCGCTGCCGGTTCCATCGCCGCTCTTGCGGTCGTCCGCGCGCCCACTCGGCCCTTCACCCGTCGGCGGTTCTCCCGCCTTCGGCTTATCAGAACTCTTTTCGCAGAGTTCCATCCAATCCCCCGCTCTTCGTGCGGCTGGGGCGGCGCCTTCCCCGTCTGGTGCCGCCGCCGCGCTTTCTGAGGAGCCCGCGGTCGCTTCCGGGTCGGGGACCGGTCGCGGCGTTAAGCGCGGTCGTACGCCCGAGCTGATGGATGTCACGTTGATCGCTGGGTGGCGGCGGGTGCGTCTCGGTTGGCTTCTCTTGAGTGTTGGCTAACCTGAAGTCTAGTGCGTGACTTGCATCAAGAGCAAGGTGAAATGCGCGCCCGTTGTCGGTAGTTCGCCGCCGTATCCGTGCTGGCGGTGCATTCACGGGGATCGCGCGTGTGTTCGGGCGCCGCTTCTGCGCCGTCGCCGCCGTCGGGCAGGCGCTGCCGCGCCTCCCCGTGTTCCCTCTCCCGGTGTCGCTTCGCCCGGTGTCGCTTCGCCTGGTGTCGCTTCGCCCGGTGTCGCTCCGCCCGGTCCCGCGCCGTCTGGCAGTGCTCGCGCCGGCTCGTTCTCTGGCAACGCTCGCGCCGGCGCCTTTTTCGGTCCCCCAGAGGACTGTTCGGGCGTCGAGCTCGCCGCGACGATCGTGTTTTATCGTGCTGAGCTTGCTCGCGCGATGGCTTCTCGTACGTTGATCAACGAGAACATCATTTTCCTTCGCTTCCAGTTGGCCAGCTATCTTGGTATGATGGTTGAGCCCGGCACTTCTCTCGGGCAGCCGCCGCCGAAGCGGCTGCGAACGCGCGCTTCGTCGAAGGGTAAGGAGCGAGCGATCGACGTTGACGCGCTCTCGGGTGATGATGCCGAAGCGGCTGACGAGGATGAAATTGAGGACGGGACCGAATACGAGTATGAGGAGGAAGATGCCGAAATGGACTGGGCGGGCATTTCCGGGGATCTCGGCGCCGAGTAAGCCGCGGTCGCCCGATGTACCTTTGTAGAACATTTGTAAATAGACTTTCCGTGTTGCCCTGTGCCTGGGAATGTATCAATCTTGCCACGTTTCGTTGAAATGAGTTAGCGCCGATTGCCTTGCGCTTTTTCTTGCGCTTTCCCCCCTGAAAAATTTAATTTGGCTGTCCTCAGCTGCCGCGTCGGGCCGGCATCTTGGCGCCGGCGATACTTTTGTCGCGCTTGCGGTGTGAGTAGGGATGGAACGTTTTCTCCCTTTGCGCTCGATGCCCGTTCCTTCGAATAACTCTAGTCTGGTGGACTCGAGCGATGGCGAAAACCGTCGCGCGTATGTGCGTGCGATTGCGCAGCTGGCCGTGCTTTCCGAGCGGTGGTTCGGTCTTCAGCGCCGCCCCGCGGATGTTGCCGACTTCCTTCGAGATTTCTATCGCGCTTGGGTACGACACTTCTTTTCGCTTGTCTTCGCTAGACGCCTAACTTTTCCAGGAATATGCCGAGCGCATGGCCGCCCGTGCTGGTGTTCATAGCCTCGCCAAGTCCGCTCGGGAGCTTCGGACCATCATCGAGGAAGCTGCCGCGCCTCATGCTGAGCTGGAATGGCTTCTATTATTCCCTGGCGTTTTCGAGGAGCACCAATCGCGGCTCATTCGGTATGCCGTCGTATTCAGCCGCGCTCAGTCCGCCGTTATCGCGAACGTTATCCATGGACCGGGGGTATCTGCGCTTCGGGACCCGTACGTCTTAGCCGTTGCCGAGTTTCGGGACCTTCTCGCTGCGGGCGTTATCAGTTTCGACGAGTATCAGTGGCAGGAGGAGCGGCTCGGTCAGGCTAGTTTACTGGCCGAAACCGCGCGGCGAAGCTCTTCGGCGACCGAGGGGGTATCGCATGATGCAGAGTAGCGTTCCTTGTACCTGCCCGGCCTTTGTAATTGGCGTACTACAACCCGTTATTAAATGGTGTCGCTTGTGTCGATCTTCGTCCATTGACATGTGAAAAGAGTCTGTAGCGGGTTGTCTCGCATTAAAGCGGCTTGTTCACTGTGAGCCGGTCCCAACGTTCCCTGCCATGGCTGATACCGGTCGTGACTCTGATGCCTACTTGTCCGAGGGTTTGCTCAAGGCTGCCTTCGATTCCGCTTTGACTAGTTTCTTTGTGTTTGGCGAAACTTGGTCGCAGTGTCCTCGCCAGGCGCCGCAGATCGCGTCGTGGCTACGCTTGTTCCAGGGGTCGTGGGTACGTCGCTAAATCTATGTGTTTTGTTCATTCCATGGTGATTGGGCACTTCTAGGATTATCTTCGGCTGATGGCGGATGCTGCTAACGATGGCGAGATGGGGGCCGACGCATATGCCCTGCGTTCGCTTGTTCGGACCGAGGCCGCACCATTTGCGGATGTTAATTGGCTGCTCGAGTTCCCCATGGTCACTGAGCACGTTCGAAGCCGAGTGTTGCTGTATACGGGGGTCATATGTCGCACGCAGAGCGCTGCTCTTGAGGAGTGTCTCGCCGGAGCGCTGGTTAGCGAGCAGGTCCCGGATGTTTATGATCGTGCCGCTATCGAGTTTGAGTCGCTTCGGGCTGCCGGGGACATTTCGCGCGAGGACTATTATTGGTACCTCTCGAAGTTGCGATCTGACCGGCTGACGGTGATTTGCAAGCGAGGGTCGCTCCCGAAGATCATGAGTCTGGGCCGCTCGCCTCGCGGTATGCTTTGCCTATTTCTTTTTCGCCGCTTTATGCCTAATCGCTTCGCTGTAGAGTTGCACGTTGGTATTGGCGCCGAAGGTTATTTTGTTGCTGGCGCGGAAGACGGTGCAGAGGACGATGGTGGTGAGACTGGGGTAGGTGTCTAAGGACTGTCGCGTTGGATCGTGAAGGAGCGGTGGCGCTGGTATACCCAGAATTTTGGTAGCGAGCTTGTAGCGGCCTCCTGCTGTACTGGAGAAGTTGTTCATCTCGATGTGAGAGTCCCCGTGGGCGTTGGCTATTGCGGACGTTCGGTGTTTTAGTTGGCCCGGTACTGCGGAAACAGGCTTGTTATGCCGGCATGTGTGTGCTCGGTGCGCTTGGGGTTCGGCCTCGTGTAGCGGGTATATCGCGTGTTATTTCACTGTTCGCATAGGATTAAAAGCAATAATAAAGTAAGACTATAGAAAATTAAAGTCCAGAGATGGCTCTTTCGCAGCCCGTGTTTTCGCGCTTATGGAATGTTCACATGTCGAGTTCTTCGGCTGCCTCGGGTATATCTTCGTCGTCTTCGCTCTCCTGGGTGTCTTGCCGTGGGTCCACATCCGGTTCGCCACTGGCTTCCAATTCACGCAACCGAGCGACCGAGACGTCCAAATGTTGTTCTAGGTCGGGTATGTCCATATATTCGCGGGCAAAATACGGCACCACTCTGAAGGCTGCTATGGTGCTGTGTAGTAGTGTGCCGTCGAGTTCGCATACTATGTAGGCCCCTCCTTTGTTTCGCGAGACCACTACTAGTGGTCCGAAGTAGCGCGGCCGCATTTTGCGATTCAGCGCTTTTTCTATCGCGGTGTTGCGGATTAGGACTAGAGCGCCTCTTTTGAAATCGTAGTCGCGAATTGTTGCCGAGTGTGCCTTCTCGAACCGAAGGGCCGCGCGATTGCGGTGTTCGTGGACTCTCGCCTTGAGCCGGTCTAAGTCTTCCGGTCGCTTTTGTAGAGCTACCGCCCGCCGGGCGATGAGGTCGGTTGTCGCTAGTATTGAATCGGGTGGGGGCGATAGATAGTTTGCTTCTACGATGTCGAAGGGTAGCAGTGGGTGAACGCCGGTCGCCGCGAAGAATGGCGAGCAGCCGAGACGCTTCCGCGGCGTAACACGCTCCGACCAGAATACGGAATATGTCGCCTGCGGCCAGCGGTTTTGCTCACCGTCGACCGCTTTAAACAGCGCTTGCCGCACATCGAAGTGCGCGCGCTCTACTATGCCATTCGCGCGAGAGTTATATCCGCTTATCCTAATATGCGTCACGTGGTACTTGCGTTCCAAGTGGCCGAGCGCTGCGACAAAGGGCTTGCCGTTATCTGAGACTATTTCTGTCAGCGTTCCCCATCGGCATAGTACATCTTGGAATATCCAGTCGCCGAGTGCCTGAGCCGTTTCTTTTCGGAGCATTCTAAATTCTGGGTATCCGGTCAGAGAGCAGCGGCCTTGTACAATGTAGGAGTAGCCGGCGGCACGCGGGAGGTGCATTGTGTCCATATACATCTTCGCAAATAAAGGTGCGGGGGTGGCGACCACCGGCGGTATTGAGATTTGCTGGGTCTGCCGGGTCTGGCAGACATGGCAGGTGCGCACGTACCAAGCGATGTCGTCGCCCATGAATGGCCACCAGTACCGTTCTATTAGTAGAGCTCGGGTCGTGTAGAAGCCGCGGTGCCCGGTATCGTCGTGGGCCGCGTGTATCGCTTCGATGCGTCGGTGCCAATACAGGACTCTCTGGTGGGCCCCCTGCGGGTTTCGCTTCCAGAGTAGCCCGTCGTCTACGAAGAATCTTGCTGCGAAGCGCACTAGAGCGGTATAATCTTGTTCTGTCATGCCTTCCGGTCGCTCCAGGAAGGTCAGCCAGTTGTGCGCTGCCGCTAGTTTTTCGTCGGCTCGCGCGGCCGCTTTCGTTCGTGGGATTAGATCGTAGTTCGGCTCATATGGAAATGCGTCGGCCATCTCGTATGGTCGCTTTTCTGGTATGTTCGTGCTTGCGATGGTGTATAGAAGTTGGTTTGTGCGAGGCGCCGCGACCGGGTGGTTAACCATATGCATGAAGCCATATAGGTTATCAATCCAATCTTCGAATTCTTCTTCGCTGCTTTCTTCCTCCTCTTCTTGTTCGTCATCCGGCTGTACTGGCCGCCGAGAGAGTCCATCCGGTCCGTGCTGCTTTCCGGGGACGTGGCGCAGCTCAAAATGAAAGGTTAGAATTGATACTATCCAGCGGTTGACGCTGGCCGATGGTGCGATGTCTGGATTATTGAGCATGCCTTTGATATACCTGGCATCTACTTCCACTATTAGGTTGCGCACGCCGACGATGAATATTTTGTAAGCGCGCAGTGCCCTATAGAGGCCGTATAGTTCTAGCTTCGGTTGCGAAAAGCGGCGCTCTCGGTCGTTTAGCGGCAACGAGCCAAAGCGTGCGTAGTACCGCTTTTTCGGCATTGCTGAGTCTGCCTGGCAGAGGTAAAACCCTACGGCTATCGGTGAGGTGTCCACGGCCAGTATTACCGGCGAGTCGGATTGGTAGTCGATCGGCCGAAGCGCCGGCGAACTCAAGAGGGCCTGCTTTAAATCTTCTTGGGCCGCAACTTGCGCCGGTCCAAATTCGAATGGAACGCCTTTGCGAGTGAGATTGATGAGCGAGTTGGCTCGTTTCGCGAAGTTTTGTATGAATATCCTGCACACTCCTACAGTGCCGAGGAATGCGCGAACTTCAGATAGGTCTTTGCACGGTCCCCAGTTGACGATCTTGTTTACGCGGGCCACCTCTGGTAGCCTTCCGCGCGGTGTGCACCGGTGTCCAACTGCAGTTATTTCCTCTGCGCAAAGTATTGATTTTAGGCCGCTAAACGTGCCGCCGCAGTATTTGACTCGCTGGACTACTCGATTGAGTCCTTGGAAGTGCTCCCAGATAAATCGGCGGATGCCGGTATTTTCTAATATGCGTTCTTCGGTTCCGTCGGCTAGTTCGTACCGACCGGCCGGTCCGCGAATCGGCACATCATCGATGTAAGGAACCGTGACGTCCGGGATCTCTGGCTGCAATATGTATGTGACGTCGTCGTGAAATATCGGGACCGAGTTCGTCCATCCCATGGGTAAAGTGACCAGTCGCAAGGCGCCGAATGGTGATTGGAAGGTTGTTAAATCTCGTGATTCTGGTGATAAGCCTCGTTCATCGTAGCCGACGTATAGGTCTAGCATGCCGCCGCATGCTCGGCCGGCGAAATGCTCGCCTATCTGATCAGTGAATGGGGTGACGCCGGCGTGCTTGATTGTAACTTTGTTAAGCGGCTCCAGGCTGTGGACTATGCGCAGTGATTTTCCATCTTTCTTTACGACGCAGAACCACCGAGATCGGTATGAAGAATTCGATGGCTCGTATACGCCGGCGTCGATCTTGCATTTTATTAACCGGCAGACTTCGTCGTAGATTCCGGGTGGTATTGGTATGTTTCGCTGAGCCCAAGGCTTATGTGGGATCGTAGGGATTTCGATCGGCGGAAAGAAGTCTTCGCGGAAGTGTCCACGCTCCGCATCTTCCCAGGCAAATGCTTTATTCTGGATGCACATGAATTCGTGCATTAGCTTGCGTTCTTCTGGTAATAAGAAGGTACCGGCGTGTGCGAGGTCGAATTGCGTTTTGCGTTCGCTAGTATATCGGCCGGTCGGTCGGAACTCGCTTGGTTTAGTGGGTAGTGCCGGTAGGTCTTGTAGTGGGTCGCCGGTTATTTCGCGGATTATTCTGAACCGGCTTGGGAGTTCGGTTTCTATCGGTCTGATTTTGAGTGCTACGGGTTTGTATTTCTTGCCGAGGTATATTGCGGCCGGTGCTTTTGCGTCGGCGAAGGCGATGCTTTTGCCTTCTTGCCGGGCCGGCTGATCGCTGCTGTTAGATTCCGAGGTATTAAGGTAGGTGCTTAGGTTGGGGTTTTCTGAATCACATAGAGAGATGTACGCCGCTGCGATGTCTTGTTGCGTGGTATTTGCCGGTAGCGGCGCACAAGCTTCGATTGTCGCTTCCTGACTTGATTGATTGAAATTTAATATTATTGCGAGCTCTCCTTGGTTTGTTACCAAATCATCGACGCTTAAAAATCCGAGTCTTGCGATTGTTCGCTTGTCTGCTTCTTTCTTCGCTCGGCAAATCGGTTGCTGCCGCGCGGTACCGTCGGCACCGTTGCCGTTTTCCCGGTGTTCGGGTCGAGGATCGTTATTGTCTGGTCTTCGTTCCGGTAGTTGCGCACCACGGATTGGGTCAGTATGTCGAATGGTCGTCCGAGTAATATATCATAGGCTGGCGAGCGCAGTATGTGAACTTGTAGATAGAGGGTTATTTCGCCGACGTGGAATGGTACGTTGCGCGCCAGTCCTAGCGATTGATCTACACCGCCGTTCGCCGAGATCATGTTGAGCCGTATGCTCGGGTCGTAAGGGATCGCCAGTGCGTTGCACACTTCTTCTGACATTGCGACTATTTGGCAGCCGGGATCTAAGATGGCCTCTATCTTTTCTGATCCGTCGACTACCGGTAAGATTGCGCGTAGGGCATTTGATTCGGTCGCGACTTCGATCGTATTTTGCGATCCATCGTCATCGGCCGGTCGCGCCTTTAGTAACGCCTCATACGGGTCGGCTATTATTGTTGCGTCGGCCGGTGGAGTGCGCTTGGCGATCGAGAATGCCGCCGGCATATGCGATTCTGTCGATCGCTTCGGCTCCTCCTCGGTACTGTCTTCTACGCTTTCTTGGGCGTTAACGCGAGCAACGCGGCGCTTTGTCGTTACTTCGTTGACTTGGGCCCGCAGTTCTGGTGCTAACGAGAGTAGTTCTCTTTGCGTCACTGTTACTTCGGCTTCCATCATCCTTTCATAGACTTTTCCTGCTGCCTTTTCGTCGTATATGGCCGTATTTGATGTATAAGCGCGCTCGCTTTTGCGGTCGTTCGCCGTATTTGTTGCCGGGGTCGGTCCTAGAGTAATCGGTTCTGCTTCTTGCGTTCTGGCGAATGGATGTTCCTTTATTGTCGCCGCAACCTCGGTTGTTGCTTCTATCGTCTTTTCTAGGTGTGGCGGTCGTTCCTTGCGATGCGACTGGCTTTCTTGCTCTTCTTCTGAGTCTTCTTGCTGGATGCGGGCAGTCGGCATATGTTCGAACCTGCTCCTGGTCCTTCCGCCCATCCTTGGTATGAAGCCTCTTCGAAATGCATATACGCCTGCTTGTCCTGGTTCTGGGCATTCTTCTGCAAAGCGGACTGTTTTCGCCGTTCGCGCTTCTGCGGATGCCGTCGGCCTTGACATTTCGAGTAACATTTGTGCCGCCGCTATTTGTCCTGGATTTTGCCTGTGGTATTCGTCTATGCGGTCGCGCAGCCATGCTCCGGTGATATGCCTAGGGACCACGGCGCCTGATGGTAGCACGATTTTTCCTTCTGCGCTACGCTTGCACTTGCCGAGTCGCATATATTCGGCCGCTACTTCGCACTCTCGCATGAAGTGTCCTGGCGTTCCGCAGAAGTTGCACTTGGTGGTCGGTTCCCCTATCGGCCTAGGATTTCCGGCGTTTCGGGCCTTCTCGCTTGAGTTTTGGATTTCTAGCGCGTTTTTGAACATTTCGCCTAGTGTCGCGACCGCGGTTGCTAGCGCGGTTTGGATCTCTGTCTTTATCTCTGTTGCCGGTGGGAGTGTCGCGCTTGCCGAAGTTATGCTAGAGATCACGACCGGTGCCCGGCCCTGGAGTACGTAGCTTGCGGCATCATACAAGTCTTCTAATCTGTAGGGGTCTTGCTGGTTGTGGTCTGGCATCTTTAGCTGTAGCCTTTGCTTGACTTGTTGTTCCATATCCGGCTGTAATCCTCGCATGAACGCTCTGGTCTGCTCGGCCTGCGACATTCTGTTTTTGCCGATCAAGTATTTGGAGATTACTTTGAATTGTCGGTAGTATTCGCCGAGTTCCAGTTCTGAGACTATGCCGATGCGGGCGCGCTGTCCTACTAGCGTATCCAGGTGTAGGATTGTATGAATGTCTTCCGAGGATCCGGGGTATAGCTTGTAGATCTCGGCTTTGTATTCTTCGTATGTTTTTGTTACGTCCGTTAACGCGTCGCTTGTCTTCCATACTCTTTCGGTCGCGGCTGTCGTAAGGTATTTGAGTGTGCCGCTTTTCTTATCTGCGTTGGTTGTTACTGTGTGCCTATCGTATAGGGCTTCTACTTCGGCAAAATATCGGCCAAGCTCTTCTGGGTGCTCGCCATCAAAACTAGGTGCTGACCGCTCGCCTCTTCCGGGTAAATCTGCAAGGGGCATCCTTCTGACGTTGACCGCTGCTGCGGGGACGGGCTGGTTTATTCTTGCTGGTGGTAGTCTTGGGGCCGGTTGCGGTACGGCCTGTGTTTGAGTTGGGTTCTGGTTTATCGAGGGTACTACGGGGTTTATCGCTGTGTTGCTTTGCTGAGGCGGCGCCGATTGCGCTCGTTGGTTACTACTGTCGGGCTGCCGGTTATTATCTTCTGTCGCTGCTGCTGTGGTGTTTGCTGGTTGGTTAACACTTTGATCGGCTGCTTCCTGTTCTTCGGCCGATAACGTTTCCGCCTGCTGTTGTTGTGCTAGGATTTTCGCTCTTGATCTTGTTGTTGCGCCGTGGCGCGCGGGTAACGGAGCCGAGTGACTTGACAGGATGAGGTCGACTTCCTTTTCACTATTGGTTTCTTCTTGTCCCGAGTGACTAGATGAGGGGTCGCTTTGTTCGCTACTAAGGCTGCTAAGGGGTGTTAGGTCTTCTGGGCTAGGATAGCTTCCTGGAATTGATTGAGTCGGGTCGTATCCGGCCGCGATTAATTCTTCTAGTAGGCTTCGCTGTTCTCGCCTTCTCGGCAGTATGTTAGTTATTTAATGCGCACGCAAACCTTCTATATTCCAACTTCCCCACGTTGGCCACCAGAAATGATACCCTAAACCGTCGCTAAACGCAAGAACGACCGGTAAAGGAGTGATATTGGGTTCGAGAAGTCAGGGAATATAGGACCGATAATCCGGCCGATGGCGACTTTAACCGAAGGCGCACCGACGCGGGACCGAACGAGCCGAAGCCGACCGAGGCGAGAGCGATGTAGTCTTAACGCGACGCGGGGCTGCGAATAGCCGAGGTATAGCCGAATACGCACACACGGGTGCTTCGCGAAATCAAAATAGAATAGATGTCGTAGATAATCGAATAGTAGGATATGAGCGTATGAATCGAATGAGGTCGCTGTGGGCTCCCCGAAGGTTGCTGTTCTTGTACCTGTGGTATAGAGCTATTTATGTGCTGCCGCTCGCCGACCGAATCCGCACCTCGCCGCTTTTCCCTTGCTGAACGTCCATCTTACTCTCCTGCCTTAAACCCACGCCGGTCTGATCCGCTCTTCTCTGGGGTGTCGCCTTACCAACCCTAGGTGCTACTTTGCCTATTCGCGCCATGGCCGCGCCTGTGATTCTGCTCGGCCGCTCCGGTATGTTGCTATTCGCCATGTCGGCCCTGATCGGTTTCTGGGGCTTTCACATGTTTCGCGCTAATATAGGCACCGTCCCGTACCCCGCGCTGGGGCCGCACCCGTGATTGCAGCAGTAGGCTACCGTTCGCATATGCGGCTAGAATATTCGGGCGTCTCGGCCCATCACCACGGGCCGCTCTTCCCGCCGCCGAGAGTGACCGATCGCAGTACTCTAGACGGGCCGGTTGAGCCGGTCTGCCGCATATTGTCGTATTAGCTTAGATCTGCGAAAATTAACGCTTAGCGGCGCGCCGGGTGTATCACCGAGTCCCCATCTTCGTCCTCTTGTGGTAAGTCCTCAGGTTTGTTCTGATTCGGATTGCCCCTTGCCTCTACAGGTGCTAGTGGTCGAGGTGGTTCAGGGCGATATTCGTCTTCGGCGAGTGACATGCCCATGTCCATGTCCATGTCCTCATCCTTGTCTTGGTCTTGGTCCTCGTCTTGATCTTGGTTTTCGCCTTCAAGTTTTTCTTTGTCTTTTCCATCGTCTTCATCCTCCAAGTCGTCACCATCGCCGTTGTTGGCAGCTGTGTCACAGTTGTTATTTGGCAGCAGGGCCCCATCATCCAGCTTGATGCGATACAACTCACATTGTGGGTTGTGACTTTGTTGGATGTGTGGATAGAGCCCGCTGCGCTTAATGATGGCACTGCAGCCCTCACACTGAGTTGACATTTTGGGGGCAATTGGTAGGTTGTTTTTTGGGCAAATTGTGTTCAAACAATGCCACATTTGAAACATTTACAGTTTGGTGCTAAGTCACGGCCAACTCAATGCCATCTGGCACTATATATTCTCTAGTTTGTGTGGTGGTTCATTCCTTTTTTTTTTGTCTTTCACTCACCCCATCTTTCCTTCCTCCTGCACATTTACTTGCAAACCCCCTTGTGCTGTACCCTTCCATCTTGCACCTTTTCTTCATGATGGCTCCAGATGCCCAGAGATGTAAGTTATTTTGATCCTATTCCAAGTCCTCACACTGCCCTTACTCTGCCACTAGCCAAACGTGCTGCAAAGGCCACAGCTCTCAAAAACCCTGGTGCATTGCTTATGGTCCCTCAGGCTAGCATACAATCTTTATATTTTGTACAGTTTGGCTTGACTGCAAGGCACTGACATCCGTGTCGACATGTGGCCAAGAAAAGCGCCCTCATTCACCAGATGGGTCATCTACCAGCACCAAAAAAGCATGCCCTAAGTTCATCAATTCAAGGTTTTTTTCGTCAAAACAACATCCTGTAGGCATTGTTGGTGGTGTCAGGAAGTTGCTTCCAAAGGCAGCCAAATCTGGCAATCACGTAACTATGCAACTTCCAGTCAATGCAAAGGTGAAGCACCACCTGCAAGGCAAGTCAAGTCAGCCTCTCACAATAATCCCACTCAACTTACTCATAGTCCCGCTGTAGTCATACCACACCACCATCCTGTCCAGATCAATGTCGATGCTGAGTCTGATGATGACAGCGACCGTGACGATGGGGACAATGACCAATCCAAAAGTGACAAACATGAAGTCATGCAGCATGAAAGCGAGGGCGAAAATGTGTCTGGTGAAGAGCAAGATGACCTTTTCAACCTTAGTCCAAAAGACATCCGTGCAGTGTTTGAGAGGGAAGTATGTATTACCACAAACCATAGGCCCTCCGTGCACTGTGCTAATCTCCCACTTTGCCTTAGCGTGCCAAGTAGGGTGTCGGTACTGATCCCCTACTGTCTCTTAAGCATGCCAAGTGGGGCACAAGTGCTGACATCGATGGCAAGTTGGATGCTAATGCAGTTGATGACTCGCATATCAACCCGCTTGATAAATTTTGTCTCAAAGCAGGTACTGCCAATGATGCCCTCAGTGATGATGACAATTGCGACAGAGATGAAAACCTCAAATCAACAAAGGTATGTAGTATTTTAATAATAATTTTTTTTGCCAGATGCTTACATTTTCAGTCAACGGTGAGGGCCATCAGCCATTGAGCAGCCAATCGACTTGTGGAGGTCCCTAAGTGGGATGACCCAAGGGACTTTAACAACAACACCTGCAAGGTATGCATTATGATCTATGTATCTCTAATCTCTCTTCGAGCACATTTTCTAGGACTCTGGCTCTCCTTTATCTGAGGGAGAGGACAACAGCAAAAGCGACAAGGCCAAACAAATCCCCATCCATGTGCATGGGGTCAATAAGAGATGGCCACCAGCGTGTCACTATGTACCAACAGACCATGGCCTAGTCCAGCTCAGACTCCAGCCACCAGACTTAAGGGCGATCATGAGGCTTGCCATCAAAACTGTTACAGGTGATGCGATTTTTGATACTGCCTACCATACAGTCAATTCCACCAGTGCCTATTACCAACATATCCTTTATCGCTCAGCAAAGTCGCTGCATCTTCCAGCATTTGCAAATCGGTTTTTCTATGACCCCGAGATTGGGAAGGTTTTCAGTCAGGTGGTACGTGGTGTTGTTCATCAACAACTCCAATTACTGATAATTGTGCTGCATTTCAAAAGCTCAGCGGTCGTGTTTCGACCTACCGTGGCCAACTGAAATGGACTGCCGTGAGTAAGGTGGAGGGCTTTTATCAACTTGTCAAAGGGGCAGAGTGCATCAACAGGGTCAAGGGGCTTATTCAGGGCTCAGTATACGTCTATCTGACAAAGGAGGTCAGTATTATACTGCAGTCTTGTCAACTTGGTCGGTTTTACTGTGACATTACTGCAGGGTCCATCTGGTCAGCAAGTTATTGTGAAGTCAAAGCCATTTGCCCATCCTGTTATTATTGCAGTGCTTCAGGAGGCATTTTTCTCAAACGTCCAGGGAGGCTCATATGCCAACAAATATCACCGGCTGTTCAAGTCCAGCCTTCCTGATTCATGCCCCTCCGAATTGGAGATCCCAAGTGCCATGCTCACACTTGTTGCTACTTCTGTTTGTATTTTTTTTCCTGTTATTTATATCAATGCAATTTATTCCCTGATAGATTCACTCAGCCCTTGACAACTACAGTACCGGGGTCTGCAAGAAGACAGAATTTAATGTGGATCTGTACAAAGATATATACATCAGCCACAGCAATTTTCTCTTGCACATTCGAGATGGAAGCATCACAAAGTACCACCATATGATGTCGGATTTGTACAAACAAGCTTTGTAAGTTCCTTTGATCAATCCCTGCACCGACTCTGATTTAATGTGCTACTCTCAGTGCTGTGTCTGTCATGCCACGCACATCGATTACCAATGACGCCATTGCCCAGCTTGATCTTGATGGTATGGCTGAGTGAAAACATTTCAAGCCTTCGTTACTAGGGTCGTTTCCTCAAACCTTGCTAATAGTTGAAACCTTTTGTTAGATGTCACTTTAGTTACCAGTACTTGATTTAAAGAACAAAAAAAAACCTACCATAGTGTTTTGTCGATTTAATGATATATTTTTTTCGTGAATTCTATCTCGCATGCACACAACTGAGGTCATAGAAGGAGAACAATATACTTAATGTGAACCCTATTCACCGGGGGTCATCACCAAATGGACACCAATTGTCCTAAATTGGCAGTCAATAAACAAATGTCACCAATTGAAGTTCCTCCAAAGTCCATCGTTTTTGCAAACGACAAAACAACGAATTTGGTTTTTTAATTCAAATTGTTGTCAAATGGCCAAAATATGCTATTTTGTCTTAAATTGAGGGTTTGAGGTTTTCCTGATGGCCATTCAAGCGAACACCACCCTTACAACATCTCTTAGTGAGCAACGGAGCCACCTGTCTTCTACAAGTTCCAAAACATGTTCTCACAGTTTATGGCATCACTGGAGCATCTGAGTCTTTGCGAGTCACTGCCTTGCTCTTCATTTTAGGTTTGGTATGGCGCCAAGAGGGAAGGGGCCGGCAAATGGCACAGCAAAGTGTACTAGCTCTTGTGTATAGTAATAGGCAGTGGCGAAAAACAACTAAACTGTAGAATTACATGGAGATTGGGCTGAAGCACAAAGTACGTCTCGATTGAGGATGAGGGTTTTTCGTTTCCGAGGCAAGGTCGCGACAGGTGGGTGGGGCCGGAACAAGTTGATGAATGTTGGAAAACGTGGAGCCTCGTCACCGATCCCTTACTGGGCGTGGCGAGCGGGCGAAATAAAAAGTGTTCTAATTTCTCGAACTAGTCGAGAACTTGGGACGGTGGAAAAGAGGAACGACTCAGAGCACGCGTTGCCTCGTCCATTCACTCGAGACTGCACTCCATATGCTGCCGCGCCTTCGTCCCTCCGGCAGAGACCGGCCAAAGTTTGTCCCGTGCAGCCATGAGTCATACTCGAGCGCGCTCAACTGGCCATGGCCACTTGATCAGCGCCTAGTTATTGATCTCTTCAGATACCCTACATAGTATATTGTCTTACTCTTCCTGAGACAAATGATGTTCATCTCTGTCCTAAAGAAGTCGACGAACTGGACCAAGACCCGAAGACCAATATCCCAAACCCGTGACAGTGCGCAGGCCAGTAGTCAACTTGAAACTCTTCCCTTAGAGTTGTGAGTAATCCAGACTCATTTCTGGGACCTTTGAGGTAACCGCGTCTAAACACACTGCAGCCCAACCTTCACGACGACTGTGGCACTCAACAACGCTGCTGTTGCTCTTCCCACGGAGATTATTCGTGCTATTTTCTTGTACTGCGTAGGAGTTCCCGGTTCGCCAGTGGAATCGTTCGCTGCCTCACATGTACATCCTCCAAACTGGATTGCTATCACTCAAGTCTGTCGGCATTGGCGTTCTGTTGCACTGGGTACCAATGAGCTCTGGACGATCATCACTCGGGACCTGTCACTGAAGTGGATAGTTGCATTTTTGCAGAGATCCTCATATGCGCCAACACAAATTATTATCGATATAAGCCCTCGTTCTCCTCTCAGTAGGCCGCTCATCAACCCAAAATGGCGTCACGGTCCCGCGCAACAGCCTTTGAGGAAGCCACCCACCATTACAATCGAGGAAATCCTTTCTCACACATCACACGTTAAGAGTCTTCATATCATGGGCAAAGCCAAGGACATTGTTCAAACTCTGGTGCTACTCGACGGCCGAGTTCCTCTTGCTTCACTTAGTGTCTATATATTGCGCCCGCCCAACTATCTACATTATGATTATAGAGATGAAACCGGCCAGGAAGATATTCCTCTTATCCTTCCAGACGCCTTCCTTGGTGGTGGAGCACCTCAATTGCGCACTCTTCATTCTCACTCCGGCCTACGTATCACTTATCCGTCGTGGGTGCTCAGGGCCATCTCCGAGTTTACCGTGTCAGACACGTTTAATGCTATACATTTATTCGCCGCCCTCCGCCAGATGCCCCAACTCGAGGTTCTGACGATTCACCCTAAACGGCGGTATCTCTTTCTTTCCTTGTCCCCCCCACACGAAGTCACCGCTACCCTCCGTCTCAATAATCTGAAGCTCCTGGTATTTGTGGACTCCTTCCTCGAATTAATCATCTCTTTCCTCCGTTGCCTCTCAGCGCCAGCCAGCCTCCGCAGGCATTTCAAACTCACCCTTGGCGGGTATCGGCAAAATCACCCTCTATGGGTGACGTTTTCTTCGTTGATGTGTGAGACGATCGCAGCTGTCCCCGATCCTCCTCACGGGGCCCACTTTAGACATGAGCGTCACGGTACCAGGGTGCGCATCTGGGCTACACCATCCAAAAGGAGACTTCCCCCATCACCGTGGCCACCCCTGGACGATTTATACAGCCTCGAGATCCGCTACCCCGGGCCCGGTTACCAGATGCCGTGGAACCCAGTAGCAGATTACAACGCGTCGTCTTTCTGTCACCTTCAGCAGTTCTGCGCTGCTCTTGGAGGGTCGTCCGTTAAAGACCTTTTGGTCGACTATGAGACGGGGCTCAGGCTGGACATCACACATATTCCGGAATTCCCGCAGCTCTGTTGGCGAGCCCTGTTCTCTGGCTTCCCATCTCTGAGGACGTTGCGTTTCGGAGTCGGTGCGACAGAACTCCTGGCCAGTGCATCGAAAGCCATCACCAGAGGCCCCTCTTTCGATGAGGAAGAACCCCATGGCGATGTCCTCCCCAGTAGCCTGAAACGGGTAATCATAGACCGAGGCGATTTCTGTACCAGGATCTTGTGGAAATGGATTCATTATGCCTTCAAGTTTGTGCCCCCTGTCAGAGCAGATTATTCCGACCTAAGGGAAGACGTGCTGGCCTTACTGTCAAAGTGCCGTCGGAGCTCCGTGGACATAAAACCCAAGGAAGACGCTACGAAGGCATTATTAGTATTTTTACTGCGCTGCAGGTCTAAAGATGACTCGGTTTTCAGATTCAGGTTAGTGAAGTGCAAGTGGGACGAGCCAGATGGGTTGGAGATATTACAGTTACTTCTTCGCTCCCTTGACCTTGGCCGGAATGCGATATTTGAGACAACGTCGTCGGACTAGACTCTAAATTTGCTATTGGTTATTATCGTTTGCTCTGTATTTATTTTGTTAGGTTCTTGAGCAGATTATGTATAGAAAAATCGCGTACTACGCGAATACGACGAGGTCTGATACAAGAATAAACATACTCAGGCTCTATGTTGGAACTTGAAAGCAGGAGACGCTGACGACTTGTTCTTACGCTGGCTCGATTTTTTTGCACATCCGCCACTGGCGGTGAGGATTCACAAAGGTCATCACCTTCGACGTTACCACGACGTCAACAGCATTCCAAACACCCCGCCAACTGGTGGCATCGCCCCGCGAAGGAAATGCACTGGCACGAGAAGTCTAACGATCCTCAGGAGTCGAGACCTTGTGCGCACTTTGTCATGCAATGAATGGGACTGAGTTTCGTCACGCCGGTTGCGAGTTAAAACGGTGGTCTATCCCTGGCATTCGCCTTTTGTCACTTAGATCGTTCTTCGTATCTTTCGATTCCCAAATTTGAGAAGTTGAAATTTTGATTGAAATGAGTGTTTGCGCTTGTACATGGCCCTGTAAGTGAATTTCGCGTAGCTCGAATAATTTGTCGCGAATATTGTTAATCGTCTATCGTATTCCTGTCTCATCAGTACATAGTTTACTGCACAATCTCTTATAGCTCGCGTACTAGTTTCCTGTCAAAGCGGAGATGGTATACAGCTCAACAGGACGTACGCGCTTCGAGTGTTGAAACTAGATTTGCTTCAGGAGGAAAGAAGTCGCGATCGTGAAATTTCAGGGGGGTATCACAAAAACCACTCTACCCAGAGCTGGTCACGTAGAACTCGGGGAACGGAAGGTAGGAGTACAAGAAAGTGTTCAACTCAATGGGTGGATGTAAAGTTCAAGGTAAAGTTGCACGGGTTGTAGGTTGGAAGAGGGTAGACCGGTGAGGCTGCGGATAAGTCCTGAAAGATTATAACACAGAAAAACGAACTAGTCTTGCGGGGTATACAGCTGCGTAAGGGGAACTAGTAGACATACGGGTAAGGGTGAGGTATCCATACAATCTGCTTCGACTCGCCAAAGAGCCTCCTTTCCGCTCCTCAAGACCTCGTGTTTACCATGAGAAGGAAGACTTTAAGGAATAGGCGTCCTCTCATGGAATATGTTGGGCGACATATGGGCCCGCAGTAGATGGTATTTGCGGAACAGGTATAGTTGGTCCATGCGCGGTGCTTGTGCATACTGAGGACGCCTGCGGAGCAGAGTTGCGCATGTCATTGGGGAGCGCGCCAAGATGGACCGGGAAGACTTGTGCCGGGCTTTGTAAAGGAGGGGGGAGAGAGGCGGTGGGGAAGATTACAGGCGTAGGTAACGACACCGGTCCATGTCCATGTAAGGGAGGGACTGGCGGAGGAGGTGAGACTGGGGGTTGAATGGGTGGTCCAAGCAGGTCTGACAGCCCACCAGAATGGGTAGGCTCGTGACCAGGGATAGTGCATATAGGGTATGAGGCTATGTCGTCCAGAGTAGCGTCACCGTCGTCGCTGGTGGTAAATGACGCCGAGTGATCGATTGTGTGTTCATGCAAAGCGATGTAAACCTTCCGGACGTTCTTGAGAGTCGCCAAAGAGACATTCCGCACGTTTAAGTGCTTATCGTCCTGCGCAACGTGAACAAGCTGATTCCACAATCCGCAGAACTCGTGCTGGAGCTCTGGCAAAGAATCCCGCGCGTCCAGTTTAGATATGGACTCCAGGGTTCTCGACGACGCCTCTGTAATGTGAACCTCAAGATGCTTCTCTATCGCGGACCTGGTTCGAAGAGTTTGTCGGATGATGTGGGTGAGATTGGCGAGCAGTATGCTATCGCCGTGGTCGAGATAGCTGCGGAGAACGGACTTGGACACGTCGATTTGACGAGTTACGAGCTGAAGCCAACGTTCATCGCGTGCCGGTGTCGGTACGCTCGAGATGATAACGGAGACGGCACATTGTGCATAAAAAGTGGTTATCGGGCGATCTACCCTGGACCAGTCCTTCAAGAAAAGCCCGAAATCGACAGACCTCAAGAACGCCTGCCATTCGCCAATGAGGACACGGGGTAAGACCCACCAAGGTCCAAAAAGGTTGGCGGCGCCAATGGCCTTGGTGCAAATGGTGATTCGTTTTTGTTTCACCAACTCCGAGACTAGACTGGATGATAGCGTACGATTCATCAGGCCCGTCAAGGCATTTGACAATTTCCTGGAGTTTGGTTTAACGAAGCCCGCCACGGGATTTTCCATTGCATTGGAGCCGCAAAAGCCAGGGACGCCATCGAAAAATTGCTCTAGTTCGCGATCTTCATCCAAAGAATCGAAAGTCCACTCCAACGCACGATAATCGATCTCGGCTGGCAGTCCGTTGGCGTGTTCCTCTGCCGTCTTGAGTAAACTGTGTTGGAACAGACTGCGGTTGCGGTCCTCTTCCGGATCACGATCACGATCACGGGGGAACGCCCCAGGGGTGGTGTTATTGTGGCGGAGGGGAATATCACGTGATGGGAGGACAGCACGCGTGCTGGCGACGCAAAACCAGAAGAAGGAAGAAAGGGGTGCGTGATAAGGGCTGTCCTTGTGAAGAATTGGAAGTGCGGTGAGGTATGCATATACGACAACGCATAGCCCGACCCACGCAACCACCACGCTGAAGATGGTTCGGTGGATACCGAACAAAAACACGCTCAGGCCGGCGAAGAAGAGGAAAAGGGATATGTGGAGGAGGGTTGGCAATGCTTCGACCGTCCAAGGAAGAAGCAGCCTATCGACGCCTTCGGCAAAGAAAGCGCGGATCCGCGCTCGCTTGTGTGGACTGCACCGTGGGTTGGTGATCCTGAGATAACGCCTCGCCCACTGTTGCAGCAATGTTGCCAGCAAGGCGCAGGTAAGACTTATGACCAAACTCAAGAACCAAAGTGAGTTGACCCAAACAGCCGCTCTTGGAGGGGTGAATGACGTGGGGTCATTCAATGACGGAGGGATGATGACGGGAACCTGGGATCCATTTTCTTTGGAGAGTAGCTGATAAACGTTCGCGAGGTAGAACGCCGAAATGTCCTGGGAGTTCTGCCGGAGATCCTGGACGGAGACCGAAAGTAGTGTTGCGACAGCAGCGGAGAAAAGACCGGTCTGCGACTCTTGAGACGACACGTAAAGAACAGAAGACAAGGTGAGCACTCACGAATACGAGAATCCCATCGGCGTCTCCCTTCCAGCTTTCCGCCATCTTCTTGTCTTCTTCCTCGGCCCTCTCAAGATACATAGAGAACAAAGGTTCAGAACCATCAGAAAAGTTGGTCTCTCCATCTGCAGCTTGATTTTGTGTAGAGGCGTTTGGGGGGTACTGGCTATTATTGCCTATGAATAGTGTTTGTGAGGGTGGAGTACGGTAGTCGAACCATTCGTCTTACCTGCACCCGGCTCCGGTGTGTCAAAGTCATTCATAGGTATGGGACCGTTTCGATAAGACATTGGAGTAGGCAATCGAATAGATTAGGGGGATGAGGGCAGCTCCAGGTAACCTCGGGGTTTATATGGGCTGAGGTCGCACAGCACACAGGGCCACACAGCACAAGGGTTATTGTACACGGACAAAAAATTACTGTACCTTACAACCAGTTACCGCCATTCCGGGCCGGACTCCCGTGAACCAAGCCGTAAACGCTGGCAATGGAGTTCAAATATACCAAACATAATTCGCCAGGATAACACTATAACGCTTAATCAAGTGCCCTACTTACTGTGTACTAAAACAGTGAGGTTACAGCTCCCCTGCTGCGTGTGTTTGTGGCGTGTATAGATGGCTGTGCACGGATAGCGGAGGCTCTGTAAGTGTCAGGAAAGTGTATGATACGCCAACCCCTGTTCGGCAAATCTGATCTTTCCCCCTAGTCTTTTCACACGCAAGCTGTGTCACGCACACGTAAAGGGCGAAAGCGAAAAGCAAGAGTATGGAACTTCGTTCGGGGGGATAGCCATATTTGTCGAGGAGAATGCCTCTCCGCCAGCGGCGGAAACACAAGCTCATTTCGGCCAATGTCCGAGCGACGAGACCCGGATTCGAGACGGAATGATCCAAAAACGAATGAATGTTGCAGACGGCACGTCGTCCATAGGATGTTGGCCAAAGCGCTCCGTTCCAAATATACGCAAGTATAGAAATAACGAACAGCGGAGGGAGGCGGAGGGAGGATAATGTACAGTTCAGTTCAGTGATTAAGTGCCATGTCGTTGTGGGTTTATTGGTGGTCTTAAGTTAGGAGGATTCCGATGCCCCAGAGATATAAATACGGAGTGAGAGGGCGGATCTGACGGGGCTTTGATGTTTTGCGTGGGTGCGAGGCGAGATGCGCTTAATAATTGAGGAAATAGCATTGTCTAATGAGTCACGGTGATGAGAGAAGGGGGCATAATTGGAGCGACGGCCGGTTGAACGAAGAGGCCATTATCGACACCGGAGCAAACAAGGAGATGAGAATTCCTTTCCCAAACAGGAGTCGTGGAGCCGATTTACAGAAAACCGGATGAGGCGTGGTTCCATAAAAGTTGTAGAAACTTCAGCTAGCGATGATTCTGGGAACCTATGGGACACGTCAGCCAAGACAGATAACACACTAGAACATAACAAAAGGCCACTAACTGACGTAAACAAAGTTCGCAAAAAACACGCGTGAGCGCTCGGCGCTCAGCGTGCGCGATAACATGGTTTTCGTAGCCCCAAATCATGGACACTGGTGATGGCGGTGACTACAGCGTGTGAAGAAAGCGAGAAGTACAGGTGGAGTCTTCGCTAATGCCACGTGAGCACTCTCTAAAGGTGACGCGTCGTGAATTCCGTCTCCTTGCGGCAAAGGGTGACGCTCATTCGAAGGGTGACTCGAATGACTACCCCAAAATGAGTGCACATTGATCGATCTCTGGTGTGATAGGTCTTTTCCGAGAGGCTGAGTGCATGAAAGACCTGACAGTTGTGAATCCCGAGGATGGCAGAGCCGAATGACATGGGATGAGTCACCCGGGAAGAAGTCGGGGGGACTTCATCTGGTCTGGAAGAGTAGAACAACCGGGCCAATGATGGAAGTGGATGTGAGGAACAACGCTTGCCATACCCCCAGATAGGTTTTAAGGCTGTCGTATAGGAGCATGGCGAGGCCCACATAGAAGAATGATATCGAGGTACGAAGCACTACTGGTAATAGTTGAGACAACCAGGTGATGCGCAGTTCATCGCCTTGGTCAGCACTGTCGGGCTCGGCACATCCGTATCGAAGTGCCCATCGCTGTAACGAGGACGCCAGCAGAATGACCGAAAGACTGAGAGCGAGGCTCAAGAACCAAAGAGAGTTGACCCAAAGAGCCGACCTCGACGGTGAGAATGTGGCCGGATCGGGTGGCATAAAAGGGAGGTCTATCTGCACCCCACTGGCGTTGGCGAACATTTGGGAGGCTTTTGCAAGATAATACGCCGAGGTTTCGCGCGGGTCCGGCCTGAGTCCTGGGACGGATGCCCCAGTGAATACAGCGACAGTGGCTGCAAGTAGAGCGGCCTGTAGTTGGCCAAATGAGTATGTCTGTGCGTGAGGAGGCGCAAGATGACCCACAGAAATGATGATATCTTCAGCATCTGCCCTTCGTCTCCCCGCTATGCTCACTCTTTCCGCCACTGACTTCCGGTATGTGTCGAACGACGACGACGACCCGTCAGCAGAAGTAGATCCTTCATGTAGAGAGGAGGGACTTGGTGCTGACTGAGACTGAGTTGGCTTTTCGTGAGACTGGGGCTCCACTAGACATATACGCAAGCGGCGATGGAGAGGATATTAGTATAGATGAAGATAGCCGACCCAAAGACATACCTGTACTTGATGTAGCCCCCTCTGTACGAATTGATCCAGTATTGATTGTTCTCTCTGTGAAATGAGGCATTAAAAGTTGGGACAAGCACATATCGTAGCGACGAGAGAGCCGAAAACTGCCGTTTATAACCATTAATCACGTGACCCTTCGCCGCATTCCGGATCATTGGAGAACTATAGTCTGATGAGGTGATAAGTGCACAGGGGTGGTTCCCACAGCAGCAGAGGCACACACCACGCCAAGCACCAAGCGTGAAAATTTACAGGGCACACGTTAATGCAAAATTCTAGAAGAGGTAATAAAGATCTAATGTAATATATTATTGCCAAATATTATAAAGGTTATAAGCAAGTCGATATTATTATAAGACTCCTTATAATAATTTATAATTTGGATGAATCCGATCTCTGGTGGGCTCGTCCAGTAGGTTATTGGAATGAGAAAGACAAAAATCATTATTAACAACAATGTGACTCGCCAAGAACAGCGAACCGATCTACAGTACATACATGCGTTCAGTTGGGTCCAATGAATTGGTACAATATCCGCCGCACAAACCCTGACAGGTGATGCGGGTCATTCTTCAAATGAAACGTGAATCAACACGACGAACGACACGAACAAGCAACTCCACAACGAACCTGATATGTGCTCTAAAAGCGAGGCAAATCAGGATGAGCAAGATCCGGACCTGCCAAGAAAAAAAAGCGCACCATGACCATGCCCATACCAATCGCCGTCAACTAGTAAGGGCACACAATAAGCCCTCCCCACAGCATGGAATAACGATACTCTCACCAGTGCGTTCCCGTGCTTCCCCGTCCGGAACACGAGTCCCTTTCCGCGCGCAGCAACCCATGCACTCTCGAGGCCCTTCGGGAGCACATACATCGCAAGCTCCCCACGCCGATGTTTCGCCTCCATGAGCACCGAGATACCCGCGAGCAAGCCTCCGAGCCAAAACGAGCCTTTGGAGACGAGCGCAGAAAGCAACCACGCAGGTACCAGCTTCCGTCCGACGAGCGCACGATGCGCGTTCTGCGCAGCACAATAGTAACCTTGCTGCCCGTGAGTACCTGTGGGCTATTATTTACGTTATTAACTTACCTTGGTATATGGCGATGAAGGCGCCCAGAAACGAGGCACTGCGTATGGTGCCCCAGCTCGCTCGCAGCGCCATGGCTTTCGGCGCGTGAGCGACTGCCTTGCGCTTGAAGAGCAGCATCGGCACGACGTGCAGCGCGCCGTATATCGGCAACGTCCACCGGAAGACGGTGAAGAAGCGCTCAATCGGAGTGTATGCGCAGCTGGCGACGTGTGGGTGCGAAGCCGCGCATGGGCCATATGGCGGCTGCGCCGCACGCCAGAGGTCTATAGCGGTGGCGTTTGCTGGGTGCAGGTCCTTGGTTGGGTCAGCGGAGTTATACTGAGATGGTGAGGGGACATACGGGGCGCGCGATGATTCGCTCCAAATCCACCAGGTCGAAAGTGCGCGCTCGAACCATGTCACGGTTAATCGAAACGGCCTCCTTGGGGATCTGTCCTGCTGCGTTTATCCTGTGCGTTCGACAAAAAAAGATCCAGATGGCTTCAGCAGGGCAGGTCTATTGGCGACGCACCAGGTCGTATACGACTTTGGGAGCGTGTCAGGACGCAGCAGAAAGCCATACATGATTTGGGCACATCTTCCAGAAACATCAAGGGGGCGTAAGAAGCCGCATCTGAGACGAGAACTCACGAGAGCGCGAAGACGAGGACGTCCCCGTGCGGGACTCGGAATCCGTGCTTCTCGGAATAAGCATTGTAAGAACCTTGAAGGCCGCTACACATCGAAAATGCAAATTCTTAAGTTTCAAGAGCAGGACAAATTGTACAGAGGGCACTTGCCGAACGAATAGCTGCTGCGCGATAGCCTTGCGCCGCGATGGGTTCTCAAATGATATCGCGATGCCACCGGCGACAGCACCAGCCACGATCGAATGCCACCGAGCCGACCTTCGGCGTAGCCAGGTCTGATGCACTTGGGCAACGAAGGAGAGGCGTGCTTCCCTCTTCCTGGCGGCCGGAGTGATATCGATCGGAGAATGAGACTCGACGACAAGTCGGGACAGCTCATCGATTGACGAGTCGTCGTCGTCGTCGTCATCATCAGAGTCCGAAGATGAAAAAAGCTTTTTGACAAAGTTGCGCAGATTGAGGGAGATGGGGACGTTCGCAGGGAAGAGCAAGGGGAATGCGTTGAGAAGGATTCGGTATATTGCGACAAAGCCCCCTGGGAAAACCCATTCAAGTCAGCAATCTACCAGTCGGCAAACGTGAGAAAACCCAGCAGACCAATCATAGTACCGAATCGGATGGAGTCCTGTCCGAACAATGCATGTCGTACGAGAGAAATGCGCGTCCTCCTGGGGCAAACACCGTTAATACGTGGCACAAGTTACCAGAGAATCATTGCTGAAGACGGACCGAGGCACCTTCCCAATACGTGCCAAGAGAAGAATGAGATTGACTCCAGAGCGAATGGCAAAAGCGAGGGTCCCAGCACCTGGAAAGATTATGCGTCTAGAAGAGAGGATGCATGGTACGAGGACGTACGGAGACCTCCTCCAGTGCCGTGCTCGAGACACTCCCAGAGATCGTGGACCTCGACAGCCGGCTCACCCCGGTCCCGCCAAACCATCCTGCGTGCCTCTCGGAGACGCTCCTCATAGTTGGCGAGGACGACGAGGTTGTCAAAAGAGGCTACTGTATAGCGCCGTGGAATGGGCCTGCGGGGGGGCACGTTTTGAAGGGACGGTTCTGGCTCCCCACCTGCACCAGGCGACGACGGTGGAACTGAGGTGGTCATGGACAAGTTATATTGGAGCAGTCGAGGAACCGACTTGTGCCGGAAACGTTTCAAGGCCGGCCATGGTAACTTCAATTACTGTAATAGTAACTTCCTGCACCGGCGTCAATATGGGCGCCAGTCTTTGTACAGAGTACACTGTATTTGAAAAGCTAGCCTCGCCTGCCACTGGCCCGTATTCAGTGATCGACGCAAATGAGTTTCTCAGAAAAGTGACTACCATTATTGCGCCTGTAATCACCTCTTTAAATCGTCCAATAATTCCACCAACCGCGACCACTCAGGCTCGTCCTCAAAGTCCTTCGTCCGGCCCATGAACGTCCGCACAATGCTTCTTGCCTGCAGCGTCCACTTAGACCCCTCGACCTTCGGCCCATAATTAACAAGCACCCCACAGATCTCCTCCACCTCCCGCACGCCCTCACGCCACCTCTCAACGTCCGTCTCTCCAGCCTCCATCTGGCTCGCAACGCCAGCGCGGTACGCTTCGAGGTACGCCTCGAGCGCCTCGGGGAGCTTGCCCTGCGCGACGAGGAGCCTCGCACGGGCACGGAAGACGCGCGGCGAGGACACGCGCGGGAGCAACACGCGCACGAAGAGGTCTTCGACGCGCCGCAGCAGCGCGCGGCCCTCGTTCGGGCTCTGAGTGCTGTTGCTTTCTTCGGGCGGGGCGCGCGTCGCGGCGTCGACGAGACGGTCGAGAACGTCCGCGTCGACGCTCTCGACGCCCACTTTTGCCGCGCGTTCTTCGACGACGCGTCCGAGCGCGCGACAGGCCTCCGAGAGCTCGCCGACGTCCATCGCAACGATGGTGTAGTTCGTCCACATGCGCCAGTTCTCGTAGTGGAACTTGAGGCCCTGCTTGAGGGCACGAAACGCGAGCATTTTGTTTTCAAAGGGGATCTGTGCGGCCTGCTCCGCATTCAAAGACGACTCCTGTGTTTTTTTTTCCCTTTAAGAAGCTTGAAGTATAACGCGGGTACTAGACTTACCTCCTCCTTTTGTTGGCCCTGAACGCGGCCCATGCGGAGATACACGCTCGCGAGGTTATTCCAACTCTCCGCATCCTCGTCGTCAATCGTCACACAGCGTGCGAACGCCTCACGCGCGCCCTCCCAGTCCTGCTCACGGATACACGCACAGCCAAGCACGAACCACGAGCGTGCATACAGCGGGTTGATCGCGACAGCGCGGCGCAGACACCGCGCCGCCTCTGCAAACTTGTCCCGCGCAAAGTAGTGCCCGCCAAGCGAGCGCATGGCGCGGCCGGACGTCTCGTGCGACACTTCCCATGCGCGCTCGAAATGCTCTCGGGAGCGCTCAGGCTCGAGCTCCCCAAGCAGACACCACAAGCGCGCCTCGCGCGCAGCATCGAGGGCATCGCGGCGCAAAACACTAGACGCTTTCCCGCGCGCACGCACGGCGTCGGCTTCTTCCCGTCTGCCCGCGAGCAAATCGCGCACGACGTTGAGCGCCGTATCGCGCCGCTCGATAGCCTGCCAGCACCTGACTGCCTCCTCCCACATTTCGAGGCGCTCGAATATCTCCAGTGCGGACTTGACGACGCCGAGCGCGAGGAATCGACGTGCGAGCTCGCGCTCAAGCTCCCATTTGCTGGGTAGCGGGAGGGAATGTAGCCAGCAGAGACGGAGGGGGAGGGCCGCATCTGCGGTGGGCATCTGGTCGACGAGGGCTTGGAGCTGGAGCGTGGCGCGCTCGACGGTGCGCGTGCGGTGTGCTTCGAGGCGTGAACGGAGGAGGAGCGCCATGGTATGTACGGACCAATTCTCGGGGTGCGAGATGACGCGCGCGACGTACGGAGACATCTGCTCTGTCGTGAGCCCGTGCGCGGGCGAGGTGTTGCGTACGTTGAGGCAGAGCGAGAGGAGGACGCACTGGTCGAGGGGATGAAGCGGCGGCTGGTTCGCAGGGTCCAGGTGGCCGAGGCGCGAGTTCGGGGCTGTGGGGTCCGACGAGGTGAACTCGGTCTGCTCTAGGAGCGTGTCGTCGTTGAGCGCGAGAGTCTCCGGCAGCTGTTTTGCCGACTCGTCTCGCATGGCTCCCTCTACCACCTTCTCCCCATCCTGTGACCTGCTCTCCGCAAGCAGCACGAGCTGAGTAAGATCCGTCTGCTGGAACTTCGTGCGTCTTCCCAGCGCGCCCGTAAGCTCATACCTAAGACCCGTCGCGCGCGCCGCCTTGACGAAGCACTCGAGCGCAGCACGGTCATTCGTCACGTGGTGCTCCAGCAAGCCTCGCTCGAGCCAGAGGCGGCCTACAAGGCGCGGCTCGTCCGCATACGCATCTACGAGGGCGTCGAGCGGCGCAAGCACGTCGCGCGGTACGGGCACGGGCTCCGCAAGGAGCTGCTGATGGACGGCCCACGCGCGCACGCGCCACCAGTGCGCGGAATGTGCGTGGTGGAAGGGTCGCGCGGAGAGGAGGAGCAGCGCGAGGCGGAAGAGGAAGGCCGCGCGTGCGAGGTGATACGCTGGCTCGCCTGCGCAGGCGAGCTCGGCGACGGCTTTGTGCTGCAGGGTCTCGGGGGCGAGCGTGGGGTGCTTGTTGTCGTCCGGGAGGAGTAAGGAGAGAGGGGGGTCGAGGGCCGGGTCGAGATCTGGACCTGTCCAGTTTGCCTGCAAGAAGGCGTGGAGACAGGCGATGGCCGTGAGTAGACGCACGAGTTCTTCCTCGTATTCCCCGCCGGCCGACGGCGCAGAGAAGTCAAACCAGCTCGTTATCGGTTGGGAGATATCGTTTAGAGCTTCGGCGTTAAGTGTGAGCATCGAGCGAGCGAGGGGTGAGAATAGGGCCGCCTTGAAATCGCCATCTAGGACTTGTTTGCAGAGCTGCGCGATAATGTTCTGGGAGGGATCGCCTGCTTGTTCCCTCCACTGGCCGTCTAGTAGCGATCTCTGGAGCTGCTCGCCGTCGAAACTCATCGTGGCTCGGAAGATATTCCTATATCAAGACAAGTTCTGATAACCGTGCTAAATTACATTAAAAAGGTGTGGGAAACTAATTTGTACGGTGGACGCATCCAGAAAAACACATAGACATAGGGGAAAGGAGTGTAGTGTGAAGGAAGTGAAAGAAAGTCTAATCAAAAGCGTCCACCGTCATGCTCAATTCGTTGATCGATCTAAAACCCGTGGTGCAGGATCATCATTCGTGTACGCGCTAGACGGGAACAACAAACGGGCCTGCCTGCATCGAACCCTCCCCGATCGACTGCAAGATCATTTTTCGCTTGTCGTCCCACGCGCGAAGTGCCTTGAGTAATTGGATGATCTTGTCCCGCTTGCCCTGCCGCACGTCGTTGATGCTGACCGTGCCCATCTTGACGTCGTTGTCGAGCAAAAAGTCAAATAGGGTAAAGAGACCTTCGAGCTTGTCGTCGTCATCATTGCCACGCCCACGCCCACGTGGAAATGCATTGTCGGGGACCGTTGAGCTTCTCAACCCCTTAATCGACTCCGCGATGCGCAGAAGTTCGAGCCCTCCGCAAATGGAATGTTTGGAGTCGATCTGCAACGTGCTTGGCAGATGGTTATTTGCCCACTCGATAAGGTCCGGGTCTAAAGACGGATGCTGTTTTGTGACACAAATAAGAAAAGGATTCGAAGCGTGACAGAGAAGGGGGAAGAAAACAAGCGTGGGTATAGAGCTTAAAATAACCTAAGAGAATAGATTTGCGATGCGTACTTCAGACATGGAACCCTTCTTTCTCAACTCTCGTGGTGGCCGCACAGGAGGAGCCTGCATCTTAGGGCTCGGCGACTGACTGGAAGGACCTACCGCCTCGAGCTCGTTGAAAAACGATTCTACTCGCGGCCTGCCGTTCGCGCTTTGCGGCGGTGAAGCGGCCGGCATACCCATTAGGATCTCGGCGTCACGCGTCGATAGCTGGTTGGTGTTCTCGCGCCTCATGGCTCGTTGCGTTGCAGCCCGGGCAGTCGGTGACGGAGGGCGAGGTGCCGGGTTCATGGCCTGCGCTACCGCCAACGGAATCGTTGGGATATTCACAGAAGATACCACCGGCTCTGCACGTTCGTTAGATGTTGTCCTAAATATATCAAGGTACGAGACGCACTCGTGTAATCGCGATCGATCGTGGCCTTCATGAGTGCCTTCATCCATTCGCGGATGACTACTTGTTCATGCGAGCTGAAACAGTAGGTACGATCTGTCTCATGGGACAGCTTGAACCCATATCTCCCGGGGTCGACGTTCTCATCAGAGATAATACGATAGCCAACGATATTGACATATCCCTTGATCTTTGTCTCCTGCGAAGTTAGACGTGAGATAAGTCCGCACGACACCAACCGCGTGACACCCACCGATTGGGCGTTACTCTTAAGCCAGTACAAGTGGGGTCCCTTGAGCACAAAGTACCGGTTTTTCCACGTGTTGTAGTGTTCGCCTTTCTTGCGCATCCAACCATTATGATCGGGCGTGCCGATCTGAGCCAAGATGTTCTGACCTGTTTTGAGTGTGCTGGACTCTGTGCTAGTGCGAAGTGGCGCATCTGAGGCCGAATGAGTACGTTTCCGCAAGAGGGAAGGGTCCTTCTTGTCTTTCGAGCCGCCGGAGTCCTTCGACTCACGTTTCTCACGTTTCCTGTCCTCTTTCACGAAGAGCGCCGTGTGCGAGTCACCTGGAGATGAGCGCGTGGAACTCTTTCGATGGCTCCCGCTATGATATAGGCGGGACAGCGAGAGGGGATTACGCTCGGACGGCGCCTCATCCACGGTCCTGTAAGCGTGCCTATTCAGGAAGATGACGATGATGTAATGACGGCATGGCTTACGACGAAGAATAACGCGGGGGCGGCTTGCGCGACTTGCCCAACGTCCCTACAAACGTGCTTCCAAAGATACTCAACCGTGAGTTCTCGCGGTTCGCGTCCAAACTGCGCTTGCGCCGTTCGTGCCGTGGTCGGCTGCCTTCGCTGAGTTGGCTGCTGTCTGAACGTGGGGTCGTCACTTCTTTCGAAATGCGCGACGACGGTAATTTCCCCGTCGACGATGTTGAGTTCTGTCGGCCGAAAAACTGGCCGCGGCTCTTGGTAGTAAAGTTTTTCGTATCGCTCTGCCGGGAAGATAATCAGAATCGAAGGAACAATTACAAATGACAGCACAGGACGACCCACGTCACTAAGTACCGCGCGTTCCTCTTCTTCTTCTTGCTCCACGGCAATAGCTTTAGCGTTAGCGCCGAGTGCTCCGTCACTGGGAGATAACGAGAGTTGCGTAGGCCTTCCCTTCTGCAGTCAAAATGACCATCAGTCACGTCACTTGGGCGCACAGCCACCAAAATGCCACCTACCACAGGCTTGCCCTGTCCAACCCCGGGAATAAGCGAGGCCGGGATTCCAAGCCCTAGGCCAATCGTCGCACTACTGTTATTTTCCTTGTCCAAACTCGTCCGCACACCGGGGTCCGAGTTCTGGTGCGCAGAGTCCGGGGTCACTGCGGCGAGGCCCGAATCGGGGGAGCTGTCGGGACTAACAAGGTTCTGACCCGCGGAGTCTAGTGACGAGGAATTCAGTACAGTCCCCAAAGGGGGGAATGGGCTGCCTTGGGAGTACGATCCAGGGCGCGTAGGTTGATCTGCCGAAGACATCACGCTTGGAGGACGCCGCAATTCTGTGATAGCATTTGCAATACGCATGCGTTTTCCATAGGCCATGATCCCAATCTCGGATTTAAGCACGTTGACGTCGAGATCGAGCAAGACATCTCCCGTAATCTCTTGCTCGGCGAACTTTCTGCACGAGTCTTCATCAAAGCCTTTGGAACGTAACCAGTCGAGCACCTCTTCCACGGTCCAGTCGGCAGGGTGGACATGTCGCGGCCTTTGGTCAGTGGTGCGAATGCCTAGTAATAGGGGTGAAGTGGCCGTGGCACGTGTAGAAGAAGTGGCGCTGCCAAAAGAATAGCCGTGGCGATGACCCGTCGCAGATGCTGCAGGGGAAGGAAGAACGCCAGCAGCCTCTTTTAAGCTCAAAGTTTGGGTTTTTGAAGGGAAGAGCAACTGTGCCGAGGAGGGATGGCTCGGCGCGTCAGTGCCATTTGTGGAGATCTCCTTGGAGATTCCGCGGCGATCTGGTGACACAGGGGTCGGAAGAAATGTGTTTCTTTCAGTCTGGGGAAGGGGAAACGACGGTTGGGTGGCTGTCGAGGCACCCGCTTCAGTTGCGGTATCCTCGGCAAAATCGGATTCGGGTCGGGTTGCAGGGGATGGCACAATGTAACTTTCAGAGGGTTGGATTGACGATGAATCGGAGAAACGACGGCCGTTAACTGGAGGGTGAGGGGAGGCTGTGTCTTCCTCGTCCTCTTCGGGAATATGTGAGTGACGCCGGAGATGACCATTGGAAAGAGCGTCGCCCTCGTCTCCGCTGTCATCGCTCATTTCGACATCAATCGGCGGGATAGTAGATCGGGTGGGGGCGCGAATCTCGGCAGACTCACGAGCGGCCTGCTCCTCGGCAGCCATTTTCGCGTTTTCTGCAAGTTTCTGTCTTGCGGTCTTGTGCCAGTCTTCGCCGTCCGCGTCAGTGTCGGTGTCGTGGTCGGTTGACTCACCACGTGTGCTAGAAAAGGTGAAGCTACGGGAGCCGTCAAAGTCGTCCTTGTGACCGAGTTGTTCGATGGCTTTTTGGACGTCGGTCATTGTGGCGCGCATGACCTCTCCATTGCTCTTTGTGGTGGTGTGATCTGGATGCGCGTCCCCGTTGGTAATTGGGGGGGAAGAATCCTCGTGCAGAGATTGAAATGGTTCGGGTTCGGGGATGGGAAGAGAAGATACCGGAGATGGAACGCTGTCGGATAGCACCGGGGCAGGTGTCGAAGATGCGGATATAACCGCGGGAGGGGGTTCAGAAGTGGGAGGAGCAGGTTGGGTGTAGCTTTCTGGGAAGAGGCCGACCTTCCCGGCTAAATTACGACCCTGGAAGGATGATAAAGGAACCCAAATCAGCCATTGCCGCAAGCGGTGAAAGAGGGGCATGAATCGGTTAAGTGGAGAGCGGGGAATTAGGGCCAGGGAAGGTCTGCGTATGGATGAATCGATAATCAACAAGGAGAGTAAAGAGGAGGGGGAGGGGCGGAAGGAGGGTCACGAGGAGGGGGGTTCGTTGGGAGCATCTGTATGGAGCCCCAAGCCAGGATAAAACGTCTACTCAAAGGTAAAAAAAGATGGGCGTATTGCAGAGAACGTAATAGAAGATAGTGAATTTCGGGCACGCGAGCAGCCTCGAGAAAGAAATGAGGGTGCGCTGAGCTGAAAAGACTACGAATTCGAGGCGTAGGGGTCCGGGTAATTGATAATGAACGAGCGCAAAGAGAGGAAACACACCTGCCACCAGCCATCTTCATATTGTTCGTCTCTCTCGACTACTTCTATGCGCTCTCCGGCACGGAAAGAGATTTCGTCGTCGTGCTCTGGGACAAAGTCGTGTCGAGCGTAAACGTATTCGACCATGAGGACAAGTTAGGCGGTGAAATGAGAATAAGAGAAAAAAAAAATGGTAAGTTATAAGGAGATGGGGGACGTAAGGGGGAACAGAGAGGGGGAGTGGTGAGAGTGATTGGGAGAGTGGGGTGATGGACTCGGCACCGGAACGGGGATGATCGGACGTGAGCGCGGCGAGGCGGGGCGCAAGCTGAAGTAAACAATCGAAATGGCTGGACAACAACAACAGGACAGGGCAACACTCTGCTCGCTGGCCTTCTCGGATTATCAACTCTGGACAAACCCGTTCTTGCGAGACCCAAACAGAGATGGCTGTAAGTGCACAGACCACTTCCCAATCCCATGCGGTCTCTGAATCCCACGTGTCATCCCATGCGTTTAAAGTCACTTCAATTCGCACCCTTTTTCGCCGCTCTCACATATTCCTCGCCGCGGCGAGTAGCGACAATGATGACTCCTTTGAATGGACGGAAGCCTCCGTCGTCAAGTGTCTGAGCAGGGATTCCTTTGACTTACGGATGATCCTCGTCGACAAGTCACGGTCTCGGTTTGCAGGTGGGTACGAAGTTCGACGCAAGGACTGGGCAGAGGTCACACACCGCTTTTCCACTTTCAGTCCCGAATATTGGGACGCTCGGACCGTCTACATCGTACGTCGCGTCTTGCCCCCTCAACCCATTGTTTGACCGCCTCGCATAGGAGAACATCCCCCACTCGTTCCGCTCCACACTCGGAATTTGCAAATTACTGCACGCGCTCTTGAACTCTTCTGGTGCCGTCCAGCATATCATTTTCCCCCCACATTACCAAGACCCACCAGACGCCGTCCCCAAATGCAAAGGCTTTGCGCTCGTCACGCTCAACGAGCCGGACGTCGTCTCGCACCTCCTTTCCCGCTTCCCCTACGACCGCAACAACACGCGTCCGCCCACTGACTCCGACTTCGACTCCGGCTCCGACTCATCTACCGAGGAATCAGAGGTGCGCAAAGCGGGCTTCCGCACGCTCTCCAAAGAACGCTGGGATACACTCCAAGCCGAATACGCCGAGTACCGCGAGAGCCTCCTGCGCCGCATCGCCGTCACTGCCTCCTCCACCGAACCCGCGCCCAACAAAACCAAAAGCGCACACGGTCCTCTCGACGAGCCGGAGCGTGCGCCCGTCGTGAAACTGCCCCAGACGCAATCTTATCCACCCGGCTGCGTGCTCTTCGCGCGGCACGTGCCCTCCGACACGAACAAGACCGCGCTGCGGGCCCGCTTTTCTGCCCTGCTCGCAGACGCGGACGCGCTTGACTATGTTGACTACAGCAAGGGCCTCGACAGCGTCCGTCCGTCGTTTTCTCTTGTCGAATCTTTTTTGACTTCTGCTGGCAGTGTTATTTGCGCTTGAAGACGCGCGAGCACGCACAGGCGCTGCTGGAGGCCGCGCGCTCTGAGGGTGGCGCGAGCGTGCAGGAATTGGAGCTGGAGCTGTTGGAGGGACGACGAGAGGAGATGTATTGGGAGAACGTGCCAGAGAACGTGCGGGCGCTGGCGGTGCAACGCGCACGTGCGCACGTGCATCAGACGCGGAGAGGAGAGAGAGATGTGCCTGGTGCGGGACAGGGCGCTGATGGGGGCTCTGACGAGGATACACCGGGTACTGCTGGTGCGAGACATGCCGGTGGGACCAGGCGCAAACGTCGGCGATAAGTGGTTTGTTTCTGAGTCCCCGTCATCAACGTCACGATCCAGACTCTCCTCTCTCCTAGCCTTGCAGCTATGATTCTATACCTCGAACATGGAATCGAAGCCAGCCATATAGTATCAGTAGTGACCGGTGTTCAACAGTCAGTCAAATTATTTCTGAAAGGTAATTCTCGAGCCTTGTCTCGAGCACTGCGCAGTCAGTGTGATCAATTCTTCTGTACAGCTTCTGTTCTTGTCAAGGTTCTTGCTCGTTGAAATTACCTAAGAACGTGTGGATGTACATACATAAGACCAAACATGCTCTCCGGAAACTAGTCGATTGCCAGTAAACTTCCCCCAAGCTAAAATAAAGATTCCGACACTATTTCTCCCCGGAAGCAGGGTTGTAGTCGACAAGATCGACACCTAGTTTGTTATTATGGATGGAATTCTCTTTTCACGCACGTGCGCAGACGCCACGATTGGGACAGAAAAATAGTGTGTACGATAATTGAAGCTGAACAATAGCTACGCAGCATATTTGCGACAAAGTGCCGGCCGCGGGGTAACCCCTCAGGCCTACGGAAACCGATCCAAACAAAAAACAAAGCAAAACAAAAAATTGAAGCGCGAACCACCACCCAAATCATCACCAAGACGAGACGAGACGAAGCGCCTGGTTCCAGTGACTTGTAGTATACAATATACTTCTAGATTGACTTCGAGCGTCTCCTCCTCACCTCGTATTCTGGCCGAGTTGTCGAGTCACTTCGTCCCTTAACAAATTGCTGGCTGAAAATCGAGCTCGTGCATCGCCGCATCTTGTACTCTACCGTAGGCAGCCGCTTCGATATCTGTTGCAATTGATCTAATATTCCCATCGTCTGTTTCTTAAATCGATTATCGGGCCGCGCATCCGCGATTTTAGAACATATTTCGCGCAGTTGAGATACTTGGTCCATGGGGAGATCACCCCAGGCGAACGCGCCACCTAGAACAAGATCTGGGCTGATGATATTGATCGTCTGTTGGACTATGTTCAGTATATCTACCGGCATCGGCGTTGACCTCTGCCGCGTTCCATACGGTGTCCCTGGCGTTGACCACGGTGACCCTGGCGTTGGCGACGCATAAATCCCCGCATAAATCCCCGATGTGATCAAGATTTCGATTTCGCCCGACATGAGGGAAACGACGTTCAGGAGTTTGATGACGGCAGAAGGCTGAGGCCAACGCAAAATTTCACCCGGCCTGGTGTCAAGGATAGACGATATGCACGCCAGTTCTGCATCGTACACACCACTGCTGAGGGAAGTGCGTGGCTTGAAGTCGTCCACCAATTTGTTTATGATCAAGGCTCCAAAGCAGCGTCCTATCACACGAGCACCGACGTCCCTTGCGGCACCAGTGCGCCAAGTGATCCCGGGATTGGCGAGAGTGATGCGGACGAAGGAAGGTAAGGGCATCTCGGCCCCAAGCCGATTGTACGCTCTTGCACAGTGCCACAGGTACTTCAGACATGTGCGCGGATGAGTGTCGACTGGCTCGGGTGACCGTGGTCTATGTCTGGAATTAGGCAGCTTCTCTGATACTGTAAAGAACTTCAGACCGCGGAGACAGGACCAGAGGGTGACTCCACACTAACCGTCAGTAGGCTCGGGATTCATCAGCTCGGCGTTCAATTCGGCCAGCACTGCTGGGGAGAGGGCGATCAATGTCCCTTCGATCATGTCCAGCACATCCGACGGGATTGAGTCGGAGAACAAGAAGTCGATCTCACTGAATAAGAGGGAAAACACGTTTGGGAGTTCGACCGTGCCAAGACGGCCAAGCAAAAACCTCAAGTCGCGGTTCTCTGTGCCAAGGATAGCTGATATCCGCCCCAGTGCTTCGTCGCTAATTTGAACAGTTGAGTCTGTGCGAGCCGCAAGATGGTTTACGACCAACGCCTCGATACAACGTCCTATCACACGGCAAGCTTCGTCCTTTTCGGTCCGAATGTGGAGGGTAATTTCCGAGCTTGCAAGGTCGAGGAATTCTGGTCCTGACGGTTGAGAATCAATACGCCGTTGCCAATGGAGCCTTTGTCCCAAATTACACAGGCTTTCAAGACAGATTTTCAGGTAGTCGGCCTGGTCATCTTCCGAGAGCGGGAGGGTCCTTAGTGTGCATGTCTTGAGGAGGTCGCGGAAAATGGATACGACGACAGATTTGATTGGGGTACTATCAGGAATGTTCATCAAAGCGCCTGCCTGATCTAGATACTTGAATTCGGCGGGAATGGCCTGGGCGAGGGTACTGATTGTCTGTCTGACCATATGTTGCACCTCCGACGGCACCGTATTAACGACAAGGGAGCCGAGTATGTTGGATGCGAGGTTAATAACGTTCACAAGTTGAATGGCGGCACCAGGCTTCAGATTCCCGGGCCGATGTATCGTCTTTTGAACGCCTGGGCCGATAATAGCTGATATGAAAGCAAGCTCGCGGTCCCCCAATGGGTCGAACTTGGTCGCAAGTCTGTTTACAACCAACGATGAGAAACAACGCCATATCACACGGATAATAGGGTCTACTTCGGAATGAAGGCGGTGTGCAATTTCTGGTGTAATGAGGTGGATAGGGAAAAGATCCAATGCCGGTAACGAGCGAGGAGCTCGAAGACGATGACACGCTATTTCATAATACCACAGGCTCTTCAGGCACGTTATGCGTACCTCATTTGTGAGAGGTGGGGATCCCGGAGTGGTCACTGTTGTGTACTTTTTGAAGAGGTCACCGAGCCAGTTTTGAAGGATGGATCCAAACCCGCCACCAAATTTGCCGACTTGACTATGTTCGATGTCCGTCGCAGCTGGGAGGGCGTGAAACAGGATGCTAAATGTCTGTTGGACTACATCCCAGACATCCGATTTCTCTGCATCACCGGACCTGGGGATTGGGAAAACGGGAAAGGTGGTGGGGTAGGGGAATACAGTAGTGCCAAGGGTGGGGTTGTGGGGGGGCACGAAGGTACCAGGTGTGGGGGTCACGAAGGCACCAGGTGTGGGGGTCACGAAGGGGGACACGAAGGTACCAGGTGTGGGGGTCACGAAGGGGGACACGAAGGTACCAGGTATGGGGGTCACGAAAGCACCAGGGTACATAGGGGTAATGCTGGTTCTGCCGATGTGATACATAGGGGACGTGCCGGGGCGACGGATGTGGTCCGTCGTGGATGTGGTGGTGTGACTACGGGTGCGATCCATTGGGGACATGCTGTTGCCAGGGAAAGGGAACATGGGGGGGTCCATGGAGCCAACTTCGCTGAGCAGAAGGAAAAACAGACCCATATGTTCAATGGCGCCGGGAAGCCTAAGCCAAACCTTCACGTCATGGATCTCAGCACCAAGGATACCGGAGAGGCATGCCAGCTCCTGATCGCCAACATGAACGGTGCCCGAGTTGATGTCGGCCGCAAGCTTAGTGATGACCAACGCTTCGAAGCAATACCCTATCACACGAGAAGTCCGATCCTCCTCCTGCTGAATGAGGCGGGTATTCTCTGGTGTGGCAATGACGTGGAGGAAAGAAGGCGGCAATTGCTTGGAAGCACCAAACTGATGGTACGCATTTGCGTAATACCACAGGCTCTTCAGGCACATCCGCAGACAGGCCCTGCGCACTTCGTCTGTGAGAACTGAGGAGCCTGATGTGCATGTCTGAAGGAGGTTGCGAAGGCGAGACGCGATGACGCGATGGAATCTGCCACCAATGATGTTGGTTTGCGTCTTCGGCCAATTAAATGGTAGTTCGATGGCCTCTTCAGTAGGAAGGGCCCGAGAAACAACACTGAGAGTCCGTTTGACCACATCAAGTACATACGACGGCACTGCGTCCGCGACCAAGAAGGCAGCGTCATCTAACGCGAGGGATATCATACTTGCGAGCTGGACGACGCCTGGCTGTGCAAGACAAAGCCTAACGTCTGGACTTTCGGTGCCGAGAATAGCTGATAGGCATTCCAGCTGTTCATCGTTGATTTGAACAGCATTTGATTTGACGTCAGCCGCCAGCTTCGTTACGACCAATGTACCGAAACAAAGTCCCATCGCATGAATAACAGGGTCCTGTTCTGTCTGAATGCGACGAATGATCTCTGGACTGGCAAAGGTGCTGGGGAAGTAAGATGGTAATGGCTCAGAGTCACCAGGCCGATTGAACGCTCTTCCGAAATAACACAGGCACTTTAGACACACCCGCAGACGGCGCTTACGCTCTTCCTCGTTGAGAGGTGACGCCCCTGGTACGCAAGTGTTGAAGAGGTCGTAGAGACGGGATCCGAGGATGGAATCTGTCAACGAGTTTTCGGTCATGAGGGGAAGGATTGCCGAGATGGCATCTGGAACAGTACGGGAGTCGAAGAATCCTGGCACGCGTGCGGCAAATGTTTCGATCTCTTTGTCCTCGTCGAGAGCTGTAAGAGTCCATTCCAACGCACTCGTGACTGCCGTGGATGGGGCATCCTTGGCATTACGCTCGATACTCTTCCGTAGGCCTTCGTGAAGCCACTGTTGATGTTTCTTGATTTGGTTTCTAAGCGCCTTCCTCCACTTGTCGACGTCGGGTCTTGTCACGTGCTGGTTGACCCGACTCAATAACTTCAAAAGGGAATTATGAAATAGGCCCTCGATTCCGAGAGCGGTCTTGAGACATACGACCACGAAAAACTGGGATAACCGCCATGTGTATCCGGACAGGGGTGTGTCATAAGGGCAATCGAGGTACAGATTTGGTAAAACCGTCAAAACTGTGTATGCCAGAGCGAACGCCGCGACCCAACCGAGGGTGAAGTATGAAACAGTCTTGTCGATGGGGAAAAGGAAGTCGATGAGGCCTGCGAAGAAGAGGAAGACAGATATGTGGAGGATCGTCGGCATCGTCGCGACCGCTCGAGCCATTCCGAATTTACTAATGCCATCGAATATGTATGCTCGCATACGCGCACGCCTGTGAGGTGCACCGAGATGCCGAGCAAGCTCCTGATACCGTCGGGCCCATTGCTGCATCAATGTTGCGGAGAGCGCGCAAGTCAAGCTGAGGACCAAACTGAGGAACCACAACACGTTGACCCTGACTGCGGACGTTGTTGGTTTGAATGGCTGACTGCTCTTCGCTACAATGTCTGCGAGAGGAGTTCCATTGGAGATGTTGACCAATTGACCAGATATTTGAGTGAGGAGTGCATTGGTCGTATCGCTAGGATTGGGAGATAACAGCTTGTAACTCTCAATAATGAAGGCGGCGACGGTGGCGGAGAATAGACCGGTCTTCAACATGTGTATCAGCTGGTGAATATGCACGAGGTGGAGTAGGGCTCACAAAGACGAGGATCCCCTCTGTGTCCCCCTTCCAGCTCTCGGTTACATCCTTATCTTTCTTCTCGGCCTCAGTGAGGTACATGGACCACACCCCGTCAGAAGGATCTCCGTACTTCTCGCCTGGCATGCGAATAAGCAAACAACCTGTGAAATGACAAATGTACATACCCCGCAGAGGATCTGGACTACCCAGAATTTGCGAGGGGGGAGCGTCCCCTTCATTGGTATTTATGGCCTGAGGCTGAACATCTGCAGTATTAGGATATGTGGGACTCGGTGTCTGCGGATCTGCGGTGGATGTAGGAAGCTGGGAAACTGCGGTAGCGGGTTGAGGGCTCGTAGTAGTGCCCGCGGATTGATGCTCAAGGACAATATCGATCCGAGCCTCAATATCCGCCATTTCTTTCTCAGTTTCAAAGAATACGGCGAGGAGAACTGGAGGTGAGATACAAAAGTACCACCCAAGTCGATCAATCAGCCGTCAACCATTCAATCATTCATCAGTGATCGTGTACAGTAAGCAATTTTGCTACCTCATTCACCTGTATCCTATCTAAATTAATGCACTTTTCATCCGATCGGCATAGGAGTATGAGGAGCATGTGTGCGGAACATCGCGGGCTGTCAGGCATAGTCTTCGAAATATGCGCGTGTTGCTATTCAACAGAGACAGGTGCAAGCACTTCCCCCCATCATTGCGTTGCCCAATCTTCCGCCCAATTATCCTCTGAGTGCTCATCGATAATGTGAAAGTGTGAACTAGTCAATTATGTATATGAAAAGCCGGTATGGATTGGATGCAGCGGGACATTGAGAGTGGCGTTCTACGTCCGAGTCCCACAAGTTTGGGAATGGGTCCACAACACTTCGTGGTGATGCCACTGATATCGAGATTAAAAACAAAAATCCTATGATCGGGAAGCGTTCTGGACGAATCGTCGCCCAAGAGTTCACTTTCACTCACCCTGCATCACTCTGCGCCCTCTCACTGCCGGTTAAGATATCATTTCACACAAGAGGGCTAGTATGAGAGGGCCAAGAAAACCAAGTTGTGCATGGATAACAAGCAATTGAAGCAAATGATCCGATCCATGTGAGCACGCATTCAGGTTCGTTTCAATCCACGTTCTCTTTGGACTTTCTTTGGTCGCTTACATATCTTCCTTGCCCAGGCCACGGCTAAGTTACAGCAGGATCCAAATCGATGGGCCCCTTCCATTTCGAGTACAGTGGTACCGGGGTTTGAACGACTCGGACCCATGCCGATTAATTTTCCCACAGAAAATAAATGTTGTAAATCAAATAAATGAACAAAATTCTACTTATCGCTTTCAATGCTAAGTCGTGCCTGCTGTGCAATGGGATGATATGACTATGATACCTCAGGCCACATGGTGAAAATTATCTTTTCATGTGTCCGACAGGACTAGTGTATATTTAGTTACTGTACTACACTACTAATTGTAATCTGAGAAAGCCATAGCATTGTGGGTGGGGCTTGCAAGCCATGTCGGTGTCAAGGCATTGCAGTGCCATGTCAATGCCATGGGTGTCATGGCACTGCATTGGTGTTGTAGTGTCGTGGTGCCACATGGTGTTGCGGTGCCGCATCAGTGTCCTGGTGTTGTGGCATCGCACTGGTGTTGTCATGTTGGCACTGCGTCAGTGCCGTGGGGTTGCAGCGGTGTTGTAGTGCTGGGCACCACATTGGTGCCATGGACTCAAGGTTCCATGTTGGTGTTGCAGTGTTGCAGTGTCATGGTGATGTCAAGTCGCAGCACCATGTCAGTGTTGTGGTGTTGTGGCACCCAGAGAGAGCGTGTTTGAACCTAGAAAGTAAAAAAAACACAATATTGTTTAAAGTCAGCTAAAATGATAATGCAAGAGCACTTAGCCTAGTAGCTTCTTGAGGGTTTCCTGGACCAAATGAATGCAGTTGACGAGGACTGCATTGGACGTGAATGCTGCTGTGATGGTTGTTGACACATTGCAGCAGTGCCTGGTCCGGTGACCTGCGTGCCCAACGAAACCCATGACCCGTGACATTGGGTAAGGGTTTTGTGAGGGTCACAAATTCCGTACCCGCCCGAACCCTTGGGCCATACCAGATTTGGAAACCCCAGCTATATGCTAACTCCCAGTGTCCCATGCTTCACAAAGTTTGGCCTGCAGCTCAACAAGCACAGCTTTGGGCTGGTGTGCCACACCATTGCAAAGAAACTGCATACTGTGAGACATGATGTGGGACTGAGATGTTGTATATATATCTTGAGCGAAGAGTGTGCATGCTCGACCTGGGAGGGATGGCAACACTGCCGAGCATCTGTTGGGACAACTATTTTATAACCCGATTTTTGCGACATAACTAATTTTAAAAACATTTTTCCTCTGACTTAATTATGAACCCCGCTAGTAAACTTTTAAGTCCGCATCTTGTGTATTTGTTGAAGGGGCCTATCGATTTGGATCCTGCTATAGTGGCGACAATGACAACGCATTTGGGTGGAGTCATCGGATACGAAATTACACACCGCTTTCCCCACTTTCAGTCACATATATTGGGACGCTAGAACCGTCTACATCGTAAGTCGCGTCTCCCCTACTCAACCCATTGTTTGACCGCTTCGCACAGGAGAACATCCCCCACTCGTTCCGCTCTACGCTTGGAATATGCAATTATTGTGCGCGGTCCTGAACACTTGGAGCGCCGTCCAGCATATCGTCTTCCCCCTACACTACTAAGACCCACCAGACGCCGTCCCCAAATGGAAAGGCTTTGCGCTCATCACGCTCAACGAGCCGGACATCGTCTCGCACTTCCTCTCCCGCTTCCCCTACGACCGCAACAACACGCGTCCGCCTACTGACTCCGACTCCGACTTATCCATCGAAGAATCAGAAGCGCGCAAAGGGGGCTTCCGCACGCTCTCCAAAGAACGCTGGGATACACTACAAGCGGAATACGCCGAGTACCGCGAGAGCCTCCTGCGCCGCATTGCCGTCACTGCCTCCTCCACCGAACCCGCGCGCAACAAAACCAAGAGCGCGCACGACACTCCCGACGGGCCTGAGCGTGTGCCCATCGCGAAACTGCCCCAGACACAATCGTATCCACCCGGCTGCGTGCTCTTCGCGCGGCACGTGCCCTCCGACACGAACAAGACCGCGCTGCGGGCGCGCTTTTCCGCCCTGCTCGGAGACGCGGACACGCTTGACTATGTCGACAACAGCAAGGGGCTCGATAGCGTGCGTCCATTGTTTTCTCCTGTCGAATCTTTTTTGACTTCTGCTGGGTAGTGTTATTTGCGCTTGAAGACGTGCGAGCACGCACAGGCGCTGCTGGAGGCCGCGCGCTCTGAGCATGAGGCAGGCGTGCAGGAACCGGAGCTGGAGTTGTTGGAGGGACGGCGAGAGGAGATGGGAACGTGCCGGAGAACGTGCGCGCGCTGGCGGTGCAACGCGCACGTGCGCATGTGCACCAGACGCGGAGGGGAGGGAGAGATGTCCCTCGCAGCTACGATTTTATACCTCGAACATAGAATCGAAGCCCGCCATATATTACCAGCCGTGACCCGTGTTCAACAGTCAGTCAAATTATTTTTTGAAAGGCAACTCTTGAGCCTTGTCTCAAGCACTGCGCAGTCAGTGTGATCAATTCTTAAGCTGTTCTTGTCTAGGTTTCACCTTGCAACGTTGGAATTACCTAAGAACATGTGGACGTACATAAGACCAAACATGCCCTCCGGAAGCCAGCCGTATCCATGTGTAGGCCAAATCTATCCACCAGAAACTGGTCAGTTGCCAGTGAACTTCCCCCAAACTAAAATAAAGATTTCACACTATTTCTCCTCGAAAGCAAGGTTGTAGTCGACAAGGTCGATGCCTGTTCATTATTATGGATGGAATTCTCTTACGCACGTGCGCAGACACCACGATTGGGACAGAAAATAGAGTGTGAACGAGAATTGAAGCTGAACAATAGCTACGCAGCATATTGGCGGCAAAGTGCTGGGGTAACCCCTCAAGCGCACGGAAACCGATCCAAACAAAAAAACAAAACAAAACAAAAAAAATTGAAGCGCGAACCAATACCCAAATCACCAAGACGAGACGAGACGAAGCGCCGGGTTCCAGCGACTTGTAGTATGCAATATACTTCTAGATTGACTTCGAGCGTCTCCTCGCCTCGTATTCTGGCCGAGTTGTCGAGTTACTTCTTCCCTTAACGAATTGCTGGCCAAAAATCGAGCTTGTGCATCGCCGCATCTTGTACTCTACCGTGGGCAGCCGCTCCGATATCTGTTGCAATTGGTCTAATATCCCCATCGTGTGTTTCTTGAACCGATTGTCAGGCTGCGCATTCGCGATTTTAGAACATATTTCGCGCAGTTGAGATACCTCGTCCATGGGCAGGTCACCCCAGGCGAACGCGCCGCCTAGAATAAGATCTGGGCTGATGATATCGATGGTCTGTTGGATTATGTGGAGAATATCTACCGGCATTGGCGCCGCCGGCGAATACCATTCTGGCGTTGACGCTGGTATCTCCCCTGATGTGACCAAGGTTTCGATTTCGCCCGACATGAGGGAAACAATGTTCAAGAGTTTGATGACGGCAGAAGGGTTGGGCCAACGTAAAAGTTCACTAGGCCAGGTGTCAAGGATAGACGATATGCAAGCCATGTCTGCGTCGTAGACGCCACTGCTGAAGGAAGTGCGGGAGTTGAAGTTGTCCACTAATTTGTTTACGATCAAAGCCCCAAAGCAGCGTCCTGTCACACGAGCATTGAGGTCCTGCGCGCTATGAATGCGCCGAAGGATCCTTGGACCGGCGAGAGTGATGCGGACGAAGGACGGTAAGGGCGCCTCGGCCCCAAGCTGATTGTATGCTCTTGCACAGTGCCACAGGTACTTCAGACACATGCGCGAATTACTCTCGTGAATTATTGGAGAGTTGTAAGACAGCGTCTCTGATGAGTAATTTCAGACCGCAAAGACAAGATCAAAGGATAACTCTACACTGACCGTCAGTACTAGTGCTCAGCTCAGCTTTCAAATCGGCCAGCAGTGTCGGAGAGAGGACGCTGAGCGTTCGTTGGATCATATCCAGCATATCCGACGGTGTGTCAGAGTCGGAGAACAACGCTTCGATCTCACTGAATAGGAGGGAAACCATGTTTGCGAGTTCGATGGCACCAGATCTGCCAAGCCAAAGCCTCGAGTCACTCTCTGTGCCAAGAATAGCTGATATGCGCCCCAGCGCCTTGTTGCTAATTTGGGCAATTGAGTCGGTGCGGGCTGCCAGATGGCTCACGACCAACGCTTCGACACAACGTCCCATCACACGACAAGCTTCGTCCTTTTCGGTCCGAATATGGCGCATAATTTCCAGGCTTGCAAGATTGAGGAATTCTGGTGCTAACGGCCGAGAATCACCAAGCTGTTGGAGCTCTTTTCCCAGATACCACAAGCCCTGGAGACACGCCTCCAGACTACTCGCGCGTACTTCTTCCGGGAGAGGCAAAGTCTTTAGTGTGCACGTCTTGAGGAGGTCGCGGAGGAGGGATACGACAATGGATTTGATCGAGGTACTATCAGGAATGTTCATCAGAGCGACGGTAGAACTTCCTTTCTCGGCAACCACCACCACCTAAGCCACGTCACACGGCCTCAGGGTAGAGGTAGCTCATCACACCGCAGAAAGGAATACATACACACACACACATCACACATACGCACGCATTAGTCCTATTAGAACCCCCAACAGATCCAAAAAGCTTCATAAGAAGCAACAACGCGCTGCCGGACGGTATGACCACAAAAGGAACTACCAATCCGGGCCCCGCAGGGTGCACCCCACCCGTCACGTCCATCAGAACCACCAGATCCTCAGCCAAAGCAAACACATGGCCCAGCACCCCCATCACCTCAACGGGTATGGTTCAAGCGAAGCCCAAAAACCTGACCGCCTCAGCCGAGGCCATTAAGGCACTAAAAGAGGACGACTGCTATGTCGATGAACACCCCACTACGCCCTCCTCTCTCCTCCGCATCCTCACACTAATCATCAAAAAATACAGTGCCTCCGCTCCCAAGGGAATGACCAGCTCCCTCCAAGCTCTGGCAGCGCTCACACATGAAAACAACATGTCAGCGCAACACACCCCCCCCCTAGTGGACGCCTTCGCGCAAAAAATAGGCGAACGCATGGAGAACACGTTGCAGGCGGAGTTGGGAAAGATGAGCGAAATCGTCAAAAGCTCACTAACTGACCGCGCCTCGTTACAGAACGCCGTATCCACACTAGGGGAAACAGCGATCTCCCTAGAAAAGGCGGCAGCCGACATGGCTAGGAGCATCACGGAGGCCACGACAGTTACCTCCCAAGCAGCTAGCACGGCCCGCTCCTACAAGGAAGCCCTCATCAACACGAAGATCAGCGCAGATCATCCCCCAGCCCCTTCCCTCCCCACCCAAATGTTGAAGCGCAGAACTAACAAGCAAGGTAGAAACTAGTAGGACAAGTTAACTTCAGAGGTGAAGGGAACTCTATTACAACTGCATACCTAGTAGGACAAGTTACTATAGAGAAGCAACGCCTATGAGTAAAGGTAATAAGAGAGGTAAAGAGAAAGGAACTTACACTTCAGAGGTGAAGGGAACTCTGAAGTGTAGAGGCGAAAACAGCAGTCCTTATATACAGGACGCTTAGCTAATAATGGTCTGTGCGCACTGGTGACCCAAACACAATACAGGTGGTCTGTGCGCCAGAGGGAGAAATGCCATTGGATGGCAGAGAACAATAGCTGCCTAAAGCAGACAATACCGGTATCTTAACAATAGAAAGAACAATAAGAACCATATATGGATCTAGCAATAAAGATAAACAAAAGCGGTCCGTATGAGTCTGGAGTGTCCATAAGTCCATAAGGGACAGATACCGTATTTAGTATGTGGGCTGACTCAATCAGATCCCACGAGACATGTGACTTTAACAGTCGCGTCTCAACATCCCTCCATGATAGAGACAGTCCACAAGAGTGGTGCAAGCATTGAGTGAAAGTGCCTTGGCAGGACACTTTATTGCTTTAACTGTTACTATGGGAAATGTTTTGATTCTCTGGTTAGAAAGAATCTATGTACGCAGAAGTCCTGATAAAGGACAACTTTTTGGAGGTCTTCATGCACTGCTCTATGAGGATAATGTAGTTCTAAAGAACTACTTTTTGAAGAGCCATGAGCTGGGAGATAAGATGGAACAGGTCCAACTTCTTCAGTTCTTTAAGAAGGGTTTTTCTTAGCTTTTGAACTAGGAAGTCTGTTGCAAGTATACACAATAGTTCGACGTCCTAGAACCCATCTTACACTATTCCTAGATCAGCAACCATTTTTTCAAAGGGTTCTCTGGGCAGTGACTTAGTGAGTCCATCTGCAACCATTTCCCCTGTGGGTGTACGTATCAGGTGTATAACCTTGTTTTCTACGTATTCCCTGACTACATGGTGCTTGATCAGGATGTGTTTGGAGCGTCTCCCAGTGACAGGGTTGAGAGCTAAGTCCACAGCACCCTTATTGTCACAGTGCAGAGGAATGGGGGAGGATACCTCATACCCCAGTTCTCCAAGGAAGGTGGCATACCACTGAGCCTGATTGGAGGCGTCTGAGAGGCTCATGTATTCTGCCTCAGTGGTAGACTGCGCAATTGTCTTTTGCTTTCTGGTACACCAAGAGATGGCTCCATTCGCAAGCAGGTAGACAAAACCTGAGGTGGAGTGCTTTTCTTCCTGATCTCCCCAGGAAGCGTCGCAGTAGCCATGAAGGCCTTCACCACCATTGCCATTCCCTCCAGCATAGCGTAATGAGTAGTCCTTGGTGCTATTAAGATAGGCTAGGACATACTTGGCTAGGCGTAAATGCTGAGGTGAGGGGTTGGAAGCAAATTGGCTAAGGCGCGCAACAGCGAAGGAAATATCAGGTCTGCTTCCAATCTGCGCATATAGCAGAGACCCGATAATCTGTTGATACTTCTTAATTTCAGAAGTAGAGGCCTGATCTGTGTACTTGATCAAGTGTGCCTCGGCGCCAGAGGGAAGAGGGGTATATACTGGATTGGAATCAGACATTCCAAAGCGTTCCACTACATCGCGGATGTAATCTGACTGGTTGATTTCCATGGTGCGATTAGCACGATCTCTGGTGATGTTTACACCGAGATAAGATTGGATCTCTCCCAGATCGGTCATCTCATATCGGCTAGATAGAGAAGCCTTCAGATCATTGATCTTTGATAAGGAACTTCCGAGTATAGTGATGTCATCTACATATAAGATCACGAAAAGTGTATTACCCCCCTCTTGGAGATGATACACGTATACTCCTGCATCAGAGTACGTCCGCGTGAAGCCTAGGTCGACTAAGACCCCATGGAACTGCACATTCCATGCGCGGGAAGCTTGTTTCAGGCCATAGAGGGCCTTCTGTAGCCGGCACACAAGGTGCTCGGAGCCAGCTGTGACGAAACCGACTGGTTGCTCCATGTAAATTTCTTCCTCCAGTTCCCCATGAAGGAATGCCGACTTGACATCCATCTGGTGAATATGCCAGTCTTCAAGCGTAGCCAACGCGAGAAGGAGTCGCAAGGACTCAAAGCGGGCAACTGGGGAGAAAGTTTTGTCAAAATCCACCCCCTCTAGTTGGGTGAACCCTTTTGCCACTAGCCTAGCACGAAAGCGTCCATCTGCTTTCTTCTTAAATACCCATTTACACTTAACCACCTTCCTTCCTTCAGGAAGGGGTTCAAGCCTCCAGACATCAAGCTTGTCGAGAGCGTCCAGTTCATACTGGCACGCTTCAAGCCAATCGACAGCTTGGTCAGACTCCATAGCCTGCTTAAATGTCTGCGGGTCCTTGTAGCCAGGAACCTCGGCAGCGTTTAGCAGGTCCATCATACCCAGTCTGCTACTCCCAGGCACAAATTCATCGTTCTCCTCTGTGTAGTAGCGAGGATTTGTGAATCGTACCCTGGTCCCACGCCTTGGGCGAGGGGGTGAAGTAACTAGCCCATTCCTCGGAGATCTAGGTGTTTCCCTAGGAGGAGAGATGTCCCTATTGAAGTTAGGGGCAGGGATTGGGGCAGTTACTACAGGCGGTCTCCCTTGCGAGCGAGTGCGAGGGCGCCTTGGGGTGGTAGGAGCAGGTGCTTGGGATGGAGGAGTGTGATATATTGTCTGGTCTGCGGGGTTTGGAGAAGTGTTGGGGGGTGTGCTAGGCTGTTGTATTGGTACTGTGGGCACCTGGACGGGTGGTAAGACAAAGACTGGTGTCTGAGGTGCCGCAGGGGCAACAGCTGGCGTAGGCTGACTAGGCACTACAAAGAATATCTCACCGGCAACAGCAGCCCCTTTAGCAGGTTCGCCGGACACGGGAGAAGTGATTGGTTGGTTGGAGTGACTAGTCAGGTCACTCAGGGATGGGAAGGTAGCTTCGTCAAATGTAACATCTCATGAAGAGACGAAGCACCGGCTATGTCTATCCCAGAGTTTGTAACCCTTTGAATTGGGTTCATAGCCCACAAACACGGCTTCCTTTGATTTAGGGTCTAATTTGCGCCGGTTGTGTTCTGGTACATGATAGTAGGCTTTGCAGCCAAAAACTCTAAGGTAAGAGACATCTGGGACTGTACCATCCCAGAGCTCCAGCGGAGTTTTCCACTCATTAGAACGGGTGGGAGTGCGATTATAGATGTGCACTGCAGTTTGAACTGCTTGTTCCCAAAAGCCGAGGCTAAGACCTGCATGATGAAGCATGCTGGTGCCTTTTTCCATGATAGTGCGGTTAAACCGCTCGGCTCTCCCGTTCTGTTGTGGAGAATAAGGCATCGTAAGCATATGCTCAATCCCTTCCTCCAGAAGAATGTCTTTAAGGACATTGTTGACATACTCGCCACCACGATCTGAGTGCAGGGTTTTAATGGGCTTATTTTGTTGTTTTTCAGCCCATGCCTTGTAGTGTAGGAAGGCACCCGTAAACTCGTCTTTGGACTTCATAGGGATGACAACTGCAGCTTTTGAGAAGTCATCTATGAAGGTGGCAAAGTATTTGTTGCCCTGGATAGAGTTACTCTGTAGTGGGCCAACAAGGTCACTGTGCACAAGTTCAAGGGATTCTTGTGCACGCTTCTGGGAAGGAGGAAAAGGTTTGCGGGTGGACTTGCCAAGTTCACACCCATGACAGGGACCTTCTTCCTCAGGGGATTCATCTATGTTAAGTCCTTTTACGGACTTCGGAGCATATCTTTGGAGCGCTTCTTTGGACATATGTCCCATGCGCTGATGCCAGACATCAAGGCTAGCAGATGCAGTTGCTTGGGCATTTACTTTATGGTGCCCATCAAGCCAATATAGGCCTGAAGCCTTGTGTCCTTCCGCAATGGTTTTCCCATCATACCTTATGGCAAAGGTAGTGGCATCAAAACTTACTATGGCCCCCTTAGCTGTTAGGGCAGGGGTGGACAGTATACGCGAATGCGTATTAGGTAGGTGCAGCACATTGGAGATTTTTAGGTCATACCCAAAGTTGGTATGGATTGTTACCGTTCCAGTACCAACACTCCTTAGTAAGGAGTTATCTCCTAGAAGTACTTCAACACCTTTGTGAGGGGTGTAGGTGTCGTAGTCTTCTATGTGAGGGGTAAAGTGTGCTGACGCCCCACTGTCCATCATCCATTTTGATGCAATCTGGGTACTGTGTGTACCCATCGTGTAAAGGGAAACCTGAGGTACTTCATGTACCTCTTCTATTTTGCCAGAGCCATTGACTATAGTAAATAGTCGGCTCTTTGGTACAGGTATGCTATTTAACCTGTTTGCCGGAAGTGAGTCCGGCACCTCTACTGCGGTATTCTGGGCGGCCTTTGCCCGCTGTCCTGCCTTCCCCTTCTTAGCATTCTCCTGGTCCCGTTTGAGTTTGTAACATTCTGGCTTTTTATGGCCAGGCTTTTTGCAGTAATGGCAGATTATGTCCGAAGACACAGAGCTGCCCGATGGCCGCGCCTCATGAGCGTGAGGGGCCGAAGATTTTTTGACGGGGGCGACCTTGTTGTAGGACGCCACGGGACCAGCAAGACGAGATTCCTCATTGATGAACCTGTTGATGAGGTCCTGAGGTTGGAGGTTAGAGGGGGGGCCAGAGGCCAGGATGGTGCCAGCTATGGTGCTGTAAGATGGGGGGAGCGCGTCTAGAAGAATGAAGGACATTTGCATGTCCGAGACGGGCATCCCTTGCTCCACCAGGGTGTTCCTCAGGTCCAGCATTTTTTGGAGCTGAGGCAGGAAGGGGCTACCTTCCTGAAGCTTGGTGTTTGCCAAGCCCACCCAAATATTAAAGGTGGCCATAGAGCCAACCTGACCATAGAGGTTCTCCAACTCCACGAACTTGTCATGGACAGTTGGGAAGATGTGGGAGGAGTGAATACCAGATAGGACCTCCGTTGTCACTGATAAAAATAAGAGGCCAGTGATGACCTCCTCTTGTTTTGCCCAGAGGGCAAGGATGGCGAGTCCCTCATCTGTAGGGCCAGTGGGCCCCACAGCACCTGCTGCGAGAGGGGGATGTTGGGGCACTGAAGCAGGAGCACCGTGTGTGAGGTGCCTGCTGCACCCATTCATCAGCATGAGGGAGGTAAAGGTGGCAGACCAAGTCTGCCAGTTGGTGCCATCCAACTTGGCGAGGGTGACGGACGGAGGGAAGACAAGATGGAAAGACATTTGAGATGTTTGTGTATCTGGTTCCGAGGAGCAGTCAGAACCAGCTCAGATCTTGGTAGAGAAGGTATAGGTCCAGCCATAGGAGCGCTATACTCCATAACACATATGGTGTCATGCCTCAAGTATGTGCGACTTGGATATAATTAGGTAGTGGAATCATTGTACTGATGGCTGCCTTATACTAAGATCCACAAAGCCCAAATGTTACTATGGGTAATAGTCATGCAACAGCTTTGTTGGCTTCGACGGAATAGGAGCTTTTGGTCCGGCGAAGGACTACTAAGTCTCTGTATCCCTCAGCCTTACAGCCTTGATGCTGGGGCTACTAAGGATCTATAGTAAAGGGTAGTACCCTAGAGAGGAGCCAACAGCGAGTTCAAGAGACAGTGATAGGGATCAACTCCCATAACAACTGAATCTTCCGTCTGTGGAGTCTCTAGAACAGACCATTAAGGGTCTTGGTACTAAGTAACTAGACTAGTGATACATGCTATGCAGCGAATCCTGCACAAAGGGAGCGAATACTTCTCCTAGCAGAGGTCTAGTCATAGCTACTATGTATAGTACTAAGTAGCGTCTCCTAGTTGTATCAGAGGGAAGGACTTCTGGGTTTGACTATTAACCAGGCCTTCACACCCCTTAAAGTGACCCAGGTATTAACCGAGTATCACCCAACCATTAGAGAGGCCTATAGCCGCAAGGGTCTTCCCCTATTGGCCTATGAAAGCACTTCCGGGCGAAAACCGGGTATAGAAGATATAGTAGTGCGCACAGAGGAATTTGAGGTTATATAAAACCTCTCATGAGAACCTCCTTAGGAGGCTAGCCAAAATGGCACATGACCAGGGTCATGGTGGACAAGAAAGAAGGGTGTGTCGAAAGAGGATAGAGGGTGCTCACTGAAAGTGGTGACGACAAAAAAATGTGTGGTCGGCTGAGAGAGCAAGATGACACAAGTAGATCTGATAAAGCAAGTTAGTTATCAGGCGTCAGGGCCCATAACCTGTTGAAGCGCAGAACTAACAAGCAAGGTAGAAACTAGTAGGACAAGTTAACTTCAGAGGTGAAGGGAACTCTATTACAACTGCATACCTAGTAGGACAAGTTACTATAGAGAAGCAACGCCTATGAGTAAAGGTAATAAGAGAGGTAAAGAGAAAGGAACTTACACTTCAGAGGTGAAGGGAACTCTGAAGTGTAGAGGCGAAAACAGCAGTCCTTATATACAGGACGCTTAGCTAATAATGGTCTGTGCGCACTGGTGACCCAAACACAATACAGGTGGTCTGTGCGCCAGAGGGAGAAATGCCATTGGATGGCAGAGAACAATAGCTGCCTAAAGCAGACAATACCGGTATCTTAACAATAGAAAGAACAATAAGAACCATATATGGATCTAGCAATAAAGATAAACAAAAGCGGTCCATATGAGTCCGGAGTGTCCATAAGTCCATAAGGGACAGATACCGTATTTAGTATGTGGGCTGACTCAATCAGATCCCACGAGACATGTGACTTTAACAGTCGCGTCTCAACACCAAACAATCGGTGGCCGCACCCCACACGACATACTTATCGGCGTAGACATAAGCAGAGACGTCAAAGCTAGGCAGGTCATCTTCGACTCGGAGAAAGGCGAAGACTCCTACTTGAATCCCTTCGAGATCCAAGAACGTGCAGACAAGACCCTAGTGGGCATCCTCCCCCCTCCGCCGGAGGGCGCAAAAGTGGAGTCGGTCATCAAACTGAGAAACGGAAGCTTCATTCTCCAACTAGCCTCCAAAGAGGCGGCAGACTGGCTCAGATCTCCCATCAACGAGCTCGAATTCACAAGAAAATTCGACTCGGGCCTCACCATTAGAGAAGCAGCATTCCCCATCGTGGTCCCCAGAATCCCAACCACCTTCGACCCCTCCAACAACAACCACCTGCGCGAAATCGAAGAAATCAATAGGCTACCGGAGAAAGCAATTCGAAGGGCCAAATGGATCAAGCCAGAAAACAGACGCTCCCAGGGGCAAAGATTCGCATACGCTGTCTTCACCCTCTCTTCCGCGGCGCTAGCTAACAGACTACTCAAGGAAGGCATCTACGTCTGCAGCATCAGAGCATTCCCCAAGAAAATGAAGTACGAGCCCAAACAATGCATGAAATGCAGGAAATGGGGTCACTTCGCAACCAACTGTCACGCCATACACGACACATGCGGCACCTGCGGCGAACAACACAAAACCAGGGACTGCAAGACGGAGGGAAAACGCTACTGCGTCTCCTGCAAATCAGACACACACGCCAGCTGGGACCGCAACTGCCCAACCTTCCTCAGAAAATGCGACGATTACAACGGATACCACCCCGAAAACAACCTAGTATTTTTCCCAACAGAAGAGGACTGGACGCTAACCCTACAACCCGACAGATTATCCCCCGAAGATAAATTCCCGGAGAAATACAGGGTAGGAGGCCTCCCCCCCCTACAACGCGGAAACCGCCACCCACCAACCCGGCAAATCGAAAAAAGCAAGAAGCCCCAAACCAAAGGTAAGACGTCCGACCAAGCAATGCTAGAAGACTACTTCAAGAGAGTGGTCGACTCGCACCTGCAAGTACCACACCATCACCCCCCCAAATCCGACGCGGACGAGGAGGATTACGACATCCACTTCGAAGGGGACATCAACGACCTGCCAGCGGACTTCCTCCACACCCAGTACACATGAATTTACACGACCTCAACAAGGATCGCAAGAAACTCGCAATCTGGCAGCAGAATATCAATAAATCCCCAACATGCCAACACGGGCTTATCAGCAGTGGTAAACTGGTAACCCTAGGCATCGACATCGTTGCGCTGCAAGAACCATCAATTAACTTCCTCAACAAATCCATCGCCGCGAAGGACTGGATACCAATCTACCCCACAACTCACGATGAGCAGCCAAATAAGATGCGTTCAGTCATCTTAATAAGAGGAGACGTACTGACTGAAAAGTGGGAACAGATCGACTTCGCCTCCGGCGACGTCACAGCCCTGCGCATAAAAGAAAGCTGGGGAACTCTGTCGATATTCAACGTCTACAACGACTGCGAACACGACAACACCCTCAAAGCGCTATCGTCATACCACAAAAAGCACGAGAAATTCGTACTAGGTAACGACTCTAACAGACAAGACCACCATCTTATCTGGCTAGGCGACTTCAACCGGCACCACCCGTACTGGGACAGCCCGGAGGACACCAGACTCTTCACACCAGACGCTATCCAAGCGGCGGAACTCCTCCTCAAAAGCGTCTCCAATCTCGGGATGGACATGGCATTAGCTAGCGGCACCCCAACCCACGTCCACCACGTCACAAAGAAGTGGACGAGACTAGACAACGTGTTCATGACAGAACACAGCCTAGACGCAGTTATCGTCTGTGACACCCTCCCTGAGGATCAAGGAGTCAACACAGACCACGTTCCTATCGTCACAGTCCTAGACATCGAGCTGACTAAATCCCCCGCACAGGTCATAAGAAACTTCAAGGACGTCGCCTGGGACGACTTCCACAAATCATTAGAAGGAAGGATCGCAAAGCTGGGAGTCCCAAACCGGATAAATTCCCAATCACATCTCGACGCAGAATGCGAAAGGCTGACGCACGCTATTCAGGAAACCATAGAAGCCGAGGTACCCATCACCGACATCAGCGCAAAGTCCAAGCGCTGGTGGACCAAAGAGCTCAAACTTCTTCGCAAAGAAACGGAGAAGATGGGTAGAGCAGCGTACAAACTGAGGGACCACCCCAAGCACCAGATCCACGCCGCGTACAAAGACATCCGCAGAAAATACGACAAAGCTATGAAATACACCAAACAACACCACTGGAGGGACTGGCTGGAGAAGGCGACTGAACCGGATATCTGGACGGCACACCGGTACATCACGTCGCCGGCAAGCGACGGGGGTAAATCAAGAATCCCCAGTCTAAAGATACAAGACGACTCGGGCAAAAAGATCATCAGCCGGAGTTCCGACAAAAGCGCAGTCCTAGCCAAGACCTTTTTCCCCAGCAAACCACCGGAACCAGTCGTCGATTCAAGCAGCCCCGCCTACCCCCCACCAGTCGGCACGTTGAAAGCGATCACCAAGGACCAAATCCGCAAACATATAGCAAGGCTAAGTCCCTACAAGGCCCCAGGCCCTGACGGGATTCCCAATATTGTTTTGATAAAATGCGCTGACTTACTCGTAAACAGGCTATGGGCAATATTCAACGCTATTGTCAATAAAGGATGGTATTACGGTCCTTGGAAGACCTTCACCACAGTCGTACTCAGGAAGCCAGGGAAACCGAGATATGATGTTCCCAAAGCATACAGACCCATCGCTCTCCTAAATACGATTGCGAAGGTACTTACATCCATAATGGCAGAACAACTATCATACTACACCGAGAAGCACCAACTCCTCCCTCAGCACCACTACGGCGGACGTCCAGCCCGCACAACCACGGACGCGATGCACACGCTCACCCTCCGGATCAAGGATGCGTGGCGGAAAAAGAAAGTAACCTCCGTACTTTTCCTTGACATAGAAGGAGCTTTTCCGAACGCCGTAAACGCGACGCTGGTACATAACATGAGAAAGAGACGCGTACCTGATAAACTGGTGAAGTTCACACAAAATCTCCTCCGAAACCGTTTCACTACGTTGAAATTCGATGATTTCGTGTCAGACAACATTCCGATCGATAACGGGATAGGACAAGGCGACCCCTTGTCAATGATACTATACCAATACTACAACGCGGATATACTAGACATCCCCAACAAGGATAGTGAAGCAGCAATAGCCTACGTCGACGATGCGATCCTAATCGCCATCGGGGACAATTTTGAAGACACGCACGCGACGCTGACGGATATGATGACAAGGGAAGGGGGAGCGATCGCCTGGTCCAATACCCACAATTCACGTTTCGAGTTCACCAAGCTGGCGCTGATTGACTTCGCTCACCAGAACAGCAAGAAACAAAGAAGTCCCATGCAACTCCTCGACACAACCCTCAACCCGTCAAAGAGCGCAAAGTACCTCGGAGTTTACTTCGACCAGCACCTCAACTGGGGCGTACAGTACAACTACGCCCTGGAAAAGGGCATGAAATGGGCCAGCCAGATCAGAAGGGCGGCCGCTCCCAGCTGGGGCATCACACCGAAGTATGCGAGAAGGCTCTACACAAGCGTAGCAATACCCCGCATACTATACGCAGTAGACGTATGGGGCAGCGCAGAAGGTCGCAACAACACGAACGAAAATCCCGACAGAGTACTAAGACGCGGGAATAAGTTCGCGACCATCCAAAGAGCCGGAGCCTTAGCGATCACAGGAGGTCTAAGGACCTCACCTACGGATGTCCTAGACACACACGCCTTCATCCTTCCGCTCAAACTCGAAGCTGAAAAACACCTCCACAGGGCGGCAACTCGCATTGCTTCACTCCCGAAAGAACATCCACTACACGGTCCCGCAAAAAGATGTGCAAGTGGCAAGGTAAAGAAACATAAAGCGCCGCTACACTACTTAATGCAATCATTCCAAATCAAACCGCAATCCTACGAGAAGATCCCCACCGTACGGCACGACCCCTCCCTCTCCCATAAACGCCCATTTGGTCTAGATATAGCTAAAGACAAAGAGGCTTCAATCAAAGCCGACAAGGAAGGGACTGAGGTGATAAAGATCTACTCGGACGGCTCAGCACACGACGGAGTGGTAGGGGCGGCGGCAGTCATGTTTAGACCAGACAACACGACACGCTCGCTCCGCTACCACCTCGGCACAACGGAGCAGCACACGGTCTTCGAGGCCGAGCTGGTAGGAATGCTGTTAGGACTTCATCTCCTCAAGAGCGAGAACAACAACAAAACTAGCATCGCGCTAGGCATAGACAATCAGGCAGCGATTTCGGCAATCACGGAGCTGCGCAACAAATCGGGTCACTACCTGGCGGATCTAGTCCGCACCACAGCAGCAAACCTACGCAAAACAGGAGGAACTAAGATGACTCTTACAATCCGCTGGACCGCGGGACATGTAAACATCCAAGGCAATGAAAAGGCGGACGAAGAGGCGAAAGCAGCCGCAGACGGTAAGACGTCGCCCCCAGACGCCCTCCCAACCCACCTCCGCAAACCACTTAAGACCAGCAAATCCGCATCAAGGCAATGCTTCAAAGAAAAGCTCAAAGTCTGGTGGAGAAGCGACTGGCAATCGTCGGCAAGAGCACACAGATTTAAACAAATAGACGTATCAATCCCATCCCCCAAATTCCTTAAACTGACGAGCGACCCCAAACTTTCCAGAAAAGGAGCAAGCTGGATATTCCAGCTTAGATCGGGACATTTCCCCCTCAACGCCTATCTATTCAGATTTAAGAGAGCAGAAAGCGACAGCTGCCCGGCATGCAGTCACAGCCCAGAAACCCCTCAACATTTCTTACTAGACTGCCCAGCGTACGCCCACGAGCGTTGGACGCTTCACAAGACAAGAACGACAACAAAGGAAGCGTACGCAAAGCTATTACAAGACCCCAAGAGGATCATCCCTCTAGTCAAGTACATTCAAGACACAGGAAGACTCTCGCAAGAACTCACAACAACAAACGAAGGAAACAAGTCGAAGGATGGAAAGGAGCGAAGGAGATGGAAACACACGCAGACGGCCCCACACCCCGACACCCAACACCCTACACCCAACGCGAACACCCCCCAAACACCCTCATCACGCGCCCACATCCCCACGACTCGCCGGGCCTGACAAGCCCACTCAAGACCCGCTGAGTGAAGAGGAAGACGTAGTAGCAAGCCCAACACACGATTCCAAGCCCAAGCAAGCTCCTCAAACGCGGCTCGCAACGTACACCAAGGCGGCATAGCCGCCCCTCTCAACTCAACGCTTGACGGGAAGCCAAGCCACTCCTTCACCGGAGTGGGGGGGACATACGATATGCAGTTATATCCACGAGAGATCACACCTCATCTGTAATAGTCACACAGTCTCGTGCTACATAGGGTATTAGGCCCCAAGGCACACGTAAATGGATTCAAAAAAAAAAAAAAAAAAATGTTCATCAGAGCGTCTGCCTGATCTAGATGCAGCTCGACCTTGAATTCAGCTGGAAGGGCCTGAGCGAGGGAACCGATTGTCTGTCCGACTACATGTTGCACATCCGACGGGACCGCATTAATGACGAGGGAGCTGAGCTCGTTGGATGCGAGGGAAACCACGTTCACAAGTTGAACAATGCTAGACTTGGAATGCTGTTGGATCGCCTTACGTTTGTCGGGACCAAAAATAGCTGATAGGGAAGCAAGCTCGCGGTCCCCAAATGTGTCGAACTTAGCCGCAAGTCTGTTTACGACCAATGATACGAAACAGCGCCCTATCACACGAGCAATAGGATCCTCTTCAGTATGAAGGCGGCGTGCAATTGTTGGCGTGATGAAGTGGATGGGGAGAAGGTCCATTGCCGGCAACGGCCCAGGAGCATGAAGACGATGACACGCTATTTCGTGATACCACAGACTCTTCAGACATGTTATGCGTACTTCGTTTGTGAGAGGTGGTGCCCCCCAAGGGGTCACTGTTGTGCACATCCTGAGGAGGTCATTGAGCCAGTTTTGAAGGATGGCCCCAAACTTGTTACCGTACTTGCCAACCCGACTGGGTACCTGATCTGGCCATGGTTTGGTGTTCATTCCGGCCGGAAGGGTGTGACACAGGATGCTAAATGTCTGTTCGACAACATCCCACACATCCAACTTCTCTCTGTCACCGGCCCTGGGGGTGGGGAACATGGGGGTGTTGGCGGAACCAGGGGTGGGATAATAGGGCGGCATGTTAGTGCCAGGAATGGGGTTGTAGGGGGACATATTGGTGACAGGAATGGGGTTGTAGGGGGACACGGTAGTGCCAGGGACGGGGTTGTAGGGAGACACATTGGTACCAGGGACAGGGTAATAAGGGGGCATGTCGGTGCCAGGGACGGGGTAATAAGGGGTCGTATTGGCTCCAGGAATGTTGTAGGGGGTCGTGTTGTGTCCAAGGAGGAAGTGCTTGTAGGGGGACGTGTTGGTGCCAGGGACAGGATAATTGTCCGCGCCAGGGACGGGGTTGTAAGGGGACGTGTAGGTGCCAGGGATTTGGTAATATTGGGTCATGTTAGTACCAGGGATGTGGTAATAAGGGGTTGTGTTGGTTCCATGGATGGGGCCGTAGGGGGACATGTTGGTTCCAGGAATGGGGTCGTAGGGGGACATGTCGGTGCCAGGGATGAGGTTGTAGGGGAACGTTGCAGGGGGATGGGTGGGTAAGGCGGCGAATGGGAACATAGGGGTGTCCATGGACCCAATTTCGCTGAGAACAAGGAAAAACAGGCCCATATGTTCGACGGCGCCGGGAAGCCTAAGCCAAATCTTCACGTCATGCTTCTCGGCACCAAGGATACCGGAGAGGCACGCCAGCTCCTGATCACCAACACGAACGGTGCCCGAGTTGATGTCGGCTGCAAGTTTAGTCACGACTAACGCCTCGAAACAATATCCTATCACACGAGAAGTCCGATCTCCTTCCTGCTGAATGCGGCGCGTGTTCTCTGGCGTGGCAATGACATGGAGGAAATAGGGCGGCAATTGCTTGGAAGCGCCAAGCTGATGGTACGCTTTTGCATAATACCACAGGCTCTTCAGGCACACCCGCAGACAGGCCACGCGCACTTCGTCTGTGAGAGTTGAGGGACTTGATATGCACGTTCGAAGGAGGTTGCGGAGGCGAGATGCGATGATGCGATCAAATTTGCCACCCATGATGTACGTTTGTGTGTTTGACCAATTAAACGGTAGTTCGATGGCCTCTTCAGCAGGGAGGGTCTGAGATACGATATCGAGCGTCTGTTGGACCAAATCGAGTACACCCGTCGTCACTGTGTCCGCGACCAAGAAGGAAACGTTATCTAACGCGAGGGATACCATGCTTGCGAGCTGGACAACGCCTGGCTGCGTAATACAAAGCCTCACGTCCTGGCTTTCTGTCCCAAGGATAGTGGATAGGCACTCTAGCTGCTCGTCGTCGATTTGAATGTCCGAGTCTGTACTTGATTTAACGTCAGCCGCCAGCTTCGTTACGACCAATGCACCAAAACAAAGTCCCATCATATGAATAACAGGGTCTCGTTCGGTCTGAATGCGACGAATGATCTCTGGACTGGCAAGGGTGCGGGGAAAGTAGGATGGCAATGGCTCAGAAGCACCAAACTGATTGAACGCTCTTCCGAAGTAGCACAGGCACCTTAGACACACCCGCAGACGGCGCTTGCGCTCTTCTTCGTTGAGAGGTGACGCCCCTGGTACACAAGTCTTGAGGAGGTCGTAGAGGCGGGATCCGAGGATGGCATCGGTCGGCGACTTTTCAGACATGAGGGGAAGGATTGCCAAGGTAGCATCTGGAACTGTGCGGGAGTCGAAGAATCCTGGCACGCCTGCCGCAAATGTTTCGAATTCCTTGTCCTCGTCGAGAGCTGTAAGAGTCCATTCGAGTGCACTTGCGACTACCGTGGATGGGGCGTCTTTGGCATTACGCTCGATACTCTTCCGTAGACCTTCGGAGAGCCACCGTCGATGTACCTTTACTTGATTTTTGAGCGCCTCTCTCCACCTTTCAACACCCGGCGCCGTTACGTGTTGGTTGACTCGACTCCATAATTTCAAAAGGGAATTATGAAATAGGCTCTCGATTCCAAGGGCGGCCTTTAAGACAACGACCACGAAAAACTGGGATAACCGCCACGTGGGTCCAGAGAGGGGTGTTGCGTAAGGGCAATTGAGGTACAAGTTTGGTAAAATCGTCAAAACTGTGTATGCCAGAGCAAATGCCACGACCCAGCCGAGAGTGAAGTATGAAACTGTCTTGTCGATGGGGAAAAGGAAGTCGATGAGACCTGCGAAGAAGAGGAAGACAGATATGTGGAGGATCGTCGGCATCGTCGCGACCGCTCGAGCCATTCCGAATTTGCTAATCCCATCGAATACGTATGCTCGCATACGCGCACGCCTGTGAGGTGCACCGTGGTGCTGAGCAAGTTCCTGATACCGTCGGGCCCATTGCTGCATCAATGTTGCGGAGAGCGCGCAAGTCAAGCTGAGGACCAAACTGAGGAACCACAACACGTTGACCCTGACTGCGGACGTTGTTGGTTTGAATGGCTGACTGTTCTTCGCTACAACGTCTGCGAGAGGAGTTCCATTGGATATGTTGACTAGTTGACCAGATATTTGAGTGAGGAGTGCATTGGTCGTATCGCTAGGGTTGGGAGATAACAGCTTGTAACTCTCAATAATGAAGGCGGCGACGGTGGCGGAGAATAGACCGGTCTTCAACACGTATCTCAGTGATGGATATGCACAAGATAGAGAAGGGCTCACAAAGACGAGGATCCCCTCTGTGTCCCCTTTCCAACTCTCGGTTACATCCTTATCTTGCTTTTCGGCCTCAGTGAGGTACATGGACCACAGCCCGTCGGAAGAGTCTCCGTACTTCTCGCCTGGTACACGAATGAGAATACAAGTCATGAAATATCGAATGAACATACCCTGCAGAGGGTCTATATTACCTGGAATTTGCGAGGGAGGAACGTCCCCATGAGGATGGTCATCTGTGGGGTTCGTTGTCTGAGGATTTATGGTGGGTGTAGTAGGCTGAGCAGCTGCGATGACTGCAGGCTGAGGACTTTGAGGATTTGCGGGAGTACTTGCAGGACGATGCTCAGTAGCACCATGGATCTGTGCCTCGATATCGGCCATTTCTGAGTTTTAAAGAATGTAGCGAGGAGTATTGGAGGAGAGCTACAAAAGACCACCCAAGTCGACCAATCCGAGTCAGGTCAGATCTGTCTTTGGATCTGTCATTCGGTGATAGTGTAAGCAATATTGCCCTGGCGCTGCCAGAGTGCAAGACTCAGTCTATATTTGCCCGTGTCACATCTTATTCGATATGCATAGGAGTATGAGGGCCACATGGTGGAACATCGCAGGAGTCTTCGAAATGTGCGGGTGTTCACAGTTGCGATTCAACATATTCAACACTCGACAGAGATGGCTGTGAGTGCTATCGCCCGTGAATCGGATCGTTGTATGTTATGCTTTTCAATCTGCACCCGTTTCCCTGCTCTCATACATATTCCGAGCCATGGCTAAGTGAGTGGCGAAAACGACGCAACTGGGTGGATGGGTGACTCCGTTGCAAGCTCCGTTGTCAAGAGCCCGAGCGCATATGCCAACGATTCCTTCGGCCCGGGCATACGGACGATCTAGACCGGATACCACGTTCGCTCTATGAGGTGCCGGCTGCGCTTACAGTAGGACGCATCCTCCAGTCACTTGCGACCCCTCAAAAATCTTCATTCGAACGAGTAGTTACGAGTCTACGAACGATCGTCGTGTAAGGACTACGTCCTGGCTAGGCTGAGGCTCGCAACGATGGATACATGACCGTTAGCTACTTAATTACTAAGATACTATACACGCGTGCGAAAACGAACATCCAATATGTGCCTCTAACTTACTTCCGCTCTAACGATCTCCGTCTCCGTCTGCATCCGTCTACCGCGACGTTCCCGTTCCCTTTATCTTCTCTGTTTTCTTTGTCTACGCCTTTCCCTTGGGTTGATGTGTTCATCTTGATACTCTCATAACTATCTACACTCTTCAACAAAACACGACCTCTGTTCGCGCCGATGGTACAAATCCGACGCAAAGACTAGGCAGAAGTTACACACCGCTGTCCCCACTTTCAGTCCCGAATATTGGGACCTTCGAACCGTCTACATCGTACGTCGTGTCTCACCCCACGCCTCAACCCATGATTTGACGACTTCGAACCGGAGAACACCCATCGTGCCGCTCCACGGTTGGAATATGTGAACTATTACGCTTTCCTGAACTCGTCCAGCGTCGTCCAGCATCGTTTTCCCCATACACCACCAAGACCCCCCAGACGTCCTTCCCAGATGAAAGGCTTTGCACCCGTCACGCTCAACAAGTCCGACGCCGCCTCGCACCGCCTTCCCCGCTTCCCCTACGACCGGGACAGCGTGCAGACGCTTACCAACAACGATGACGACAGCCCTTCCGTCGAGGAATCGGAGGCGCAAGGCAGACCCCCGTACGCTGACCAACGAGCGTTGGGATACTCTGAGTACCGCGAGAACCTCTCGCGCCGCATCACCACCGCAACCTCCACCGAACCCGCCTCTCCCAACCAAAACGCGCACGGTCCTCCCGACGAGCCGGAGCGTGCGCCCGCCGCGGTCGTCCGAGCCCGGCTGCGTGCTCTTCGCGCGACACGTGTCCCGATATGAACAAAGCCGCGCTGCGCCTCGCGCTTGACTATGTCGACTATAGCAAGGGCCTCGACTGCGTGCGTCCTTCCTTTTCTTTTCTCTCGTCGAAGATTTTTGACTTCTGCTGGGCAGTGTTATTCGCGCTTAAAGACGCGCGAAGACACACAGGCGTTGTTGGAGGCCGTGCGCTCTGGGCGTGGCACGAGGGTGCAGGAACCGGAGCTGTAGCTGTTGGAGGGACGGCGAGAGGAGATGTATTGGGAGAACGTGTTAGAAAACGTGCGCACTCTGGCGGTGCAACGCGTACGTGCGCACGTGCACCAGACGAGGAGGGGGAGAGAGAGATGTGTCTGGTGCAGGACAGAGCGCGAATGGGGGCTCCGACGAAGATACACTAGGTACTGTTGGCGCGAGACATGCCGGTGGGACCAGGCGCAAACGTCGGCGATAAGTAGCTTGACTCGGTCTGTTTCTAAGTTCCGCTACGAATAGACGCAGTGACTACACTCCCTCTTAACCGGCTTAACACTGGCTTAACCTTTCGGGATACGGGCCCCTCAGTCCGCGTCATGGTCCGCAACCGGCAATTGAGTGTTGGGCTCTCCTAGTCCCGCAGCTACTAATCTACACCATGAACACGTAGGCAACTTCATGCCCACCATCCACTGGCATGCGTGAATGACAAAGAAATTGTCTGAATCAATGCTATATTATTACGGATAGAATTCCTTCGGGAAATGAACAATTTTTGAGAAGCGTCTTATGTAAAAAAAAAAAAGAAACAATAGCTACGCAGCATATTTGTGGCGAATTGTCGGTTATCTGCCCTCGCGCGCACAGAAATCGACAAAAAAAAATTGAAGCGCGTACCACATGACACTACAAAAACTCAAATCACCAAGACGGCATGAAGAGCCTCAGGCTATATCCAGTGACTTTGTAGTATACAATAGACTTCTAGATGGACGTCGAGCGCTTCCTTCTCACCTCGTGTTCCGGCTGAGTTGTCGAGTTACTTCGTCCCTTAACAAATTGCTGGCCAAGAATCGAGCTTGTGCATCGTCGCATCTTGCGCTCTACCCTAGGCAGTTGTTTCGATATCTGTTGCAGTTGGTCTAATACACCCATCGTTTGGTCCCTGAACCGATTTTCGGGCTGCGCATTCGCGATTTTCGAACATATTTTGCGGAGCAGCGATACCTGGTCCATGGGTAGGTCCCCACGGGTAAACACACCACCTAGGATGAGATCTCGGCTGATGATTGTGATAGTCTGCTGGACTATGTTCAGCATATCCACCGGCGTTTGCTCCACCGACATTGACTCCATCGGCGTTGGCCCCGATGTGAGTAAGGTTTCGATTTCGCCCGACATGAGGGAAACGACGTTCAGGAGTTTGATGACGGCAGAAGGGTTGGACCAACGTAAAATTTCGCCGGGCCTGGTGTCAAGAATAGATGATATGCACGCCAGTTCTGCATCGTACACACCGCTGCTGAAGGAAGCGCGTGACTGGAAGTCGTCCACCAATTTATTTACGATCAAAGCCCCAAAGCAGCGTCCTGCCACACGAGCATTCATGTCGCTTGTGGTATGAAAGCGCCGAGTGATCTCCGGATTTGCAAGAGTGATGCGCACAGAGGAAGGTAAGGGCACCGAGGCCCCAAGCTGATTGTATGCTCTTGCACAGTGCCACAGGTACTTCAGAAACTTGCGCGAATGACTCTCCGGCGAGTCGTAGATCGAAGACTTGGATAAGTAAGACAGCGTCTCTGATAAGCAACTTCAGATCACAGAGACAAGATCAAAGGATAGCTTCACACTAACCGTCAATTGGGTTCATCAACTCTGCGTCTAATTCGGCCAGTAGTGTCGGAGAGAGGGTTTTCAACGCCCTTGGGATCACATAAAGCACAACTGAAGGTGCTGTATTGGAGAACAAGGAGTCGACCTCACTGAGTAATAGGGAAATCATGTTTGCGAGTTCGACGGCGCCAGGACAGCCAAGCCAAAGCCTCAAGTCGCGGCTTTCTGCGTCAAGGATGGTTGATAAGTGCCCTAGCGCCTCGTCGCCAATTTGAACGGCGGAATCTGTGCGAGCCACAAGGTTTCCTACGACCAACGCTTCGGCACAACGTCCGATCACGCGGCTCGCTAGGTCCTTTTCAGTCCGAGTGTGGCGGATAATTTCTGGACTTGCAAGGTCGAGTAATTCTGGTGCCAATGGACGAGAATCACTGAGCTCAAGGAGCTCCGTGCCCAAATCCGCCAGGCCATAGAGACACATTTGCAGACAGATCGTGCGTACTTCTTCTGGGAGAGGCAAGGTATTTAATGTGAATGTCTTGAGGAGGTCGCGGAAAAGGGATACGACGCTGGATTTGATCGGGGTACTATCGGAAGTGTTCATCAGAGCGTCTGCCTGATCTAGATGCAGCTCGACCTTGAATTCGGCCGGAAGGGCCTGAGCGAGGGTACCAATTGTCTGTCCGACTATAAGTTGTACGTCCGACGGTACCACCTCGGTGATGAAGGAGTTGACCTCGTCGGATACGAGGGAAACCATGTTCACAAGGCGGACGATACCAGGCGTGAAATGCCGACGGAGCGCCTTGAGTTTGTCGGTATTGAGCAAGGTATCGAGTTGAAGAATAGCTGATAGGGACTCGGAAGACGGCTCCGAGTCATGGTCCTCAATTTGGCTAAGCTTGTCTGCAAACCTGTTCGCAACCAACGACGCGAAACAGCGCCCTATCACACGGGTAACGAGGTCCTTTTCGGAGTGAATTTGGTGTGCCATTTGTGGCCCGATGAAATGGATGGGGAAAAGGTCTAATGCCGGCAATGGCCCAGGAATACGGAGACGATGACACGCTATTTCATGATACCACAGGCTCTTTAGACATGCTATACGCACTTCATTTGTGGGAGGTGGGTTCACCCAGTAGGACTCTGCTATGCGCGTGTGGAGGAGGTCATTAAGCCAGTTTCGAAGGACAGTTCCAAAATTTTCACTGAAGTTGCCGACCTGACTATATACCTGATCTAGCTGCGGGTTGGTGTTCATTCCGGCTGGAAGAGTGTGAAAAAGGGTGCCAAATGTCTGTTCGACAACATCCCACATATCCGACTTCTCACTGTCATTGATCCTGAAGGTAGAGAACATGACGGGGGAGGTGGTGCCAGGGGTGGGGTAATAGAGGGTCCCGCCGGTGCCAGGGATGGGGTCATGTCGGTGCCAGGGATAAGGCTGTAGGGGGACTTGTTGATGCTGGAGATAGGGCTGTGGGGGGGGTTGTTGGTGCCAGAGATGGGGCTGTAGTGGGGCCTGTTGATGCCAGAGATGGGGCTGTAGAGGGGTTTGTTGATGTAGGAGATGGGGTCGTAGGGGGGCTCGTTGATGCCAGATATGGGGTTGCAGGGGGGCTTGTTGATGCCAGGGATGGGGTTGTATGGGGTCGTGTTGGCGCCAGGGATGGTTGTAGGGGGTCATGTTGGTGTCGGGGATGGGGTTGTATGGGGTCATGTTGGTGCCGGGGATGGGATTGTAGGGGGCCATTGTAAGGGCAGGGGCGTCCATAGAGCCAACTTCACTGAGTGCAAGGAAAAACAAGCCCATATGTTCGACGGCACCCGGAAGTTTGAGCCAAACCTCTACGTCATGGTTCTTGACACCGAGGATAGCGGAGAGGCATGCCATCTCTTGATCACCAACACTAACGGTGCCTGAGTTGATGTCAGCCGCAAGCTTAGTTACGACCAACGCCTCGAGACAGTATCCTATCACACGAGAAGTCAGATCCCCTTCCTGCTGAATGCGACGGGTGATGTCCGAGGTGGTAATGGCATGGAGGAAATAGGGCGGAAATTGCTTGGAAGCACCAAGCCGATGGTATGCATTTGCATAATACCACAGGCTCTTCAGGCACATCCGTAGGCAGGCCCTGCGCACTTCATCTGTGAGAGTCGAAGAGCCTGGCATGCACGTCTGAAGGAGGTCACAGAGGCGAGATACGACAACGAGATCAAATTTGCCACTCCGGGCCGAAACGTTTTTTGACGCGTTTGGCCAATCAAGCGGTACCCCAACGGTCTCTCCTTCAGGAAGGGTATGATAAAGGATATCGAGAGTCTGTTGGACTACATCAAGCACGTCCGACGGCACCACGTTGGCGACCAGGGAGGCAGCGTCGTCCAGCGCGAGGGATACCATGCTTGCGAGCTGGACGACGCCTGGCTGCGTAAGACAAAGCCTCACGTCCCGGCTTTCGGTCCCAAGGATAGCCGATAGGCATGCCAGCTGTTCGTCGTCGATTTGAATATTCGAGTCCACACTTGATTTGATGTCAGCCGCCAGCTTCGTTACGACCAATGCACCAAAACAAAGTCCCATCACATGGATAACTGGGTCCGGTTCGGTCTGAATGCGATGAATGATCTCCGGACTGGCAAGGGTGCGGGGAAAGTAGGATGGCAACGGCTCAGAGGCACCAAACTGATTGAACGCTCTTCCGAAATAACACAGGCACTTCAGACACACCCGCAGACGGTACTTCCGCTCTTCCTCGTTGAGAGGTGAGGCCCCTGGTACGCAAGTCTTGAAGAGGCCGTAAAGACGGGATCCGAGGATGGAATCTGTCGGCGACTTCTCGGACATGAGGGGAAGGATTGCCAGGGTCGCATCTGGAACTGTGCGGGAGTCGAAGAATCCTGGTACGCGTGCGGCAAATGTTTCGATCTCTTTGTCTTCGTCGAGAGCTGTAAGTGTCCATTCGAGCGCACTTGCGACTACCGTGGATGGGGCGCCTTTGGCATTACGCTCGATACTCTTCCGTAAGCCTTCGGAAAGCCACTGTCGATGTACCTTGACTTGATTTTTAAGCGCCTCTCTCCACCTCTCAACACTGGGCGCCGTCACGTGCTGGTTGACCAACTTCAACAAGGAGTTATGAAATAGGCCCTCAATTCCGAGCGCGGCCTTTAAAACAATGACCACGAAAAACTGGGATAACCGCCATGTGAGTCCGGACAGGGGTGTGGCATAAGGGCAATTGAGGTACATGTTTGGTAAAACCGTGAACACAGTATACGCCAAAGCGAACGCCGCGACCCAACCGAGGGTGAAGTATGAAACACTCTTGTCAATGGGGAAAAGGAAGTCGATGAGACCTGCGAAGAAGAGGAAGACAGATATGTGGAGGATCGTCGGCATCGTCGCGACCGCTCGAGCCATTCCGAATTTGCTAATCCCATCGAATACGTAGGCTCGCATACGCGCACGCCTATGAGGTGCACCGTGGTGCTGCGCAAGTTCCTGATACCGTCGGGCCCATTGCTGCATCAATGTTGCGGAGAGCGCGCAAGTTAAGCTGAGGACCAAACTGAGGAACCACAGCACGTTGACCCTGACTGCGGAGGTTGTTGGTTTGAATGGCTGATTGCTCTTCGCTACAACGCTCGCGAGAGGTGTCCCATTGGAGATGTTGACTAGTTGACCAGATATTTGAGTGAGGAGTGCATTGGTCGTATCGCTAGGATTGGGAGATAACAGCTTGTAACTCTCAATAATGAAGGCGGCGACGGTGGCGGAGAATAGACCGGTCTTCAATACGTATTTCAATTGATGAATATGCACAAGATAGAGAAGGGCTCACAAAGACGAGGATCCCCTCTGTGTCTCCCTTCCAACTCTCGGTTACATCCTTATCCTGCTTCTCGGACTCAGTGAGGTACATGGACCACAACCCATCAGAGGAGTCTCCGTACTTCTCGCCTGGTACACGAATGAGAATACAAGTTATGAAAAGTCGAATGAACATACCCTGTAGAGGATCCATAGTACCCGGAATTTGCGAGGGAGGAACGTCCCCATGAAGACGGTCATTTGTGGGGTTCGTTGTCTGAGGATTTATGGTGGGTGTAGTTGGCTGAGTAGCTGCGATAACTGCAGGTTGAGGACTTTGAGGATTTGCGGGAGTACTTGCAGGCTGATGCTCAGTAGCACCATGTATCTGTGCCTCGATATCGGCCATTTCTGGTTTCAAGAATGTAGCGAAGAGGAGAACTGGAAGAGGCACCCAAATTGCGACAATCGACGGGTCAGTACTTGTCAGTTCTCAGGCTGTCATTCGAATGACAGTGTTGCCCTTTTGAGCGCATGCCAGTGTTAATATAACCGGTCAATGCCTGTTCTGAACCAATCTTTTCATCCGGTGGGCATGGGAGCCTGCATGGGAGTGTGATGGGTATGTGCGGAATATCGCGGGGTGCAGAGTTTTCGAAACGTGTGCGTGGACGTCATAGATGGCTTCTAATGTGACCTCCCAATCCCAATGCGTGCTCACATGTATCGGATCATTTGCGTGTCGTGCGTACCATCTTTTTCCGCTCACATATCTTCCTCGCCTCAGTTGAGTTACAGTCATAGCGACAATGACGATGCCTCTGGGTGGATGGGGGACCCCATTGTCAAGAGCTTGAATCTTGATTAAGCACGTGCCACTGTAGCAACGAAAGGCAACTGTTCCTTCGGTGTACGGATGATCCTCGTCGACAAAACACGACCCCGACTCGCCGATGGTACGAGGTTTGACGCAAGGACTGGGCAAAGGTTACAAGTTACACACGGCTTTCCCCGATTTTACTGTAGTCCCGAACATTGGGAGGCTCGAACCGTCTACATCATACGTCGCGTCTACATCGTACGTCACGTCTCGCTCCACTTCTCAACCCACAGTTTGACGACGCTGAACAGGAGGACATCCCCCACCCGTTCCACTCCACAGATGGAATATGTAACCTACTGCGTCCTCCTGAACCCATCCAGCGCTGTCCAGCACCATCTCTCCCCCACACCACCAATATTCCCCAGATGCCGTCCCCAGATGAAAGGACCTGCACCCGTCACGCTCAACGAACCCGAAGTCGCCTCCCACCTCCTCTTCCGCCTCCCCTTCGACCGGGACGGCGCGCGGCCGCTTACCAACTCTCGTCGAGAAATCGGAGGCGCGCCCCCGTACGCTCACCAAAGAGCGTTAGGGTATGCTGAGTATCGCAAGAGCATCCTACTCCGCACCGCCGCCAGTTGGTTCACCGATCCTGCTGTGCTCAGCGAAACCAAAACGCGCATGACCCTCCCGATGAGCTAGAGCATGTGCCCGCTGCTAAACCGCCCCTTCCGCGGTCGTACCCGCCCACCTGCGTGCTTTTCGCGTGACGTGTGCCCCGATATGAGCAAAGGCCGTGCTGCTCGCGCTTTCCACCCTACCCACGGAGACGCTTGGCTGTGTCGGCTACAGCAAGGGCCTCGACAGCGTCCCTCCTCTCTCTCGCTCCCTTGTCGATTTCTTTTGTCGTCTGCTAGCAGTGTTATTTACGCCTGACGACGCGTGAGCACGCACAGGCGCCGCTGGGTGCCACGTGCTCTGAGCGTGTAGGAGCTAGAGCTGAAGCTGCTGAAGGGACTGCGAGAGGATATGTATTGGGAGAACGTGCCGGAGGAGGTGCGCGCTCTTGCCTTGCAACGTGCATATGCGCAGGTGCATCAGTCACGGAGGGTAGAGGGGGATAACCCTGGCGCAGGACAGGCGCGAATGGAGGCGACTCGGACGAGGAGGATACACTCAGGCTGTATTCTGGCAGTGCGAACCGCGTCAGCGGGACCAGAGGCAAAACGCCGGCGAGAAGTATCCTCAGGCTTACTTGGTCTGTTTCCCAGTCCTGCTTCTTTTACGTCATGGTCCGTGCCTGACATTTGAAGTTGGGTTTTCCTCTCTTAGTCTCGCAGCTACGAATCTATACCTTGAATACGGAATCGAGGCCCGCCATATATTACCGGTCATGACCCCGCGTTCAATAGTCAGGTTATTTAATGAAGGGCAACTCTCGAGCATGACGCAATTAGTTGGCGCAATTAGTGTGATCAATTCTGTTCTTGTCAACACTTTATTAGGGTCTTTCAAAGTTCCCTTATTTTGGTCCATTTTTGTTTCATTAAATTTCACATTATTGTCCAATTTACACCCAAAACGGGTTTAATGGGCATCTTAATGTGTTTAATAAGGGAAAAAAATAAGGGAACTTTGAAAGACCCTATTATTATGGTTAGAATCCTCTCACGCACGTAAGTAGACGCCACGACCCAGTCAGAAACTAAGGTATGAATGATAATTGACGAAGCTGAACAATAGCTACGTAGCATATGTAGTGAAGCGCCAGGGTAATCTGCCCTCAGGCGCACAGAAATCGAATCAAAAATAAAATTGAAGCGGGTGCCGCGTGACAATACAACTTGAAAAACCCAAATCACCAAGACAGTACGAAGCGCCACTTCCAGCGACTTGTAGTATACAATAGACTTCTAGATTGACTTCGAGCGCCTCCTTCTTACCTCGTATTCTGGCCGAGTTGTCGAATTAACCCGTCCCCTAACAAATTGCGGACTAAATATCGAGCTTGCACATCGCCTCATCCTGTACTCCACCATAGGCAGTTTTTTCGATATCTGCTGCAGTTGGTCTAATATTCCCATCGTCTGGTCCGTGAACCGATTATCGGGTTGTGCATTCGCGATTTTCGAACATATTTTGCGGAACAGCGATACCTGGTCCATGGGCAGGTCGCCACAGGTGAACGCGCCACCTAGAACAAGCTCTGGGCCGATGACATCAATAGTTTGTTGAACTATGCTCAGCATATCTACCGGCGCTGGTGCCATCGTCGGTGGCACCATCACTGGCGGTTGCCACACTGGCGTTGGCCCCATCGACATTGATTCCACTGGCGTTGGCCTCTGTGCGAGTAAGGTTTCTATTTCGCCCGACATGAGGGAAACAACGTTCAGGAGTTTGATGACGGCAGAAGGGTGAGGCCAACGTAAAATTTCACTAGGCGCGGTGCCAAGGATAGACGATATGCACGCCAGGTCTGCATCGTAGACACCATTGCTGAAGGAAGTGCGTGAGTTGAAGTTGTCCACCAATTTATTTACGATCAAAGCCCCAAAGCAGCGTCCTGTCACACGAGCATTGATGTCCCTTGCGGTATGAATGCGCCAAGTGACCTCTTGATTGGTGAGAGTGATGCGGACGAAGGACGGTAAGGGCACCGAAGTCCCAAGCTGATTGTATCCCCTTGCGCACTGCCACAGGTACTTCAAACACATACGTGAACGACTCTCGTATATTTCGTACGGTGGGGCAGTGTAAGACCGTGACGACGTCTCTGATAAGCAACTTCAGACCGCAGAGACCAGGGATCAAAGGATGACTTCACACTGACCGTCAGTTGGGCTCATTGGCTCGGCGTCGAATTCGGCCAGCAGTGTCGGAGAGACTATGCTGAACGTCTCTTCAATCGTATCTAACACATGCGACGGTGCTGTGTCGGAGAGCAAGGTGTCGATCTCACTGAGTAAGAGGGAAACCATGGTTGCGAGTTCTACGACACCAGGACGGCTAAGCCACAACCTCGAGTTGTGGCTCTCTGTGCCAAGGATAGCTGATAAGCGCCCCAGCGCCTCGTCGCCAATTTGAATAGTCGGGTCGGCGCTCGCCGCTAGACGACTTACGACCAACGCCTCGACACAACGTCCTACCGCACGGCAAGCTCGGTCCGTTTCGGTCCGAATTTGGTGAATAATTTCCGGACTTGCAAGGTCGAGGAATTCAGGCGCAAACAGCTGAGAATCACCAAGTTGTTGGAGGTCTTTTCCCAAATACCACAGGCCGTAGAGACACATTCTCAGACAGCGCGTGCGTACTTCTTCCGGGAGAGGGAAGGTCCTCAGTGTGCACGTCTTGAGGAGGTCGCGAAGGAGGGATACGACGATGGATTTAATCGAGGCATCATGGATGTTCATCAGGGCGTCTGGCTGATCTAGATGCAGCTCGACCTTCAATTCAGCCGGAAGGGCTTGAACGAGGATACCGATTGTCTGTCTGACTACATGTTGCACATCCGACGGAACCGTATTGGTGACAAAGGAGTCGACCTCGCGGGATGCGAAGGAAACCATGTTCACAAGCTGAATGATACCAGGCTTAAAATGCCGATGGATCACCTTCGAGCTAAGATCGTCAATACCGAGAATAGCTGATAGGGAAGTCAGCTCGCGCCTCCCAAATCGACTGAAGCTGGTCGCGAAGCGGTTGACGACCAACGATAGGAAACAGCACCCTGTCACACGGGTAACGAGGTCATCTTCGTCATGAATGCGGCGTGCGATTTCTGGCGTGATGAAGTGGATAGGGAAAAGGTCTAATGTCGGCAACGACCGAGGAGCATGAAGGCGATGACATGCTATTTCGTGGTACCACAGGCTCTTCAGACACGTTATGCGCACTTCATTTGGGAGAGATGGGGTTCCGGGGTTCCCTATTACGGACCTCTCGAGGAGGTCATTTAGTCGGTTTCGAAGATTGGTTCCAAACCCGCCACCGGACTCTACCTGACTATTCCTGGTGTCCATCCCAGCTGGGAGAGTGTAGAGCAGGATGCTAAATGTCTGTTGGACTACATCCCACACATCCAACCTCTCTCTGTCGCCGGTCCTGTGGATGGGGAACACGGGGGTGGGGGATGTGGACCATGCAGTAGTGCCAGGGGTGGGGTAGTAGGGTGATATGAAGGTCCCAGGAGTGGTGTATATGGTCGTTCCAGGGATAGGATATGTCACACCAGGGGTAGGGTACATAGTCGTGCCAGGAATAGGGTACACAGTCGTTCCAGGAACGGGGTACACGGTAGCGCCAGGGTCGTACATGGTGGCACCAGTGTCAGGGTACATAGGGTACACGGTCGTGCCAGGGTTGGGGTACACGGTCGTGCCAGGGACATGGTAGAAGGGGGACATGGTAGGGGCAGGGGCATGGGCTGGCATGGGAAAGGTGGGTAATGGGAACATGGGGGTGCCCGTGGAGCCAACTTCACTGAGTACAAGGGAAAATAGGGCCATATGTTCGATAGCGCCCGGAAGTTCAAGCCAAACCTCTACGTCATGGTTCTCGGCACCAAGGATAGCGGAGAGGCATGCCAGCTCCTGATCACCAACACTAACGGTGCCTGAGTTGATATCAGCTGCAAGCTTAGTTACGACCAACGCCTCGAAACAATATCCTAACACGCGAGAAGTCCGATCTCCTTCCTGCTGAATGCGGCGCGTGTTCTCTGGCGTGGCAATGACATGGAGGAAATAGGGCGGCAATTGCTTGGAAGCGCCGAGCTGATGGTACGCTTTTGCATAAAACCACAGGCTCTTCAGGCACAATCGCAGACAGGCCTTGCGCACGTCGTCCGTGAGAGTTGAGGAGCCCGATATGTACATCTGAAGGAGGTTGCGGAGGCGTGATGCGATGATGCGATCAAAATTGCCACCTATGATGTTAGTTTGTGTGTTCGACCAATTGAACGGTAGTTCGATGGCCTCTTCAGCAGGAAGGGTCTGAGATACGATATCGAGCGTCTGTTGGACTACATCAAGAACATCTGACGGCACTACGTTGGCGATCAAGGAGGAAAAGTCATCCAACGCGAGGGATACCATGCTTGCGAGCTGGACGACGCCTGGCTGCGTAAGACAAAGCCTCACGTCCCGGCTTTCGGTCCCAAGGATAGCCGATAGGCATGCCAGCTGCTCATCGTCGATTTGAATATTCGAGTCCGCACTTGATCTGACGTCAGCCGCCAGCTTCGTTACGACCAATGTACCGAAACAAAGTCCCATCACATGGATCACAGGGTCCAATTCAGTCTGAATGCGACGAATGATCTCTGGACTGGCAAGGGTGCGGGGAAAGTAGGACGGCAACGGCTCAGAGGCACCAAACTGATTGAACGCTCTCCCGAAATAACACAGGCACTTTAGACACACCCGCAGACGGCGCTTACGCTCTTCCTCGTTAAGTGGTGAGGCCCCTGGTACGCAAGTCTTGAAGAGGTCGTAGAGGCGGGATCCGAGGATGGCATCGGTCGGCGACTTTTCGGACATGAGGGGAAGGATTGCCGAGGTCGCGTCTGGAACAGTACGGGAGTCGAAGAACCCTGGCACGCCTGCCGCAAATGTTTCGATCTCTTTGTCTTCGTCGAGAGCTGTAAGTGTCCATTCGAGCGCACTTGCGACTACCGTGGATGGGGCGCCTTTGGCATTACGCTCAGTGCTCTTCCGTAGGCCTTCGGAAAGCCACTGTCGATGTACTTTGACTTGATTTTTGAGCGTCTCCCTCCACCTTTCAACACCCGACGCCGTCACGTGCTGGTTGACTCGACTCCATAGCTTCAATAAGGGATTATGAAATAGGCCCTCAATTTCGAGCGCGGCCTTTAAAACAACGACCAAGGAAAACTGGGACAACCGCCATGTGAGTCCGGACAGGGGTGTGGCATAAGGGCAATTGAGGTACAAGTTTGGTAAAATCGTCAACACTGTGTACGCCAAAGCGAACGCCGCAACCCAGCCGAGGGTGAAGTATGAAACTGTCTTGTCGATGGGGAAAAGGAAGTCGACGAGGCCAGCGAAGAAGAGGAAGACAGATATGTGGAGGATCGTCGGCATCGTCGCGACCGCTCGAGCCATTCCGAATTTGCTAATCCCATCGAATACGTAGGCTCTCATACGTGCACGCCTGTGAGGTGCACCATGGTGCTGAGCAAGTTCCTGATACCTTCGGGCCCATTGCTGCATCAATGTCGCGGATAGCGCGCAAGTCAGGCTGAGGACCAAACTGAGGAACCACAGCACGTTGACCCTGACTGCGGAGGTTGTTGGTTTGAATGGCTGATTGCTCTTCGCTACAACGCTCGCGAGAGGTGTCCCATTGGAGATATTGACGAGTTGTACCGATATTTGAGTGAGGAGTGCATTGGTCGTATCGCTAGGATTGGGAGATAACAGCTTGTAACTTTCGATAATGAAGGCGGCGACGGTGGCGGAGAATAGACCGGTCTTCAACGTGTGTCTCAGCTGGTGGATATGCACAAGATAGAGAAGGGCTCACAAATACGAGGATCCCCTCTGTGTCCCCCTTCCAACTCTCAGTTACGTCCTTATCCTGCTTCTCGGCCTCGGTGAGGTACATGGACCACAGTCCATCAGAAGAGTCTCCGTACTTCTCGCCTAGTGCATGAATGAGAATAGTACAAGCTGTGACATGTCGAATGAACGTACCCAGCAGAGGATCTGGATTACCCGCAATTTGCGCTGGAGGTGTGACAGGAGTGTTCCCATGAGGACGGTCATTTGTACTTGTGACCTGAAGCTGAGCATCTGCGGTATCTGGAGGTCGAGGATAAGTGGAACTTGGTGTCCGCAGATCTGTGGTGGTTGTAGTAGGCTCTGCGATAACTGCGGATTGAGGACGTCGAAGATCTGTGGTAGTAGCAGGCTGGCTCCTATGGATCTGAGCCTCAATATCCGCCATTTCTGAGTATCGAAGAATGTAGCGAGGAGAGCCGCGACACAGAGGGGGACACCCGACAGTTATCCTAGGATCGAACGCCCCTCCAACGTTGACCGATTAGGACTAGCGGATTACGTTACTGTATGCACGACTCCAAGCCCGTAGTTTATCCCAACCTGATCTGCGAAAAGCCTCTTCACCAAGCCGATGTCGTTAAATGTATTTCCTATTTATGACATGTCGTCTTAAAGGAGTCTGGAAAGTGTGAACCAAGGTGTGAACAACTTGAAACAGGAGCAGAGTCACGGGCTTGCTAGAGGGAATGGTTAGAATGCAAACGCAAACGTAAATGGGACTGGATCCAAAAAAAAAAACGTAGATAGGATATCATGGACACAGAAGTGAGGTCATAGCGTGCTGGAGGAGGTACAGTGGGTTTTAAAGTCACTTAGTTGGTAGTGCAATGTCAGAGTAGGTCGTGGATTCGAACCATGAGCCAATGCTGCGTCGCCAAGCTGTTGTGCATACACTGGCAGGTCTGACACGCTCCGGATCCATGCCAGAGAAGGTCCGCGCGCCGGTAGTGAACCGGTGAACCGCGCACATGGCCCCATGAGAGCGCAAACACCCGCAATCATAAATTGCTTGACTTGTGCCCCTTCCGGATCTGCGTTACTGCCAGTGTAAATGTGCGCGTACACACAAAGCTCTATTCTAATTACTGTGAAAGAAAGCAATTACACAAAACATCTAGGGTATATATCACAGCCCTGGGACCTCCAACGCGCCCTCGAGTCCCACACGCACACCAATTACCCGCGCCACGCGTCGCTCGATACGCTCCTCAAGTCCGTGCATCGCCGCGTCCCACCAGCGCTCGGGACCTTCCGGCACGGCCCGCCACGCGCCGCGGTACAGCTCGCGCATCCTCTTGCTCCCAAGCTCTACCGCGCGTGCACGCGCAGCGGCACCCTGTTCGTACGTCGCGCCAAATCCCTCGCCCGCGAGCACGAGCGCAGGCGGGACCGTGATTCTCCCATGCTTAAACACCATCACGTTCACGGAGATGCAGTGGAGCGTTGCACCGTCCGGCTCGGGCTCGTGCGCCGCAGCTACGGCGCGCGCGACGTGTGCTTGGAGGTTCGCGCTGGAGGCTGATGGCGTCGGCGCCGAGGAGGAGCTGCTGTCGTCGTCGGTTTTGGAGCCGGGGTTGTTGGTGGTGGATGGCGCGGACCGGCGCGATGCGGGCTTGTGGTGCGAGACGAAGCGGTGGACGATATAGAGCTGCATGAAACAGAAGATGAGCAGGCGTCAGGCGGGCGAGTGAATGAGTGAATCGTACCCATTTGTGGTCCCAGCCGACGATTTGCGAGCGTACCTCGTAGCGCGCAAATATGGGGATCTCACGTAGGAATTGGAAGTGCGTGCCTGCACGAGACGATGTGATCAGCAGAGTAGCCGGGGAACGACTGCAACACGAGACATACCGGCCAGCGCGACCCCGCCCCCGGCGAGTATATACGAAGGAAAGACGTACAAGACGCTGTTCGTACGCGCCAAATCAAGGAGCTATTTTGGTGCATGACGCTCAGCCCTAGCCTTTCACCCGACTCGACCCGCGCAGGAATCGCTTCACTCACCTTCGGGTAAGACGAATTGCTGAGGTGCCAGTTGTAGTCACATTCATCAGGGCCTGCCAAAAAAGAGCAGAGAAATCAGCCAACAAAGAGAAGTAGAAGTGTAACCACTACCAACCCGCCCAGGCTTTAGTCACTAACTTGTGGTCAAGCGGATTCTGGCCGATGGGCACAAGGTCGTCGCGGAACTTGTGCGCGTCGTTTTTGTTGGTGGAAGACGAAAAGAATGTGCGTATGCGCGCACGGCGGGCGAGCCACCACAACCTGGTGATGGGCAAGAACACATTGACTGATAATAATTATAAGCATGCGACACGAAAAACGGATTTTGGAGAACGGAAGAATGGAAGCCACGTACAGTGCCAGACCAATGGCAGGGATCGCACATTCAGAATGAGAAGTAGAAAAGCGAAAGTTTTAGCGAGCCCCGGTAAGACGCTGAGGCCGAGGGAGAGGGCTGCAGCTGGGGACGTGGAGAGCATGACGTGGAGGGTGTTTGGGGCAGGTTATACTGTATGGAACCAGTTGTATTTATTTAATAAGAACCCAATGATAGGACGACGAGCCCATTCCAGCCGCCGACGCGAACTGGCCATCAGAAAAAGAAGAAAACTCTCGAAGTTGATTTTTCAGCTTTCGGCCCACGTATTCCCGAGTCCCGGCTGCTTATGGCATTGTCCCCCAGTGAAGAGGATTGATTGCAAATACTGTACAGCATCAGCATGAGGCCGGATAAATCACGCGAAACTACGTCTTAAACCTGGAGTATCGCCGAGGTGAGACCTCGAATATGAGGCTGTGTGTCTCTTCTATCTCTCGGTGGTCACGGTGCTGTACAGTTCTTTCAGAACCTAACTAGATTTTATTTCCTGTTCCCGCCCATCCGGACACATCAACGAGACACGAACCGGGGATGAGAATGGTCGCTACTGTATCTTCACCGAGTTCTTCTCGTGGGGGCCGCTTAATTTCCAACGAACTGCCGCCTCAAAAGTCCTTCCACACAAAACGGATTTGCTATGGCCGCCCGCCAGAATTGGGGCTCTATCTGCAGCCGACCCACCTACACATGAGACTACACCCCAATAGTCTGCAGACGGATAACAAGACCTAGGTGCGCCCATAATTACTACAATGAATCGACAGTTGACTACTTTTGGCGATAAAGTATAACGTCAAACGCACGAAGTTGAACCGGAGGTCAATGGCACAGCTTTTTGAGACCCTTGCAGTATGCTGTAGATATGTGACCTCCCACGCGCCGCCTCCTCTCCCACTTGTTTTTTCATGCCTGTACGCGCGACAATATTATATCAAGCCTATGCAAACCCTTACTCCACAAGTGCAATACACTACTTTCCGCTTCTGTATTAAAGTGTGGGGTGGTCAACGACAAGTTGGTGATGAAATCGAAGATCCAGGTATTGCGAGCGCAGGAGAAAGTCTACAACGAATATCAGGAAAGAAATACAGTAGGAACACTAATGCAATCCGGCAACTGTAAGGTCTTGCCATTCTGATATACAAAGGTATATTGGAGTCGAGTTATGATTGAGGAGAAAAAATCAAAAATGCATTGGCCGGGAGTCGAACCCGGGGCTAGGCCACTCAACAAGTGGGAAGACCCAATGTTACCGCTACACCACCAATGCTCAGTATACGAGAATATTCAAGCAGTGACTAAAATCTTGCGGCATTAACCGTCCGCTCCAGATCCAAGGGTCCAGGGGCACTGTCCTCTCTTCTCCCTTGTCCTCTCCCTGTTATTCTTTCTCGCTAACACGACAGCATTGAACAAGTATTGTGGAGCGAAGGACTGTCTGCCCCGCGGCTCAAGTTGGGCCTAAGTTAAGCTGTGTCGAGCGTTATTTGCCAGTGGGTGGCCAACTGATTCTCTTCTGCTGCGAACGCACGCTGCCAGTATACTATTATAACGAGGTAAATTTAACATAATCAAAAATGAGTTTATGATCATTATAAACTCAAAGGCCCAGCGAGAGTTAACTGTATAGCTTGATAATAATTTCGGTCACGACCTTTCCCGATTTTGCGACGATATGACCGGGCCCGTACAGTCCGCTAAGGCTGTCTCGTGTGATATCCTAGACGTCTTCATCACTAATTCAAGATACTCAAATCTTGGTTCTCAACGAAGGCCCAGAGGATCTGCGCTCATGTATCTTCTGTTCATCGTCCGACAGCGGCGCTCCAAGTTTCCTTGCGCTTCCTAGATACACCGTAAAATCTCCGAACCCAAGTCCAGGCTTTCCGCATCATGGACCCTATGGGGTCTGGATTTCTTTGTTGCCATCATCTCGGTGAGCTCCCGAACCATGGGCTTCTCCCCACTTTCTGTGCTTCTCATCTTCGCCATCGGACCTCTGAGATGCTTCGCGACCTTCGCGCCACGTTGGGATGACGTACAAGCGAAGCACACATGGAGTTCTATCCCAGAGAACTGGCAGAACCTGGGTCACCCGCCTGCTGGCACTACCGTCGATCTCCACGTTGCACTCAAGGCCCAAAACGAGACGGCCTTGATTGATGCCCTCCATGAGGTCAGCAATCCCGGGAATCCAAAGTGCGTCATTTACACCACTCTTCCGCCCGAGCTGTACACATCTATGTGTACTGCTTCCCCTTCGCAGATACGGCGCACATCTATCCAGGGAGCAGGTCGCCGAACTTGCCGCGCCGGCCCCAGACGTCCTCCAACTCGTCGGCACCTGGCTCAAACATCATGGCGTACCCTCATCGACCATCGCAACTAAGCATGGTGGCAGTTGGTTGACGCTCACCGGCGTCCCCGTATCCCGGGCCAACGAACTCCTGAGCGCATCGTACCAGCTGTACCAGCACATCGGGACGAACGAGACCGTTCTCCGCACGCTCAGTTACGGGCTCCCCACGGCGCTGATCACACACGTGCAAACGGTTGCACCGACCACACACTTCGGTTCTCCACGCACGTCGCGGCAGAAACCGCTCATGCGGCCCGACGGAGCAGCAGGGGTGCAGACGAAGGTACCGGCGGGAGAGCCCAGGACGGTATTGACGGGCCGCGACGAATCGCCGCCTGTCACGCCATCCTTCCTGCGTCGGCTGTACAAGACGTCTAGATATGTGCCCTTTGCCGCGGATCGGAACATGCTTGGCGTTGTGGGCTTTCTCGATCAATACCCGAGCCCGGACGACCTGACGTTATTCATGAATCAATATCGCTCCGACGCGACCTCGGCGACCTTCAAAGTCGTGCCGGTCAGTGGCGGAGGGTACAACCCAAACAATGCAGGCACCGAGCCGAGCCTCAATATTCAGTATACTTCGGCCATAGCATATCCAACTCCGCATATATTCTACAGCACAGGCCTCTTGAATATCTAGGACGATCCGTTCGTGAACTGGCTCGACTACGTGCTCGTCCAGGAGAAAGTCCCGCAGACCATCAGTATCAATTACGGCGCTGAAGAGTACAAAGTTCCACCGGATCATGCGGGGTTTGTATGCAACCTGTTCGCTTGGCTCGGCATGCGTGGCGCTAGTGTCCTCCTCTCGAGCGGCGACGACGGCGTTGGTCTTGGGAGCTGCTTGTTCACCGATGGCTACGGCAACTCGCGTGTCAAGTTCGTCCCCACCTTCCCTTCAACTTGTACGTGTAGTATTTTTTCTCTGCTGCAGGCGCTCATCGCTCACCACACCGTCCATGTGTTTGTAGGTCCCTGGATCACTAGCGTCGGAGCAACGACAGGCTACTATCCTGAGGTTGCGGCAAGTCTTTCCGGTGGCGGTTTCTCGGTGTACTTTCCACGTCCCCCTTATCAGAACCAGGGTGTGCCTGACTTCCTCCGGAACCTTGGCAGCCAGTATAGCGACTTTTACAAGTGCATTCGCTACCGTGACCCAAACTAAACCATTCTCACCTTTCATTTTGCAGCCCCGGGGGATGTGGCGTTCCCGATATTTCCCTGCAGGCGATTAACTACCTTTATGTCCTCAACAAGCAACCCTGGACTATGACCGGCACCAGCTGCTCGACCCCGGTGCGATAGCCCTCCCTCGGAGACCTATTCTCTCCGCATCCCACGTCCTCGAGTGCCTTGCTGACTGCCAACGTAAAGACCGCGGCGGGAATCATTTCCCTGCTGAATGACTACATGATTTCGACCGGCAGGCGCCCACTCGGCTTCCTCAACTTCTGGCTGTACGGCAGGGGTCTCTCGGGCCTGAATGACATCACGTCTGGGTCGAACCCGGGCTGCAAAACTGATGGATTCTCCGCTGTCCCTGGGTGGGATCCTGTGCGTCCTGCCTGAGTTGTGTCTCTACATCTTTCGATGTTGGCTCACGCTGCGTTGATAGGTCACGGGTCTCGGGTCGCTCGACTTTGCAAAACTGGGGGAGTTACTTAGTTATCGGTAGTACGGTAGGCTGATCTGGGCTGAATTCTCTGCCCCGGGGTTCCTGTCGCTGCCGCCGATATATTCTGTACATCTTCTAACTTTTCTTTTAACGCTTCGCTTCCTCGCTTCGGATTCGCATAGGTACATAGGGATGACTCGGATGAGACACAAGAGCACTATATCCTCCCGCTCCCCCCCTCTTTTTTTGAACCATTTATATTGATATTCTGGATTCTCTCCGGTGATTGGTATGGTCGATGGCAGTGTGGTAAACCGCATCCGCTGAGTACAGTACTCAGTCAGCATCAGATATCAGTAAATAACAATCCCGTGCCACTCCCTCTCAGCTCTTCTCCTTTTGTGTCCCCTCAGGCCTCTGGAAACTCTGCTATCCCCTCTCAATATCTTGGATGTCCTCGGAAACCTCCACAACTCTGGAAGCTTCTCGTGTTATAATCATCAGCAAATAAAAATTAACTTTTTATGTGCTTACCGAGATTGGGAGAGTTTACATAAACTATATGAATAGATTTAAACTTATTTATTATTACAACGAAATTATAATTATAATCACCTGTGACTAGGCCACTATCTCAACGAAACGAAACACGGCGGCAGTTGGCTGGCGGTCGTCGGCGTCCCTAATTCCAGAGCCAAAGAACTCCTGAGCGCGTCATACCAACTGTATAAGCACATCGGGATGAACGAGACCGTTCTTCGCACGCCCAGCTATGGGCTCCCCGTGGCACTGCTTGCACATGTACAAAACGTTGCGCTGACCACACGCTTCGGCTTTCCGCGCGCGCGGTGGCAGAAACTGCTCATGCACCCCAGAGGGTAGCAACAGAGCAGACGAAGGTACCGGGAGGAGTGCCCAGGATGGTATTGTCGAGCTGCGACCAATATGTGACGCCGTCATTCCTACGCTCGTTCTACAAGACGTCTAGATACGTGCCCTTTGCTGCGGACCTGAATGTATTTGGCATTGGGGGCTACCTCGGTAATTATCCGAACCCAGACGACCTGACGGAATTCATGAATCATTATCCCTTCGACGCGACCTCGACGACCTACAGCATCATGCATCAAAGGCTAAGGGTACAACCCGAGAAACTCCAAGGCGAATCTCGATATCCAGTGCACTTTAGCCATTATATACCATACACGCATACGAAAATGAACATCTCATCCATGCCTTCACCTTCGTTCTAACGATCTCCGTTTGCGTCTGTCTACCTCTCCGTGTTTCCTATCCACTGCTCTATCACTTCTATCTACGCTCTCCCCCAGGCCGAAGTCTATTACTCGCTACACTATCCGACCATATTCTACAGCACTGGCTCGGAGACTCAGGGCGATCTGTTTATGATTTGGCTTATTACGTGCTCGACTTGAGGAGGGTAAGTATGCCCTACAGCGTTCCTGAGTACAAAGTCCCGCTGGATTGTGCAATATATGTGTGCAATCTGTTCGCGCGACTTGACGTGCGTGGTACCACCGTCCTCTTCTTGGTCCTCCTCTCGAGTGGCAACGATGGTGTTGTTGTGGGAACTGCCTGTTCCAAGGCGGCTCCGGCCAGCAAGCTGCGGGTCTAGTTCCTCCCCACCTTCCCCTCCACTGGTTGTGCGTGTGGCGTTTTAACTCTGCCTTCGAACATTGTAGTATTTGCGCCCCAAAAAAGACCGGCTCGCTGAAACTCACGTGACTGCCTGTTTCTGACAACTCAGAAGCCGACCGCCGGCAGGGCAATTTTGGGAAAGCCGCGGCCCTTGGTGTTGCACAAATTACAAAATTAAGAATGGGTCGTGTCAGGTGCCAGCGTGGTGTGAAGGGCATCGCAAGGCCTCTCAGGGGTCCAATAGTGAAGATATAAAGCACAGAGAGTGGGTGAAAGTGCACGGTTACTGGAGGTCGCTGAGTCGGTACCAACAAATTTACTCAAGAATTTACTTGAGACCGGGGGCCCTTACATAAGTGGCAAGACGCAAAAAGCCTGGACAGACTGCTGGAGCGATGGGCTGGATGAGGCGGCACGTGCTTGATCCTCTTACGTGCTGTCGTCCTCCACCTACTGGCAAGCTCTCGACCGGTTTCAAGGAACGAGAACACTTTTATTTCTCTCGCCCGCCACACCCAGTTACTGTTGAACCCCTCATAAACCATTCCTATTTTTAGGATTTTGTGACCAGCAAACCATACGGACGGGGCCGGATGAGGCCCTCGGTCAAGCCCTCGGTGCATTCTTGATGTCGCATGAGGTCGGGTACAGATTTTGCCTGAGGCGGAGATCCAAATCATACCCATGGGCGAACAGTGGACTCCGTCTACCCACCGGGACTTGCGATATCTGGGATTACCAGTGGCCTACCGGTGGACTTCTGTGCTTCTGCGCTGTAAGAATATCGTAACAATCTCGGTAACATTCTGAAAACATAGCAAGATACTTCCTACGACCCATTTAAGTTGTCCCGCGCGATATTCTATTTCGTCTTATCACTAGTCCTCGTCCGCGCGAATCTCGAGAACCCTGCCATTTCTGTGTGGTGGGCGTACAACTTAGCCTTGAGGCTCTGCGCTCATGCATCTATTGTACATCATTCGGACAATAGCGCTTTAAGTTTCCCACCGCTTCCTAGATACACCGTAAAATCTCCGTCCCCGAGCTAGGCTTTCTGTGTCTCGGTTCTAGCAAGGGGCCCCCAGACTTCTTAAGTAAAATCGTTCGCACCATCTCGGTAACCTCTAGTAACCATGCGCTTTTACCCACTTTCTGTACTTTTCGTCTTCACCACAGGACCTCTGAGGTGCTTTGCGATCTTTGCACCACGTTGGAATGAGGTGCATGTGAAGCACACATGGAATTCTGTTCCAGAGAACTGGCAGAACCTGGGTCACCCACCTGCTGGCACTACCACCGACCTCCACATTGCACTCAAGGCCCAAGACGAGAACACTTTGATTGACACCCTCTATGAAGTCAGCAGTCCTGGGAATCCAAAGTGTGTTCTCTCTGCCACTATTCCGCCTGGGCACTCACTGGCATGTGTGCCCCTTTCTCTTGGCAGATATGGCGCCCACCTAACTAGGGAGCAGGTTGCTGAACTCGTTGCACCGCCTTCAGATGTGCTCCAGCTAGTCCACGCCTGGTTCGAACATCACGGCGTGCTCTCCTCGGCCATATCAACTAAGCATGGTGGCAGTTGGTTGACGCTCACCGGCATCCCCGTGTCCCAAGCAAACGAACTCCTGAGTGCGTCGTACCAACTGTACCAACACATCGGGACGAACGAGACCGTTCTCCGCACGCTCAGCTACGGGCTCCCCACGGCGCTGCTTGAGCACGTGCAAAACGTCGCACCAACCACACACTTCGGATTTACGCAGACACCACGGCAGGAACCGCTCATGCACCCAGATCGGGCACCGGGGCTACATACGAAGGTACCGGGGGGAGAGCGCAGGACGGTGTTGTCGAGCCGCGAGGAGCCATATATCACACCTTCCGCCCTGCGTTCGCTGTACAAGACGGCTAGCTACGTTCCCGCTGCGGCGGACCGGAACGCGCTTGGCGTTACGGGCTACAAAGGTAAATACCCGAACCCAGACGACCTGACGCTATTTATGGAAACATTTCGCACCGACGCGATCGAGACGACCTACGAAGTCGTGGAGATCAAAGGCGGAGGGTACAACCCGAGCGACCCAGCCGATGAGGCAAATATGAATGTCCAGTACACATCGGCCATTGCCTACCCGACCCCGCATATATTCTACAGCACTGGCGGGTCGGCGACCCTGGGCGATCCGTTCATAAACTGGCTCGACTACGTGCTCGCCCAGGAGAGCATCCCACAGACGATAACCACATCTTATAGCGTTTTTGAGTTCCTAGTTCCGGCGGATTATGCAATTCATGTGTGCAACCTGTTCTCTCGGCTCGGCGTGCGTGGTTCCAGCGTCCTCTTTTCGAGTGGCAATGATGGCGTTGGTCGTGGGAGTTGCCAATTCAAAGACAGCTCCGGCAATGAGCATAAATGGTTCCTCCCCACCTTCCCCTCAACTTGTACGTGTGGTATTTTTCCGCTAGTACATTAGTACATAAGCGCAGCTACAACACACTCACCACACAGTCCGCGGCTCTCGCAGGCCCTTGGGTCACTAGCGTCGGCGGCACGACGGGAAACCCAGAGACTGCGGCAAGTTTCTCTGGTGGCGGCTTCTCGAACTACTTTATCCGACCGCCCTACCAGCGCACAGCGGTGCCCTCCTTCCTCCAGAAGCTGGGTAGCCAATATAACGGCTTTTTCAAGTGCGTTCGCTACCGTGACCTGACCTGACCTGGCCCATTCTTACCTTTTGCAATTCGTGCAGTCCTTGGGGACGTGGCGTTCCCGATATCGCCATTCAGGCAATTAACTTCCGTTTTGTCTTGAGTGGGGAAATCTCCACACTAAGTGGCACGAGCTGCGCGACGCCGGTGCGACATTCCCCTCTCTTCTCTTTGCATCCTTCGCTCTCCGGAAAACCTGCTGACCGTCAACGTACAGGCCGCAGCAGGAATTGTCTCCCTACTGAATGACTACCGAATTTCGATCGGCAAGCCGCCGCTCGGCTACCTCAACATGTGGCTGTACGGCGTATGCCGACCGGGCCTAAATGACATCACGTCTGGGTCGAACCCGGGTTGCGATACTGATGGTTTTCCCGCTGTCCCTGGGTGGGATCCCGTGCGTCCATCCAGAGTTGTGTCTTCGGCGTTGGCTCACTCTGGATTCTATAGGTCACGGGCCTCGGGTCACTCGACTTTGAGAAACTGATTGAAATACTTACTCGTTGGTAGTGAACTGGTCCTACCTAGCTCCAACGCCTCGTCGCAACCTTTATCTGCCCCGAGAACTGTGCACGGGCATAAAAGCTAGCGAAGAAGTTTGCGAAGTAACGAATGTACGCATCCTCACCTTCACCGGCGAGATGAACCAATTAAAAGGTCTGAGTCGCTACGGTGTGTCACCATATGTGGGAGTGGCCCAGCTAGAGAATAAACGGCCCGGGGGAAGGCGTGAACGTTCGTTGAACACTGTACCTTACTTTGGCCCGTATATCTGGTGCCATGCACCATGTTGTGGACAGGCGAGATGTACGTGAACCCTCTCGTACGATACGTGTATTCGTTCTTGCATAGTCACACAATCCCATGTTCTACTCAATATCTGAGTCCGACCCCTCAAGATCAATAAATCCGCTGCAAGACAATGCTTTAATGGGGGGTGGATGGTGCACTGGGCTTTTGCCACCCCCTACCTTGTTCTGAGGAATGTCACATGTGTCAGACCTTTGGTTCAATCCTGGCAGGAGACAGATGAGGGCACTCATTTACCACCTTCCTTATCCGCCCTGAACCCCAACACCAACCAACAACCGGCCTGCTTGGCCATGCACTCACTTCCTATCTGGGCTCTGTCACACTGCACCACCGACATCCCATGCCACCAACTATCACCACACTCATTACCATTTCTGGGGCTCTGCTGCTAGCCGCTGCATCCCCTTGTCACCTCTTCCCACAAACCACCCCTGTTCCATCTCCGATTCCACTTCCAACAATCCTGCACCACCCCCGATTCAATCTCTGCCACTCACAGTCTACCCTGGCAATCCTGACGGACTCCCCTGACGGACACCACGAGGCATTCGCCGGTCTGGGGATTGGGCCCCCTGTGACCCGCTGTGCCAGTAATTGGCTAGCGAAAGTCTAGGGTCAACTCATGGTCCCTGGGACGACGCTGAGGGGTTGGAAGGCAATGACGGTGTGGGAGGTAGGGATGAGGATTTGGATGACACAACACACGGATGGACTGGGAGACCGCATTGGGGACCTCACCTGTCCCCTACCTTACCTAATATACTGACTCTGACCGGGTTCCTCTGGGAGGTGCCCTTAGTGGGTGGGGTTTAAACTCCTCGCCCCTATAACCTTATGAACCCACTGGCCTCTGGGCCCTTGAACCTTGTACATCCGATTTCCCCCTGCTCACCCCATAAATCTACTAGTAGTGCAGTAGGACCAGCTTTGTATTCACATACTGCCCCAGAATATAAATTGATTCAAAAAAAAAAAAAACAGACAATGCTTTAAAGAAAAGCTCAAAACTTGGTGGAAAAACAATTGGGAAGCATTGCTGCGAGCACACAAATTAAAGCAGATAGATGTTTCTGTCACAGATGCTTTATTTTCGCCTTATTTTTCTGTATTTTTATGGATTTATTTGGCCAAGATATAAGACTCCAACGTTGTGCTCAAATGTCCAAGTCCTTATCATTAGATATGATAAGATGGTTAGTCACGTGACGCCAACATGTGCACCAATAAGCACATGACCCTGGGATAGTAACTTCCTTATCAGGTGTTACCTCTTTAGGTCACTTTCCTCATTAGTATAACAGTTTCTCATTGGACGATAAGCAGGGAACATTCTAGATAGTTCTAGACTACGTTGTCATAGGGTTGTGACTCATAGATAAAGACACGTCATTGTTTTGTCAGCGTTAATGACTGTGCATCAGTCAGCACAATAGATAACGCTATTAATAGATACGACGTGTCAGCGTCTGACTCATTACTATTACAATACCTTTAGTAACAAGGTTCCATAGTAATTCGAACTCAGCCGCAGCATAGTATATAAACCCTCATGTAGCGTCCTGAGTGGAACCAACTTGTCCTCTTGGTTCTCCACTCAGGTGCGCATTCCTTTGTATTTCCCTTACTCTTCACCAATGTTAACTTGTCCTCTTGGTTCTCCACTCAGCATGCCACTGCGTGATCACCTTGCCCTTGACCTTGCATAAAGGTCTCACGTGTGCAAACCCTCCGTAGTGACTGTATGTTCGGTGCATGACTTGTCTCCATGCTAGGCTTGGGTGTGCTCCCAGTTCAGTTCGCTAACCTTCACCTTGGTCTAGTTGTAAGCGATAAGCCATACTGCTACAGTTTCATTACCCTCTCTAAAATTCCTGAAGCTGATGAGTGACCCCAAATTATCCAGAAAAGGAGAAAGCTGGATATTCCAGTTGAGATTGGGTCACTTCCCCCTATTGATAAGTGACCCTTGCACACTTAGCGGCTCTAACTGTAACGTTACAGTAGGAACGTTCAGCTCGGCGTGAGCAAGTCTGGTCTTTCTATGTCAATGAGCGAGGGTTCAGCCGGTAATGGCAAGGTTTAAGTGGTTAACAAGGATCTCAGAGTATGACACAATACTCAAGATGTGAGTGGAGTTCAAGGGGGTTCAAGAGGTTCGACGGTTCAGCAGAGAGTTACCCCAAGGGAATGGGAAAACAATGTATACTGTGATGGTAAAGAAGTCGAGTCTAAGGATACAAGCTACTTAGGGCCACGACTTATATAGAAAAGGGTTTGTTTGTGCGGAACAAACAAATGGCGCAATCCGCAGCAAGTGTGGGAAGCAACACAGCAATCCGCAGCAAGCATGTGAAGAAAGTACAGCAATCCGCAGCAGGCACGGGAAAAGGAAGAAGATGTGCACAGCTATCCGCAGTAAGTGTGAGAAGAAGTAAGGATATAAAAGGCAAGTGAGACATGTCTCAAAGTTAAAAATAGAAATGAGACACCTGCCATAAAAGGGTGCATTTAGCCCAAGTATAGTAGTAATAAAGACTTATAAGGACAATGAGTGTCTCATTGTCTCACTTTGCACTAGGAGAGAATCTTAAGGCTCCTAGTGCGCAGCAAGTCCGAAAAAGGGAAAGTCAAGAAAGGAAAGACTTTCCCGCGAATGCAAGTGTAGGTAAGAAATTAAAGTAAAGTTGAAAACAAGTCCAGTCCGTAACACTAACAGACTGGACTTACAGATATGGACTGCTGTAAATTAATTAGGACCGCTTTAGATTAGATTTGATCTGTACAATCTTGGGCTTCTTTATCTATGACATCATGTACAATGACATCATATGGATGTTGCATTTCGGCACGCTCGACCCGGCTGACTTGAACCCCACCAAAAACAACACCGCCGCGGTAATGCGCAGCGGCTCAAGGTCTACTGTCTCCATATTCATTCCAACTCAAACATTTCCAGTTCCATAGGGGTCGTTCCCCTTTTCCACTCCATCTCTCAACATTGCTTCGTCATTTTCTGACTCCTGTTTCACGCCTGCAAAAGGCCCGTGCGTATTTGTATCCTCTTTACTATACTTTACTTTTGTTTCCATAAAAAATGTAGCTATATTGTATTTAAGCGCGCTTGCATGTACTCGAATGATTATCCAGTTGTTCTCCCTCCAATCCTCTTGTGTGCCTCTTGAACTCCTCTCCAAAGCAAACTACCTTCGCCTTTGTACATCTTCGCTCGTGCTCTCTCATTATTCGACTTCGCGCTTTTCTCATTGCCAATCGAACCGGCTCTTCGGATCTGATCACCTGACCGGCCCACTTAGCTGGATCACCCCCTATCGCCTGACCTTTACACCAAGGTTATGGGCCCTGCTGCTGCAATTTAAATCTGACATTACCAAGAAAATCATCAGCGCGTACCTTTTCATTATCCAAAACCTCGCTTATCGTATTTGTCATCATGAGCGAAGATTACAAGCTTACCATCGTCAAACTGGCCACCGACGGATCCAACTGGGTCACCTTTAGAGACTGCATGGTCTGGGCGTTCAATAACTGAAGATGGTCCGAACATCTCACCAGCACCACGGTCCCCATGACTTGGACGCCAATCAATAGCGTCCCTCAGGAACGCTGGGATGTGGAAGAAGCCGCCGCCAAGAATTTGATCGCGGCATCAGTACCCGATTACGTCTTCAACCGAATCAAGACAAAAACCAATACAAAAGATATTTGGGATGCCGTCAAAGAGATATTCCAGAAGAGATCCAAGATGATCGCCGTCGACCTGGGCCGGAAACTCTTGGGCACCAAACTAGGCGAAGATGAAGATGCTCGCGCTCATCTTACTCATCTTCTAGATATGCGAGAGCAGCTCACTTCTATGGGGGCCACCAAGACCGACGATGAATTCGCGTCCATCATCCTCGGCTCACTCCCCCCCTCCTACGAATCCCTCATTAATTCTATCAACTCAGCAGCCGATCAAGCGGACAAATCAGTCACACCCGATCGGGTAATCCGATTGGTCACCGATCAGTACGATCGGCGCGTCATCCAGAAAGGCAAGACTAACGGCCCAGAAGAGGCCTTCTTAGCCAACGGACAGAAACGCGACAAGCGCAACGTAGAGTGCCACAACTGCCACAGGCTCGGCCACTTCAAATCCGATTGCTGGGCCAAGGGAGGTGACAAAGAGGGCCAATGCCCGCCTCGAAGAGACAATAACTCAAACTACAGCAACTACAACAACTCAAGCGACAATCGCGACAATTGCAGCAATCGCAACAATCGCAACGGCAATAGCAACAACCAAAATAACAGGAACAGGAACAACAATCGTTCCAACAACGCAAACTCGGCCAGCAACGACATTGAAGCTTGGGCTGCGATCGAGGAGATCGACGACGACTCCACTTCTTCCACTCCACAGGCCTCCACGTACAGCATGGGGCCACCCATTCAGCATCCCCCCATCAAGATCGAGCTTTACGACTCCGGGGCGTCTCGGCATATGTCGCCCTTCCATCATCGTTTCATTAACTATCGATCTATTCCTCCCCGCGCTATTACCGCCGCTAACAAACATATTTTCTATGCAATAGGTACTGGGGACTTACAGATCGACGTCCCCAACGGGAACGTTACTACTCCCGTGCTCCTTCGCGACACCCTTCACGCACCTGAGATGGCGCTCACCATTGTCTCTGTTGGCCGCATCACTGGAGCTGGCTATTCTGTCTCCTTCGAGCGACAATCCTGCAAGATCAAGAATAGATCTGGCGACACTATTGGTGATATTCCAGCTAGCTCTAATGGCCTATACAAGGTCGAACACTCCTATCTGGCTGCTAGCACCGGTTCTCCTGTTGAACAAGTCGACATCCACACACTTCATCGCCGCCTTGGCCATATCTTGGCCAACTCTATTTGCTCTCTCATCCGCAACAATGCCATCGAAGGCGTGCAGCTCATCGACGACGGCTCCTCTATTATCTGTGATTCCTGTCAATACACCAAACTCACTCGGAAGGTCATCCGATCCGAACGTGAAGCTCCGCCAGCTTGTCACTTCAGGGTGGAAGTCCACTCTGACCTCTGGGGACCTTCGCCAACTACTAGTCTTGGGGGCCGCCGCTATTATGTTACCTTCACGGACGACCATACTCGTTTCACTCGCGTTGATATCTTGCGCACCAAAGACCAAACACTTGATGCTTATCGTGCTTTCTCGGCTTGGGCTCGTACTCAGCATGGCGCCAAGATCAAGGCCCTTAGATCGGACCGCGGCGGTGAGTATACCGGCCGCGAGTTCACTCGCTTCCTTCAGGACGAAGGAACCGAACGTTGCCTTACCACCCACGACACCCCGCAGCACAACGGAGTCGCGGAATCGCTTAACTGCAGGCTTCTAGAACGTGTGTGGGCTATTCTTCATCACTCTGGCTTGCCCAAAACGCTCTGGGCTGAAGCTCTCCAGTTCGCGGTTTGGCTCAAAAACCGCACATCTACTCGGGCTCTAGGCAACAACGTCACACCTTATGAAATGCTCTACGGCAACAAACCCAACATGTCTGGTGTTCCCGAATGGGGACAAACTGTCTGGGTTCACTCTGGCACCGGCTCTAAGCTCGACACGCGCGGAATCGAAGCGCATTGGGTCGGTTACGACGTGGACAGCATGCATGCACACCGCGTCTACTGGCCCAACAAGAACTCTATCTCAGTCAAGCGTAATATCAAGTTCACCTCTCCTCTTGCAGTCATCAACATTGGCCAGCCCCGCATTATCCCCGCGCCGCAACCAGCTGTGGTGCAGGCACCACCCGCTGGACCTCAAGCACCACCGGCGCCTCAAGCTCCTCAACCTTTCCCTCCTACTATAGCACCGGTACCCATTCAATTGGTACCGCTCACACCTCAACAGCATCAACCTCCCAAAGAAACAAGCCGGGATATCATGCCTCAAGTCCTGGGTGGAATGCCCTCGTACCGGTCACCTTCCGCCCTCACCCCTCTCACTCCATCCACCACTTCATCGGCTCCACCTCAAGAAGAAGAGCCTTCAACATCAACCAAGCAGCGGCAACAAGTGCCGCTGCCTGCCAAGGGCAAGGCAAAAACCAAAGAACCTCAAGAACCGACGCGCAAGTCATCGCGCATCCCCAAACCAACATTCAAAGTCACTGGGCTCTTCACCGAAGGAGCTCAACCCGAAGCCGAAGAAGAACAGCCAAGTGCGGCAGCCCGGAAGTGGTTCCACCCGGACTGGCCCAGAGACGAAGGCTCAAGCACATACGCGGCTGACAATCAGATTCCAGAATACGCATTCCTCGCGGAAAGCGAGGAACTCATGGAAGCCGCCCTCAACGACTCTCAAGATGATCCCAAGACAATCGCTCAAGCGCGATCTCGCTCAGACTGGCCCAAGTGGCAGGAAGCGATGGATCGCGAAATCGCCACACTTGAAGAAGCTGGGACTTGGTCAACAGTCCCCAGACCCGCCAGCAAGAATATCGTCAGCAGCAAGTGGGTCTTCCGCATCAAACGGAAGGCCGACGGGTCTATCGAGAAGTACAAGGCGCGCCTCGTAGCGCGCGGGTTCACACAGAAATTCGGCATTGACTACTTCGACACTTTCTCCCCAGTCACGCGGCTCGCAAGCTTCCGCACTATTCTCGCCATCGCCACTCGCAACGACTGGGACGTCAATACATTCGACTTCAACGGTGCCTACCTCAACAGAGAGCTAAGTGACGATGAAGACATTTACATGCAAGCACCCCCCGGATACGACACTCAGGGGGAGTCGGTCAAACACCTCCACAAATCCCTTTACGGACTCAAGCAAGCCGGCCGCAAATGGTATGATACCCTGCGCCGCACTCTCATGGACCTGGGATTCGGCATCAACAACGCTGATCCCGGCGTCTTCTCCATTCACGACAAAAACCACATCACTATTCTCGCAGTTCATGTTGACGATTGCATGATCACAGGTAGCTCAGACGAGCTCATTCGGTACTACAAGAGAGCGCTCAATTCGCGTTACTCCCTCACCGACCTCGGCCCCATCCATTGGCTCCTCGGTATCAAGATCACCCGCAACCGTAAGGCGCGGACCATTTCCCTCTCCCAGACATCATACATCGACACCATACTCTCTCGCTTCTCCCTCAGCGACGTGAAACCCGTCGCTACTCCTATCACTCCCGGGGCATCCTACTCAAAATTCGACGCACCCTCCGATGCCACCGAAGCGGCGCATATGAAGAAAGTCCCCTATTGCGAGGCTGTCGGCAGCCTCATGTATGCCGCCGTCGCCACTCGCCCCAACATTACATTCGCCATCTCCACCCTATCTCAATTCCTCAGCAATCCGGGCGAGATTCACTGGGAAGGCGTGAAGCGCGTCTTCCGCTATCTCGCCGGCACTAAACACCACTCTCTCACCTTCGGCAACGAGCGCCATGATCTCCTAGGATTTACTGACGCAGATGGCGCATCCCAGGACCACCGCCATGCGATATCCGGCTTCGCATTCCTCATTGACGGCGGAGCGGTCGCATGGGCCTCGCGGAAACAAGAAATTGTCACCCTTTCCACCGCCGAGGCCGAATACGTCGCTGCAACTCACGCGGCAAAAGAATGCATCTGGCTCAGGAGACTCACTGAGCCATTCTTCGGTATATCACATTCCCCCACTCCTCTTCATTGCGACAACCAGGCCGCGCTTCATCTGGCCACTCAAGACAACTACCACGCGCGCACCAAACACATCGACATACGCTTTCATTTCATTTGCCAAACCATTTCCGACGGGCTCATCGACATCAAGTATTGCCCGACTGAAGACATGACTGCGGACATCCTCACCAAGCCGCTAGCAAAGTTCAAGGTCGCGTTTCATTCGCAGAACCTCAGACTCCGTCGAGTGTGAGGGGGAGTGTTGCATTTTGGCACGCTCGACCCGGCCGACTTGAACCCCACCAAAAACAACACCGCCGTGGTAATGCGCGGCGGCTCAAGGTCTACCGTCTCCATATTCATTCCGACTCAAACGTTTCCAGTTCCATAGGGGTCATTCCCCTTTTCCACTCCATCTCTCGACATCGCTTCGTCATTTTCTGACTCCTGTTTCACGCCTGCAAAAGGCCCGTGCGTATTTGTATCCTCTTTACTATACTTTACTTTTGTTTCCATAAAAAATGTAGCTATATTGTATTTAAGCGCGCTTGCATGTACTCGAATGATTATCCAGTTGTTCTCCCTCCAATCCTCTTGTGTGCCTCTTGAACTCCTCTCCAAAGCAAACTACCTTCGCCTTTGTACATCTTCGCTCGTGCTCTCTCATTATTCGACTTCGCGCTTTTCTCATTGCCAATCGAACCGGCTCTTCGGATCTGATCACCTGACCGGCCCACTTAGCCGGATCACCCCCTATCGCCCGACCTTTACACCAATGGACATATCCAGACTATTCATTGTACTACATGTTCTTGTATCTTTCTTTGTTCTGCTTTAGGTCTATCCTTATTATGATGTCACTATGATATCATTTACTTCTAGACTCTCCTTGTTCTTTCTGTCCTTGTTCTCAGAACATCCACTCCTTTGTCCATTTGTAGAACAATAACTACCTTGTAGTATGTGACTTGTGTTACATCCCTTGTATAGTGTCACTCCCAGAAAGTGTATAAGTAGAGTACCATGTATGCCCCTGGTCCACATCAGTTCTCACTGTTTGTGTGCCAGACAACTATCTTGCTTTACTTGCCTGACCCCCTGTTGCTGCTTCCAGCCACTCTTGATATCTCACCACAGTCTCCTTTGTCACTGTGAGTATCATCTTCATGTGTGCTGTTCATCACCACCTCAACTCATACCTATTCAGATTCAAGTGAATAGAAAGTGCCAACTGCCCAGCATGCAGGCACAGTCCAGAAACCCCACAGCATTTCATTCTCAACTGTCTGGCATATGCACACGAACGCTGGATCCTCTTAAAAGAAAAAAGATCATCAGAAGCAACATTTGCAAACTTACTGCGAGAACCCAGAACACTAATCCCCCTAGTCAATTACATACACAACACAAGCAGACTCTCAAAGGGACACACAGAGAACAGTGCAAACCTATGGAGGGACAAAGGAAAAGAGTGACACAAATCAGAGCAAGGAAGGAGGAGACAGGGATGAAGAAAATCGGACCTACACACCATCACCACACTCACAACATGTCATGTTTCGCTTGTACGGACTGCACGACTCGGCACCCTTACTGTACCGGTTGCAACTACGGCGGTAAGGTATATTAGTTGCGGACTTACCTACGGTGATACGGCAGTGATAGGCGATTACAACTGATAGCTGACTGAGTGGTGCCTTGATGACTCGATACTAGTACAGGTACTAGTAGTATTAGGATTGCGATGTTTCTGCGATACGTTGGACGCTACTTTACTGTGACTCATAGCAGCACTTGAAAGCCTGCTTAACTTGTATTTAAACTGTCTTGTGAAGACCAAGATACGCCATCTTGGTCTTCTTGAATCGTCACTTGTTTCTCCTTCTCTTCTCGCTCTCACAAAACTATTCAACTTCGTTCGTGACTACTAGAATCGGCTTGCCGGTGTACCTCTGCGTATTCACTAAGGCAAGGACTTGGACCTTCGTGTCTTCAAGCCAGTGGACCATCGTATCGCTAAGTTGTTACCATCATTCGCGCTCAAGTCGAGCTAACATCGTGGCGACGTTACATTAAGACCAAGATACCATCGTGGCCGTAACAACAAGAGACCAGTGGATGAGCTTCCATCCTTATTCGATCCCAAGAAGAGGAGAACGAAACGTCCCCACACGCTTTTTACAAGCTGCCAGTTGGAGGGAAAGACAAGAAGAAACCGGATACTTCGTAGAATTTAACGGACCTTCTAGGTTCCGCCCAGTTGAGTTCAACTTCGACCATCTGTGCTGGGTAGAAGTTATGTGGAACCCCATAGATTCCCAGTGGGACGTCATACGACCAGCAGGACCCAGATATCGCTGCGATATCGATGCGCGAGAGCTCAATAGTCGAGCCAATTGGGGCCCTATCGACGGGCAAGTACGAGAACATTCCACCAGAGAGGTAGTATCAGAAGAAGGGGAAGACAAACAAAGTCAAGAAGAAAGTGAAGGACGAGAACCAAACCAAACAGAGACTAGCAGAGGAGCAATACAAGATCTCCTTGTTGAACGAGCTGAGTCCGCGCATATCACAGAACCAGAACCAATTCACATCCGATCACCAGCTATCATGGCAACACTGACGCAGGCCATGGAAGAAGTCGCAATCGAAGAAGTGCACGCAATACGAGCTGAGGCAAGAGAAATCCTCATGCCTATCAACCCCGAAACCGGCGTACGAATGACTGCAGACAACGCCGCCATCTATCGAGCAATAGGATCTGATCGAGGGGACCCTCCATCTGAACGACGACCCGCACTAGAACTTCCCCCAGGAGTGGGAGGACCTGACAGGGATCTGCCGCCACCACCAGGAGGAGGTGTCCCGTTCAACCTATGCAGGACCGAGCCGCCAAGAGGACCGCCTGCCGGACCACCCGGCGGAGGCGGAGGCGGAGGCGAGGGCAGAGGAGATATGAGAGGAGGAGGACACAATACGGAGAAATTGACCGGCGAGCCACCTTCCATTTTTGATGGCAACAGACTCAAAGTAGACCAATTCTTAACACAGTGGCACGTCTACTGGGGCATGAACCTGGATGCCCCTATCATGCAAAACGACTACAGGAGATGCCTCCTATTTTTGTCCTACATCAAGGGAGGAGCAGTCAGCGAATGGGTTTTATCCTTCCTGAACTGGCTCAACCGACAAATACAACGAGGGATCAGTCCCTACACGAGAGGCTTATGGGAAGCGGTAGCGGATGGCTTCAGCCAACGATTCGAGAACACGTTGGAACGGGAACAAGCACAAGCCATACTGAGGAAAGGCTTCAAGATGGTGGGGGAGGATATTGACAAGTACGTCAACAACTTCGAACAGCTAGCACGGAAGGCTCATTACCGCCTCAACGAACCACAAACCATCGACCTCTTCACGTCGGGGCTGCCCAAGGAGCTGTTCAAGAACGCATTCCAGTTCGACGACCCTGTCACATTCGATGACTGGAAGAGGGCCGTTCTCAAAAGACAAAAGAACTACATACACCTCAAAGCGAGGCTCAACGAGTACAAAAACACCTCCCCACAGACGAAGAAGCAAAGCGGCAATGCAGGGTGGGCGCTCCCGCAGAATCTACCACAGATGAATCCCTGGGCCATGGACACCTCGGCGGACCGTGCCAAGGTGCGGCTTGCGGGATCAGAAGATATCGACTTCAACAAACTACCTCACCGCGACTGGACTGCGCCCCCCTTCCCACCAAGAGGAGGACCTGGGGCGCGAGGAAGAGGAAGGGGAGGATCCCGACGGGACTTAAGGAATGTCCTGTGTTATAACTGTCATGCCCCGGGGCATCTCTCACGAAATTGCCCTCATCCAAGGAGCCAGAGGCAGTGGCCTAGCACCCCCTCAAGTAGCAGAATGACCGAAACCGCCTGGCCGCCTCAGTGGCTGGGATCTCCGGGACCAGTGTCCCAGTACGAGCCGTCGCTACTGGGGTATGCAACACCAGCACCCAGCGCAACGCCCGCACCACAAATCAACGCAGCAAAGACAGCAGGAGAACAAGCAAAGGAATGGTTGACGCAGGTGGCCAATAGCACGGATGAGGTAAAAGACCTCATACTCCAAGATCTGTGGGGAAAAGAGGGTTTTCAGGGCGCCTGAACCCATCAGTCTGGGTGAGGGCTTTACAATGTAATTCTGTAATTGTGACAACGCGCTATCGATCTCTACGAATTCCAGTGACTGTCTGAACGAATTACCAAACGACTGAAACAAACGCTTTGGTGGACTCCGGAGCTACCAACAACTTTATCAAACCAAGCATGGCCACCCGGGCGGGAATCCCAATAAGGCCACTAGAAATACCCCGCAAGATATGGAACATAGATAACACAGAAAACAAAGCTGGGTTAATCACTCATTACATTAACCTAGAAGTGAAAACACGGGGACAGGTCAAGAAAATGACCTTCTTGGTCACCAACCTCGGAAGCGAAAACATGGTGCTGGGCTATCCATGGCTAAGCGCCTTCGAGCCCACCATCAGTTGGGCAACAGCGACCATGCATCCCGACATGCAACCGGTGATACTAGCAACTAGCGAAGAACTACTCACGGCCCCCACCATTCGGGCCCTCATTACCATAGAAAAAGAAGCAATTATCCAAGAACTAGAAGAAGAAACCTTCGCGCGGGCCACCACCTCGACGGAGTTGGCCATATCGGCAAAACAACAACAGATGGCAGCTGTGCTGCCGCCAGTCTACGCAGAATTTGCCACACTGTTTAATGAGCAGGCTTCGCATCGCTTCCCTCCATCACGACCCTGGGACCACGCGATTGACTTCAAACCGTCGGCGCCGGCGTCAATCGACTGCAAGATATACCCCATGACACAAAAAGAGGAGGGGGAGTTGAAGGAGTTTCTCGACGAAAAACTGAAACAAGGGTATCTGCACCCTTCCATCTCCCCGTACGCCTCCTCTTTCTTCTTTATCAAAAAGAAGGACGGAAAACTACGCCCGGTACAGGACTACCAGGTAATCAACTCGCACACTATTTGCAATCAATACCTGCTGCCGCTCATCCAAGATCTCATTCTCAACCTCAGCAATGCCCACATTTACACGAAACTTGACATTCGCTGGGGCTATAACAACATTCGAATTCGCGAAGGTGACCAAGAGAAAGCAGCATTCAAAACCAAATTCGGCCTCTTCGAACCCACGGTAATGTTCTTCGGCCTTACCAATTCCCCCGCTACCTTCCAAGCAATGATGAACCACATTTACCACGATACAATCGCGCGGCACGAACGCCTTGGAACTACGATACGCATTTACATGGACGATATTGGCATCGCCACACACTTTGATCATGATTTGGCAGCTCACATCGCGGCTGTACGCGACGTTCTGCGCGTCGCGCAACAGCATGACCTCTACTTCAAGCTCGAGAAGTGCCTGTTTCACCAGCCGCGGATGGATTACCTGGGGGTAATCCTTGAAAGGGGGGTAACCCGAATGGACCCCGTAAAAGTTCAAGGCATCAAAGATTGGCCAACACCAACAAAAGTCAAGGACGTCCGCTCATTCCTTGGATTTTGCAACTTTTACAGACTTTTCATCCGCGGCTTCACAACCCACGCCAAACCACTCACCAAACTGATGTGAAAAGACGAAGAATGGAGATGGACCGAGGAAGAAGACAAAGCGTTCAACACCCTTAAGTGTCTCGTAACTAAGGAACCGGTGCTGGCACACCCGGTCCTCCAAGATCCATTTGAACTAGAGGTTGACGCCTCTGGATACGCGGTGGGAGCCGTACTACTGCAATGAAAGGCTGACGGAAAACGACACCCCATAGGCTACTACTCAGCCACGCTCTCAGAAGCGGAATGAAATTACGATATTTATGACTTAGAATTGCTCGCAATAGTCAAGGCTCTGCGAAATTGGAGACCATTGCTCGCGGGAGCCCCGCACAAGATCAAAATTTACTCGGATCACCTCAACCTGCAGTACTGGAAGTCGCCGCAGAAAATCAGCAGACGGGTTGCAAGGGAAGTACTTGAACTCTCCAGATATGACTTTGAGATTCATCACATCAAGGGAAAGAACAATGGCAGGGCAGACGCCTTGTCAAGATGCCCGGATTACGACCAGGGGACAGGGGACAACAGCGAAGTCATCGTCCTACCCCCGGAAGTCTTTGTAAGAACTCTCAATGCCGCCCAGACGTTCGCTGCAAACCCAAATCTGCTGCAACCGCGTCATCAACAAGACAATGAAGTAATCAAGATGTGGGTGGATCCCCATCGCCTCAAAAAGATAGAGGGAGAGTGGTACAAGGACGGCAAGTTCGTAATCACTGGGCCCGCATCGACGTACCGCGTGCTGATACACGATCACCATGACCTGCCAATACACGGCCACCCTGGGATCGCGAGGACGCAGCGTATCTTGGAAAGACATTACTGGTGGCCACGATTGCGAAAGGACATGTATGAATACGTACAAGGCTGCGCGGAATGCCAATGAAACAAAGTAAACACAAGGCCCATACGAGCTGCGCTACACCCCATCACGCCAGAGTTAGAAGCCATGCCCTTCCAGACGGTGGCCATGGACTTCATCACCAAGCTCCCACTGTCGAACGGGTACGACAGCATACTGACCGTCACGGACCACGATTGTAGCAAGGCCTCCGTTTTCATCCCATGCCGAGAGGAAATAACGGCCGAGGAGACGGCAGCCCTGTACGTCACTCACATATTCAAACGCTTCGGATTACCACGCAAATGCATCAGTGACCGAGACCCCCGTTTCACATCAAAGTTCACAAGGGAGGTCTGCCGAATTCTAGGCATCCAACAGAACATATCCACGGCATATCACCCACGCACAGACAGACAGTCTGAGCGCACCAATCAATGGCTAGAACAATATCTGCGTTTCTGGGTGAACGAGCGGCAAGATAACTGGGTTACTTATCTACCAATCGCCGAATTCACGCACAACAACTGGCCGCACGAATATATGAAGCAATCGCCGTTTCAGCTCCTGATGGGGTACAACCCACAGGCAGATTGGACTGATAAGCCATCCCCTCTTCCCCAAGTCACAAGGTGGCTGACACAGTTGAAAGAGGCTAGAGAGAACGCCCAGCACCTTATGAAAAAGGCCCAAGAAGCGTGGATTCGTAACAAGGACACGCCCAAATTCAAGATAGGAGACCTCGTGTGGCTGGAAGGCAAACACCTCCAGACCAATCAGCCCACGGCGAAACTGGCGGCGCGACGCCACGGACCATTTCGGGTGACGCAGGTGATGTCCCCTTACAATTATCGATTGGAACTTCCCACGCAGTGGAGCATTCACTCAGTGTTTCACATCGATCTACTCACGCCATACAAACAAACTCCACTTCATGGAGAAAACTTCACACGACTGCCACCCAAGCTGATAGATGGAGAAGAGGAGTACGAGGTTGAGGCTATTCTAGACTCTCGGCACTTCGGCAGAGGGAGACGCCTCCAATACCTCATCAAATGGAAGGGGTACCCGGACTCGGAGAACCAGTGGGTCAACAAAGAAGACGTCTTTGCGCCCGACGCCCTTCGTCTATATCAGGAAGCACGAGCCCACAGGAGAACAGTTAAGACGAGCGAGAGGGAGACAGAGGAAAGTCATCCCCTCTTCCTTTGCTCTACCACCTCTACTCTCATGCCCACTTCTCCCCTGCGACATGTCACCCAAGCAGCACTCCTCGACTCCCTCGCCGACGACGCCCGCGCCCTCTTGGAAGACGACTCCGACACTGAGATTCCCAACACCCAGATCACTCCATGGACACCTCTCCGACCACAAGAGGGCCCCATCACCGCACAAGAGTGGGCGCACGTCATCGCCAGATTCCCGGACCCCACACAACACCCCGACAACGAACACGCCGTCATCCACGTCTTCCGTAACGAAGCCGGTGAGCGAGAACCCATCGCTGCCATCCCCCCGAGCGATGACCTCATCGGCGTTCGTGGAATTTTCCCGAGCAACAATGAGCGTTCAAGCTCTCCTGGAGTACAAGTTGGATGGTTGGAGGAGGGTAGCGGCGGAGTGGCAGAAGGAACAGCTAGACTCAGCCGCGGCCTGACTGAGGGAGATGTGAGAGCGACAGCAGCGATGGCGGCAGCTGAGGCTGGCCATGACGACTCAGATTACTACCCGGCGAGACACCCCTTCTTACAAACGAAATGCGACACTGATCATCCCCTTGTCACGCCATGGCTCGTCTACACCAACGGGTCCCCCATGTATCGAGGACGTGTGCGAGTCCCTGGTGTCGCGGACCATCGCCCGTTCACCCCCGCCGAGGACCCCGCGCATGTCATCGCGCCTGAGGGGTTCAGGGCGAACCGACGACCCCATTACATTCGATACCCCATCACCGGGCCAGACGGAGTAGAGAGGGACGCGTCGCACGTCCAGATTATCGGAGGAGCAGACCCCATCATATTGGGGGTTATACCGGGCTCGCCGCACGTCTACGGTAAGCCCTTCTACGCCGAGCCGCATGTGTCGGCCGCTCTCTGCCCCCAGTACCCACACGAAGACCTCGTCATCTTCGTGGCCGACAAAATCACCAACTGCACCCTCAATCGCATTAACGACGAGTCGCTCACCGCTGAGGTCACGCGCTACCGTGCGGCGAGTTACGAACTCGACCGACTTCGCGCTCGCGTAAGTTAACTCCGTGCGATGATTGAGTGCGCGCAGGACGACAAGCGCGACTCCATCTATCCACTGGAGCGCGCCACGGCGTTGGAGAGAATTGCCGACGAGCAGTGCGATTGGCCGGCGAGGGACTTCCAGTGAGTCTGGGGTCTCACACTTAGAAAGGGGGTGATGTCACATTTCGCTTGTATGGACTGCACAACTCGGCACCCTTACTGTACCGGTTGCAACTACGGCGGTAAGGTATATTAGTTGCGGACTTACCTACGGTGATACGGCAGTGATAGGCGATTACAACTGATAGCTGACTGAGTGGTGCCTTGATGACTCGATACTAGTACAGGTACTAGTAGTATTAGGATTGCGATGTTTCTGCGATACGTTGGACGCTACTTTACTGTGACTCATAGCAGCGCTTGAAAGCCTGCTTAACTTGTATTTAAACTGTCTTGTGAAGACCAAGATACGCCATCTTGGTTGTTACGCTCCACTGGCGTTAGTCCGACTTGGACTTCGAATAGGCATAATCGACTTAGCAGAATATGGTGAATGGGGACCACGTGTCAACCCAACACAAACTGAACAGGGGCACTCGTAGGCACACGCTGCAGCTTAAATGATGAAGAAGAGTATCCCTTTGGCGGATACAAGTAGAGGCACACTTAGTCCGAGACTAAGGCAGACAAAAGACGAGTCAAGTGGTGGATTGAAGAAGACCAAGATGGGGACTCTTGGTCTTCCGAGTCGACTACTTATACAGATACACGCGGGCTTTAAAGCGCCGCTGGAATAGTATGTAACCAATAGCATAACTAGCTCGAACCCTAGTACAGCTATCCTAGGAATGAGTCATACACGAGTCACAATCACATGTGAACTACTATGCTGACTGATGCGAAGTAAGAGTCCATGACTAATACTGATACCGGACCGTAGTCATAACCGGTCATGAGTCGTGTGTAATGAGTCATTGAGTCCGTACCGTAACTGTTGATAAGTGACCCCTGCGCACTTAGCGGCTCGTACGGACCGGACTTGCAGCATGGACTGCTTTAGATTAGATATACAGGACTTGTAGATTAGATACTGTTTGATCTGTACAATCTGGACTTATCATTGCGTCACATATGACATCACTGTACTTCTAATGACATCATACATCCGGACTCTGCGTTGTATAACGCCTTTGTACTTTCCTTTGTTCCGTACTTAGCTTTATCTTTATTATGATGTCACTATGATATCATTTGCTTCTGGACTCTCCTTATTCTTTCTTTCCTTGTTCTCAGAACGTCCACTCCTTTGTCCGTTTGTAGAACAATACTTCCTTGTACTGCGTGACTTAGTGTCACATCCCTTGTACAGTGTCACTACCTGAAAGTGTATAAGTAGAGTACCATGTACGCTCCTGGTCCACATCAGTTCTCACTGCTTGTGTGCCAGGTAAGCTCTCTCCTCTCCAATGTAACAACATCAGTTCTCACTGCTTGTGTGCCAGACACCTCTTGCTTCATCCTTGCTTGCACTCCCTGTTGCTGCCTTCAAGCACTCTCTGCATATCTCACCACAGTCTCCTTTGTCACTGTGAGTATGCATCTCTATGTGTGCTGTTCATCAGGTTATGGGCCCTGGTGCCCTAGCCACTCCACTTGGCTGGTCACTGTCTTCCTAGGAGGACACACCAGGCTAAGGTCTGTCTGGGGCCTTACCAGCCTTGCCCAAGGCAGAGGAGCAGTGGGGCGCCACTTGTCTCTGCTTAGGAACCTCCTGTGTATGTACTGCCCAGTAGTCCTACTTTCACCCCTACTGTTTTCCTAGCCCCTGCGCTATGCGCAAGGAGACTGGGTCTGGTAGCCCCTTAACTTCAAAATATCCAGGCGTGCATGGCCCACTGGGCTGTGTATTGTGGAGCTTAGCGCCAGCTGTCTCTGGTGCTCCACAGCTGGGCGCAGGATCTCCTCACCATGGGAGTGTAAAACCTGGTTCAGGCTCTGGGGGGTGTTCACCACTATGGTGTTCTGCAACCAGATACCTACCTTGTAGCGGCAATGGGAAAGGATTCAGTAAAGCCACTTGTGGCGATGAGGCAACCAACAGGCCGAGGAGGCTGAGGTAGACAGCCTTGGGCTCTGAAAGCAATCCCTTCACCTTCCCCCTGACGCAAACCATTTGAGCTGTGTCTTAGACACATCCTGGCTGGCAGCTAGCTCATGGTATGGCAAAGGGACTCTCCCAACCTGGGCCTAGCCCTTGTATCACTGGCATACTATCAGGAGGCAGGACGCGTTAGCGCTCTGGCCTTACAGAATCACAGACAGGAGTGGTACCCCCTCTATCTTTATGTCTTGCAACTATGAAGCACTGTTGCTGACTGCTCCTCGGCGACAGATAAATCATCCCAATGTCTGGTTCTTCATCTACCCCTGCTGCTGGTGCTGGTGCTCCTCCCAGCCCCACCGGTGGCTCTGCAGGAGGCTCACTCCCTCCTCCTTCTGGGTCCACACCCTCTACACGTCTCTCTCAGGCCCACAGTGCCAACTTTGGCATGCCATCTGGCATCCATCTCACCCAGTTTGACGGCACTGGCTGGAACGAATGGTCTGGGACCATTGAGGCAATCCTCACGCTGCATGAGGCTGAAGATGTGTTCACACTGGACACACCCCCATCTGGTATCACTACCGATGAGTGGGACTCAGTCCAGCGTCGTTCCAAGGCGTACCTCCGCCTTTACTTAAAGCCAGATGTCTACTCCCTCGTGGCGGACAATATTGTCTATGCCACCTTCAAGGCGAAGTGGGACAAGCTGAGAGACGTATACGCTGGTGCTTCGGGCAGCACCACCATCTTTAACTTGTGGATCCAGTTAACACAAGCCCGCCTCGACGACTCTGCACCCATGGCCGCTCAGCTGGCCAAGCTCAATGAGCTAAGGGTTGCCCTTTCCAACGCGCAGATGGGTGTCTCTGACGTCCAATACTGCCTCATTCTCCTCCATGCGCTGCCGCCCTCTTATGAGGTGTTGGCCTCAACCATCCTTGCCAGTGGGGCCCCTTCCACACTTAAGCACGCTGAGATCATAGCGCGCATAGTGTCGGAAGAGGCTCGCCGCGCTGGGCCCTCTGGCTCTTCCCTCAACAAGGTGGCCCCCGTCAAGTCGACGGGCAAGAAGGGCAAGAAGGACCACTCTGGTCTGACTTGCCACTATTGCAACAAAAAGGGCCACATCAAGCCTGACTGCAGGAAGAAAAAGAAGGATGAGGCTGACGCAAAGGAGAAGGAGAAGGCAGGCAACAAGGCCGCAAATAGTCACATTCTTGTACCTACCACCGCCTCCATTAAGGAGGTCGAAGAACCCGCCATAGACTGGGCCTCTCAATCTATTTCTGTTGCCTTGTATGCTGCCTCGCGTGTGCGTTGGATGATGGACAGTGGTGCTACACACCACATTACACCACATCGGTCTGACTTCAAGGACTACACCCCAACTAAAGGCACTGTACGCCTGGGTAGATAAGTCCACTATAGACCAAGTGGGTGTCGGGTCTGTCGTTTTTACTACGAGCCAGGGTACCTCTATCACCCTAAGCAATGTGCTACACCTACCACAGGTGAAGACGCGCTTCTTGTCGACGCGCGCCCTAGCACAAAAGGTGCTGAGATTGCCTTTGATAGTGGCTCATTTAAAATATCTATCAACCAAAAGTGTGTGGCCAAAGGCTACCTTGAGGACAACCTTTACTGGTTGGACGCAGCCAGCGTCGGCCTCAATGCCCACACAAAATCAAGTGCTGCCACACTTGATATCTGGCATCAACGCATGGGACACATCTCCTCTGCGGCGCTGAAGGCGCATGGTCCCTCTGCCACTACTGGCATGGACATAGATAGCTCTACCACGACCCACACAGTCTGCCGTGGGTGCGAGATGGGCAAATCCACTCGCCAACCCTTTTCTGCGTCCTCCAACAAAAGGACAACTCGTCAATTTGAGATCGTGCACAGTGACCTCGCCGGTCCTATGCAGACTCAGTCCTTGCAAGGCTCGACCTACACTGCCACCTTCATAGATGACCACACTAAGTTCACTGTGGTACACTTCCTTAAGTCAAAGGACCAGTTTGCTAAGTCGCTGCAGATGTACTTGGCTTGGGGTGAAACCCAGTCTGGCCATAAACTGCGCGCTCTGCACTCTGACCGCGGTGGCGAATACATGTCGAGCTGTCACGCAGGACATTCTTAAGCAGAAAGGGATAGAGCATCACCTCACGATGCCGGGTTCACCACAGTCCAACGGAAAAGCCGAGCGGTTTAACCGCACCATTATGGATAAGGCAATGTCCATGCTCCACACAGCTGGCATGTCTAAAGGCTTCTGGGAGCATGCAGTGTGCGCAGCTGTGCACATCTATAACCGCTCTCCAGTCCGTGGGCTTAAATGGCGCACTCCTTATGAGCTCTGGCACTCTGGCAAAGTGCCTGATGTTTCACATCTTCGCGTCTTCGGATGCAAGGGGTACATGCACGTACCCGCTGATAAGCGTCGCAAATTGGATGCGAAGGCCATTGAGGTCACGCTTATCGGGTTTGAGCCCGAATCTAAGGGCTATAAGCTCTGGGACCGCTCAACCCGCTCCGTCCGAGTGTCCAGGGATGTGACATTCGACGAGAGTAGCTTCCCGTCCCTTCAGGGTGTTGAGACACACCCCACACCTTCACCACCAGTCGTGCCTAGCACAACAGTGACTGCCGTGCCTCACCCGCCGGCGTTACCACCAATGCGAGCCCCCTCCCCTGCACACTCCAGTAGTAGTGAGGAGGAGGATGTTGAAAAACTCTTAGACCCCCCACAAGTCCAACCACGCCCCACCACTCCACCACCTGCTCTGCCAGCTCCGCCCACCACACCTAAGCGTGAGCAAGCCACTCCCACTTCACCCCCGCCACGTCCTAGTGCAACGCGCATTATGCGCCATGTCCCTCCTCCCTCACCAGAAATGCCTGGGGGATTTGAGGATCGTGCACAGCGTAGTCAGCTGTTGCGCGAGATGGACAATGCACCAAGGCGCAGTGCCCGTGCCCCTGTCCCTAATCCGCATTACTTCAATGCGGACAATGCGGCATGGCGCGGCAGGCGTCTGGGGTATGCGGAGTTATTGGCTGCTGCCTTTGTGGGCCGAGACCCTGCAACCTATGCAGAGGCCATGCGGTCTGCAGCTGCAGAAGAGTGGACTAGGGCGTGTCAGTATGAAATGGACGCCCTAGCTAAGAATGGGACTTGGGAGTTAGTGGATCTCCCGCCTAATCGTAAGGCAGTAAAATCCAAATGGGTCTTTAAGCTCAAAGCGGATGGCCGCTACAGAGCTCGCTTGGTGGCTAAGGGATTCACGCAGATCCCTGGCATAGATTTTGATGAAACCTTCTCTCCCGTCGCACGATTTGAGTCGCTACGATTACTTCTGGCGTTGGCCGCGCTGGAGGACTGGCACATCCATCAGATGGATGTTAAGTCTGCTTTTCTCAATGGCGTGCTTGACGAGGAGATATACATGGAGCAGCCACAAGGTTTCACTGTCACTGGCTCTGAGACGAAGGTGTGTCGCCTGGTTAAGGCGATCTATGGTCTCAAACAGGCCTCCCGCGCATGGAACTTGCAATTCCATGGAGTGCTCACTGCACTCGGCTTTAAGCGGACGTTTGCTGATGCTGGCATATATGTGATGCCTCAACGGGAGGGGTATGATCCACTCTTCGTTATTGTCTACGTTGATGACATCACTATACTGGGTCCCTCGCTGAGTGGTATCAAGCGTTTGAAGTCAGATCTGTCTGAACGCTATGAGATGACAGATCTCGGGGAGATAGAGTCTTATCTTGGTATGCGCATTGTGCGCGACCGCTCCCTTAGACGCATCGAAATAGATCAGTCTGGCTACATCAAGGATGTCCTTGAACGCTTTAGCATGTCTGATGCCACACCACACAACACACCCTTGCCCGCTGGTGCTGACGAGCACCTGGTTAAATATACGTCGCAGGCAACTGCCTCAGATATCTCTCACTACCAGTCTCTTATTGGGAGTCTGCTTTATGTGCAGATTGGCACAAGGCCAGATATCTCCTTCGCTGTGTCACGTTTGGCGCAGTACGCAGCGAACCCTTCACCACAACATCTGCGACTTGCGCAGTATGTCCTGTCCTACTTAGTAGGAACTATGGATATGCGTATTGTTTATGATGGCGCCAATGGCGATGGCCTTCACGGCTACACTGACTCCAGTCTGGCTGATCAGACTGACGACCGCCACTCCACCTCTGGTTATGTGTTCCTACTAGCTAACGGTGCAATAAGCTGGTCTTCGCGCAAGCAAAAGACTGTTGCCCAAAACACAACGGAAGCGGAATACATGGCCATGACTGACGCGGCTAACCAGGCTGCGTGGTATCAGAGCTTCCTCACGGAACTCGGGTACGAGGTCGACGACCCCATCCCACTTCATGGTGACAATAAGGGTGCCATTGACTTGGCCTTGAACCCTGTCACTGGGAGACGGTCTAAGCACATTGCCATACGGCATCATGTCATTCGAGAGTACATCGAAAAGGGGACCATCACCCTCATCAGAACTCCTACTGTGGATATGGTTGCGGACGGCTTCACAAAGTCACTACCGCGTGTCCTGCTGCAGAAGCACAACGATGACATGGGACTTGTGTGCACTTAGATTGTAGATCACGGGGAGATGTTGATAAGTGACCCCTGCGCACTTAGCGGCTCGTACGGACCGGACTTGCAGCATGGACTGCTTTAGATTAGATATACAGGACTTGTAGATTAGATACTGTTTGATCTGTACAATCTGGACTTATCATTGCGTCACATATGACATCACTGTACTTCTAATGACATCATACATCCGGACTCTGCGTTGTATAACGCCTTTGTACTTTCCTTTGTTCCGTACTTAGCTTTATCTTTATTATGATGTCACTATGATATCATTTGCTTCTGGACTCTCCTTATTCTTTCTTTCCTTGTTCTCAGAACGTCCACTCCTTTGTCCGTTTGTAGAACAATACTTCCTTGTACTGCGTGACTTAGTGTCACATCCCTTGTACAGTGTCACTACCTGAAAGTGTATAAGTAGAGTACCATGTACGCTCCTGGTCCACATCAGTTCTCACTGCTTGTGTGCCAGGTAAGCTCTCTCCTCTCCAATGTAACAACATCAGTTCTCACTGCTTGTGTGCCAGACAACCTCTTGCTTCACCTTTGCTTGCACTCCCTGTTGCTGCCTTTCAGCCACCCTTGATATCTCACCACAGTCTCCTTTGTCACTGTGAGTATCATCTCTATGTGTGCTGTTCATCAGTAACATCACCCCCTTTTCAGGAGTGAGGCCCACCTCACTAATCCGCCTTCGATTCTTGCCTCATCCGTTCTGCTTCATCTTCCATCCTTGCTAATATGTTAGCACGCTCCAACCGATAGAGACTGTCCTTTTTGTCTGCAGTCACCATCTCCCTCTCCATCTGCAATTGCCGAATTCGCTTCTCCAGCTGGTCTTCGGCGAAGGCGAACTGCCGGAACCGGCACAGTTCTTGAATAAGGGTGACATCCCCAATGCGCATGAGCAGTAGGTCTGTGGGGTGTTGATCGCGGAGCATGAAGTACTCCTCGTGTGGGATAAAGGCACGGTTGTCCTTTGGGAGGTGAGGAGTGGTGTAGAGGGGTTTACCATAGAGGAAGCCAGACCCCGGAGCTAGTCTGAGTACGAAGGGGTCTCCTCCACGGATAACTTGCACGTGGGATGCTTGTACCGTCGGTCCATTGGGGAGCTTGATCGGGAACGGAATGTAATTGGGTCCTTGATTGACCCAGAACCCTTCAGGGACGACGGCCCTGGTTGCTGGGTCTCGTTCCCCCATTGGTGTATAATGAGCCGCTTGTGCCACGGCGACTCGTCCTCGGTGTAGAGGCCCCCCCGCTGCGTCGACGAGGTAGGGAGTGGCGGCTGGATCTTCAGCGTAGAATTCATGGTTAAGGAATGCGTGCCTGATGGGGTAATGGTCTCCAAGCTCGTCTTCATCCTCATCTTCGTCCAGTACTCCCTCCGCTCCTTCATCATTCGGCGTCGGCAGGCGGCAATATGCAGTTGCTCCCGCTGCCACCGCGCCGCCATCTCCTTCCATTCTTGTTCGTACTTCTGCATGGCGTTGGGTGGTTTCACCGCGCGGGACAGCTGCTTGAAGCCGAAAAAGCTTGTCTTCTGTGAGGAAGACTTCGGGCTCACCGGTGTCGGGGTTTGTGAGGGCGTACATTGGTGGAGGTGCTGGTTGAGTTGCTGCTGGATCGTCATCGAGAGTTCCCTGTATGGGCACAGGGAATCGTTGCAGTGTCTGGTGCAATTCTTCACTAGTGATAGGGCCGTCTTCCGCATGCTGCATGGAGGTACGGCTTCCGTCTGTAGTTCCAGTGGTTGCGGTGTTGTTGGTGGAGTCAGGGTTAACAAGCGTGGCGGAGGAGTCATTGACGAGGGTAGAGAGGAGTGCGAGCTGGTCATTGCGTCGAGTAGAGGACATGGGATGAATGAGTGATGGGGACTTAACACGATGAGATGTCATCCTTATATGTGTCTCCCTGTCGGGGTTAGAATGTTTAAATTCCCGAACGGCTTCATCGGCGAATACGTCATCCTTATCTATCCATTGGTTGTCGGAGTCTGGGTACCCCTTCCATTTCACGAGGTATTGGAGCCGACGTCTTCTGCCGAACCGCCGAGAGTCCAGAATCTTCTCGACTTCGTATTCTTCTTCGTTACCAACCAAATCAGGCGGTGGGCGCTGATAGTTTGGTCCGTGCGTGGGTGTTTCGCGATAAGGCGTGAGAAGATCTATGTGGAAGACATCATGGATGCTCCACTGTGTGGGAAGTTCGAGGCGATAATTGACAGGGGACATCACCTGGATGACCTTAAATGGTCCATGTCGTTTGGCGGCGAGTTTTGCGGTTGGCTGGTGTGTGCGTAAATGGCGCCCCTCAAGCCATACGAGATCTCCTTCTTTGAATTTGGGCGTATCTTTGTGTTTAACCCATGACTTCTGCGCCCGGAGCATACACAAGAAGGCACGCTGTCGTGCCTGTTTGAACTGGTCTAGCCGCAGGGACACTTGTGGGATAGGGGAAGGCCTATCGGTCCAATCAGCGCGAGGGTTAAACCCTGATAAGAGGAAGAAGGGGGACTCCCATGTGGTCTCATTAGGCCAGTTGTTGTGCATGAATTCCGCCATTGGTAGATAACGGACCCAATCGTCTTGTCGTTCATTGACCCAAAAGCGGAGGTATTGTTCTAGCCACTGATTTGTTCGTTCTGATTGGCCATCGGTCCTAGGATGATAGGTGGTTGAGATGTTTTGGCTGATGCCAAGGATTTTGCATATCTCCTGCATGAATTTTGACACGAAGTGGGGGTCTCGATCACTGATGACACGCGAGGGGAGTCCAAATCGTGGGAAGACATGAGAGACATACAGGGCAGCCGTTCCTTCGGCGGTTATTTCTTCGTTGCAGGGGATGAAGACGGCTGCTTTAGTGCAGTCGTGGTCTGTTACGGTAAGGATAGAATCGTAGCCATGGGAAATGGGGAGTTTAGTAATGAAGTCCACCGCGATAGTCTCGAATGGTAGGGCTTCCGGTTTGGGGTAGATGGGTTGCAATGGCGCCTTGATGGGTCAGAGGTTGACTTTGTGCCGTTGGCATTCGGCACAGCCTTTGACGTAGTCTGTAACGTCGTTTTTCATCTGTGGCCACCAGTAATGCCGTTCTGTGAGTTGGAGAGTGCGTTTGATACCAGGGTGTCCATAGACGGGGGAGTCATGATGAGCGGCAATGATGGTGCGTTTGTCATGGATGCCACCTGTGACTACTCGGCGTCCGTCTTTGTACCATGTCCCTTCAATGTCTTTTAGTTTATGAGCGTCGACCCACGGTTTCAACTTAGCTATATCTTGTTCGTAAATAGGGTGCTCGGGGGTCATTTCCACTGGCAAAATCTCAGGCCTCCAGTGTGGGTGTCGCGGTTCCTCCAGCGTGGCAGCGCGTACAAAGACGCTTTCCGGTAGTACTGTTACTCCTTCGTTGTCATTTTCTCCCTGATCGTAGTCTGGTCTTCGTAATAGCGCATCAGCGCGTCCGTTGGAAGTGCCTTTGATGTGGTGAATCTCAAAATCATATTCTGAGAGTTCGAGCACTTCCCTGGCTACTCGCCTACTGATCTTTTGTGGCGATTTCCAATATTGCAGGTTGAGATGGTCCGAGAATACTTTGATCTTGTGGGGGGAGCCCGCTAGTAGGGGTCTCCAATGTCTGAAGGCTTTGACGATGGCGAGAAGTTCAAGATCATAGATGTCGTAATTTCTCTCGGCTTCGTTAAGCGTCGAGGAGTAGTAGCCGATATGATGTCGCTTGCCGTCTTCTTTTTGTTGAAGAAGTACTGCACCGGTTGCAAAACCAGACACGTCTACTTCTAATTCGAATTGTTTTGCAAGATCTGGATGCGCTAAGACGGGTTCGCTGGTGACAAGTATCTTGAGGTCTTGGAACGCCCTTTCTTCTTCCGTGCCCCAATGCCATTCAGTATCCTTACGCGTAAGTTTGTTGAGTGGTCGCGCTTTGGTTGCGAAACCTCATATAAAAGGTCAGTAAAAGTTGCAAAATCCAAGAAAAGAGCGGACGTCCTTAACCTTGGTTGGCGTAGGCCAGTCCTTGATGCCGGAAATTTTGACAGGGTCCATACGTGTCACCCCCTTTTCAAGGATTACCCCCAGGTAATCCATGCGCGGGGAGTGGAAGAGGCATTTTTCGAGTTTGTAATATAGGTCATGTTCCGTGGATACGCGGAGTACGTCTTTGACGGCGTCGACGTGGTCTGACAAAGAGTGAGTAAGCCCGGTAGCGATGCCAATATCGTCCATGTAAACCCGAATAACGGTGCCCCGTTTTTCGTGTTTCGTGATGATATCTCTAAAGATGAAATTCATCATCGTCTGGAACGTTGCTGGGGAGTTGGTCAGGCCGAAAAACATCACCGTTGGTTCAAATAGTCCATAGCGCGTTTTGAACGCCGCTTTTTCCTCATCTCCTTCTTTGATGCGTATGTTGTTATACCCCCATCTAACATCGAGTTTGGTATAGATATGGGCATTGCTGAGATCGGTGATGAGATCAGAAATGAGAGGAAGGGGATATTGATTGCGGATAGTGATGGCATTTATTTTTCGATAGTCTTGGACGGGTCGTAGCTTCCCATCTTTCTTTTTGATGAAGAAGAAGGACGATGCGTATGGAGATTTGGAGGGTCGTATGTATCCTTTCTTAAGTTGCTCATTAATCCATTCGCGTAGTTTCTTGTCTTCTTCTTGTGTCATGGGGTATATCTTGCAATCAATTGCATCGGCCGTCCCTGGTTTAAATTTGATAGCGTGATCCCAGGGCCTGCTGGGTGGAAACCTGTCCGATGCTTCTTCACTGAAGAGGCGTTCAAATTCGCGGTATTCGAGAGGTAACTCAGCTTTAGTAACGTATTGTTGAGCGGCGATGGCGAGATCAGTGGCAGTGGCCCTGATTCGGCATCCTTCCTCGAATTGTTGTTGTTGTTTGTCCATGATGACGCAGGAGTGTACCACTTCGTAGTCGTCATTTTGGACAGTAGTTGTTGCCACTACTGGCATCGTTTTGATGTATGGGTTAGTTGAACAAATGATGATGGGGAGCATATCTTCGTGAATAGCCGCTTGTGACCATTTGATATGCAGGTCATAAATCGCGAGCCAGGGGTAGCCCAACACAATGTCTTCGTTTCTGATGTCTGTGATAAGGAAACGGATTTCCTTATGAATGCCTTTAGTTTGCACATCGACGTCTGTATAATGAGTGATACGTCCCGACTTGTTTTCCGTGATATCGATATTCCATATTTTTTTTGGAATGTCGAGTAGTTTGGTGCCGAGCCCCATCCTTTTTGCGAAGGAGGGTTTCATGAAGCAGTGGGTTGCTCCTGAGTTGACTAATGCTCGTATGTCGGCCATTGCGTAACTGGTGCGAATCGATACTGGAACTCTCATAGAACGATAGCGAGTCATGATTACACTGTTACAATTAACTGCCCTTACCCAGGCCGATGGGTTCAGGCGTCCTGAAAATCCTCCTTCTTCCACAGTTGTTGGAGGATAATGTCCTTTACATCATCTGATTCTCCTGCTACTCCGTTAAGCCAGTCGCTGGCGCGCTGTTGAGGGGGTACGCCTTGGACTGCCCTGGTAGCGACCTCTGGTTCTTGTTGATGATAGTCGGTGTTGATATATCGACTGGTCGATGCTGAGGGTTGATATCCCCCTCGTGGTTGTCTACAATCACGGGCCATGTGTCCGTCCTTTCCGCAATTATAACACATGACTGGCCTTTGGTTATTACGTCCTCCTCCTCTTTGGAGGAATCCTCCTCGTGGTCGGTATGGGGGACGCGGAGCGAGTATGTCTTCTGCTCCCGCAAGTCGCCCTCGAATTCGGTTGGCCGAGGTATCCATGGCGTTGGGATCTCGGGGCAGATTTCTTGGTTGCCAGGAACTCCTTGGCGGTCCCTGCCACTGTCGTTGTTGTCGCTGTCTTCCTTGTCCTTGTCCTTGAGGAACTCCTTTGTTCAATACCGCTTTGAGATGGAGGTATTGTTGTTGACAGGTAGTGGCTGCTTCTTTCCACTCGCGGTAGTTGCGAGGGTTGTTGAGAGTGTAGACCTTTTCATATAGGTCTTTTGGTAATCCGCTTGCAAATAGATCGAGCGTTTGCGGATCGTCAAGCCTATACTGGGCGCGGCGTATTAACTGTTCGAATTGGGTGCAATACTCATCTAAGTTGCCCCCGATCATTTTGACTCCTTTCTTAAGCTCATATTGAGCTTGTTCTTGCTCCATTGTGTTCCGGAAGCGCTGCATGAAGCTGCACGTGACTTCGTTCCATAGTCCTTCGCTTGTACGGGGTATTCCTGCTTGTATCTGGCCGTTGAGCCAGGTGAGCATGGCTAGTACCCATTCGCTGACATTGACGCCTTTGATATATGATAAGAAAAGCAGGGCGCGTCGGTATGGGGTCGCCATGATGCCTTCGTCCGCATTCATGCCCCAGTAGACGTGCCACTGAGTGAGAAATGCTTCGACTTTTGCACGTTCTCCATCGAATACTGTGGGTGCTTTGCCAGCCAGTTTGTTACTTGGAGGGGGAATAATGGGACCTGCACCTGGTTGTCCTCCTCCTGGTGGTCCTCCTCCTGGCAGTCCTCCCGGGAATCCTCCAGGGAATCCTCCGAATCCAGGTCCTCTTGATGGAGGTCCTCTTCCAGGTAAGTCGCCAGGGGGTCCGCCTCCTCCACTGGGGGGATCGGCTACATCGGGTCCTATGGCACGATGTATTGCCACATCGTCGTCTGTCATTCGATGACCGGTGTATGGGTTGATGGGGGCCAAGTTGGCGCGTGATTCTTCTGTAATACGTCTCTGTTCTTCCAGGGCTATTTGATCCCTTGCTTCAGTGGTGAGTTGCAGCTCTTCTTGCGTAATAGTGGCAGTTGCCATCGCAACTGCTGGGCTGTGGATATGAATTACTTCTGGTTCGGGTTGGTGAATGGTGAGGGACTCAGTTCGTTGTATGATATGATCGCCAATGGCTCCTAGACTGGCGTCTTCTGCTGGTGTTGTTCCTCTACTTGGCGACTGACTTTCGGAGGCTTCTTCTCCGCTAATTCCTTCATCTGTGTGTTCTTGTGCTTGTCCGTCTATGGGACCGTAATCTGCGTGGCTATTGAGTTCTCGCGCATCGACATCGCAGTTGTAGTTTCTTCTGGCTGGTCGTACAATATCCCAGCGGTGATCTATAGGGTTCCAAGTAACCTTGGTCCAACAGAGGTGTTCGAAATTGAACTCAACGGGTCGGAAACGGTTAGGACCGTTAAATTCTACGAAATACCCGGTGTCTTCTCCTCGTTCTCTCCACTGATGTTACGATTTTCTCAGACTCGTTTCTTTCCTTGCTACTATTCCCTTCTCACACTATACGAGCCCTGTACGATTACGCGGACTTTACAATTACCTGGCTTCTATCACGCGCCCTGCTTATTGACGTTCCCTTCTGATAAAGCTTGACATGTGCTAGTTTCTGACTTGTTCCCTCTCACGCACGACCCCACGTGATTCCCCTTTAGTCTCGATATATCTATACCTTGTTCTCTTTATGCCTATCCCTTTGTTCCCCAAGTCAGCAATGGTGCCATCTATTTGTAACAGCCATACACCCCAATCTCTATTTAAACGTAGTCATACCTAGCTTGTACGGTAGACTAGACTTCTTGTGTAATACTACACTCGTCTACGCGAACTCACCAGAGTCCCTTGTCTCCTGATCCCTGTCTCCGCTAGACCTTCGAGTCTTAGCATTCCTCTATAGTCCAAGTGACGCGCGTCCTTGTGACTCTTGTGCATCATCCTATCTGAAGTCGGGCCTTTGAGCTCGGACTACCGATCAACTGACTGACTTAGTACAGGTCGTACTTAATGCCCCTGTAGTGGCGTTACATTAAGTCTAGTCTTCTCACCGTGGCTCTCACTAGCCGAAGCCGAACAAAGTTTGTCAAGGAGTACCTGGAGCGCCACCCCTACGACGATCTACGACCCTCTATCAAAGGGACCGCCCTCTGGAGGAACACCCCACACGACGAAGGGTACTACATCTACGACCCCGACAAACTAACCTACGAACCAATCGAATACATTGAAGACCAACACATTTGGGCCTACGTCGCCTATTCTCATCAGCAATTTGACAAAAAAGTTTCCGTTGTTTCGTTCGTTTTTGTCGTTTTCAGACGTTTTCCCAGTTTCCAGAAACTTGAAACCCAGACACTCGGAAACCTACTCGCTCGGCCTAAATATTCATATGGGAGGTCCTGAACATCGCTAACTACCTTAAAAACTTGAATAGAAACTACTAATCCCTACCAATAAACTTGTGTGCGTGGTGATCAACATAATGGTTAACAAAAAATGAGTGGTAAGTGTCCAAAGCGTGGTAGTAATGAAAGTTCTCTGGTACCCGTGAGTCGCCATAAACGGGCAGGAGGTGTGCTGCTCGAGCAATAGAATCAACATGAATGACTTCAAGAGTGGGCTGGCCATGGCGATCGAGCTCTTGCTTCACGACCCACATCCCTGTGTCAGGGTCACGTTCATCAGTATGGACGAACCAATTGATTAACGCGCATGAGAAATTCTTTCGCCTGTACTCGAATGAGAAGAAGAGCAATACCCGCCCAATTTTCATGGCCTCCATACCGGCCTGAGAATCATCGATGACAACAAAAACGGTGTCGCGACGAGGGTGGCCAAAGAAGTAGGGAGTTGATCGGATTCGCTCACGCCGCAGGCCACCTGATCCAGAAAGGTCACTAGGTGCATAGAACGTGGCGATGGCCGAGTGATGGACCTTGATCGCACCCTCAAAGGCAGGGCATTCCTCAATTCTTGACGGAGCAATCTGTTCGTCTGGGTGGGAGAACTTGTAGAGGAACTGGGTGAAGACGAGTGGAAAATTGGGCTGTTGGATGTACGTTGCAAGAGCATAGAGCTGAGACGGGTAACCACACTCTGAGAGTTCAATGTGTGAATGATGGGGCCACTCTAAAACGATGTATACGCACGAATTCTGGATGCAAGCTGAACATCAAAGTCGGACGCGTTCTGCGATTTACCTGGAACGACTCCCTCATCTTCATCTTCAAGTTCCTCTGAATCTATTGGCACATTAGTTGCGTTGTTTGTACCGAGCTCAGATGGGAACGCAAGTCCCCGCAGCACCCCACTGTCCTCAAGGCGCTGATGTAGTATTGCCATCTTGTCCATGCGTGAGTTGGTCTTGAGCATCTGAGCGAGAGCGTGATATCGATTGGATCGTCGCCAAGGTTCTTTGACTGCTCGAATGTGCTTTGATTCCGTAATCGATGAGCAGAGTCCATTAGGGGAGCCAAAGAGGTGTATGGCACGGTGAAAATGCTTCAAAGCATGCTGGCGTGGAAGAGAAAGGCTTGTACGAACCCCAACCTCAATGAAGACAGCACGTAGTTGATGAAATGTCTCAACAGAGTCTCGAAGGTGTTCAAGAGATGTTGAGTTAATGGCATTTCGGCGGGCTATGTAACATGCATCCATGAACGCTGCAATGCAGCGGACCATCACAGATGGGATGTAGCCAGCAATTGCAGCAAGAAAAACCTTTAACAGTATGGTTAGTATGACTGATCTGAGTCCAATATCATATCACGGCGTGCACATACCTTCATCAATGCTTTTGAGTCATCGCCCGTCCACTGCTGGTAATCACGCCTGTCTTTGAACCGGCGAAGACCAGGGAACGGGGGGACGGCCGAGATCCTATTGTCAGATGATTTATGAGCCGTGAAGTAAGGAAGAAAAGACGTACCGGTGATCAACATCTTCGATGATTTCCAACGCTACCTTCTCTCTATGTGCCAGGTGTAGATACTCTACCACCCATTCAACGAGGTGGTCCTTGAATACTCCTTTGATCAGCTGGTGGAGGAGATCTGGTGCGAGCAGTTCATGGATGTCGGCGTGTGGAAATGAATATGTGAATGGCTGCCAGGTGCGTTATCAGACCACAGTGTCGGAGTGAAGACATAATATGCACCACAATGTTGTGCCGAAGACCAAAATCATCCCAGAGGACAGTCGGGTCAAACATCTTGATAAGGAGGTCAGTTTTCGTGTGTGAGCGTTGATGACTCCCTGAGCCGTCAAGGTCAGCTGGCAATGCATCACATCTTACATAAGAAAGGGTCAGTGACGCTTGTAAAGAGATCCCCGCACTTACTTTGGACACCATTTAGATACAGTACCGGCAAGCCAGACTTGTTCAGGATAGTCTGCGATGTATGGCCCAAGACCAAAAATCACGCGGCGAAAGTGCCCATCGGGGCATTTCATGACTTTCGGCTCCGTCATATAGGGCTTGAGCGGTGTGAAGACCAATTCGAGACAGCTGTGGTAAAGTTGCCGACAAAACATCTGAAACGATGTTTTTGTTCACTGGCGTTTGCTTGCTTGAAAGAGTCCACCCCTCAACAACAAAGACAGGAGCACGGATAAATGAAACGTACTCGTTGGGATTGGAAGGAAGGCGACAGGCACTACACCACTTCCATGCCCACGCCGGGCGGTATTGGTGATGTTGCCAAGCGACGCATACACAGGGTGATACTCTTGATGTCCGGTTGCAACTGATACCGTGGTCTTGTCACTGCCAGCAACAATTGGAACAAACATCGCTCCATGCGTCGTCTTGTCCTGAGAGATCGTGTCCTAGAGCGATACATCAGGTGAATAAAATATGGAATATAGTCACATACCGCCTCACGAAATGCCCAGTTACCTGACATGAGGTTAGAATATACGCGAGAACCATTCTTATCGTACTCTTCATATGGCGTGTATTCAAACTCGCCATCGAACTCCTTCGAGGCTAGTTGCTCCTTGAAGACAGAAAGGATGTCCCGTACGTTTAGCTCATAAGTCTCTTGCATCCACTGGGGAGCAGCCCCGGTTGGTTGTGGCCCGCTGTATGATAATTGGTAAGTTGTCCAGCCAACTCCACCAGCCGATATTGAGTCGATCGTCCCATACATTTCCGCGGCACTCTTCCATGGGACTCCATCGCAGCTGCTGTGGTCAGTCTGATACATCATAACCGTTGCTCTCCAGAGATCAAGGCCCCGCTGAATATCGCCTGCAGAAGACTGAAGATGTATATAGTGGTAGTGCGCCCATTCGTATGCCAGCCTGTCACTGAAAGGGAGCCAAGGATTGCTGCGCAACTCCAACAATTCCGATGTCGGTGGTTGTGAGAGATCTCTGAGGAATCTGCCATCAGATGAACATGGCCAGGCTCATAAGGACTCAGCACCTTGTCATCATGCACGGGTTTGTGACATACCTGAGAGGTGGGGATGGCATATGAATGTGTGCGACTGTAACGCTGCAGCCATCCCTGCAAATGTACTGTTCTTGCCGTGCTTCGAGTTCACATGCTTCGCCAAGCCTCCCTGTGAGCGGAAATTATCTCTACAAAAGGAACAAAAAAAGACATGGCGCATAGGGTATGTAGGCAGAGGTTGGGTGGACTCGCTTAAAACCGTTGATTGTTGAAAATGTTGAAACATTGAAGTTGAACACGGGAATTCCCGTCTTAGTCAGAACTGCGAAACTGATGGGGCGTCCGTCGTCTTTGAGCAATCGATCAGTTACTCCGTTACTCCTTCCTTTCTGACACTTTCTCCTCCCTTCCCTCCTCTTACAGTGGAAAATGATGCCTCCAATACTCGAGAAGCTGAAGAGAGAGCTTTCTCAGACATGATAGACCGTCAGATCGAGGAGGACTCCAAGAAATATAAGCGACAACGTGGTTACTCGGTGCGTATTCCTTTCCTTCCCCTGCTGTCCTCCCTTGCCTTCCCTCTTACTACGACGGAGAATATGCCTCTGATACCGCTCAGTTTATTCCCCAGAATGGCTACAGACCCGAAGAACTTCTCGCTTCCCGACCCATTTCTTCGAGAGCGCCCATGGCGTCATCAAGTTACTGTCTCTTTTTATACAGTTCTTTCAGGTGAATCACGAACGTATCTTGGCATGTGGGCTCACCACCGAAGACCCACATTTCTTCAGCTCGACATCGCGCAAGCTGTTCAGGACTTGGCGGCGGACGAGATCATCGCCCTACCACAGAGTACGTCGCCTCCTCTCTTTTTCATCCCTTTTATATATCTCTTTCAGGTGAATCGCGAACGTATCCTGGTGTGTCGGCTCACCACCGAAGATCCACATTTTTTCTTCAGCCTTGAACGGCAGATGTTCCTCTGGATACCGTAAGCGGTGTATGGCAACGGCAACTTTTCTCGTGAGCAAGATAGAAATACACACAAGCCATATGATTCCACTCAGTGTTCCTCTCCCTTCTTTTTTCCGCCCCCTTCATCGTGCTCCTCATGTCGGCAGTGGAAAATAACGAGCACAACAAGCCCTCCACTCGTTTCTCATGGCTCAGGCCAAAGCAGTTGGACTCGGCTTCATTGTCTTCGGCCGAGAAACGTACCTCCTCTGAGCTTCGTGTCTCTGCGCCGATTGAAGACACTTCCAAGCCCGTATCATTCTTTGGTCTCTTCCGGTATTATTTCTTCCTTCCATTCATACCGTTTTCTCATCAGCTCCCCTCCCAGCTTCTCCACCCACTTTGAGCCCATTCTCAATGCTATCGGCCTCGTCGCTGCGATTGCCGCGGGTGCTGCTCAGGTGTGCCTGGAATTCCCTTCCCCAGGTTCTTCACAAGCTGTTCTGCTGACCCTCCCCTCATAGCCTCTGATGAGCCTGTGAAGGGCGACCCCGTGCGATTCGTGATCAAACGTGGTCACGCCACGCTCACCACGATTGGTCGCCTTTCTGGGTTCAAGTCTCATCAGCGCCGCTATGGCCTCGTGGGCACCTTTGATTCCATCGAAGCCGCAGTTCACCTCTACGACAACGACTACGGTCCATTCTCCAGAGGTGGGGACTCTGGGGCCCTTATCGTCGGTTCCGAAGCCGAATTCACGGCCCCCTCACCGGTGGCACTGGTCCGACCGACTCGTCTGACATCACCTACGGCACCCCGATGTACTGGCTCTGGGGAGATGTCATCAAGCCCCAGTTCCCAGGTGCCGACCTCTACTTTGACCTCCCTTAGAACTAGGTTCGTCGCTTCCTTCTGCCTTCTGCTTTCATATTTATAACTGACAACGTCGATGTCAAGGCATTCGCGAGACGTTCTCGCATCGTATTTTCCTCTACGACCGCTCCCAGCTCTCCCATCCCCCACACTCCTTGTCTTCTGCAACTCGTTCTCGTTTCTTGGCGTTCTGTCATGTATTCGTTGGGCTGATGGCGCAGACAGGTGCTTTGATCATCGAACGGCTATTCAGGTCCGTCTCTCGTCCGTCTCGTCTTTTTCACACTCATAACTAACGACGTCCTGCAGCCTTGGCCTTGGCGAGCCATCTCGCAATCTGTTCGCGCGATTTCTTCCCCTTCCACTCTGCCCCATCTCTTTTCTCCGTCTGTGAACTTGTGCTTGTTTTCTTGACTCCCCGTTCTGTGCTCGCTGTTCGTTGGTGCAAGCCCGTGTTTTCGAAGGTTGGAATTGCTGTTCAAGTTCGTGTTCTTTCTCCCCTCTCGCTCTTTCATACCGATGACTGACGACCTCGACGTCTAGCGCTTCGCCCAACCCGCGCGTTTTATTTGTCGCCTCGACTTCGTCGTCATTCTCTCGTTGGTGTCGGACGGACGCTTGGACCGGTGAATCACTGCCTTGGTTCGTTTCTCTTCCCTATGTCGTTCTTTCATCTTCGTTGACTTCTCCATTGCCCTCAACAATCTTGATCTTAATGACCCAGGGTCGACAACTAGAGCCGACCAACCCGCAAAGAACTTCCGTCACGTTGCTGCTCAAGATGCGTCTTACCTGATGTATATCGGTTCGTCACTCGTCACTTCGCTGATACGCTACTCTGGTTCTGAATTACTAATTGGTATTGTCCATGTCCACACAGGTGTGGGCTTGTTCGTTTCTACGTACACCTACATGTGTATCTGGGTCTATACCGCTGAGGTCGCCGCTAAGCAAATTCGGCGAACGCTATCTCAAAGCAGTCCTCCGCCAGGATATTGCCTTCTTTGATAAAGTTGGCGCTGGTGAGATCACCACCCGCATTCAGACCAACACCCATTCGTGTTTCCTCTCGTTTTGTCCAAACACGTCGCTGAGGGTGGTACCCTTGCAGAAGAAGCTGTGTCCACGATCCGCACTGCTCAAGCTTTTGGCACCCAAAGTGCGCTCGCATCCTTATACGATATTCCTGTCCATAAGGCCCTCTCTGGATGGCCGGGCAGCGATCTGCCATGGCATCGGTCTCTCCAGCTTTTTCTTTGCCATCTATGCCACTTACGCTCTCAGTCAGTTTTTCGCCCTCCCTTTCTTTCTCTTATAATCCAACCGCGTGTTATTGACTTGCACACCGCATATACTAGTGTTCAGTTTTGGCACTACGCTCATCAACCAAGGTCATGCCGACACTGGCCTGATCATCAACGTCATCTTGGCAGTTCTTATCGGTTCCTTTTCCCTCGCTCTTATGGCTCCCAACGCGCAGGGTATGAGTTACTTTTCTCTGCCTTGATTAATTATTGCTAATTCATGGACTTGTAGCTATAACCCAGGGCTGTCGTGCCGCACCCAAAATATTTGGTACCATTGAACGCATACCCGCCATCGATTCGGCTAGTGAAGACGGCCTTAGACCAAGTCAAGTCACCTTTGACGTTTCCGTGTTTCAGCTTCCTCTGACCCGGCGTCCTCACAGGTTCCCCTGGACTGGTTTTTCCCTGAGTATAGTACAGACCGTGGCGGCCGGGATGTCGACATGGGCACCGAAAACTGGGCACGATCAAACGTATATCCACAGTGCGCCTACCTTTTTTTTTATTTGATTTCTGTGCCTCAACAAGCCTAGTGTGCCAGTGGTATCATGCAAGTCACCAAGAGATACACAATCTCACAGAAGGGACACAGGTATCGTACTACCGATGTGGCCGCATGCACCACCGACGACAACAATAGGGGGCAAACTGCCAATGCTAGGTGCGCCCACGACAACTATTACCTCGCCCTCCCCTCCTGCTGCCACCAGGTTAGCATGTCATACCGTAGAATTGGCAGACGATGTGGTCCGCACATCCAACGTTGGGTGCTTCAGCACCAACGTCAACCAACGTCGCTCTGCTGGATCCTCAACAACTAGACATTAATGGATGTATTATAACCTTCCCCGATGGTATGTGCATGTGTCAACCCTCCCATTCTCTAAGTTGCGAAGTACTTACTGTCCTCCGTCACTCTCTTAGCTCCAGGATCTCCTTGGAATACCTTCAAGAATTCATATACTACGCATACACATTCTACACTTCCCTTACCTCCCATGAGACACGAGAGCTACAACACGACCAACTGCCTGATACACAACCCAGGGGTCATTGTGATGGCTGTTCCCAGCACAGGCTCAATGCCTCGTCGTCATATCACAACGTCACAAACCCCTTATGGACTGATGCACAGCAGAGTGGTAGATTCGTTTCATGTAAGCTCCCCGTCCCACTGATCTGCCATTTATTAGATCAATACTTTCTTGATGGTCCCCTTGTTACGCTACAGGACTTGGCCATACGCTAACTATTGCATCCCTGCCCTCAGTCTTCGTGTTTCATGTGGTGGACTATACCTTAATAGGACCTATCTATCATTCCGCCGTGTTTCCATTGCCGGAACCGTCCAATTTGGACTCCATTGCCACGGTTTTGGGGCTCCTAGGTAGGACTTATAGATATATTTGACCCGTCTTGCCTACTCAGTCTTTTCCCCTTAGCCTGTCTTTCACGTTCCCTTGTCCTTCTCTCCTGCGCATACCATGTCACATCAATGCCAACCACCCGTCGAACCCGAAGTGTCACAACAAAGTCTGTACCTGACACCACTACCAACAGCGGCAACACCCTTACTCCCACAAGTGACGAGCACCCTTCAACTAAGGGGCCAGGTAAGTGAGGCCAAAAGCCCACTGTTGCCAGCGCTCATCATTCTTCAGATGTCGACGTTGACAAAGGTCTCGGCACAGTGGTGGCTAACAAAAAGGCTACTGGACGTCCGGGAAAAGTAAGACAAGGTGTGGGTTTTGGCTACGATGACAGTCAAACCGCTGACAATAGAGTAGCCCCGAAAGGAGAAAGACGAAGCGCACAAGTAAAGGCCGCTGTGGCTACTCGCACACTTCCAAGTCGACCAGGCCGTAACATTCACCCTGCAGGTCAGCCAAAACCCCGATGCAGCAAGGAACAGATTGAGGCCGACCGTCAAGCTGGGGCGAAGGCCCTCAAGGAGAAGCTGCACGAGGTCCAGATGGCAAAGGAACACCTCACGCAGTTGAATTTAATGGAAGAACACGAGGAGGACGACCTGCCCATATTACACCCGCAACGCTTATCTACCGCAATTCGTAAGCGGCGCCACATTGATGTAGAGAGTGACGATGAGTGCTTCGACTTGAGGGAGGCCGACAATGGCTTCAACTCTGACGACTCTTCATCCGAATCCGACAAGGCCACCAAAACACAAAAGAAGGCCAGTGTTTAACGTCATATATAGATCTGTCGGTTCGTCACTCATACTGCCAACAGTCTCAGGGTAACAAACGCGTCAAGGGTGCGGCCCGTCAAGAACTTATAACAAGGATGGAAGACTTACGTGGCGCCGAACACACTGAGAAGACCCATTCAAAGCACGATATTGGAAAGTGAGACGTGCACAATCACTGCACCTTTGCATAACTCTGACCCATTGTGAAACAAGCAGGTTCACGGCACAAGACCTTCGTCGCAAGAAATACGCGAACTCTGGTCTTCGACTGCAAGCTCTCGCTGTACCAAACCCTGTTCCCATTCCCACTCTGGTCCAGCAGCCAGGTGTCACTGACCCGTTTGAGCTTGGGGGCCTTGGTGACAGTGACCTCGAAGAAACGTGCCCAGTGGTTGCGGAAATTCAATCTCTGGTCTTGGACAAGCCACCTCGCGTGAATGAGGTATTCCTTGCATGTCATCTCATCAGAATTCTCATGATTCTTATTTTACCAGCTTGTGAAGATCGGAATGAAAGCAGACATCCGCCCAGGTAGATTGCAAGCCACACGGAAAGTGAGTCAATATATTTTTTTACTTGGTTGTTCCGACTCATTTGACCCCAAACGTATCAACTAGATACCCAAATCAAAAGCAACGAAAGCAACAGTCAAGAAGGACGCATCATATAAGCAACACGAACCCAGCAAGTCCCTTACCGAGGCACATACCGACATCACTCGTCAGTGCCTCGACGATTCACGTTGGACTCGCATCTTTCTTCCAACACTGTCCCATGCTCTTTATATTTCTGACCACCCATTTACTGATTGGGTGCGGGAGTCCGGTGCCCTTGTTGAGGCTGTGCAGGTTGTGTTTGACCTCTCATTCACAAATATTTCATACACGCTGAGCCCGCAAGATGGCATCGTTAAGGCGGTATGTCACATGATCCTTGTGCGGTTGACTAACTAATGTTTCCTGATAGGCCTATGACCGAATGAAGACTCGAAGGTCGAAGCTCGCAAGTGATGTCCTTCTGCTAGTGAAGACATTTTTCGAGCGTGCTGAGTTCAAGGACCAACCAGACAAGATCAGGGATTATGTCCACTGGGCGTTGCGGTCAGGTGGACCAGCTTACTACAAAAACCCTGTCCCAAAGTCCAGCAAGCTTCGGAAGGATGACCCAAACTACAAGGTGAGTTTATTTTTGCTGTTGGAGATTGTTGCTCATGCTCATGACGCATGTTAGAAACCCGATGGGTTTTTGCGCTCACAGTTCATCCTCCCAGTTGCCGAGACATACTTAAGCTTTGCATCAAGGTCAGTTCTCCGTCCATCTCTTGGACCAAAGAGCCCGCCAAAAGGGCTTTATGTGATGATTTTAACCGCGGTGTGTTGGCATCACTATTTGCAGCAACTCATCCCAGGCCCATTATCTGACAAGTTTACAGGTTGAGCGTGCGATGAGAGCCCACTTGACAGGTGGATTCAACGCACCTGGTGATTTCAATCACCGAACCACCTGGAACTCGATGAAAGACTTTGATAGGATCCTCAGCCAAGTCAGCGAGTCTCGCTGGGCACAAGCTCTGAATTTTGTGGCCTATGATGAAGAGAATCGTGTTGATGAATCGCTATTGTCAGCATATCGTGCTGACTTTTATCTTTCATCTAGCCCTACAAAGTCTCGGAATTAGCACTTATTGCCCATTGTTTGACCTCTAATCATAGTATTTTGTCGTGGCTTTTAATCCTAGCTATTCTCTACTCTATCTTATACTACTTAAGAACACATTTAGACATATAGTACAGTTTTCGAGTTATTGTAGTTTCCTCTAGTTTTCCGGGTTTTTTCCCCCGTCGCTACCTTAGGTTTTCGTAAAAATCGACTCAGGTCACCAAGTCTCTGAATGAGTATGGTTTTTATTGTTTTTAACGGTTTTTGATGGTTTTTCGGGTTGCGAAACCGGCGAAAACTTTTCTGTCAAATTGCTGATGCTGATACGAAACATTCCTGGTATTCGTACAAACCCGTCCCTATCCATCTAGGACTTGGACCAGGAAAAGGGCAAGTTAGCGCCATCGAAGCAGATTCCGACATCGAAGAACCATCATCCAAACCAGACCTAGATAATCCAACACTCACACCAACAATTCAACGCCCCGTAGACTTCGCATCATATGCCAATATGTCCACAACCCAACTCTCCACCACCCTCACCTCCTCGCAACCAACCACAGGCTCCTCGACAGCGAATCCTGCAGGTAGTGGAGGACATCCTGTGGGAGGAAGTATGTCGACAAGCGGAGGAGGCATTGCAGGAGGCACAGGAAGCCATCATGGAGGCGGTGTGCCTGGAAGTGGAGGCAGTGCGCCTGGAGGTGGAGGCGGCGGAGCAGCAGCAGGACCCGCCGCCGGAGGACTCCCTCAACCAAATGGACGCCTCGGAGGAAATCCTCCACCAGAATTTACCAGAGATCGAGAAACCAGCCGAGCCTTCCTTAATGCTTTCGCCCTCTACCGAGGGATGAATCCAAACGTTCAACAATTGACCCTCCCCTACTCCCGCGCAATGACCCTCCTTTCCTATATCCAAGGACCACTAGTGGACGACTGGGTCGAAGAACAAATACAATGGCTGGCTGACCAACTAGCGGGTGGCGTGGCCATGAACACCGAGAACCTATGGGACACCATAGAAACTCGCTTTATCCGAGCATATACAGACACCACCCAGCAGCAGAAAGCCCGGCATGCTATTCAAAGTCTACGAATGGATAAAGAAGACATCGACACTTACATAGCCAAATTCTCCAATCTGGCCAATAAGGCGGGGTACAATAAAGATGAAGCCACAACCCTGGAAATTTTCCAGAAGGGCCTCCCAAATGCGCTAGTTATCAACGCAATCAAGTTCCACCACCCTGTAGACTGGGACGATTGGAAAACAGCAGTAACGCTCCAACAAGCAGAATACCTCCTGCTCAAAGACAGGCTTACGAAGGGAAGAACGGACAAAAAGGGAGGTGCCTCTCGGGACCAATGGCTGAATGCCCTCAATAAAGCCAAAGACCCAAATGCAATGGACGTCAGCCGTACTCGCGCAAGAGCGGCAATGACGGACGATGAAAAGAAGCAACTCCAAAAAGAAGGAAGATGCTTCCGATGCCGAGGCCAAGGGCATATCTCCAGGTTCTGCCCCCAGAAACCAACCACCACCGCTAAGGCTGCGAGCACTAGTGACTCCGCTCCCACCACAGCCACCATTTCTATGACGGCCTCACGACCCCTCTCAAACGAAGAACAAGCGGACGCCCAAGTAGCAGCTTTATTCGCTCAAACCCCCGAGGTACGAGAACTAATGGTGGACAAACTCTTCGGGCAGAAGAAGGATTTTCTGAACGCTTGAACCCGGCGGCCTGGGCTAGAGCATTAAAACTTAGCGTGTACAATAGCAGATTCCGATCCATGAGAATTCCAGTACTTTTCAAATCTGCTCATGCGACGGCCGAACGAAACGTCCTAATAGACTCTGGTGCAACCGACAACTTTATAAGCGCAAACCTTTTGAAGCGACTCAAGATTGCCTGGCTAGCTACTGAACGACCTATCAAGATATGGAACGTAGATGGAACCCATAATCAAGGAGGGGAAATCACGTCCTTCACCAATCTCACCGTTAAGACAGGGGGAAGAACCCAGAACCTTCGATTCCTCATCACCGACCTAGGGAACGACGAAGTTATACTCGGATACCCTTGGTTCACGGCTTTCAAACCCAAGTTTCACTGGCAGGATGCTACAATTGACGAAGAATTCCAGCCAGTGGTTATAACCAGTCTACATTTGTCCGACGAAGCCATGCCTTTAGAAGCCACTATTAAGGCATTGGAGACGTACCAACTGGATGAATTAGCCTGGGAACAACTAGAGAAGACCGACGACCCTCACATCCGACTGCGAAAGACAACGACGGCATCGGAATTGGCGCAGCAGGAAGCAGCAAAAAAACCGCAGAAGACCTTCGAAGAGATGGTCCCAGAAGAATATCGGAGACATCAGAAGGTATTCAGCGAAGAAGCGTCCCAACATTTCCCCCCTTCACGACCATGGGACCATGCTATAGATCTGATCCCAACCGCCCCAGAAACAATGGACTGCAAGGTGTATCCACTCACGATTCCTGAAACCGAGAAACTAACAGAATTCGTAACGGAACACCTGGAGAAAAAATATATCCAACCATCGAAATCCCCATACGCATCTCCCTTCTTCTTCATCAAGAAAAAGGATGGAAAACTACGCCCGGTACAGGATTACCGTCGCCTTAACGAGCTCACCATAAAAAACCACTACCCACTTCCCCTAATTCCCGAACTCATTGACAAAATTCGAGAGGCACGGCTCTACTCGAAACTTGACGTTCGATGGGGATACAACAATGTCCGAATCAAAGAAGGGGACGAATGGAAGGCAGCATTCAAAACAAACCAAGGACTGTTTGAACCCCGAGTCATGTTCTTCGGGCTTACCAACTCCCCCAGCACCTTTCAAACCATGATGGACACCATCTTCCGGGAGTTAGTACTAACGGGTGAAGTTATCGTGTATATGGACGATATCCTAATCGCGACAAAGGACGACCGTACCCACCATAGACAGATATTGCACCAGGTTCTCGACCTCTGCAATGAACACGATTTATACATCAAACCAGAAAAATGCGTGTTCAAAGTCTATGAAGTGGAATACTTGGGGCTTATCATCAGACATGGGCAGTTATGAATGGACCCGGTCAAGGTTCAGGGGGTACGAGATTGGAAGGCGCCAACATCGTTGAAAGAAGTACGGGCCTTCCTGGGGTTTTGCAACTTTTACCGACGATTCATACGCGGGTTCTCTACGATTGCAAGACCTCTTCATGATCTCATGAAGAAGGATGTCCCCTGGGAGTGGACAGAAATCAGACAAAGAGCTTTTGACACCATCAAAGAGTGTATCAGCTCAGAGCCGGTACTATTGTTCCCGAAATTAGATCAACCCTTCGAAATTGAAGTCGACGCCTCGAGTTACGCCCTGGGCGTGGTCCTAAACCAGAAGGGAGAAGACGACAAAATCCACCCAATTGCGTTCTATTCCGAATCCCTATCAGAAGCGGAACGCAATTACAACATCTACGACAGGGAACTATTAGCGATCGTCAAAGCACTGCGAACATGGCGCACATACCTAGTGGGATCTCCCCACCTAATAACCATTCATACGGACCACGCCAACCTACAATATTGGAAAGAACCCAGGAAGATCAATCGACGAGTGGTGCGAGAATTCCAGGAGTTGTCCGAGTACAATTTCGTACTCAAACATATTCCTGGTAAGAAAAATACCCAAGCGGACTCGTTATCAAGACGACCCGACTACGATGATGGCACCAGCGACAACGACCATGTCACGGTACTCCCAGAAGAAGTGTTCCTCAAAATAACTCAAACGTCCATGCATGATATGGACATATGGACCCAAATTGCACAAAACATGGACGAGACAACGCTTCTCCCATGGATCGAACCCCATAACCTGAAGAAGCACGACGGCTTATGGTGGAAGAATGACGCCCTCATTGTTGTGGGAAACAACGATCTTAAACGGGGAGTGATTACCTTTTTCCACGATACTCCGAGCGCCGGACATCCAGGAATCGCAAACACCTTAGAGCTAGTACGACGTGACTTCTGGTGGCCCAACATGCGTAAGGACGTGGAAGCCTACGTCAAAGGATGTGCGACATGCCAAAGCAACAAAATTAACCCTCACCGACAAAAGCCACACCTGTTCCCTATTACCACTGAACCATCGGCCGAACCATTCGAGGTAGTAGCCATGGACTTCATCGTCAAACTCCCACCATCAGGAGGATTTGATTCAATCCTCACTATTACAGACCACAATTGCTCGAAAGCAGCAATATTCATACCATGCAACGAAACCATAACGTCAGAAGGAGTGGCCAAACTCTATCTCCAACACGTCTATCCCCATTACGGTCTACCCCGAAGGATCATATCTGACCGAGATCCGAGGTTCACGTCCACATTTATGAGGCAGTTATGCAAAACACTGGGAATACAACAGAACGTGTCATCAGCATATCACCCTCAAACAGATGGCCAATCAGAACGCACCAATCAATGGCTAGAACAATACCTACGACATTGGTGCAACGTGCAACAGGATAACTGGGCAGAACTGCTGCCTATGGCACAATTCGCTCATAACTCCTGGAGAAACGCCACTACCAAACACTCCCCCTTTTCGCTTATCATGGGATGGGAACTGCGAACCACGTGGACACCGAAACCATCCAATAGCCCTACGGTGGACCAACGACTGGAGGAACTATTAATACTCCGCCAACACGCACAAGACAGTATCACGCATGCTCAACACCTTATGGCGCAACGGGGAAAAACCGGATTCACACCTTATCAACAAGGAGACCAAGTATGGCTAGAAGGGACAAATCTCCGTACCTTCTATCCCACAAGCAAATTAGCTCCGAAGCGCCACGGACCCTTCAAAATCACCAAAGTTCTATCAGATGTCTCGTACGAATTAGAACTTCTGACGTCATGGAAGATACATCCGGTGTTCCATGCAAACCTCCTCACCCCTTATAAGGAGACGGAAATGCACGGCGAAAACTATACCCGACCTCTGCCGGACCTTATCGATGGAGAAGAGGAGTATGAAGTGGAGCGAATCGAAGACGCCCAGGAATGAGGAAAAGGGCGTAAACTCCACTACCTAGTAAAGTGGAAGGGATTCCCACCAAGCAATAATACATGGGAACCCGCAACAAACATGACCCACGCCACAGACATCATCAAAGATTATTACCGACGATATCCGACCACCAAGGGGGCTGGACGAACCATATAAAAATACGAGCAACTACACTCCCAAATTCCCCAGCCCCACAATGACCGACACACCAGTCTCCGACACCACCCTTGTCCAAATCCTCAGCAACCCCCAACTCGAAGCCGCCCTCAAACAAGGGATCGTCACCATCGACCTCTCCGACATCCCCCGTTTATCACCACCCCCTTCTCCCCAACACACAACCACCTACGCTGAACTCCACATTCCGGAACGAGAACCCGGGGAGCTCACCCCATCCACACCTGAAGAAGGGCAATACTCCCCGACCCCTCCTCCCCGACAACAATCGACCCCTCCTCCCGAACCACAACCCCCGTCACCGCCATCCTCGACACCATCCACACCACCCCCACCACTTGAACCATTTACCCCGGTTCGCGTTCACACCCCCATTGACTACGACAGACCCGACTCCCCACCTGCTGATACTGACGACCCCGGCGCCCCCTTCTTCCCGAATGTTCTGGGAAGCCCCAAGTACTACCCCCTACAGATCCCACTGCCTGACGGTGGATCCAACACCGCGAAGTACATCTACTATCGCAAGGGATTCACCGAGGTAGTGGGGACGATGGGCGCTGGGCAACCACACTATGGGGAAACAGTCTACCTCTCATCACTCAGGCCTAATGTTTCAGCACCCCCCTTCACAGCCGAGCAACTTCAGTTTTTCGACCCCCACGACATTTGCGCTTGTGCTCTAGACGAAACCCTCATCGAGCTCAACTCCCCACGCCTCACAGCTGAAGTCACTAGGCTACGAACCGGACTCCTGGCACTCAAGGAGATTGATGAAAAATGCGAGAAACTAGAGGAAGACGCACAGAAGCTACGGTCGGAACGACTCACGATAGATCTGATGCTGGCCAGCACCAAAAGGAGGCTTCAGTACGCTGGGGCCCTCGCCACTATTGGCAACGAGTACGCACGCATGACAGCCTTACCCGCCCCCCTTCGACACTCACGATACGCCATTCCCTTCGCTCCACGACGAGGAGGACCTCTTGAATTCCCTCGTCTCGCTGACAAAACTCACCGATGGCGTTGTTATCATTGCGGCAACTCCCACCATCTGGTGCGCGATTGCCCTACCAGACCGCGACCGGCCTGCCGACACTGTCAGAGTCAAGAGCATCAGTCTTATCGGTGCATTTTCCGTCGCGCCGGGATGGTTGACGAAGTCATCACCACCTCGCAAGCGGACGAGCGTATCCGACAGGCCACGAGCAACGAGGCATCCACATCCTTCACAGTCCCAGAACCACCAACAGTTGCGACCGACACTCAGGGGAGGTGGTGCGGGCGATGTTTCCGTATGGACGCCAACCACGACGAGATTCGATGCCCGCAATACAAGATGTGCCATAAGTGCGGAAAGCGCGGACCCTTTCTTTTCCTCAAAACCCATTACTGCCGACTCGACATTTCCCTGTGGCCGGAGAATGACCTCGATGCGGACATCTATGACCTTGTAGACCCAGAGTCCTGAAGTTGAGGCGCCTTCGGGCCAAGATGGGGGGTAATGTTACGATTTTCTCGGACTCGTTTCTTTCCTTGCTACTATTCCCTTCTCACACTATACGAGCCCTGTACGATTACGCAGACTTTACAATTACCTGGCTTCTATCACGCGCCCTGCTTATCGACGTTCCCTTCTGATAAAGCTTGACATGTGCTAGTTTCCGACTTGTTCCCTCTCACGCACGACCCCGCGTGATTCCCCTTTAGTCTCGATATATCTATACCTTGTTCTCTTTATGCCTATCCCTTTGTTCCCCAAGTCAGCGATGGCGCCATCTATTTGTAACAGCCATACACCCCAATCTCTATTTAAACGTAGTCATACCTAGCTTGTACGGTAGACTAGACTTCTTGTGTAATACTACACTCGTCTACGCGAACTCACCAGAGTCCCTTGTCTCCTGATCCCTGTCTCCGCTAGACCTTCGAGTCTTAGCATTCCTCTATAGTCCAAGTGACGCGCGTCCTTGTGACTCTTGTGCATCATCCTATCTGAAGTCGGGCCTTTGAGCTCGGACTACCGATCGACTGACTGACTTAGTACAGGTTGTACTTAATGCCCCTGTAGTGGCGTTACAACTGAGCTGCTCCTAGGAATCTTGTTGGTACGTTGCGATCTCCTCATCATTCAATATGATAGGGACGGAAGGATGTCCACTGGTCTCTGGTCGAGTACGCCATGATGAGGATCTTGGTCTTAATGTTACGCTCCACCGGCGTTAGTCCGACTTGGACTTCAAATAGGCGTAATCGACTTAGCAGAATATGGTGAATGGGGACCACGTGTCAACCCAACACAAACTGAACAGGGGCACTCGTAGGCACACGCTGCAGCTTAAATGATGAAGAAGAGTATCCCTTTGGCGGATACAAGTAGAGGCACACTTAGTCCGAGACTAAGGCAGACAAAAGATGAGTCAAGTGGTGGATTGAAGAAGACCAAGATGGGGACTCTTGGTCTTCCGAGTCGACTACTTATACAGATACACGCGGGCTTTAAAGCGCCGCTGGAATAGTATGTAACCAATAGCACAACTAGCTCGAACCCTAGTACAGCTATCCTAGGAATGAGTCATACACGAGTCACATAATAATCTGCCATGAATTCCATAACTCATGGGCCATCCGACGGGAAGAACCCCTCATGACTCATGGGCCAACCGACGTCGGCCGATGCACAAAATTCTTCCGAAATTGATGGGCCAGCCGATGTCGGTTGAGGCTGCTTTGGTTCCAGAGCAATTTCCGAACTAGAGATTGCTATTAACTGATTCTGAAGACAGGAAAGTGGATTCCTATCCAGGATGCAATCCGGAAAGTATTCTGGATTTCCGTCTATGTCCAGGAAACTGGATTTCTATGTGGGACAGAATCCGGAAAGTATTCTGGATTTCCATCTATGTCTAGGAAACTGAATTCCTATCCAGGATGCAATCTGGAAAATACTCCGGATTTCCATCTATGTCCAGGAAACTGGATTTCTATCTGGGACACAATCCGGAAAGTATTCCAGATTTCTATCTATGTCTAGGAAACTGGATTCCTATCTGGGACACAATCCGGAAAGTATGCAGGATTTCCATCTATGTCCAGGAAACTGGATTACTATCTGGGACACAATCTGGAAAGTGCTCTGGTTTTTTTCCATCTGTGTTTAGGAAACTAGATTCCTATCCAGGATGCAATCTGGAAAGTATTCTGGATTTCTATCTATGTCCAGGAAACTGGATTCTTATATAGAACACAATCCGGAAAGTATTCTGGATTTCCGTCTATGTTTAGGAAACTGGATTCCTATCCAGGATGCAATCCGGAAAATACTCTGGATTTCCATCTATGTTCAGGAAACTGGATTTCTAACCAGGACAGAATCCGGAAAGTGTTTTGGATTTCTATCTATGTCTAGGAAACTGGATCCCTATCTGGGACAGAATCCGGAAAGTATTCTGGATTTCTGTCAATGTCCAGGAAACTGGATTTCTATCTGGGACAGAATCCGGAAAGTATTCCAGATTTCCATCTATGTCCAGGAAACTGGATTCCTATCTGGGACAGAATCTGGAAAGTGCTCTGGATTTCCATCTATGTTTAGGAAACTGGATTCCTATCCAGGATGCAATCTGGAAAGTATTCTGGATTTCCATCTACGTTTAGGAAACTAGATTTCTAACCAGGACAGAATCCGGAAAGTATTCCAGATTTCCATCTATGTCCAGGAAACTGGATTTCTATCTGGGACAGAATCCGGAAAGTATTCTGGATTTCCGTCAATGTTTAGGAAACTGGATTTCTATCTGGGACACAATCCAGAAAGTATGCAGGATTTCCATCTATGTCCAGGAAACTGGATTCCTATCTGGGATACAATCTGAAAAGTGCTCCGGATTTCCATCTATGTTTAGGAAACTAGATTCCTATCCAGGATGCAATCTGGAAAGTATTCTGGATTTCTATCTATGTCCAGGAAACTGGATTCTTATATAGAACACAATCCAGAAAGTATTCTGAATTTCCGTCTATGTTTAGGAAACTGGATTCCAATCCAGGATGCAATCCGGAAAATACTCCGGATTTCCATCTATGTCCAGGAAACTGGATTTCTAACCAGGACAGAATCTGGAAAGTATTCCGGATTTCTATCTATGTCTAGGAAACTGGATCCCTATCTGGGACAGAATCCGGAAAGTATTCCAGATTTCCATCTATGTCCAGGAAACTGGATTCCTATCTAGGACACAATCCGGAAAGTATTCTGGATTTCCGTCAATGTCCAGAAAACTGGATTTCTATCTGGGACACAATCCGGAAAGTATTCCAGATTTCCATCTATGTCCAGGAAACTGGATTCCTATCTGGGACACAATCCGAAAAGTATTCTGGATTTCCGTCTATGTTTAGGAAACTAGATTCCTATTCAGGATGCAATCTGGAAAGTATTCTGGATTTCTATCTATGTCCAGGAAACTGGATTCTTATATAGAACACAATCCGGAAAGTATTCTGGATTTCCGTCTATGTTTAGGAAACTGGATTCCTATCCAGGATGCAATCCAGAAAATACTCCGGATTTCCATCTATGTCCAGGAAACTAGATTTCTAACCAGGACAGAATCCGGAAAGTATTCCAGATTTCCATCTATGTCCAGGAAACTGGATTCCTATCTGGGACACAATCCGAAAAGTATTCTGGATTTCCGTCTATGTTTAGGAAACTAGATTTCTAACCAGGACACAATCTGGAAAGTATTCTGGATTTCCATCTATGTCCAGGAAACTGGATGTCTAACTAGGACTGAATCCAGAAAGTATTCTGGATTTCCATCTATGTTTAGGAAACTGGATTCCAATCCAGGATGCAATCCGGAAAATACTCCGGATTTCCATCTATGTCCAGGAAACTGGATTTCTAACCAGGACAGAATCCGGAAAGTATTCCGGATTTCTATCTATGTCTAGGAAACTGGATCCCTATCTGGGACACAATCCAGAAAGTATTCTGGATTTCTGTCTACGTTCAGGAAACTGGATCTAGGATAGAATCCAAAAGTTACTCTGGATTTCCATCTGTGTCTAGGAAACTGGATTCCTATGTAGAATGCAATCCAGAAAATACACCAGATTTCTATCTATGTCCAGGAAACTGGAAGTCTAACCAGGATGGAATCCAGAAAGTATTCTAGACTTCCTTCTATGTCCAGGAAACTGGATTCCTCTCTGGGACTGAATCTGGAAAGTACTCTGGATTTCTGTCTATGTCTAGGAACCTGGATTTCCATCTGCAAAGAGGACACTGGCTTCCTATCTACAACAGAATCTAGAAAACACTCCACATTTTCATCTGCAGACAGACAACTAAATTCCTATCTGAAATAGAATCCAGAACAAACTCTAGATCTGCATTTGTAGACAGGAAACTGGACTCCTATTAGGAACAGTGGATTTATATCCATGAATTGGAATAGTCAATTTCCATCTTATCAGCAGACTCCTAGTAGATTTATAACTATAGGTGGGAACATAGATTTCTATCTGCAAGTGAAAGCAGATTCCCATCTGTGGAAGAAAATATAGATTCTCATTTAAGAAAGAGTGTATGGTAAAGTAGATTCCCATTTCACAAAAGGGAACAGTGGATTTATATACATAGGAGTAAGGGAATGATAGCACTTTCCACATTGTGTCCCAGATAGGAATCCAGTTTCTTGGACATAGACAGAAATCCAGAATACTTTCTGGATTGTGTCCCAGATAGGAATCCAGTCTTTTAAACATAGATGGAAATCCAGAATACTTTCCAGATGCTGTTCTAGTTAGACATCCAGTTTCCTAGACATAGACAGAAATCCAGAATACTTTCTGGATTGTGTCCTAGATAGGAATTCAGTTTCCTGGACATAGATGGAAATCTGGAATACTTTCCGGATTCTATCCCAGATAGAAATCCAGTTTCCTAAACATAGATGGAAATCCAGAATACTTTCCAGATTCTGTCCCAGATAGGAATCCAGTTTCCTGAACATAGATGGAAATCCGGAGTATTTTCCAGATTGCATCCTGGATAGGAATCCAGTTTCCTAAACATAGATGGAAATCCAGAGCACTTTCCAGATTCTGTCCCAGATAGGAATCCAGTTTCCTGGACATAGATGGAAATCTGGAATACTTTCCGGATTCTGTCCCAGATAGAAATCCAGTTTCCTGGACATTGACAGAAATCCAGAATACTTTCCGGATTCTGTCCCAGATAGGGATCCAGTTTCCTAGACATAGATAGAAATCCAGAATACTTTCCGGATTCTGTCCTGGTTAGAAATCCAGTTTCCTGAACATAGATGGAAATCCAGAGTATTTTCCGGATTGCATCCTGGATTGGAATCCAGTTTCCTAAACATAGACGGAAATCCAGAATACTTTCTGGATTGTGTTCTATATAAGAATCCAGTTTCCTGGACACATAGATAGAAATCCAGAATACTTTCTGGATTGCATCCTGGATAGGAATCTAGTTTCCTAAACATAGATGGAAATCCAGAGCACTTTCCAGATTGTGTCCTAGATAGTAATCCAGTTTCCTGGACATAGATGGAAATCCAGAATACTTTCCGGATTGCATCCTGGATAGGAATCCACTTTCCTGTCTTCAGAATCAGTCAATAGCAATCTCTAGTTCGGAAATTGCTCTGGAACCAAAGCAGCCTCAACCGACATCGGCTGGCCCATCAATTTCGGAAGAATTTTGTGCATCAGCCGACGTCAGTTGGCCCATGAGTCATGAGGGGTTCTTCCCGTCAGATGGCCCATGAGTTATGGAATTCATGGCAGATCATTGGCTGCACAAGTCACAATCACATGTGAACTACTATGCTGACTGATGCGAAGTAAGAGTCCATGACTAATACTGATACCAGACCGTAGTCATAACTGGTCATGAGTCGTGTGTAATGAGTCATTGAGTCCGTACCGTAACATTGGTCTTCTTGAATCGTCACTTGTTTCTCCTTCTCTTCTCGCTCTCACAAAACTATTCAACTTCGTTTGTGACTACTAGAATCAGCTTGCCGGTGTACCTCCGCATATTCACTAAGGCAAGGACTTGGACCTTCGTGTCTTCAAGCCAGTGGACCATCGTATCGCTAAGTTGTTACCGTCATTCGCGCTCAAGTCGAGCTAACGTCGTGGCGACGTTACACAACACACCACAAACCCCCCTCACCATCACACCAACACCTCCCATCCCCACAACTCACCTGGCCCCACAGGCCTACTCAAGACACGTTGAGCAAAGCAGAAGACGTGGTAGCAAGCCCAAGCACACTACCAAGCTCACACAAGACCATCATCATGGCAAGCAATGCATGCCAAGGCGGCACTGCTGCCGCTCTTAGCTCTATGCTTGACAGGAAGCCAAGCCACTCCCTAACAGGAGTGGGGGGGAAATAAGATACACGGAAATGCTTACAAAAGCAAGCTTCATAATTGTCTTAGACACACAGTTTTCATGCTATGTAGGGTAATTGGCCCTGAGGCACACGTAAATGGATTTTTAAAAAAAATCTGAGTCCGAGCCGTTGGACGACTGTCTTGCTGACACATACGCTGACACATATTTTCCTCATAAGGAGTGATCGTGGGGACTCGGTACTCGTGGGAAACAAATAGGTTTGGGCATAACCACAACCCTACGTTGGGTTTAACTCTCTAAAACGTGCACGAAGTTTCCATGCAAAGACCAACCGTGCGTTCTGCACTGATTCTTTTCAGCCATTCCAGCCTCTCAGTCATTTCTCTGTTCAGGCGAAACTGCCACCGGGTGCAAACCGCATTCTTTTTGTCAAGAATCTGAACTACCAAATCACGGGCGAGGACCTGTACGACCTCTTTGGTCGCTACGGGAGTATACGGCAAATACGCATCGGGAATGAAGCAAAGACGAAGGGAACGGCGTTTGTGGTGTTCAATGACGTGATGGACGTACGTGGGCCGTTTGTTCCCCTCACCTTGCACCTACACCCAACTCTGCGTTTACAGGCAAAGAATGCGTTGGAGCATCTAAATGGTTTCCACTTGCAAGAACGGTATATCGTGGTGTTATACCACATGCCTGCTAAGCAGGACGCGGCGGCTGCAAAGGCGGAGCTCGCGCGGAGAGAAGAGGAGCTAGTGCAGTTAAAGAAGAAACACAATATCAACGAGGAGGACTGATGAGGGTTGTTTGGTGCGTACTTGTTCAGCACGAGGTTTTCGACTATTCCGTCTTATGGTAGACCCCTGCTTTCTGCATTGTATGTCATCACACCCAATCTACTCCCTGCATTGCGTTCCTGGCCCTCGTACATCACAAACTCCAGGAACTAGTGCGATTCATCCGTCTTACAGTCGTTTAGGACAATGCCTTTCATCTTTTTTTCGCCGTTGAAGTCGCCCGGCTCATTGTTCTCCTTTACGTTACTCATTCCATGACATAGGGTATCTAGCTAGGCATTTGAGTTGCTAGCCTGAACAAAAAATACGCATATCGACCACGAACGATACATTTCGTCGCTGAAACATATCTTATGCGAGCGCGGACGCTCACTCCCTAAGTGATATTCTGACACAAAGTGGATCGTGATATATTACGTTCCAATCTCGAATCCTTTCTTCCCAAGCCTCATAAGTAACCCCAAGCGCCTTGGAGAAGCAGAAACGCCTCAGCATCCAGCAAAGCACCATCCGCATCTCCATCAAAGCCAGGTTCTTCCCCACACAAGTCCTCGATCCGTAGCCGAACGGGAAGAACGCAGACGTGTTATGTTCTCCCGCAGGCGCACCGTTAGCGAGCCATCGCTCTGGCAAGAATGCATCGGGCGTGTAGAAGTTCCGTGGGTCGTGGTGAATGCTATAGGTATGTAGGGAGAGTTGGGTTTCTTCTGGAATGACACTGCGCACGCATCGTACAGTTAGAATAATTGAGTGAAGGACGCATCTATAAGGGTGTCTCGCTTACAATTTCCCGAACACTTTTGCGCCTTTACCCTTGCCTAAGATGCGGCTTGACCCGCCTGGGACCGGGGGTTGAAGGCGGAGTGACTCATTACTATCAGGAAACTTAGTTCTCCCCGAGGTCCTGTACCTATTCACTCACATGCAAGCGTTCAACCATTCCATGTAGCTCAACTTCACTACGTCCAGAGGTTCCTCTCCACTCGGGAAGGCAGCGTCCACCTCTTCTTGCAGGCGGTGATATACCGCTGGGTTGCATACGAGGTAGTAAAGGGTAGAGGAAAGGGCGCCTTTTACCGTGTCAGAGCCAGCGACAATGGCTAATAGTCCTTCCAGTGCAAGATCGTCTGCGGTCGGGCGCTCGGACTCTGGCAATTCCTCACCGCTCTGTGAACGATTGTGGTGAATAGGGTGCGTGGGTTTGATATTGGTGCTTACTAGATGGTAGAACAAATCCTTTCGGTTTGCGCCGCTTTGCAACCGGTGGGACACCCTGCCTTTGCTGAATGCTTGGATATGTTGAGCGGAACCCGTGATTGCAACAAGAGGTGGTATGATATATGTTATGTGGGTTAGGATTCCGGAGATACTAATGAGAGGTGAGATTAACGAGAGAGCCCAACTAGTGTCCAGATACGTACCGTGCACCCGACTCGGCGTCTGGTAGAACACCATCATTGCTCCCACCAGCCTTCATTAGCTCGAAGCCACCACCGAAACTAGATACAATTGGATCAGCTTCTGCCAGGACACCATGTACAGGATATTTACGCCATATCACCCATGAAGTCTTTGCTGAAACAAATGTCAGAGCGAAGTCAAGTCGGCGTGCCACTGGACGCGAAAAAAACAAACTTACGCAAAGTAGCTAAACCACGCAGACATGTCTAGCACGAGGCCAGCTTTTTGATCCGACCCATTGACTCTATCTTCCAGACAATCGAGTAGTTGTCTGGCCCGCTTCGCTAAAATGACTTCATATTCTTTGAGCGCCTTGGATGAGAACGCGCGGTTCCACGGCTTGCGTTGATGCATGTGCAATATTGGATCGCGCTGATCAATGAGTGATGGCCGCCCGGGCAGACCATCCCAGCCTAATAATAGTCATACATGAGCAACAGGCCCCGGTTCCTGCCAATGTACCTTGGGCTTACGTGGTCCCTTAGGGAGACCGCCTTGACCGAGTACCGCGTGTATAAGGGAAGTATCGCGTACAGAGAGTTCATTGGGGCCTGCAAAACAATTTATAACTGGGCGTGTCTGGGAAAGGACCGAGAAATGCGTGCTCACCTACTCGTACGACATCGCCGTAGCGATCGTGCAGGCTCTTGTAGTATAAATGAAGGTCCCCTTTGCCACCAACATACGCACCCCACCACTTAGATATTTTGGCAATCGCCGGCCCAGGATATGTGGAAAGTGGGTGGAAGTGTGACAGGCGGTATGAGACGGTGAAAAACACTAAAAAACCACCATATGATGCAAACGCTAATGGCACAGAAGCGAGGGGATATCTAACATGGTAGGATATAGGGACGGAAAGAAGTGCTGGTACGAAGACCAGAAGGATGAGAAATGAGAGGTTAGATCGAGGCTCCAAGTGGCGGAAGTACAAATGAGATACCTAAGTCTCGTTATAAGCAAGTCAAATTTCAGTACATACAGACATGCAACTTACAAGGCTAGTGGTTAGCGTAATGACCGTGACATCAACGACAGACAGTGTCTGGCATAATAGGGTAATGGGGGCCAGTGAAAGTAGCATGGGTGTTTGGGAAAGCCTGAGACAGTCGATATTTATATGGTTAAGTGTCCCAATTGCCAGCGAGCGCTAGTGAGCGCTCAGCCGTTATAAGGCGGCACGCGCATGGTTACGATCAAATGAAAACCCTATAGAAAAATCTCTGCTGTGCAACTGAAGGTGCTACGGTGCTGCGGGTGTCTGATCTGGGTGTACGGCCTCCACCCTGGGGTATAAATTGATTCAAAGAAAAAAAAGGGAAACCCCATAGACTTGCCCATAGAACCGTGAGTGAGAACCGTGAGTGAGAGTCACGGAGGAGAAGAAACACTACTGTACAGTATTGCTAGAATTCTGACAATTGCCAGTGTAGGTCCAACTCCCTAACTTACTACTGTACAGTTCCAGTCTCGGCTCGAACTGAAGTCGACTTCCGGACCACTGGCCACTAATTAGTAATTCCCTTCCTCCCCCCCCCTTTTTTAATTTTTTAATTTTTTTTTACCAAGGGCGACTGGCCGCACTACTCCCCTCATCCAAACTTGAATCAGCCTCGATCGCTATCATACATCGAGTATATATGCCCCTGTACCAGAAGAGTCAAGAAATACGTATTACTTTTCGAAGCCCCAAAAAAGGAACACGGAGGGCTTCCTTCTCTGGTCCGTTTTCCGAGTCCTTGACTGCCATCACTGGTACTACTGTAGCAGTCAGGCAGCAAGTCTTTCTGATCGGTTTACCCTCGTGCATTGACCTCGTGCAGAAAATTCTCTCTATGTTGACCCCATACTCTGCTCGGGCCACCGGATGTCCCCACTACTTAACACCACACAGAAGGTATCTCAGCTTCGTCGGCCTTCATGGGGTTAGCCGCGATCAGCCGCAATGAAGGCGCAGGTGGCGATTAAAGGGCTCGCAGATTCGACGCTGATGGAGATAGGGATGGCGATAGTGACGGAGACTGTGAGTGAGTTGGTATCGCCGCCCAAAGAGTTCGAGGCAGAAGCCGTTGATTGATACTTTTACAGGTGTCTCTGTCTCCTACGGTCTATAGTATGGACACGGGCAAGCGCGGATGCTTGTGTGTCGTGCTCTCCCGTTGGGAAATCTAGACACATATTCGTGGCGACGGCATAAGTGAGTCAAACGACAACCTTGTACTCTTTCTCTTTGACGATTCGCGGGAAGCTTATGATTGTTAGTTGTGTTGCGCGTACTGGTTCGATCGTACATCTGACTTACTGTCTGTAGAGCAACCGGGTCATCCCTTGGGGTTATTTCCCATGAACTTCCCACCTTTCCCGTCACTTTTCCCGGAGGATGCCGCGCCACTGGCATCTTACTTGTCTGTGCTTGGTACCGCATTTCCCACAGGGTCAGGCCTGTCAGGGCTCAGTTTCCATCAGCACCTTCCGACCAACTAAAAGTCTTAACGCTCCATAATCACCCCATACAAGAATATCTACTGCCTCAGCGTCATGATTAACTTATCTACTTGAGAGACCTGAGGGGGTCGACACCGATTCCGCGTGTCGCAAGAGCCTCAAACTCAACGACGAGGTAATGAACCTTCACCGATTTTATTTTATAAATGTTTTGAGTCCGCGGACGCTGAAACAGTGATGGAGATGCAGCGGTTTGCGGTCTTGATCGGTTCAGGACGCAAGCCTTTGTTCTTTATTTTCGTTTGGATTTATTTAGTCACAATACGCAGGCGAAGACGCGACCATATCGCAAGACCGGCGTTCCTGGACTAGTAGGTAAGCAAGGATGATGGCATCACGCGGTGGCAACTTCGACCGGTTGAAATTCTAGCAAAAATCAACCAACCAAACACTTGCAGGCGACTCGTACCCAAAGGTGAAGACAAACAAAAGGCCTTAATTACTCAGGTCTTCCGGTAGTTGCGTCCGAGGCTCAACCCATGGTAGTCGTTGAGTCGAGGCCGTCCGTGAAGCGTCTGAAGCTTGAACCCCGCAACACGGCTATGAAGGATGTTGCGATAGGTTGGACCGGTGATCGTCCGTATATGAAGGGCAAGTCAGTCACGAAGACATGTTCACTTCACATGTTTGATGTCGGCCCGGATTTTACGTCCGAGTTCCGGACCCCAGAGATGTCCTTCCTCTTATGGTATTGTCCCACTGGCGACCTCAGCAGCGATCGATACGCCTGTGTGCCCCGCTGCACGCACAACACCTTGTGAATTTAAGCAAGGGTTTCATCCTCCTATGCTGTGACCTGTGCTGTAGACTTGGGGAAGCCGGGATACCCGAGCAGGTGATATCTGACGCTAAACCTGAATTGAGGTCGGCTACATTTCTGATGAATAACAAGAGCGCCGTCCACAAAAAAGATTTGAGCTTCATATCAAGGTTCCACATACGTGGGATTTTTGGCAGCTGAGTCCCTCACGCGCACCTATAGTATATATACAAGCTCGCTGCAGATTTCCTCCCTCATCCACCATGCTTTTAGCTGTCCTGAACTCGTTTAGCCTACTGCGCCAAACACTCGACCGTATGTCCCCACTCGACACCGGTGTACTTGTGCTCTTCACTAGTTTCGTAGGTCACTTGTTCATTTCTACCTTCCAAGGTTCCTGAGCGGGACCCAGACCTCCTATCAATGTTTTCATCACCTGGAGCCTCGATCCAAGCTGCCTCTTACCGCTCTCCTTTTCGTTGTCCCTGCACTCCTTTCTGTATCAATTTCCTACCACGTTCCGTGGCCTTCCGCTGCCGTCCTGCTCGCATTTGTAGCTTATGGAAGCGCTGTGACGTCCTTCACGCTCATCTACCGTTTGTCACCCTTTCACCCGCTCGCAAAGTACCCTGGGCCGGCAATTGCTAAAACTTCCAAGTTATGGGCCGCATATCTCTGCGCAAAGGGCGACATGCATAGGCTATACAAGAGCCTGCACGACCGCCATGGGGATGTCGTGAGAGTAGGTTGGTGCTAAATCGTCCTACCCTCTATGTATGTCCTGTTGCTCAGCCGGCCTTATAGGGCCAAATGAACTGTCGATTCGAGATTCTTCGCTCATACACCCGATACTCGGACAGGGTGGCTTGCCCAAGGGTCCACGTGCGTATGTGACATCTTGACTGTTGCCTGTTTGAAACCTGTATCAAACAGGCTGGGAGGGTCGAGAGGGACCGCCGATGCTAGTCGCCCAGCGTGACCCGATATTGCATATGCATCAGCGCAAGCCATGGAGTCGCGCCTTCTCGTCGGTGGCCATGAAAGAATATGAAGTTATTGTGGCGAAGCGGGTCAGACAGCTTGTTGGATGTCTGGATAATATGGTCCAGAGATCGGATCAGAAGGCGAATGTTGCGGTGAACATGACTGAGTGGTTCAAATACTTCACGTAAGCCCTGACTTGCATGGGTTCGATCTCGTTCCGACGATGCGTTATCACAGGACAGATTTCATGGGCGACATGGCGTTCGTCTCCCAATAGGTTCTGTCAAAGATCAGGGGCTGATTCGTCTCTTAGTTTTGGCGGTGGCTTCGAGATAATGAAAGCTGGAAGAGACATTGATGGTCTTTGGACCCTCCTCGAATCTGGCATTTGGTACGTACCCGCGCAATTGTTGTCTGCGTGTAGTGACTTGTCACAGTCTCTCTGGTGTTACGTCACACATACCGTACGTCGGACCGCTTCTCATCGCAATCGTGGGACAGAGATCATCGCTTGTGCGTTTCCGAGCATTTTGCAAGGAACGGGCCCTCGCGCGGTTGCAAATGGGTGCAAATAGGAAGGATCTATTCTATTACTTAGTAAGCTCTCGCACCGAGTTTTTGACGTCGTCGTCTCACAGAACGCGATCACAGAGTGGTGAAGAATTGCCTGAAAGTGAACGCCCATCTCCTGCCGATGTTGCGAAAGATGGGTCGTTGGCCATTATCGCTGGCTCGGACACAACAAGCAGTGTTCTCACGGCCGCGCTCTACTACCTCTTACGCAATCCGGCGGCCTACGAGCGTCTGCAGACAGAGGTCGATGGGGCGTTCCCGAGTGGAGAAGAACCTCTGGACGTAGCGAAATTGAGTCAGATGGAATGGTTAAATGGTTGCATGTGGGTGTGCGGCGCGTTGAAGACTTTGAGGGACTAATTTTTGCCGCTACGAACAGCAACGAGACACTTCGACTTCAACCTCCACTCCCAAGCGGGTCGCAACGCAGGGTGGACAGAGGTAAAGGCACAAAAGTGCTTGGAAATCAGTAAGTTGATCTCACCTTATCCGGTCCGTCTCTCCCCTTCACGGCGCCACGCATACGCAGGATCATTCCGGAAGAGACGCAGCTCTCTCTTCACACGTACAGCATTCACCGTGACCCGCGAAACTTCCACACGCCCGAAGCGTTCCTCCCCGAACGATGGCTCGACACCGCGCCCACGGGAGAACATAACACGGCGGCGTTCTTCCCGTTCTCGTACGGACCGACGAACTGTGCGGGGAAAAACCTGGCATTGATGGAGATGCGCATGGTTCTCTGCTGGGTTCTTCGGCGATTCCGGTTCTCGAAGGCACCCGAGGTGAATTATGAGGAGTGGGAAGGAAGGGTCCTTGACTGGTTTATCGTACACCAGGATCCCCTGTTGGTCAATGTCTCGTTTAGGGAGTGAACGCTCGCACACTTTGCGTTGGCAGTAGGCGAGGGCCTGACTGACCAACACTGTGGGGACTTATAATGCCTTCACAAATTACTATTAGTCCTTCCGATTCGTCGTCTCGGTCTCAGATACCTCGAAGCCGATTTACAATACAGTATTCTCGTAAGATCGTCTATAAATGATACACCGTTGTTTCGAGTTTTCTTCCATGAGCGAACGACATGCTGGGTTAGTCCTCACCCACCAGCAGGGACTACGGCTGAGAGTGCGAATAATCTTCGCATTCACGCCCGGAGCGAGACACTGACTAGCAGGGGATCTTGGTGCGTAATAAACCAGTCCAGGATCTTTCCTTCCCACTCATCGTAACTCACCCCGGGTGCCTTGGAGAATCGGAATCGCAAAAGCACCCAGCAGAGAACCATGCGCATCTCCATCAACGCCAGGTTCTTCCCCGCGCAAATCGTCGGTCCGTACGAGAATGGGAAGAATGCCGCCGTGTTGTGCTCTCCGGCAGGCGCACCGGTGCTAAACCACCTTTCGGGAAGGAATGCCTCGGGGTTGTGGAAGTTTCGCGGGTCGCGATGAATGCTGTACGTGTGTAGGCAGAGCTGCGTCTCTTCCGGAATGATCCTGCGCATGCGTGGTACCGTGAATGGGACGGACGGACCGGATAAGGAGTGTTCAACTTACAGATTTCCAAGCACTTTTCTGCCCTTGCCTTTACCCACGGTACGTTGCGACCCGCTTGGAACTCCTGGTTGAAGACGAAGTGTCTCGTTGCTACTCGCGGCAGTAAAAGTTAGCTGTTCTGGAGTTCGCATAAACGAACCGCGGCCGTTACCCACATGCAACCATTTAGCCATTCCATCTGACTTAATTTCGCTACGTCCAGAGGTTCTTCTCCACTAGAAAACGCGCCGTCGATTTCTGCCTCCAGGCGCTCATATGCCATTGGATTACGTAATAGATAGTAGATGACAACCGTGAGAGCGCTTCGGGTCGTGTCCGAGCCAGCGACGATGGCCAACTGCCCGTCCCTCGCAACGTCGGTGGGAGATGGGCGCTGACTTTCAGGCAGTTCCTCGCCACTCTACAGTGTCACCGCGTCCTGTGACCAAGGGGCCAAAAACTCGGTGCGGGGGGGCTTACCAAGTAGTAGAATAAATCCTTCCTGTTTGCACCCATTTGCAAACGCTCGAGGGCCCATTCCTTGCAAAATGCTCGGAAACGCACAAGCGAGGATCTCTGTCCTGCGATTGCTGTGAGAAGAGGCACGACGTAAGGCACGTGCGACGTGACGGCAGAGAGACTAGGGCAAGTCAGTACCCGCAGACAGCACTCACGTGGGTACATACCAAATTCCAGATTCGAGAAGAGTCCAAAGACCATCGACGTCTCTGCCGGCCTTCATCATCTCAAACCCACCACCAAAGCTGAGAGCGGTCGAATCAGCATTGCAGCATCAGATAACCGATTGGGAAACGAACGCCATGTCACCCATGAAATCCGTCCTGTGATAACGTATCGTCGGAACGAGGTCAAACCCATGTACGTTGGAACTCACGTAAAGTATTTCAGCCACTGATTAATGTCCACCACTGTATTCACCTTCCGGTCCGATCTCCGGATCATATCGTCCAGACAGCCAACAAGCTGTCTGACCCGCTTTGCCACAATTATTTCATATTCTTTCAGAGCCGCCGATGAGAATGCACGATTCCACGGCCTGCGTTGATGCATGTGCAATATCGGATCACGCTGAGCGACTAGCATCGGCGGCCCATCCCGACCCTCCCAGCCTGTTTACTATGGGTTTTAAATGGGTAACAGTTGGGACGCAACATACGCACGTGGACCTTTGGGCAAACCACCTTGCCCGAGTATCGGGTATATAAGCGAAGAATCTCGAACTGAGAGTTCGTTTGGCCCTATAAGGCTAGCTAAGCGAGACATGACATGAAAGGTGAGACAATGTTGGTACCAACCTACTCTCACGACATCCCCGTAACGGTCGTGCAGGTTCTTGTAGCACCTATGCTGGTTTCCCGTGGCGCTGATATATGATGCCCATAACTTGGAGGCTTTAGCAATTGCTGGCCCAGGGTACTTCGCGAGTGGGTGAAAGGGTGACAAGCGGTAGATGAGCGTGAAGGATGTCACAGCACCTCCATAAGCTAGAAACGCTAAGGGAACGGCAGCAGAGGGCCATGGAACATGGTAGGAAATTGGGAAAGAGAGGAGCGCAGGGAAGACGAAGAGGAGAGCGATAAGAGGCAGCTTGGATCGAGGCTCCAGGTGGTGGAAACACTGATAAGAGATCTGGTCCTGGTCAGATACTTGGAGAGAGGGAAAAATGAACGAGTGGCCTACGAAACTAGCGGAGAGCACAAATACACCGGTGTCGAGTGGGGACATACGGTCGAGTGTTTGGCGCAGTGGGGAGAATGGGTACTAAAGACTAGATACTAGGGTATACCTATATATCTAGTAGGTGTATCGAGAAGTGCAAGCTGTGAGGAGTTCGAATTCTCGATATGAAGTTCGGTATTTTTGGGTCTGCTGTACCAATAGTGAACCGACCGACACCTCATCAGAGAACATACATCTTGCCTTTTGGACACCTCCCCTTGTCCATGCGCCGGAAGAGACCATAAATTACTATAACTACATCTGAGTTCAAAGTTACAGTTTAAGGTGGGTGTAGGAAAGCGCACGTGAGGAGTCTGTTACGAAAGTCTGTTACGAATACAGACAGGGATCGACGGGAAAATCGGCCCTTTCACTATTGGGTCACTTCCCCCCCCTTCTCGGAAACCCACGGGTTTTGCTGCTTCTTAACCATGAACTCCGTTGCTAGTACTTAAAATTCAAACTGTCCTAAGATCCATCCTAGTGGGGGCTCATTGGGGCACCCTCATCATCTCGGGCAGAGTCGTAGCGGGCGTTGCCCTCCCGTTGTCTCCACTGGCGGCGAATGGAGGGTACAGCTCACTTTGGTGGAGCCCCCCTTCCCACGCATCGCCATCATGGGAAGGGGTGTAGCTCGCGTTATCTCCCATTGTCACGTCATCGTCGTCGGCTGGTGGTTGTGTCGTGGATGGAGGACCGGAGGTTGCTGCTTGGGTTACCCTTACCCTCATATCATTGATGGCGCACGGGAGTCGTGGCCCATGCGGCATGGCACACTCCTCCTGTCGTGTCACCACTGTGCTTATTGTTGTGACCGGAATGACATGCGGCCTGCAGCTCACGTTAATGGGGTGCTTCCTGACAGGCGCATTGTTGTTGCGGCATCAGGGTTTTTATTTATTTATTTAAATTTTTATTTAAATTTCGGGACCAGTAGATACTTATGAGACAGGTCGCCATGTGCCAGCATTTGAGTTGTAACGTAACTCTCAGAAGGAGCGAAATACCCGCACTGGCAGCCACGGAGAACATCATCGGGGTTGCATGTAGCTCACGGCATGCGGAGGGGAGTGCCCATCTGCACGACTACAGATTGTCTCAATCGGTTTCCAGCCCAGGAGGATGCGAGCTTTGCTCATCCTGAACGTGTTATGCATGCACAGGTGTATCAGTATATCAATTGTTACTGAGGTCGCCAGTTGTGGGCAGAGTAACATATGGATCGCGATGTCGGTCAAAAAATTCAAAATAAAAAAGTTGGTCAAAAATAAAAATCGCGGATGTTTCAGGGAGTCTCCCTGATCAGTATAGCTCTCTCTGGACCTGGTTTATTTCCTCGAGCAAGGAGTTTGAAGCTGCCGAGGAAACCACCGGAGTCAGGACAAGTATCTGGCATGTGCCATAAGGACTGAAGCGGAAGCAGTGAGAGAACTTTTCTGGTGCATCTCAGATTTTGATGATGTCGGGATCAATACGTAGGATCACCTCGACTGTCAGGCTAGTCCGACCTTGCGCCGACCTGCAGATGCTACAATACACGCTCCGACTCAGCCCAGGTCCCGGGGCCCGGCTTTGACAGGCCTACAGACTAGGAAAACCACAATTAACTACCATCTATCATGATCACCTATCAAGACCGTCCTCAGCTATCGATTGCTGTTTGTAAGATTCCGAGCATAGACAACCCTAACAAATCCTCCGTAACTGATTATTGTCCAATGACCCGAACATAGGTTTCTGATTCATTATTGCAATGCGGGCGTTTTATAATGTGTTCTAGCTCAGATGCAAAATATAGTCAATGAATCAGATTTCTTTTATGCAGCATAATTGGTACACATCGTAAACACCCAGCGTTAGACTCGCCCACTGGCAGCAGGGGCCAACGTCAAGTGTGCTGACCTTCACCTGAGCGAGACATCGACCAATAGGGGACCCATATGCACCACAAAAAGCCAGTCCAAAATGCTTCCTTCCCACTCCTCGTAAATCACCCCTGGTGCTTCGGAGAAGCGGAATCGCCGAAGCACCCAGCATATAAGCATGCGCATCTCCATCAACGCCAGGTTCTTCCCTGCACATATCGTCGGTCCGTACGAGAACGGGAAAAACGCCGCTGTGTTGTGTACCCCTGCAGGCGCACCGGTGCTGAACCATCGTTCGGGAAGGAACGCTTCGGGCGTGTGGAAGTTTCGCGAATCGCGATGAATGCTGTACGTGTGAAGAGAGAGCTGCGTCTCCTCCGGAATGGTCCTGCCCGTGCGTGGTATACCGTCAAGGGTGATCCACGGGATCCATGGGGATGTTCAACTTACAGATTTCCAAACACTCTCGCGCATTTGCCTTTGTCCGCCCGGCGTTGCGACCCAGCTGGGACAGGCGGCTGAAGACGAAGTGCCTCGTTACTGTTTGCGGCAGCAAAAATCAGTTCCGAGTTCGCTTCAACGCGCCGCGCACCCACATGCAACCATTCAACCATTTCATCTGACTCAATTTCGCTGTGTCCAGAGGTTCTTCTCCACTGGGGAACGCTCCATCGACCTCTGCCTGTAGACGCTCGTATACCACCGGGTGGCGTAATACGTAGTAGAGGACAGCTGTGAGCACACTGCTTGTTGTGTCCGAGCCGGCGATGATGGCCAACTGCCCGTCTGTGGCAACATCGGCGGGAGATGGGCGCTCACTTTCAGGCAGTTCCTCGCCACTCTGTAATCGCGTTTTGTGAGACAAAGACGGCGAAGACTCGGTTCTGGAGCTTACCAAGTAATAGAATAAATCCTTCCTGTTTGCACCTATCCGCAACCGCTCGAGGGCACGTTCTCTGCAAAATATCCGGAGGCGCACGAGAGGGCTCTTCTTTCCTATGATTGCAATTAAAAAAGGGAAGATATATGATATATTCGACACAGTGCCAGCGATGCTATAAAAAGTTAGAATACACATAGGCTGCACTTGCGCGGCGTACCGAACACCAGATTCGAGAAGAGTCCAAAGACCATCGACGTCTCTCCCGGCTTTCATCATCTCGAAACCACCACCAAAGCTGAGAAGTCGAATCAGCATATGTGGCATCGGAGAACCGATTGGGAAACGAACGCCATGTCACCCATGAAATCTGTGCTGTAATAGCGCATTGTCAGAAACGAGATCACACCCATCCAAGTTTGAACTCACGTAAAGTATTTCAACCACTGATTAATGTCCACCACTGTATTCGTCTTCTGACCCGACCTTTGGATCATATCATCCAGACAACCAACAAACTGCCTGACCCGCTTCGCCACAATAATTTCATATTCTTTCAGAGCCACTGATGAGAATGCGCGGTTCCATGGCTTGCGTTGATGCATGTGCAATATCGGATCACGCTGAGCGACTAGCATCGGTGGTCCCGGCCGACCCTCCCAGCCTGTTTACTATAGGTTTTAAATGGGTAACAGTTGGGACGCAACATACGCACGTGAACCCTTGAGCAGACCACCTTGCCCGAGTATCGGGTATATGAGCGAAGAGTCTCGAACTGAGAGTTCGTTTGGTCCTATATGGCTCACTGAGCGACCGGACATACGTTAAGGGTGGGACAACATTGGTACTAACCTACTCTCACGATGTCTCCATAACGGTCATGCAGGCTCTTGTAGCATCTATGCTGCTCGCCTGTGGCGTTGAGATATGCGGCCCATAACTTGGAGGTTTTTGCAATTGTTGGTCCGGGGTACTTCGCGAGCGGGTGAAAGGGCGATAGACGATAGATGAGCATGAAGAACGTGATAGCGCTTCCATAAGCTAGGAACGTGAACAGGACGGCAGCGGAAGACCATGGAACGTGATAAGAAACTGGAACAGAGAGGAACGCAGGGACGACGAAAAGGAGGGTTATAAGAGGTAGTTTGGTTCGAGGTTCGAGGTGGTGGAAACATTGATATGAGGTCTGGTCTCGGTCAGATCCTTGGTTCGAGGCTGGAAAAAATGAAGACTCACGAAGCTGGTCAAGATTAAAAAAATGCCAACGTCGAGTGGAGACGTGCGGTTGAGTGTTTGGCGCAGTAAGCCGAAGGCGTCCATGACAGCGAAAGACATGATGTCGCCAGTGAGGGAAAGAAATCTGATGGAAACCAGGATTGTACGGCATTCTTAGGTGTTTTCTGACTACCCCACAATTCCTCATTCGGTAGAATGTTCACGCGCTCCTTACATCATTTCGACAACGTCACGGTCATGTTCGTGACATCTTTACTGTAATTGTTCCTTTTTTTTTATTAATAAAAAACCCATTTGCATTCCCGGATGCAAGCAAACTAGTACTAAGAAGGCTCGTAGCGCACGCGATCCACCACATTCATGAAACACAAGTGTCCATCTTTACAGTAAGTGTTCCATGACCCAACTGGGTGCTTCTTATCGAGGTCGGCGAGCGACATGCTTCCCTGTGGGTAATATTTCACCATGTATTTTACAGTGTACTCTAATTCAGTAGCAATTCTTAAGCAATTCCGCTGCAAAAATTCGAAATTCCAGTGAGTAAGCTTTGGGGTAAGCGACTGAATTGAAGACGTTATAGTTCCCAGTATTTGTTAGTCGGGCCCTGGTGCCGACGCAAGTATGATGAGCGTTCACTCCCTGAACGAGACACCGACCAACAGGGGATCCTGTTGTACAACAAACCAGTCAAGGATCCTTCCTTCCCACTCCTCGTAATTCACCTCGGGTGCCTTCGAGAACCGGAATCGCCGAAGAACCCAGCAAAGAACCATACGTATCTCGATCAACGCCAAGTTCTTCCCTACACATATCGTCGGCCCGTACGAGAACGGGAAGAACGCCAACGTATTATGCTCTCCCACGGGTGCACCAGTGCCGAACCATCGTTCAGGAAGGAACGCGTCTGGGGTGTGGAAGTTTCGCGGATCGCGGTGAATGCTGTACGTGTGAAGACAGAGCTGCGTCTCTTCCGGTATGATCCTGCGTATGCGTGGTATTGTGAAGGGGAGGGATAGATCGTATAGCGGTAGTTCAACTCACAGATTTCCAAGTACCTTCGGGCCTTTACCCTTGTCCACCCTGCGTTGCGACCCACTTGGGACAGGCGGTTGAAGACGAAGTGTCTCGTTACTGTTCGTGGCGACAAAAATTAACTCGAGTTCGCTTCAGTATTCCGCACACCTACACGCAACCATTCAACCATTCCATCTGACTCAATTTCGCTACGTCCAGAGGTTCTTCTCCACTAGGGAACGCCCCATCGACCTCTGCCTGCAGACGCTCGTATACCACCGGATTGCGTACGAGGTAGTAGAGTGCAGCCGTGAGAACACTGCTTGTTGTGTCCGAGCCAGCGATGATCGCCAATATCCCGTCCTTCGTAACGTCGGCAGGAGATGGGCGCTCACTTTCAGGCAGTTCCCCACCACTCTATGATCTCGTTCTGTGAGACGAAGATGTCGAAGACTCGGTATGGGAGCTTACCAAGTGATAGAATAGATCCTTCCTGTTTGCGCCCATCCGCAAGCGCTCGAGGACCCGTTCATTGCAAAATTCTCGTACACGCATAATCGAGGACCTCTTTCCCACGATTGCGTTGAGGATAGGTTCGACGTATGGTATATGCGCCGTGGCCCCAGCGAGACTGGGACAAGTTACTACACACAGCCAACACTTGCGCGGGTACTTACCAAATTCCAGATTCAAGGATGGTCCAAAGACCATCGATGTCTCTTCCAGCGTCCATCATTTCGAAGCCACCGCCAAAACTGAGGAGCGAATCAGCGTCCGATCTCGGAGATAACCTATTATGAGACAGACGCCATGTCGCCCATGAAATCTGTCCTGTGATAACGCATCGTCGGAGAGAGGTCGAACCCATGCAAGCTGAAGCTCACGTAAAATATCTCAACCACCGATTAATATCCATCACAGTGTCCGCCTCCTGGTCCGATCTCTGGACCATATCATCCAGACAGCCAACAAGCTGTCTGACCCGCTTCGCCACGATAATTTCATATTCTTTCATGGCCACCGACGAGAAGGCGCGATTCCACGGCTTGCGTTGATGCATATGCAATATCGGATCACGTTGCGCATTTAGCGCCGGCGGCCCCGCCCGACCCTCCCACCCTGATTACTATAGGTTTTAAATGGGTAACAGTCGAGGTGCCACATACGCACGTGGACCCTTGGGCAGTCCGCCTTGCCCAAGTATCGGGTGTATGAGCGAAGAATCTCGAATTGAGAGTTCATTTGGCCCTACAAGACAGGCTGAGCGACCAGACATACAGGGAGGTGCATGATATTGGCACCGACCTACTCTCACGACATCCCCATAACGGTCGTGTAGGCCCTTGTAGTACCTATGCATATCGCCCTTGGCGCAGAGATATGCGGCCCATAACTTGGAGGTTTTAGCAATTGTTGGCCCAGGGTACTTTGCGAGTGGGTGAAAGGGCGACAGACGGTAGATTAGCGCGAAGGATATAACAGCGCTTCCATGAGCTAGAAACCCTAGGATGACGGCAGCGGAGGGCCAAGGAACGTGGTAGGAAATTGGTATAGCGAGGAGTGCAGGTACAACGAAGAGGAGGCCGATAAGAGGCATCTTGGACCGAGGTTCCAGGTGGTGAAAACATTGATAGGAGGTCTGGGTCCTAATCAGGTGCCTTAGAGGGTGAGAAGAGTGAATCAGTGACCTACGAAACTAGTGAAGAGCACAAATACACCAGTGTCGAGTAGGGACATACGGTCGAGTGTTTGGTGCAGTAGGCTAAACGAGTTCAAGACAGCTAAAAGCATGACGGACGAGGGAGGAAATCTGCTGCGGGCTTGAATGTATATTGATAGGTGGGCATAAGGGGCTCAGTTGCCGAGACCTCATTAGACCTAATCTCGGATCCAGCCGTTGATAGCGCCCGTTGAGACACGCGTGCACAAGGGCCAGAGGGGGAATGTGCAAGCGGTGGAGAACATCAGCCTAAAGAACTTTATTTCCCTTAGCCAATAATATTCAATCATCTCCCCGGCTTCCCCAGTACAGTATCGATCATTGCTGAGATCGTCAGTGGGAGTTGTCGACTCTAAGCAGGGCCCGGAACTCGGAAGTACAATCCGGGCCGATATCGAACATGTGATCTCCTTCGCATGATTGCTGTCCTACCGCACCTCCCTGTATAATGAGTCAACATCCCCTTCATAAGTGTATACGGACGACCACCAGTCCAACCTGAAACAATATCCTTTACTGCAGTGTTTTAGGCTTCAAGCTTTACGTCCGGCTTGGTCTCAACGACCAACTGCGCGTGGGGTCGCGACTGCCGAAGGACGTGGAGTAATTACAGTAGGGCCTTTTGTTTGTCTCCCTTTTTTGGCACGAGTTGCTTGCGAGAGCTCGGCTTAGTATATTGGCCCGCTTAATTATGCCTTTTAATTATAAGTTGCCGCGGCATGGAGGCCATCGTCACCCTTCTTACCTACCAAGTATTCGTCCAAGCATGCTCTGGCGATCTTCCCCTGTGCACTGTGACTATATAAACGCAAATACAAAATAAAAGAAAAATGGCAAACCGATGAAGACCTCGACCCACCGCGTCTTCGTCATATTTTCAGCGTCCAAGGATTCGGGGCGTGTATAAATCAAAATCGGTTACATCGTTGAGTTCGAGGCTCTTGCAGTACTGGTGCCAACTCCCTCAGCTGGGTCTCTCAAGTAGGTGACTTCGTGAGGTAGGCCAAGGCATTCAATATTCTTATATGGGGTGATTATGGTGCTTTTGGAAGGTGCTGACGAAAGCTAAACGCTGCCTATTCCCAGACAAGCACAGGTACCTGGACGTAGTGACGACAAAGGTGGGAAAGGTTCGTGGAAAATAACCCCAAGGGATGATCCGGTTACTCCACAGATAGTAAGTCAGATGTGCGATCGAACCGGTACATGCAACACGGCCAACAGTCGCATACAATCATAAGCCTCCCAGGAGTCCTAAAAGAGAAGCAGCGCAAGATTGTCGTTTGATTCACTCACTTTGCTGTCCCCACGAACATACGTCTAGATTATCCAGCGGTGGGACATGATGCACAAGCCCGGCTACCAACTCACTCGCGGCCGCCCCTGTATCTATCACCACCAAACCCGCGAGCCCCCATAGCAGCCGCCACCTGCGCCTTCGTTGCGGCTAACCCCATGGAGAGTGGCGGAGCCAGGACGCCTTCTGTGTGGGGTTAAGTCATGGGGACATCCGGTAGCCCTAGCCGAGTATGGGGTTGTTAGTAGAGAACATTGCACGAGGTTAATGCGTGAGGGTAAACCGATCAGGAAGACTTGTTGTCTGACTGCTACCGGCGCCGGCGGCAATCAAGGGTGGACCAGGGCGAAGCTTAGATAAAGGAAGTAAGGGGGAAAGGTAGAGGAAGTTCAAGTGTAGGTACGGTGGACGACGAGTGGCAATGATTGGAGAACAGAGACAAAGGGATACGGGCGCGAACATGAGTAGGGGAGCACGGAGTAAACTGTGACCAAAAACAAAGGAAGCCGCGACACATGATGCATGACGAACACACAACAATACGAATCTATGAATCCCATCTTTTTTGTAGGCTCGAAGAGTAATACATTTCTCTTGACCTTTCCGGTACGGAGAGCATATATGCTTGAATGATAGCGATTGAGGCCATCGAGGTTTCCCGATCCCGATGAGGGGAGCGGTCACCGGCCGGTGGCCGGTCTCGGTCCGATTAGATCCACCTTTGTTTCCGCCACAAAGCAATACTGTAAAGGACATACTGCGGTACGAGGACTCGGAACCGGTGCAGTCGCATTATCTCATGGCCACCTTTGTGGCTGGTACCAGTGGGCGCTTGCGGTTCGATCGATCCTATTATGGGCTTGGGAGCTGCCAGCCTGCCACAAGCAACGTGGGTCAATCACTCACGACGTCTTCCACAACACCCCACCCTACTCTCTGTATTTCACCCACGACATAACCTTTCATGTACCGACCCCCTCATCCGGCCATGAGTACATCAAGTACAGGTGCATTGCTCCCACTCCTCTCCATCTCTACCGTCCTCATATGCCACCATCGCGCCCACAGGTGGCCATGAGTACCCACCCCGGTTTGTTCCGAACCAAGAACCAAGCTTTGACGATGGTTCCATGCCCATCTTCTCAATGTATTTAGAGACGGCGGCAGAAGAAGACAACAAGATGGCCGAGAGCTGGAAAGCAGATGCCGATGGGATCCTCTTATTCGTGAGTGTCTATCTTCCAATGACACGCTTCACTCAACTAGCATAGACTGGTCTATTCTCTGCGGCTGTTGCCACATTGATCTCGTTTTCGATTCAGGACATCCGACCAAACTCGCAGGACACCTCCGTTTTCTACCTCGCAAATATCTATCAGTCCATGGCCGACCCGAATCGATCCGATATTTCCCTCCCTCTTTCTCCACCCGCATTCTCCCCACCGACGTATGCTCTCTGGGTCAATGCGCTTTGGTTCTTGAGCTTGGTCATCAGTCTAACATGTGCCCTGCTCGCGACCTTGCTACGGCAGTGGGCACGAAGGTACATCAGGGTCACTCAGCCACGTTACGCTCCACACAGGAAAGCGCGGATCCGTGCGTTCTTTGCCGAAGGAATCGACAAACTTCACTTCCGGCTGGTGGTTGAAGCATTGCCCACGCTACTGCACCTTTCCTTGTTCTTCTTCTTCGTTGGCCTCGTTGTGTACCTGTGCAACGTGAATCTCATGATATTCAATGTGGTGCTGTCATGGGTCGTAGTTGGCATAGCCGGATACGGATGTCTCACGTTCATGCCGATATTTCGTCATGACAGCCCATTTTATACCCCGCTTTCGTTTCCGGCGTGGCTTGTTGTCAATGGAGTTCCATTCATCGTATTTCGGTTTCTTCGATGGTATACCTTCTCGCCTTACTCACAGTCTTCGACCTGCCAATACTTCAAGCGTCTGGAAGAAAGGTATCATAAACTACTCTCGCAAGGCATGCTGAAGACGGCCGAAGAAACCGCCTGGAATTTACCATCGAAGATCGACACTCGCGCATTTATGCGGACCTTTGAATCCTTGGACGAAGACAAAGAACTGGAACGCTTCTTTGCGAACTTGCCTGGCTTCCGTAGCTCGAAGATCGTCGGCGACCCTCTCCCCGCTCTCAGGCACGAACAACAGTTGAGGCTCTTTGAAGCACTGATCGGATTATTGGACCGCACTTTCTCATCCGATTTGCTTCCCGACTCGGACAAACACCGGCGCGCCATCGTCTGCGCAAAGGCCATCGGTCCCGCGGATATTCCCAAAGCGCTTGAGTGGGTCCTCCAGAGAATTTTGCCCAAAGACCAGGATAGAGGACTGCAAACCACCGAATTCGGGCATCTCATTAGTGGCTGGGGAGGTAGCAGGGACCAAAGGGACGTTTTGTTTGTACAGGCCATCATTTCCGTTATTCTCGCAAGAGTGCAAGCTCGCGATGGCCGCTGGTTTACACTCGCCTCCAAACAACTAGGCGTCCCGGAATCTAACCTTCATGACTACGCGACACGCGGTGATAACTTGTCACTTGCCGTCTTGATTCATATCACTCGTCAGGTCCATGCCACTTTCTGTGATCTTGCACCGCAGGCAAGGTTACAGGTCACCGAGTTATCGGACGTTCTTGGAGCAGTTTCGGAATTCACGGTACAGAAAACGTCTGCGGAACAGCAACACGATTTTTGTGCCCTCTGGAATCAAATCGCTCTCCAAGCGAAGAGCAGAAACGGACTCCTTGCGTGGTTTATCCTCAGACGGATTCGAAACGTCTACATCGACTTACATCATGGTACCCGCGCTTCCCCTACAGATTTTTCCGCCGCAACCAGTGACCAGGACAGGATTCTGCGTCACCCGTCCGCATACCCTTTGTGCCGTATCCATGATCGTAATCCGAACCTACCAATGACACCTCACACCCACGACGCCTCTTTCCCGACAATACACTCCGTTGACCATTCCTTCATTGAAACCCCGATACCCGCCCCTCCGCCTGCATCAACCTCCACACTCCGTGGTACCGTTTCCCGGCGGCACGATGCGGACCCCTCCATTTCTTCCGATGCGCCAGACGTTCCACCTCCGCCTTTCCCCCTTCCGGTTCTCGACAACACGTCCCCTACAAGCCCGCAGCTGTCCTCAGACTCTCCCACGCCTCGGCCCGACAACGCATCTTTACCAGAATCTCATTCCTCAACGCCAGCTCCTGTCCCTCCCGCTACATGTCCTCCATGGCCCGACTCTTCTCCGGATCAAGACGTTGCTGTCAAGAGAGTGAGTAACGCAGAACGTTGCTTTGCGCAAAGAAATGACCGTCGTGCCTCCCTTTAGCTGGACCCTGCAAACGGAAAGGCCGCCCCGGACTATCCACCGGAATCGCCGGCGCCATCGACTTCAGGCACCGCCGTCGGGGGTCCGTCACGGCGCTCACTAGACGGCGAGCAAACAGGAGACCATCATCCTCACCAATCGCATGACAGCTGTGACGCATCCCCCAACAAGATGGATGTATGATATAGTATGTATTCTCGTTGAACCCTTGATATTACGATTGTGATATTATTTGACCCTATTTCTCCAGACCGTCCGGCATATTTATCTTTATATTTACAACGCGAAAAGTATGATACTGTAACGCGAGTAGCGTATACGTGCGAACTCCCCCCTATCGCGAGCAGTGTGGTTTGGTACTATTACTTTGCGCTCCTTGATCATTCTTGGGATATGTATAGTAATAGTGGTGTCGATTTTGTGTTCAACCGCATGCACAGCCTCTACATGTACAACAGCTAGAGAAGTCTTCAAGCCTCTCGTCCCGTTCGGCATACGCCGCCTATATACCGAAGCGACGGACGGGTCGAGACTCTGCCTATACGATCTGCGCGTCTCACACGCGGGGTGCGACACGCCTTGGAAGAGTGCCCCTAGGCGCCGTGCCGTTGTAGTGGCTAGTGACGTACGCAGCGTCTACCTTGAGTTTGCTGCGCCATTATTTGTGTGGCGGTCGGTGTTCTTCCGTTTTAATGAGCGCTACAAGTGCATACTGTGAAAGAAGGCACAAAAGGGTACATAAGATGTGCGAATGTGCCCGTGCGCAAAGGGGGAGGGCCTACTAGTATGCGATACCTCGCGCATCGACTCGCACCGCTTGCAGTGACAGGGGTTGGTGGAATCGTGCAAACGGGTGCAAATGGGGGCGGTGCTATGGGTCACGTGGTGGGAACGGAAATTATAGGACGCAAGTTTTTCATTTCCGTTTTGTCGGAGCGGAGCTACTGTAATAGAACATCGCCGCGGGAAGGTGCGAAATTACAAACATCTACAGTATACGCAGATTGAAAGCTGTTATACTACAAGACGTGCCAGCAACCACCTTGCCTCATGGCTACCTCAGGCTGTGTCAATAGCACCTGCAATCCTAACTTATTATAGTCTCAGAAGCTGCCTGCCTGTCACTGTGACGAGCAACGTGGGTGCGGTCACCCTCAATGCCTTTTACAATAACTTTGCCAACCGCCCCACTTTCCTCTCATACCTCGCCCACAAGATAGCCTTCAATGTCCCGATTCCATCAACCAGCTATGAGCACACCCGGGCCCTCAGCGGGAATCACAGGTATGATACTCTTACTGTGCCCTATCTTCACCGTTCTCACGTGCTACTACTGCGTCGACAGGTGACCATGAGCGCCTGCCCCACCCTGTCTCGAACCAAGCGCCACTAGGAGAATCGAACTTTGTTGATGGCTCCATACCTATATTTTCGATGTATCTTGAGAGGGCGGCAGAAGAAGACAGGAAGATGGCTGAAGGCTGGAAAGCAGATGCCGATGGGATCCTCTTATTTGTGAGTGACCACCATCTAATATCACGCCTAATCCCAACTCAACTAGACTAGACCGGTCTATTCTCTGCGGCTGTTGCCACATTGATCTCGTTTTCGATTCAGGACATTCAACCAAACTCACAAGATGTGTCTGTCTTCTACCTCGCAAATATCTATCAGGTCGTGGCCGACCTGAATCGATCCGATATTTCTCTCCCTCTTTCTCCACCCGCATTCTCTCCACCGACGTATGCTCTCTGGGTCAATGCGCTTTGGTTCTTGAGCTTGGTCATCAGTCTGACCTGTGCCCTGCTCGCAACCTTGTTGCAGCAATGGGCACGAAGGTACATCAGGGTCACTCAGCCACATTACGCCCCACCCAAGAAAGCACGGATCCGTGCGTTCTTTGCCGAAGGAGTTGAGAGGCGCCACGTTCAGTTGGTGGTTGAAGCATTACCCACGCTGTTGCACCTGTCCTTAATTTTCTTTTTTGCCGGCCTCGTTGTATACCTGTGCAACGTCAACCTCATGATTTTCCACGTGGTACTTTCATGGTCCATCGTCGGCATAGCCGGATATGGATGGTTCACGCTCATGCCGATCTTTCGTCATGACACCCCATTCTATACCCCACTATCATTGCCAGCCTGGTTCATTGTCAATGGAGCACCGTTTATCATATTTCAGTTTCTTCGGTGGTACACATTCTCGCCTTATTCTCATTCACAGTCTTCGGCCCACCGATACTTCAAGCGGTCGGAGGAAAAGTACTATACTCCACTGTCGCAAGGCATGCCGAAGACCGCCGAAGAAACCGCCCGAAATTTACCATCGGAGATCGACACTCGCGCATTCATGTGGACATTTGACTCATTGGATGAAGACGACGAACTGGAGCGCTTCTTTGCAGACCTGCCTAGCTTCCGCAGCTCGAAGGTTGTCGGCGATCCTCTGCCCGGTCTTACACCCAAGCAAAAATTGAAGCTCTTTGAAGAGTTATTTGGATTGTTAGGCCGCACCTTCTCATCCGATCTGCTTCCCGAGTCGGTCAAACATCGACGCGCCATCGTCTGTGCAAAGGCCATCGATTCCGCGGACATTTTCGAAGCGTCGGAGTGCGTCCTCCGCGGAATTTTGTCCGGAGACCAGTATAGAGGACTGCACACCACCGAATTCGGGCATTTTGTGAGTGGTTGGGGTGATAGCAAGGACCAAAGGGTTGTTTTTCTCGTACAAGCCATAGTTTCTGTCATTCTCGCAAGAGTGCAGCGGCGCGATGACCGTTGGTTCACACTCGCCTCCAAACAACTACGCGTCCCGGAATCTCACCTTCGTGGCTACCTGACACATAATGACAGCCTGTCACTGACCGTCTTAATTCATATCACTCGTCGGGTCCATAGCGCCTTCAGTGGTCTTGCGCCGCAGGCAAGGTCACAGGTCACCGAACAGTTATCGGAATGGTTCAAAAAAAACAAGGAGTTATTATCGGACGTTCTTGGAGAAGTTTCGAAATTCACGGTACGGAATACGTCTGCGGAGCTGCAACACGATTTTTGTGCCCTCTGGAATCAAATCGCTCTTGAAGCGCGGAGCAGCAACGGACTGCTCGCGTGGTTTATCCTCAGACGGATTCGAAATGTCTACATTGGCTTACATCATGGCACCCGTGCTTCTCCTACTGATTTTACCGCTTCCACTAGCGATCAGGATGGGATCCTGCGTCACCAGCACGCGTACCCGTTGTGCCGTATCCATGATCGTGATCCGAACTCGACACCTCATACCCACGACGTCTCTTCCTCAATAACCCTCCACTCCACAATAATGGAGAGCATTTCGCCGGATCCCGCGGTGGACACCTATTCCTTCATTGAAACTCAGACATCTACTCCTCCACTTGCTTCGGCCTCCACACTCCGTGAAGCCGTTCCCCGGCACGATGTAGACCCTCGCCTTTCTTCCGATGTACCAGACATTCCATCTTCGCCTCCACTTACGGTCCCCGATGACATACCCCCTACAAGTCCGTATCTGTCCTCAGACCCTTCCACAACTCGGCAGAACCACGCATATCTTCCGGGGTCTCATCCCTCGATTCCAGCATCTGTCCTTCTATGGCCGAGCATTGCTCCGGGTCAATATGATACTACTGAGAGAGCGAATAGCACGAACGAAAACGGTACTGCTTCCCCGGACTATCCACCTCAATCGCCGTCGCTGCCATCGACTACAGGAGCCCCAATCGGGTATCTGTCACGAGTCTCACTAGTGGACGCCGAGCAACAGGGAAACCATCACCCTCACCCTTCGCACGGCAGTTATGATGCACCCCTTAGAATGGTGTGATAGAGTACGTATTCTCGTTGGGCCCCAGATATTACGACTGTCTAGTGTATTTGTCTTCATACTTGAAACATGTGTTGCAAATTACGAAAAATGTGATACGAGTAGCGTAGCCATGTGAGTTCGCCCCATCGTGAAGCGTCTCAGTGGCGAAATCTCTGTATTGAATCAAGTTTGACTGCATTTGGATCTGAATCTGTGAGCAGCTAAGAAAAGTGTCTGAGTCCCGGCCCCTGACGCTGTTCCTTGAAGCCTCAGTGAGCATCGTTTTTCCCTTCTTGATACATGTACAATGGTAGCGGTATCAATTTCAAGTGTTCCATCAGCCTGTGTTTTGCTAGTAAATCTCGCAAATACGAGTGTTGCCCTGTACGATCCCCTACAAGTGCCATAGTTACTACCGGTTACTGAAATAGTCGTCGTCGCACTGCCGCTTCTTGTTGTCGCGGCCCTTTCTCAGCCCATTCTAGATACTGAGCACGCACAAGATCATCTTTCGTACGGCCAGTATGATATCATGCAATGCAATACGCATGGATTTCCTTTGTAGTTTCTCAACGCCTGGATGGATAGAGGGGGAGCGTGTGAGGCCCCTTCTGAGGCCCTTTCTCCCAGCTCAATACTCTTCGTTTGCACATTTATATCCCTCAAGCTGATATATTCTTCATTAAACCAACGGTCATCGCGACCTCAGCGGCATGACACGAGTTGAGTGGTGGTGTGTGACAACAAATGATGAAGTGAGTGAGGAGGGTGCTTCTTCTACGGACAGAATCATGATAGTACGATTGCAATACATTGTGCCAATATCAAAAAGAAAACAGAATAAGTGCATGCAGGGACAGAATGATATATAAGGAGGGAAACTGTAGCCAGTGCGCTATCTCGCCCACAATATACGTACTTACGCCGTTGCCATGAATTTGGATATGCAGACTTTCTGGTGCGTGGGTGGGCATGGCGAACGCCCGCGCCCGCATGTGTAGCCAAAGCTATAGACTGCAGGCCAACAACGAGAGCCCGTCTCACGTGTGAGACTGATCCATGTCCTCCGCATCCAGTGTTGTGCCAGTCGGGGATCAAGGCTAGTCGCCAAGCTAGATTACTATAGTTCGCTCCGAGTCTGCTGAGTCAGGCGCCTATCTATATATGGTATTGTTTCCTCACGACATCCAGATACGATTGTTGTATTGAGTACACGTGACATTAGCGAAGAGTCGTCAGAGTACTGGCAGTCGGGTAAAGACTCGACCCGACTCTTGACCCAACTATCGGACTACCACCGTCGACTGGCACAACAGTGGCCCAACTCAATGCACGCATACACATATTACTATACCAACAGGGCTGTCGCCTCATCGGCCTCATCACATGGCGAGTGACCAGTGAGCGTTAGTCGTCTTGGGAGCTGCGGTCGCACGGTGCGGTCACTTTGACACCTTCCATAACAACCCCACTTTACTCTTTATCTCGCCTCCAACGTAGTCTTCATGTACCGACAGACTCAACCAGGTATATTACACCCACTCCATCCTATGTTTATCGTTCTCACATGCCTCCGCCGCCTTCACCGCGACAGGTGACCATGAGTACCCACCCTGGTTTGTTCCGAATCACGGAGAACCGAACTTTGATGATGGCTTTGGGCATATTTTCTCAATGTATTGGGAAATGGCGGGCGAAGCAGACAAGAAGATGGCAGAGGGCTGGAAAGCTGATGCTGACAGGATCCTCATCTTCGTAGGTGTCTATCTTTCATGCCGTGCCTAGCCCCAACCTCCAACTCAATAATCATAGACCGGTTTATTCTCTTCCACCGTCACAACACTGATTGGGATGTCGATTCAAGACGTTCGACCAGACCCACAGGCTAACACCGACTGTCACCTCTCAAATATCTATCAACTTCTTGCTGACCCAAGCCGAACGAATGTTACCATTACTCATTGTTCACCCCCATTCTCTCCAACTCCATTCTCTCCACCGAAATATGCTATCTTGGTCAATTCATTCTGGTTCCTGAGTTTGATCATCAGTTTTATATGTGCTCTGCTCGCGTCTTTGCTGCAACAATGGGCACGAAGGTATCTTAGGGCCACTCAACCACATTACAGTCTACACAGGCGAGCGCGGATCCGTGCATTCTTTGCGGAAGGGGTCCAGACGTTTCACCTTCCGTGGGCATTTGATGCATTGCCCATGCTGCTACACGTTTCCATGTTCTTCTTCTTTGCCGGCCTCATCGTGTTCTTATCGAATGTCGAACCAACGATCTTCAAACTGGTATTATCTCTAGTCGGCGTTTGCACGACTCTATACGGATTTATCACCTTCCTACCGATCTTTCGTTACGACACCCCATTCTATACCCCGCTTTCGCTGCCGGTATGGTTCGTTGTCAATGGTGCACCATTCTTTATATTTCGGTTTCTTCGGTGGTACACATCCCCACCTGATTCTTATTCCCAGTCTTCGACCTGCCAATACTTCAAGAAGTTAGAGGAAAAGTATCATAAACTGCTCTCGCAAGGCATGCTGAAGACAGCCGAAGAAACCGCCCGAAATTTACCATCGGAGATCGACACTCGCGCATTCATGTGGACATTTGACTCCTTGGAGGAAGACGACGAACTGGAGCGCTTCTTTGCAGGCCTACCTAGCCTCCGCAGCTCGAAGGTCGTCCGCGATCCTCTGCCCGGTCTCACACCCAAGCAGCAATTGAAGCTCTTTGAAGCGTTGATCGGATTGTTGGACCGCACTTTCTCATCCGATTTGCTTCCCGACTCGGATAAACACGGGCGTATTATTGTCTGTGCGAAGGCCATCGATCCCGCGGACATTCCTGGAGCGTTTGAGTGGGTCCTCCGCAGAATTTTGTCCGGAGACCAATATAGAGGACTGCAAACCACCGAATTCGGCCATCTCGTTAGAGGCTGGAGCGATGGTAGGGACCAAAGGGATGTTTTACTTGTACAGGCCATAGTTTCCGTTATTCTTGCAAGAGTCCAAGAGCGCGATGACCGTTGGTTTACACTCGCCTCCAAACAACTAGGCGTCCCGGAATCTGACCTTCGTGGCCACGTGACGCATGGTAACGGCTTGTCACTCGCCATCTTGATTTATATCACTCGTCAGGTCCATAGTGCCTTCGCGGGTTCTTCACCTCAGGCAAGGCCGCAGGTCGCCGAGTTGATGTCGGATGTTCTTGGAGCAGTTTCGGAATTCACGGTACAGGATACGTCTGCGGAACTGCGACACGATTTTTGTGCCGTCTGGAATCAAATCGCTCTTGAAGCGCGGAGCAGCAACGGACTGCTCGCGTGGTTTATCCTCAGACGGATTCGAAATGTCTACATCGGCTTACATCATGGTACCAGTGCTTCTCCTACAGATTTTACCGCCTCCACTGGCGATCAGGACAGGATCCTGCGTCACCAGTACGCGTACCCATTGTGCCGCATCCATGACCGTTTCCCGAACTCACCACCTCATATTCACGACGTCACTACCCTCACCGCTTTTACTCCCCCTATCCCGCATGACAGCGCTGCTCTTCCCCCTGCTCCTCTTGCCAGTAATCCCAATATCGGTCCCTCAGATGGGCCTGCCCTACTTCGTCTGGACGAAAACCTCTCGAATGCGCCGCCTCCCGATAACAACGATATATCTGTTCCTGATTTGTTGCATACCGCCCATCGGACAAACGTTGAAAGCCACCGCATTTCCGCAACTTCACCGAATCCCGCTACCGCTGGAGCAACACGACAAAGCACCGACCCGTCCGCTAGAACGACGCCCCCTTCTACCCCTACCCTCCAGTGGAACGCAGACTTCCGGACTTCTTCTGACGCATCAGACTTTCCATCATCACCTTCTCTTACCGTAACCTTCGATACTATGATCCCTACCGGCACTCAGTTGTCCTCAGAGCCCCACGCGACTCGATCAGACTTCACTCAGCCTCGGTCAGAATCACCTTCCTTGATGCCAGCCACCGCTGCTTTCACCACTTCTTTCTATTCATAGCAGATATTACCCTCCACTCGGGTGCCACTGCTGATAAGAAGGCAGCGCGGGAGGCCGCTTTGCGCAGGTACAATTTGCCCTTTCAGTAAATCCCGCAATCACGAGTGGCGCCCCTACAGTCGTCGCTCCCATCAGTTGCCTATATTATCATCGCAGGTTCCTCGTAGCGTTCCCTAGATGCAAAGCACGCGAAATCATCCTCCTCACCCTTCGTATGGCATGTATGATAGAGGACGTATCTTGTTGGGCTCTCAATATTACCATTTTGGTGCCCCTGTTTCCTCTTTGAGACCATATTTGCACGAAGGTCCCCTTGAGATGCAGTGAGCATGTGAACCACCGTGATGCCCAGAGGTTATGACGCTGTACTTGGGACTTACGTTTTCGGAGTGCCACCGAGGGGCGGGCGAAACTCACGTGGCTAGCGTGTGGTAGTGGCGTGGTTGGAGCCCAGGGTACAGGTGGGACAGTAGGATTGTGCAGATGCGGGAACAAGTACCAGCAGCTGCGGTTGCCCTCCATTACGCCTCATGTGAGAAGAAGATAATAAACACGTTTGTTCTTTTTCCGTTGAGGGGTTGAGGAACTTGAGGTAGTAACTTGGGAAGAAGCATCGGCGTTGACAGTGCATTGTGAACATGCACACACCGGTTTTTTTTTTTCTTCCTTTGGAACCACTCTATTCCGGGATAGTAGATACAAGATGGCTGCAGCTGAAGCGGCAGTCTTATGCGTGTACATGTGAGAAACCTAACTTTCATGGGCGTGGGGGCGTCTGAGACTCTGGCACCGAGCTAATCCTACCAAGAATTTTACCCACGCCTGCGCCCATGAGTTGATTAAACAAAAACGTTAATGTAATAGGTACCCCAGACCTCCCAAGGAGATCAGAGAAGCATATGAAGACGTGGGGCGCCACGAGGTGATAGTTCGTATGTCAAAACAAAAGAGAATGCCATCTGAATGCACAGACTACCGGTCCGGTTTCCGGCATGAAAGCGTGATTGTCGGAGAAATTTAGGAGGTCGTGCAAGAGGGCGTGAGGGCGTGAGGGCGTGAGCCATTGTGAAATCCTTGAAGAACTCGATAGGAGTGTGCTCCCCAAGGGTTATGTTGTAGAATAAAATTTGGTCGTACTGTCTTGCGCACTGTAAGGGCGACCATGATGTCCTCCTGGCTCGAAACGATATATTCAAATGAAAACTTGTAAAAATAAACATGATTCTATCCTTGCATCAACGATATCTATTTGCGTCTGTGCTTGCGTCTTCGTCTTGTCTCGATTTTCCTGTTTCTCAATTTCTTCTACCTACGCTTCACCTCGGGTTTAAGTCTCGCTACAGGTAGTACTGTAGTAGAAAAGGAAATAGACGAAGGGTCTTGAGTCCCCGCAAGTGCAAACTTGTGCTTCCAGAGGGATATCTTTGTGAAAGCGGTGAGTGTATTCTGCGACTGCCAGCTGAAGGTAGTGGAGGTTGTGTGTGGAGGGGTTCCTTCAGGGGTTTGGGGGCTGTAGCGGCAAGCCAGGGGATGGTTGGGCCATCAGGGGCTTAGTGATGGCGGAGTTGCAGGTGTGATGGGATGATAAGCGCTTTTATAGTAGCGCTCCAACATCCACTCCCGCGTCTAGGCCCTTTGAAAAGCCGGTTTTCTGGTATACTGTATTGTCGATTGTACTCGGTCGTATGCAGCAATGGGGGCGAGCACGTGAGCTTTTAGAACCTTATTTCGGACTGTTGAAGCCTGTGCTTGAGCCTGTGCATTGTCCCAGCACTGAAGACCACACGAGGATCACCTCGTGTCTCGTGAGAGGAGAAGGAAGTGAGAAAATAGTAGAACAAAAGGACAGCCTGGTGAATCTGAGTCGAGAGTCCGGTACAGTGATGTGCTGTAGCGTAGCATAAGAACTGGGGCGCAAATGTTTTGAGGTGAGGCACTGGCACGACGTGAATAAAGAGACGTAATCCAATTGGCTGCTTTCGCAAGCCTGAATGCGGTCACGCTGTGTTGTAGTCAGGCCTCGGGTCTCAGTACTCAGTACTCAGTGCCAAGACACCATGCGCATGCGTGGCGTGCCTCAATCCCACAAAATCAGGCTCCGTTAGGGCGATCTCGTCGTCGTATCGTCCCAATTGCTTGTTGCCGATGCTGATTATCAGAGCACGCACTACACACCGGTTCAATGTGTAACTTACCGGGTTATACAGCCTACAATTGTGATAGTGCTGCAGGGCAACAGCAAGTAGTATGGCAAGCCGATAACGACGGCATTCGATTGTTGATAACCCAATTTTTGCAAGATACTGTACGTTCCTCCTTCAAGTTGGATTCCTCCCTTTACTAATGTACTGACACTACCACACATTTTTTGTAGCCCCAACAGCACCGTACTGTAGCTCCTTCGTTTTAAAGGTATTTCGGAATTTTGTGTATGATCGTTTGAATGCAATATAGTCATTTAATATTTAATAGTCGAATCAGTAATAAATACGAGTAAACAGGGGCCTATCGCCGCCATCCGAGTCGGTTGGTATGTTCCTGGAAACAACAATATAAAGTTATATCTATACAGACTTGAACCGCCCAAAACGTCGTCAATGACTAAGAATAGTATACAGACTAATGGTAGTGACACCGTATCCTCTTCTTGGCTACGAATCCAAGACTAAAAACGTGGCGGGTTGTGAATAAGGATCCGCCAGTGGAATTGCCGGATGGAGAAAAATGGCGTTCCACGAAGAGCGAACATACTGGATCCCCTTCCGAATTATCCCGAAGACTTTAGGTTCCTTCTTATACGTGATAGCGGAGCGTAGCTTCAAGGACTCTCGAATGTGAACAAACTCCTCGATTACAACTTCGATTGGAGGGCGTGTCGCCGGGTCGACTTGGGTCATCCGGGCGACCAGGTCTTCCATGAATTCGAAACCGTTGCACTTCTATGAACGAAATTGAGATTATTTATAGTAGCAAACGATACAGTCGCATACCTCCACAAATTCTTTCCGTATGATGTTCCCGATGTAGTATATGTCAGTGTAGAACGGGTTACATTGTTGTCCCGATCGATGTTCCGGTGCTGAGTCGTCTCCACCGCATAATGGTTCGTCCATTGCATCTCTGGAGGGATACTGGCAAGACAGACATAAATCAACGAAGTAGTAACGGGGAGGGCGTTGCGTCCTGTTATAAGCCTTTGTAGTATTGCCGAAGTTCCAATTTCGAACACTCTTGGCGGGATGAAACCCATTCGGATACGTTTTAGACGAATAAAACATAATATTGTTGACTGTGAAATTGCTTCCAAAATGGTTAGACTCGAATTACTGCAGATAATCGTAGGATTCTTATTCTTACCGGTGGGCGACATTCCGCTGATGCATGAATCGGATACCCTGTGCGAAGTGTATCAGGATTCAGGACCATATGCATGAACATGTGAAAGTTTGTCTTGCCTCGCATATCTGAGTGAAGAAGGCGGCAAACTCCCCAAGTGTTTGGATCCGCGGTTGTTTGAAAGGGCGAAAAAGTGGAAACACCATCAATTTCTGAGATCCAGAGTGCCCAGACAGCTCTATGACATCCAGCAGTGGCGCACAGTGATTGTCGCGCACCCTGGAATGCTCTTCCGACGAGAATAGCTGGTTGATTCTCAATTCGTTTGGCCCATCCCCGGGGAGGACTTTCTTGAGCACGACTGGAAGACCATCTCGCATGCGAGTCGCGTCCATTGCTGCCCTCGACTTAGGCGAACATGTAAGAGGCTATGCAAGTAAGGAATGCAAAACACGCACCGTGATTGCTTGGCTGCTCTCCACGGCGTACAAGTCTTTGCCTGTCTCGAACCAGAATGGTCCCAACTGAGGGTTGTACCGAGGGCGAAGCCTGTAGCCCCGGTTCACGATGTCATCGTAGCGATCTCGCCACCAACGCTCTGTCATCATGAGGGTTCCTGCTTGTCTGCCGTTTCGTCCATTGTAGGCAAACTCACTCCCAGCGATTGTTAAAGACATATTGAGTTTGAGGGTGTTGAGAATTCCACAACCAGGATGTAATTCGCTATCCGAGTCGCGGTGGTGGTGGGAGAGGATTCATATTGTGCAGTGGTTCATAAAGGTTTCTTCAAAGAGAGCCAGGCGGCCCACGCGAGCGTCACGCCCCTTGACTACAAGTGGGCCACTAGCGAAGAATCCGAAGTTGCAACGCGTATCGCCGGAAAATAGTGGTTTGCGCCGTGAGCAACAAGATAGGTGGCGGAGATTTTGCAATCCTGCTTCCAAGCCTGCTTCTGTTATACAAATGATTTACTCCGTGAGCAACAAAGTGGGCGACGGAGATTTTGCGAGTCCGCTCCTGCTACTGTATGATACAAAGACGGCCAGAATTGGAAACCTACCTAGAAAAAGCTCTGCCAGGGCTGCAGCCTTCAGGTCAGATGGGGCTTTGTGCGCCGACGGCTCTATGGCACCGGGGAGTGGCACAATGGTCACGCAATTTTGTCGCGGCCTCTCCGGATGGGAACGCCGGATTGATTTGCAGTTCACATGGCCATTCTTCGGAGAGCACCTTCTTGGTCGAGCCATCAGTATGTCATCGCTGGTTCATCACAGCCCTTAGCTGATCAATACAGAGAGTATCGCCGAGTGCCGACAGTACTCACGAGGCTGGTTTGTTCATCATCCATGGAGAAATCTTTCAAGTTGTTCCTCCCTTTCCGCGGTAGCACCTAGGTATCAGAGACGAAGTCGATACCGCATCTCTTGATATAGTCCGAGTCGTGGTTATTAGTGGCGTCGACTTGTGCAAAACTCAGCCTAGAATTCGGATGTGGGTACACGAGGGCCCGTCTGCTAGTTGGTGAAGATATCGCAAAGAATACCTACCAATTGTCCTCATCTGTCATAGGTTTTAACAGAGTAGAAAAGTGCTACTTGCTTGGGCACCTGCCAGTGGGAACGATAAATGCATACCCCTCGCTAGTATCCAATCTGCAGTAAAGATACAATAATACCCAAAGGGATTAGATCGATTAGAGTCTCTGCGTGTTGCCCATCCCGCTTTGCAGAGCTTTCACCTACAGGCGACAGCGTGGTGCTGTCTGGCTAACCGACACTCCGGTACAACGACGGGCCAGTTAGGCTAGGATCTGGTGCCAGTGGGGATACATGGCTACAGTAACACGCACATCAAATTTCCCTTCTGCAGCACCTGCGCAACGCCTTTACAGCACAGCACACCCGTGCAGGCCTATGCAGCCCCTGTGTAGTGTCGTCGTCAATTCCCGTCATAGAACAATCTGAACAATCACCAAGACAATCACAGCAGGTGAGGCTGACCCAGGGTTCACTCCAAAGACATGTTCTGGTCATTAGGAACTGAGCGGCCGTACAGCACTTTGCTCTTACAATGAGCTAGACGGAAAGAGGTCAAAGCTCAGGGGCATAACTGGTCGTGCCCGCTTCGCCCCCGTTAAGAGGTCATTTCCGTAGGTGGGCAGGCACTACTAGTGGAATTTCCCTTGAAAGAGCAGAACACGCAACTCGTTACTGTATCATGGTCAAAAAATCGAAGCCGCGTGTTCTATTCCATCGTGCTCCTGTCAAGCCGCTCAAGCGTGTTGCAATCGATCAAATAGATCAAATTAAACGCCGCGTTTCCGATCAACGCAAGTTATGCAACACGTGCTGCTGAAGGCTGGAAAAAGCGACTTCCTGGCGGAGAGGTGCGAGATCTTTTGCGAGATACTATACTAGTAACGGACTCCTGAACGAACCAAGGAACGTACTATGAAAGTTTCGCTAGCCTAATATTTCATTCAATGTGCTCCAAGCCATTCCCTTCATGGAGAATTTGTTTATCCGAGTCCTATTCCACCCCTCCTAACTCACGCTGTACTTCCACTAACACAGAAACCACATGTTGTCTGCTTGGTTGTCTGAGGGGGGAAGGGGACTTGGAAGGGGAGCACTCCGACGGCTAAAGTTCCCGGTATTAGATCGAGATGTGCCTGACCCAGGGCCGAATATGGAAAATCCTCAAGTTTGTCACACCCGACATTACTCAACCCCGTAGTTCCCGGATGGCTCATTCCCTGATTACTGCTTCAGTCTGCCTGAGCCCTATGATCTTCTGACAGCCCCCGTTTTTTCGCCACTTCAGCCGGTATCGACAAGTAACAAACACTTGCTCATAGAAGTAGGTGACCCTGCGGCTGCGAGCCACTCTTGTGCATGCGTGAAACGAGGAGGGGACCTTTACTTACAGCAACACGAATACATTGTTCATGTATTCTGATCGTACACCTACGAGGCTGTACCCGCGCTGGCTCCTGTAAAACTTGTTCTATCTTCTTGGCGCTGGCCCACAGTCCAATCAAGAAAGTTTTGTAGTAAGCCCCGTCATTGCGTCATCATTGCCTATCCTGCATGCATTCCATGAAAATCTTGAGCTTGCCTACAGGAGCTGACCTTTTGTCGATATTTAAACAGGAAGTTGATGGGTGGTGGGAGTGTTGCTATGAAAAGAGCGACAAAGGTATTATGTGCGCGTTCTGATCTCGTACATCTTAGTTGACCGAATATGTCAAGCGCGGGTCCTTCGCTTTCTTGGTCCACAAAAGCCGTAGACAAAGAGTGTGTGCACAGCCAAGTGCAAGACGAAGCGATAAGTGCTAGCGGGCTTCCACAGGAAAGACTCAGTTCATTCGCCTCCGCCAGTTCATCTGCTGACTTTAACGGAGAAGGAAGTAAGGTCTAACGGTGAAATATCTTTCCACCTCACTGGTGCTCACCACTTTACGCATATTCTCCAATCAATCAATTCTTCAGTGAGCTGGTGGCCATTGGCCCATCGCGGCCATGACCTTGGTGAACGTGATGGTGTTATGGTTATATGATGAAGAATGAAAGAAGTACTTCGCTTACTGTAAGGAACCATATATAGCACAGTGCGCAGATATAAAGGAACTAGAATAAGTCTGTGGGTTGATAGAAAGGGGATGATGTAAGATGACTGTTAGAGAAACGCTAGCAGCTGTGGCTACAGTGTCTCATTCATGATAGACAACACATGGGGCTACGCCTTGAATTCGGATATCCATCGAGACCTTCCGGTAGGTGGGCACAGCGAACGGGTACCCGCGCCCCTTCGTGCAACCCAGGGTGTAGATCGTAGGCCAGCAAGCAGGCCCCAGCTCCGACACAGTAAAGACGAAAGTTTGTACCGCGTGCGAAAGTACCGATCCATGTCTTCCAAATCGATCTCACTCGGTCTCAACACCGACACGTCGCCACAGTCCACAGCCTCGCCGCTACCATGCCCACCCACCACAAGCGACTGCCGTGGCAGCCTCCTGCGTCTTCACCGCAGCTTCCCCAAGCACGTACATGGGGCGCAAGCCCGAGTGCATGGGTAGGCGTGTGTGCGGGGGGTATGGTCTGTATAGTGAATGTAAGGGGCATGAGAGGCCCGCACAGGGAAATCGCCCCAGCGAGCATGAGTAAGAGGTGTTGTTAGGAGACTCGCAGGGCATGAGGCCTTTGGTTGGAGTCGTTGGACTTGGGAATGCGGATAGAAAACGCAAAGGCGTGTCACAATCAACGATTCCACCACCAATTGCCGGCACAGTTTCGTATTTGACATACAGATTCATTCCTGTTAGATTATCGCCGAGCACGACATTGAGCGAGACCAGGGATAGCATTGTCCATCGACAACATTCCAAGACGCAGCTTCTGGTCCAAAAAGAAAGGTGCATCCTTCATCGCTAACGACATCGCTGTCCTCATTTCCTCATCTGTGCTTTCCTCTGCGAGATCGATCTACAAGCCCGCACCGGATTTCACAAAGAGGTGCACGAACGAACAGAAGACAGGCTTGGTGGAACGGCCCTCGCATTGTCGCAAGCCATAAGTTGGGTCGAAATTCTCAGGGGATGTGCTGTCCGGAGGACCCCGGAGATGACGAAGGGGAACGAACTGAAACGAACGAACCTCAGACCAGGCCTCGCTGAATCCACAGGGCTCCGGGCCTGGCTGTCCCCGCAAAGATGGACCGATGATGGTCCCGAACTTGGTCCCGAAGAAGTCCGCGCACGATGAAAGATTAAAAACGGCCCTGACTCATGGCATCGAGTCGAACGTGCTGTTGATGTCCACATGTTGAAGTAGGCCTGTCTTGAAGACCAATGTGATGCCTTTTCACTTAAAAACGACGAGGATGGGATATGAATGGAAGCGCAAAGGCACAAAAGTAAGGACAGCACGAGAGCCTGCTCCGTTGCTAGTACGCTACGAGGACAGGGATATCGGGTCATGTATTTTTGGATTTACCTACAAGATTGTCAGTAAGTTATCTATGTCGTCAGCTAAAGTGTTTGGTCATGTGCACAAGGTGCACAAGCTGTGACAAGAACAGCCAAGGTATACTAGGTAATTGACACCCTCTACATGATGTATTTGACCCGAGAAACTTCAAGATGCCACCGCCCACTTCCTGTGATAGGGGGTCGCATGGAGTAGAAATGTCCCGAACGACCTCTATAATCAAATTATGGAAAGGTGGTGGAAGGGCACTGTGAGGGCGAGAAATCTCACAAAACTTGTCTCGCAGGTTTATAGGCATGTGGAAGCAGAAGGTGATTGTTGGTGTAGGGAGAGCAGCTGCCAGTGACATAGAGAACGGGATAGGAAATACCTAGACTTTAGTCCTCGACACGGTGTACGCATCAATGGTATAGCTTAGACGAATAAAATGCCCAGTTACCAAAATCTAGCTCTATGGTTAGCGCGCATAGTGCGACGGAGTTGAGGCCTGAGGCATGAGGAGTTGAGCATGTCTGACAGCGACGCGCCAGAAGCCGATGCACCTACATCAATTACTAGGTGCCCACCTCTCACTCGACAAAGTCCAAGCCCTTGATATGCATTGAGCATCTCGATAAGTGGCGTCGGTGAGGAAAAGTTTCCGAGAAGCCATGGAAACAAAAGGGACGTCACGGGAGAGCGGAGTGACTTGTAGTACAGTACTGTGAATGTAACCACGCCGCGGTGTTGTGCCCAAGTTGTGCCTGTGCATCAGCAGAGGCGGAGGCGAAAGAATGCTGACGTTATCAAACATATTTACCATCCATTGGTAATTTACAGTAAGTACTTGGAACCTTACCGTGTTCTTGTATACCCAAGGCCTTAGCTCAGAGTCCAAATTCTTAAATCCCGGTTCTAGCACACACGACATACCTTCCGCATGGCCATTTTACCGAATTGGCCACAGCAGTGCCAGTGCTCGTGACATGCGTATGGCGTGGCTGGAGCTGCCTCGTACCCCCCTCGTTTTGCCTCACTTGTACTCGAGTGAACTGCCACTTACCCTCCGTCACCATACAATAAGAATATGTCAACTATGTCTCAACGTTATCGAAGCCTCGGGAGTTCACCAGAGTTGGCTGGCATTGACCCAGGTACTGTACCCTCCAACCAGCCAGGAAGTATCGAAAAGCTAACACACATACACTATCCGTGGCTGTCACCCTTATCAATCAGCTCAGGATCAGGTCCCACAGGAAAAGTCTGAAATTTCCGACAGTTCAGATCATCTCTTCACCATGTATAATGACATGACGATGGAAGAAGACCGAAAGTTAGCCGAGAGCTGGAAGGCAGACGCTGAGGGTATCCTTGTCTTCGTGAGCTCCTATATTCTTCTAGACATACCACGTCGAACATGGCCGTTAACTCAAATGGTCGTAGACTGGTCTATTCTCTGCCGCAGTGGCAACCTTAGTTGCGGTCTCAATACAAGACCTTCAGCCAAATCCACAGGACGACTCTACATTTTATCTCCAGAATATCTACCAGCTTCTTGCGGATCCGAGTCTTAAGACCTCCAATGTCTCTGTCCCCCCCTCACTTACCAACCGACCTCAATTCTCTCCCCCTCGATATGCAGTCTTGGTCAATTCGCTGTGGTTCTTGAGTTTGGCCATGAGTCTTACATGCGGCCTACTTGCCACGTTGCTACAACAGTGGGCACGTCGGTATATTAAGATCACTCAGCCACAGTATGGTCCACACAAGCGGGCGCGAATTCGGACGTTCTTTGCCGAGGGCGTTGAGAAGCTGCACCTGCCCTGGGCGGTTGAAGCCTTGCCTACCCTGCTACACATCTCCCTCTTCCTCTTCTTTGCAGGTCTCCTTGTACTCCTTTTCAATACCGACCGTGCAGTCTTCGGGATTGTAGCCGGATGGGTCGGCCTTTGCGTCGTCATATATGGATCCATCACCCTTCTCCCAATATTTCGGCACGATAGTCCCTACTATTCCCCGTTTTCAACACTCTCCTGGTCCCTCCTTAACGGTACAAAATTTGCGGCTATTCGGACTCTCTACTTGTCCAGGATTCCTGACTGTATCGGCTTTTCAATCCGTGATCACATGATCAGCCTGGGAGTGCTTTCCAAGAGACGCTTTGTAGAGGGCATGGTCAAGACCGCCCAAGAAACCGCCCTGAAAGTCTCATCGAAGATCGACGCTCGCGCTCTCATATGGACATTCAACTCTTTATACGAAGACCACAAACTGGAGCGATTCTTCGCAGCCATCCCGGAGTTCTGCAACTCGAAATTAGTCTCAGATCCCTTCGGAGTTTTCATAAAGCCATATAAGTGGAGGTTGTCCGACGCATTGGTCGGGCTGATGCACCGTACTTTGACGTCCGATTTGGTCAGCGAATCGGTAAGAAGACGCCGGAGCCTAATCTGTACGAGGGCGATGCACGCCGCATCTCTTTCTATCCACCCGTCCATCTGCGAAGAGATTATCAACGGGGGATGGGACGGACTCCTGGACCACGTTGAATTTGGCCGCTTTGTCAAGATGGACCATTACGACGACGCATCGATGGCTTACTATTCAACTTGTATGGTGGCCATCGTCTTGGTGAGGGCGAAAGAGCGCGATGACCTTTGGTTCGAACTAGCTGTGGGTCATCTTGGTATATCTGCACCTGTCCTTCGAAGCTATCTTGCACACGGTGATAGTGCGTCACTCGCCAATTACATCCACATTCTTCGAGACATCATCCACGTTCACCTAGAGGACCTTCGTTTCGGAGATGATGCAACCCTCTGGAAGACTCTTGAATTGGTTTCTCAATTTGACTTTCAGGGTACCCTTCCTACGCTACAGCACGACTTCTGTGACTTGTGGAACGAGATCGTTAGCATGGCAAGGACCTCCCCAGATCCTCACATTCGATCCATTCTTACCGCACTACTCAAGCACGTCCGCCGCGCTTACGTCGCTTTACATGGAGGCACTGATTCCGCCCCAACAGCACGCCCTGTCTCGACGACTGACGACGCGCATGTTTTTTCTCTTCTACCCTCTTACCCCCTGTGCGATATCCCCGGTCATCGCCCCCGTCCTACCTCGCATACTCGGGTCAAATTTTCGAGTGCGGAAGTTCCCACCTCCCCTGCACAGAAAACACACAAGTTGCCGCTATTTCCCGTGCCACACGAGGTTCTCCCTTCCACCGCGTCTCCCAGTTGTGCTCCCCAAACTCGGGTGAGCGTCGGGGACCACCAATTTCCTCCTATCGTTACTCCCGCATCTGTTTCGGCGCCTACTGTCCCAGCGCATGGCGCCGCTAACATGCCCAGGCCTGTCTCACAATCAATTCCAACGGTTGTCGCAGCATCTGCTCCTCATCCAGTTCGCCCATCTTCGTCTTCTGGTATCACCACTCCGTTATACCACCCGAGTTTTCATACTTTCTCTCATTCTGTGACGCAAACCACCACATCTCCTACCTTCTCCCTCCTGGATCTCACCAACACGACGAGGCTCTCCTCCGTACCACCATCGGTCGTGGACCACGCCGCGCCCTGGTCCGATGATGCACATTCTGAGCCAAAGTCCCATTCTCTGATCCCGGCTACTGCCCTTCCCACCGCCTCTCTTACGCGTCCAGAATCTGCTCTATGTCGGGGCTGCCGCTCCTGAGGGCGATGATAGCAAGAGGGCTACTTCGTAGAAAGCAAAGATGCGTCCAACCTCTCAATCACTCTGGCCATCCCTTATCGTTCATTACGACTGCCACCCTCATCAGCTGAAGATATTGCTGTCCAGGATTCTTTTGATCTTCTCAGTGGGGCGGGGGCGGCTGAACACGCTCCCTACATGACAGGTTTACTACAAAGTCGTAGTCCTAACTTGTGATTTCAGATTCTGGCTTTCCTGGTCGGTGCTGGTGGTGGGTGGGGCATTCTGCTGTGCTTGATCTCGGACAGTGGTACTTGTATCGTGGGTGAGACGGCTAGATACTTTTCGACTCGGCTGGTACTGTTGTCTCTCAGTACCTTTGTAGGCCCGGGATGAGTTTGGTCATCTTACAATTCTCAGCTTTGGAAAGGACGAAATTAAGGTGAGGTGGAGATTTGTTTGGTGTAACTGTACTGTTAGGCTACCTGCGTCGTCTTTACTTCTTCGTTTCTACTATTACGCAGCCCGCTATTCTATGAACAGGGAAGCCAATGCGCGGACTCGGACAACACATCCCCAAATCCGGTAGAGTTCTGCCTATCCGAGTCTCACAAGCGTCACATGCTGGAGATAACATCGGAACCTCTCCAGTTAGCCAAACGTTGTCACATTGGCTTCTCCGCATTCGATGACTTTAAACACTGGCTACATGCGCTAGCCTAATGGCGATGCACGAGGTAACTCATGCTTTCGCTTTCGATAACTGATTCTGCGGCACATTTGAGGCCGTTGAGGCATTGTTAATATTAATTGGATTCTCATCAGTTCGGAGAGGTGAGAACCCGAACAGTATATCGGGAATTTATTTTTAAAAGACTATTTATATACCGCGACAATCATGACAGCGGTATACTAAAACCGCGGTACATGCAGAACTTAAGCCTATACATTTCCTATCTAGCCTCGATCACCTCACCAAGCCTCCCTCAACACCATACACTGAAGGGCGGAGCCATGTTAGATTATAAAACTGGGACGAAGGCAACATACTACCATAGGGAAAAGAGGGGGAGAGACGGGGACTAGAAAGGCCGGGGAGTTAGGAATGGTAACACGCTGTTGTGGGTATTTGCCGGTGTACATAACTGTAGCTTAGGCTACAACCAATCCGGGTCCACGGCTCTCATCCCGGATTATAAATGGTCAAAAGAAAGAAATGGTGTACACGCCGAAGCATGCATGGAAGGGAACGTGGTCACGGGGCGCTGGAGCGCCTCGAGACGGGGAATCAGAAGGATCGAAGCTGGGAGGTGCGGCTAAAAGCCGAGTTTTCAAAGGCAACGAGATAGGGGCGAAGCCCTAGGTTATGAAGTCCTATGGGGAAGAGGGGTCGCGATCGCGAGTGGGACGGGAGTGAGTAGTTGTGGTGAGTAATTCCGAGAGCCATTTACTACCCAGAATGGGGTAGGATCTGTTATATCAAATACAAGGCCCTAGAATAGACTTGAATGCGTTGGATGCAAGTGATAGGCCAGTGCTCAGGCTAGTGTCTCTCGCGTCATTCTTATATGTTCCTCGTCGCTCCATCATCTAGTCACTACCATCGCGTCGCGACACGGGCACGGGCAGTTCTATTACCCAAATGGTCAGAACCGAACTTGTGATGAAAAAAATGTGGTGCTTAGGTACGTGATCCATGATGCATGAGGCATGTATGTGATTTCTGATACAGCCTGAGATGGCTCGCGCATCCCTACATTATGTCTGGTCCATCCGAATGGTGCCTCCTTCACCATCAGCAGCCCCCTCATACAAACACAACACAAAATGTCTCAACGTTTTGTCGAAGTTATCGAGCCTGGAAATGTACCAAAGGAAGGGACCAGTACTAGCCCAGGCACTGTGCTTTCTACTCGGCCGCAATTTCCCTAATTTAACCCAAGTTCATAGGTCGTCGTCTCTGTCCTCAATTTCAAATGTCAGAGGGAGAGTCCAGTTTCACCGATGGTTCAGACCCTCTCTTCACCATGTACAACGAGATGGCAGGGGAAGAAGATGAAAGGACGGCAGAAAGCTGGAAGGCGGACACTGATAGGATTCTTATTTTTGTGAGTTCCTATATCACGCTCACGTTCAGAACATAACCTCAATTCAAATGGTTGTAGACCGGTTTGTTCTCCGCCGCAGTCGCAACCTTGGTTGCGGTCTCAATACAGGACCTTCGACCGAATCCACAGGATAGGTCCACGTTCTATCTCCAGAATATCTACCAGCTTCAACTTCTTGCCGACCCCAATACCCCTAATGTCTCGATCCCTTCCACACTCACCGACCCACCTCGGTTCTCTCCGCCTCGATATGCCGTCTGGGTCAACTCGCTCTGGTTCTTGAGTCTGGCTGTAGATCTCACATGTGGCCTGCTAGCTACGTTTCTAGGACAATCAGCCCGTCGATATCTCAAGGTCGTCCAGACGCGGTTTGGTCCACACAAGCAAGCGCGGATTCGCGCGTTCTTTGCAGAAGGCGTCGACAAATGGCACCTTACCTGGGCTGTTGAAGCGTTACACATTTTGCTCCATCTTTCCCTTTCCCTTTTCTTTACAGGCCTTCTTATACTTCTTTTCAATACCGATCATACAGTCTTCGGAATCGTAGCCGGATGGGTCGGCCTTTGCGTTGCCATATATGGATCCATCACCCTTCTCCCAATATTTCGGAACGATAGCCCCTACTATTCCCCACTCTCATCGCCCGCCTGGTCCCTCCTCAATGGCACGATTTTTGCGACTGTGCGGACTCTCTACTCGTTCCAGATTCTTGACCATGTCGGCTTTTCAGTCCGCGATCACATGATCAATCTGGGAGTGCTTTCCAAGAGACGCTTTGTAGAAGGCATGGTCAAGACCGCCCAAGAAACCGCCCTGAAAGTCTCATCGAAGATCGACGCTCGCGCTCTCATATGGACATTCAACTCTTTATACGAGGACCACAAACTGGAGCGGTTCTTCGCAGCCATCCCGGAGTTCTGCAGCTCGAAATTAGTCTCAGATCCCTTCGGAGTTTTCATAAAGCCATATAAGTGGAGGTTGTCCGACGCATTGGTCGGGCTGATGCACCGTACTTTGACGTCCGATTTGGTCAGCGAATCGGTAAGAAGACGCCGGAGCCTAATCTGTACGAGGGCGATGCACGCCGCGTCTCTTTCTATCCACCCGTCCATCTGCGAAGAGATTATCAACGGGGGATGGGACGGACTCCTGGACCACGTTGAATTTGGCCGCTTTGTCAAGATGGACCATTACGACGACGCATCGATGGCTTATTATTCAACTTGTATGGTGGCCATCGTCTTGGTGAGGGCGAAAGAGCGCGATGACCTTTGGTTCGAACTAGCTATGGGCCATCTTGGTATATCTCTACCTGTCCTTCGGAACTATCTCGCACACAGTGATAGCGTGTTACTCGCCAATTACATCCACATTATTCGGGACATCATTCATGTTCATTTCGAGCAATTTCAGTCCGGAGATTCTGCGGCCCGCTGGAAGACTCTTGAATCAGTTTCGCAATTCGAAATTCAGGGAACCCTTCCTACACTACAGCACGACTTCTGCGACCTGTGGAACGAGATCATTCACCTGGCAAGGACCACCCCAGATCATCGTGTTCGAACTTTTGTTCTCGCCTCTCTCAGGAATGTCCGCCGCGCTTACATCGCTTTACATGGAGGCACCAATTCCGCCCCGACGGCATTCTCTACCTCGACGACTGACGACGCGCACGTTTTATTTTTGTCGTCCTCTTACCCCCTGTGTAACGTCCCCGACCATCACCCCCGTCCTGCTTCGCATGCTCGAGTCGAATTTTCGGATACGACAGCTCCCAGTTCCCCCACGCAACAAACGTGCGACTTGTCGCTGTTTCCCACGTCACATAACACTGTTCCTTCCACCACGTCTGCTAGTTACAGCCCTCCAAGTCGGGAGAATGTCGAAGGCCACCAATTTCCTACCGTTACTCCCACATCGGATTCTGCGCCCCCAGTACAAGGCGCCGTCGACGCCCCTATCACGTCATCTACGAGTAGGTCAGTGTCCATCGCACGATCGACCCAGACTGCTATGGCAACGTCTACTTCACCTGCCCACACGTCTTCGTCTTATAGTATCCCCGCTCCGGCAAGCCCCGCAATTGTCCACACTGTCCCTCATTCCGTAGCGCAAGACACCCCACCACCTGCCTTCGAGACTCTGGTTTTAGACCACGCTGCGGTGACTCCCCAGTTAGAGGGAAAGAACGTACGTGACTTCCCTTAGTTTGCAAATCCGGGACACCTTCATCGTCTATCACAATCACAATGGTCCCCGCCACCATTAGCTTGGGACGTAACCTTTACAAGCAAGACATAGTTTTGGCCGGCAAGGCGTGCGGTGGTAGAGGGGTTGTTTCGTTGTGCTCTGTTCTTCGGATTGGTGATACTTGTATCGTGAGTTGGGCGAGATGTCTGCTATCAGGGACAGGTTCGGGTGCTTGTGGACCTCATTGTTGTTAATGTAATTGGATATTGTACGTTTCTCACTTGTTATTTTCCGAAGGGTAGGCGCATATCTTCACCCTTCCTCTGTTACAAGCTTGTCTGGTGGCTGTTCACCACCTATGAAAGTAGTCTCACCACACCTATTTCCTCATGTCCGGAAAGTTCCCCGACTGACACCCAAACATACAGAATCAGGCCGACGTGATTTGAGGCAAGGTGATCGAAAAAGTACGGCACAAGCACACGAAATACGTTTCTTTAATACACAAACGAAGGGCACAGTGACCAGTACATAGAACAATCAATCGTGGAGAAGTCCAAGGATTTTTTTCCATTGTGAAATTCCATTATATCATCGCACGATGTCTTGGGAAGAGAGTTAATACTAAGGTGGCGTGGCAGACGAAAAATATGGATCTGGAATCGCGGGGCAACGCAACACGATGTACTACATAGTCCGGACGAATTGCCTTGCCCGCCGAATTATCCTAAATACCTTTGAACCATTCTTTGCAGTGATGGAAGAGCATAGCCTACTGTTGTGCAAAGCCGCTCGAACGCGAAAAAAAAGACACGCTTGACCCTTTAGTGAACCATAAACACGAGGGCTTCCCCGCACGATCCCCTAAATCATCGTCGTTTCCGACATCGCCGTTGCGGATCCTTTACGGCGCACTCTAGATACTGAGCATGCGCAAGACCTCCTACTCGCCCTTTGTATGGCCAGTATAAATTGTATAATATTGTGTGATGCACTATCTACGATACAGCTGGTTCCATAACGATTGTCCCCTGGTGACCAAATTTTGGACATAGGCGAGGTTTGAATTGGTAACTCCGCCACCGAGATGGCACAGCTCTCGAGCGCAGCAATACAGATAACCATTCCATAACCCCAATTGTTACAAGATAACTATTCTATAACCTTAATTCTGTGAGATAACCTGATTTCCTGAGAATTTCTCCCTCGACTTAATTATGAATCCCGCTCTCGAGTTTTGGATGGCCGACTATGTTCTCAAAATGGCAGGGGACAATCGTTATGGAACCAGCTGTAAAGTATGGTTTTTCTTCTTAGGTCTCAATACCTAGGCGGAGAGGGGGTGCGTGTGATGCTCTCTCTCCCTGTTTTGTGCACCTCGTTTCTATCTCTCGAGCCAATCTATTCTTCGATGAACCAATAGTCGTTGCAACCTCAACGACGACAATATTGAGCGAGTGAGGGCGCTTCTTCTACGGAACCATATCATGATATGATGCAATAATACATTACGCCAATAACAAAATAAATAGAATAAGCGTATGGGAAAGCAGAGAGAGAGATGTGATGGTGCGCTATATCACCCGGGCCCATGATACACGTCCCTATGCATTGGCGCGAATCCGATATGCATCAAGACTTTCTGCCAGGCGGGCATGGCGAATAGGCACCCGGGCCCGCCCGTGCACCCGATGCTGTAGACCATAGGCGAGCGACGCGGGCGCGGGCTAGGACATGGCAACCCACGCGAGTTCGTCCTGTATGCGAAAGTACCAATTCATGACCTTCACATCGAACCCGCTCGGCAGCGACACCGACTCGGCGCCCCCGCCCCCACCCTCCGAATTCCCGTCTACAGCATCACACGCAGCAACAACCTCCTGCACTATCTAGGCAGAGGCCCCGTGCACGTGTTATGTTATGTCACCACGTGCGATGTGGGTGATGCGGGCGGTGCGTGGCGTGGGCTCGGGCGCAAGATGAGCGAGCGTGCACGTGTACGAAAGGGTGTTGGAGTGCGCTCTTATAGTGAACATCGAGGGCGCGGCGTGCAGCGCCTCCGTGTCGGCGATCGTGATGGAGGCGCGGCGTGCAAGCCCCCCCCCCCCCCCCGTGGGAATGCGTGGGCTGAAGGACATCGGTCGAGGGCGGCGTCGGCACGGGGTGTGTGTGGATGTGGAACCATGAAGCAGAGTCCATCAACTAATACATAGAACAACTAATCTAACCTTGATAATATACATCTTGTACAACTAACACTAGCACCCGAAGAATTCCACCACCGCACGCCCGGAAAGTCGTTGTCTGGCAAAGACTACGCCTCACCAGTAGACTCACCATGCGGGGAGTGCGAGGGTTTCTTTCCCAGTTGGTATATAGCGAGAAAGTCGTGAAGGTCGTGTGGAGATTATATCTCGAGCTAATGGCGGCGGGGGTCATTGTAGTGAACGACGAGGGACGTTTATGATTGGCGAAATTAAATAAGGGAAGTCGCATGCACCTTTTCCATTGTGTTGGGGAAGCCATTGCGGTATGATTCGGAACTAGGGATTATGCGTCATTTGTCAGAGTGGCGGTACTAGAAGTCGATGATGTGTGGACCAGTGAAGTAGATCCCGTCATAGTTGTCTGCGTAGGTATCGTGATATGATGAAGCTCGTGGCCGTCAAAGTTAATCTGGGGGATTTCGGGATAGCTGCAAGACGCGGTCGACAGCACGATAGTTTGTGGCCTAGAAGGGTAAGTGCGAGCAGTCGTATCAACGAACGCGTCATGAACACGTGACTCAGGGCGCGCGCGATGGTCCAGGATATTGCACGTAGGGTATGAGGTCAGTATGAATAAAATGTGCTCGTCGTCGGCCGTCGAAGCAGAGAACGTTGTCGGGGAGGAGTCAGTGCCTTCATGTAAAGCGATGTAAGCGCGGCGGACATTCTTGAGAAGTACGATAAGAATTGGTCGAACGCGACGGTCTGCCAGTGGAGTGGCCCGTGTCATGCGAACAATCTCGTTCCACAGGTCGCAGAAGTCGTGCTGTAGCGTAGGAAGAGCATCCCGGATATCAAATCGAGAAGCCAATTCAAGGGTCTTCCACCGGGAGGTAGCATCTCCGGACAGAAACGGTTCGAGATGGACACGAATAATCTCCCGAAGAATGTGGATGTAATTGGCAAGTAACGCGCTATCACCGTGAGCAACATAGCTTTGAAGGACAGATGCCGATATACCGAGATGGCCCATAGCTAGTTCGGACCAAGGGTCACCGCGCTCTTTCGCCCTCGCTACGACGATGGCCACCATACAGGAGGAATAGTAAGCCGTGAGTGGATCGTTGTAATGGTCCCTCTTGATAAATTGGCCGAATTCGACATGGTCCAGGAGTCCGCTCAACCCTCCGTTGATGATCTCCTCGTAGACGGACGGACTGATAGGAAGGGATGCGGCGTGCATCGCCCTCGTACAGATCAGGCTCCGGCGTCTTCTTGCCGACCCGCTGACCGTATTAGAAGTCAAAGTACGGTGCATCAGTCCGACAAGCGCATCCGACAGCCTCCACTTATATGGACCTATGAAAACGCCGAAGGGATTTGAGACTGCCGTCGAATTGCATAATCCAGGGATACCTGCGAAGAATCGCTCCAGTTCGTGGTCTTCGTCTAAAGAGTCGAATGTCCACATCAGAGCGCGAGCGTCGATCTCAGATGAGATTTTCAAGGCGGCTTCTTCGGCAGTCTTGACCATGCCTTCTACGAAGCGTCTCTTAAAGTGCACCCCCAGGTTGATCATGCGATCGCGGATTGCAAAGCCAACACGGTCAAGAACCCCGGACGAGTAGAGTATCCGAATGACAGTAAAAATCGTGCCATTAAGGAGGGACCAGGCGGGTGATGAAAGTGGGGAATAGTAGGGGCTGTCTTGCCGGAATATCGGGATAAATGTGATGTATCCATATGCGGCCGCGCAAAAGCCGACCCATCCGGCGACGACCCCAAAGACTGCATGGTCGGTATTGAAAAGGAGTACGAGAAGACCCGCAAAGAAAAGGGAAAGGGAAAGATGGAATAAAAATGATAATGCCTCAACGGCCCAAGGAAGGTGTGATTTGTCGACGCCTTCGGCAAAGAATGCACGAATCCGCGCTTGCTTGTGTGGACTAGACGGCATCTGGATGACCTTGAGATATCGACGAGCCCACTGTCCCACCAACGTAGCCAGCAGACTACACGTAAGACTTACGGCCAAACTCAAGAACCAGAGAGAATTGACCCAGACGGCGTATTGGGGTGGAGAGAACTGAGGTGGGTCTATGAGTGTGGGGGGTGTCGAGACGTTGGGTATATTGGGGTCGGCAAGAAGCTGGTAGATATTCCTGAGATAGAACGTAGACGTATCCTGTGGATGTGGTCGAATATCCTGAATTGAGACCGTAAGAAAGGTCGCGACTGCGGCAGAGAATAGACCAGTCTACAACCATTTGAATTGAGGTCGTGTTCTGAGCGTGAGCGTGATATAGGCGCTCACAAAAACAAGAATCCTATCACTGTCTGCCTTCCAGCTCTCAGCGGCTGCCTTATCTAACTCCTGAGCCTTTTCAATATACATGGCGAAGAGAGGATCTGAACCATCGGCGAAGTTGGGTCCTCCCTCTGACATCTGAACTTGAGCTGAGTGAGGAGGAAGATGGCCGGCTATGAACGTAGATTAAATCGGGACCACTGCGGCGAAGTAGAAAGTACAGTACCTGGGCTAGTGCTAGTCCCCTCGTTTGGTGCATCTCCAAACCCAGAAATGTGTTGGGACATTGAAGTTGCTCTTGTACGAGGGGAGAGGAGAGGTATCGTTCGGGGGCGGGGGATTGGGCTTATGCATCATGCCGCATGTACTGTAGTGACTTGATTCCCACACCGACAGTAAAGACATTACACGTTACGCGTTATGCGTTACGGCTGTTATAGTGTCTCCATATTTAGGCCGGCATATACTCACTCATTCTGTGGACGCAAACCACCTCATCTCCTACCTTCTACCCCCGGCTCTTGACAACAGAGCGTCGTAGTGCCACAATCTGCAGCCCTGTCGTATCTCGGTCTGTCTGAAGACCGCATTCCATGCAAAAGTCTCATTCCCCAGAAATTCCAGCTACCGCCTTTCACCCTGCATCCTGCGCGTCCAGCGTTCGATCCGTATCCATGTGCTGCTGCAGGGAGCGACGGCAGCAAGAGGACTGCTTTGTACAAAAGCAAAATGCGCTTAACCCCCTTTTAGTGACTTCCACAAACGCTCTGACCATCCTCATCGCTCGATACAACGACCGCTACCATCACCCGCTGAAGACATCGTTGTTCCAGATCCTTTCCGATCTTCTCAGGACGCCAGGTGAAGGGAAGCTAACTTCAACACTCAGGCTCCGTGCATGTCGAGTTTACCCCCAGGGCTTGAGTGGTGAGTTGTAGTCGACTTGTTGGTTTAGCTTCAGGCTTTTGGAGTCCATGCTAGTAGTGGGCCGTTCTTCTGTACTTGATCTCTCGGTACTTGTATCGCGGATGAGATCGATGAGATATGAGATGACTAGATGCCTTTCGAATCACCGTTGCACTGTCGTCTCCTAGCCACTTTTTAGGCACGTCCGGGATAAGTTTTCGCATATACAATAACTCTTACGATTCTCAGACTTAGGAAAAGACGAAAGTAAAACGATGATGAGTCATTTGGTGTGACGGCACTGTTCAGGCTGCGAACAGGAGAAACTCAAATTTGGTAGAGTTACTGTAGGCCAGTAACATCCCGCCTACCTTGGCTTGGTGCCTACAACTAATTTTGGTGCGACTAGTACTCGACGACCGAGTCGACGACCCAAAAACCTACTAGACATGGCTCATGGAACTCTGAACTCTAGAAGCCGTCATAGGGTGCAAAGTTCGTATTAGAGCCTGAGGGATACGAACACGTGGTTACCAGGAATTATTATTGTAACTACCACTGGATCACAATGTTAAATCTTGCAGGAACAAGCTGAAGTGCGAGGCCAGACTCGGAGGCTGGTGAAGCGAACGAAGTGAGCAAGCTACGCCATAGGCACGGAGCCTTGTACGGAGCTGAAGCGCTGAAGCCTGAGCTTGTCTTGTAGGAAGTGCATCTCGCCAAGTATCTTACCGCCTCCTATCCAAACGCCCATCACCCCCAGATGGATAATCGCCTCAAGGTCCTGTATCGTCCTACTGTACAACGGGTTTCAATGTTTCAACACGTGCTGATTCGACGCTACTGTATAGCACCACCCAACCCAGTGCTCGCAGTGTCCCATGTTCCTTGATGCCATCGCAACCATATCGGCTTCTTGGCTTCTCAGAAACATGCACTGGCCTCATGGCAATGCACGAGGAACTCATGTGCAACCTTGTTAAAAGATTTGTATTCGGTTTAAAGAGGTGACAACGATATACAGTACCGAGCCATTTACCTCATGATTACAGTTGTTGTTGTCTGCAGGCCCGGGGATGAGATAAATTGTACTATTCTAGGCGCTTCAGTACACACCATATATGCGGTGTCGGCGAAAGTAAAGATGTCGTATTCACTGGCGCTTCTATGAGCCTGCGAACAGCGGCATACCACGGTATTGCCCTCTCTGACGTCCACTGCACTGCGCCAGGAGGCACGCCTGAGAATCGGCCCCCTTTCGGTGAAAAAACACCAACTTCGATATTATCGTCATTGATGTTTTTTTGGGTATTTTTTCGCGATTTTATCACAAAAATATCAATTCCCGGTCCCAGTGCCGGCATAGGCAAAGACAAGGTCGACGTATCATAAATACATTTATGTAGTAAAGGGCCTATTGAACTCCGAAACCTCGATAGCTGAGCGCTTCGTGGCAGAAATGTTAACGTGCGTTTGGGACAAGGATAGTGCTCACGCAATGGATCCCAAAAAAAAGACAGCCCCCGCGGACGGGTGTGTGTTTTTGAGGCATCAACGCCTCGAGGCCGCAGGGGTGTGCCATGTGGCGGGGATGAATCCGATTTATGGAGTTCCGAAGTACTTGGGCAGTGGGCGCATAGGGTTGAGGAAACACAGCAATTTAATGGCACATTCGCAGGTTGCGAAGAGGTTTTTGGCTGAAGGGTACAGTTTAAGATGGCGGCGGGCTGATTTGGGGAGGTGGCAATAAGAGTACTAGTGGATGGTTAACAATGCGTTCTACATAGTACATCCCAGTTGTTATCTTCGATCCAAAGCTCCGGGATGGCTGCTGCGAGATTGAATGCGGTGTATATACTGTAGGGCTACCAAAATTGGCCAAGGCTGTGTGCTGTAAATGAAAAAGGTGTGGTGGAGATACTTGGGACACGAGGCCTACATGAGGCCTTGAGGTGGACATGAGGTGATTAGATTCGCCACGCCCTGAAAGCCGGGGTAGCAGCCTGGTACACTGGTAGCTCGCGTGGGGTCCACGTGGGCTCACATTGAGCCGTCGCTCGCCCGTCAGCGCTTCAGCCATCAGACTGCAGCATGACGCTCGATCCCCCCCGCCCCCGAACGATACTTCTCCTCCCCCCTCCTCGTCCAAAACAACGCCAATGTCCCGACACCTTTCTGGGTTGGGAGACGCACCAAACGAGGGGACTAACACTAGCCCAGGTACTGTGCCTTCTACTTCGCCGCAGTGGTCCCGATTTAATCTACGTTCATAGCCGGCCGTCTTCCTCCTCACTCAGCTCAAGTTCAGATGTCAGAGGGAGAACTCGACTTCACCGATGGTTCAGGCCCGCTCTTCTCCATGTATCTTAAAATGGCGGGGGAGGAAGATAAGGCGGCGGTTGAGAGCTGGAAGGCGGATAGTGATAGGATTCTTATTTTTGTGAGTTCCTATATTACTTGACGCTCAGAACACGACCTCAATTCAAATGGTGGTAGACTGGTCTGTTCTCCGCCGCAGTCGCGACCTTTCTTACGGTCTCAATTCAGGATATTCGACCGAATTCACAGGATAGGTCTACGCTCTATCTCAAGAATATCTACCAACCTCTTGCCGACCCCAATATACCCAACGTCCCGACACCCCCCACACTCATAGACCCACCTCACTTCTCTCCACCCCGATACGCTGTCTGGGTCAATTCGCTCTGGTTCTTGGGTTTGGCCATAAGTCTTACGTGCGGTTTGTTGGCCACGTTGGTGGGACAGTGGGCCCGTCGATATCTCAAGGTCATCCAGATGCCGTCTAGTCCACACAAGCAAGCGCGGATTCGTGCATTCTTTGCCGAAGGCGTCGACAAACTACACCTTCCTTGGGCTGTTGAGGCGTTATCCTTCTTATCCCATCTTTCCCTTTCCCTTTTCTTTGCGGGTCTTCTCGTACTCCTTTTCAATACCGACCATGCAGTCTTTGGGGTCGTCGCCGGATGGGTCGGCCTTTGCGTGGCCGCATATGGATACATCACATTTATCCCTATATTTCGGCAAGACAGCCCCTACTATTCCCCACTTTCATCACCCGCCTGGTCCCTCCTTAATGGCACTATTTTTACTGTCATTCGGATACTCTACTCGTCCGGGGTTCTTGACCGTGTTGGCTTTGCAATCCGCGATCGCATGATCAACCTGGCGGTGCACTTTAAGAGACGCTTCGTAGAAGGCATGGTCAAGACTGCCGAAGAAGCCGCCTTGAAAATCTCATCTGAGATCGACGCTCGCGCTCTGATGTGGACATTCGACTCTTTAGACGAAGACCACGAACTGGAGCGATTCTTCGCAGGCATCCCTGGATTATGCAATTCGACGGCAGTCTCAAATCCCTTCGGCGTTTTCATAGGTCCATATAAGTGGAGGCTGTCGGATGCGCTTGTCGGACTGATGCACCGTACTTTGACTTCTAATACGGTCAGCGGGTCGGTAAGAAGACGCCGGAGCCTGATCTGTACGAGGGCGATGCACGCCGCATCCCTTCCTATCCGTCCGTCCGTCTGCGAGGAGATCGTCAACGGAGAGTTGAGCGGACTCCTGGACCATGTCGAATTCGGCCAATTTATCAAGAGGGACCATTACAACGATCCACTCACGGCTTACTATTCCTCCTGTATGGTGGCCATCGTCGTAGCGAGGGCGAAAGAGCGCGGTGACCCTTGGTCCGAACTAGCTATGGGCCATCTCGGTATATCGGCATCTGTCCTTCAAAGCTATGTTGCTCACGGTGATAGCGCGTTACTTGCCAATTACATCCACATTCTTCGGGAGATTATTCGTGTCCATCTCGAACCGTTTCTGTCCGGAGATGCTACCTCCCGGTGGAAGACCCTTGAATTGGCTTCTCGATTTGATATCCGGGATGCTCTTCCTACGCTACAGCACGACTTCTGCGACCTGTGGAACGAGATTGTTCGCATGACAAGGGCCACTCCACTGGCAGACCGTCGCGTTCGACCAATTCTTATCGTACTTCTTAAGAATGTCCGCCGCGCTTACATCGCTTTACATGAAGGCACTGACTCCTCCCCGACAACGTTCTCTGCTTCGACGGCCGACGACGAGCACATTTTATTCATACTGACCTCATACCCTACGTGCAATATCCTGGACCATCGCGCGCGCCCTGAGTCACGTGTTCATGACGCGTTCGTTGATACGACTGCTCGCACTTACCCTTCTAGGCCACAAACTATCGTGCTGCCGACCGCGTCTTCCAGCTATCCCGAAATCCCCCGGATTCACTTTGACGACCACGAACTCCATCATATCACGATACCTACGCAGACAACTATGACGGGATCTACTTCACTGGTCCACACATCATCGACTTCTAGTACCGCCACTCTGACAAATGACGCATAATCCCTAGTTCCGAATCATACCGCAATGGCTTCCCCAACACAATGGAAAAGGTGCATGCGACTTCCCTTATTTAATTTCGCCAATCATAAACGTCCTTCATCATTTGCCACAATGACACCACCATTAGCTCGAGACATAATCCCCGCAGGTCTTCCACGACCTTCTCATGATATAGCTACTAGGAAAAAGACCTTCGCACTCCTCACGTGGTGACTTTATTGGTGAGACGTAGTCTTTTCTAGACAATGACTCTCCGAGCGTGCGGCGGTGGAGTCCTGCCGAGTCGGGGTACTAGTAATACTTGTACGAGATTCTGCAATCAAAGATAGATTAATTGTTTTATATATTAGTTGATCAGTCTGCTTCATGTTACTACACTCACATGCACCCGGTGCCGACGCCGCATTCCCACGGGGGAGGGCTGTGCGGTGCGCCTCCATCGCGATTAAGGACACGGAGGCGTATCGTTCTGTGCTACGCGTTGCACGGGGCGCTCTCGATGTCCGCCACGCTCGTGTGCTCCAACTACGTCCTAACGTGAACACTCTCCCACTGAGCCGTGCTCTCGGGCCCACGCCACGCACCGCCTACACCACCTCGTGCGCCGTGTCACGCACGCCGGCACCACACGCACGTGTTCGAGGCGGCTGCGGCGAAGGCGCAGGAGGTCGCCGCTGCTGCGCGTTGTGCGATAGACGGGGATGGTGGGATGGTGAGTGCAAGGGCGCCGGAGAGCCGGTGTGGCCGCCGATTGACTATGAGGAAGGCTGCGACTAATGCTTTCGCGCGCGGGATGAGCTCGTGTAGAACCAGGGTCCGCGTCACTAGTTTACGGTCTACGATCTGTGCTACATGGGTGGCGCCCATCAGCAAAATTAGATCCTACAGGTAAGGTTAGAGCCGCCGCCATCTAGTACCACTAGTACTTCTAGTAACCCAGTTTCCCATCTGGAGGGTCAGAAGACTTGTGACGCTCAAAATTGTAAGAATTAGAGCTAGCAAGCCAGGGTTCAGCCTGGCGCAGCCTCGCAAGATCTAATATTCTGGCGCACGAATGCGGTCTTGAACCAAGTTCGGACCTTGCCAGATTTGTGGTGCTTGACGCAGCTTGATGATCAGCAAAACAAAACTGGACTAGCCGTGACTAGGAGAACTAGCTCCTACCATATTTGGGTGTCACTAGTCACTAGTCACGGCTAGACCAGTGCTCCTAGTCACGTTTCGTTCTCCTGATGCGACTCACTGATGATTCTGGGGTTAGCCATTCGTGGATCGTGGCTCGCTCCGAGTCGAGGCAGATTCGTGGGATGTTGTTGGCATTGCTCTCATCGAGAATATTAGTATTCATAAAGTTGGCCAATCTACTCCCATCGCTTCCAACTTGAGGTCATCTTCTCTAATCTTGAAGAAGGTCGAGCTACGTTCCACCTTGGGGAATGTTACCGATTGCAATTAAAACAGGGGACTCGGATGTAACATACCGCCGCAGTCGTGAGGGAAAGTCCACTAACCTAGGGGACATACATATCTGTCCCTATTGAGATCTTGTGCATTTGGAAGCAAACACTTTGAGGCAAGGGTGGGAGCAGAAAGCTCCTCGCCTCCGCTGCGATGGACTGGTAACATGTGAACTAGAGGTGGTATCCCCCATCGCTTCCTCCACAAGCTGGGAGAAAGGGTGCCTTTTGTTTTTGGTCGTTACGGCTGTTATTTTGTCGTTGATAGGTCTCCTGTTAATGCCTTAGTCTGGTGCGCCTCAGGTAGAGCTGTGCTCCTGTGTCATATTTCAGGCTGTTCAATTTTATTATCTCCGACTCGGAGTCCTGTGCAGTGACTTGGGTGACTTTGACTTTCTGTAGGATCTGGAGCATCTAGATCATTCTCTGGACCGGAGTTTTCTCCAGATTGCCGAGGTGCCAGCCAGGCACACTATTTTGCGCTCATCCGCGCACGTCGTATTTTCCTGATTACAAATTCCGGGTACAACCGGTCTGGAGAATCACCTTGCTCCGTGTAGAAGTGGGATGACTAAGCAATCTGACAGCTGACAAACTCAAGGTCTCATGGATCAACATTTCCTTTTTTGCGATCGATTTCTGCTCTGGGTACATCGCAAATAGCGTTCATTCGCTTGTGGTGTCAATAGACAACGTCCATCATATTTTATGTTATGAATAATGCCTCACGACATCGAGCAAGGTTACGGTCGACAAGGTCGAGGCCTACTTATCTAGAGGCTCCAACGGAAAGTCATGTCATTACGATAGTGTATTATTATTTGGCTTTGTTTGTCGAAGTTATGGTCGGAATAAGTTTGCTTGATCCAACCTCCAGCGGAAACATGGAAGTCTCGCGGCGACCAAGTAAACCAGAAATAGTGTGTACTAGCCCAACGTAACAAGTACTCAAGTGCGGGAAAGTATCAAGTAGGTGTTCAATAATAGAACCCCAAACCCTTGCACGGGGCAGGACACCCAGTCGCAGAATAAAATTAAGGATAGGCATCCGAAGTGTGGCAAGACATAATATATCGCAGAGTGCGAACGGATTGCCGTGCCTGTCGGATAATTCCAAAGGCTTTGGGAACATTCTTCGATATAATGGCAGAACGTAGTTTGCCCTTGCTCAAGGACGATCGGATCTGAAAAAACTCATGGAGTACATCTTCGATCAAAGGGCGCTCCGCAGGGTCATCTTGCATCATCGAGGCGACCAACTCCTCTGTGAATTCGAAACCGTAGCACTTCTGTGAACGAAAATGTGAGTAGTGATCGTAGTAAGCGACGCGGTCGCATACCTCCATAAACTCTTTCCGTATAAGGTTCCCGATGTAGTATATGTCCGTGTGAAATGGGTTACAAAGTCTTCCTGATTGGTGTTCTGGTGCTGACTCATCGCCACCAGAAAGCGGTTCGTCCATTACATCTCGGGAAGGATACTGACGAGCTAGACCAAAGTTAATGAAGTAGTAACGGGGTGGACGTTGCGTTGCAGTAACCTTGATGTTGTTGGCTGTACAATCGCTTCCAAAAAAGGTTAGATTTGATTCGCATGATCGTGGGATCCATACCGGTGGGCGACATTTCGCTGATGCATGAATTGGATGCCCTGTGCAGAGAGCATCAGAATTGTACATGAATAAGATATGTGAATTTGGTCTCGCCTCGCATATCTGAGTGAAGAAAGCAGAGAACTCCCCAAATGTCTGGATCCGTGGTCCATCGAAAGGGTGTAAAAGCGGAAACACCATCAACCTTTGAGACTCAAAGTGTCTTGGCAGCTCTATGACATCCAGCAGTGGCGCGCAGTGATTATTGGACATCCTTGAATGCTCTGCCGATGAGAATAGCTGGTTGATTCTCAATTCATGGGGCCTCTCGTGGGGGACGACTTCTTTAAGTATGACTGGACAAGCATCTCGTATGCGAATCGCGTCCATGGCCTCCCTCGACTTAGGCTGGCATTTGAGGAGATGGGCAAGAATGGGATGCAAGATTACTCACTGTGGCAACCTGACCACCCTCTGAAGTGTAGAGATCTTTTCCTGTCTCGAGAAGGGATGGTCCCCACTGGGGGTGGTACCGAGGGCGCAGCCTGTAGCCCTGCACGGCGATGACATTATAGCGATCTCTCCACCATTGCTCCGTTTTCGCAACCATTCTTGCTTGTCTGTTGTCAGGTTTATTGTACGAAAAGCTGTTCTTAGTAGCACTTTCATACATCCTGTATACGAAGGTTGGGAGACGTTAGAAACTGGTTATCGTGGAAGTGGAGGGTGGGTGTTTGTCAATGTGAGGTTCACGTGTTGGTCTGTTGGTCTCACGGCGGACCCAAATGTTCAGTCAAAGATATAAAATCGCATGACCGGGACAGAATATTTTGAATTTTTCATGGAGGACAATGGCAGAGGACATGGAGACTTGAAATTATCGTCCCCATCGTTATCTGTATTTTTCGCTGTTTATCCACTTGTCGAGGCGACTGCCACTATGGCCCCAAGCTTGGTCCCTCATTCGGACCCCCTCAGTTGAACAGTCACGTAAGTCACGGTCCCGTTTTGGAATGTTGGGACTCCGCTGACGGTTTGGTGACTGTCGGGCCCCCTTCCGTTTTTAGAAAGCAGGCAGCCACCCAAATCAAACCCCGACATGGCATGGGTCGGCAAGCATGACAGATGGCCATATTGCCAACTCCAAAACACAACATATTTAAACAAGAAAAAATGTCAGTGGATATTAAGGAGACATGTGACATCATAGATTCAATTCGGTAACGATTGAGCTAGAAATAAGTGAGAAATTGGAAATATCCGACCTCGGGGGGGATGATCCGATGAGGGCAAGGGAGAGCACCACGCGCAGGGTCCGCGGCCAGTCGAAAGTCACTAGGTTACTAGTCACCCGGTTGCTGTAATATTGCAGTCTCAGCTGAGCGTCTCGCGCTAGGCCCAGTGCCTCCTGTTTTCCGCGCGGACTTGAAAACAAGAGGTCAATACGTCACAACAGAGTCAAGCAACCGCAAACGATTTGAAGGGCCTGAGTCCCATGACCATGTTTCAACTGGAAGTTGGAAGCGTTCCCAATCCACTCGTCTTGCATCTCTCTGGCGCATCTGCCGCTTCAGACTCGGAGTATGAGCCTGCAATTAAACCCACGGCGAATGCATCTTGCCCTTGATCTCGCCAACCTGTGATCGTGAATGGGAGACCCCTGCTAAACCCCAAGCTGATATACAAATGTACTTTTGATGGCTGCGACAAATTCCACACTAAGCCCGCAATTAGCGCCTCTTCGTTTGCACCATGTCCAATAGGTCATATCTTCGTGAAGCCCATCTACAAGCTCACGTACACTCCCACCTACCCATGTCGGACAGACCCTTTGCCTGCGAAGAGTTCGACTGCGACAAGCGATTCTGGACGGTCCAGCACCTCAGAGCGCATACAGAAGTCATACAATTTGGCAAAAAAACCTTTCGAGGTGAGGTTCATCGGTTCGCTCCTCTCGGCACGAGATGACTGTTGTGTAGCGCAACCAAGAGCGCAACCATGCAGAGTGCACAGCTGCGTTCCTCAAGCATCATAGGCTACGGGCTCATCTGGCGTGCGAACACGCCTCTCCGGGGACAAAGCGCACAAGGGTAAGTATGATTACCCTGTTGCACGAATTTCGTCCTCATCGTCTATTCAACAGAAGAGTGTTATACCTGCGTAGATGTTACCTACCGCGCCTGTCCTGAATCGTTCTATCCAACCTGGACTGCGCTACAACACCATATCCGCACCATATCCGCACGATGCACCCGCCCACGTGCCCCTACGAGGAGTGTGCTGGCAGGACGTTTACGGCACAAGGGCATCCGAGGCTGCACGAACAGAGGGCAATCGGGGAGCACGAGCACGCGAGTTCGGAGGAAGAGAAGGGGCGCTGGCGGGGTGACGAGGTAGGGCACGATTGGAAATGGAAGGTGGAGGGATGCACGAAAGACTATAAATCTGTGCGCCTCGTTGATCTTTTTCGGTGATCGTAGTCATGCTGATGCGCAGAAAAAGGCCCTCACGACCCACCATGCTATTACTCATTTGGGCAAACGGAATTTCTACGGCGGATGGCTGTGGACGTGCATTTGGTCATAAGCGCATCTTACAGCGACATCAAGCGTAAGCACAGCAACGGCCACGATGAATACGATGAGGACACTGGGCAACACGCAGACGCGGAGAGCGAGTCCAGCGATGGAGAGGAGGCCCAGAGCCGGTCAAAGAAACGAAAGACTCGACATGCGACGTCGCACGGGACATCAATTATCGACGAGATAACCGGGGTCGCGTATGCGAAACGCTCTGCTGGTGGTCAAGCGCCGTTGAAACGCCCGCATCCAACTGTGGAGGGCATATCCGTCGGCACTGCCAGCGGGTAGACAGAATTTGCGGTTGCCCTTTGTGAATGCACATTGCTTACGTCAGCACTTACGGGCTGTGCATTACTGTAGCTCGGATACTGTGAGGGTGGTAGACGCCCGAGTAAAAAAACATTGGCCATCTTCGGTTTCGGTTTCGGTCGATAAAAAACCCGAGTGAAACGTAAGCAAGGATAGTTGAAGAATCTGCCCAAGTCTGCCTTGCACTCTGAGTCCCTGGACCCCCACTGTCGAGTGAACCACCTCTTACCCTCCGTCGCTTGTAAAATCTGTCGACTATGTCCCAACCTTCTTACCACTCTGGAAGCCGCGCGAGTTTACCAGAGCCAGCTGGCACTGACCCGGGTACTGTACCCTTCAATTGGTCCGAGAGCATTGCCAATTTAACATACCCCGCTGTCACCCTTCTCAATTAGCCCAAGATCAGGTCTCACAGATCTTACAGGGAATTTCCGAAAGTTCCGACAGTTCAGACCCTCTCTTTACCATGTATAATGATATGTCAGCGGAAAAGGATAAAGAGATGACCGAGAGCTGGAAGGCGGACACTGATAGGATTGTTGCTTTTGTGAGTTCTTATAAATCACGCTGAGAATGTAATCTCAATGTGAATGGTCGTAGACGGGTCTATTCTCTGCCGCGGTCGCAAACCTAGTTGCGGTCTCAATACAGGACCTCCGGCCGAATTCGCAGGATGACTCTACGTTCTATCTCAAGAATATCTACCAGCTTCTTGCCGACGCCAATATCCCCAACGCCTCGATACCTACTACATCCACCGTCCCACCTCCGTTCTCTCCGCCTCGATATGTCGTCTGGGTCAATTCATTCTTGTTCTTGAGTTTGGCTGTAAGCCTTACATGCGGTTTACTGGCTATGTTGCTGCATCAGTGGGCCCGTCGGTATATCAAGGTCACCCAGACACAGTTTACTCCACACAAGCGAGCGCGGATTCGCGCATTTTTCGCCGAAGGCGTCGACAGATCTCACCTTGCTTGGGCTGTTGAAGCATTGCCTATCCTTCTCCATCTTTCCCTCGCCCTTTTCTTTGCAGGTCTCCTCGTACTCCTTTTTAATGCCGACTTCACGGTCTTTGGGGTTGTAGCGGGATGGGTCGGCCTCTGCGTGGCTATATATGGATGCATCACCCTTTTCCCGATATTTCGGCGAGACAGCCCCTATTGTTCCCCACTTTCTTCACCCGCCTGGTCTCTCCTTAATGGCACAATTTTTGCGACCATCCGAGTATTCTATTCATCCGGAATTCTTGACCATATCGATTTTGCAACCCGCGATCGTATGATCAATATGGGAGTGCTTTCTCGCAGACGCTTTGTAGAAGGCATGGACAAGACCGCCGAAGCAATGGCTCTGGAAATCTCACCCGATATCGACGCTCGCGCTCTGATGTGGACATTCGACTCTCTAGACGAAGATCATAAACTGGAACGTTTTTTCGCAGGCATTCCGGGTTTCTGCAGTTCGACTGTAGTCCCAGATCCCTTCGGTGTTTTCATAGAACCAAATAAGTGGACGCTATCTGAGGCTTTGATCGGGCTGATGCATCGCACTTTGACGTCTAGTTTGGTCAGCGAGTCAGTCAGAATGTCTCGGACCCTAATCTGTTCGAAAGCGGCGCATGCGGCATCCCTCCCCATCAAACCGGCCACCTGTGAGCAGGTTATCAACGGGTGGCTAGACGGACTCCTGGACTTTGTCGAATTCGGGCAATTTCTTAGGAGGAATAATTACAACGACACATCGACGGCTTACTATTCGACTTGCATAGTTGCCATCATCATAGCAAGGGTGAAAGAACGCGATGACCCTTGGTCTGAACTAGCTATGGGCCATCTCGGTATATCGGCATCTGTCCTTCAAAGCTATGTTGCTCACGGTGATAGCGCGTTACTTGCCAATTACATCCACATCCTTCGGGAAATTATTCATGTTCATTTCGAACACTTTCGGTCCGGAGCTGCTGCCTCCCGCTGGAAGACCCTTGGATTAGTTTCTCAATTTGACATTCAGGGTACTCTTCCTACGCTACAGCACGACTTCTGCGACCTGTGGAACGAGATCGTTCGCATGGCAAGAGATCGTCGCGTTCGGCCTCTTCTTATCCTACTACTCAAGAATGTCCGCCGCGCTTACATTGCTCTACACGAAGATACCGATTCCGCCCCGACAGCATTCTCTGCTTCGACGACTGACGACGAGCACGTTTTATTCATACTACCCTCTTACCCCCTGTGCAATGTCCCCGGTCATCGCCCCCGTCCTTCCTCGCGCCCTCGGGTCGCGTTATTGAATACGGCAATTCTGACGACTCATATTCACGACGGCTCTGGCCTCGCCACATCTCCTGCTTCGCCAATCCTTCATGACAACCCTGCTCGTCCCCCTGCTCTCCTTTCCAGCAGCCCAAATACGGCTTCCTCTCCAGCGCCCTCCCCACTTCGTGTGGATGAAAACCCCGCGGGCGTGCCGCATCCTGACAACGGCGATATACCTGACTCGTCGCATGTCGCACATCAGACAAATGTTGACGGCCACCGCATTCCCGCAACTTTACCGGATCCCGCTACCACTGGAGTGACACAAGGCTCTGTTAGAACGACGCTCAGTTTTACCCCTACCCTCCAGCACGACGCAGACTTCCGGACTTCTTCTGACGCACCAGACGTCCTATCTTTGCCTTCCCCTACCGCATCCATTGACAATATGATCCCTATGAGCACGTTGTCCTCTTCAGATCGCCCCGCAGCTCGAACCGACCTCGCCCAGTCTCAGTCAGAATCTCATTCCTTTATGCTGACCACCGTTCCTCTCGCCACTTCTTCTCCTGCATCTTCTCCTGTTCCTCATTCGGGTACCACTGCCGAAGGAGAAGACGGCGTGAAGGCCGCTTTGCGCGGGGACAAGGACATACTTGACCCACCTTTAGTGAATCCCGCAGACACGGAGGCCGCCCTTAACGATCCCTTGCAACCGCTGCCACCAGCCACTCGCATAGCCGTCGCGGGCCCTTCATGGCACAACCTAGATGCTGAGCACGCGCAAGACCGTCCTCACTCTTCCAATGGCCATTATAATATTATGTAATGCAGTTCTATTTGACGTGTAGGGTATAGATTTTATGCGTACAATACCTAGGCGGAGAGGGGAGTGTGTGAAGCCCTGTCTCCCCGTTTAGTGCTCTCGTTTACACATTCCCATCCCTCTCTAGAGCCAATCTACTCTTCGATGAATCAATAGTCATTGTAACCTTGATGACCATGTGATCGAGTGGTGTGTTGTGACAACAAATATGAAAGTGAGTGAGTGAGGAGGGTGCTTCTACGGAACCATATCATGATACGATACGATACAATGCGCCAATATCAAAATGGGATAGAATAAGTCTATGGGATGGCAGAATAGTATGTAAGTGTGCCGGTGCGCTATCTCACCCACGATAAGCGTACTTATGTCGTTGCCGTGAACTCGGATATGTATCGACGCTCTCCGGCGGGCGGACATGCCGAACAGGCACCCGCGCCCGCCCATGCGGCCCGGGTTGTAGACCATAAGCCAGCATCGCCGGCGTCGATTCTGACGCAGCAACCGACGCCAGCTCGTCCCTTGTACGAAAGTACCTATCCATATCCTCCGCATCAAACTCACTCGGCGGCGACACCGACTCGCCTCCCTCGCCCTCATCCCCTTCACCGTCCCCACGCGCACCCGCAGCCACCTCCTGCGCCTTCGCCGCGGCAGCCCCGAGCACATGCGTCCGGCGCCGACGCGCACGAGGCGGCGCACGTGGCGGTGCGGGAGGTGCGCGGCGTGGGCCGGAGCGCACTGTGAAGTGTGAGAGCGCGCGGGTGTAGGGCGAGAGGGTATGGTTGGAGTTCGCGAGCGTTGCGAGGGTCGAGAGCGCGCCATGTAGCGCGGGGCGCAGCACGATGCGCGCGTCCGTGTCTGGGGCGGCGCTCATCGTGCTCGAGATTGAAGCGCGGCGCGTGAGCCCGCGCGGGCGGGCGTGGTGGTGCGTGGGCGGGAGGACGTCGGTCGAGGGCGGCGTTGGAACGGAGTGCGTGTGCGTGTGAGAGCTTGATTCGTGCGTGTGTATGCTTGAAGGCGAGATGGGGCGGCGAGGCGGGGAATGGTACAGCGGTGGGGTGGGCGCTTCTGATGGGTCGCGGAGGTGCGAGTATGATGTGCGTATGCTGGGCGCGCGTAGAGGCGAGTCTGCGTCGCCGATAGGTGGGAAGTATGGATTGTAGAGGGAATGAGGGCGGCGTGGGAGGTCCGCGCGGGGTAATCGCTCGAGCGCGGCGTGCGTGAGGCGAGACGTCGTCGAAGCGAGACTTGCAGGGCGGGAGGCCCTCGACTGGGCTTGGGAATGCGCGTGGAAAACACGGGGGCGCATCACGGTTCCACCACCCACGGCTGGCACCGTCTCGTACTCGACACCGGAACTTGGCCCTGCTGTGTTATCGTCGGCCACGGATGCCTCCGGGGTAAGTCCCGGCACAGTGTCCTCCCAATCGACCATATCGTAAGATGTGCCTTCGTCGCCAACGACGTCCTCGTCCTCGTCCGTGCTTTCCTCTGCGAGATCTGCGAGCCCGCGGCCGGGATTCGCAAAGAGGCGCCCGAATGAACGGAAGACTGACTTGGTGGGAAGGCCTTCGGGTCGCAAGCCGTAAGTAGGGTCGAAGTTCTCTATCTCGGGGAATGTGCTATCTGGCGGATCCGGAGATGGCGTAGAAGCAGGAGACTCTGAACGGTGGGTCCTGGACCGGGTAGTCTCCGCGATAGATGGACCCGAGGAAGTCCGAGCACGAGGATAATACGGGCGCAATCCAGGCGCCATTGCATAGGTGACGGACGGCCGCCTGGGGTTGGGTAGGTGGGGGAGGGTGCGGAGATCCGGAGCGGACATGGTTAATGTCACGGGTTGAGGTGCAGGTGGCTTGGTAAGATAAGGGCTCTCCACTTTAGCCTTGACCCACTGCTGGCTCAGTCGGTGGATGATACCGGGCAGGTCTTCCCGAAACATCTGGCGCAGTAGCCCCTCGATCTCGCGCTGGATGAAGGATTGGATAACAGCTATTGAGTCGAATGTGCTGTTGATATCGACATTTTGAAGTGGGTCTGTCTTGAAGACCAATGTGATGCCCTTTTGTTTGGAAACGACGAGGACGACGTATGAACAGAGGCGGAAATGGGAAAGCCGTAGGAGCATGGGCACCACGAGGGCCTGCTTTGCTGCTAACATGCCACGAGAACCGGTCATGATGTGGATATCGGGTTGTTTATGATTGAGAGGATTCGCCTGTGAGATTGTCGGTCAAAGTCAGTCATTGATGGTGCAAGCAGCCGTGTCGGAGCGAGGTGCGTCAATGACCAACAGCTCCAAGTTGCCGCCCTGAATAAGACGGGGCCAACACGACGCGGAGAGGTCCCGAATAACCACATCAAAGCTACACTGGCCAGAAAAGCCGTGAAGATGTCTGTGTGGGAGCAAGCAATCCACAAATTTTCATTGTGTAAGAAGGCATGGGCATGGGCAGGATGGTTGGGGCGGAGGGAGAGCGGCAGACATAGGGTACAGCACAGCACATAATACATACCTGAACTTTAGTCCTCAGCACGATGTACGCATCACCAGCGTAAGTTAGACGAAAAATCCCTCGAAATTGCTCCGTGGTCAGGTCGCCGATATCGCGAATCTCCAGCTCTGGGGGCTGTCACGCGACAGAAGGGTAGTGGGTGAGCACGGTTGGCAACGATGCGGAGGTTGACGCACGCACCTGGGTACCCATCTCTAACTCGACGACCTCGATCTTATCTGCGATAACTGGGGGTTTGGGGCCCTTGTTGAGAGCTGCGTTGAGCATCTCGATGGCGTCGGTGTGGAACTGGTCCGAGAAGCGGGGCCATTGGAAGGAAAATGACATTGCGGGCGAAGGGGAGAGCAAGATGGGTGGTGCTCATACACTGGGAGGTTCGAGATCGTAGGCTATCTAACAGGGTTTGCAGTGGCAAGCCGACATGACGTTACGGTCGAGGTCGAGAGAATAATGCTGCTCGGCGACTAATTCCCGGAATGGTCTCCTTCCGGCTCCGCCCACGCCTAGGCTCACAGCACACCCAATTGGCACAAACCGTTTGCAACAACATACATTAAAACAGTAGATTAATACAGTCAATAACCACAATGAAATTGGCTTATAAATGGAGATGTGTGACAGAGACCTGATTGGGAAGGGGACCGCTCTCACTGGTAGCAGGTTGTGAGAACATCGCTGGCAGGCGATAGCCTATTATAGGAGTAGAATATGTGGTGGAACTCTCGTGTGTGGTCACTGGCACCGCCTTCATGTGAAAAGAACGCCAAATCGTATTCGCTGACGGCGGGGACGGAACAATCGCGGGGTATCTCTGCCGAGAGCGACGTGATGGGCACGTTGAGCAAGGGAGAGAATGCGTTGATTTCTGGCGCGTGCGCTGCAATCGCGGCCGCGAGGTACGACGCGTCGCATGTCGAGGGAAGGAGATGTGGAGGCAGGTATAGCTCAGGGTACAATGGCTCTGGTGCAGGCGTGGGCGTGGGAGTAGGCAAAGATGAGGTCGTGGGGGTGGGCGCGTCTTGACGCATTTCCCCGTCGGGGATAGCAAGAGGCACCCTGATGGGGGAGGGTGCATTTGAGCTTGAAGATGAACCCGTGTCAAAGTCTGCGTCATATCCCGAAGACGAGCCGCGCTCGTCTTCTGTCGTCGCGAGATCGACGGCGGCGGCATAGAAGTACTGCGGGATGCGGACCGGCGGAAACTCACAAGGGGTGATGACCTCCGCGCCTGGCTTCAAAAACGGGCGCCAGGACTGCAGAACCGTCCTTACTTTATCCGCGGACATGTTCACGAATGTACGTTTTTTGCCCCTGCACTCCTTGCCGAGCCTCACGCTTAAAAATTCCAGCTGGCCCAAGGTCATCTTGAGAATCTTGTACTCATCATCCGCCCGCGGCCTTGGGTCGTGAGGGCGAGGAAATAACTTTATGTACTCGTCCGGAAAGAGAGCTCGGAACGATTTACAGACTTCTAGGTGGCGTAGCATGGAGTCGCTCCGCTGACCCCTACAAATTAGCGATGATCAGCGGCCCTTCAGGGGATACAGTTTGGGAGACGACGTACTGGCCGTAACATTTAGGACTAAGTGGGAACGCAGGGCAGACGAGTCTCGGAAGCCACTGGCGGATTTCCGGGTCCAAGTTATCCGCATGCTCGTTGGAGAACAGTTGGTGCTTGTGGAGGTTGCAGGTGGAAAACCGAGGGGCATCGTCACCGTGGCGAAGACTTGCAGGAAAGAACGCCAGGCAACAGTTTCTGGTGGCTTCGACTTCGTCTCGTACCCTCACAGGCAGTTCGTCCTGTGGCCATGCGGTTAGGAAGACGCCAAAATCGAGAGAAGCGGAATGACATACCAGTAATTCAGAAGCGGGGATGAATATAGTGCCATATTTTGAGGTGCAGGGCCGGAGCCTCGCTCTCACCTCTGCACCTTTTTTGCTCTGCCTCGCATCAGCTCTAGCTTTGTCTCTTTCAACAACGTTCCTTGGAATTGGGCCTCTGGTTACACGCGGGACAGTAGAAGAGGAGCAAGGTCTCATGGCGTGGTGGGACGCCGCGCAGCCAGCTACACGGGGAGATGTCGATGTCTTCGAGTTGCGGGTCACCCGGACCATGCTAGAGTTAAAGATAAAATATGAGTGGTGAACGGGATGAGAGAGCTTCAGCTCGAGAATTTATATCCCAGGCGCCCCCAAGTAGAAAAGCTAGCACTCCGGAATATCCACGATTCAGAGAACAGCCATTTTGGGGGACCGAGAGGCGAGAGAGTCAAAGCTGAGTGTGGTTTAGAAACAATGAGACCACTTGGCCTTTTTTGCTCGGAAAGACGAGCCCATGCAACTGAGGTTGTGGCGAGAATGTAGGTCTTTTACTAGTTCCACCAAACGTAGTGGCTGAAAAATAAGCGAGAGCGCTTTTTTTGAGGCCGTGACGCACTGCATGCAGAAATCCACGACTCGAACGCAAACGGTGTGAAGAGGTGAGCCATGCACACCACTACCACATCCTATGGTACCAAATGAAGCTCCATTACCAAAGGACACACAGAAGCGATATGCTCATCTGCTCCAGGAAATACCAGCGTTCGTGGATGCTATAAGCATGGTACCCGTCAGTAGAGATTGATTTCTGTAAGTGGACACCGTGATCCCCAGTTGCATTGACAAAACATTTCAATCTGAAATCGTCCACGTCGTTGAAGAATCGAAGACTGGTACAGCGGAGCGTGCCTAACTCAGGCGCTCAAAGCCGGGAGGTCGCGGCGCTGAGAGCCGGGCCGGTAATCAGTCGGTCCAGGCCCTGCAAATCACCACTTTGCATCCACGCACAGATTTTTCTGCCCCGAGTAATTTAGGATGTTATCGACACGTTCCCGAATGCGTAGGCATGCGGTATGCACGCAGCCTACTCTCCAACGAGCTTTCCTCAACACCCATCACTGATGACCCCCCACAGGTGTGTTTAGGACTATTCTTTACCACATTTCGGCACCATTTAACCCAGTACTCGCAGCCTATCTGAGGTTAGCGATATCCCGCTCGCTCTGCAAAACGACTGGTCCTCTGGCGCCACTTTGCATGGCCCTTATAAAGACTCGAACGTCAAAGATATCCTCCGGATTTTTCGCACGACAAGAAAAAAAGTACAGGTCCAAGGTTCGTCTTCGGGCACTCGCGTAGTGACCGCATCGGGCACTGACTTGTGTCACACAGGCAAGAGTTATGGATGCGCAACTACAATTGACACGCTTCCAGAGGACGCTTTACTAGAAATATTTTACTGGTATCAAACGGACGACGATTTTTGGCCCCCCCTTATCCCTGCATCATGTAGATGGCTCAGACTGGTGCACGTTTGCAGAAGATGGCGGCAACTCGTATTCGGATCATCACTTCGTCTTGACCTCCAACTCCTCTGCACACACAGAACTCCTGTGAGGAGCGATCTGAGTTTCTGGCCGCCCTACCCTATTGTCATCGAGTATGGCCATTACCAAGGACTTACTTCTTACGACGAAGATAATCTCTTCGCTGCACTCGAGCACCCCGATCGTATTCGCCATGTCGATCTTAGTCTACCGAGCTCGCAGTTAAGCAAGGTGGCTGCGAAGATGCAAGAACCACTTCCGGCACTGAAACATTTTACGCTCCTGTCAAAAGATGGGAATGCGCTTGTCCTTCCTGGCGAATTCTTAGGTGGAGCTGCCCCAAGTTTACAGCGAATCGCCTTAGGGGGCATCGTTTTTCCAGCGTTTCCAACCCTTCTTTCCTCTTCTAATGACCTTGTCAGTATCAAATTCTACGATATTCCCCTGGGTGGTTACATTTCACCGGAGGCGATTGTTGCGTGTTTGGCCGCATTGCCCAGGCTCGAAACGTTTCTTATCGGATTTCAATTAGCTACTCCCCGCCCTGATCGAATACCCCTGCCTATCATTTCACGGGCTGTCCTTCCTTCTCTCACCCGCTTTGAATTCAGCGGCGCTAGCGAATATCTGGAGGAACTCGTTTCCCAGATCGACAGTCCTCGACTGAACCAGATCCACATAACGTACTTGAATCAGCTCGTTGACTTCCAAGTTGTGCAACTGTTCAAGTTCATCGACCGCTCAGAAGATCCCGAGCTAACCCTCTTCAGGCGTGCGGGTGTAACTTTTACCGACCGCTTGGTCTTCCTCGAGTTATATCAACGTCATCCACACCACCCGAATCGGGTTCCTATCAAGACTTCTATCTTATGCCAGGGAATTGACTGGCAAGTTTCGCACATAGCCCAAGTGCTCGGCCAACTTTCCACTATCCTCTCTCATGTGGTTCATCTCAAGCTTGAGAAATCTGGGGCGGACGAAGATCGTCAACTAGAAAGTATGGACAACGCTGAATGGCTGCACCTCCTCCGCCAATTCTCCACAGTGCAGACACTGCGTGTATCTCGAGAGTTAGCAGGGAACGTCGCTCTTGCATTGGAAGACATCACCAGGGACACGGTCGCCGAAGTGTTGCCAGTCCTCAGCTCGATTTGCTTAGTAGACCAGCTGGCATCATCCATTAGTAAGTTCGTCGCCATTCGCTGGCTCTCCGGTCGCTCTGTAGACGTTGTCGATTCCAAAATGGACGTCCAAGGGCAAGCCAGCAAGCCAAGCACGCGCCCCTTTACCACAATCGATGTTCCTTCCTCCAGTCTCTTCTCATCTGCACAGACAATAGGCGATGAATATCTCGACCGCGCTCGTAGCCTGCGAGACCAGTTTAGGGAGATGATTCCCTACGATGGAATGACCCCTCTCCAGAATCGTATCACGATGTATGCTTAATTCATTCATTCTTCATAGCTTGTTCGGAGTTCACACTTCGCACGCCCAGGTCAACCGAGATGAGGGTCGGGCTGGACCTTAAACGGGGCCTTTCCAAATGGTCTCATGCGCGAACGTATCGAAAGCACGCGAAAGAAACGCTCCACTTCGTCAAGGTACTCACGAGTCTGTGTAGCCTTTCCACCAGATAACATAATTTTACCCCTTGACAGATGGCTTCTGACAGAGCCAGAGATGCTGAGCTCGGTGGGCACCAAGATGGAGCACGTGACGAGCAAATGAGGCGCACCATAGACGCAGCGGAGGCTACTTACCGGTGTTTCCTTAGCTCCAAAGACGCATTCCCGACCCCTGTACAGGCCTCGATCTGGGAAAAATCTGCATGGCCCGTCGCGTGCACCAAGACCGGAAACCGACTCAGCCCACCTGATGATCTCGCGGACATAGTGTGTTATGACTTTGCTGCTCCTCTTTCTTCGGCCTGCCTAATACAGTTTCTCAGCTCGCAGTCGTTGCGCGGCGCTTCCTGGCCAACGTGAAAGCGAAAGTTACGCCGCTTGTCACAAAGTTCTATGGATTTGAGACAGATGGGGCCGCAGAAATCTTGAATTGGAACACGGAGAGAGTGCAAAACCTGAAGACCGACACAACTTTCATCAATGGAGAGCATGGAATTCCATACCGCCATCCCATCATACAACAATGTATCAACGTCGTCTGGTTTGGAGACCGTAATGGTGATGGGGTCATGTTTTCTAACAGATTTAACCCCATACCCTACGAAGCTATTGCCTTGGTTCTCACCGCAGTAAGAACTCCTAGTTCGTCCACGCTTGGTAATCCTGAGCCCCTTTTGCGATGTCATAGATCGAGTGTTGCCTCGATGAGTGGAGTAATGGCCTCCAGACCAAACTGCCTTTCACATACGAGCGTTATAAAGTGACCTACATGAGTCATCTTACTGCGCTTAAGGCTCTCACCCAACAGGGTCTCGATACACGCCGCTGTGATCCGCTGCACCAACTACGGCGCGATTTTTACGACGAAGGACGGTGAGGCCTTGGTATTATGCGTCTTGAGTCCGACTCATGCCTCTACCCTACGAATCAGGAGGCACGCAGGCGTCTTGGCCCCGGCCCACACTTCTCAGGTCGCGCGTAATATATAGCCACAGGATAAGGTGAATGTAGCTTGTCAAACGTTGCTCGCTTCTTAATCGGCTAGCCGCCGCATACAGTACCTCTTTCTCCGATCATACTGTACCTATGCCCGGAAAGTATGGATGTCGCCTACCTATCAGCGCCGGTGTGATACCTTATGCTGCTCGGATCGGTGATCGATTAATTGGGCCACTGGCAATGATTCGTGATGGCGGGAGGAAATCCATACAGTGGTTCGTACTAGTGTAAGGACTGCGTCCTTGCTCTTGTCCTTGCTGGGCTCGGAACAATACATTAATTGTTACTATTCGATTACTAAGCCCAACGTATTTACTCTGTGGTTGAACGTTGATCACGGAAAACGGACAATCAAACTTATGCTCTTACTTTCACTTTAGTACTGTATCAGCCTGCCTCTGCGTTCCCGTCCGTGTTTCCTATTTCTTCCCTATTTCTTTCATTTACGCTTCCCCTCGGGTTGACATCTATTACTCGCTACAGTAGAGGTCGCTTGGAGGAGAACTAGTGGTTCACACGCATATCACGCCTTAGCATGAGTGAGTCAGGCGAATGGAATAAGTACCAGGGGCCACTATATGTATATGCATTGGACTGGTCCAGCCGGTCCGCATCGGTCCACTCAGTTGCAAGCAAGACCGTGCTAAGTGGTTCTTGTCCATTAAACAAGCCTTTTCGCCTATCGTAGATCACTCGCACGAATCTGTCCTCATCGTCGCCTGGCATAGTCAACCGATATCTGCACCATCGTCTTTGAACAGTTCTGAGAAACCCATCATGATGACGCGCAGCGAGAGCATGCAACATGAAACGTCACCCTCCGCCGGCACGCGAACTGCCTCCCCTCCTCCCCCCGATCGTGGCCGCCCGGGCCCCGCATCTCCCCCAATGCATCGCACACACCGCCAGCGTCAAAGGATAGCCTCGTCCCAGAGAGCCATGTTCCGCGCTGCCGCCCCACCTCTCGTCTTTGCCGTCCTCATCACTGGGCTGCTCGTCGAGCTACGCGCGCGCCTCGCGCCTCCGCCGCCGATGCCCGCGGCCCTTCCCGGCGTCAGCAGTGCTACCGTTACTGTTCTAGGAAGCTCCATCGCGCAGCGTGTACTGATATGGGCGGAGGTGCGCTGGCCGGGCTTGTGGGGGCTCCCCGTGGTGTGCGCTGCCGCCGTCTGCGCATTGCGCGCTGCCATTTGGGCGGCCGCGGCTGTAGTCGATAGCCTTGAGGAGTGGTGGGTCGCTCGTGGTACCGTGGCTGGGGTGAGGGTCGGCAGGTGGGAAGACGGTGGGAGCGTGTCGGGTAGCGACCTTTTGGGGGGCATGTTCACGTGATTGGCGCAGCCTTTTTGAAGCGCCCGAGCGTGCAATCATCACGAGTGAGACCCGCTTTGTCGTTGTGTAAGATCAGAAGCTATTATTGGGTATTAGGGTTCGAAACAAGCATAGCATTAATACAAAGCGCAAGCCCATCAGTGTTGTCAACTCTGAGGGCGGGGTATACAAACGGGGGCCCTCGTTCTCATTCCGCTTCTCTCAATACACCACATCATCCCAGCCCAACACTTTAAGATCACGCGTGTAAAGTTCACGTATGAACCCGCCGTCCCCAGAGTCCTCCTCAATCTCGACCAGCGAGAAGTGGGGATCCTCACAATCAGACAGCTCCTCCGAGTCAACGTCACCGTCGTAATCTTCTTCGTCCGGCATTGCCGCCGCCTTTTTGGCTAAAAGGACCTTTGAGAGTTTGTGGCCGAAATCCAGCCAGCTATCGAACTCGGCCCAGCGACGGGAATATCCAGTGAGGATCGCGTCTCGCAAGAGTTTGTATACGTCCTTGACGATGGCTTCTAAGCGGAGGATATCCTGCGTCATAAGTTGGCGATCGGTAAGTACGGTATACATGTAGAGATCGAGTAAACCATACCAATTCTGCGAGTTCCAAGTAGGACAAACCCATGATGGACTCCAACTTTTCGTAGGTCTGGTCGGATTTGGGTGGCATGCTCGGTGTGGGTAATACGGAAAGGAGGGCCTCGTCAACGGAGTCTTCCGTGAAACTATCAAAGTCCTCTGGCATTGAAGGATTTTGGAGAACAGAGTCGACGTCGCTCTGATCATCCCCGGCTGAGAAAAACCTGTTCCAAGCCTCCAGGGAGGATGCGACGAAGGCGGCTGTCTCGGGTGAGTGCGGGCGGGTTTCCATTGGAGATTGATGAGAGAGAAGACGCCAGGTTTCGATGGGGAAAAAACGTCCAGCTGAGACAAACAGATCGCGTCGCAGTAGTTGGTCGTCCAGCAAGGTGGAGTCATTTATACACCAAGGAACGACTCGACGACGGAAGTATATCACCCTGTGGTTGCGGTACCCTAGGTAGTCACATTGGATAATAAGAGCCACTTCCACAAGACGTCAGATCGCATTGGAAGCAATGCGAAGTTACCGCTCGTGATGCCGCCAAAGGTGGAAACCCTATACTGTAGCGTAAAAGAAGCACAATAGAAGAATTGCGGAAGCTCTGGGAACTACACCACATAAAGAAGCGAACCACAGACAGACTCGTGGCAATGGAACAACGAGATAATGGCGACGAGAAGGAATCACAGTGATCTGTCCATCTGAGTGTGTTCGCTACAAGATTTTGAACCTTGAAGAAGATCATGTTCCAATTAGCTTTAACGCCGCGTCACTAGGAGCCTGGGGGTAAATGGCCTACATCAAACTGTTGCTTTGGCAAGGTACGCTTAGAAATATCTATGCTCGGGCATACAGGTAGACCCTTGGGTAGACCGCAGGGTTGAATGATGTCACGTGAGCCAAAGTTACTTAAACAGTTAGCAGCTGTTCTGGAGCGCGCGATCATAGCAGTGTAGATCTCGAGTTGCGGCGCGCGCAATGGCCGTAAGTCTCTTTTGATTATCGTACATCTTGCGCAAATGTCGCAGCTACCAACAAAGGAAAGACTAGCGTGGCGTCCGCAAAAACCTGATATATACGCTGATCTAGTGAGAGGTAAAGAGAGACATGAGAACTCTCACCTTTATAGACTCTGATCCTGCACGAATTTTCCCCCAAGAAATTGCCTCATCTGGTCGTGCGCCTGAATCGGAACCATCGAATTCCTGGCCTGTGTTCTGTGCAAATGAGTTAACGAGGGAAGCACCCCGTAGGTTCGATGCGTACAATGAACACAGAATAGTCGGCACCGTTGCGCTAAGCAACTGTCAGGAACCACCATTATCGGGGGAAGATGACGCGCACTATGAGCATTGCGTTTGCGATCTGGTGCTTGCAGACACCTCCGCCAAGAACGATCATACCCGCCTTGATGGACGTGCGAGCGAGCTCATTCAGTGCTCGAATATCGCCGACTATGTCCAAGACGAGACCAGGCGACTTGAACGAATGGAAATAGATCATATCTCCGATTGAGCCATCCGTCAGGGCGGGACAGAACACAGGGATGTTATTCTGTAGATGACTTGACTTAGCAACGCGTGGGTGAGAGGACAAACCCACGCTCACTTTATACGCCCAGTAGTATACAGACTCCTCGTTGTCAATCTCCTTCCCTAAGCGGCGGATGAATGAGCTTGGTGTCCATACTTGACCGCTAGCCTTCTGCTCTGCGAGCATCGTATCCAATATTGGTGTGAGCCAGTCTTCGAACTTGCAGTAGTTATCGTTCGGCACGACGAGATTTCCGATACGATTCATTCCGCGTCTGCGAAGGTCTGCGCCGTCGAGGGAGAAGTCGGCGAGGTACGTCTTTCCAAGACATTTAATAAAGTCCTCCTCGATGCCGCCGGCGGTGGTGACGATGCACGCGACATGTTTATGCTTTACAAGGTGCAGAATAACCTCACGCAACCCGGAGGAAATGAGGTTTGAGGTGTAGCCAAGAAAGACGTTACAGCGAGTTCGCGCACGGAACTCCGGACTCGATCGTTCCTCGTTCTCATCCTCAGGGATCGGTTCATCGGAGAGGCGCCAATGACGCTATGGAGATTGATCGCATGGCAACAAGTTTTAAGTTGGTGATGGGCAAGACGCACCATTTTGTTTACGATGTTGATTGCTTTACCGAGGCTATTTGCTTGGAAACCTATACGTTCATAAGATCCGAGTAGAGAATCGAGAGTTGGATATTCATTGAAGTTGGGGCCTTGAACAGCTACAGCCTCCTCGGGTACAGGCTCGGAAGGTTTAAGGACGGCCGCGGATGCGCCTTGCGGTATTGTGGCCATGGAGGAACGGACAACGGCCAAAATTAGGGCGCGCGTCGACCGCCGAGAGTCGTAGCCGCGAAAGCGCCCACCAATTTCCCCATCCCATCATCTCATTCAGCCACCGCCGCGTCAGCTACCTCCATCGACTGCTGCTCTGTGTGCAAGTACACAGTCTAGGGTCTCAGTGGTTATGGACAGCGATCGGTCGTCTCGCTTTTCTCAAGACGTAGAAATCCCGCTTTCGAAACACGCAAATCTTGGCGACGACGAGCCGCCCGCCGTAAATGGCACATCAATTGGACACGCAGACACGAACGTGAAGAACACGTTGGAGGAATTGGTTTCACATCCCGTAGAAATCGAACCCAGTGTCGAGGAAGGAGAGGAGGCTGCGCAGGAGGAGTCTGTTCCCCACAGCGACAAAGGGGATGGTCTCGACGATGTACCGTTGAAAGACGAAAATCCCAACGTGAGTTTTCGTCATTTCCCTTTGTTATCTGAACATTATGGAGCTCAGGAAGGCATTCAGGCTGTTCCTACTTTAAATGAACACCCTGCGCCCGGCGAGCGCATCCAAAATCATGATTCAAGCCCACAGCAGTCCGAGCCCGCCGTCCCTCCAACTCTGAACGTAAGTGTCTCTTCTCCTTGTCGCTACTTGATTAAGAGGTTATCAGGTCTCACAGCCCGAGTCTAAACACCTTCCCCTCCCTGACGTCCCCGCTTCCCCCTCTTCGCCACCGCCACCTCCGGAAAAGACAACGGCTCCTGTATCTTCGACTCAGCGCAGGGAAAGTCTGCCCCATGTACAGCCAAATGGCAACCACAGCGTAATATCGCCATCCATGTCCACGAATTCCTTGCCCTCCGCGTCCTCCCCAATGGGGACCACACACCGACGCTCGCTCACTCTCCCCAGGGGTAATCCCGTCTCTTCGGTGCTCATTACCTCCGCTCTCGAGACGATCGCTGCTTCTCGTGAGGCTAAGAAGTCCAAGCCGCTCCGCGAGAGTACCCACAGAGCGCTCGAATTGGTTCGGTCGGACCTGGCAGGTGACCAACCTCGCGACGTTTTCGAACCCCTACGACTTGCGTGCGAAACGGGTTCCGAAAAACTGATGATTGCTTCGCTGGACTGTATCACCAAACTCGTCTCTCACGCGTTCTTCGTTGACGACTCTTCGCATATCACTTCGCTGCCATCGCCGCCCCCGTCGCCCGCGCCTGGACGTCGCGACTCTCACTCCAGCATACCCGAAATCTCGCTGGTGGACCTCGTCGTGCACACCATTACATCTTGCCATACCGAAACTTCCCCGGATACCGTCTCGCTGCAGGTTGTGAGGGCGCTGCTCGCACTTGTACTCTCGTCAACCATTCTAGCTCACCAGAGCTCACTGCTCAAGGCAGTGCGAACCGTGTATAATGTTTTCCTTATGAGCAATGACCCCGTCAATCAGACAGTCGCTCAGGGTGGGCTCACACAGATGGTGAATCATGTGTTTGCACGCTGCAGGACGGTACCGCCATTCGAACACTCGAGTCGTGAAAGCGTCGCGGACGTGGGCGCAGGTACGGTCTCATCGGGCCGAGCTTCCGTCGCACCTTCAACACCGGACTCTATTCCCGCGCCTTCGTTGCCTACCGAGGATGGGACCTCTTCGGTTTCAGCCTCACGAAATTCCTCGGAAGCAGAGACTGGGAGTACCTTGATTGTTCAGGAGGAGCACAGAGAGCAAGGAACTACTGTTTCCACGCCTTCCGAGGTATCGGAAGCATATCCTTCACACTCGTGAGTAGTGCGTCAGGCTCAATGGTCTTTGAGTTAACTTCCCCGCAGAGAACCCCCCGAGTACAATGGGTCACACGTCAATGGTTCTGCTAGTCCAAGACCCTTGACCATGCACGACCTCTTTCTCAAAGATGCTTTTCTGGTCTTCCGTGCAATGTGTAAGCTTACAATGAAGCCGCTGAATACCGAAAGGTCCGAACAGATTTTCCTTCGTCGCTGCTTTCACCTTTGTCACTCATTGACTATTCCAGCGAACGCGACTTGAAGTCGCACGGCATGCGCTCGAAGTTGCTCTCGTTGCACATGGTGCTAATCATTCTCAGTTCTCACATGGACATTTTCGTGTCTCCTACGTCTATGATATATTCCTCTGGCTCTCGCGAGGCAAGCTCTTTCGTCCAGATGGCGAATCAGTACCTCTGTCTGTGCCTCAGCCGTAATGCCGTCAGCCCTGTGCCTCAAGTTTTCGAGATAAGCGTTGAAATATTCTGGCGCACTTTGTCTGGCCTACGCGCTAAACTAAAGAAGGAGATTGAAGTTTTGTTTCATGAAATCTTCATCCCAATCTTGGAAATGAAGACCTCGACGTTGAAGCAGAAGGCCGTCATTCTCTCAATGCTTTTGAGGCTTTGCCAAGACCCGCAGGCGCTCGTCGATATCTATATCAACTACGACTGCGACAGCGAGGCTTCCGACAACATTTACGAGCGGTGAGTTGTTGAATTGGTTTCGGCGCACCGAGAGACTCGTCCTTACACTTTCCCAGCCTAGTTAATGTTATCACAAAACTTAGTAGCAGCAGCACACAAGCCGGCGTCGCGAGCCAAAAGAACGATCCAGCTGGCAATGTTCCGCAACAACAAACGAAGTTGCAGAATGCGAATGTAGCGCCGTCTCTTAGTACTACCGCCCTTAGCCACCCAGCTGCCGTAGACCCGGCCACTCTTGGCCAATCAGAGGCGCAGCTCCGCCGACAGGGTCTTGACTGCCTTGCTTCTATTCTCCGCTCCCTTGTGGCCTGGGGAACTGGGAAGAGTACATCCTCGGAAGAGCCCAGCAGCAACAATGCACCCGTGCCGGACGCGTCCGCATCGCTCGATCGACTTCCGCTCCCAGATGTCGCGAGAGGTGGGACCCCAGACATAACCGATGACCCGAGCAGATTCGAGAGCGCGAAACAAAAAAAGACGACCTTGATGGAGGGGATCAGGCGGTTCAACCAGAAGCCAAAGAAGGTGCGTGGTGGTGCTTTTTGCACGCTGGAGGTTATTGACACCTACCCACGCTCGGTTAGGGCATCGAATTCCTCGTCGAAGCTGGCTTCATTTCAGGCAATGGACCCCACGACGTAGCCAAATTCCTGCTCAATACGGATGGACTGAGCAAAGCCATGATTGGCGAGTATCTTGGTGAAGTGTGCGCTAGTCCCACTTTCCTCTAGTCGTGTCGCTGAAGCCCTCCAGGGACGAGGTCAACGTCGCGACCATGCATGCCTTCGTTGACATGATTGACTTCCGGAATACTGAGTTCGTCGATGCTCTCCGTGTATTCTTACAGGCCTTCCGTCTTCCTGGGGAGGCACAGAAGATCGATCGCTTTATGCTCAAATTCGCGGAGCGATACATCGAAGGAAACGCACAGACCCCATTCGCGAACGCAGGTGAGCGTGCTCACCCCGCCTATCTTAGTTACGTACTGAGGGCCGCGCAGATGCCGCCTACGTGCTGTCCTACTCAACGATCATGCTGAATACGGACGCGCATAACCCACAGGTCAAGCACCGGATGACAAAGACCGACTTCATCAAGAACAATCGCGGGATCAACGATAATGCCGACCTCCCCGAGGAGCTCCTGTCCACCATCTACGATGAAATCGTGAACAACGAAATTCGTATGAAAGACGAGATGGACGCCTCCCTTGGGCAGATCCCCGCTTCGGGGCCGGGTATCGCAGGTGCCCTGGTCACGGTGGGGCGGGACCTCCAGCGAGAAGCATACATGCTTCAATCGAGTGGCATGGCCAACAAGACCGAGGTGAGTCGGACCGTATTCTCAACGACCGGAATCACCAACGTACATAAACAGGCTCTGTTCAAAACTTTGATGCGCTCTCAACGCAAGGGCTCGAGGATGAGCGATCAATTCTACAGCGCTTCGCACTTCGTCCATGTTCGGCCAATGTTTGAGGTTGCTTGGATACCTGTGCTAGCCGGCATCTCCGGGCCGTTGCAGCAGACGGATGACATGGAGATCGTCGAACTGTGCCTCGACGGATTCAAGAACGCGATTCGCATTGTGTGCTTCTTTGACCTCGAGTTGGAGCGCAATGCCTTTGTGACTACTCTGGCCAAATTCACGTTCCTCAATAATTTGGGCGAGATGAAAGCCAAGAACATGGAGGCTATCAAAGCCCTGCTGGATGTGGCGGTCACCGAGGGCAACAATCTCAAGGGCTCCTGGCACGAGGTCCTGTCTTGTGTTAGCCAGCTGGAGCACATGCAGCTAATCAGTAGTGGGGTCGACGTTCCGGATGGCCGGAAAGGGTAAGGCAAATTTTACCTTCTTCCGCCTCTCGACTAATTCTTTATCCTAGGAGAATTCGCAAACTCCCTAATGAGGAACTAGCGAATGAGAGTCGCTCGACGCACATCACTGTCGCAGCGGACATGGTCTTCTCACTGAGTCACTATTTATCAGGGGTGCGTACTATGCCAAATATGCCGTTAGGCCGCAGCAGTGACGTATTAGCAGACTGCCATTATCGACTTCGTTCAAGCCCTGTGCGATGTGTCATGGGAAGAGATCCAGTCCTCGGGTCTTTCCCAACACCCTAGGCTTTTCAGTCTACAAAAGCTTGTCGAAATCTCGTACTATAACATGACTCGTATTCGTTTAGAATGGTCGAATCTGTGGGATATTCTCGGAGAGCACTTCAATCAGGTGAGACCGTCCTGCGGACTCACGTGTCCCTTGCGACGCTAATTATCTTTAACTTAGGTTTGTTGTCATAGTAATCCCCATGTCGGGTTCTTTGCCCTCGACTCTCTGCGGCAGCTTGCTATGCGGTTCCTCGAAAAAGAGGAGCTGCCCCATTTCAAGTTCCAGAAGGATTTCTTGAGACCCTTCGAGTACACCATGACGCACAACGCGAATCCGGATATTCGAGATATGGTAAGGCTTCAAAAATCATCAAATATTGCGCATAGACCCACCGTTTCGTATAGGTACTCCAATGCCTTCAGCAGATGATCCAAGCTCGCGTCCAGAATATGCGTTCTGGTTGGCGGACAATGTTCGGCGTTTTTTCGGCGGCATCTAAAGTTTTAACCGGCACGTGGCTTTGCCTGTTCTGTGACATTTCTTATTCGCTAATCCTCATCTACAGAACGAATAACAAACTCCGCGTTTGAGATCGTCACCCGCCTGAACAAGGAACATTTCGTGGCCATCGTCCGTTACGGCGCCTTCGCCGACTTGACGGTATGCATTACCGACTTTTGCAAGGTCAGCAAGTACCAGAAGATCAGCCTGCTTGCGATTGCCATGCTCCGAGGCGTCATTCCGGTCATGTTGAACACGCCAGAATGTGGTCTTACCGCCGCTGGCCCGCAGAATATTGGTGTCGAAGATCCAATGATCAAGTATTGGTTCCCTGTGCTGTTCGGTTTCTATGACATCATAATGAACGGAGAAGACCTCGAAGTGCGACGTTTGTGAGTAAAGACGTATATTTTCCTGTGCCTCACGCTCACGCAATGTCGGATGCAGGGCGTTAGATTCTCTCTTCAATACTCTCAAGAAGCACGGGGCGTCGTTCCCTGTCGAGTTCTGGGACACCGTCTGCCAGGAGCTCCTATTCCCCATTTTCGCCGTCCTTAAATCGAGCCAGGACATTTCTCGGTTCAGCACGCAGGAGGACATGAGCGTCTGGTTATCGACAACCATGATACAGGCCCTTCGAGACTTGATTGACCTATATACATTCTACTTTGATATTCTAGAGAGGTTCTTAGACGGACTGCTAGACCTCCTCTGCGTCTGCATTTGCCAGGGTAGGCCTCCTGTATCCGATCTAAAGACTGTTGACGCTAATCGTTGTCGCAGAGAATGACACCCTCGCACGGATAGGCACATCATGTCTGCAACAGCTCCTTGAGAATAACGTCAAGAAACTGAGCGTCGCTCGGTGGGAGCGCGTGGCAACGACATTTGTCAAACTCTTCCGTACCACAACACCTCATCAACTATTTGACGAGAGCCTTCGTGTTGAGATCGACAACGGTACACCAGAACCTCAGGAGACGAATGGTACCTTACTAGCCGTTACTAATATGCGGAACTTTCTCACCTTGTGATAGACGCTGACGGTCAAGCAATCATTCCTGCACCCTTGTCACCAACAAACAACGACCAAAGGGCCTCTCCTAAGACGACGTTGAACGATCGCCGACGCGTCTTCAAGCAAATTATCGTCAAATGCGTTCTGCAGCTTCTGCTCATCGAAACGACCAACGACCTTCTGCGGAACGATGAGGTGTACCGCACAATACCTCCAGAGCACCTTTTACGACTGATGGGCGTGCTGGACCATAGCTACCAATTCGCGCGTATGTTCAACGAGGACAAGGAGCTCCGGACGGGGCTGTGGAAAGTTGGTAAGCGCATCGAGTCACCGGAGAACGATGCGTGTGCGGCGGAGGGTCTGACCTCGTACTCGTAGGGTTCATGAAGCACCTTCCGAACTTGTTAAAGCAAGAATCCAGCAGCGCCGCGACCCTGGTGCATATTCTTTTGCGGATGTACTACGATCCCCGGCCAGAGCACCAAACAGCACGACCGCAGGTCGCTGAGCGACTGCTCCCGTGAGTCGAGCGCCGATCTCTGGTATTCTGCCTTAACTAACGATTCTTTTGCAGGCTTGGATTGGGCGTCCTCCAGGACTACACAAAACTCAAGGCTGATACTCAGGCCAAAAATATAGCGGCATGGACACCGGTGGTCGCGGAAATCCTTCATGGATTCTGCAAATTTGATGACAAGGCTGTGCGTCGTCCCTCCCCTGTTGAGAGCGAGTGCTGATGGGAAATATCATAGTTTGCCCGATACCTTCCTGCAATTTACCCCCTCGCGACGGAGTTGTTGGCCCGGGACAGTTCACAGGACATCCGAGATGGACTGAGAGAATACTTCCTCCGTGTTGGCTACGCACAGGGCATCATAGAGCCCTCATGACAATATTCAACGGTTGATCGATAGTTTGCTTATCACCTGTCACACCTTACGGTCTAACTTAATGTCTTGTTTTTTCCATACAACTTGGTTGTTTTTATTTGCCGTGTCCACGAGCGGCGCGAAGCCTCGGTGTCAGCCGGGACCGGTCGAGCGGGCTCAAGTTGGGGCCTTGCCGGCGGTCACGGCGGCTCCGAGGACGTGCAACGGTCAGCGTTCGACATTCAAATGGTGCAACAAGGTGATGGTGGAAAATATGCACTACTCTCAAGTAACTTAGTAAAGGACAGCTGACAGATGTAGCTGACTGAGACCGAACTGAGACCGAACGTCATCGATTGCGCCCCACCAAAAAAAGGAAACGTCCACATATATAAGCCCAGCTTACAATGGAGTTCATCACTGCAATGTCTCGAGTCGAGTTGAACACGATTGAAGCTGATGGAGTGAAAGTCTTCTACCGATCCGCAGGTCCACCGACGGCGCCGGTTCTGCTCTTGCTGCACGGCTTCCCTTCGTCGTCTTTCCAATTCCGCGAGCTCATCCCACTTCTCGCGCCAAAATTCCGCGTTCTGGCTCCTGATCTGCCTGGCTTCGGCTTCACCGAAGTGCCAGCGGAGCGCAAGTACCAATACACGTTCGACAACCTCTCTCTGACCATCGAGGCGTTCCTCGACGCCCTCAAAGTGGACAAGTTCGCGGTTTACATCTTCGACTACGGCGTACGCATCTCGCTTCCGCTCCTACTCTGCACTGCCGAATGACGCTGACAATAACTACAGTCACCCACGGCGTTCCGCATCGCCGTGCGACATCCCGAGCGCGTGACCGCGATCATCACGCAGAATGGGAACGCGTACGTGGAGGGGCTCGGAGTGGACTTCTGGGCGCCACTCGAGAAGTACTGGGCCGCACCTGCGTTCTCCACGACCTCGTCCGAGGCGCAGGCGCTCCTGCCGTTCCTGCAGCTCGGCCCGACCAAGTGGCAGTACACGCACGGCGTGCCCGAGACGTTGCTCCCGCGCGTCGCGCCTGATGCATACACGCTCGACGCGGCGCTTCTCGCACGCGATGGGCAGCATGAGACCCAGCTCGCGCTGTTCTACGACTATCGCACGAACCCGAAGCTCTACCCGCGCTGGCAGGAGTACCTCCGCGCGAGCGGCGTGCCGGTGCTCGCGCTTTGGGGCGCTAACGACCCCATCTTCGTGAAGGCTGGCGCCGAGGCGTTCGCGCGCGACGTGAAGGACTTGGTGCTGGACTTTGTGGACTCGGGGCATTTTGCGCTCGAGACGCACGTGGAGTACTTTGCAGAGCGGATCGACAAGTTCTTGTCGGCGAGGATACTCAAGCCGTAAAAAAGAGGCGAAGGGGCGACTTGGGTGCCGTTTCATGGGATTGTATTGTACTTAAGTTTCACGTAACATGTATGCTGTATGCTGACGAGTGTCGGAGTCGGTGCATAGGCTAGACAGGATTCAGCACTGGCAGCCATATTCGTTACCTATGAGGGTTCACATCCCAGCGTTTAGGGCGTGAACTCAGTGGCCGGAGAAAGTGTCTGGGATGGACAGCAGCGCATATCGATTTTGTCCTAAATCTACAGTTCTTTGTTCGTGGAAGGGAGTTACGTCGGAGATAGGGTCGGTTCATGGGATAAGTGGGATGGCAAGAAGAAGATATTTTCTTCGAGGCAAGCGGACAGGACACGATGTTGATTGCTTCGTCGGCGAATGCAGCGCGGCGACATAAGTACTAGTGTCTGTAGAGCCGCTGAGCATAGCAATGGTACAGCCTAGACGAGGTCCCATATCCTGGGCACTAGAGCAGATAGAGATGCTGTGCACGGAGAGGAAGGCCAAACTAAAGCATGAAGTTTACAACGGTCACTCGATGAAGCGTCAAATACGGTAAAGTAAAGCACGCCATTGCTAGACCTAGTGTTGCTCCTGCCAGTGGTGTGTTTACTATTTGCAGCCTGTAGCGACTCAGTAAAAACTGGATTTGACTCGGTTTTGGGTTTGATTCCCACGTCGCTGGAAGTTGAAAGGCACACGCATCTTTCATTACTCAAAGACATACACTCAGCCTGGCACATGCGATTTTGAGGGAGGAGCCCTCTCAGGCTAGGCCTGAGCCTCAGTGTTTGGAGTTGCGGACAATTAGTCGCCGGGGTCACATTCACTCCCCGCCACTTCTGTTCCTCTCGACCAACCATAGCCCCTGAGATGACTGAACAAATACTCTCCCCACTGCTCAACAACACCATTTGTCCCCATCCGTCCCCTGGTACCACTCCAGCACCGACACGTGGTACAGGAGAGCATCGCCGACATCGGCAATCGACATGTTTCCAGACGAAATATTTCTGGAAATATTTGCCCTCTTTCTACGCGAATGCAAGGGCCCCTCTTGGCGTATGAAGGACTGGCGATCACCACTCTATCTTGATCTACTTCTTTACGGTTCAAACAGCGCCTGTCAAGGATCTCGGTAGCTGGCCAGCGCTTCCTATCGCCATGAGCTATCGCATTCGAGATCCTGATGACCAAGATGAAGTTCTTGCTCTACTCAAGCATTCTGATAGTGTACGCCTCGTCGGGCTTACAATAAGTAGATCGCAATGGGGAAATGTGGTCTCGGTGATACAGGGACCATTTCCGGTGCTCACATATCTTGAGCTTGCCAGTGGGTATTCACTGGAACAGGACGTGCCAGTCCTTCCCAATGGATGGATATACCCCATGTGACTCGTTTTATACCGCGCCCCCTTTCCAGAATTACCAACACTTCTTTTGTCGGCTCGTGACCTTGCTTTTCTTTGCCTCACGTATATACCCCCGACTGGCTACATCTCACCGGAGGCGATGGTTGCAGGTCTATTGACCAAGCTCAAGACAATTCATATTATGCTCCTTCTTGGGACTTCTCTACGTGAACTAAGGGGAGGGTGTCCGGATCTCCCAATGCAGCCGCCCTTCCCACTCTCTCCAATTTTGAGTTCTCAGGTTGTAGCTAGTACTTGGAGGACCTCGTGGCGGTGGGCGCGGCCCAAATCGATGCCCCTCGACTCAACAATATCCGAACGGATTTGAATGGGCTTGACTTTTTACTTGGGTTTCCCCAGCTTTCCCTGTCCATCTGTCGCACGGAGCATCTCAGGTTTAGGCGAGCGGAAGTGGAATTTAGTGGTAGCGAAGTTATGATCGAAATCCGAGTCGATCCACGTCGACTTGATACATGTGGGGTCCGACCTCATTTTAGCCTTTCCACCTCGTTCGAATGGTCAGATAACCAGGTTGCGCACCTGGCTCTCACATCAGTCAAATTTTCGCTATGTGCCCCAGCGTGGAATTTCTCGCCATCAGTGCCAGTGATGGCCATCCAGGTTGACACGACTATATCTACAACACCGAATGGCTGGCATTCTTCCACCTACTTAGTCGGCAGCGCAAGTCGCTCGTGCACTTGAAGGTATCTCTGGGAGGATGGTCACCGAGGTGTTACCATCCCTGCACTTTCTTCTGCTAGATGACCCTGACGGGTCGGTATGCGCAGAGCAGTTTGCCTCTGCGCGCCAGCTCCATGGGCGTCCTGTAATTATCCACGATTTGCAAAATCGGGGTGTCTTGGAGTTCTTTGAATGACTCTGAAGTCTACAGTAGGATGTCCCTTAGCGTTCGCCTCTTGTATATTACCGCAATTATATAATTGCTACAATATTAGCTTAGATACTACGACAGAATGGACTACAGGAGTTCGTTAAATATGTCGACATCCGATTCAACTACCAAACGCAAAGAAATAACCATCTGAGCAATGCGCAATTATTCGTCAAACTCGTCGGAAGTGATGTTGGTTTCAGGAACTTGAAGACCCCGATCGGGGTATGCGGGTAGGTCCTCCCAGTGCGCAGCGTCCAGGTCGTGGGAGAATACCTCTAACTCGGTCATGGGCACAGGTGGAACACCTGCGTGTTTTCTGGCAGCAACGCTGCGCGCCAACAAACAAGTGCCTAATGACGCGTATGCGAAACTTGAACTCCTACCGCGCTTCTTTGAGGAGATTACTCCGCATTTGTTCGAATAAGTCCGTCCCTTGGTCTATGCCGTGTTGCCGGAAGTCATTAAGTGAGCTGATGTGTGATCGCTACAGTCTTGCACAGATTTTCATCCCTCTCTGTCCCCTTGCGCATACCATCCGTCCACTCATCAATGCAGCACTCGACCCGATAATAGTAGACACGTTCATCGAAATTCACGGGCCATCGGACATAAACACAACCCTCACCAGTGCGAGTATAAAGAACAGCTGGGACTGACACCGGAGAACAATCTTCGTGAAAAATGACCATCTTCTCTCAAAATCAAGTGATGTCCATGGTTTTTTGGTTGGAGGCTTGGAGGTGGGATGTCGGTTTGGGTCATGAGGCTAAGTCAAACCGAACCTCCAGCGGTCAAGACCATATGAATGATCTAGTCACTAGTGTAATGTGACATATGTTGCAAGGCAGATATCAACACACACACGAGGGGGGTAAAAATAGTTGCTAGTGCGGCAACTCTAGCATCGTGAGAGTAGGAAATGAGATGGAGCTCAGACTCGGATTCGGCGTGTCCCGAATGTACTAGTCCTTAGTTAGGCCTTCATGTTATGACGTGACTCCCGGTGGCGCCCAACTAGAAAGGCATCGGGAGAGGGAAGTTCTATTGGTACACTCACTGTAGTCAGTCGGGGGAACCAGAAGAAGTGGTGGTCTCCACTTTGGTGAATACCAGCCAATTTAAAAGACGCTACAAACGCGATCGTACAAGTGACATGATCAACACGGGATAAATAATACTGGTAAGATATCGAAAACGCGAGAAACGGGCGTGTCAATCGTGATCGATTACGATGCTAGGGAACGCATCATCATAATTTGGAGGGACGATTGGACTGAGCTGGTTATCCTCTTCTCTAACAGCGTCTAAAGCCCCCGGGGGAAACCTTGACGATTCCACAGTATCAGTTAGAACTCCGGCGTGTTCACTAACGAGTAGTTTGAGTGTCATCGAATGACGTACAAGATTAGAAAAATATCCTACCGCGCATTTCGCAACAGATCGCACTGCAGTTGATATAGGCTCGTAGGTCGATGTACTTGAAAATCGACAAGCGAGGATACATGCGAATCATACACGCTTTGGAACTTCGCGTCGTCCCAACTACAATTTCTTCGGGCCCCATCGGACCACTCGTCAATGCAGCATTCGATCTAGAACAAAAAGTGAAAGTAGTCCTCGTCAGTATATGTTGAATATTAAGGCTTGGTGTAGGTGATCATACCACTGTGAGGGTAATAGCAATGACCAAAATGGGCATCGGAGAAAATTGTTCATGGTTCACGACACCAACATCGTCCTTGTTACGGAACCAAGTAGTCTCAATCGCTCGTTGGATGATGGGGTGGCGGTAAGGGTCGTGGTAAGGGTCGCGGCCAGTTCGGGGTTCCTATCGATGAGATACGGTAGTGGTCCTCGATTAACGACCCAGATACTTGCTGGAATGAGGAAGACGAACAGTATAGATAAAATTTAGGCCTCTTAGCAACTCTTGAGCGCGTCTAGCGTTATAAGCTATGCTAGCAGGAGCTTGGCTCGTCTTGAAGTCATACAAGTATTCCACAAGAGTCGCAAACCCGGGTTTTAATTCATCGCAGAGCTGCTTACATATGCTTCTTGCCTGGGAAACCTAATGCATATTATAGTCCGAAAGAAATGGGCCATGGATAATAAAGGTCCTTGCCTCAAGGTCATTTACGATAGGTTTTTGCACCGTCACCTGCAAAGAAACAGCTCTTGGGCGCGTTCCAGATATGGAATGTGGCACCTACCGCCGGACTTTGTCCGATTGTGGCGTCTCTAGCTCGGTCTGAGACCGTCTGCGATGTCACTCGGATATGAGAAACCTTGTTTCGAGCGATGTACTGGAGTAACCTTAACGTATTTGAGAGTTTCTTTTGCGGCCTTGCGATATTCGCGAGCTTGTAGGTATCTCGGGAGACCTCTCTTTGATTCCGATCCCTCCTTGATCTCGGTCGTACTGACTTGCGTTGAGCACAGACCACTGTATGAAAGTAATACTTACTGGATGGTTCTCTGCCTAACGATATCCAAGTCAGTGGGGTCGATTAACGCTTCATTCTCTCTGGCTAATCCAGAAGCAATTTCCAGTGGTCGGTCACCCCATCCCCCCTGGGTCGAAGATCGCTGGTCAGCCAGAAATTGCAACAGTTTCCGCGCCATGACACTAGATGCGTTATCTAGTTGCTGATTACCCCGTCCCTCCTGAGTCGATTGTCGCTGGCCAGCAATCTTGACCTTGGTCGCACTGACTTGTATCGCATCAAGTACAGTCCACTGTATGAAAGTAGTACGTACGGAGTGACTCTTCCCCCCCTCACCCCCCTTACGACCCAAAGTCAATTTTATGGTAAAGTAACAGCACTGGGGCGAGTCACTAACCATTCTGGATGCGACTGTGACAGATTATCACTCTCTGTGCATGTTGTCTCACTAATCCAATCGAGACTTTGATGAGACGCGAACGATGTCGGCGACGGAGCTATCATAAACAATGCAGTCAAGGGGCAATCTCAGTAGAAAGTAAAACTCACACCGCCCTCTGAATATCGTTGAAAGCGTAGCGACCCTGAAGGTGTCTCCGTCTGTATTTGCACTTTTGCTACAGGAGGACGGATCTTTCGTGTAGATGCCACTTCTGTGAGAAATAGAGAAGTCGGGAACTGGCAAGGACCCCCCCAGGCCAAACGTAACATCATGAACTTCTGGCTCGAGACGTCGTAGGTGACGTAACACCATATCTGGCTGGAAGGTTTCTAGTGACTGTAGGCACGAAAATATTGATACAATTGGTGCAAAATATAAACATATACCCACAGTGTCACGAGCGAAGCCATCAAGTAGGATCAGGTCATTGTCATGAATGAGGGCCATATCACAGTGAGGTGCCTTCTATGAGGTCCATATTATTACCAAACACGCAGAGAAATAGTGAGACTTCTGTCCACGGTGCTCACTTCAGCGATATATTCCAGTACTATATGAAGAGGATCCCGATACTTCGGAAGCTAATACGAAGACCAAAAAATGACAAAAAGGCGACTTACCTCTGGTGCAGCCGGCGTCGATAAGAGCTCCACGTCTGGCTCATAGTCGTGGCCCTCCGGACTGGGTCCAGCCGCTGCTTTAAGCCCCCGTGGCAAGATCACGAACTTACGAGCGACGCGGAACCCTCGTATAAATATGCACTGGTCTTCGAGTAGGCCCTGGAGCGAACGAAAATATGCAACGTATCTCAGGATTCATTGACCAACACAAACTGGGTATTGTCATACCTCACCATCAGGGCGGCGATTAAACACCGCCCCTCGATTGTGCTCATGTGAGAATTTCCAGTTGATGGCAACAATATCGCCGCGGGAAACCACATTAGCTCCAAATGATATCTGTCCATCTTCCGGGCCTCCAGGGAAAGCAACACTAGCCCAGGATCTTGTACGATGAGCCCCAGTGACCAGGATTATGTCCTCCATCCGATCAATCCCCAGGCCAAGATTTCGGACCCAGGCGAACCAGTAGTCAATGTGTTTGGTTATCCACTCGCCAAACTGTCCGAGTGCTACCGTGTCCTTGCATCTAGCTTGTATTGGAAGGGATAATACCGCGCCTTGCTTTCCTTTGCACGAAAATGAGACTTCAGTGGGGCTGTCGGGCCTGAGGGAATCTGAGTAACAATCTACTAGACCGTGAGCCTCAATTACCCAGTGATCAAAAACTTCGATCCAGGCACCGAGGCGACTCTGGCTGAACAAAAGTTATTGGGATTGAGCGTGCCAGAGATGATGTGTTCCGTCACGCGGGGCGTAAGCCGACTGTGGTACTCTGGGACACCGAAGCTTTTGTGGGACGGATCGTCTGCAGGTAGTAAAACGTTGAAGAGGCGGTGAAATCTGCCATGGCGAATGAAACCGACATCGCCAACCTCCACCGCGGGACATGAATTCCCTGGACTCGGCTCCCAAAGGGCATGTCCATAGGCAGGATACTTGATCGCAAGGTGGTGGCGAAAAATGTCATAATGGGCCATTGTGGCAGCGAATGGCAGCGAATCGAGGACAACGTTGCGGGATCAAGATCCGATCTAAAAACCAGGAAAGGCCGAAGAGGCCGAATTCGCTAACGTAAGAGAGTCACTACTGTATCCATCTTGCTCCGCAAGCTCCTCTAGCAAGTGGGAATGACTAAGCAATCTGACAGCTGACAAATGCAAAGTCACATGCATCAACATTTCCTTTTTGCATGTCAATTTTTTCTCTGGGTACATCGCCAATAGCGTTCGTTCGCTTGTAGGGTCAACAGACAACGTCCATCATATTTTATGTCATGAATAATGATTTCTGGTGCCCCACAACATCGGGCAAGGTTACAGTCGACAAGGTCGACCCCTAGTATAGAAAGACACTGGCATTCGTGTCTATCCACAACTTTCTCATATATGCCTATATTTCAAGGCACCTGCTCAAACTCGAAGAACGCCCAGCTCTAGTAAGGTGAAGATGAAAGCCTGACACAAGCCCGAGGCTACAAAATCTACAAGAATGTTTGATTTCGCAGACAATGCTCCTATATAATTACATAAGTCGAAGCGTGGCTCATTCACTCCGCCACTTTTGTAAGGTTCCTCCGAGTCCCGGTTCTTCTTCTCGACGGTCGTTTCTAAGATGACTTGTCAACGCCAACGGCTACTCTCTCCCCTGCTCAATAAAGTCGTTTCTCCCCATTTGTCCACTAGGACCACTCTAGCACCGACACATGGCGCTTATGCTTTTGGTAAGTGTTCTGGTTCTGATTTGACACTCGTATGGAGTACTGAGCACGTCACAGGAGGGAGTTGCCGACATACGGCGACAATGAAAATGCCCCCGGATTGTATCTTTCCAGAAATATTTGCCTTCTTTCTGTGCGCCTACAGTCATCCCTCTTGGCGTATGAGGGAATGGCAAAGACTGATGCACGTCTGCCAAAGATGGCGAGAAATTATATATAGATCACCACGCTATCTTGCTCTGTTTCATTATTGCTTAAGTGGAGCACCTGTCAAGAAGGGTCTCAGTTGCTGGACAGCATTTCCTATCGCCATGAGTTATCATGTTACTGATGATGAAAATGAAGTCCTCGCTTTACTCAAGCACTCCGATCGTGTAGGCCTCGTTCACCTTACAATAAGGCGGCCGCAGTGGGAGGATATGGTAGCGACGATGCAGGTGCTATTTCCGGTCCTGACAGATCTTCGTCTTTCAGCCGACCACCCAGGAGACGTGTATGTGGTCCTTCTCAGTGGATTCTCGGGTGGATCTGCCCCATATTTACAGCGACTCCTATTATGCCGCGTCTCCTTTCCAGAATTACCAACACTTCTTTTGTTTACTCGTGATTTTTTTTTCTCTCCATAACGACAACATGCCACCGATTGGTTACATTTCACAGGAGGCGATGGTTACGGGTCTGGCCGCATTGACTAGGCTCGAGACTCTTTGCATTAGATTCTATCCTCGGATTTCTCCCCCAGAACAAGCGAGAAAGCGTCTGTATTCCCCAATGAGGGCCGCTCTTCCTGCTCTCACCTATCTCGAATTCGGAGCTTTTGGCGAGTACTTGGAGGACCTCGTGGCCCAAATCGACGCTTCTCGACTCAACGCCATGGAAATGACGTTGGATCACCTTGACTGTCTTCGGGTTTACCAACTTTTACTTTTTATGGGTCGCACGGAGAACCTCAGGTTTAGGCGAGCGCGAGTAGACTTTTGTGATGGCCGAATTGATATCCAACTCCGAGTCGTTCGATATCGCACGTCCGAGTGCATTCTTCAACCTCATTTTCATTTTTTTTTTCCACACTCGGACGGTCAAATACTCAAGTTACACACCTCACCCTCGTGCTCAGTGGGATTTCCGCTGTGTGCTCCGACATGGAATATCTCGCCATCTATGACTGTGAAAACCGTCTACGTTCAAGTTGGCACGACTATATTGACCGCACCGGATGATTGGCTTTCTTCCGCCAACTTACCACTGTGGAGACGTTATGTATACATGGGAGGTTGGTGGTGCAGATAGTTTGTGCAATCGAAGATGTCCCTGGTGAGATGGTCGCTGAAGCGCTGAAGTGTTGCCATTACTCGCTCTGGCTAGTGGACCCTGGCTTGCTTGGGCTGGTAAATCTAAAACCTGCTGAGTAGTTCGTCTCATTGCGCTGGCTCTTTGGGCGTCCTGTAACCATCCGCGACATGTACTACGGGGACCGGTCCATCGAAGGACTTTGAAGCCCACTGCAGGTGTTAGGAAAAGTCCCAGCACCTGCCTCTTGTATATTACGTCAAATATAGTTTCATACATAATCACAACGGCAATGGATACTACTACAGAATGTACTACAGAAGCTGGTTAATATGCCGAGATCCGATTCAAGTATCAAACGCAAAGAATGATAAATAAATAGTTATCTGAGTCAGTGCGCCATCACTCGTCCGAGTCGTCCGAGACGATGTTGATTTCTGGAACTGGAAGATCCTGATCAGGGTACGCGGGTAAGTCCTCTTGGTGAGCAGCGTCCAGGGCGCCTCGGGAGAATCTTCCTTCTCCAGTCACAGGCAGAGGTGGGACACCTGCGTGTTTTCTGGCAGCAAAGTGGTGCGTTAGCAAACAAGTGCCTCATGACCCATATGAGCAAGTTGAACTCTTACCGCGCTTCCTTGAGGAGATCACTTCGTATGTGTTCAAACAAGTCTGCGCCTTGGTTGATGTCGTGTTCTCGGAAGTCATTAAGTGAGCTGATGTGTGATTGGTACACGGTCTTCCATCGATTTTCGTCCCACTCAGTCTCCTTGCGTGTCCCATCCGTCCACTCATCGATGCAACACTCGACCTGATAATAATGGACACATTCGTCAGATCCGCGCCTATCGGATATAAACAAACCCTCACCATTGCGAGTATAAAGGCGATGGCTGGGATCGACAGCGGAGAAAAATGCTCGTGATATGTGACCCCGTCGGCTTCCTTGTCTCCGAACCACGTGATGTTGATGGCCTTTTGGAGCCCGGGATGTCGGTATGGATGATGGTTCCCGCCAGGGTTAGATTCCTGCATGGTGGTCAGTGGGTCATAGATGGTGATGACGAAAGACGAACACGGTAGATAAAGGCCATGTCAGACAACAACGCCTGAGCAAGGCTTGCATTTCTGCTGATAATATCGGGTGCATGACTCGTGTCAAAGCCATACTGAGCCTCGACCACGTGCATGATCTTTGTCTTCGTGTCGATGAACAATCTCATGTTCCCGTCAGCGAACTGAAACTAATAGTGAGGACACGTGATGCTGCGGTGGGAACGGGACTTGCCAGTTCGAACGGCATGAACAATTCAAGATTGAAGCCCGTCCTTGCACACGCTTCGTTCCACACAGTCGCCTCCCAGGCCTTCTTCATTTGGGGCGTTGGGAACGCATCTTTACAAGCAAGATAGATTCTGCAAAGCGAGAGAGCGACGCCGGTCACGTGGTCATCGTCTCTCATCTCTTTTCGTTAGGAAGAGAATCACGTTGGTCAGACTCGAGAATCGGGGAAATAGTCAAGGTGCAACCAACCGGGTACCGACGATGTATCGGGTTGTTGCCTGGCGGCAAAATAGGCTTCATCTCTGCCCCTGTCTGACGCAGTCTGTAATAAGAGCGATGAGATGTATGCGAAGAGTTACAAGACGGAACAACCTTGGCAGCATAAAATGCGGATTTTGCAGCCTTGCGATATTCTCGAGCCTGTAACAACTTTGAAATGCCCCATCTTGAATCTAGTCCCGTCTTCATCTCCCTCGCACTATGCGGCATTAGCGGCAACGTAAGTTTAGTAACGAGAACTCACAAAATGATCTTCTCCTCGACCACGTCGCGGTCGGTAGAGTGGATTACTTGCTGGTGTTCCCAAATTAAGGAACGGGCATCCTCCAGCCGTTTGTCTCCTCGCTTCTCTTGTTCAGACGGAGCGTGCTTGGCAACGTAGTCCAACATCCTGCCCACTAGGATACCGCCTGCGCCGACCCCGATGACCTGGTTCATAGACATTATGAGATGGCAGAGGACGGGGGCTTGTTAGAAGACCGCGGGGCTGTAGTAAAGGAATTGGGGGGGCCTGTGGGTTGTTCCGCGAATCACGGGGGTTAAATGCTATTCGACTGGACGTAATTATACATCCTTGACCATGAGTCGTTTGGATCACGATGGCCACTGCGGCCACTGCATGTCGCGGCGATGAGTAAAGAGGGCATGCGCAGATCCGGAAGTAGAAAACCGTGTACTTGGACGTGGGAGTTTGACAAGTAACGTAAAAAACTTGAGGATTTCCATATCCGGGCCGCCCTGACCTGAGTCAGGAAACTGAGACAACTGCATCTCGATCTATCAAAGTCTTTGGTCGCCCGCTTTGACAGGGCTTCTTCGGGCCTTTGGTTAGACAAATTGTGGTCTCTGTGCTAATGAAAGTGTAGTGCGAGAGGGTAGAAGTGGGCGCGAAGAGACAAATTCTCCATGGGGCGTACACATTGATTCCGACTGATAGCGGATATTTCATGTGGCGTAGGGCGTGGACCTGCTGCCCACCCCCTGGGCGTCCGCGTTTGCAGCAAAGTCATTTTATCTCGCCATAAGCTTGAGGGATCATTCAGAATGACCTCAGGTAGTTCTGCGCCAGCCATTACAAGACGATCGTTGGATGTTCGTTATCTCGCATCTTTCCGCAAGTGGGAAAAATTGAAAAACGGCCTCATTCCGATTGACCAGGTGACATCCTCAGCGGCAGGTGTTGCGAATCCTCCGCAAGTTGGTCGGAAATGCGGCGATCGATCCGGTCCTAACATACAGTACGCCTGATATGATGGATCCTGTAATGAAATTCAGAAAGACATGCGGCTTTCGAACCGCAGTGACCAACTCATCGGCTTCAACTCTTTGGCCATTATAAGGACCGGTTGACGCGCCCATGGAGTTGCCACTGGAAGTCTGGCACCATGCAAGTTTTCACACATTCTGCGCTTCCGTCACTCGCCCAACAATGGGAACGACCTGATGGGGACAATTGACGACGGTAGAGAAGCAAGCATGACCAATCATGCCTGTCAGCCCGAACATCTTTCCCGTTGAAGGGACCATAGCGCTACGCGCTTGGCTATACAGTTCGTATGGCCGCTCATATTGCAATGACAATCACCGGAATATGTTTTGAAGAGTAACCCAGCACTAGTTTCAAGTGATCCATGTCGATCTACGACGGCGGCAAAGATACCTCATCTGGACATTGTTTTTTGATATTCCGATTCCGAAGCGAAGTTTGATGCGCGTGTTGGCCACGACGTGGGAACCCAACACGCGCGTGACGGTATGTCCAAACAGGCTCGCCTTAGCTTGTCACCGTAGTTCCTAGCTCTTCAGAGAGGGGTCGGCGATTCGCACAGGACTTCTCATATGACCCCTTCCGGCCTTCAGGCATTGTACAGCCTCTTCTCCGTCCAACTCCACGATCGTTCGCCATCACAGCGCGGTCAAGGGGTGGGCCATTCTTAGCGCTTTGCAGTTGCTCCATAAACCAACAGACAGGCCCTCGTGTACCCCCGTCCGCATTCTATGTCCCATAGCTTGGGCTCCCTCGAATCGACGTCACGAACAACACTACCGTCAAGTGAATGCCTAGCGTCGGTTCAAGAGCACAGGGCGGTCATGTAGATGTAGATCGGGAAAGCAGAGAAATCGGGACGCTCTTTCGGAGTGAGGCCTGGTGGCGAGATCATTACGACGATATCAAGCTCTGTGGGTATCAACTCCGTTCTCGGTACCGTCCAGGGTGGGTGCCATCGTGGAAGCACTCGAATAATGACTTCTTCGCCATGGAAGATGGACAACCCTGCCTTGTGAGTGCCGTCCGTTTGTGACTCTCTGCATTGACAGACCGGATTAGTTACGTGCCGCAATGGACGCCATACGCATACACGATGGCAAACGAGTAATGCTCAAGAAGGTTCTTCCCGAAGAAGGGCCGCATGAATTAGAGATTAGTCAGATGTTCTCAGCTAGGGGGGTCGCAACGAACTCGCGCAACCATTGTGTGCCATTACTTGACGTTATCAAATTGCCCAACTCCGGCCAGCAGTTGATGGTCATGCCATTCCTGCGTCCCTTCGACAACCCTCATTTTCAGACGTTCGGTGAGTTTGTGGCCTTCTTCACCCAAGTCTGTGAGGTATGTTCGCGTCTCTTTTTCCGGATTAACTATAATCGGTGCTAATTAGGGTTGATTGGCCGTCAATTAGGGCCTTCAATTCATGCACGAGCGAAATGTTGCACACAGGTTCGCGCCGATTCTTGTGTCTTGCCAGCCAGAACTGGTTTCTCATACCTTTTCAGAGATTGCACGGCAAACAACATCATGCTCGATCCGTCTAGGATGTATCCCAATGGCTTCCACCCGACGCAAATCAATCGAAGTCCGGACTTTAGAGGAAGGGCCAAAAGACACACCCGGACCGGGCGTCCTCCCCGGTATTATCTCATCGACTTTGGCTTGTCCCGGGAGTACCCCTCACGTGACGCGTTCGATGCACCCCTCCGCGGCGGTGATAGGTCAGCACCTGAGCACCGAGACGGAGGCCGGTGCAACCCATTCCAGACGGATATCTATTATCTCGGAAATCTCATTCGTGAGGAATTCATACAGGTAACATTTGCAACTGCGTAATTCTGCGACTTTTCTGCCTAGTAGCTAACAGAGTGCATCATTAGAAGTACCGTGGCTTCGAGTTCATGAACGATCTAGTTTCCGAGATGACACACAACGAACCCGAAAAACGTCCCCTAATCGAGGAGGTTGTCGTCAAGTTCGCCCGAATCCGCGAGTCGCTCAGTGGGTTCAAGCTGCGTTCCCCCATGACGTCGAAAAAACAACCTGGCCTCTTCACCGTATTCCGCTGCGCCAGGCAAGCAATCCGCTCGTTTTACTATATTGTCTCAGACAAGAGTGCAATTCCTCAACAATAAATATGCCATCAAACTCGAATAGTATGCCAAGCAACGACCCAATTTTACATGCAACGCGGTGGCCTAAACAAAGAGAAGAGACAGGGGGAAGCTATGTGGTTTCTTTGATTCATATGTTGAACGTTATCTCTAGGCCTCCAAAATCAAGAAATGCACGGAACTACCTCTCGCTCCTTTACTTGTCTTGATCACCATCATTGGTTTCACCTACCAATATGTCATATGTCCTTGAATATGCTCCCATAAAATCGATACCACTCATCGTCGAATCGCCATTCGTAACCTTTAGTAGACCATTCCACCACACTCTTTATTTCGCGTGTGTATTGCCTACACTCCTTTAGTTCTCGCACACTCCTGACACCCCTTTCGGTTCTTCTATATCCCTCTCACTATGCACACTCCTTTGGTTCTTCACGCATTCATTACGCTCCTTATTTCCCTTTTCATTCTTCCAAACCTGGAGTCACGAAGTCGTATAGGAATTACAAGTGACAAGCCGATGTATCACTGGCACGAACCCACAAAACATACTTTCTACTTGTTTCACCGGTTACTAGTTCGTCCCCCCCAAGTACTCCTAGAAGGTACACACAGTAGGCAAGTACAGTGCAGTTGAGGCGTGGCCACGAGAGTGGGTGCCGTTCTGCGACTCCTCGACCTGCCCCATCCATCGAAGCTGGAAGCCCTCGTTCCACTTTCCTTCACTTTTTCACGCAAACCCCTGTCAAGGTTGGCGCAGTACCCCTAGTACATGCAACGAACGCGCATTGTGTATGCCAAGGGCGTACTGCTCTCAACACGGAGACCCTAAGTTCACGGGTTGCGGGATGCTGAGCATCAAATCACGACCTCAGAACGACTCGCAACCAGCTCACGCACGCGCACGACGCAATCAAGACATGACTATGTCGGAGATTTGTAAGTCGGCGGATTGTCCTCGGCTAATGTAGTATGGAATACGTCTACTACCCGAACTGTCCCCCAAATCGCACCATCTGAACCTGTGCACCGAGACATCGTGGTCCGAAAACATCGTGAATAGATACCCGAGGGTGCATGTCCAGCGAGTATCAAAGGCATAGGCACGTCGTAGTGCACGCACCGCGAGGCGGTGCTGCTGAGTGGGACCCGCACGTTGTGGACGAATGGCGCGAGATTAGCGAGCCTCGTGGGAACCTCGGCTCTAGGACAGGACAAGGGTAGGAAGCCACGAACTACAGTAAGTACTGACGCCAAGAAGTGCGATGTCGGCCTGGCTTTGTGGCGACACCCGGGGTGCTATCTTGAAGGAGAACTGCGACGTGTGTGCTACCCTGATCAGTCTCGGGCCCAGCTATTGAAGACTTTTGTGCCAGAGTGACGTTCTCTGTCTGCGTCTGAAAAAGGTTCACAACTTCACATTCTTGTATCACGATTAAAAATTTGAAACGTTGGAGCTTTCAGCTTGAAGGATTGGAGCCGTTAAGAGGGTGCAGTCGTGGGTACAATGCATATTTCATTTGATGCACCAACTAACTTGCGCACCAAGCCAATCGTCACAGCCACGTGGGGGCACGTGGTTGTCGCAAGGGCTGTCGTAACTTAGTTGCGTGCAAGATGATGATTTAACGTTTTTTTTCTACCGAACTGGCGAGATCTTTGTTGCGACGAGCCCAGATCGACGACGCAAGTAACGCAGCCTTCAAGCTCGTATCGTTGCCAACGCAAGGGAAACCCTAATTTTAGCGCAAGAAGTCCGCGACTAGAGGTGCCTGAAAATCCGCTAGTGGATCTTCTATCATACGGGGCCAGACGCCTGAGGCCTGAGGGCCTTGACAGGCTTGTTGACAGGAGCCCGCTATGCCACTCGGTACCTTAAGCGCTTGCGTATAGGTCCTGCTTCTGGCGCAAGTTCTGGCGTGTGCTTGGGCGTGTGCCATGAGTACCAGGGTCAGACAGAAATTTTCAGAACCCTTAGGCAGTCAAGATGAAACTATCATACGAACTTAACAAATGATCGTGTAATGTGGCGTATGTTACAGAAATAAATACCCAAACGGTTCAGAAGAGGCCAAATCGCTGCGGCGACAGCTTGAGTACCGTGGGAAACGAGCCCAGATTTGCGTATCCCGAATGTAGTCCATATGACGACTGACTCAAGGCATCGAGAAATACTGTACTGCAGTGGGAGTACGCTTCATACGGTTGTTTGGGGAACCAAAAGACGCAATGATCTCCACTTCGGTGAATACCTCTTAAATTAGAAGATGCAACAAACGCGATCATACAACAGGTCGTACAAGTAACATGATCAACACGGGATAAATAATATGATGTCGAGGAGGTGAGAAATGGGCATATCAAGCGTGATCAACTGTGATCCTAGGGAACGTTTCGTCATAATTTGGGGGGGCGGTCGGGCTGGGTCCTGGACTGGGCTCTTCACGCACAGCGTCTAAAGCCCCTGGCGGCAGCCTCGACGATCCCGTGACAGGATCAGGTGGAACTCCTGCGTGTTCACTAACGAGTAGACTGAGTGTCATCGAATGACATACACGGTTAGGAAAATATCCTACCGCGCATTCCGCGACAGATCGCACTGCAGTTGATACAGGCTCGTAGGTCGATGTGCTTGAAAAACGACAAGCGAGGAGAAATGCGAATCATATACGGTTTGGAATTTCGCGTCGTCCCAGTTACAATCCCTTTGCGTGCCATCGGACCATTCGTCAATGCAGCACTCAATCTAAACAAAAAGTCGTCGTAGTCGTCAGTATGTGTTGGATATTAGTGCCCAGTGTGAGCGATCATACCACTGTGAGCGTAATAGCAATGATATGAATAGGCATCGGGGAAAATTGTTCGTGATTCACGACGCCAACATCATCCTTGTTACGAAACCAAGTAGTATCAATCGCCCGTTGGATGATGGGGTGGCGGTATAGGTCGCGGCCAGTTCGAGGTTCCTATCAATGAGACAAAATCAGCTAACGACTTAGATGCTTGCTTAAAGGAAGACGAACAGGATAGATAAAATTCAGGTCTCTCAGCAACTCTTGAGCACGTCCAGCGTTATAGCTTATGCTAGCATGAGCTTGGCTCGTCTGGAAGTGATACATGGTTTCCACAAGAGTGGCCAGCCTAGGTCTCATTTCATCGCACAGCCGATTACGGAGGCTTGTCGCCTGGAGGTCCGAATGTATTTTAAAGTTCGAAAGAAGTGGGCCACGAGGACAGTAGAACGTACCTCCGTGCTTCCCCCAAAATCATATTGGATAGGGTTTTGCACCACCACCTGCAAAGGACTAGCACGGTGGCCTCTTGGTAGTGGGCGCTGTCCAGGTATGGAATGTGGCACCGCCACCGCCGGACTTAGTCCGATTGTGGCGTCTCTAGCTCGGTCTGAGACCGTCTGCGATGTCATTCGGATATGAGAAACCTTGTTTCAAGTAATGTACTGGAGCGACCTTAACGTATTTGAGAGTTTCCTTTGCGGCCTTGCGATATTCGCGAGCTTGTAGGTACCTCGGGAGACCTCTCTTTGATTCCAATCCCTCCTTGATCTCGGTCGTACTGACTTGCGTTGAGCACAGACCACTGTATGAAAGTAATACTTACTGGATGATTCTCTGCCTAACGATATCCAAGTCAGTGGGGTTGATTAACGTTTCATTTTCTCTGGCTAATTCACGGGCGATGTCCAGCCGCCGGTCACCCAGTCCCTCCTGAGCCGTTGGTCTCTGGCTGAACAGGAAGTGTAACAGTTTCAACGTCAAGACACCTGATGCGTCGAGTGAAGGACCGGACATGATTCCTGGCACAGAAATGGGGTAAGGGATAACACACTCGGTCTGGGGGTGAAGAGTGGGGGGGGGAGCTTAGGGGAGTCTCCGCGGGGCGCGTGAATAAAAGTGGTAAAGCCCTGAGGTACGATATGTCTCCGATAGGCGTCTTCTGGGAGATCGTGACCAGTGACGAGCTCAGACAGGGCGTAGAGCTGATAACTCCAGAAATCACAGAGAAGTGTAAGGATGGGAAATCAGCTCCAATCTCTCGCAGGGTAGCGGAAGTGAAGTGTGTGGCATATACGGAACGGTGGACGGCCTCATGTGCAAGCCCTCCAGAGTCACCCAGGATCCGGGAAATCGTCAGGGTGCATGTGAGAAACCTTGAGGAAAACCCCCCACGAGGTTTATTACGTTGAACGCAAGCCGATCGCGAAGATGGGTGTCGGAGTGTGTTCGATTTGCCTGGCATTAACAACGAGTCCAACTTGAAGGTCGACCAGCGCTACTGTAACCGGTGACCGCCATGCCAGATCAAATTTCGATCAAACGTGGTGACAGAAGGTCAGTAACGTGACCTCGCTTCTCCATCCGTTGGCTTTATCAACACCGTCAATGTAGGTACGCTTTGTGAGGCCTCTTTTTGTAATCTTATCAAGAATCCCTCTGTCACACCATTTGTTGACCCATGTCGACTATGGCATGACTGTAAATTACTATCATGATCTGACATTGGGACAAAGAAAGTGTGTACTCATATTGTCGAGCGATGGTGTTGAACGAATTCAAACACAGCCCCCTGTGATGTCAAACACCGAGAAAGGAGTTTGTCTGGGATGGTAAGAAAACGTGCACGTGGGCAGTATGGATAGGGGTAAATATGCGGTACGGTTGCAAGGGGGTGGCCACATTGGCCAAACCGACAAAGAACGTTGTGAAGTTCATGTTCTGGTGAACGCATGACACTAGCAATAAATCGTGAGGTGGCAGTGGACATGAAGCTATTAGCCGCTCGTACCCCTGGCCGAAGTTGGCTCTTGAGCCAGCTCCCTAACACAACCGCTGAGAGTATAGAGACCTCAGGTAAGTCGTCTCCATGCTTCAGCTCCAGTCTTTGCCCAGACCCCGAGGGTCTCTGTACTACAGGTTTTGATAGTACTGTGCAGCCCAGAACTCTGCAAGCACACTTGTGACGCAACCCATAGGTCGGTGTGGATTTGTGACGAGAGGACTGCTGCAAGAGTGTCAGTGTTGAATATCACGACTCAAGGTCGACGACCCGAGGTGACGTTCTGTTTTCCCAAAAATAGTGAAGGATTGCGCGATTCGGCCCGGCGAAGCGCTGAAATGAAGCTAGCACACTAAGGGGCCCACGCTCAGCGCTCATGCTCATGCTCGATGCGTGATGTGTGCGCGTAAACCACTAGCCCTCTCAGGCTTCCAAGCGATATTTATGAACCACTGCACACCATGAGTTTCCTCCCACTACCACCACGATAACGAATTAGTTCCAACACTTGACGCCACCGACCTCTGCATACACAACATGTCCGCAAGTACCGCTAGGGACACCTTTGCCTACAATGAACCCAACAACAGACAAGCCGGAACACTTGTGATGACGGAGCGTTGGTGGGGAGATCGCTATGATGATATTGCAGAGCGCGGCTACATGCTCCGCCCTCGATACCGCCCCCAGTGGGAGCCATCCTGGCTCAAGACAGGCAAAGATTTTTACACCGTAGAGGACGGTCAGGCCACCATAGTACGTGTTTTTGCATTCCATACTTTCCCATCTCCTTACATACTGGCCTAAGTTGAGGGCGGCAATGGATGCAACTCGCAAACGAGATGGACGTCCAGTCATGTTGAAGAAAGTCCTCCTCGCGGACGGGCCCCATGAATTGAGAATCAACAAGCTTTTCTCGTCGCCAGAGCATTCAAGGGAGCACGACAATCACTGTGCGCCACTGCTGGATGTCATTGAACTGTCGACACGCTTCGAGTCTCAACAGTTGATGGTGTTTCCGCTTTTGCGCCCCTTCAATCAACCACGGATCCAAACATTTGGGGAGTTTGCCGCCTTCTTCACTCAGATATGCGAGGCGAGACCGAATTTTACAAGATTTATTCACGCATCATCCTGATCCTCTCCACAGGGCATTCGATTCATGCACCAACGGAATGTTGCCCACCGGTATGAATCCCACAATTATCCGTGGTGATTCAAGTCTAACCATTTGGGAAGCGATTGCACGGCCAACAACATCATGTTGGATCCGTCTAAAATGTACCCGAGGGGGTTTCACCCTGTCAAGATCGATCGTAATAAGAACTTCAAGGGGACTGCGAAGTCTTATACCAGGACGCAGCGTCCCTCCCGTTACTTATTCATTGACTTTGGTCTGTCTCGCCAGTATCTCTCCCGAGATGCAACGGACGAACCACTGCGGGGCGGAGACAAGTCAGCGCCGGAGCATCGATCGGGAAGGCGCTGTAACCCGTTTCACACTGACATATACTACATCGGTAACCTTATACGACAGGAGTTCATGGAGGTAAGCAGGCGCGTCTCTAGCTATCGTAAACGAACTCATCTTCGCTTGTAGAAGTGCAATGGTTTCGAATTCATGAAGGATCTGATCGCCTCAATGACCCGAGAAAACCCTGCGGAACGCCCTCGGATCGAAGAAGTACTGCAGGAGTTCTCTCGTATCCGAGCGTCTTTGAGCAAGAGAAAGTTTCGCTCCGCGATTATATCGAAAAATGCTCCCAAGGTCGTGGGGATGTTTCGGGAGGCAAGGCAATCTGTCCGCACCCTGCAATACATTGTGTCTCGCCGGCCAGCGATTCCGGATTCTTATACTTAATTTTATTCTGCAACTCGGAGACATGTGCTTCAAAGGATCGGCACTTTCATTTTGACTTTAGGCTCTTTTACCCACATTCGACCACTCCCCGGATCAGATCATATTTTTATTTTTGGGTCTATATCCTTTCTTATTCTTGAGGACTGATCGTTGTGGGTGACTGGTGTGCTGTAATTAATTTTATATATTGTCATCTACTGTACTTCACGCAGCAAGGTGTTTTGTATTCAGTACAGTATTTGCGTATTTTCCCAGTCATGGAATTCATTGCCCTCCACGTCGTGCCACTCAGGCTAGCAGGCACGCCAAGGTGCATAATATCTCGTACTCGCTGAACCCGTCCGGCAGTTGTCCGTTACCCCTACAAGCATTTATCTCGAGTATCGGGAGGTGCGTCGACACGACTCTGGGTTGACACACTCTTTCGGCAATATTCGGCAGGTCTCGCTGAGGTCAAACGGACTGCTGTCCTAACTTTCCTGACGCTGAACCTGGGATGGTTGAAGGAACGAAGTCGCGAGCTTATCCCGATATAGTCCTGTGTAGGGGGGTACGTTCTCAGATAGTGTTACTCGATTAGGCAGAGTCTCAACCACGCAGTGTGGTAGAGGTCAATAAGTTACTGCAAGGTGTTCTGGTGCCAATGGCCCAACTAATCCATCACAAATCGATCACAGAGTAACATAAAATGTCACACTAGCGCCGATTAGTAGGCGACGTCCATACTTTCCGGGCACAGGTGATGATCGGGGGAAGGGGGTGTGAGGCGGCTGATCGATTAAGAAGCGAGCAACCCTTGACAAGCTGCATTCACCCTATCCTGCGGCCATATATTATGTGTGGTTTGGGAAGTGTGGGCCAGGGACAAGGCGCCTGCGTGCTTCCTGATTTGGAGGCATGAGCTGCAGTCAAGACGCACAATACGACGCCTTACCGTCCTTCGTCGTAAAAATCGCGCCGTAGTTGGTGCAATGGATCACAGTGGCGTGTGTCGAGACCCTGTTGGGTGAGAGCCTTAAGCGCGGTAAGATGACTCGCGTAGGTCACTTTATAACGCTCGTATGTGAAAGGCAGTTTGGTCTGGAGGCCATTACTCCATTCATCGAGGCAACACTCGATCTATGACATTGCGAAAGAAGTTCAATATTTCCAAGCGTGGACGAACTAGAGGTTCTTACCGCGGTGAGAACCAAGGCAATAGTTTCGTAGGGTATGGGGTTAAATTCGTTAGAAAACCTGACCCCATCGCCATTACGGTCTCCAAACCAGACGACGTTGATACACTGTTGTATGATGGGATGGCGGTATGGAATTCCACTCTCTCCATTGATGAAAGTCGTGTCGGTCTTCAAGTTTTGCGCTCTCTCCATGTTCCGATTCAAGACTTCTGCAGCTTCGCCTGTCTCAAACCCATAGAACTTTGTGACAAGCAGCGTAACCTTCGCTTTCACGTTGGTCAGGAAGCGCGGTACAACGACTGCGAGCTGAGCGACTGTATTAGGCAGACAGAATAGGGGCAGCAAAGTCATAACACACCCTGTCTGCAAGGTCATCAGGTGGGGTAAGTTGGTTTCCAGTCTTGGTGCACGCGACGGGCCATGCAGATTTCGCCCAGCTCGAGGCCTGTTCAGGGGTCGGGAATGCGTCTTTGGAGCTAAGGAAACACCGGTAAGTAGCCTCCGCTGCGTCTATGGTGCGCCTCATTTGCTCGTCGTGTGTTCCATCTTGGTGCCCACCGAACTCAGCATCTCTGGCTCTGTCAGAAGCCGTCTGTCAAGGGGTAAAATTATGTTATCTGCTGGAAAGGGCTACACAGACTCGTGAGTACCTTGACGAGGTGGAGCGTTTCTTCCGCGTGCTTTCGATACGTTCGGGCATGAGACCATTTGGGAAAGCCCCTTTTAGAGTCCAGCCCGACCCTCATCTCGGTTGTCCTGGGCGTGCAAAGTGTGAACTCCGAATGAGCCATGAAAAATGAAATGAATCAAGCGTACATTGTGATACGATTCTGAAGAGAAACCATTTCATCATTGGGAATCGTCTCCCTGAACTGGTCTCGCAGGCTACGAGCGCGGTCGAGATTGTCGTCGCCTCTCCTTGCCTGTGCAGTTGGGAGGAGGCTAGCCATTTACTTTCGTCGAGATCACGGATGTTTGGCAGAAGGGTACTGCAGAAACCGGTGGTGTATTAAAGAGCTTGACCCGGAGGTAGCGACGAGTTCGAAGCGGTGGAGCAACCCCACGGCCACTATTATATCCACAGTCTGATTGAAAAGGTTCTCAAGAAAAGTAGCTAGAGGATTGTTCTGTATGCATTCATGTTGTTCTGTGCCACAGATAGCCTGAGATAGCTACGGATCTCAGATGAAGTGACCTCCTTAGTTGGGACCCATAGCTTGGCTTCTCGATGGCATTTGAAACAACCAACTTCAGTAAGAGATGTAAGAGGCAAGTCAAGTCAATAAGGGCAAAGATAGCAGATCGTGGGGATATTTGTTTTTGAAATTCATTCGAACGGGTGACCGGTGACTAACAACGGATATAAAGTGGCGCCGCGGTGAGAGTGTCCCAAACTGGATAGGGAAAAAATCTCCCCACACTATAGCCTGGCAATCAAGCGATCACCGGTCAGCATGAACTACAGTATGGGCGTGCTCTTTCCTCCCATATAGTTAGAAATTCGACTACCCCTTCTCGTCACAACTTCCTCTCCCAGCAGCATTGCGGCCAAGTCGCTTTCGCAGTCAAACTTGTGCTGACCTTCGCGACCTCCCCCCACCTGACCCATTAGTTATCCCGTTTTTCTTGCCCGACTCTTAGCCTGACGGTAGACTTGGAGATGGAAGCACGATCAGCTAGGCATGTAGGTGCTGAGAACGGTCGCAGGGAAATCGGTGTCCTCTTCAGCAGCGAATTGTGGTGGCGGGATTGTTATCGCGATATCGGGGCCAGCGGCTACAGACTTCGCCCCCGGTATGACCCTGACTGGGAACCGTCCTGGAAAACATCAAGAAAAGACTTTTTCACGACAGAAGATGGTCAACCCACACTGGTGGGTGTTTTTCCGTCGATCTTGTGTTACACGCCAGACCCTGACAGATTGCGTTAGTTGCGAGCTGGGATGGACGCGACACGTATAAGTGACGGAAAGCAAGTTATGCTCAAAAAAGTCCTTCCTGAAGAAGGACCTCACGAATTGTCCATTACCCGATATTTCTCTTCTCCCGAGCTCAGAGACGATTCTCGCAATCATTGTGTGCAGTTGCTCGAGCTCATCGACGCGCCCGACACCAAACTTGATAAAAGATTAATGGTTTTGCCATTCTTGCGTCCATTCAATGATCCGCACTTTCAAACGTTTGGAGAATTTGTAGCTTTTTTTACGCAGATCTGTGAGGTCGGGCCGGGAAATCCGTTCCGGTAATTCCGGAGGTTCTAACCGATTTCTGCTTAGGGTCTCCAATTTATGCACGAGCGAAACGTCGCACACCGGTAAGCGCGGTGTATTTTGTTCGTAAGGATCCCTTTCTCAGGGCGTTTACTCATAGGGACTGTACTGAGAACAACATCATGTTCGATCCGTCTGAGATGTACCCCAAAGGATATCACCCAATACAAAAAAATCGGAGTAGAGATTTCAAGGGAAGGGCCAAGCGATATACCCGAACCGACCGACCACCTCGCTATTATTTAATCGACTTTGGTTTGTCTCGCAGGTACTCTTCACGAAATGTCGTGGACGAACCTCTACGTGGTGGCGATAAAAAAGCACCAGAACATTTGCGCGGAGGGCGTTGCAACCCCTTTCCCGTCGATATATATTACATTGGCAATCTCGTCCGCGAGCAGTTCTTGATGGTAGGGTTAACCTACCTTCACCTATTCGCGAGACTGACAGGACATTGCAGAAGTGCAATGGCTTCGAGTTTATGGAGGAGCTAGTTGACTCGATGACAAACGAGAGTCCAGAAAGGCGTCCTACGATTGAGGAAGTTATTAGGAGGTTTGGCCTCATTCGTGACTCGTTGAGTACCACCAAGTTACGCAGCCTCATCACACTAAAGAAGGACCCCCGATTATTCACTGCGTTCCGACATGTCCTCCAGTTCGTACGTACGGCTCGTTACATTGTTCTTAAAAAGGCTGCTATTCCAATACCTTGACTTGCTAAATCGCGTAAGCAGAATTTTCTTCATTCATTAACATACGTGGGAGACAGAACCCTACGCAGCGCAAATGTCTTGCTAAGCTACAACCCCAGGCCTTCCACCAGCGATAAGATCTGCCCATTCAAGACCGAAGAGGCGTCAAACTCTCTGGACGAATTAATATTTCTCTACGAATGTACACGGGAACAAGTTCATCGTAAGCGAGAACACGATGGATCCAAAAAAAAAAGAAGCGAGAACACGAGTTGCTTCTCACGTTGCCATGAGGCAAGTGCGTGTAGCTGACTTCTAAACTCTTTGACCGCTTTCAGGGGCGATAAGCCTTGGGAGAGTTCGGGTGCACCAATTGGAGACACCACATCACCACATGGATTAATTAGCTGGTGAGGGTTTGGCTGGAGTCTCCGGCGTCAGAGGAGGTGTGGGAAGGGGAGAGACTACAATCGTTGGGTCAATTGATGGTCTGGTTTCCTTGACTGCGGTAGTTGAAACGAGAGCGACCTCGTCGTATGGTGCTGCAGGTCCTTGGGGAAATTGGTCGTCAGGGGGTGTTGGGAGACCGAAGGACGGCAGTGGCCGGTCTTGGGCAAGTACCACTTGCAATGTGGGCCCCCTGATGGGCGCAGTTGATGCGAGAGAAGCCGCTGTGAAAGCGCCAGCTGGGATGGTCGTGCTCAGAGAAAACATGTCGTTTGATATCGCGTCGGAGTCTGTAATGGTCCCCGTGGTAGTGACTATGTGTTCATTTTCGGTCGGAACAGTGGACGTATCCGCACTCCGTATCTTGATCGCCCCCTCTAGTGTAACCTGCTGTGAGGGGACTTAGCATCTCTTTGAGAGATAAGTTGTATACTGCACCTTAACGGTTTCTAGAGTTTCATGAGCCTTGTCGAGGTAGAGACGAGACTGCTGTGATCGGCGGATTACGCTCTTTCCTTCTAAACCGTGCCGGAAATCTCTCGTCCTTTCAATCACCGTGATTGGGGTCAGTTGATCTAGGAAGTAATGAGACGATCCGCGGGTCTACTTACCTCGTCAACAATGCCCTTGCCATGTTGTAGTCCTCCTCGTTTGTGACTTCTCTGTGTTGTTCCAGGTGCTCCGTGGCTTCATTCAGGAGGTCATCCGCCCACCTAGCCTGTGTCGATGGTAGTCGGTTTTGCAGATTCCGCATTTTGGTTGCCTCCGTCTTCCCAGTTGAAATTATTAGCGGTTGACAGCTAACGACGTCTCAGCGACTTGTCTTAAATACCAGGAATCGTAACAAGCTATTAGACAATCATCTGTAGGGGCGCTTCTGGTTTGCCATAGGATCCGGAATGAATTTCCCGAGCACCGGGGGAAGTCAATAGTGAGTCACCGCTAACTAATCCCATCGGGGACGATTGAGGGGCTCAAAACGGGTTTGTACGAGTGGAGATACTAATTCAATCAAGCAAGGTTAGCACCTCATCGCGGGTAACACGTTCCTAAGGGTTGCTGGGCTGTCATGCATCGACCGCTGGGAGATCGAACGCCGAAAATGTCAACAGAAGTTTTGTTTTGACCCTGCCAACGTCCATTTCTAGAGGTTGAGGCAAACAAGAAAGCGACTGAGTATTATAGATTGACTTGCGAAAGCAAGCCGCGATACAGTCACGGTACTTGTGAATAGGCGCTAAAGTAGTCACTCAGTTACCAAGAAAGGCTAGTTCGTAAAGACTGATCATTGATTGCCCATGGAACAACGTCCGCGCGTCTGCATCGGTGCATTGTGTCCATTTTCAGCGGCCTGCCCTTCAGTTTGCCGGATACAAGCGCTTTCTGAAAACCTGGGCGAGATGAGGGCGTTCATTTGCGTCGCAAACAATTATGGCCGTGGAGCAAACCCATCATGATAACAGGGCTCAGGATTGCGAATGTGCCAAGTAATTGTTTCGTGGGCCGTCCAGCCACTATCGCGGTCAGCAGATGGCAGTAACGTAAGCCTGAGATACGCATCGGCAAAAGTACGGACCAATCAATACAATATTTGCGGAGGTAGTGTGAATTCATAGACATCCGGCGATAGCAGCGAGTGCGTTTTTGGCATGTTACTGTATATCCAAGATGCGTAGCGCGTATGTACCCTGCAAGTAGTCACATAGTGAAGAAAAGCGACCTGCCAGTTGGGTCGTGTCTAATTCCGACGCCAATGCAAAGAACGATGAAAGGCTCGGAGATGGCCAACGCTCGTGCTGGAGAGCGTAAGCCGCGTTGCCACCTGACGGCGCAGAAGTATCCGAATCGAAGTCAGTGGAAAGTCAGGTGGAAGACCAATAGCACAGACCAGGTACTCACCTACTCCTTTCGGTAGTCGAGACGGAATCCCCTTGTTTACCCACGTTTATATGAGCGGACTTTGTTGAATTAGAGCGGAGAGGGAAATGTAACGTGACAACCCTTGCATGCTGAACGATTACAAGGCAATGTTCCTTCTTCCTGGATGTCTAGAACCTGCGTTATCCGGACAACAGCGTGTGGTCATCGCGGCAACATGCTTCTATGAAATAGCCTTCTGTAACTTTGTCACGTCTACACTTCATCGCCTCCCTCAGTACACATGCCCCAGAGTACCCCAGTACCCAACTCGAACGAAAGGCAGGGCGGGTTGGGGACAAGGGAAAGAGGGACTCTTGTAAAGAGTGAAGTTTGGTGGAGAGACCACTACTACGACTTTGAGGAGCGTGGATACAAGCTTCGTCCTCGATACCATCCTCGTTGGGAACCCTCTTGGATCGAATCGAAGAAGGACTTCTTCTCCGTGGAGGATGGTCAACCTACGATTGTGAGTAGTCTCTTATTCACTGCAAGGTTCCAGGTCTCGGTTCAAAGCTAGCGACAGACAAGAGCTGTAATGGACGCCGTACGCGTGCGAGATGGCCTTCCTGTCATGCTCAAAAGGTTATTTCCTGAGGAAGGACCCTACGAGCTCGAAATCAATCAATTATTCTCATCCCCAGGGCTCGCCAATGACCCTCGTAATCACTGTGCACCGCTTTTGGACCTCATCGACTTGCAGAGCCCTGAATCTCACAAAATCATGGTATTCCCACTTCTGCGCCCTTTCGATTGTCCCCGATTTCAAACTTTTGGCGAATTCGTCGCATTCTTTACTCAGATATGCGAGGTGATTCAAAATTTGCCCATCTTTCTCGCGCTATAATTCAAGGTTGGTCGTACAGGGCCTCCAATTTATGCATCAACATAACGTGGCCCATCGGTATAAACCACCCTCTCTAGTCCGGTCATTCGAGCCTGACAGATCTTCGAGGGACTGCACAGCGAACAACGTCATGCTCGAACCGTCTAAAATGTACCCTACAGGTTTCCACCCAGTCAAGCGCGATCGGGATAGAAACTTCAAAGGCAAAGCGACTGCCTACACTAGGACCCAGCGTCCTACTCGTTACCTTTTCATAGACCTTGGCCTATCTCGTCAGTATCCTGCGCGGGATATCATAGATGAACCGCTCCATGGCGGAGACAGAACGGCTCCTGAAATCAAGTCGCGAAAATGGTCCAACCCGTTTCACACAGACGTATACTATATCGGAAATCTCATTCGCGGAGAGTTCACAAGGGTGCGCAGCCGGATAGGCCAACCTTGTTAAGATCTCATTTCGAGCTTGCTTCTTACAGAAATACCACGGCTTCAAGTTCATGGAGGAGTTGATCGACGCAATGACCAATGAGGACCCAGCGAAGCGCCCTAGTATTGAAGAAGTCATTGAACGATTCAAAGTAGTCCTGGGATCTTTACGCAGCAGCAAGCTACGCTCCGCGTTGACGTCGAAGAAACTACCCAGAATCTTTAGCGTGATTTGGCAAGCAAGACAGTACTTTCGCACGATTCAGTACGCTCTTTTGCGGCAGGCTGCTATCCCAAACCCTTGACGTGGTCATCCGAGCTTATCAATTTGTGTTTGTAGTAACTAGCATATCTATGCATACGGACAGTGTAGACCTAATATATGGACTGAGCTATGAGTATAAGGTCGGGACTTGTTTCCGTAAACGGGTAGTGTTCGTACCCCCATACCGGCATCTCCCGTGTTTCGATGTGCGATCCTATTGCTTGTATCGGCGCACGATTGATCGGAACCCTACTGCACTGTGATATTGTTTCCGTGGTCTTGGGACTCTTGGCATCATGCCTGGTGGGCCCCACCAATCGATCAAGAGGTAGTGTACGGGTCCGACACAAGCACGTGTCTGCCCCAAACCCATTTGCGCGCAACTAAAAGTATCGACCCACCTGCTGCTATCATAGGAGTAATACATAGGGATACGATACATACGAACTGAAGATACAACGCCAGATCACACGAATGGTTAATAAACGGGGTTCTAGATACGGGTGCGGGACACCAGGATTCGAAACGAACCGAACTATGTACAAAGTCACATCTCACCCCTAAAAAGTGACTCGCGTAGCGCTCAATCACGACGCTATCAGGGCTGCATCACAAGCTGCATCCACCCTTTCTTGTGGCCAATGTAGCCCCTCATTCCTGGTATTTCCGGAAGCCAGTCCTGCATGCTTCCTGATCCGAGTGACGTGAAGTTAGCCCGGATTAGGAGATGCAACAATGCGACAGGTGGCTCACCGTCCTTCGTTGTAGATATCTTGACGGAGCTTGTACAACGGATCGCAATGCCGCGATCTGAGCCCCTGAGTCGTGAGACCCTTCAGCGCTTCGAGGTGGCGGCTGTAAACCTCCTTGTAATTTTCATATGTGAAGGGAATTTCAGCCCAAGTGCCCTTGCTCCATTCGTCTATACAGCACTCCACCTTTCAAATGCAAACATCATCAACGCTGAATTTCACAGAAGAACGGAGGCCTCTCACCACCGCAAGGACCAGGGCAATAGCTTCGTAGGGCATGGGGTTGAAATTGCTCTGGAACACGATGCCGTCGCTAGAACGGTCGTTGAACCAGATCACGTTGACCGCCTTCTGGATAACAGGGTGTCGATACGGCAACTCGTCTCCCTTGTCATCATTGATGAAGGCCGAGTTTGTCTTAAGGTTCTGTGCGTTCGCGATGTTGTCGTTTAAGCTCTCTTGGGCCTTGCTCGTATCGAAACCGTAGTATCTCTCAACCAGCGGCGCGACCTTGTTCTTCATATCGGCGAAGAAGTGCGACCCTATGTCCGCGAGCTGTTTCTGATTAGAATGTGAACATGAACCGCTGAAGCCGGAGCATGGCACACCAGTTCGGCAAAATTGGAAGGTGGGGCGATGTCTATCCCAGTCGCCGTACATGCCACTGGCCAGACGGCTTTTCCCCATCCCAACTTCTGCTCGGGGGTTGGGAATGCGTCCTTATAGCTGAGGAAGGTCCGGTAGATAGCCTCGGCCTTACTGACAACGCGCTGCTCTTTTTCATCGTGCGGCTCGTGAGGGCGCGCGATAAACTTTGCATCCCTGACTCTGTCAGAAGTCGTCTATGTGCCCCAATCAATCCCGGTAAAACTTTCGAATAGAGAAAGAATACCTTGACAACTTGCAGTGTCTCCTTAGAATATTTCCGATACGCTCGCGCATGGGTGATCTTCGAAAGACCTATTTTTCCGTCCAAGCCATATCTCATCTCCGTTGCCCTGAGCATAATAAAAAAACGTGAACAAACTGGCGTGTAGGGCTAAGACGAACGAAACTGACATTGTGATTCGATTCTGGACAACAGTCAAGTCGTTGCTAGGAATCATCTGACCCCACTGATCCCGAAGGTTACGAGCTTTGTCGAGGTACCCATCGCCTTTCTTTGCTTGCCCTGACAGGAGATATGTCATATCGTTGCGGACTTTTGTTGTAATGACACGGAGTGGGCTGTCGACAATACTTCGACAGTTGCGAAGAGACCTTTGAAAAGCGAGACAGGAAAAGACGAGGGAAAGTAGAAGCGATACGTAGCTTTCAAGGGCAACACATGATGCAGTGGATATTATAGCGACGGGTAGAGCCCTCGTGCAAGAGATGCGTCCCTAGGTCAATGATGCAAGTCCAAGAGCCTGATTAGGGTAGTAATGCAACGTTTCAGGCGGGTTTTTTTTTGATAGTACCATCTCCGAAAGGTGCTGCGGAGAATAATCCACCCGCCATAGAGTGCGATCACTCAGCGCAGCGCCGTCAGGGCCAAATCCAACCCACTGCCCACAGAACGTTGCATAGAACGCAGATCGAACGTCACTGTATAACCGGTACCGGAGAATATTGCCAATCAGCGCTCAGTACCAGAATACAGTGGAAAGCGCCGAATAGCAAACCGTGCCAGCTCAGGCTCGCGGGGACAGTACTTCAAGTCACAGTTCTGTATCGTCGACTTGGGATGGAGGCAGACCATGATCATGTATTACGTACGTACTACATCAACCGCAGCGACGCTGTTTCGAACACGTGTGCGTTTCTTACCGCTATCTTGCCATGATCTTGGCTCGAAGTATTAGACCGACCGGCTCGAGCTGTGGACATCGGAATCCCTGATGGCCCGCTTACCGCAGTTCCAAGGTGGTGTATTGCATCTTGAACTGAATCCCAGTGTGTCCATGTTCTCTTCTGCGGGGTTCAGGCACACACCCAGTAACTCAGGCTCTTGCGTACTGTCGCTAGAGTCTTGAACAAGCTCTCCGTGATCTGAAACCGATGGTGACGCCATGGTTACTTTACGGTCTTTCGGTGATCCTCACCTCCAAAACTTTCGGCATCCTCGTGGCGTCCTTCACTTGAACTTGCGTTGCGAGATCTGGGCATGGCATTTCCGAAACAATACTACATCAGTTCGCCCATCAACGATGGTCTCAAACCTCACTAGTATAATTCCGTATGCAAGACAATCGGTTAAGGTGTTTCTCTAGGTTTTTGTACGCAAATCTCAGTTGCGAGGATGATTGACGTCAACCAGTCATAACAATCGGATGGAATATGGCTCGACAGAGTTTTGCGTGACTACTAGAGTGATTGTGTGAAAGTTTGACCGAGAACTACATCAAATCACTGGTTAAGAGAGGATACGTGCGACATGAAGTTACGCGAATTATAACTACAGTATCCTGTCCGAGGGTAGCACGTAGAATTAGCACAAGAATAAAACAAACAAAAGGCTCCGCACAGGACAGTGCCGTGTGAAGAGGAACGAAAAACTATGATAGAAGTCATCGATATACAAATGGTAGGTGGTGAGAATCCGTCGAAGTAGTAATCCCCGTGTTCGTGTCGTTCTTCTGGGTGTCTGCATAGATCAAGGGTGATACTAGCCCAATGTGAGTTGCTGCAAAAAGAAAAGGATACTATCTCAGAGTTCCGTTCTATGGCGACGAATCAAACCCCATACCTCGATGTTTCGTAGTGTTTCCTGGGCCTCTTTGAGGTAGGTTTGCGACTGTTTACGGCGACCAACCACATTCTTGTCCTCTAAACCGCTCCGATAATCCTGCGCCCTTTCGAAAACAATGGTCAGATCTGATAGCTCAAGGCAACAACAAATTTACTTACCGGGTCAACCACCCCCTTGCCATACTATAACTGTCCGAGTCAATAGTATCCTTGTGTTGTTCCAACAGCTCCGAGGCTTGCTTTAGGACAAGTTCTGCCTGATTTGCCCGCTCTGACGGTCGTGTAATGTGTAGGTTCTGCATTCTGGCCAATGTTACCGCAGCGACGCAACGAGAGAAAACGGGGTCGGGTACCAGTGGTGCAATAACTTGAATACTGTCCGCGGTACCTTAAGTATTGAGAGCATCGCCACAAAGGAGCAGCTATCAAAGTAGTGGAGCTGTTGGGAATATGACAATGGATTGACATGAGAAATGCTGAGAGCTTCTGCGCTACTTGGAAATGCTAACAATATCGACCTCGTGCTTAAGGAACGTTCCCACCGTGAAATCATGTGAGACCCCCGATCCCGATCGCGAACAGTTCGGATTCACTCGCACTCACTCTGAATTTCCGGTGTGGGTCCCCCAACCCTGGTCCCCACACCGTCATTTCCAAGTCGCATTTAGAAACTCATAAAAAATTAGCCCGACAATGCGTGCCCCAAGCTTGGCCTCCAAGTGCATTCTTGACTTTTGATTGTGAATTTGTGACACGACTGGACCGTGGCAACGGTACCATCTTGGGTGCTATACAGTAATATCAAGAGTCGAACCAACCCGTTTGGTACTGTAAGGGCGTTTACGAGGTGTCAGCGCTGTCAGACTCGTCGGGTAAGTTAATGTCTACTTGCGCCGGTGTCCGAGTCATGGGTCCGCACGGCACAGTGGAATGACGCCTGATCAGCCATCTTGCGAATCGTCGAACCACGACATATCAAGATCAAGAGATATATCACATATCATAGAGCGCTCTGGTTCTTGGGGTGTGAGGAGCGCGAGTTTTCGCGGCGAGTGATTGGGTCGATGAAGGGCACTGGCATACTCGGCACCATATTACTCATCCGAGTCACAACTATCATACGGTGCATTAGACTTGTTGGGGTTTGAAGCCCGTGGGGCTATGCACCATGTTTAGCCCGATGCCATCCACCTTGGCCAGCGCTGTAGACACAACTCTTGCATAAAGGCTTTCCGTTTAGTGTAATTAGGTCAATTGAATTTGTTACAGATATCTGTATCTGACAAGCACGGGCCCCATACTGCAAATACATATAGTAATAGCACAGGCGAAGACCAAATCTCTCAGCTCCGGTATGGCACATCCGCCATGATGATTCGAAGATCACACAATTAATCATTGTTACATCTGGGCCATATCCAACTACTGGCAACGTTCGTGTTTCAAAGGGTCTGATGAGCCCCAGTGTTGTGCTAAGAATAGTGCAAGACAGATGTGGGCGAGCCCCACGGAATAAAGTGATATTATTTTGTTGATTGCTGTAGTTTGTTGGGCTTCTGCTGTAAAAGACGCGTACAGACTCAGAGAAGACATTTGTGGCGGAAGCAAATCCTGAAGCGGTAGGCGGGCATTCATTCAGGAACAATGAGTAGGTGTAAGCGCCAGGGTTTGCATGACTCGCCGGAATACGGAAAGGCCGAACAATGAGTTTGTTGTGATGGAGCGTGACGGAGGTGGAGGCTCCAAGCTGCAAGGCATGAATTGGTGAGATCCGCGAAAATCGGGTGAACGGTGAACCAAGAATGGCAGGGAAGGAGAGGTAGAGAGTATAGATGTGTGGCAAGGCCGGTCATGAGTGTGATGACGACAAAACAGGGTACAGGGTACAGCGCTCACTGGACGGAGGTGTGGTGGCCAGGGGAATGGGGAAATGTGCAAGGGGACCCTAGTGATGTGTAGGTGATTATCAAACGCTGGGAAAAGGTGAAGAGCTGAACTATTCCAATGGTGAGCAACTGAGGAGCCGCGTAGTACGGTACACCGCGGCAACCTCTATCGGGGATTAAGGAACCAGCGGTGAGAACTGGTGTACAAATTTCTGCATGTGTGAGCGAAAGATATCGTCCCCATCGCAAACTCTTCAAATTGGGTCGGCCTAGTAGACGAAACAGGAGTAGGTTCAACTTGTCTCGCTTACGTTCAAGTCCCTGATGCTATACTGTACTACTCGAACTCTAAAAGGCCCCCGAGCTTCGAGTATTCAACAGGTGGGGCATTGATGCTTTGAAAGAAAGTCAGAGAATAATGTCGAAGCCAATTAAATAGCTTCTCCACGGGGGGAAAGACTTCGTTCACGTCTTTGGTCTAGCGAGGCTGTACAGGCTGTTATCTGGAACGTGGAAGACACGTTTCATGATCTTACCGATCTGACTCGTTACATTTCGTAACATACATTTTCAAGGGACGTTTTAGCGACCCGGTCCGAGAAAATAAGAATGATACGGTCTAAAGTGATTGGGTAATCCAGACACCAACCAGAATCGACCGCAGCAGTGGATAGAAAACTATACAGTAGAGGCGGAGACCTGACACCAAACCTCTTCCTTTTGGCTCCCAACTTCGATTGCTTCGTCGACGATTCTCTGTGGGATAAAATATGTCTTTAGTATCTCTCCAGACAGATGGAATCATTCGAATGACCTTGACCATCCCAAACGCTTCTTGAGCATGGTTTAAGTACCGTTTTGCCTCCTCTGCTTGGGCCAGCCAAAACCTCTCCTGCACACTGCGTTTGAGACCCTTGGCGCTACGGGAAAGTTGCCTGAGAACCTAGACTTGGTGGAAAAGTTGCACTTACTCGCTCATTCTATCCTTGGCTACCTTGCGGTCCTTGGGTCCCATGATATTTTCATGCTCTTCGTAGAGGAATTGAGCGTTTTGCATCAGTCGGTTGGCCTGCTCCACGACTTTCATAGGTCTCAAGGAGAACGGAGCAATAGTAGTGTGCATAACGTAGGAGGGGGAGTAACAGTAATCCACCTTGGTTTGGCCGTCTTAATATACTACCTAGTGCCAACCACGGCACACAATACACATGGTCCCCAGCCGGAGTAGATGCAGCGACAGCAGGCGAGAAACCAGGTCATTCACGACTCAAATGAATCACAGTGTCCAAAGCTGACAGGTTTAGCCTGAGGTAGTCGTGCTTGGGAAGGCGTCGTAGTGTTTCGGACAAGAGTAGGTCACCCACATCGGGGAGAATAATTACCTTCGAGCGTCTACGTACTACGTAGAAAACAAGTAACGCCGGCGTTGATACTTCAAGTCGTGGATAAAGCACGTTCATGTTGCCTACGTTCAGTGGGGCACTTAGGCCTCATGGTGGGTGCCTGTTCTGTGGGTGCACCCATGGTGGATGAAAACCTCGAGGAAGTGGCACGGAAAACCTGTGCATGGGAACAAGGATCTAGTTGCAGTGAACAGTATCATGCCGGTGATTGACATGGAGCGAAAATGCCTGTGCCACGTGCAAAGTAAGGGTTCCAGTCACGTGTCAAATAACGACAGTTGGCACCGAAATCTGAAATCTGATAATCATCAAATCGGGGTTTCACTCCGATATAATGTGGCACAAGATGTGGCAAGTCCTGGCTGCAGTGCTAGACTACAAAATAAGTCGTCAGGCCAAGGGCACATGACTCTGCATTCGCATGAGCAGATGTTGGGTTTAATAATAAATGCTGTTTTTCTAAAATAAAATAAAAATCCTTTTTCCAGACTATGCCACACTATGGTACCTATTGACTGTTCTGAGTCAAGGCCCCACATGTTTACATGTTTAACTCAGTGATTGAAGTATATGGAAAGGCGGTGTGGAGTTCTAAGCGATAAGCGATCTATAGACACGAATAGAAAATCGACTCTACTATGGTGTGGGACTGCGTGACGATACCACAACTAGTGACTTATAAAACTTCCCACACACCCGAACCCCGCACGGCGAGTATGCCTTCTTTTTGGCTTCGGTTTTCGATTGCTTCGCCCACAGATTCCTGGTGGGGTGATAAGAATTAGTTTATATGTACATCGCCGGATTTGAGCCACCAACCTTGACGGTTTCCAACGCTTCTTTGGCATGACTTAAATATAGCTTTGCCTGCGCCCTTCTGTCCAGCCATGATTTCTCCTCTGCGCCGTGCTTAAAATCCTCGGCGCTGTGAAAAGGCTGCTTCAGGACCGGGAAAACAGTAATCTGGTCAGAAGAACACCACTCACATGGCCATTCTGCTTTCGGCCACGGTACGATCCCTGGGTCCTATGATGTGCTCGTATTCCTTGTAAAGGACTTCAGCTTGATGCATCAACTTATCGGCTTTCTCCACGATTTGCACGGGCATTAGGAGCCAGGAAGTGTTGGTCGAAACAAAGGAGTGCATGGTAAGTTATGGGGGTGGAGAGTAATGGTTGCCATGGCCCTTCTCTTGGCTTTAATATTGGGAGTCGTATGTCTGATGCTCAATGGCACAGTTGTGAGGCTGTGCGAGGGCTGTACCAGACCAGTGAATGGAAGGTGATCGGGTTCAAGAATGGCCGGGCCTACTATCTCTTAATAACACGAAAAAGCTCCGTACTTTTCAGAGCTGGGAGGTACAGCCCTGGGTGGGTTCGAACTCAAAGGAGTGAGTCCCAATGGCTCGGCTAAGAAAACGCCTAGAAAGCCTTCGCACGTACCGGAGAGAGTGGTTGGGAGCGTCCGAGTCCGAACTAGAACGAGCGACGCTAGCGTCGGTACTAGCAACACGACCATTCACAGTGCCGACATCCCACTCATGACAGGGGACGGGGACCTGCTTTTCCGTGGCACTGTCATGTATATAGGCATACGGGGTATTAATTTATGTTTGAGGGAAGAGGCACAGCCTTTACACGAATGGGGCATAGAATCGTTGACTAAAACGCCCATTTGTACAGTATAGGTTCAATTAAATATTAAGCAATAACGACCAAATTGGCTTCATGCCAGAAATGATAATTTAATTACGGAACAGAGGAATTTGAATAACGAAATTAAGTCACTCGGGCATTTGTTCGGTCCAACGGGACGAGGAGTAATAAACGTCTTCGATGATCTCGGAACGAGCAGAAATCGCAGAAATTTTCAGTGCCTAACACGTCGTACAACCTACTTGCATCAAACAGAGGCGATGCCATCACAATATATTTATACGACACGTGGCATTTGGCGCTGGAATGGTGACTGAAGTCTTTTCCCAGACATGGACAACGGGCATGGAAGAAAAGGGGGCCAAAGTTAGACTGATGGGCTAACTATCTGACGTTACAAGCAATTTGGGGAAAGTGTTCCGCTTTCAAGACTAGCGTCTGTATTTAGTTTCATCCATGCGATGCAACGAGGCTGGCGCGCCGTGGCGCAAATAGTGATCTCATCTACGTGAGTGATCATTGAGCTTTGCGTAGGCCTTAAAGGCGGAAGTGCCACTGGCAGCGCGGGAACATTTACGAAAATCCCACAGGGGGGTCGTAATGCATAATGCAAAACCTTGACTGGAGTCCGAAATAAATGTTCCACGTTTCTTCATGCGGACAAACTCAGGGGGTGGGTTTCGAAAAGGAATATCAGACCCATAGGCGTATTTCTATGTTACAAGGATAGGGATCACTGCAAAACACCAGGCGTTCTTTCCGAGAACAACAGGGAAGCCCCGCAACTGCAACGTACTTCTGTTTCTACCTCACAATATCTGGGCGCGAGCTTGTGCGCCCAATGAGAAATCACGATGATTGGGCATTGCCATTGGGCAGCTGGTGTCGTGTTTGCACAATGGTCTACAAAATAGACGTGAGCGGCGTCGCTCAAACCCGACGTGTCATCGCGAAAATAATAACCTCGACATTCTGCAATGCTTTATTGGCCTCTTTAGCATACCGCTTTGCTTGTCTGTATCGTGCCAGGAGAGACTGGCCGTCCTCTGGCCTGAAATCTTCAGCACTGCGACGACGTAATGTTTGAGCCTGACTATCATCGCTGGATGATGCGAACCCGCCACTCACCGCTCGATCCATCCTTCCGCTGCCGCTCTGTCGTGGGGGTTCCACACGAAGTCGAGTAGGTATTCGGCACCATGCATCCGCCCATCGCCACGTTCCAATAGTTTTCCAGGCATCAGGTTGTCGAGCCTTTTCATAGACAAAGGGCCAATGTTCAGATGTAGGGGGAGAAAAACCGATGATCCATCTTCCAGCGATGCTGCGAGCTTAAATAGGGGAAAGTGCAAGGCCCTCTACTGCACCGTAGAACAAAAAGCACACGATGCCGAGTGACCATTACGATTATGAACAAATGAATCCGCAGGGTACCGAGATTCGGGACCGATTTGGTTTCGTCCCTCTCGGTGCCAACTTACACCCTTGCGGGGATTCAGCGTCCGCCGAAAAGGGGAAAGGCTGACACCTTCATCATTTGGAGCATTTGAGGACCAATTAATCAACGCTTCAGACGCTCCGATTCGTCACGCGTCAAGTAAGGTGTGCTGCGGCTGTGATGTACTGTAGTGCGGAGGTCATTAAGGGTCGCAGCAAAGGGTGATGGGTCCTGGCCAGAATAACACCGTGGACGACGCTGAGTCGCTGACAAATAAGTTGACCAGACAGATGTGCGCCCATGTACAGTTACAGAAAACTGAAACTGAAATCTATACTTTACCCAAATTGATCTAAACGTACGACTGTAGGGCGAGCCGTTAGCGAGCCAAAGAAGAGAGCATGTGAGAGTGGCAGCGCCAGGGTACATACTTAGCTTCTGTTCGCTTTTGTGATCATGGACATAATTAGGTGTGCTTCGATCCGGCAAGCACCCCAGATCGCCACGGAGGTAACGAGCAGCTCGGAAGCTCCGAACCGGGAAGCCGAATCCAACAAGAGCCTGGAGGCAGTGACAGGTGGCTGTTGATCATAACGTAACCCAATCGGAGAGAACATGTTCCGGTATGGAAGCTAAGAAGCACTTCACTGCAGCGCATGCAGCTAGAGCGGTTCTTCAAAAAGAACATGAACACAAGCGTAGCTGGGCTGAGAAGAGTAACTAGAAGGGGGCCACGTGTGCACACCGGGCGCTAATTTATAGACATGTCGTCAAGTAACCAACGACCAGGCAACCTCATAGAACAAGCCCATAGTCAAGATGCGAAACGACGCAACACATTAGCAGCACAAAAAAGCGACGATTTGGTCGTCCTCCACTTCGCCGTCAGAGGGATGCGTTAATGGTGGGCCGTAAGCGTTTACGTAGTGTGCTGTATACAATGCAAACTCGCTGAACCCAAACCACTTGTCCCATGGAGCTTCAAGGACGATGCGTTGTATGAGAAACCTACGCCAGTGCTGGTGGTACAAATACACGCTTGCCATACTTGAGCATTGCATTGTCCGGAAAAGGTGTCATTAGATGTGTTTGCCACAAATCAAGATTGAGCTAAATCCACTCCTAGGTGGGATAATTAATACAAACGAACGGCTTAACAGCGGGAACTACGAACCACTATAACCGCAGTAGGGTCTAAACATTCGTATGTTCACAGCAGATGTCGTGCTTCGCCAAACGTACAGAACAATTGTGCCGTGAAGCCGCCATCACATGATGACGCGAACGCCACCGTACTCGGCTAACTCCCATGGATGGTCCCGGCCGAGTGAAACCACACACATTCGGCTTCGTGGAACTTCGAGGGTGTGAGAAGTTGCTTCAACGAGCTGTTTGTTTGTTGTTTTAAGTTACTCCATCCACAGCCAAATCAAGAAAAAACTGCGAACTCACCGTCGGGTTGAAGGCGCCTGAAACGAAGGCGAGACTTGAAAACGAGTTAGAAAGATGGGACGCACGATAAGACGGAATGGAATAGGCAATAGTTAAGATACGGACTCGACAGTGATCGTTGGAAACGCTTCATCTAAGAGACGCGCGTTCGGATGGAGCTCGCTGGGTATCGCATCAATGGTTCTGTACGCATGGACGAATATGACCGTGCGTGCATCCGGCACGTTCTTCTGCACGGAGAGTAATGCGCGAAGCATGACATGGATCTAGATAAGAGTGTTATAGCGTTATAGCAGAACAAGTGCAGACTAGGTTCAAAATAGAGACGCACGTCGTCGTTCTTTATCCACACACAGACACGGGCCGCTCGACGCGCCTTGTACCACGACACCAACCGGCGTTGCCACCCCCGGGTCAACCTCCATCGCAAAAGCGGGCCGGTCGAGTAGAGTTGTAGAGCGAGCCTCAGAACAGTTGGCTGAGCACTTGTTGCGAATAATGCGATGAAAACCACTGCAAAAGACGCAGCAAAAACGCCAAGGGAAATGGGGCTGCGCATGCACATAGAGGATGAGCGAGGAGAGAGGTAAGCAAAGGACATCCACGTACGCGAGCGCGATGTTGCCTGTAAATGTTACAATGACCACCACGAAAGCCATCAGGAGTGTGAATATTCCTGAGTATGGTGGGCGGGACAAGCCGGGACGGTTTAACTTCAGAAGGAGACAGGAAACCGCGAACTGCGACGCGATCAGACAAGATTCTACGACAATCGACGTTACTTACCAGAAGGAGCTGGAATAAAAAGGCTACAGAGAACACGTATGAGACAGTCAACAGGCTCATCCCCGAGCCAACGTAAAGTAATAAGGATAGTCCGGTAGAGAGTAGCGTTGCAATGTGCTGACTTCCCGTTATTGGGAGCCTCAGACTGAACCAATGTGGCAGAATATGGTCGCTGCGGAGAATCGCACAACGTCAACATCCTCGATGCGACATAAAACACATTTGACTTACTGGGCCATGCGGTCGAGTAGCTGGATAGCTGTGACCGTTCCGGTCATCACGCCACCGAGGAGCACGGAAACGGCGTCTATCAAAACTAAAATGCGAAGCCAGTTCCCGCCCGAGAGGCTCCCAAGGGCCGACAGGACGTTCGACCCATTCACGATAGCGTCTACCGGAAGCAACGCGCACGCAAGCAGGGAGAGAACGGTGTTGAGAATAGCCGAGACGACTATCAGGTTTCGCAGTATGGCGGCGTAGTCTTTGGGGCGGATCATTTCGATATAGGACGGCGTGCATTCGAAGCCTAAAGAGTCGGTTATATATTATATCCGGGGCGAGGTGTCTCCACGGGCCAACACAAGTGCATACCCGTGACTCCGAGAAACGCAACGCAAACGCCATAAAATATTGCGCGTGCGGTCTCAGCCGCAGTGCCGGGGCGCAGGGCCCAGTTTTGCTTCAAAATGGTAGAATGGGGATCGTGGGTAGCCCAGTGCACGATACCCGTGACCGCTAGCGCGGCCATCACCAGAATCTAGAGAGTATTTGGTCAGGACTTATGGGGGACCGCAGAGTAAACGAGTAATGCGTGCATGAAATACGAATACAGCTGCTGTTGCGGAAGCGTTTTCTTTGATCCCAGCAAGGGCCAGAACGCCAAGCGCGACAAGGAATAGGATTGCCAACACGCTCGCTGAGACGGGCATAGAATGGATCTCAGCGCTGAGATAAGCGCTCGCGGTCGCTGCGGACACCGCGGACGTAGCCACCGCGTCTAAAAGCGTTGCCGCTGCCCCAATAAGCGCCATCGTCTTCCCCGAAAACTGTAAGAGGTAGATGTAGTTCCTAGAAAGTGACGTGAGCTCAGGTGTTGGTGCAGATAGAGAAGAGACACACGATCCGTTGATGCGAACGCTAGAAGCAAGCTCAAGCAGGAGAGGTCGGAAAAATAGAAGGAGTAGTGAAGCCGTCAGCAAGCAAAGCGGTGAGTATATTCCTGTCTCCAAATCGTCAGGCAGGACAGATAGTCAACGAAAGAGACATTACCGGCCGCGGCGACGACGAGTGGAAACGCGTAGAAGACGCTTCCAGAGACGTCATTACCGGAAACGGACAATGCAGCCAGATGTCCGAGGACTTGGCGCGGGCCGCTCAAACGACTCTCAGCGTCTCTCAGGTCCCCGAGGCTAATGTCTAAGTAGCGCATTGAGCCCCATCCCTAAAGGTAAAAATTCATTTTAGGAAGGACGACGCGGGATAGAGGGACTCGGAATGTTTTACGGAAAACTCCCACTCAGCGTTCGAATGAGGCACACGAGAGTGAGAAACCGTCATCTTGAGACTGTTGTCTCCTCGTCTACGGCGTTGGCGACGGACAATCTACGCGGAAGGACGAAAGTGGAGGGAGTCAGCACGCGCGTAGACGCAAACGCGTAAGAGCGCGCGAATCGAAACAGGGAGGCAGGGGTGACGAGACAAAACATTACCGTGTAGAACTCGCTCTGGGCGAACGAGGGCAGACCTGGCCGCGCATGTGCGGTGGTTTTGACAGTATCCTCCACCAGCGATGGCCCCGGCTCGACATCGACGTTGTTCCATTCTGACGAGTCGTGCGGTGCTGTACCTTCGACGAGTGAAGGAGGCTCGTGTCCCTCGTAAACACCCTCCAATGTGGGCGACTCCTGAACCCCCAGCTCCACCGAGTCCGACACGTCATCGCGTAGGCATTTTTCGTCGTGATGCTCCTGAGAAGACGGTGGCACGTCTGACTCGGGCGCACAAACTTCTTCAAGCCCCGGTGTTTCCACGTCGGTCATTGATGCAGTGATACAGGCAAGCGCGTTATTTGGACGCGAGAAACTGGCGAAAGGGAGAAGGCCCAAAACGGGGTCGTCAGGAGTAATGAGATGGACCTAGAGTGGGACCAGAGCCACTCAGATGAAAGAGGCTCGGGCTGAAGTCCTGCAAAGGGGCAATCCCCGATCAGACATACAGTACAGTAAGCCGTGGCCAGCAAGTTTCCATTATTCTTGTTGCCCCCCACAACAGGAGACTTTCAACTCCGACCATAATTTTTTTCCAAGAATTATTTCAGCCCAGAACGCTGCAGTGACGCAGAGACCGTCAAAACCCACTCATGAAAAAAGGCAGTGGAAATCAGGGCACAAATGTTAATGCATGCTGTTGCATATAAAAAGGAAGTCGCAGTCTATTCAAAAATGTTTCCCCATCCGTGAAGATCTAACTTAGGGGTGACAGAAGCTTTCGTAACCATTACCAGGACTTACTAATTACGTAACAAACCCAGAGCCGCCTTTTTACTTACCTCTGCGGGCTGACTTTCTCGTCCCGTCGATAATCGCGAGACCATTTCAAGTCCACTCGAGGCCAAGGTGGGAGGCGCTCAAGTTGGTATTGTTTTTTTTTTTTTTTTTTTCCGTTGCATGCTTGGTTTTATGTTGCAAATCTACTAAAGGCACGTGATCACTGTTGGGGTCTTGGCGCAATAAGCTGGTGCCTGATTTCATTCGTCGATGGCGGGACAATCATGGCATCAACTGCACCACTACCAGACGACAGGAATCGATGGCATCTAGTAACACATCCACAAAGAACATACACACAACAAGACTTTGTCGTCGCCGTCTTCTCTTGTGCCAATTCAAGGTTTACGCTCGCATCCTACTAAAACCCACGCCGTCCTCCCGCTTAGGCGGCCGCGGCGTTGTTGCGGATGCTGAGGTTCCCCGTGGCCTCGGAGAGCTCGTCGGTGTTGCCTTCAACGATCCTTGTAACCTAGATATAAAGTTAGATAGAAGCGATCAGTTTCCTGTGACACGCGAACCTTTCCAATGGCCACCGTTTTTCCTGTTCAAGAGGTAATGTTTAACGAAACGATGCCAAAAGGAAGGAAGATACGAGTTATTACCTTCGTCGCGCAGTGTGAAGCGGCCAAGTTGGGGATAATCTACGAAGCGCTCTACACATATTGGCGCTGTCGTCTCTATTAATGCGACGATGCGTTGGCCCTTCTTTGCAAACTGTGGCGGCTTGCGCGACTTGCGACCTGTCGTCTTGTCAAAGTAGTGCAACAATGCCTGGTTCCATGGTCAGGTCTCTCGACCAACGCGGACAATGGCGCGTAAACGTACCGAGAGCGTCACCTCCTCCGCGAGGGTATGCACGTGCATGACGGCCGAGTATCCCGCGCAAATGATGTTCTTGTGGTCCAGGACGGCAAGCTGCGCCTCGAACTGACGCACGGCATGCACCGGCTTCTGCAGGCTGGTAAGCACGAAGCCCGGGCTGATGTCTTCGTCCTCGACACCGCGCAGGCGGATGCGCACGTTGTCCCCAGAGACGGCCAGGTTCACCTCCTCTTCCAGTTCGTTGTACATCGCCGCGACCTCGACCTCGTCTCTGTTCGGCATGAGCAGGAGCGTGTCACCTTTACGGATATGACCTGATTCGAGCTTGCCGACAGCGATCGTGCCCATGTCTTTGTATTTTTCGGAGATCGGAATCATTACCGGCGAATTCGTCTTGCGATCGACCATCGGCATTTTATCGAGGTGCTCGAGAAGCGAAGGCCCCCTGTGAATCACGTTCACCTACGAGGGGAGGCCAATGATAGAAATGATGACGCACTCCCACCACGCACAGACCGACTTTTCGACCCGGTCCTTGAGATTGGCACCTGTGTATGCGGATACGGGTATCCAGGAAATGTCCGTCTTGACGTGGAACCCGGCGCCCCGCACAAAAGGCGCCAGCTTCTCCTTGATCTCCTCGTAGCGCGCCTTGTCCCATCGGACCGTAGGGTCATCCATCTTGTTGATAACGACGACGATCTTATTCACGCCAGCTGTCTTGACGAGCATGATGTGCTCGCGGGTCTGCCCGCCCTTTTCGAAGCCCGTCTCGAACTCGCCCTTACGCGCGGAGATGACAAGCAGCGCGACGTCTGCCTGCGCGGCGCCGGAGATCATCGATGGGACGAACGTCTTGTGTCCCGGCGCGTCGAGAATGGTGTATCTCCGCGCCTTGGTCTCAAAGTAGGCACGGCCGACTTCGACAGTCTTGCCCTTGGAGCGCTCCTGGGGCGTCGAATCGAGCGCCCAGGAGAGGTACCAGGTCTCCCGGCCGGCCTCCTTCGCCTCGCGTTCGTATTTCTCCATCGTACGCTTGTCGACCGTCCCGCTCAGGAAGAGGATGTTCCCGCCCATCGTACTCTTCCCCGCATCGACGTGTCCGATAAAGACGATGTTCAGATGTTCCTTTACTAGACCCAGCGCACCTCGTCAGCCCGCGCGTATGAGGAAAATGGGGGAGAGAATCGAGAGTGAAGGAGAAGGAGTGACGCACTGTCGCCGAATAGATCATCCAGCACTTCCTGGTCTGCGACCGTCGCCACCTCCTGAGCCACCGCTGCCGTGTCCGTCTTTGCACGCCCCATCGTGAACGTCTTGGATACTGGCGCAGGAGACGTAGCTCCGGGCGTCCGTGTAGGCGTGGAGGAAGATGACGGGGGAGCTGCTTTTGCTTGCGCCGTTGGAGGTTTCGCGACGGGTGGTGGAGCGGCTTGTGCGGCACGAACCGGCTCAGGTTCTCGAGCTGCCGCAGCCGGGGGTGCTGCGGGGGGAGGCTTAGGTCCCCCGATGTTGAGGCTGATCGTTGGTGGAGGCGGTGGGGGTGTATCCGGCTCTTCAGGACGAGAGAATGCAGGGAGAGGTGGTTGCTGAGACTGCGGTTGTTGCTGCGGTGGGCTGAACCTCTTTCCTGGAACGAATTCGAAAGCAGAAGCGTTGAGTCTGCTCATCTTTGAAGAAAAAGCGAAAAGAGTGTTAGGATAGACGTGGACGAACACAAGGAAAGTAAAAAGATTTTGGGCGTTATAATCTTATCACGGAGCGGCCGGCCGGCCATCTGATCAGACGTCATTGACTCATTGACGGCCACAAGACGATCCTATACAGTGACAATACAGTACTCCTACGTTATGTTCTCTCTTTTCGTGCCCAGGCATCTACCATCTCCTTATCCAAGCTAATACCATGCGCAGCCTGCAAATGCCGACGTAGGTCGTACGCACGTCTAAACACATACTCACAAGGGGCAGCATCTTCGCCCCACAAATTCTGCCTATCCGCTGGCAGTGATGACGGAAGGCCCTCCATATTTGGATGTGGGCATTTCAATGGCGCATGACCGCTGGTAGAGCGCTTCGCATACGCGACCCCGGTGATCTCGTCGATAATTGATGTGCCATGCGACGTCGCATGTTGAGTCTTTCGTTTCTTCGGCCGGGTCCGGGTCCCCTCCCCATCGCTAGACTCGCCATCCGCGTCTGCATGTCGCTCAGCGTCCTCGTCGTCTTCATCGTGACCGTTGTTGTGCCCGCGAGCTTGATGCCGTTGTAAGATGTGCTTGTAGCCAAACGCACGTCCACAGCCATCAACCGTACAAACAAAATCCCGTTTGCCCAGATGCGTAATGGCATGGTGGGTCGTAAGGGCCTTTTTCTGCGAGAATTGAGGCATCAGGCTACGATCGCGACCAAAAAAAAGTTGCGCACAGATTTAAAGTCTTTCGTGCATCCCTCCACCTCGCACTTCCAATCGCGCCCAACTTCGCCGCCCCGCCGACGCTTCCGTGGTACCGCCTCATCTTCCTCCGAACTCGCGTGCTCGTGCTCCTCAATCGCCCTCTGCTCGTGCAACCTCAAGTGGGCGCGAAGGCCCTTTTGTGCCGAAAACGTCCTGCCCGCACATTCTTCATGAGGGCACGTGGGCGGATGCATCGTGCGGATATGGTGTTGTAGCGCAGTCCAAGTTGGGTAAAACGCCGATTCTGGACCGGCGCGGCAGGTAGCATTCACGCAGGTATAACGATTTTCTGCAGAATAGAGAGTGAGAATGGGATCCGTGCAACGGCGTAAAGTACCCACCCTCGTGCACTTTTAGATGGGCACGGAGTTTTTGATTTGTGCTGAACGACTTGTTACACTCCTCGTGATCACATTGGAATGGCTTTGTCCCCGGCGAGGCGTGTTCGCTCGCCAGATGAGCCCGTAGCCTGTGATGCTTGAGGAAAGCAGCTGTGCACTCTGCATGGTTGCACTACATAACGGTCATCTCATGTAGAGAGGAGCGAACCGACAAACCCCACCTTGAAAGGTTTTTCGCCAATGTGTATGACTTCTTTATGCGCTCTGAGGTGCTGGGCCGTCCAGAATCGCTTGTTGCAGTCGGACTCTTCACAGACAAAGGGTCGGTCCGACTCAGGCAGGTGGGAACGCACGTGAGCTTGCAGATGGGTTTCGCGAAGGTATGACTTATTGCACGTTGTGCAAACGAACGGGCGCTAATTACAAAATTTTATCAGCCCGACGATACGGAAGGGGGTGTGATCGATCTGCCCTACATCGCCAGTGTGAGACCGCTCATGCTCTTCCAGACGGGAGGGTTTAGCGTAGGATTTGTCGCAGCCATCGAAAGTGCATTTGTATATGCGCTTGGGGTTAAGCAGGAGCCTCCCATTCACGATCACGGGTTGGCGAGATGTACTTGCGGTGGGTTTAACGACGGGCTCATATTCAGACTCTGACGCAGCAGATGCGCCAGAGAGGTGCAAAACGAGTGGACTAGGGACCTTGCCCGCCTCGAGCACAGAGGTCGCAGAAAGAACGGGGGAGACAGACATTTGGCCAGTGAGGCTCGTGAGTCGGTCACGGGACTCCGTCGCTTCAAAAATTTGCGATTGCTTGGCTTTGTTGTGACGTATTGGTTAACACCCTAACCTTTGGTGAATTGTCGTTGAACTGACCCTGAGTGTCTTCTGCACGAAGACCCGTATTCCCCACAATGTCACCATTCCATGAATAGTCGTGATCCCAATACACCCTTTTTCAGATGAAGCGATGCCCATCTACTGGACCTTTCTGGAAGTTTAACAAGCCTAACCAAGAGACTAACCGTGCTGCACTCAGTGCACTTCCAGCGCTGGCATTTATCCCTAACGGTACACATAGTTTCGGGAGTACGCAACCCTATACATCACATCAGAAAATGGCCTCCGGTACAGTACAGACCCGTCTTTCGTCAACACCGAAGGCGAAGTAAGGCAAGATCTGCTTGCCCGATTTTGCGCCGACGCATATAGAAGGCTCGCTTAAGGTGTGTCCGGTTCTAGAGAACGTTCTTGCAGCAGGGGGCACTGCGCAGAAGTTGTTCTAGTCAACCATGTCTATACACGGGGCCCAACATTCTCTCCGGTGACATATCACCGGTCACCGCATTCCACCGGCACCTAGTGTAGCCTATGGCCCTACTTCTCGGCCCGGAGCCCTTGATCGAACCATAGCCATATCGGTCTGGGGCATCGGCCAGTCGAAGCACGCACGCCCAACCAGATCGCGTACTCACTATCGATAACGCAGATAACGCGAGGTATGGAAGCTAGGATGTTGCGGCTGTTCTTACCTAGTTAGTACCTTTTGCGGCCCACCGGAGACCCACCACCGTGACGCGTGAGGTCGTTCAATGCCTAAATGAGCCTACGCAAGGACGTGTTGCCGTGTCTGAAAATCGGCTCACACCTAGCCGCCTCGCCGGAGGACGTGGGCCTGCGAACTCTGTGACTGCCGTCATTGCGTCCTCAAGACTCCCCAATTAGACGTTATTCAACACGTTACACATGTATGAACTTCCATTCCTTGCCTGATTAGTGTGTAGGACAGGCCCCCGGCACGGGTTTACGAACAGCAAGATTCCAGACTTGATTTCAGACTACCATTACCACTGGGCTGTTGCCACCTGTAAGCAGCCCTACGATCCTCCTGAACCCCCCATTTGCCTTTGTCCGTGACACAGAAGAGTCGCGGCTGTACACCCGGTGTTAGCGTTGTGAGTGTCTGCTATACTGCGTGCGTCCCTGACGCTGACTTGGTATCGACATCAGCGTCACACATTCTGGGCCTGGGCCTAGACTATCTAAAGTTTCCCCAGTCCTCCGGTGAGTGAAAGGATGAGTCCATCTTGAACGGAATCTCCCGACAATGGATTGACCGGGTTTCCCAGTACAGTTAGTTCAAGTTCGCCTGCTCCGGAACAGCCACCTACCTGGCTGTACCCGGCGACTATATGAGTGGACAGCATAATCCCACCAAAGCTTTAAATAAAGGCCCGCATTACTACGCTTATTCCTCAACTCCTTACTCAACTCACAACATGTCGCCCATTCCACCTATCGATGTTCCATTCTTCAGACCTTTGAAAACCGTAGAGGAAGCCGACAGACTAATGCAACACGCTCACGTCCTCTACGAACAACACGGGCACATCCTGAGACCCACAGAGCGCACTTTGGCCGACGATAGAATGACATTGTGAATAGCATTTTCCTCACTGCGCTATGCCCGATTCTGAAAGACCCTCTTCCACAGCGCCACGGATGTCAGACACGGTGTAGAAGAGAAGTTTTGGCTGGCCCAAGCAAAGCAGGCAAGCCTGTATTCCGGCCGGGCCCAAGAAGCACTGGAGACTGTCAAGGTTGTTGGCCCCATCCCCTCCCCCCGCCGAGGTACTGATGAGTTCTTTCTTGTTCCACCAGAGGTTTGTCGACGATGCAATCGAAATTCGGGGCCGGAAAGAGGGTCTTTTTGCGCCTGTGCCGCAATAGGGGTAGGAGGTCGTGTGCGGGCGGTGCAGACGGGTTCAGGGTTGTCCCTTCGCTCGGCCAGTCGGTTCTTCGTCCAAGCTAATGGGCTACTTATAACCTCACAACTATTGTACCGTAATTCTAATGTCTGTCAAGTCTCGATGGCCCAAGTGGCTAAACACTTGAAACACGTGGGCTTGCACGTGGAAACGAGGAACGATGAATAGGCATCGTCATGTTTCGTTGGACCTCAAGAAGGAGGCACCCGTCAGCTCACAAGGAGGGAGCTTCCTCCACACCTCAGTCCAGCCCAGGCACAGGCGGAGGATTTCACTCAAATGACTGGAGCTTAAACGAGCAAAAAAAAACAGAGACCACGCGGTTTCCCGGGCCGTTGATCCGCGATCCCCTTTGCCCCTGCACGACCGAGCCGCATGTTAGTCAAAAGAACTTCGGTACCGCTATACGGGCTCCACTTTTCTCCCACTTTTATCGGGCGATTTCGCGTTTGATTATTTGTGGACTGACATTACCAGCGGTCGTGGAAATTCCTGAAGAGCCTAAGTTGGTACTGTAGTGCTCAGCGGTCTTTAGCTGCCAGTGGGCGCTGAGCGCTGGGCATTGGCTGCTGGGTCTTTCATTCACTCATCCCAACTGAAGAGCTCTGCTATTTTTTTTGTTTTACAGCTTTCCAGACCGCCCAGACAGAAATACCAATATCCATGGTGACTCAAGAATCTTGAAAGATCACTCAGCACTGCCGTCTCCGTCGCACCTGTGCCTCCGGGTCCTGGGTCTGTCTTTGTGAACGCAGAGAAGGTAAATGGCAATGCTTATCCATCGCCCCTGTCTTTATCTGAGCCCATTCCTCACTACACGTGTGTGCTAAATGAATCCTGTGTACTCCCTCTTCTTCCCGTCACATCTCGGCTATCATGCGGTCCGCCAGGGATGGGACTCGATATTGGCGCCGGCGATCTGAGGCGCCGAAAATTGGCTAGGCATTCCGCGTGAAGACCCCAGACACCATATCACAATCTCTGTTTCCAGCAATGACGTCTCCATACAAGTACCTGGTCCATGTTGTCCTCCGGGGACTCTGTCTACCTCCTACAATTTTCGGAGACGATACCGGTGATCATTGGAGCGGACATCTATTTTATGAGAATCCTGACAGTCTTATTCCTCACTAGGCCTGGTGCTCCCGCGTCCGTTCCATGGGGTATCAAATTGTCGGTGAGTCGTTTCCTGCGTTTGTCAGAGATGGGGCGCTCAGTACTTACTACTCAGCCCCCGAGGAACAATGAATCAGGTAATCGCCGCTTGTCAGACAATCTGTTACGCATTCGGGGTTCCGTGGACGCGATGGTTTCACTTGGCGAGACCATCTCTAGGGCCCCTGGGGGTTCGCCGAATAGCAGCAGACGCGTCGTCGCGCACTGGCAGCCTACAGTCTCAGGACATGATGTGAACACAACTATGACAATCTACGACTTGGGGTATAATCACGCGCATCTGATTGCGGTTGTTGCAAGTCGTTCTTCCTCAGGCTAACAATGACTCATCCCCCCACTGGAACATTTCCTATAGTTGGTTGCACGTGCAGGCCCCATTTTAAACGACACAAAGCCTAGTACGCTAAACTTTCCACAATAGGCGGTGTTGCGCCCCGAGCACGGGTTTCTCGCACCACGTGGCATCTCCAAAGGGATTCGAACACGAGGTTCAGGTCCCTCAGTGCACAACGCAACGTGTACTGCCGGACACCCTAAGAAATACTTCTGCCTTCGTTAATTCTGGATGTAAAGTCCAGCATGATCCGGTCATTACTTCTGCGTGCCGCCGACGTTCGCCTGGGTCGGCGCAATAGCTGAGGTGGAGTCATGGTCCCGATTCAGCGCTAGTGCGTGCATCAAGCTCACTCGTTGTGCCTAGTCCCATCCTTGGTTCATCAGCAATTCATTTTGTTCTAGAAACCTGCACCCTTCCTCCGCTACCCAGGCATCAGGTGATCTTGTCCATACTGTAGATTTGCGCACATCGGGCCTGCCTATTTTGAGATTTTGGGCTTGCCGGCTCCAGTTCTATCCAATAACCTTCAATTCGCCTACCATGTCGTTGAAATGATCTCCCTTCTTCACTCTATTGTGATATGCGCGCATTTTTTGTTTATGAGCAGCAAGCCGTGCCAGGACCATTTCTACCAGAGTGCTGCCGTACTCACGAATCGTCTTACAATCTTCTTAAAGATCTTCTTAACTTGCTGTGCTATATACGCACGGCATACTAGAAGGGTTTCGTCCGCACCATGTCGTACATATGATCGCTGTTGTAAGCGAGGCTGTATCACTAGGTCGACGCTCGTGCCATCCATGACAGGAGCAGCATGGAATCACGGAAATTGAAATTTCTCTCGGCCTCGTAATCACTGAGCACAGGTCTGTCTTGTCCTAAAATGGCCAAGCTTCGACTGGCGCTTCAGGCCGGCGCAAAACCGTTCCCGGACACACCTGAGACCGAACCTGTCGACAATGAATACAACAGATCTTTCTTTCCAGTTATCATTAATTTGTTCCGGTTCTCTGATAGCGATCACTGCACCTGCTCCAACCCTGTCCAACAGCTGCTCTATGAGGATGAGACCAAGGACGGGACTGAACAGCATTCCACTATTCAAACTATTTAAAACCCTTTTACACCAAGGGAGAGCACCCTCGCTGTTACCACCTTCCCTTATCACATGCACTCTGCAATCATCGACACCCCTTTCTCCTTGAGACCTACGAAGATTTTGGAGAATGCAGACAAGTTAATGGAACACGCCCGAGCGCTCTACGAAAACTACGAGCACGTCATGAAACCTATAGATCGTACTGTGGCCGAAGATAAAATGACTATGTGAGTAGCATATCCCACCAGGTTATTGTAGGCCAAGACCTGAACTAAAACGTTTTTTTTTTTTTTTTTCACAGGGCCAACGATTTCAGGCACGGTGTAGAGGGGAAGTCTTGGCTCGCTCAAGCAGAGCAGGCGAAACTATACTACAATCAGGCTCAAGAGGCGTTGGCGACTGTCAAGGTAAGTACGACTCCATTTCTAGGGTGGGGTGCTTATAACTCATCTCTTTTCCAGAGATGTGTCGATGAAGCGATTGAAACCAGGTGTCGGAAGGAAGGCGCCCTCGTATCGCATTCAGCACGGTAGCTGGTTAAATAGCTGTGTCGGCGGATCCCGGGTCCTGCCTTCGTGTGTATCGTGGTCGTTACTATATTATATATCTTAGACTCGAGCTGGTGACAGCGGAGAATGAGGATGAGGAGTCGCAACTGCAGGATCCTCGCTCTATCGAGGGTCCTAAGCGCACCCACTTAGAGCGAGCAGCCACCGCCGGTCTATCATATACTGGCATTACGTCACTGTATAGTATATGTACTGTATCGCTGATTGGGAGGCCAGCAGCCTGGGTCTTACCTTCAGAGCTTTCCTCCTCAACGGCAACTTGGTACAGTAGCAGGGGTGCTAGATACAGAATGTTGCTAGCTGCCAGTCACGGTATTAGTGGTGAAGTGCAAGTAGGTCAATCTCCCTCATACTCGGTATCTTCTAGATGGCTCTTGCAATGGGTATGTCTGGATCAGTAATCGGTAGCGGTGACGAAGATTGTGGCGGATGATCTAAGGCGGCCATAGTACTTGCGTCGATTGGGCGATTCGCCTCCGGGGGACGAGGTGCGCCCCTGTCCTCGCGCAGACCGGGCTTCGGGCTACCATCGTCCTTGGTAGCAGCGCTCATGTCAGAAGCGGTGGTAGTAGTCACTACTTTAGAGCGACGAGATTTTTTCCAAGACAGGGAGAGGTCGGATCGAGTCATGGGCGGATGTGAAGACAGCGGCGGACATGTAGGGAGCGTATTTTCGAGAACTGGATTAGAAGAAGGGACGATCGGTGTATCGGAAGGCGTCAGGAGCTGGAGGGCAACGGTAGCGGGTGGGGAGGTAGTGGAAAGAGGAGGAGCAGATGTGGATGTGGATGTAGATGTTTCGGGAGGGGGGTGGGGCGTTGTCGTCACTAAGTTGATAATGTCCCGTATTGCGCTCGCAGCGGCTGGATTCGGTGATGTAAATGGAATGCGGGGGCTTTCGGTGGTTGTCTGATGGACGAGATGGAAGTTGTCGAGTGATGGCAAATCCGCGAGGCTTTCGACTGCATGGGGAAGGGGTACGGACAAGGAAGGCGTATCGGGACTGGCAAGGGAAGCAGGGGACAGCGCGGCGCTATCGTGCAGGACAGTTGGAGTAAAAGAGGCGCTGTAGGTGTGAGGTGTTGGGTCCGGATGATGACTAGGGACATTGCATGCCGGATACGACGTCGGGTCGAACAGAATCCGGTTGCGATTGCTAGTAGAGGCGGAGTACCTTGTTGGGGTGGCATCGGTATCTTGATGTAGGGCGCTGTGGACGTTACGGATGGGTCTGAGGATTTGGAACGCCATCCAACGATGGTCATCGTCTTGCGCTTTGAGAACAATTTGATTCCAGAGCGCACAGAACTCGTGCTGCAGTTGGGGTATCGTATCTAGTACATTGAAATTCGAAGCCGTCTCTAGAATGAACGAGAACTCGACCGACGGCCAAGACGATTCCCCGTAATGGTCAAATTGGCGACGAGTGATATGGATCAAGATGACAAGTGACAGGCTGTCGCCGTGCGTGGCGTAGTCTCGGAGGACAGCTTCTTGGACGCCGAGTTCAGTCGAGGCAAGAATAAACCAAGAGTCATCGCGTTGTTGCGGCCTTGCAAGGATTTTGGTGAATGTAGCTTCAGCAACCGAAACAATATCCTCGCGCATGTTGTAGCCCCAGCTCCTCACAGTCCGCACAATTTCGGCAACAAGCGGACCGCTCTGTTGGTAGTTGGCCAAAATCCTCTCGAGAATTATCAATGCCGTGGGAGTGATTATCGGATCGGTGGCCTTCGCGCATATTATGGCCCTCCGCTTTTTGACGGGCTCGGGTAGCAAATCGGATGAGAAAGTGCGGTCAAACAACCCCATCAACGCCGTCGAAAACTTCTTCTGTTGATCCCAAGGGAGACTGGGCAGTGGATCGTTGACCACTTTCGAGCTGCGGAAGCCAGGTAAGCCGGCAAAGAAGCGCTCCAGTTCGTGGTCTTCGTCCAAACTGTCGAACGTCCACATAAATGCGCGAGTATCAATCTCCAGTGGTGAGTTCAGGGCAGTTTCTTCGGCTGTCTTCTGTATGCCTTGCACAAGCATTTTGCGATAACTTTCCTCCAAAAAGCGACAGCGACGATAAACTTCGCCACTGAAATAATCCAGTTGAGTGAGGCGCCGAAGAGCCCGAAAGACGACGAACGGTATCCCAACGATGATGGGCCACGTCAGCGATGTAAGCGGTGTGTAGTACGGGCTGTCGTGGCAAAAAATTGGAATGAAAGTGAAACATCCGTACAGGGCCGTGCAAACGCCGACCCACGACAACACCATTTTGAAGATAGTGAGATTGACGTTGCATAGGAGTACCACCAGGCCGGCAAAGAATAGAAACAGAGAAACATGTAGCAGTGTGGGCAACGCTTCGATCACCCAAGGAAGCAGAAACTTCTCGACCCCTTCAAAGTAGAACGCACGGATCCGGGCTCGCTTGTGTGGACTGTAACGCGGCTGAGTGACCTTGAGGTACCTCCGTGCCCACTGCTGTAGCAATGTCGCGAGGAGAGCACAGGTGAGACTGATAACCAAGCTCATTACCCAAAGTGAGTTGACCCAAACTGCATAATTTGGCGGGGAGAATGTGGGTGGAGAAGCAGGAAGAGAACCCGAAATGTTGGATCGATTTGGGTCGGAAACGGTGTGATAGATATTTGCAAGGTAGAAATTAGAGGTGTCTTGCGGGTTAGGTCGAATGTCCTGAATCGACACTGAGATCAACGACGCGACAGCAGCAGAGAATAAACCGGTCTTCGATAGATGAGTACTGAGTCAGAGCGAAGAATGGTATTAGAAGATTGTGACGCACAAAGATGAGGATCCCGTCAGCGTCAGCTTTCCATCCATCAGCCATCTTCTTGTCTTCCTCCGAAGCCATTTCCAAATACATTGAAAAGATAGGTCCGGAGCCATCAACAAAATTAGACACGCCATGCGATGCTTGATTCTGTACCGACTGAGGTGGGTAGTCACCTGTTTGGGCGGCAGGAGTATGTGGGAACAGCGATGACAGGGCCACGTGGAAGTAACGCACCTATACCAAATCCTACATTGGGTAGGTCGGTTGCCTCGTGAGGAGCCCGCGACATGTTGGTCGTTGCGAAGTGCTTCCGCGCTTACATCATCACCATGCGGAGAGTTGGCCGTCTCAAGAGTTTACCGTCACTCTCTCGTTTTCCGCTACACCCTTTCTTGCTACCAACCTCCCCTCCTGCCCAGTGAAGAAAGAAAGAAAAGGTGGACGAAAATGTGAGAATAAGACTTTTAAGCTCACGCACAGGAAATGGACAGATCGACATACTGTATATCTCGGATGCGTATCGACCATTTACTTTGAGCCTTCTGATCTTCTTCCAGTCCTTCAATTCCGTTGCTCGACGTTTGGCCCTCGTTATTTTCGAATAATATTCAAGTGCCAGTTTGCCCAGGTGGAATAACTTATTCCAGCAGACACGAGCATGTGCGCAAACAAAGCAGGGCTTGGGAACCGATTTTATGAGCTCGGAGCGCTCCTCGCATGGGATTTCTTTGCGCCCCATTACCGCAACGACATATTCACCTGCAACGATGGCTTAATTTAGTCGCATACACCAAATTCCGCTCCGTGTGGAATATTCTCAATGTGTTTTTCCCTCAATATAGACGGCACCCGTGTCCCCAGACTCTCGTCACAATGCGCATCGGAGTATCTCATAACCCACCTTTACCTCCCACATCGTCCTCATGGTTTCAATCGCCCCGACTTACTGAAATTTTCGATACCGACGCTTTCGAGACATAATGCCATTCTCGACAAGTGGCCCATCCTGCTGGTTATCGCGGTCAATATCGATGTTCGAGAGTTAGAAATGTCTAACCAGGTGTGTGCAGAGACTCCCGTATCACTGCTCATCAGCATACAATGGTTCAAAAAAGCGAGCCTTACGCCATACACCTTCTGCTCTTCGAACCATGATCGTGAGAATGTCAGCATCTCTTCGCGCGGTCTCACACTATATACCCAACATCAAGCAGCTGTCCATAGCCTATCACATTTTTCCTCATGCGTGGAAAAGGTCGGGGCCTCCCAGCCAGGATTCATGGTTCCAAGTCTCCCACCCTGCACCATCGAAGGATACTCCAGGCAGCGCACTCCCTGAGATTGGAAACTTCGATCTTGGTCGTGGCGGGCTTGCAATTTGATGACCTCCCCGCCATTTCTGCTTTCTGCTCCTTTATTTTCCTTCTCGTGAGTCCTGTTTGTAGGCTCATAGATCTCGCGGAGGAATAGGAAAATGAGGACGACGGTGTTGTCTAGGATGAAGGCGCGTCTCACAACAACGTTTATTGGGGGCAGCGCCCCGGGTCTCACTCCGGAGCTTCCGTCCTTCGTCTTAAGACGACTCTCCTGCGTTCGAGTCTCGGCGTTGGAAGTGGAATTGTAACTCCCCCTCACATTTTCCTACGCGACGTCCTACGCCCTGTTGCCTACTCAGCGCTCTCCATCTCGAACAACAGTCAGCCGCACATGCTTGCGCGTTGTCCCACTTCACCACCTAGCCTATCACGTGCTTCGCGTTCGTAGGCGCCTGAGGCTGTTGGGTGTCGTAAGTCACTTCATTGCTGGTGATCGACATGATGTTTTCACGTTCCCAGGTCTCTTCAGCCGGCATGCGCCCCTTCCTCATTGACGTGTTTCCATCCTTGACTTCCCACTCGTCCCGACCGACCTGGTCATAGATGTGTACCCTCTTTGCGCGGACATTTTCCACCTGGCTTCAGAAAGCAATACCATATCTCTCACCGCTCCCGCTCATTTCAAATTTGGCCACATAGCCATGCACCTCGGTTTCCGCGCCTTTTCATACCGACCACTTCGATAGCCTTCGCACCTAATTGAACAACTACGGAGCTCCTATCGACGTGGCCACTGGTGGCCTGTATGATGCCGTAAGTATGCAGCTGACTAACCCCTTTGTTGTTCGTTTATGATAGCAGCTGTGGTGGTTCGCTATGCGCCTTACGTCTGACGGAGTTGCAGCGTGCTTCACTATGCTATGGTTGCCCATATTTTACCACATCATTCGTAGTCATACAATTCCGAGCCAAAAGTACCATGACGGTGATATCGAGGTTCCAACAATGAATATGTACACTAATCTATCATAGAAGGACACGTTACACGATATCGTATTGGTTATAAGATAGGTGGAGAGGACGATCCCCTGTATGTTCGGCATCAAGAGAGTGCCGGGAAGGTTCGAAAATAGCTACACTGGTAACTGATGGCGGTAACCGCGACTGTGATGGAAGATCCGGGATGGCCATGCTATTTTCATTTTCACGAATAGAAGAAGAATGAAGGGTCCCATTGTCTTTGCGCAAACCAGACTTTGTATTAATACCTCCGTCCTCAGCAACAACACCAAGATCAGGTGGAGGAGTTTGCTGGAGAGAAGCGAAGAGAGAAGTGGGAGCTAGCACCAGTGAATGAGATTCTGGCGAAGATGATGCATGGTCAGGTTCAGTCGCGGGAGAATCGGAGGACAACGACGGACCTGTAATGGACTTATCATCTAGAACCGAAGTGGGAGAAGGTGACGATGGAATGTTTGGATCATCCGAAGGAGTGAGGCGGTGTGCGTTGCGTGGAACGGCAACAGCATCTGGTGGGGAAGTTGAGGCCTTTGACTTAGGAGGAGGGTTGGACGTCGAAAGATCTAGGGTGGGGGGGTGCGTTGCTCTTGCGCAGGTGCTAATGCTCCCGTATGTCACACAAGTGGCGACTGGATTCGGGGAAGTGGAAGGGGTGCGATATCTTCCCGTTGTTGACCTATCAACATGTAAGGAAACTGAAACAGATATGCTGTTGTCAAGCGGCGGCACATCTGTGAGGTTTCCTTCGACACGAAGTAAGGCACGTGTGGAAGAAGGCACATCCGGTCTACTGGCAAGGAAAGAGGGGACGGGTGCCGTGTCGTTATGGTCATGTGGGGCTGCGCGCACGAGGGCCGTGGAGGTAGAGACATCATCTGTGTGGGGTGCCCCGTCAGGATGATGGCCAGGGACGTTACACAGTGGATACGAAGATGGCTCTGACAGAATTTGGTCGTGATCCGTAGTGGTGGAGGAGAACCGTGTTGGGGTAGAAATGGTATTGTGATGGAGAGCAACATAAACGTTGCGAATCGGTCCCAGAATAAGGAGCGCCATCAATTGGTCGTTGTCGTTCTGTGCTCTGAGAACGATTTGATTCCAGAGAGCACAGAACTCGCGCTGCAGTTCAGGTGACGTATCTCGCACATTGAAATTAGAAGCCGCTTGTAGAATGACCGAGTACCCGAACGGCAGCCAGGATGGATCCCGGAAAAGGCTGAATTGCTGGCGAGTGACGTGAATCAAGATGGCGAGTGATAGGCTGTCACCGTGCGCGGCGTAGTCTCGGAGGACGGATCCTCGGACACCGAGTTCATTGGAAGCGAGAATAAACCAAGAGTCGTTGCGCCGCTGCGCCGTCGCGACAATACTGGTAAGTATGGCTTGTACAACCAATGCGGTGCCTTTGTCTCCACTCTGGCAATCGGCCCAGCCTCTCACGATAAGGCCAAATTCGGCAGTACGCAGTCCCTCGTATTGTTGGTCTCCATACACAATTCGATGGAGGATCCACTGGTATGAATAAGGAATTTCAGCTGGATCAAGGGCCTTCGCGCAGATGATGGCTCGCCGGTTTTTGACAGGCTCCGGAAGCAGATCGGACGAGAACGTACGGTCCGACAATCCGATCAACGCTCTCAGAAGCTTCCGTTGTTGGTCCTCAGTGAGAGCGGGCAGAGGATCGTCAACCACTTTTGAGTTGCGGAAGCCAGGTAAGCCGGAAAAAAAGCGCTCCAGTTCGTGATCTTCGTCCAAACTGTCGAACGTCCACAGAAATGCGCGAGTAACAAGATCCGATGGTGATTTTAAAGCGGTTTCCTCGGCTGTCTTCTGCATCCCCTGTACAAGTAATTTGCGAGAACTTCCCTCCAAATCTAGAAAGTGGTTCAGGGACCCATAACTAAAGCACGGAAAGCCGGTCAACCATGAAGGACCCGAAACGTGACAAATGGTATTCCGGTGACGATGTTCCACGCCGGCAATGAAAGCGGGGTGTGGTATGGACTGTCATGACGAAAGATCGGCATGAACGTGATGCATCCGTAGAGAACCGTGCAAACGCTGGCCCATGACAGCACCGACCTGAAAATCGTGAGATCAACGTTGCATAGGAATACAACCAGGCCGGCGAAGAACAGGAACAAGGAGACGTGGAGAAGTGTAGGTAATGCTTCAACCGCCCATGGAAGGAGAAACTTGTCAACCCCTTCAAAGTAGAACGCGCGAATTTGTGCTCGCTTGTGTGGACTGTAACGCGACTGAGTGACCTCGAGATATCGTCGTGCCCACCGTTGTAGCAAGGTCGCGAGCAGAGCACAGGCAAGACTGATGACCAAGCTCAGGAACCATAGCAAGTTTACCCAGACCGCAAAGTTCGGTGGAGAGAATGGTGGTGGGGAAGCAGGGGGGGAACCCGATATGTTGGATTGATTTGGGTTGGCGAGAGTTTGATAGATATTCGCGAGATAGAAGTTGGAGGTGTCCTGCGGGTTTGGTCGAATGTCCTGAATCGACACTGAGATCAACGACGCAACGGCTGCAGAGAATAAACCGGTCTTTGGTCGGTGAGTCGATGTGAAGCACGTATTAGAAGATTGAGGCCCACAAATATCAGAATCCCGTCCGCGTCAGCTTTCCAGTTCTCAACCATCTTCTTGTCTTCTTCTGTCGCCATTTCTAAATACATTGAAAAAATAGGTCCGGAGCCATCAACGAAGTTAGGAACTCCTTGTGATGCCTGAGTTGGCACTGACTGGGGTGGATATCGGTGGTCACCTAGCAGACACGTTAGAAAGCAAATTCAAGTCAAGTGCCAATGGGACCAAGGTTGGCTGTACCTATTCCTACAAATGGCACATTGGTAGCCTCGTGAAGCGTTCGAGACATTGAGGATGATATCAATGACGCGGATACAGTGAAGGGTGTAAAAAATACATTTAGAGTGACCGTGATCCTTCTGGATGTGATCCTTGGGGGCGGTGCTGTACCGCTTCCCGCAGCAACGCTTTTCCGCTCTGAAACCTGGAAATTTTCCCATTTCAAAAATGGACTTGGCTGATGGTTACCATTAGAAACTACTGTAAATTTAAAGCGGTGCGCACTATATTGGGTGCTACTAGTCCTGACTAGTATAGTACCGCCTACTGTAGTAATGTCCAATATTCTTTTCCTGATGCTTGTGAAATCCGGGTTGTTCCTACGGGACAAATGGTCTTGTGTAGTAGAGAGATTGAAGTAAGGAGACAGCTTCATTCACTCGACCTGACCTGGGTGAGGAGGATTTACTTTGCGCTTATCTGATTAATGTATGAGTACGATATTGTAGGCGTACACTAGCGCCCTCTAAAATGAACTATTCTGACCTTAGGTCACAATGCGATGACAGCAGCATTTGGTGAACGGCTCAAACCAAGGGAACTGCTCTTGGGGTCCCAGGCGAGCGAAAAGCGATGGAGGGCTATGGTCAATAGTGCAAGGGACGTAGCTTAGACTTCATGGGCGCGTCCGAGGATCCGGGTCTTCGCCAGATACAAAACAGAACTGGGATGTTGACACCATGACAATATCTAATATCTGCACCCATTGGAAGTATAAAATGGCTCGCACGAATCAAAGTACGAATCCAGTTGTAGGCTAAGCGAGTTGATCTAATATCGTGAATCATGTCCGGGAGACGAAGCTCTTTGAGGACGTTGGACGTTTTATGTACGTTTTCCAGGTGTCTGGGAACAATAATACTTCAAGTTCAACCCAGAGAGGTGAGAATGAAATAGGGAATGTACAGTGCTGATGGGGCGCAAAGTTTGGACAAAGAGACGGAGAAAAGAAAAGCGAGAGAAATGAAAAGGCAGTGCGACATTGTTTGGCTTTGTTATTGTTACAGTCTCAAGAACTTGAAACGGCAAAGACATGCAATATTTGAGGAGGACAAGGCGGAGGGTACTTTTTTGAGGACAGGTGCGTGGATACTTGGTCGTCAACTGTGTCTTATTCAGGGCGAAGTACAGATCGCCAAGCTCGACAGTCCATCTCACTGGGCAGACCAGCACCCTACACCTATGAAGCGATACGGCACAATAGTGGAGCTAGACTGAGCTAGTATGATGCCAGCCAATGTTCTGCCATGAATTTCATGGTTGATGGGCCACCTGACGGGAAGATTCCCTCATGACTCATGGACCAACCGATGTCGGCCGACGCACTAGATTTTTCCAGAATTCATGGGCCACCCGACGTCGGTTCGGAGTTTTTTGATTCCGGAGCAATTTCTTGAAGTGGGAATTGTCAATAGAATACACATGCATGTCTAAATGTATCTGGAGATTTGGATAAGCACAGGGTGTCCAGGGATGGATGATGGGTCACTGCAAAGTTACAATGGGTGCAAAAAGGATGGAACATCAAGTTCCTTCACATGGAAATGGAAAATAAGCAGTGAAGCAGCAACTCCGAAACACATTACAATGGAACTGGTAAGGGTATGGAACACCAAATCCTGGTCCATAGAACATAGGACATAAAACATAACCTGCCAGCTGCAAGGGAACTGCCAAATAGACGGAACACTGCATGCCTGTCCATGGAAAACAAGCAGAGATGTAAAACCTCCGAAATACATTCCAATGAGACTAATTACAGTATGGAACACTAAATCCAAGTCCATAGAGAATAGGACATAAATATTAACCAGCCAGATGCATGGGAACTGCCAAATGGACGGAACTATGCATCTCCGTCCATGGAAAACAAGCAGTCATGTAAGACCTCCAAAACACATTCCAATAAGACTGATTAGGGTATGGAACACTACATCCCAGTCCATGGAGCATAGGGCTTGAAGCATAACCCACTATATGCAAGGGAACTGCCAAATGGACGGAGCTGTGGATGTCTGTCCATGGAAAGTAAGCAGAGATGTAAAACCTCTGAAACCCATTCCAATGAGATTGATTAGGGTATGGAACACCAGATCCAAGCCCATAGAACATAGGAGATAAAGCATGACCTACTATCTGCAAGGGAACTGCCAAATGGATGGAACTGTGCATCTCCATCCATGGAAAACAAGTGAAGATGTAAAACCTCCGAAATACATTCCAATGAGACTGATTACAGTATGGAACACTAAATCCCAGTCCATAGAGCATAGGACATAAAACATAACCCACCAGCTGGAAGGGAACTGCCAAATGGATGGAGCTGTGCATCTCCGTCCATGGAAAACAAGTGAAGATGTAAAACCTCTGGAACACATTCCAATGAGACTGATTAGGGTATGGAACACTAAATCCCAGTCCATGGAGCATAGGGCTTGAAGCATAACCCACTATATGCAAGGAAACTGCCAAATGGACGGAGCTGTGCATCTCTGTCCATGGAAAACAAGTAGTCTTGTAAAACCTCCAAAAATCATTCCAATGAGACTGATTATAGTATGGAACACTAAATCCCAGTCCATAGAGCATAGGACATAAAGCATAACCCACCAGCTAGAAGGAAACTGCCAAATGGACGGAAATGTGCATGTCCATCCATGGACAACAAGCAGAGATGCAAAACCTCCGAAATTCATTCCAATGAGATTTATAAGGGTATGGAACACCAGATCCAAGCCCATAGAATATAGGAGATAAGGCATGACCTACTATCTGCAAGAGAACTGCCAAATGGATGGAACTGTGCATCTCCATCCATGGAAAACAAGTGAAGATGTAAAACTTCCAAAATACATTCTAATGAGACTGATTAGGGTATGGAACACCAGATCCAAGCCCATAGAACATAGGATATAAAGCATGACCTACTATCTGCAAGAGAACTGCCAAATGGATGGAACTGTGCATCCCTGTCCATGGAAAACAAGCAGTCATGTAAAACCTCCGAAATACATTCCAATGAGACTGATTATAGTATAGAACACTAAATCCCAGTCCATAGAGCATAGGACATAAAGCATAACCCACCAGCTAGAAGGGAACTGCCAAATGGACGGAGCTGTGCATCTCCATCCATGGAAAACAAGTGAAGATGTAAAACCTCTGGAACACATTCCAATGAGACTGATTAGGGTATGGAACACTAAATCCCAGTCCATAGAGTATAGGGCTTAAAGCATAACCCACTATCTGCAAGGGAACTGCCAAATGGATGGAGCTGTGCATCCCCGTCCATGGAAAACAAGCAGTCATGTAAAACCTCCGAAATTCATTCCAATGAGACTGATTATAGTATAGAACACTAAATCCCAGTCCATAGAGCATAGGACATAAAGCATAACCCACCAGCTAGAAGGAAACTGCCAAATGGACGGAACTGTGCATCTCCGTCCATGGAAAACAAGCAGAGATGCAAAACCTCCGAAATTCATTCCAATGAGATTTATAAGGGTATGGAACACCAGATCCAAGCCCATAGAATATAGGAGATAAGGCATGACCTACTATCTGCAAGGGAACTGCCAAATGGACGGAACTGTGCATCTCCGTCCATGGAAAACAAGTGGAGATGTAAAACCTCTGAAACACATTCCAATGAGACTGATTAGGATATGGAACACTAAATCCCAGTCCATAGAGCATAGGGCTTAAAGCATAACCCACTATATGCAAGGGAACTGCCAAATGGACGGAACTGTGCATCTCCATCTATGGAAAACAAGCAGTCATGTAAAATGTCCGAAATACATTCTAATGAGATTGATTAGGGTATGGAACATCAGATCCAAGCCCATAGAACATAGGATATAAAGCATGACCTACTATCTGCAAGAGAACTGTCAAATGGATGGAACTGCACATCTCCATCCATGAAAAACATGTAGAGATGTAAAACCTCTGGAACACATTCCAATGAGACTGATAAGGGTATGGAACATCAGATCCAAGTCTATAAAGCATAGGACATAAAGCATAACCCACCAGCTGCAAGGGAATGCCAAATGTACGGAGCACTGCAGGTCCATCTATGGAAAACAAGCAGAGAGGTAAAACATCTGAAGCAAATTCCAATAAGACTGGTAAGGGTATGGAACACTAAATCACAGCCCATAGAACATAGGATGTAAAATAAAACCAGCTAGCTGTAGGGAAACTACTAAAGGGATGGAACATTGAGTTTCCAGCTTGGAAAACAAGTGAATATATAATCCTATTGCAATAGATTTGGACTCTTATACATTATTTCACTTTCCCACATCTTTCCATGGATGGGAATCTGAACTCAATCCCAGTGTTTAATCTGAGGTTCTGTCCCTTTCACAGGATCCTTGCAGCTGGGTGATTATATTTTATATCCTATGTTCTATGGATTGGGATTTGGTGTTTGATACCCTTATCAGTCTCATTGGAATGTGATTTGGATGTTTTACAGCTCCACTTGTTTTCCATGGACAGACATGTGCTCCTTCCTCTGTCTGGAAATTCCCTTGCACCTGGCAGGTTAACATTTATGCACTATGCTCTATGGACTGGGATGTAGTGTTCCATACTGTAATCAGTCTCATTGGAATGGATTTTGGAGGTTTTATATGACTGCTTGTTTTCCATGGATAGACATACATAGCTCCATCTGTTTGGCAGTTTCCTTGCAGCTGCTGTATTATGTTTTATGTCCTATGCTCTATAGAATTGGATCTGGTGTTCCAAGCCCATATCAATCTCATTGGTATGTATTTCACAGGTTTTCCATCTCTACTTGGGTTCCATGGACAGACATGTAGTGTTCCGTCCATTTGGCAGTTTCCTTGCAGCTGGGGGTTTATGCTTTATGTCCTATGCTTTATAGACTTGGATCTGATGTTCCATACCCTTCATTGGAATGTGTTTCAGATGTTTTACATCTCCACTTGTTTTCCATAGATGGAGATGCACAGTTCCGTCCATTTGGCAGTTCCCTTGCAGATAGTGGGTTATGCTTTAAGCCCTATACTCTATGGACTGGGATTTAGTGTTCCATACCCTAATCAGTCTCATTGGAATGTGTTCCAGAGGTTTTACATCTTCTGTCACGATCACGTGACATTGTGACGTCACGTCACAAACGCGCGTGCTGTATCTAACCCCAGAAGTTTTGCAGAAGTCTCAATTATCTCTGAAGCACGCCTTATGCTGCTAGTATTGCGAAAGAGCCACGTAGTATGATAAGATGACGTGGCAGATGGAAAACGGCCCCCGAAAACCCCAGGATGTACGAGTATAAGACGTGGTACCTAGAGTAGTACAATCCTTGTCTACTCTTAGTTCTCGAATCCGAGTTAGCTTGCCTTGTCTCGAAAACCCCACGAACTCCCTCCTCTCTCTAGCGATACTCTTTGAGTTGAGCCTAGAAATCCCCGAAGCTTGACTTGTTTGCAGAACAAGTCCCGACTCTACCAGCGCGTCGAGCTCAGCTCCGCAGAAAACCCGGACGGTCCCTCGGAACCGTAACATCTTCACTTGTTTTCCATGGACGGAGATGCACAGCTCCGTCCATTTGGCAGTTCCCTTCCAGCTGGTGGGTTATGCTTTATGTCCTATGCTCTATGGACTGGGATTTAGTGTTCTATACTATAATCAGTCTCATTGGAATGTATTTCGGAGGTTTTACATGACTGCTTGTTTTCCATGGACAGGGATGCACAGTTCCATCCATTTGGCAGTTCTCTTGCAGATAGTAGGTCATGCTTTATATCCTATGTTCTATGGGCTTGGATCTGGTGTTCCATACCCTAATCAGTCTCATTAGAATGTATTTTGGAAGTTTTACATCTTCACTTGTTTTCCATGGATGGAGATGCACAGTTCCATCCATTTGGCAGTTCTCTTGCAGATAGTAGGTCATGCCTTATCTCCTATATTCTATGGGCTTGGATCTGGTGTTCCATACCCTTATAAATCTCATTGGAATGAATTTCGGAGGTTTTGCATCTCTGCTTGTTGTCCATGGATGGACATGCACATTTCCGTCCATTTGGCAGTTTCCTTCTAGCTGGTGGGTTATGCTTTATGTCCTATGTTCTATGGGCTTGGATCTGGTGTTCCATACCCTAATCAATCTCATTGGAATGGGTTTCAGAGGTTTTACATCTCTGCTTACTTTCCATGGACAGACATCCACAGCTCCGTCCATTTGGCAGTTCCCTTGCATATAGTGGGTTATGCTTCAAGCCCTATGCTCCATGGACTGGGATGTAGTGTTCCATACCCTAATCAGTCTTATTGGAATGTGTTTTGGAGGTCTTACATGACTGCTTGTTTTCCATGGACGGAGATGCATAGTTCCGTCCATTTGGCAGTTCCCATGCATCTGGCTGGTTAATATTTATGTCCTATTCTCTATGGACTTGGATTTAGTGTTCCATACTGTAATTAGTCTCATTGGAATGTATTTCGGAGGTTTTACATCTCTGCTTGTTTTCCATGGACAGGCATGCAGTGTTCCGTCTATTTGGCAGTTCCCTTGCAGCTGGCAGGTTATGTTTTATGTCCTATGTTCTATGGACCAGGATTTGGTGTTCCATACCCTTACCAGTTCCATTGTAATGTGTTTCGGAGTTGCTGCTTCACTGCTTATTTTCCATTTCCATGTGAAGGAACTTGATGTTCCATCCTTTTTGCACCCATTGTAACTTTGCAGTGACCCATCATCCATCCCTGGACACCCTGTGCTTATCCAAATCTCCAGATACATTTAGACATGCATGTGTATTCTATTGACAATTCCCACTTCAAGAAATTGCTCCAGAATCAAAAAACTCCGAACCGATGTCGGGTGGCCCATGAATTCTGGAAAAATCTAGTGCGTCGGCCGACGTCGGTTGGTCCATGAGTCATGAGGGAATCTTCCCGTCGGGTGGCCCATCAACAATGGAAGTGATGGCAGATCATTATGTGATGATGCCGCAAGTACACAGCTGGCTATTCACTTTATAGTTAGCTACCTCGCTGTGTACCATACGTCCCAATGGGACCTGTGGCTTACCCTCCCTATTCTGCTCACGGTTACCGCATATTTTGCCATACCATTTGTATCTTGTAGCCAAAAACTCCAAGACAGGGTGCCGATGGTGGCATTGGGGGTACAACAAGAACACCTATTCTATCATTACGGAATGCTGTACATCTATGATACTAGCCATTCCAAGGGTGCGGAGGGCGATCTCCTGGAATCTCGGCACCATGAGAGTGCCACAAAGGACCCACCATACCCACATAAGGAACGGACAGCGGTGGCAGTGACTGTAGTGGAGGATCTGGGGCGGCCATAACATTATCCCGAATCACTGAGGGATTAAGGGTATCCCTTTCCATGCGTAGTACAGCCCCCGTTCTGCCCTCTGCATCAGCGGCAGCGCCCAGATCAGGCGCAGAAGATAGCCACGTGTCGGGAGCAGCGTTAGGCAGCGGCGTTGAATGAGATTCTGGAGGAGAAGATGTGTAGTCAGATTCAGTTACGGGCGAGTCTCAATATAGTTGCAGACCTGGTGGGAGAATATTATCGAGTACCGGAGTGGGAGAAGGTGACGATGAGACCACTGGATCATCCGAAGGGGTGAAGCGGTCTGCAGTCTGCGGATCGACAACGGCATCTGGCTGGGGGGTTGAGGGCTTTGACTTAGGAGAGTTGGGTGCCCAAGGACCTGAGGTGGAGAGATGTGTTATTTTCGCAGAGGTGCCAGTGCTTCCGTGTGTCTCATGAGCGGTGACTAGATTCGGTGAAGTGGCAGGAATGCAGAGGTTTTCAATGGCCGTCGGACGAGCTGGGTGGAATGACCCTGGGGCATATATATATTGTCGGCATGCGGTGGCACAGCCGTGAGACCTTCATCAGCATGTAGTAGGACGGGTAAGGGCAAGGAAGGCGCATCAGGTCTGGCAAGGGATGCAGGGACCACCGCAGCGTTGTTGTAGAGGACGGTGCGAGAAAAAGCCGTGGAAGAAAAATCGTCATGAACATGGCTAGCGACTTTGCACACTGGATATGAGAACGGTCCAGAAAGAGTATCGTGATTGCTGGTAGAGGCGGAGAATTGTGTTGGGGCAGAGTCGGTATCTTGGTGTAAAACGATATAAACATGGCGAATGGGTCTGAGGATTTGGAATGCCATCCACCGATCGTTGTCGTTCTGCGCTTTGAGAACGATTTGATTCCAGAGCACACAGAAATCATGTTGTTGTTCAGCTGACGCATCTTGTACATTGAATTTAGAAGCAGCTTCTAGAACAATCGAGAACTCGTATGAGGGCCAGGATGGTTTCCAGACATGGCTGAACTGTTGCCGAGTGATGTGAATCAAGATAGCAAGTGATAGGCTGTGAACGGTGTAGTCTCGGAGGATATCTTCTGGGACGCCGAGTTCACTGGAGGCGAGAATAAACCAAGAGTCATCACGGGATGGCGCTCTTGCGACGATACAAGAGACCGTAGCTTGTGAAAATAATGCAGTGTCTTCCTGTCCACCATCGCCCCGGCCTCTCACGATGCGGGCATTTCGGCGGTTTGTAGCGTCCTATATTGGTCTTTGGACAAGATGCTAAACAAGATATGCCGATATGTGCTTTTTGCCGGATCAAGGGCCTTCATGCAGATGATGGCTCTCCGGATTTTGACAGAATCAGGAAGCAAATCGGATGATGATGTGCGGTCCAAGAACCCGATCATTCCTTGAAAAAGCCTTCCCTTTTGCTCTTCGGTGAGACAGGGAACAGGGTCGTCGACTAATTTCGAGCTGCGGAAGCCAGGGAGGCCGTGGAAGAAGCGCTCCAGTTCGTGTTCTTCGTCTCAACTGTCAAATGTCCACATGAAGGCGCGGGTGTCGATTTCCGAAGGGGAATATAGGGCAGTGTCCTCGGCCGTCCTCTGCATGCCTTGCAGGAATATTTTGTGGAAATGGCCTGACAATCGCCAAAAGACCGGGCGGCGATAGCGAATCGACAAGTGGAACCAGAAACGAACCTGAGAGACGATATATAATACCCCAATAACAATAGGCCACACCAACAGTGTAAGCGGGGTATAGTACGGACAATCATGGCGAAAAAGTGGCATGACAGTGATACATCCGTATAGAGCTGTGCAAACCCCAACCCATGACAGCACCCATTTAAAAATAGTGAGATTGCCGTTGCATAGAAACACGACGAGGCCGGAAAAGAAAAGGAACAGGGAAACATGCAGCAGTGTCGGCAGTCCTTCGATCGCCCAGGGAAGGAGGAACCTCTCTGTCCCTTCAAAGAAGAACGCACGGATCCTCGCTCGCTTGTGTGGACCGTAACGTGGTTGAGTGGCCTTGAGGTACCTCCTTGCCCACTGCTGCAGTAACGTCGCGAACAGAGCACAGGTAAGACTGATGACCAAGCTCAAGAACCAAAGTGCGTTTACCCAGACCGCATATTTTGGTGGAGTAAATGGGGGAGGGGAAGCAGGGAGGGGATTCGAAGCATTGGATCCAGAGTCGGCGAGGGTCTGATAGATATTTGCGAGGTAGAAGTTGGAGGTGTCCTGAGAGTTTGGTCGAATGTCCTGAATTGACACCGAGATTAGCGACGCGACGGCGGCGGAGAATAAACCAGTCTAAGGCCATTCAGTAGGTTAGCACGACACTAGGACTAAAATATTGACACCCACGAAGATAAGAATTCCATCAGCATCCGCTTTCCAACTTTCGACCATCTTCTTGTCTTCTTCTGCAGCCATTTCTAAATACATAGAGAAAATAGGTCCGGAGCCATCGACAAAATTAGGTACACCCTGTGATGCCTGGGTTGGGGTCAACTGGGGTGGATGGCCACCTGCGAAGGCGACAACGATGGGTGAGAACGGTTAGGATAGCGCAAACAGGAGGAGGTACCGGTTCCTGTTCCCGGGCTTATACCTGCCTCCATTACGCCGATATCTGGAGGAGCTCGGAACATTGGAAAATATGGGGTGTGAGGTGTAAGAATGACCACCCCGTGGCAGTTGTTAAAGTAGCGAAAGTACTATGGCAGTATATATAAAGTGTCGACCGAGCCGCGAACGCTCGATGCCCAAGCATATGCAAAATCCGCGGACTTGGTTCAGGGGAAGATCGGCCCGGTCGTCACGTGTCACGAGGCAAGCTTGTTTGGCTTTATTGTGTCGAGATAACGCATCCTCAACTGACAAAAACGGACGCAAATCGCAATTGCGGACGGCGTTCTTGAGGACAAGGTCACCGTACTTACCCGGCCGGAATGTGCACTCTATTATGATTCAACAAGATGCTTGTGATCGAGGAAGTCAGACACCCATATCCGGCAACGTTGCAAGGCGAAGAGAGTCCTTTGTGACGTCAAGTGTCTTCACGAGGGTACGACCGCGGTGCGTATCGTAATTTTTTTTTTTCCCTCGGCGCTCTCGTCTTACAGTCTCTTTGCAGCAGAGATAGAAGGAGCTTTCTACATTCTATATGTCTACCTCTTGAACCCGTGGCCGATCTATTCCCTATAAATCCTATCACTACACCCAGAGTTTGCGGTCAAGCACTGCGTGCTCCGTCTCGATATATGTCCCCTATCCCTGTTTGCTTATTCATCACTGCCTGACGCACATCAACACGCCCCCACGAAATTTTTCCTTCCGTCTCCTGGTTACAAAACGCGCTCCGAGATCTCGCCAGTACAAATGGCGAGCAGCGGGTGTTGACATCGGAGGCTACAACATTCAGATGAGAGCCCTTTCTTGGAGGGCCTTATCGACGTCTTGGTCTTTTCTAAAGCGGGGTAGCCGTACGTCCCTTACCTATCACCCCCCATCACCTACTGACGTGCTTCGCTCTCCGTGCAGACATGGCACCACGAGCTCTTGCACATCCACTCGATAGAACCCGGGCTCGACTCGGTCACCCTAGCCCTGTCCGACCCGACCATCTTCGACTGGACCCGCTCTTCAAGCTCGACGCGGTCATCGCTGCGCAAGCGCACTTGCTATTCGCGCTTCGTTGGATATTCCTAGGTTTGGCGCATCGGAAGGCATCAGGATGTCTGCGTTGTGCTCGAGGTAAACGGCAGTAGGCGGAGAGGTAGCGGAAAGTGAAGGGGCGGATGTCGAAGTTTCGGGAGTGGGATGGCGTATCGTTATACCTGACGTGGCGGCGACGGCTGGATCTAAGGGTGTAGCAAGAATACGGGGGCTTTCGATAGAGGTCTGACGGGAAGCGTGGAATGACCCTGAAGTATATATATCGTTAAGTGGTGGTACATCCGTAGGGCCGTGGACGATATGAAGTGGGGATGGCACGGACGAGGAGAAAGCATCGGGGCTGGCAAGGGAAGCGGGCGTAGCGATGTGAGCGAAGGTTGTGGAGGCAGAGTCATCGTGTCTCGAGTCCGAATGATGGCCAGGGATGTTGCATAACGGATACGAGGACGGTCGTCGCAGGATGTCATCCTGGTTGCCCGTGGTGGCGGAGAATCGAGTTGGAGCAGCTTCGGTATCCTGATGTAGCGCGACGTAGACGTTGCGGATCGGTTTCAGGATAAACGCCGCCATCCACCCGTTATTCTCATTCTGTACTTTGAGGACGATTTCATTCCAGAGAGCGCAGAACTCGTGCTGCAGATGGGGGGACGTATCTTGTATATTGAGGTTGGAGGCTGCCTCTAAGACATTCGAGAACGCATACGACGGCCAGGTCAGTTTCCGGTAATTGCTAAATTGCTGGCGAGTGACGTGGATCAAGATGGCAAGCGACAGGCTGTCACCTTGCGTGGCGAGGTTTCGAATGACAGGTTCCGGGACGCCGAGTTCATCAGAAGCGAGAACAAACCAAGGGTCGTCGCGCTGTTGCGCCCTCGCGAGAACGCACGAGACCGTAGCTTCTGTAATTGAAAGTGTATCTTCATCTGTGTTATTTCCCCAACTCCTCACAATCCGCACAATTTCGGCGATGAGCGGACCACTGTCTTGATAGTAAGACAAAATTCTGTCGAGGCAATAGAACGCCGCGGGAATCTGTGCTGGGTCAGTGGCCTTCGCGCATATCATGGCTCGTCGTCTTTTGACAGACGCAGGCAATAAATCGGATGAGAAGGTGCGGTCCAACAACCCCACCAATCCCGTAAAAAGCTTCCATCTTTGCTCTTTGGGCAGATTGGGCAGAGGATCGTCGACGACCTTCGAACTGCGGAAGCCAGGTAGGCCGGAAAAGAAACGCTCCAGTTCGTGATCTTCGTCCAAGCTGTCAAACGTCCACATGAATGCGCGAGTATCGATCTCTTTTGGTGAGTTCAGAGCGGTTTCCTCGGCCGTCTTCTGCATACCCTGCACAAGTAGCTTGCGATAGCTTTCCTCCAAGCCTCCAAATTGATCCCAATCCCCGTCACGAAGGTAAACTGACGAGGTAAACCACTAAAGAACCCCGTAGAAGACATAAGGTACCCCAACAACAACGGACCACACCAATGACGTAAGCGGAGTATAGTATGGGCTGTCGTAACGAAAGATGGGCATGATCGTGGTACATCCGTAGAGGGCCGTGCAAGCGCCGACCCATGACAGAATCAGCTTGGAAATCGTGGGATGAACATTCCAAAGGAACACAACCAGGCCAGCAAAGAAGAGGAACAGGGAAGCGTGAAGAAGCGTTGGAAATGCTTCAACTGCCCACGGCAGTAGAAACTTCTCGACGCCTTCAGCGAAGAACGCTCGAATCCATGCTCGCTTGTGTGGACCGTAACGTGGCTGAGTGGCCTTGAGATACCTTCGTGCCCACTGCTGTAGCAATGTCGCGAGCAGCGCACAGGTGAGACTGATGACCAAACTCAAGAACCAAAATGCGTTCACCTAAACGGCATAGTTTGGCGGGGAGAATGTGGGCTGAGAAGTGGGGAGAGAACTCGAAATGTTTGGGTCGGAAATAGTGTGATAGATATTTGCGAGGTAGAAATTGGAGGTGTCCTGCGGGTTCGGTCGTATGTCCTGAATGGATACCAAGATCAACGACGCTACAGAAGCAGAGAATAAACCGGTCTATGGAAGGTGAGTTTGTGAAGCAGCACATGACGTTGGGAGATATTGACGCACGAAGATGAGAATTCCGTCAGCATCCGCTTTCCATCTTTCGGTCATCTTCTTGTCTTCTTCCGTCGCCATTTCTAGATACATTGAGAAAATAGGCCCGGACCCATCGACAAAGTTGGATACACCATAGGATGCTTGATTTTGCGTCGACCGGTGTGGGTACTGGTCGTCACCTATTTGGGTGGCAGGGGTAGGTGACCATGGGGTGAATAGCATCTGGGAGTAACGTACCTGTGCCACTGTGAAATCCTGCGTCGGGTCGGTTGGTAACCTCATGAAGAGCTCGGGACATGTTGGTCGTTGAGAAGTGCTACAACGCTTATGTCATCAACACATCTCGTTCCGAGCCAACTCACGACTGGTACATGCTGCTCGCCACCAGTGACCTGAAAAGCCAGTTGCCGCATACAATGTTGAGGTTGTGATGTTAGATGGCTACACGGACTCCGCCCCTAAGTTACATTCTCAGCTCACGCAGTATCATATTCCCTGACTTGAACAGCTTGTATAAAGGGCTTGCTTCCTTCACGAAACCCCGAATAAAGCGTTGGTAGTAGCCTGCAATATTAAAGAAGCTGTGTACCTCCGGAATTATCGAACACGAGGGCGACTTTGTTAGGATTCAGGCGGAGGTCTTGGTGCTTCGGGGGGAGGCGCCAGTCGAGCTAGGGGAGTTCCCTTTTGTGTCGGGAAAGATCGGCTTGATTATAGCATCGCTCGTCGCGTATGGGTCATCCTTCCATTGTGATGCCGCCCCCACATGAGATAGTCGTAGCGGAAATGGGTAGCTTGGTTAGCGTGGTCAACCACGTAAGCGAGGCCTTTCGTCACGAATGTACCAATCTCCAGCACGAAATACGCAAACGCAGTCCTTCCTGCCTCCACTATCTCCCGTGAGTCTACGCTGACGTTCGGCATGTTTTTTAACAGAGCCTTGTGCAGAGTGATGTGATTAGACTCCGCGCTGGTGTTTAATATGGTTCGGACAAACATGAAGGCGACACGAAACTAGCCGCGTCATTTGGGAGGACGGTTTTACTTGGACGACGTACTAGTATACTGGGAGGTACGGGTGGGCAACCGTCAATACTTCTAGTAAGATATCTGGGTCCTTCTTGGCTCCGGCGTCTGCATAGGGATTAGATTTGCCGTTTGTCGTCCTTTACCCCGACATTATATTTCTTCGACCCTCTCCTCTCATGTGACTCTCGACGCCTTCGGCATATGCTTCCTCTCTCAAACTCGTCTCCCTCATCTACCTCCTGCATGCTCCCCTCTTTCTCGGCTTCCAACCGCTGTGGCAGATTCTTTGCCGATATTACTTCGTTTCTAAGATATTGAGGGGCTGGAAACTACGGCTGTGGACGCTATCTCTGCATCTGTAAATTTGGAGTCCGCGATCCAGCACCGCATGTCTGTCTTCACATCGCCATAATTCCTCCTACCTATCCCCAATTTCCCGTCTATTAAAACCTTGATACACTTCAACATGCCCCCATGACAATGGCCTCTCTGTCCTCCGGTCTACATTGTGTTCCCAGACTCCGCCAGCACAAATGATGGGCGGGTCTCCCGCGACGACGCCAAGGGATAGGGAGATTGGCCGTCACCTTGTCACAAAGCGGGGTAGCCGTACGCCCTCTTCCTCTCCGAGTCGTTCGCTTCACCTGCCAACGCGCCTCGTTATCCGTGCGGATACAAAGCTTGCCACTACAGATTTGTGCACCTCCGCTCGCTAGACCCCGCATCGCAGGCGACGCAGCTTATTGAGCTCGGTGCAATCGCCACGGCCCTGTCCGACCCGGCCATCTTCGACTTTGGCCAGCTCTTCAAAGCGCATCACGACCCTCGCGGTGCGAACGCACCTGCTCTTCGCGCTCTTCCGGAAGCTCTTAAGTGGCAGGCCAGACGACCTGCAGCAACCGTACGTAGACACCACTGGGGAATTTGGTATGTGACCACAACCCAAGTAGAGCGCTGGGTCATCGAAGGTGAGCTTTCCATCCGTCCCGCCCCCTATCAACTCTTTTCTTTTCTTCCAGGAGAGCGACCCCACAGCTATGCGGTCATAAATATAAAGCGACCAGCGCCGGCCTGTTAGCTGCCAGGCACACAGGGAAGCCGAGGGTGTATTCGGTCCTCAGGAGTGAGTACTGTTTGTCAGGCACGTCGCGGGGGTTCGCACGTCATCTTCGCCCCGCGTTGTAGCGGGGTAGTCACAGCGGCGGTGGCGGGGCGGAGAAGCAGGTTTCTGAGACTCTTGTGGTAGGGTGGTGTAGCCACATAAGTTTTAAACACCCACAGGGATTTATCGTTCTCGATGACGACAGCAGCAGCGTTCTCTCAGCCACTTACTACTGGTCTACTCGTACTCAGCGACCCCGTTAGTGCAACATACCATGAGTGCCATTTAGCTCTCACTGGCACCACTCCCGTGCAACGTCCCCGGACTCCCCTTCCCCCATCTTGGAATGGCTCCGTCGTATCTGCCCTGCAATATCCTTGACGCTGCTCTTACCAAGAGACAAACCAGCTAGTATTTCGCGGACACCATCAAAGCTGAAGAGATAAGGATGGCTTACCCGGATGCGCGCAGAGCCTTCCTCGTCATTTCTAGGTACGTTTGTCAGCCCGCAGCCGCAGTGGACCAAAGTAAAGGTTGAGACTGCTCCCTCACACCCCCCACTCTATTCGAGCCCGAGTTTATACATATTTCGCCACAGTATTACACCGCATAATATGAAAGTACACACAAAATGAGAAAAGCTATTAAATGTAGCGGTATGGTGATATCGAGGGCCTAAGAAGAATATATGCCCTATCCCACGCGCACATCTAAGAGATTGGGGGATGCGTTAAACTATATCATACTGGGAACGCGAAGGATGTGGCGGATGATCTCCTATATGCTCGGTATTTGGTTCCCACATTGAAGGACCCACGATGACTACGTTCGAGTCAGTGACCGATGGCACTGACGGGGGTTGTGGTGAAAGACTTAGAGTGGGCGTGGTGTTTGCGTCGATTGCCCGATCCGCCAAAAGGGGGTCAAGAGCATCATCGTCCCCACGCAAACCAGGCTTCTGACTACCATCATCTTCAGCAGCAGAACCTAGATCGGGTGCAGAGGTCAGCCCTGGAGAAGCGGTGGGAGTGACGGTGACCATTATTGGGCGATGGGATCCTGAGAAAGACAGTGAGGGGTAAGATTGGGTCGTCTGCGAGAGTGAAGACATTAGCGCACCTGTAGGAAGTATACTGCCGAGAACTGGATTATGAGCAGCTGAAGGTGGGAGATTTGGTGTGTAGGAAGGCGCCAGGGGGTCTGGGTTAAGCTGGAGGGCGGCGGCAGTAGATGGGGATGGGGAGGTAGACGAGAGACGAGAGACGAATGTCGAGGTTGCGGAAGTAGGGTGGGGTATTATACCAGAGGTGACAATTACATCAGTGGTAGTTGGGTCTGGTGAGGTGACAGGAACGGAGAGGGTTTCTGTGGTCGTCTCGGGAGTAGCCTTGGGGTGGAAGTTGTCAAGCGGTGGCACATCCGTAATGGTTTCGTTGGGATGAGGTGGTGCGAGCGCGAACAAGGACGGCACTCTGGTACCGACAATGGGAGCAGGGACTAGCGAGTCGATGGGAGCAAAGGACGTGGAGGCAGAGTGGTTGTGGATGTGTAGCGTCGAATCTGGACGATGGCACAATGGGTAAGAGGATAGGATATGATCGATATGATCATACATGTGTATTGGGGCAGAATCGGTCTCTTGATGTAGCGTGACGTAGACATTTCGAATCGGCCGGAGGATATACCACCCCATCTTCTTATTGTTGTCGCTCCGTGCTTTGAGAACGATTTGATTCCAGAGAGCACAGAACTCGTGCTGCAGATCAGGTGACGTATCTTGCACTTTGAATTTCGAAGCCGCTGTTAGAACGTCTAAGAAGTCGTCCGCTGGCCAGGTGCCTTCCCCGAAATGGCTAAATTGCTGGCGAGTGATGTAAGTCAAGATGGCAAGTGACAAGCTGTCACCGTGTGCGGCGTAGTCTCGAAGGATGCGTTCTTGGACGCCCAGTCCATGGGAGGCAAGGTTAAACCAAGAGTCATTGCGCGTTTGCGTCTGTGCGATAATCATGCAGACCGCAGCCATAGAATTGGTATTATTGCCCCATCCAATCATAATCTGCACAATTTCGGCGGACATCGGACCACTATATTGGCATCTGGACCAAATCTTGGCAAAGACACCATATACCGGAATGTGCGCTGAATCGAAAGCCTTCGCGCAGATCATGGCCCTCCGGTCTTTGTCATGGTCAGGTAGCAAATCGGATGAGAAAGTGACGTCCAATAACCCCATTGATGCCGTCGAAAGCTTCTCCTTTTGCTCTTCTGTGAGTTTGGGTAGAGGATCGTCGACAAATTTGGAGCTGCGGAAGCCAGGTAAGCCCGAGAAGAAGCGCTCTAGTTCGTGATCTTCGTCCAAACTGTCGAGCGTCCAAAAGAGGGTGCGAGTATCGATCTCCGATGATACATTCAGAGCGGTTTCCTCAGCTGTCCTTTGCACGCCTTGCGTAAGCATTTTGCGACAGCTTTTCTCCAGGGACTCGAAGCGATTGTAGGCTTCTCTAGTAAAATCACCAAAATGAAAGGACAAAAACTGAACACAAATGGACAAAAAACGAGAACAAACTTCTATAAAGTCAGACCACAGAGGACAACAGACGGTAAAACAAGCGGCCAGAAAACAAAGGCACGGACAACAGAAGAACAGAAAACAGGAGTACGGAAGACGAAAGCAAAACTTCATAGCAATGGTGAGCGCTGGGAGCCACCGAAGGACTTGAAATGTGGCCAAAGACATTCCAGCAACAATGTTCCATGCCGGAAATGAAAGTGGCGTGTGGTATGGGCTGTCGTGACGAAAGATCGGGACCAATGTGATGCATCCGTACAGAGCAGTGCAAATCCCAATCCATGACACCACTGACTTGAATATCGTCAGATCAACGTTCCATAGGAACACAGAGATGCCGGCAAAGAACAGGAACAAGGAAACGTGCAGTAGTGTCGGTAGTGCTTCGACCGCCCATGGAACGAGAAATTTATCGACACCCTCGAAAAAGAATGCACGGATCCGCGCACGCTTGTGTAGGCTGTAGCGTGGTTGAGTGACCTTGAGGTATCTTCGTGCCCATTGCTGAAGTAACGTCGCGAGTAGAGCACAACTGATACTGATCACCAAACTCAAGAAAAACAGCGTGTTCACCCAAATGGCATAGTTTGGCGGAGTAAATGGGGGAGGGGAAGCAGGGAGGGAAGTCGAAACATTGGACCCAGGGTCGGCGAGGGTCTGATATATATTTGCGAGATAGAAGTTGGAAGTGTCCTGAGGGTTGGGTCGAATGTCCTGGACGGATACTGAGATCAATGAGGCGACGGCAGCAGAGAATAAACCGGTCTATGAGAGATGAGTGTGGGAAGTAGTATAGAGGATTGGAAGATGGTGACACACAAAGACGAGGATGCTGTCAGCATCCGCTTTCCATCCTTCGGCCATCTTCTCGTCTTCTTCTGTCGCCATTTTGAGATACATGGAGAAAATAGGCCCCGAACCATCGACGAAGATAGGCGTTCCATGTGATTCCTGAACCGGCGCCGACTGGGGTGGATATGGGTGGTCACCTATGGGGTGGTAGTGGCGTGTGAGAACGGTTAAGATAAGCCAAGTGAGAGCAAAGTACCTCTGCCTGGGCTTATAGTATCTTCCCCAGTGATATTGGCACTTTGGAGAGCACGAGACATCAAATAGTATGGAATGAGACGAGTATAGACGGTAAAATGTGGGAGGGTGGAACACGTTAAGAGTGACCGGTGATTGCCCCTCGCCAGTCGTAAGCCGCCCTGAGGGCACCATGAGGCAAGCCATGAGGTAACGGGAACCGCCGAACCGCAAGCGCTCGATACCCAACGGTTTGCCATTGCGATGTGAAGTCGTTTTTTGCGTTGCGGATGTCGATGCGAATGCCTCTGACAGCCCCTGCAAGCATACCACTATCGCCTGAAACAGGAAGCGTTTTAAAAAACGCCGATGCGTTGTCCTGTCGGTGACCACCTACGTGTCTGCCAATCTCGCTGCCAATTGTGCTCTGCATCTAATTCAGGCGCCGAACTCGCAGGGTACATCTCGCTGGTAGACCAGAATCGGAGCGTGCACCATGTCCACGAAGAGGGCAACAATATTCTATCTGATGATGGTGCACAGTAAAGAGAGGACTTCTTTGTCATATTTGGGCACATCGAGGGGCTAGGCGACGGCTGATCGCAGTGCGTGCACTTTTTTTTTTCGTTTGACACTTTCGTCTCACTACCATCTCGCAACGGAGATCGAAGGAATTCGGCCTGTTATAACTTACGTCTATATATTAAACCGATGGTCAATCAATTCTCCAAAAACGAAAAAGAAACCTATCGTTGCATCCTCGACCGAGAGTCCGCAATCAAGTACCGCATGTGCGACTCTAACTCGCTACTTTGATGGCTCTTTCTCATCCCGTATTGTTCATCCATCAAATCTTGATGCCCTTCCCACTACAACCAACTCTCCATCTCCCCGTCTACAACGCGCTCCTAGCCTCCTCCAACACAAACGACGAGCTGCACGTGCTGCAGGTCTCCCATGCCAACATTGAGGGAGAAAGAGACCACACTCCCAGAGATGAGAACTTTCTTGGAGCGCCTTTTCGATGTCTCTCCCAAAGCGATACGGCCGTACGTACCCTGCCTCGCTTCCCACTTCACCTGCTGACGCGCTTTGCTCTCCTCTCAGAGACAAGGCATGCCACTACAAACTCATGCACGTTCGCTCGGTAGGCCCCACATCGCAGGCGACATGGCTTTTTGTGCTCGACGTGATTGCCACGGTCCTGTCCGACCCGTCTATATTCGACCGGTTTTTCAAGTCCACCGCGGGCCTCGCTGCGCAAGCATACGCGCTCTTCACGCTCCTCCGACCGTTCTTGAGTGGCAGAACAGGCGACCTGCACGCCTAGCAGCAAGTTCACGCAGACACCGCAGGGTACTTCGGTACGTGGCTGCGACCAAATTAGAATGCAAGGTCATCGACGGTAAGCTTTCCGTCCTTCCCGCCTCCTACCGAAGTCTTTTCTTTTATTCCTTCCAGGAGAACGACCCCGCAATGATGCCGCCATAAATACAAAAATGATCCGTGCCGGTTTGTTTACTGCCAGGCTCGGGCAGATGATGCACGTGTATCCGATCCACAGGAGTGAATGTCGTTGGTCAGACGCCTCGCAGGGACCATGGGGGGTAGCGGGTTTGGATTGTCGGCGTTCTCGACGTCTTTGCTTTTGCTCGACGTGGTAACAAGGCAGTCATGGGGCCGGTTGTTGAAATGAGAGAGTGCGTCCACGCGCGAGTTACCTCGGCGTCGGGCATGAGTGAAACGCGAGGTGTAGTCTCGCATCACGATCCTTAGATACGATTCGGACTTTACTTTACGAGCATGATCAGGGACAATCCTTTGCCTCTACTTAGTTGAGATATCATTAGTGTATCTTATTTCACGTGTAGTTACGCTCCTTTCGGTGTACTTAAGTCGCCTTATGCGCACCTGGTGCTTCAGTCGTTTCTGACAACGTCTGGTGTGCCAGGCAAGTAGTTTTATTATTCTGTCTAATACAGTCGTTTCTGACAACGTCTGGTGTGCCAGCCCGCTGCGTTTTATCACCGGTGGCGCCGACAGTGAAACAGAGTCTCCTTCAATGGGATGGTGTTCCCACGTAAGCTTCGAACGCACACCAGGATCCGTCGTCTTCGATGGTGACGGCAGTTGCTACCTCCTCGACCACACGCCACGTACGTGTCGACTCATACTCGCTGACCCTTGAGGTAACCTACTACGAGTGCCCTGTAACTCACACCAGCACTACCTCCTGCAACGTCTTCATCTCCTAGCTTGAAATAGGCCCGTTGTATCGGCTCTGCAAGGTGCTTGACACTGCTCCTAACAAGAGGCCAAACACCCGGTATTCGCAGAAACTATTGAAACTGATGAGACAGGGATGACTACCCAGATGCGCGCAGAGGTTTCCGTGTCACTTTCAGGAAATTTCACTAGCCCGCAGTGGGTCAAGGTGAAAGTCGAGACTCTTCACTCGCACCACCTCATCCTACTCGAGTTTACACATATTTCTCCGCAGTATTTTATCGCGTAATAAAACAGTATACACGTAAGACGAGAGAAGGTATTGAACGTATCGACGTAGCGATATAGAAGGCCCAGCAGGAATATATGCCTTATCACACATGCACATCTAAGAGGTTGGGGGGGGGGGGGGGGGGGGGGGGTCAAACGATATCGTGCCGGTCATGTGAAGGATGTAGCACATTATCTCCTATACGCTCGGCATTTTGTTCCCACGATGAAGGACCCGCGATGTCTATATTCGAGTCAGTGATCGACGGTAGTGACGGGGCTTGTGATAGAAGGCCTAGGGTCGGTATAGTGTTTTCGTGGATCGCTCGATTCACAGAGGGGAGATCGAGAGCATCCTTGTTCTCGCGTAATCCCAGCTTCTGACTAGCATCGCCCATGGCAGCAGCACCTACATCAGATACAGAGGCCGGTCCCGATGAAGCGCTGGGAGCAGTGACCATTATCGAGCGACAGGATTCTGGCAAGGCGGTGAGAGATAGGATTAGGTCAGGGATGGGCGTGAAAACGGCAACGCACCTGCAGGAAGTATATTGTCGAGGACTGGATTAGAAGCGGTTGAAGATGGCAGGCTTGGGTCATCAGAAGGCGCTAGGAGGACTTGGTTGTGTTGGAGGGCAAGGATAGCGGGTGGGGTAGAGGAGAGAGGTGGGGCGGATGTGAATGTTTCGGGAGTGGAGCGTGACGTCATTGTACCTGAGGTGGCTATATCCGATGAGGTAAAAGGAGTGCAAGGGCTTTCAATAATCGTCTGATGACTGGAGTGGAAGTTGTTGGGTGGTGGCACATCCGTAGGGCTGTCGTCAATATGAAGTGCGGCAGGTATAGATGAAGAAGGCACATCGGGACCGGCAAGGGAAGCAGGGGCCAGCGCAGCATTGTCACGCAAGTCAGTTCGGGAAATGGTCGTGGAGGAAGAGTCATTATGGATGTGAGATGGTGGGTCCGGAGAATGGCCAGGGACGTTGCACGCTGGATATGAGGATGGGTCCCACAGATCCCTGCTGATTAGGGAAGGATCGGCCTCTGGATGCAGAGCAGCGTAGACGTTTCGAATAGGTCCGAGGAGATTCCACGCCATCCGCTGACGGCCGTCAGTGCGCGCTTGGTTCCAGAGAGCACAGAACTCGTGCTGCAGTTCAGGTAATGTATCTTCCACGTTGAACTTCGAAGCCGCTCCTAAAACGGACGAGAACTCGACAATGGGCCAGTCCTCCCAGAAATGGACAAATTGCTGACGGGCGATGTGAATCAAGATGGCAAGTGACAGGCTGTCACCATGTGCAGCGTACTCTCGAAGGATGGGTTCTTGGATGCCCAGTTCACGGGAGGCAAGAATAAACCAAGAGTCATCGCGCTGTCGTGCCCTTGCGATAGTCTCGCAGATCGTCGCTACCAAATAAGGATCATTGCCCCAGTCATTGCCCCATCCGCTCATAATCTGCACAATTTCGGCAGACATCGGACCACTATGTCGGTATCGGGACCAAATCTTGTTAAAGACACCAAATACCCTGGGAATGTGTGTGGGATCGGAAGCCTTCGCGCAGATTATGGCCCTCCGGTCTTTGACAGGTTCCGGTAGCAAACCAGACGAGAAAGTGACGTCCAACAACCCCATTAATCCCGCCGAAAGCTTCGCCTTTTGCTCCCCAGTGAGACCAGGCAGTGGATCGTTTACAACGTTTGAGCTGCGGAAGCCAGGTAAGCCAGAAAAGAAGCGCTCCAGTTCATGGTCTTCGTCCAAACTGTCGAATGTCCACATCAAGGCGCGGGTATCAATCTCCGATGGTACGTTCAGAGCAGTTTCCTCGGCTGTCTTCTGCATGCCCTGTACAAACGGTTTGCGATATCTTTCCTCCAGGGATATAAAGCGAAGGTAGGATCCAAAACTAAAGTAGTCAAGCCGAAAGAGCCTCCAAGCGAGCCTCCGAAGAACCCGAAAAATGACATATTGTATCCCAGTGACAATATGCCGTGCTGGTAATGAGAGTGGGGTGTGGTATGGGCTGTCGTGACGAAAGATAGGGACGAACGTGATGCACCCATACAGAGCTGTGCAAATGCCGATCCACGACAGCACCAACTTGAAAATCGTGAGATTAACATTCCACAGAAATACGGATATGCCGGCAAAGAATAGGAACAGGGAAACATGTAGCAGTGTGGGCAAGCCTCGACCGCCCACGGAAGGAGGAACTTGTCGACACCTTCGAAAAAGAACGCACGGATCCGTGCTCGCTTGTGTAGACTGTAACGTGGCTGAGTGACTTTGAGGTATCTTCGTGCCCACTGCTGGAGCAACGTCGCAAGTAGAGCACAGCTGATACTGATGACCAAACTCAAGAACAAAAGCGCATTGACCCAAACAGCATAGTTCGGCGGAGAAAATGGGGGTGGGGAAGTAGGAAGGGAACTCGAAACGTTTGGGTTGGCGAGAGTCTGATAGATATTTGAGAGGTAGAAGTTGGAAGTGTCCTGGGGGTTCGTTCGAATGTCCTGAATGGACACTGAGATCAATGACGCGACCGCAGCAGAGAATAAACCGGTCTATGAGAGATGAGTGTGAAGCAGCGCACAAGATTGGGAAATAGTGACGTACAAAGATGATTATCCCATCAGCATCCGCTTTCCATCCTTCAACCAGCTTCTTGTCCTCTTCCGTTGCCATTTCGAGATACATGGAGAAAATAGGCCCTGAGCCATCGACAAAGTTAGACACCCCTCGTAGTTCTTGAGTCGGGCCCGACTGGAGCGGATGCGGGTGGTCACCTATGGGGGTAGCAGTAGCTGGTGAGAACGGCGAAGCTAGAGCAAAGTCGGAGTAGGGTACCTCTGCCTGTGCCTATTTCTACCTCGGTTAAATCGACATTCTCGTGAAGAGCTTGGGACATTGAAGACTTCGGCGTGAGTAGATATTAGCACAATGTGGGGGGACGAAACGTGTTGAGAGTGACTGCTCTCGGTCAGTTGTAAACGGCGCTGCGAGAATGCCACGAAGTGGTGACGGGATCAACCGAACAGCAAGCGCTTGATGCTCAACAGTTTGTGGTTGCCATTTTGGGCGCTTTCGTAAGTTGCTTTTACCGAGCCGCTTCCTGGCCTCACACCAGGCCGACAACGCGTACACTCTACTCTCCCACAATGTCCTTGCTATTCGATTGTCCTTCATCTCCTGGTTCCATATTGATGCTATTGAGACACTCAACAAGGATCTCGTCCCGCAGCTCGATACCCAGGTGCACCTAGGCGCTTTCGTTTCACTTCCAAGTACGTCTATCAGCCCGCAATGGCTCAAAGCGAAAGATTGACACCCCCACATCATACAATCCTCTTGCACCACGCGCACCTCTAACCGTGATTTAGGCGACGTAAGTTCCTCTCTGCGTCGCCTCCCATCGTTTACCCAACGTCAACAGTCACCCGTTACCTATTACAAATTCTCCAAGCTCAGAACCCAGTATTCCAAGTCGCTCGCCTCTATCACAATGCCAGTTGAGAGTACTCCAGGCCGAACGTTTTCAGGAATATTCGGGATTAGGAACATTTGTCCTATTCGTAATCCGCCTGGAAGGGCCTCCCGAACAGGTCTGTCTTTCGTTCATCTAACTATCTCTTCACAAATCTCGGCTGCAGCCTGCAGGTACTTCACAGGAAGGCATATTTAGGATGACAACGGGACTGGTGACGTGTGCGTGTATTGCAACTTGGTTGTTTTGGCCCCATCGTATAGGTTCTCGCTCAAGGAGCATCTGCCCTTGGAAATGCTGGTGGTGGTACGCACACATTTGTATCCACGCTCCTGGCACAGCTGAACGCCTCGCTGCCTGCAGGTCTCACCAATATTCAGCCCCAGGTGCGCCGCGCTCCAAAGATTACCTGCATGGTCCATGATGACGTGCCCCCGGCTTGGCCTGATAGGTGGCTTTGGTCCGTCTTTCCAGAGCCCAGGATGTCCCGTGCTCCTCTTGAGAATGTTGATATAACCGAGGCAGGTGGCTTTCATGCTTTCCAAAGCAAAGTAGCCGTACGTCCTCTGCATCTCTCCGCTTCACCTGCTGACGTGCTTCGGTCTCCATGCAGAGATAAGGACTACCATTACAAGCTCACGCAGATCCTCTTGCCAGACCCCGCATCTGGAGCGGCACAGTTTATCGTGCTCGACGCGATCGCCATGGTCTGTCCGACCCGACCATCTTCGACTCTGACTGTTCTTCGTGCTCCGCCGGACATTCTCAACCTCTGAACCCGCTAATGTACCATATGAGAAATAATAACGACAGACCCCATCGCGATATTTGCAGAGGATACTTTTGAGGATGACGTACGTGGGCCCTTGGCTTGTGCGAAGTACAGATTGCTGAACTCACAGGGTACATCTCGTTGAGCAGAACAGAACCGAAACGCGCACCTTATGTGCAATCGATTCGATTGAGGCCTGTGGTCTACGACAGTCAGACGCCTTTATCTGGATGATTTTCCGTCGAAGATAGAGGTTTAGTCGAGAGGTTTAGTCGTAGTTGGGGATGTCAAGGGTTTAGGCGAGGGCACTGCCCACGGTGTGTACCAAAAGTTTCTCCCTTGACGCTCTCGTCTCACTACCGTCTTGCAACAGAGGTTCTTCAACATATTATATGCCCACCTATTAATCCAATGGCCGATCTATTCCCCAGAAACGAAAGGCATGCGACTGAATCATTACCTATCATCGGGCCACGACCTTTGGGGTGTTGGAAATAGGGAGGCCGTTCGACGCCTCGTTCGAGCATCACGGCGGTAATTATTTCACCCTCCTCGACATCGTGCGCTCCTGCTTCCGGACTCATCTTCCTCATCACCTGCCGTACAGCATAGAAGTTTTGCCGATGAGGGGCTCTACCTCACTGCGGCGGTGCAGTATCGCCCGTTCCAAAGCATAGTTGGGACGGTGCGGACGATAGCGGACGGTGACGGACGGGACCTTGCAGAGTGCTTCCACATAGTCTGCTATAGTTCTAATACCTACAAACTCGCTTCCTGCGGGACACAACATTGAAACCAGTATGATGCCGGAAGCGTGCACTTTCCCAAACGCCCGATATTTAAATGCCTTAGGCAATACAATGGTTCACTGACCATCCTTTTCTCATTGTTGCATATACTCGCTAAACTATACAATAAATATCATAGAGTCCAGAGGAAGTACCAGAACGACAGATACGGGCTCTATCGGAAGAAGGGGTGCTTTACACAATTTCGTACTGGCCATGCGAAAGGTTCGGAGGATGACCTCCAGTGTATTCGGTATCGAGAGAGCGCTGGGGAGGACCCGCGACAGTTACGTCGGTCATTATTTCGGTGATGGCGAGTGGGATGGAAGATCTGTGACCGTCAAAATGTCCTCAAAAATCGGCGGAGGGTGAGGAGCATTCTTTTCTTTGTACAAAACAGCCTTCGCACTACTTCCTCCCTCAGTAACAGGGTCCAAATCAGGTGTAGATGAGATCCGTAGAGGGGATGGACCAGGAGAAGCGAGAGATAGCACCAACGAATGAGATCCTGGCGAATATGTATGGTCAGAACCGGTCACGGGAGAATTCGAAGACAACAGCGGACCTTTAGGGAGCGTACCGTCGATGACCGGGGCGGGAGAAGGCGACGATGGAACGTCTGGAGCACCCGAAGAAGTGTGGCGGTTTTCTGCGTGCTCAGCGTCCGCGGCACTGGTTGGATGGGTCAAGGGCTTTGAGGTAGGACGGGGGACGCCAACTTGTCTGAAGTGGAAGGGGGTGCCGTTCTTGTGGAGGTGTCGGTGTCGTCTTGTATCATACAACCGGTGAGTGGGGTGGTGGGAATGGGGAGGTCTTCAATGGACGTCTGATGAGCGGGGTTGATTGACCCCGGAGGATATGTATCGTCCGCAAGCGGTAGTACATCGAGGCTTTTGACGGCATGAAGCGGGGGAGGTACGGAGGAAGGTGCATCAGGACCAGCGCAGTTCTATCATGCAGGTTAGTACGAGCAAAGGATGTGTAGGTGGGGTTGTCGTGAATATGGTCAGTGATGTCGCAAACTGGATACGAGGGTGACAAAAGCAGAGGGTCACCACCCTGATCACCAGCTGAGAGGAAGAACTGCGTCTGGGCAGAATTCAGTGTCTCGGCGTAGAGCGGCGTAAGCGTTGCGAATCGGTCCCAATATAAGGGACGCCATCCACCGATCGTCGTTGTTCTGCAACTTAAGAACGATTTGATTCCAGAGAGCACAGAACTCATGCCGCAGTTCAGGTGACGCAGTCTTGACATCGACATTGGAAGCCGCTTCTAGGACGATCGAGATCTCAGATCGCGGCCAGAACGGTTTTTGGTAATGGCTGAATTGCTGGCGAGTGATGTGAATCAAGACGGCAAGCGACAGGCTGTCCCCGTTTGCGGCGTAGTCTCGGAGGACAGATTCCGGGACGCCCAGTGTATCGGAGGCAAGAGTGAACCACGAGTCATCGCGCCGTTGCACCCCCACGACAATGTTGGTGACGATGGCTTGTGTAACCAATGCGGTGCCTTGGTTTCCGCCATTGCCCCAGCCGCTCATAATACAGCCAAATTTGCTGGTTTGTAGTCCCCTACACTTGACTCCGAACATAATATTACCCATGGCCAGCTGGTATTCGTAGGAATACAATCGTGGATCAAGGGCCCGAGCGCAGAAGATGGCTCGCCAATTTTTGACAACTCCGAAAGCAAATCTGATGAGAATGTGCGGTCAAACAACCCCATCAATGCCATCGAACGCTTCGTCTGTGCTCCCAAGTGAGATTTGGTAAAGGATCGTCGATTACGTTTGAGCTGCGGAAGCCAGGTGAGCCAAAAAAAGAAGTGCTCCAGCTCGTGGTCTTCATCTAAACTATCGAACGTCCACATGAAGGTGCGGGTGTCGATCTCCGAAGGTGAGCGCTGTGAACTCAGAGCAGTTTCCTCGACTGTCTTCTGCATGCCCTGCACAGGCAGTTTGCGATAGCTTTCCTCCAAGCCTCCAAATTGGTCCCAGTCTTCGTCACTAAGGTAAACCGACGAGGTAAACCGCTGAAAAACCCCTTAGAAGACATACGGGGAGCCAACAACAACGGTCCATACCAATGATGTAAGCGGGGTATAGTATGGGTTGTCATGACGAAAGATGGGCATGATCGTGGTACATCCGTAGAGAGTCGTGCAAGCGCCGACCCAAGACAGCATCAACTTGGAAATAGTGGGGTGAACGTTCCAAAGGAACACAACCAGGCCGGCAAAGAAGAGGAATAGGGAAGCGTGGAGGAGGGTGGGCAATGCTTCAACTGCCCACGGCAGTAGAAACTTCTCGATGCCTTCAGCGAAGAACGCTCGAATCCGTGCTCGCTTGTGTGGGCCATAACGTGGCTGAGTGGCCTTGAGATACCTTCGTGCCCACTGCTGTAGCAATGTCGCGAGAAGGGCACAGGTGAGACTGATGACCAAGCTCAAGAACCAAAATGCGTTCACCCAAACGGCATAGTTTGGCGGGGTGAATGCAGGCGGAGAACTGGAAATGTTTGGGTCGGAAAGAGTGTGATAGATATTTGCGAGGTAGAAATTGGAGGTGTCCTGTGGGTTCGGTCGTATATCCTGAATCGATACGGTGATCAACGACGCTACAGAAGCAGAGAATAAACCGGTCTATGGGAGGTGAGTTTGTGAAGCAGCACATGACGTTGGAAGATATTGACGCACAAAGATGAGAATTCCGTCAGCGTCCGCTTTCCATCTTTCGGTCATCTTCTTGTCTTCCTCCGTCGCCATTTCGAGACACATAATGACGCAAATAATTAATGATACATTTGTAAAACCCCATGTGCAAATGACCCTAATACATCGGCGAAACCCACGTGGGCCTACATAGTAAAGGCAGATGTAAATCACGAATGGGCCTATTAAATAGAACTGCTGAATTGTTCGGATGGGGCCAGTGACATCAGCTGGAGATACCTTACCATGATTAAGAGATGGGCCCACTACACAGAAAACACTTCGCAGGTGCTGCCGATAGTCTCAAATGGGCCCAATGTTATTCCTAAGTGACACTGCTGAATTCCTTGAATAGGCCCAGTGCTGCCCCTGAGACACGCTGCTGACGGTCTCAAATGGGCCCAGTATTATTCCCCTGAAATGCTACCGATTGCCTTGAATGGGCCCATAATGGCTCCTAGGACATGCTGCCGATGGGCTCAAATGGGCCCAGAATTGATCCTTGGTGAAATTGACAATTGTATCGAATGGGCCTGGTGCCAATCATAAGATATGCTGCCAATGGTCCCAAATGGGCCCAGTATTTTCCTAAGTGACACTACCAATTTCCTTGAATGGGCCCAGCGTTGCTCTTGATAGATGCTGCCAATGGTCTCAAATGGGCCCAGTGTTCTCCTAAGTGATGCTACCAATTTCCCTGAATGGGCCCAGTGTTGTTCTTCGGTGATTTCACCGATTGCTTTGAATGGGCCCAGAATTGATCCTTGGTGAAATTGCTGATTGCATTGAATGGGCCCAGTGCAAATCATAAGATATGGTACTGATGGTCTCAAATGGGCCCAGTGTTTTCCTAGGTGACACTACTGATTGCTTTGAATGGGCCCAACATTGCTCTTAATAAATGCTGCCGATGGCCTCAAATGGGCCCAGAATTGATCCTTGGTGAAATTGATGATTGTATTGAATGGGCCTAGCGTCAATCATAAGATATGCTGCCGATGGTCTCAAATGGGCCTGGTGTTTTCCTAAGTGATACTACCGATTGCTTTGAATGGGCCCAGTGTTGTTCTTCGGCAATTTCACCAATTGTTTTGAATGGGCCCAGCGTTGCTCTCGATAAATGCTGCCAATGGCCTCAAATGGGCCCAGAATTGATCCTTGGTGAAATTGACGATTGTATTGAATGGGCCCAGTGAAAATCATAAGATATGGTACCAATGGTCTCAAATGGGCCCAGTGATTTCCTGAGTGACATTCCCAATTTCCTTGAATGGGCCCAGCATTGCTCTTAATAAATGCTGCTGATGGCCTCAAATGGGCCCAGAATTGATCCTTGGTGAAATTGACGATTGTATTGAATGGGCCCAGTGAAAATCATAAGATATGGTACCGATGGTCTCAAATGGGCCCAGTGTTTTCCTAAGTGACACTACCGATTGCTTTGAATGGGCCCAGCGTTGCTCTTAATAAATGCTGCCGATGGCCTCAAATGGGCCCAGCATTGATACTTGGCGAAATTGCCAATTGCATTGAATGGGCCCAGTATCAATCAAGGTATGGTACCGATGGTCTCAAATGGCCCCGATGTTTTCCCAAGTGATACTACTGAAATCTTTGAATGGGCCTGGCACTGCTCTTATTAAATGCTGCCGATGGTCTCAAATGGGCCCAGTGTTGTTCATCAGTGATACTACCAATTGCCTTGAATGGGCCAAGTGTTGCAAATGATTTGTGCTGCTGATGGTACCCCATGGACCCAGTGTTATTCCTGAGTGTTACTACCGATTGCCTTGAATGGGCTCAAAATTACTAGTGAGATACACTGCCAACAGGCTTAAATGGGCCCAGCATTGCTTGTGAGACATGCTGCTGGTGGGCTCAAATGGGCCCAGCATTGCCCCTTGATGACATCCCTAATCAACTCAATGTTGCTTATGAAACGTTATGAGGGAAAGCACCGATTGTTACGCTCCACCGGCATTAGTCCGACTTGGACTCAAAGTAGGCATAGTCAACTTAGTGGAGACTAGGCAAATGGGGACTTCGTATCAACCCAACGCAAGCTGAACAGGGGCGTACGAGCACACGCTGCAGCAAAGATGAAGAAGTACTATCCTTTGGTGGATAGTAGTGGAAGTATTCTTAGTCCGAGACTAAGGCAAGCAGGAGACGAGTCAAATGGTGGATTTGAAGAAGACCAAGATGGGGACTCTTGGTCTTCCGGAGCAACTACTTATACAGATACACACGGGCTTTAAAGCGCCGCTGGAACAATAGGAGACCAATAGCATAACTAGCTCGAACCCTAGTACAGCTATCCTAGGAATGAGTCATACACGAGCCACAATCACATGTGTACTGCTATGCTGACTGATACGATGTAAGTGTCCATGACTAATACTGAGTCGGTCTGTAGTCATAACCAGTTGTAAATCAGAGTCCATAACATCACCCCCTTTTCAGATGCGAGGCCCACCTTGCATGAAAGCTGACAAAGGCCAGTCCTTCTGTACCTCCTCAATTCGCCAAAACGTATTAGCCCTTTCCATCCTATAAATGGAGTTGAGCTTATCTTGTGTGACGTTAGCCAGCTGAAGTCTGATCTCTTGCATGCGTGCCAACAGCCGATCCTCATGAAACACGGCTGCCCGATAGCAGTGAATCTTGGCAGTGAGGGATTCATCCCCTATCTTTTCAAGGGCGCGGTCGGTGGTGTTCCCTTCTTTGATCATGATGAGGTCTTCATGGGCGATGAAGGCTCGGTCGTTGTGGGGGCGGTGCGGTTTGGCATATAAAGGTTGGCCATAGACGTATGGCGAGCCACTCACCAACCCTAGTACAAATGGGTTGCCACACATGACCACTTGCACATGGTCAGCGTTCACAACTCGTCCTCCAGGGAGTGTGACCTTGAAGGGAATTGAATTGGGTCCCCTATTGCGCCGGAACCCTTCTGGTGCCATAAGGGAGGCGGGATCGTCTTTGGGAGATCTGGGCTCATGGGGCACCACTTGGAAGACTCAGATGTCTCCCCTGTACATGGGGTCTCCGTTGGTGTAGACGATATAAGGGGTGGCATCGGGATCGTCAGTGTGGCTTCGTGTTCTGAGGAAAGTGTCACGCCACTGCCGGGGTGTGCGTTCGTTCTGTAACTGATCCTGCCTGAGGCAAAGGACTCAGAGTTGGACCCCCACTGAGTGGATGGGCTCCTAAGTTCTGATACAATTGCCGCTGTCGACTGGACAGTGACAAAGGTTCTCTTGTTCAAGCACAAGAGCTAGGCTATAGAGCAGAGGGCTGTGATAGAGAAGAGAGGATTGTACTGAGGGACAAGACAGTAGATTGACGAAGCCAAAGCTAAGGATATACAGGGTGTACTACAGGGTTTATATAGCTAGCGTCCAGAGATGCCAGTGAGGCAACTGCCAGCAAAGCGGATGCCAGCAAAGCAGATGCCAGCAAGGCGGATGCCAGCAAGACAAAGAAGCGAAGGAAAGAATGGAAAAGAAGAGAAGAAATATGGGGTGTTCATGACAGAAAGAGTGTCTCGCTGGGTATTGATAGCTATCGTCATAGATAGCGTTATCGTTCTCCAGTACTTCTGCCTCGCCTTCCTCACCTTCCTCTGCATCTCTGCCAGGTGTAGCTGTTCCTCCTGCCACTTGCGCGCCATCTCCTTCCACTGCATCTCCCATGCTCGGAGTGATTGCGCACTTGTCAGCGCTCGGGAGAGCCACTTGAAGGGTGGCGAGTTCTTCAGCAGTGATGGGGGCGGTGTTGAATTGCCAACCGGTATTGGGGTCGACGAGATTGTAAGTGGGGGTGGTGTCGTCGGTGAGGACCCCTCCGGTAGGTAAGGGGAAGCGTCTCTGGATAGCGTCCCACTCTTGCTGGGTGATAAGCCCCTCTTCGTCGGGGACATCTTTAGGAGCTCTGAAGGTGTGTAGCGCATTACGGGCCACTGCACCCCTGGCAAGGTGTTCGACAAGCGTGGGGTTCGGTGTGGAGGCATTGGCAGTGGGAGTAGTCATGAGAAGATGGAAGTTAGGAGTGGGGGATGGAGACTTAGCACGACATTGCGCGGTCCTTATATGTACTTCTTGATCGGGGTTTGAAGTTTTGAAGTCCCAAACGGCTTGGTCGGCAAAGACGTCATCCTTATCGACCCACTGATTGTCTGAGTCCAGATAGCCCTTCCATTTGACAAAGTACTGGAGCCAACGTCTTCTGCCGAATCGCTGCGAGTCTAGAATCTTCTCGACCTCATATTCTTCTTCATTATCTACCAAATCCGGTGGTGGGCGCTGGTAGTTTGGTCCATGCGTGGGTGTCTCGTGATAAGGTGTGAGAAGATCTATGTGGAAGACATCATGGATGCTCCACTGCGTGGGAAGTTCGAGGCGATAATTGACAGGGGACATCACCTGGATGACCTTAAATGGTCCATGTCGTTTTGCAGCTAGCTTTGCAGTTGGCTGATGCGTTCATAGGTGGTGTCCTTCAAGCCACACAAGGTCCCCTTCTTTGAACTTGGGCATATCTTTGTGTTTGACCCATGACTTCTGTGCCCTGAACATACAGGAGAAGGCGTGCTGTCGTGCTTGTTTGCAGCCAATGTTCTGCCATGAATTTCATGGTTGATGGGCCACCCAACGGGCAGATTCCCTCATGACTCATGGGCCAACCGATGTCGGCCGATGCACTAGATTTTTCCGGAATTCATGGGCCACCCGACGTCGGTTCAGGGATTTCCTGTACAGCATCTCACATTGATAAATAATATTCTATGGGTTTATCGGAATCAGACATTTCCACTGCAGGAAACATAGAAGTATAAGCTCCTGTCACCTACAGAAGCAAGGCCTTCCCAATTAAATGGCAGAATAAGCTTACATCTCATATGGAAGAATTAGTTTCCATGAAGATGGAAGAATATGTTTCCATAAAGACGGAAGAATGAGCTTCCGTGAAGATGGAAGCTACAGCATCCGTTTTCATGGAAGCTGCAGCATTTGTGTTCATGGAAGCTGCAGAATCCGTTTTAGCAGAAGCTGCAGCATCCATTTTCGTGGAAGTTAACAATTCCTTGAAAATGGAAGCCACATATTCCGTTGAACTGGAAGCTACAGAGTCCATTAAACCGGAATCTACATAGTCAGTGAATCTGGAAGTTACAGAGTCCGTGAAAACGGAAGCAACAGATTCCATTAATACGGAAGCTACAGACTCCATTAACACAGAAGCCACATATTCCGTTAACATGGAATCAAATGATTCCGTTGACACAGAAGCCAATGATTCCGTTGACATGGAAGCCAATGATTCCATTGACACGGAAGCCAATGATTCCGTTGACACGGAAGCCAATGATTTCGTTGACATGGAAGCAACATTTTCCATTAACACAGAAGGCACTGATTCCGTTAACATGGAAGCAACAGATTCCACTAACACGGAAGGCACTAGTTCCGTGTTAACGGAAGAAATTTATTCCGTTAACACGGAGGGAATTGATTCCGTTAATATGGAGGGCACATATTCCATTAACACAGAAGGAACTGATTCTGTTAACATGGAAACAACTGATTCCATTAACATGGAAACAACTGATTCCGTTAACACGGAAGCCGCTGATTCCATTAACACAGAAAGTACACATTCTGTTAACCTGGATGCACAAGATCTCTTGACATGTGGAATCTTAGTCTGTTTCATATAGAAGGGTAGCCTTCCATTGCTGACGGAAGAATAAACGTCCATCTTATACAGAAGTATGAGTTTCGCATAAAATGACAATTGGCAACTTTCATTCAAGAAATATAGAGGCAGAGTGATATTATTGATCTACAAGTTATGAGTTGATAGGAACTAGAATATATCCTTACATGATCAATACTTATTTTAATGAGGTAGATGTGATTGGTATGAGTGCCTTGATAGAACTCCTAGATAGCTCCTCCTATGCATGTGCTTGACGAGATGCATATGCTCCATGCCCAGGAAGCTGTGCATGTGATGCCATATCCATCCAGGCCTTCCAACACTCTGCCTTGGAATGAAAGTAAGCTGGAATTCAGATGGCCTCGTTATGAATACTATGCTGCTCTTCTTTCCATCGCTCAAGCTGAGCTTTTGCCCAAAGCCAATGGACTCGGTTGACTGTTCAATCTGTAAGTATTTGTGATACTTTCCATTGTGCAGTTGACTTAGCTCCATATCCATGGAAGCTGTTTATTGCGTTGTCCGACCTGTGCTGCCCCAAGAATGGCTGTGCTGACATGGAGATCTGTGAGGTGGAGTGGTGGCAATTCCGGAAACATTCCGGATCCTTCCTGAACTTTGAGATATGCATCCCATGCCATGCCATAGTTTTGGGCATGCTCATGAACTGTGCTATCGACACTGTGAACAGCGGTCCATGCGCGGGTCTTCGTCCTTTGTGTCCAGGCATCTCGCACTTGTGTTCGGAAGAGTGCTGACTTGAACCCTAAAGCAAGGCAAATCCTGTGGATGGAATCACTTGCCTGAGCATAGCGTAGCTTTGCCTCTTTAATTGCAAGTGACTTAATACCATGGCTTGCGCACCACTCCCATCCAAGTGATGATGGGAGAAGGAGGGGAATGTCCTCAGCATTGAGGCTTTCTATTCCAGAGTCGTCGGAGGTCTGAGGTCTATGATATCAACCAGATGAGGTGAGGCCAGGATTGCCAGAGTCATCTATATCATCCACATTATCATATTCAGCATAGTCTCCCAGAGACCAAACGGGAGCATCATCTGTTGCCCGATGATGGGGAAGGAATGCATCTGCTTGGTGCTCAAAAATATCAATAAGCTTCTGTATGTGATTGTGTTTGTTCTCAAGAATTTGTGCATCTTCCATAGTGAGCTTGGATCCCTGAGTCTGGAGCTGATAGCGGATTGCAAGTCTGGATATATCATTATTTAGTGGACTAGAAAGGAAGATTGTGGACATACTGCAACTCCTGTATCTTAAGGCCACATGAAATCCAAGATGTCTCACCATGGACGGAATGGTCTCCACTCTCCTCCTTAATGAGCTGTTGCTGAATAGTAGCACAGGATGGAGCTTGCAACATATGTCAGCCATGGGTGGATGATGATGAGTGTCACGCCTCTGCAGGGGTGTGGTCTTCTGTAATGGCTTCCTGTCACGTGGCAGTCGACAGCCAAGTTGGATCGGCACTGTGTGCAGCAACTCCTAAGGTCTTCTGTAACAGCTCCTATGCTAAGGTAGCTGGGTCTGTGGCAATCCCCCTGTGCTAAGGTGGGAAAGTCCTTCTGTAACAGCCCCTTGTGCTAAGGTGACTGAGTCTTTAGCAATGGACGAGCGCAGAGGCCTAAGTCCAAAGGTCACGTGTCACTGGGCTGACCAGTAAGACAGAAAGAGGGTAAGAGCGAAGTCAAGGGGAAGCCTGCACAGAGGCTGAGAGGGGAATGACCCAAAGAGGATGAGGGTCAAGGGTCAGGGGTTCTGGATCAAGGGCTTGAGTGCTGAAGGGACTGAGGCACTCAAGGAGTCAATGGAGATACAACGCAGATAGTTGATTAAGCCAAAGCTAAGGAGCTAAGGCGCACTACAGGGTTCCTTATATAGTACAGGATTGTGCCTGAGCGCATAATGCTACTGGTTGCTATAGATAGACTAATGTGCTGGCAGGATGGTGTCAATATCGTGTAAGATGGTGTCATGCCAGCAAGGCAGAAGAAGGGTGGACAAGAATAGCACAGAAGGTGCTAGAACAATCAGATAACAGAGAAGCATAGGTTTAAGAAGGTAACTTATCAAGAAAGGGAATGAATCAGATGTAACGCCACTACAGGGGCGTTAAGTACGACCTGTACTAAGTCAGTCAATCGCTCGGTAGTCAAAGCTCAAAGGCTCGACTTCAGTAAGAATGGTGCACAAGAGTCACAAGGACGTATGTCACTTGGACTGTAGAGGGAGGCTAAGACTCGAAGGCCTAGCAGAGACGGGGGTCAAGGAGACTTCGCGTAGACGAGTGTAGTATTACACAAGAAGTCTAGTCTACCGTACACGCTAGGTATGACTAGGTTTAAATAGCAATCGTACTGTATGGCCATCACAAATAGATGGCGCCATCGCCAAACCGAGGAAGAAAGGGATGAACATAAGAGGAACAAGGCAGGAATATATCGAGAATAAAGGAGAATCACGCGGGGTCGCGCGTGAGAGAGAACGAGTCGGAAACTGGCACATGTCAAGCTTTATCAAAGGAGAACGTCGATAAGCAAGGCGCGTGATAGAAACCGGGTAATTGTAAAGTCCGCGTAATCGTACAGGGCTCGTATAGTGCGGGAAGGGAATAATGGTAAGGAAAGAGACGAGTCCAAGAAAATCGTAACATCAGATAAGGACAGAGAAGGAAGAAGGTAACTTATCAAGAAAGGGAATGAATCAGATAAGGACAGAGAAGGAAAAAGTGACAGGGAAGTTCATGACAATGAGTGTCACAGACGCTCTATTTTTGCCGTATTTTTCCGTATTTTAACGGATTTATTTGGTGAAGATACGAGACTCCAACGTCGTGCCAACATGTACACCCACTAGCACGTGACCCTGGGATAGTAACTTCCTTATTGGTTGTTACCTCTTTAGGTCACTTTCCTCATTAGTATAAGTAGTTTCTCATTGGATGATAAGCAGGGAACATTCTAGATAGTTCTAGACTATGTTGTCATAGGGTTGTGACTCATAGATAAGGACACGTCATTGATCTGTCAGCGTTAATGACTGTGCATCAGTCAGCACAATAGATAACGCTATTATTAGATACGACGCGTCAGCGCCTGACTCATTACTATTACACATACCTTTAGTAATAAGGTTCCGTAGTAATTCGAACTCAGCCGCAGCATAATATATAAACCCTCATGTAGCGTCCTGAGTGGAACCAACTTGTCCTCTTGGTTCTTGTTACGGTTTCGCCCCCTCGACCTCGACAAACGGCAATATGAAGAACACAATCACGTGAAGAAGAGGAGGACGATGAAGAAAAGGCTGAGATAAGCCATAAACCAAGAGATAAGTGCCCCGGTCCGCGAGTCCATTGGACCTTCTGCGATGATGCGCAGAATTGCAGGTTCCACCGACACGGATAGAAGCAACATCAAGACCGCCCATCACGTGACCCCGGCACGTGACCTGGCTAGAATGCACCAGAAGAGTCCAGATGAGCTTGTGCCTGGCTGACTGATGTTTGGTACCTGATGACTGATACTGACTGTGGATGACTCATAGACGATTACACTGTTACGATAAGGATGACTGATGATCCGTTCTGATTGGTTGACTGACTGTATGCTTACTGATGATTACACATTCCTGATGACACTCTTACTGTACGATTACTCACCCTAGGATCGTTGTATTAGGGTTTCTGAGTTTGAACTCTACGACGGCTAGGGTATAAGTAGGGTAGCTTGTATCCCCGATTCCCTAGCTTGAGATTCTTAGGAATTGTACTGGCTGGTTGCCGTCTTCTCTCTATCTTTTGAGCTGTGGTTGGCTGTCTGCCACCTCTCCTTTGGGCTGTCTGCTCATTTCCCCTTCCTCTCATCTAACATCCTCTGCCTCTCAGCACTTCTGTCTGATAGAAGGCTGCTAGTACCTTTGTCAATTAGGGGACGTCTTGGCTGTATTTGCCTCCCCCGTAAGTTGGCTGACAAGTTGGGGCATTGTGTTCCCGCAGTTCCGTCCAAGTCGGACACTATGCCCGTACAAGCGTAACAGTTCTCCACTCAGGTGCGTATCCTTTGTACTTCCCTTACTCCTCACCAATGTTAACTTGTCCTCTTGGTTCTCCACTCAGCGTGCCACAGCGTGATCACCTTGCCTTTGGTCTTGTATAAAGACCTCAAGTGTGCATATCCTCCGTTGTGACTGTACGTTCGGCGCGTGACTTGTCTCTGCATTAGGCTTGGGTGTGCTACTGGTTCAGTTCGCTTACCTCACCTTGGTCTAGTTGTACGCGATAAGTCATACCGCTACAATGAGTATATTCCACATACCCTTCTCCTTCACAGTGTCGTAGATGTAACGCCACTACAGGGGCGTTGAGTACGACCTGTACCAAGTCAGTCAATCGCTCGGTAGTCAAAGCTCAAAGGCTCGACTTCAGTAGGGATGATGCACAAGAGTCACAAGGACGTATGTCACTTGGACTGTAGAGGAGGGCTAAGACTCGAAGGTCTAGCGAAGACGGGGATCGGGGTTCAGGGAGATTCTGCGTAGACGAGTGTAGTATTACACAGGAAGTCTAGTCTACCGTACAAGCTAGGTATGACGAGAGTTAAATAGGAACCGTGCTGTACAACTATCACAAACAGATGGCGCCATCGCCAAACCGAGGAAGAAAAGGACGAACATAAAGGGAACAAAGCGAGGTTATATCGGGAATAAAGGAGAATCACGCGGGGTCGCGCGTGAGAGGGAACAAGTTGGAAACTGGCACATGTCAAGCTTTATCAAAAGAGAACGTCGATAAGCAAGGCGCGTGATAGAAGCCGGGTAATCGTAAAGTCCGCGTAGTCGTACAGGGCTCGTATAATGTGGGAAGGAAGTAATGATGGGAAAAGAAACGAGTCCAAGAAAAACGTAACAGTAGATATCCATGGAAGATGGTGATATCTGCCTGTCCTGCTGAGCACACTCATCATCCTTAAGCCATTGTTCGGATTTATCTTGGAAGTGCCGATTGAGAGCCTCATATGCCTTCAAACTAGCATCCAAGCCGGACTTCAGTCTCTTCCACCACTTAAGTAGGGATGGCACTTTCATATGGGTGATATAAGCAGTGTATTAATTGTGGTGATGGAGAATGCATACCAATCTGAACCAGCTTCTTCCAGTTGGAGTGATTGATGTGAGCATCCAATACCTCCTGCCTGTGGTCCAATGACATCCCTCGCAGGCTGCGAGAGATATTGTTCAGGGGTGCCCACAGTGTCTCAATTATTTCCCCATCGACTTGCTTTGCTCCTGGAATGTAGCTGGGAGAATACTGTCACAGACGCTCTATTTTTTGCCTTATTTTTCCGTATTTTTACGGATTTATTTGGTGAAGATATGAGTTTCCAACGTTGCGTCAAACATCCAAGTCCTTATCATTAGATATGATAAGATGGTTAGTCACATGATATCAACATGTGCACCCATAAGCACGTGACCCTGGGACAGTTACTCTTTAGGTCACTTTCCTCATTAGTATAACAGTTTCTCATTGGACAATAAGCAGGGAACATTCTAGATAGTTCTAGACTATGTTGTCATAGGGTTGTGACTCATAGATAAGGACACGTCATGGTTCTGTCAGTGTTAATGACTGTGCATCAGTCAGCACAATAGATAATGCTATTATTAGACACGACGCGTCAGCATCTGACTCATTACTATTACAATCACCTTTAGTAACAAGGTTCTATAGTAATTCGAACTCAGCCGCAGTATAGTATATAAACCCTCATGTAGCGTCCTGAGTGGAACCAACTTGTCCTCTTGGTTCTCCACTCAGGTGCATATTCTCTTGTACTTCCCTTACCCTTCTCCAAATGTTAACTTGTCCTCTTGGTTCTCCACTCAGCGTGCCACAGCGAGATCACCAGACCTTTGGGCTTGCATAAAGTCCTCACATGTGTCTACCCTCCATTGTGACTGTACGTTCGGCGTGTGACTTGTCTCCGCGCTAGGCTTGGGTGTGCACCTGTTCAGTTCACTTACATTCACCTTGGTCTAGTTGTACACGATAAGTCATACCGCTACAAATACCTGGGCAAGCAGGAATCCTGATGTCCATGGATATGGAACAGGCCAATGCCCATCCGGAGTTGTAGTGAGCTGGGGAGTGAGAGCTCAGGACTGTTTTCTACCCGCTCCTGAAAGTGGACTCTATATTGACACATGATGTCATACATGACAAGTGCCACAGGAATGTCTTCCATATTATATGAGAGAGCCTTGCATATGCTGTAGTCCATATTGATTTGCCTAGAGTCAACAATATATCACCTCCAGATATGTGGATTTCATGGGAGCAGACATACCTCTCTCCTTTCTGGAAATCTACCACAGATGTTGGAACAAAGAACCCATGGCAACAGGCAGTTGCACCAATCCCTGTGACATCAAGGTGGGCCCTACTGGAGTTTGCCTGTTCAATGACTCTATAAGTGTTCCATGTGCTGGGCTATAAGGCCATTAGCTAGAGGCTGAGTATGCAAGACCCCACATACTTGGGCAACTTCTTTTCCACTCTGGAGATGAGCCTTGTAGGAATCAGGATTAGCCATGAATGCCATTCCAGCTGATAGTGCGACATCCTTCTCCTGAGATTTATGGTGTAACGCCGTCACGACGTTAGCTCAACTTGAGCTCGACAAGGCGACTTGCGACTTAGCTAATCACGCTCAAAGGCGTATGGCTCGAAGGCAGTCCTAGATGTACGTAGACACTGGGATCTTGGTAGTAACGTTCCTTCTGAATAGGGACACAACAGGAAAGGAATGAGAAGAGACAAGAAGTGACGATTGAAGAAGACCAAGATGGCGTGTCTTGGTCTTCCACGACTTCCTTAAATACAAGAAGAGCAGGCTTTCAAGCGCTGCTATGAGTCACCGTATCGTAGCGTCCAACGTATCGCGTAAGTACTGCAATCCTAATACTACTACTACCTGTACTAGGATCGAGTCATCTCCAACGCCTAACTCCTATCGTAAACTCCGAGTCCATGACTAATATACCTTACAGCCGTAGTCACAACCGGTACAGTAAGGGTTCAATGCGCAGAATCGTGACATCACCCCCTTTTCAGCGTGAGACCCCAGACTCACCGAAAGTCTCGCGCCGTCCATGTGGACTGTTTGTCGCTAATCCTCTCAAACACGTTGGCCCTCTCCAGCCGATAGATGCAGTCTCTCTTGTCGTCCCTCGCTGACAGCCGCATAGCCTGGAGTTGGCGAATGCGGGCTGCGTGTAACGCCACTACAGGGGCGTTGAGTACGACCTGTACTAAGTCAGTCTATCACTCGGTAGTCAAAGCTCAAAGGCTCGACTTCAGTAGAAATGATGCACAAGAGTCACAAGGACGTACGTCACTTGGACTGTAGAGGAGGGCTAAGACTCGAAGGCCTAGCGAAGACGAGGGTCGGGGAACAAAGAGACTCTGCGTAGACGAGTGTAGTATTTACACAAGAAGTCTAGTCTACCGTACAAGCTAGGTATGACCAGAGTTAAATAGAAATCGTACTGTATGGCCACCGCAAGCAGATGGCGCCATCGCCAAGTCGAGGAAGAAAGGAACGAACATAAAGGGAACAAAGCAGAGGTATATCGAGAATAAAGGAGAATCACGCGGGGTCGCGCGTGAGAGGGAACAAGTCAGAAACTGACACATGTCAAGCTTTATCACAAGAGAACGTCGATAAGCAAGGCGCGTGATAGAAACCGGGTAATCGTAACGTCCGCGTAATCGTACAGGGCTCGTGTAGTGTGGGAAGGAAATAGTGATAAGGAAAGAAACGAGTCCAAGAAAATCGTAACATTACCCCCCGTCTTGGTCTGAAGACGCCTCGACTTCAGGACTCCAGATCCATGAGATCGTAGATGTCGGCGTCGAGGTCATTCTCTGGCCACGGGGAGATATCGAGTTGGCAGTAGTGCGTTCTGAGGAAAAGGAAGGGTCCGCGTTTGCCACACTTGCGACACATTTCATACTGTGGGCATCGAATCTCGTCATGATTGGCATCAGTGCGGAAGCACCGTCCGCACCACCTCCCTTGGGTGTGGGCTGCGATCGTTGGTGGTTCAGGGACGGTAAAGGAGGTGGCGGCCTCCGTAGCCACTGCTTGCCGTATACGTTCGTCTGCCTGATGGGTCGTAATCACTTCTTCGACCATGCCTGCACGGCAGAATATACAGCGATAGGATTGATGTTCCTGGCTTTGGCAATGCCGGCAGGCAGGTCGCGGTCTGGTGGGACAATCGCGTACGATATGGTGAGGGCTACTGCAGTGGTAGCAGCGTCGGCGGTGGGGTTTGTCGGTGAGACGGGGGAACTCCAATGGTCCTCCGCGTCGTGGAGAAAATGGAATGGCGTAGCGGGAGTGGCGGAGTGGGGCTGGTAGGGCCGTCATACGCGCGTATTCGTTGCCGATGGTAGCTAGCGCTCCTGCATACTGAAGGCGCCTCTTGGTGCTGGCTAGCATCAAGTCGACTGTGAGCCGTTCCGCTCATAGTTTGCGTGCGTCCTCCTCCAGCTTCTCGCACTTCTCGTCGAGTTCTTTGAGTGTCAAGAGTCCCGTTCTCAGCCTAGTAATCTCGGCTGTGAGACGAGGTGAGTTGAGTTCTATGAGTGTTTCGTCTAGAGCGCATGCGCGGATGTCGTGAGGATCAAAGAACTGTAGCTGTTCCGCTGTGAAGGGTGGTGCTGAGACGTTCGGCCTTAGTGATGAGAGGTAGACTTCCTCTCCGTAATGGGGTTGTCCCATACCCATTGTCCCCACTACCTCGGTGAATCCTTTGCGATAGTAGATGTACCTCGCTGGATTAGATCCACCGTCTGGTAGTGGGATCTGTAATGGGTAGTACTTGGGGGTACCAGGAGTGTTTGGAAAGAATGGGGCCCCGGGGTCGTCTGTGTCGTTAGGAGGGGAGTCGGGTCGGTTATAGTCAATGGGAGTGTGGACGCGAACTGGGGTGAATGGTTCTAAAGGTGGGGGTGGTGTGGATGATGGGGAAGATGGTGGGGATTGGAGTTGTGGTTCAGGTGGGGGCGTCGACTGTTGCTGGGGGGGTGGAGTTGGAGAGTATTGCCCTTCCTCCGGTGTTGACGGGGTGAGTTCCCCGGGTTCTCGTTCAATGGGAACAGGGGTGATGGTGGTAACATGCTGGGGGGACGGTGGTGGTGACAAACGGGGGATGTCGGTGAGATTGATGGTGACAATCCCTCGTTCGAGGGCGGCTTCGAGTTGGGGGTTGCTGAGGATGTTGACGAGGGTGGTGTCGGATACTGGGGTGTTGGTCATTATTGGTCTGAGGGGTGTGGGGATGCGAAAGGAGTGTCTTTATATTGTTCGTCCAGCCCCCTTGGCGGTCGGATATCGTCGGTAGAAGTCTTTGATAGCGTCTGTGGCGTGGGTCATGTTTGTTGCAGGTTCCCATGTGTTATCGCTTGGTGGGAATCCCTTCCACCTTATTAGGTAGTGGAGTTTGCGCCCCCTTCCTCGTTCCTGGGCATCTTCGATCTGCTCCACTTCATACTCCTCTTCTCCATCGATAAGGTCCGGTGGAGGTCGGGTGTAGTTTGCGCCATGCATCTCCGTTTCCTTGTATGGTGTCAGAAGGTTTGCGTGGAATACCGGGTGTATTTTCCATGATGCCGGAAGTTCCAATTCATACGAAACATCTGATAGGACCTTGACGATTTTAAAAGGTCCGTACCGTTTCGGGGCTAGCTTGCTTGTGGGGTAAAAGGTACGGAGATTGGTCCCTTCTAACCATACTTGGTCCCCTTGCTGATAAGGTGTGAATCCTGTTTTCCCTCGTTGAGCCATGAGGTGTTGTGCGTGTTTGATACTATCTTGTGCATGTTGTCGGAGTATTTGTAACTCTTCCAATCTTTGATCCACCGCGGGACTGTGTGATGGTTTTGGTGTCCATGTAGTTCGTGGTTCCCATCCCATAATGAGGGAAAAGGGGGAGAGCCTAGTGGTGGCGTTTCTCCAGGAATTGTGAGCGAATTGCGCCATTGGTAGAAGTTCCGCCCAGTTGTCCTGTTGCCCGTTACACCAATGTCGCAAATATTGTTCTAACCATTGGTTTGTTCGTTCTGATTGACCATCTGTTTGCGGATGATACGCCGATGATACGTTTTGCTGTATCCCCAATGTTTTACACAGTTGTCGCATGAACATGGATGCGAATCTTGGATCCCGATCGGATATGATCCTTCGGGGTAGGCCGTAGTGGGGATACACATAATGACGCAAATAATTAACGATACATTCGTAAAACCCCATGTGCAAATGACCCTAATACATCGGCGAAACCCACGTGGGCCTACATAGTAAAGGCAGACGTAAATCACGAATGGGCCTATTAAATAGAACTGCCGAATTGTTCGGATGGGGCCAGCGACATCAGCTGGAGATACCTTACCATGATTAAGAGATGGGCCCACTACACAGAAAACACTTCGCAGGTGCTGCCGATAGTCTCAAATGGGCCCAATGTTATTCCTAAGTGACACTGCCGAATTCCTTGAATAGGCCCAGTGCTGCCCCTGAGACACGCTGCTGACGGTCTCAAATGGGCCCAGTATTATTCCCCTGAAATGCTACCGATTGCCTTGAATGGGCCCATAATGGCTCCTAGGACATGCTGCCGATGGGCTCAAATGGGCCCAGAATTGATCCTTGGTGAAATTGACAATTGTATCGAATGGGCCTGGTGCCAATCATAAGATATGCTGCCAATGGTCCCAAATGGGCCCAGTATTTTCCTAAGTGACACTACCAATTTCCTTGAATGGGCCCAGCGTTGCTCTTGATAGATGCTGCCGATGGTCTCAAATGGGCCCGGTGTTCTCCTAAGTGATGCTACCGATTTCCCTGAATGGGCCCAGTGCAAATCATAAGATATGGTACCGATGGTCTCAAATGGGCCCAGTGTTTTCCTAGGTGACACTACTGATTGCTTTGAATGGGCCCAACATTGCTCTTAATAAATGCTGCCGATGGCCTCAAATGGGCCCAGAATTGATCCTTGGTGAAATTGACGATTGTATTGAATGGGCCTAGTGTCAATCATAAGATATGCTGCCGATGGTCTCAAATGGGCCTGGTGTTTTCCTAAGTGATACTACCGATTGCTTTGAATGGGCCCAGTGTTGTTCTTCGGCGATTTCACTGATTGCTTTGAATGGGCCCAGCGTTGCTCTCGATAAATGCTGCCGATGGCCTCAAATGGGCCCAGAATTGATCCTTGGTGAAATTGACGATTGTATTGAATGGGCCTAGTGTCAATCATAAGATATGCTGCCGATGGTCTCAAATGGGCCCAGTGATTTCCTGAGTGACATTCCCGATTTCCTTGAATGGGCCCAGTGTTGCTCTTAATAAATGCTGCCGATGGCCTCAAATGGGCCCAGAATTGATCCTTGGTGAAATTGACGATTGTATTGAATGGGCCCAGTGTCAATCATAAGATATGGTACCGATGGTCTCAAATGGGCCCAGTGATTTCCTAAGTGACACTACCGATTGCTTTGAATGGGCCCAGCGTTGCTCTTAATAAATGCTGCCAATGGCCTCAAATGGGCCCAGCATTGATACTTGGCGAAATTGCCAATTGCATTGAATGGGCCCAGTATCAATCAAGGTATGGTACCGACGGTCTCAAATGGCCCCGATGTTTTCCCAAGTGATACTACTGAAATCTTTGAATGGGCCCGGCACTGCTCTTAATAAATGCTGCCGATGGTCTCAAATGGGCCCAGTGTTGTTCGTCAGTGATACTACCAATTGCCTTGAATGGGCCCAGTGTTGCAAATGATTCGTGCTGCCGATGGTACCCCATGGACCCAGTGTTATTCCTGAGTGTTACTACCGATTGCCTTGAATGGGCTCAAAATTACTAGCGAGATACACTGCCAACAGGCTTAAATGGGCCCAGCATTGCTTGTGAGACATGCTGCCGGTGGGCTCAAATGGGCCCAGCATTGCCCCTTGATGACATCCCTAATCAACTCAATGTTGCTTATGAAAAGTTATGAGGGAAAGCACCGATGGTCTTGAATGGACCCCATGTTGTTTATGAGGGGTGCTACCGCCGGGCTTAGCATCACTGACAAACCACATTGGGCCCATTTAAGACCATCGGCAGCATTTCTTAAGAGCAATTCTGGGCCAATTCAATCTAATCGGTAGTATATCACTTCGGAACAAGACTGCCGACTATGTTGGCTGGGCCCAGGCATGTTCCTGTGATGCGCAGCCAACCTTCAATAGGCCCAGCCACCCATGGTCAGTCCTGAAATGTGTTGCTGATAGCTTTGAATGGGCTAAGAATCCTTTTAAGGGCCACCATAGATTGCCTTTAATGGCCTGAGCCCTTCCCTCCAGAGTGCTGCCGATGGTCCTGAATGGGCCCAGAATTCTATGGGAAGCACTGGCATATTTGTCTTGACATGTACCGCCTGAATGATCCCAGTGATACTCATTGTTGTCCATCGGCAGACTGTCATTCCCTGCGTTCTTGGCCGGCAAGCTCTTTTGAGCGCACTCATATGTTTTCCAATCCGAAGCTTTAACATTTGGACTATATAACACTCGATATACTACACAAGGTTCTGTACATCAGTATTGTCCAACTCCTCGATTATATCATCTATCACCTCACTCATTTCCTTCTCCTGCTGATAGATATTCCATACCTGGGCATGGATTCGACGATTCCTTGATCCTTCAGCACGTAAGATGGTGACCCTGGTGCTGAGATCAAACTCTTCTTGCTGTTGTAAAGCAGAATAGATGGTCAATGTTGCAAAAATCGGTAGTGGAATATACAGCGTACCAGTACCTGCTCGGGAGGATGCTGTACTTGCACGTGAAGCACCTCCACACTTTCATCACCATGGCCTACCGGCACCTGTGAGTTGGAGGGAGATAGGTCATTCCCACCGAAAGTTCTGACTGTATACGGTGAGCAAGGTATGATTCGTAATCAGTCAAACTGGTACTCACTGTGTGCTACCGAATGGATTCCAACGCGCTCTCCAGCCTCGGTAGGTAGGGCCAAGTCCTCCCTAACATCTTCATTTGGCATCCCATCCTGTCGCGATGGTGCGCAGGTTATCCCCTGAGCATGGGCCCCAGGCGAGACTGGCGAGTCCATCCCAAAGTTGTCCTGAGCCATTGGCGAGGGTGGCCCATCCATACCAAAACTCTCCAGATCTTGGACCTCATGGTCTGTATATGCAGAGTAAGACATATTTTATAATCAGTCAAAATGGTACTCACTGTGTGCTGCCGACGAGATTCCTACACTCTCTCCAACCTCGGCAGGTAAGGCCAAGTCCATCTGGTACTCACCACACGCTGCCGAAGGGTTTCCTACACACTCTCTAACCTCGGCAGGTAGGGCCAAGTCCATCCCAAAGTCATCTTGAGCCGTTGGTGAGGGTGGCCCATCCATACCAAAACTGCCCCCATCTCGCACCTCCTGAGGAGCCTCTGAGTTGGTGACGCCATGGCCTTTTGGCACCTCAGAGGCACTGGAAGGTGGGGCATGCTTGCCCCATTCCCAAACTGTACATGCAGAGTTAGGGGTGAATGGAAATCAGTGAAAACGACACTTACCACGTGCTGCCTTGAGGCTGCCGATGGACCGAGTTGGCAGAGTAGGTGGAGGCGAATCCATCCCAAAGTCAGCTGGAACTGTAGGGGATGGAGATCCACCCATTCCAAAGTCGTCCTGAGCTACTGGGGATGGAGACCTGCCCATTCCAAAGTCATCCTGAGCTACCGGAGACGGCGATCCATCCATCCCAAAGCTGTGTTTACTTTCTGGGGATGACTCCCCACCCATGCCATAATCGTCTTGACCTTCGGCAGATAGAAGTGGATCTTCACTGATCCTGAGCTGTTGAGTGCTGACCAATATCGAAAGGGGAGAGCGAGATTGAGACATGAAAGTAGAATTTTCTGAGTGGAAATGGTCTGCGTGGAGTGGTCTGATGATGTAGCGATAAGTCGAATGAGTCGGCAGTATCTCGATTACTTATTATGCAAAGAAGAATCCATGTTCTGCTGAGTCAGGTTGTGAATGGATATTTCGGCAGCTCGGCAGCGGCACCACCCGTCGCTAGCACAACCTCAACCGACGTGGCAATTGACACCGCTGAACACATTGTTCTTTTTACTTCAACACCATGACATCCCTTCTTTCCATCGCATCAGTGATCGAAGCCGCCATTGCTGCTTATGTCTCAGTCCGAGACGTAACTGACAGGGCAGAATGGAAACGCCACCTTGAGAAGGAGAAGGTAAGTCCTTGTTTAGGTTTCCATTTGATCTCATCCCCATTTGAGTTAGGCCAAGGCAACAAAAGTCTTTCGGCAGGTCAAGAAGGACAATTCGGGGGAGGCGCCAGCACTGCATCCCACACTAGCGGCGCTCTACATTGTATTAGACGCTGATGGTGATCTTTCAGAGATCACCAGGACAAACCCCGGCCTTAAGAGGCATAAGTATTACCAACTGATGAACAGCACACATGAAGATGATACTCACAGTGACAAGAAGACTGTGGTGAGATATCAAAGGTGGCTGAAAGGCAGCAACAGGGATGAAGTCAAGCAGGGTGAAGCAGAGATTGTCTGGCACACAAGCAGTGAGAACTGATGTTGTTACATTGGAGGGAAGGGAGCTTACCTGGCACACAAGCAGTGAGAACTGATGTGGACCAGGAGCGTACATGGTACTCTACTTATACTCCTACAGAGGGTGACAGTAGTACAACACAAGTAACGCTAGTCACAGAATACAAAGGTGTTATTGTTCTACAAAGGGACAAAAGAGTGGACGCTTTGAGAACAAGGGAGAGGAGAACAAGAAGAGTCCAGAACTAGATGATATCATACTGACATCATAATAAAGATAATACCAAGTAAAGAACAAAGGAAAGTACAAAGGCGTTGTACAACGTAGAGTCCGGATGTATGATATCATTAGAAGTACAGTGATGTCATAGATGACGCAATGATAAGTCCTGATTGTACAGATCAAATAATATCTAATCTACAAGTCCTGTATATCTAATCTAAAGCAGTCCATGCTGCAAGTCCGGTCCGTATGAGCCGCTAAGTGCGCAAGGGTCACTTATCAACACCAACCTGGGGCCAAGTTCCCCCAGGACATCTCGGACTTGTTGCCGAGCAAGGGTCGCTGGTGGGAAACCCTTGGTGAGTCATTAAAAACTGTCTCATTTGCTTTCTCAACGTCTCCCCACAGTTGCCGAGTCTCGAAATGTGGGACCACCACCAAAGACGGTCCCACATCACCTGCCGAGGGTGAAGCTCATCCTGCCGGATCCACCTGCCGACTATGCGGCAATGCAGGTGGATGGGTCGCAGAAGGTGAGTAATTATATCTCTATTCCTCTGATCATTCTGACTTCCTCCAACAGTTGCTAAGGGCCACCCGCAACTGAAGGCAGCGCGATGTTGATAAGTGACCCTTGCGCACTTAGCGGCTCATACGGACCGGACTTGCAGCATGGACTGCTTTAGATTAGATTAATTGGACTTGTAGATTACTTACATTTGATCTGTACAATCTAGCGCTGATCATTGCGTCATGTATGACATCATGTACTATGACATCATGTAGAACACTCCGGACACTTCATTGTACTCAGTCCTTTGTTCTTCTTTAGTTCTTATCTTTATTATGATGTCATTATGATATCATCTTTGTCTGGACTCTCTTTGTTCTAGTCGCCTTGTTCTCTTTTCATACACTCCTTTTGTCCTGTATGTAGAACAACGCTCCTTGTATTCTGTGACTCTACGTTACCACTCTTGTACTAGTGTCACACCTCTGTACAGTATAAGTAGTAGTGCTTGTACGCTCCTGGTCCACATCAGTTCCCTCACTGTTGTGTGCCAGGTATGTCTCCTCCTCTGTAATACCAACATCAGTTCCCTCACTGTTGTGTGCCAGACACCCTCTGCCTCACTGCTTGACATTCCCCTCTGCTGCTAACCAGCTTGCCACTAGTATCTCACCACAGACTCTTTGCCTCTGTGAGTACTGGTTCTGTCTATGCTGTTCATCAGGTTATGGGCCCTGGTGCCCTAGCCACTCCACTTGGCTGGTCACTGTCTTCCTAGGAGGACACACCAGGCTAAGGTCTGTCTGGGGCCTTACCAGCCTTGCCCAAGGCAGAGAGCAGTGGGGCGCCACTTGTCTCTGCTGAGGAACCTCCTGTGTATGTACTGCCCAGTAGTCCTACTTTCAACCCTACTGTTTTCCTAGCCCCTGCGCTATGCGCAAGGAGACTGGGTCTGGTAGCCCCTTAACTTCAAAATATCCAGGCGTGCATGGCCCACTGGGCTGTGTATTGTGGAGCCTAGCGCCAGCTGTCTCTGGTGCTCCACACTGGGCGCAGGATCTCCTCACCATGGGAGTGTAAAACCTGGTTCAGGCTCTGGGGGGTGTTCACCTTATGGTGTTCTGCAACCAGATACCTGCCTTGTAGCGGCAATGGGAAAGGATTCAGTAAAGCCACTTGTGGCGATGAGGCAACCAACAGGCCGAGAAGGCTGAGGTAGACAGCCTTGGGCTCTGAAAGCATTCCCTTCACCTTCCCCCTGACGCAAACCATTTGAGCTGTGTCCTAGACACATCCTGGCTGGCAGCTAGCTCATGGTATAGCAAAGGGACTCTCCCAACCTGGGCCTAGCCCTTGTATCACTGGCATACTATCAGGAGGCAGGACGCGTTAGCGTTCTGGCCTTACAGAATCACAGACAGGAGTGGTACCCTCAATCTTTATGTCTTGCAAATTATGAAGCACTATCGCTGACTGCTCCTCGGTGATAGATAAATCATCCCAATGTCTTCTCGCGCACCATCTCCCACTGGCGCTGCTGCCGGTGCTACTGCTACTGCGGGGGGCTCCACGCTTCCCCCCACTGGGTCCACACCCTCTGCTCGTATCTCTGCCGCCTATGGCGCAACGTTTGGCATGCCCTCTGGCATTCGCCTTGAACAGTTTGACGGTACTCACTGGAATGAGTGGTCTGGGACGATTGAAGCAATCCTCACGCTGCACGAAGCAGAGGATGTGTTCACCCTCCACCATGGGCCAGTTGATGTCCCTCAAGACGAATGGGATTCAGTACAACGTCGGGCCAAGGCGTACCTCCGCCTTTACCTCAAACCTGACGTCTACTCCCTTGTCGCTGACAACGCCGCCTATCCCACCTTCAAAGCCAAGTGGGACAAGCTCAGAGATGTATATGCTGGTGCTTCGGGCAGCACCACCATCTTCAACTTGTGGATCCAACTAACACAAGCCCGCCTTGACGACTCCGCACCCATGGCCTCTCAATTGGCCAAGCTCAATGAGCTAAGGGTTGCCCTTTCCAACGCACAGATGGGTGTCACTGACACTCAATTCTGTCTCATTCTCCTCCACGCACTGCCGCCCTCTTATGAGGTGTTGGCCTCTACCATCCTAGCCAGTGGGGCCCCTTCTGCACTCAAGCACGCTGAGATCATAGCACGCATAGTGTCGGAAGAAGCTCGCCGCTCCGGGCCCTCTGGCTCCTCCCTCAACAAGGTGGCCCCCGTCAAGCCGACGGGCAAGAAGGGCAAGAAAGACCACTCCGGTCTGACTTGCCACTATTGCAACAAAAAGGGCCATATCAAGCCTGATTGCAGGAAGAGGAAGAAGGATGAGGCTGACGCAAAGGAGAAGGAGAAAGCAGGCAACAAGGCCGCCAATAGTCATGTCCTAGTACCTACCACCGCCTCCATTACAGAGGTCGTAGAGCCCAAGATAGATTGGGCCTCTGAATCAATTGGTGTTGCCTTGTATGCTGCCTCGCGTGTGCGTTGGATGATGGACAGTGGTGCTACACACCACATAACCCCACATCGGTCTGACTTCAAGGACTACACCCCAACTAAAGGCACTGTACGCCTGGGTGATAAGTCCACTATAGACCAAGTGGGTGTTGGGTCTGTCGTCTTTACTACGAGCCAGGGCATTTCTATCACCCTCAGCAATGTGCTGCACCTACCACAGGTGAAGACGCGCTTCTTGTCGACGCACGCCCTAGCACAAAAGGGTGCTGAGATTGCCTTTGACAGTGGCTCCTTTAAAATATCTGTCAACCAAAAGTGTGTGGCCAAAGGCTACCTTGAGGACAACCTTTACTGGTTGGACGCAGCCAGCATCGGCCTCAACGCTCACACAAAATCAAGTGCTGCCACACTTGATATCTGGCATCAACGCATGGGACACATCTCCTCTGCGGCGCTGAAGGCGCATGGTCCCTCTGCCACTACTGGCATGGACATAGATAGCTCCACCACGGCCCACACAGTCTGCCGTGGGTGCGAGATGGGTAAATCCACTCGCCAACCCTTTTCTGCGTCCTCCAACAAAAGGACAACTCGTCAATTTGAGATTGTGCACAGTGACCTCGCCGGTCCTATGCAAACTCAGTCCCTGCAAGGCTCGACATACACAGCCACCTTCATAGACGACCACACTAAGTTCACTGTGGTCCACTTCCTAAAGTCGAAGGACCAGTTTGCTAAGTCGCTACAGATGTATTTGGCTTGGGGTGAAACCCAGTCTGGCCATAAACTGCGCGCTCTGCACTCTGACCGCGGTGGCGAATACATGTCGAGTGTCACGCAGGACATTCTTAAGCAGAAAGGGATAGAGCATCACCTCACGATGCCGGGTTCACCACAGTCAAACGGGAAAGCCGAGCGGTTTAACCGCACCATTATGGATAAGGCAATGTCCATGCTTCACACAGCTGGCATGTCTAAAGGCTTCTGGGAGCATGCGGTGTGCGCAGCTGTGCACATCTATAACCGCTCTCCAGTCCGTGGGCTTAAGTGGCGCACTCCTTATGAGCTCTGGCACTCTGGCAAAGTGCCCGATGTCTCACATCTTCGCGTCTTTGGATGTAAGGGGTACATGCACGTACCCGCTGATAAGCGTCGCAAATTGGATGCGAAGGCCATTGAGGTCACGCTTATCGGGTTTGAGCCCGAATCTAAGGGCTATAAGCTCTGGGACCGCTCAACCCGCTCCGTCCGAGTGTCCAGGGATGTGACATTCGACGAGAGTAGCTTTCCGTCCCTTCAGGGTGTTGAGACACACCCCACACCTTCACCACCAATGGTGCCCAGCACAACAGTGACTGCCGTGCCTCACCCGCCGGCGTTACCACCAATGCGAGCCCCCTCCCCTACACACTCCAGTAGTAGTGAGGAGGAGGATGTTGAAAAGCTCTTAGACCCCCCACAAGTCCAACCACGCCCCACCACTCCACCACCTGCTCTGCCAGCTCTGCCCACCACACCTAAACGTGAGCAAGCCACTCCCACTTCACCCCCGCCGCGTCCTAGTGCAACGCGCATTATGCGCCATGTCCCTCCTCCCTCACCAGAAATGCCTGGGGGATTTGAGGATCGTGCACAGCGTAGTCAGCTGTTGCGCGAAATGGACAATGCACCAAGGCGCAGTGCTCGTGCCCCTGTCCCTAATCCGCATTACTTCAATGCGGACAATGCGGCATGGCGCGGCAGGCGTCTGGGGTATGCGGAGTTACTAGCTGCTGCCTTTGTAGGCCGAGACCCTGCAACTTATGCAGAGGCCATGCGGTCTGCAGCTGCAGATGAGTGGACTAAGGCGTGTCAGTATGAAATGGACGCCCTAGCTAAGAATGGGACTTGGGAGTTAGTGGATCTCCCGCCTAATCGCAAGGCAGTAAAATCCAAATGGGTCTTCAAGCTCAAAGCGGATGGCCGCTACAGAGCTCGCTTGGTGGCTAAGGGATTCACGCAGATCCCTGGCGTAGATTTTGATGAAACCTTCTCTCCCGTCGCACGATTTGAGTCGCTACGTTTACTTCTGGCGTTGGCCGCGCTGGAGGACTGGCACATCCATCAAATGGATGTTAAGTCTGCTTTTCTCAATGGCGTGCTTGACGAGGAGATATACATGGAGCAGCCACAAGGTTTCACTGTCACTGGCTCTGAGACAAAGGTGTGTCACCTGGTTAAGGCGATCTATGGTCTCAAACAGGCCTCCCGCGCATGGAACTTGCAATTCCATGGAGTGCTCACTGCACTCGGCTTTAAGCGGACGTTTGCTGATGCTGGCATATATGTGATGCCTCAACGGGAGGGGTATGATCCACTCTTCGTTATTGTCTACGTTGACGACATCACTATACTGGGTCCCTCGTTGAGTGGAATTAAGCGTTTGAAGTCAGACTTGTCTGAACGCTATGAGATGACAGATCTCGGGGAGATAGAGTCCTATCTTGGTATGCGCATTGTGCGCGACCGCTCCCTTAGACGCATCGAAATAGATCAGTCTGGCTACATCAAGGATGTCCTTGAACGCTTTGGCATGTCTGATGCCACACCACACAACACACCCTTGCCCGCTGGTGCTGACGAGCACCTGGTTAAATATACATCGCAGGCAACTGCCTCAGATATCTCTCACTACCAATCTCTTATTGGGAGTCTGCTTTACGTGCAGATTGGCACTAGGCCAGATATCTCCTTCGCTGTGTCACGTTTGGCGCAGTACGCAGCGAACCCTTCACCACAACATCTGCGACTTGCGCAGTATGTCCTGTCCTACTTAGTGGGAACCACGGATATGCGTATTGTCTATGATGGCGCCAATGGCGATGGCCTTCACGGCTACACTGATTCCAGTCTGGCTGATCAGACTGACGACCGCCACTCCACCTCTGGTTATGTGTTCCTACTAGCTAACGGTGCAATAAGCTGGTCTTCGCGCAAGCAAAAGACTGTCGCCCAAAACACAACGGAAGCGGAATACATGGCCATGACCGATGCGGCTAACCAGGCTGCGTGGTATCAGAGCTTCCTCACGGAACTCGGGTACGAGGTCGACGACCCCATCCCACTTCATGGTGACAATAAGGGTGCCATTGACTTGGCCTTGAACCCTGTCACTGGGAGACGGTCTAAGCACATTGCCATACGGCATCATGTCATTAGGGAGTACATCGAAAAGGGGACCATCACCCTCATTAGAACTCCTACTGTGGATATGGTTGCGGACGGCTTTACAAAGTCACTACCGCGTGTCCTGCTACAGAAGCACAACGATGACATGGGACTTGTGTGTACTTAGATTGTAGATCACGGGGAGATGTTGATAAGTGACCCTTGCGCACTTAGCGGCTCATACGGACCGGACTTGCAGCATGGACTGCTTTAGATTAGATTAATTGGACTTGTAGATTACTTACATTTGATCTGTACAATCTAGCGCTGATCATTGCGTCATGTATGACATCATGTACTATGACATCATGTAGAACACTCCGGACACTTCATTGTACTCAGTCCTTTGTTCTTCTTTAGTTCTTATCTTTATTATGATGTCATTATGATATCATCTTTGTCTGGACTCTCTTTGTTCTAGTCGCCTTGTTCTCTTTTCATACACTCCTTTTGTCCTGTATGTAGAACAACGCTCCTTGTATTCTGTGACTCTACGTTACCACTCTTGTACTAGTGTCACACCTCTGTACAGTATAAGTAGTAGTGCTTGTACGCTCCTGGTCCACATCAGTTCCCTCACTGTTGTGTGCCAGGTATGTCTCCTCCTCTGTAATACCAACATCAGTTCCCTCACTGTTGTGTGCCAGACACCCTCTGCCTCACTGCTTGACATTCCCCTCTGCTGCTAACCAGCTTGCCACTAGTATCTCACCACAGACTCTTTGCCTCTGTGAGTACTGGTTCTGTCTATGCTGTTCATCACGCGAAGGGGCTGCCGAAGCTGCTGCCGTGGTCGATTCGAGGAAGCGTAAGCGGCCTTTGCCTTCAGGCGACAAGACCAAGAAGCGCCATGCGGGGCCCTCACGGCAGCAACGTAGGCCTGCAATCAATGACGAGGACGAGTTTGAGAGTGAGGACGATGACGACAACAGCAACAGCAACGACGACAGCTCCAGTGACGATGGCTATGAAGAAGAGGACGAGATCGAGGAGGAGGAGGAGGAGGAGGAGGAGGATGATGAGGTGGACGAGATCGACAATGACAATGACGACAATGACGACAATGACGACGACAATGACGACGGCAAGGGAGGCGAAGAGGGTGAGGGAGAAAACGAGTATGAGAGGTATAAGTTCAAGGTGTGTATTCGTTATCTTTTCATTATTCGCAGCTGAAGGAAATGTAAATAGTGCTCTCGATGCACCCATGCAGGGGTCGACTGCCAGACAAGGCCGACAGGGCCTTGCATTCGCTGCAAGGAGAAGAAGCAGCAATGCAGTCTGATGCCCATAAACGCGAAGACAGGCAAGGCAGATCGGCGGATACTGACGGCCAAGCAGGTCTTCAAGTTCCGCCTTGAGCAGCTCAAGGGGAAGCAGCCGAGGCGTGGGGTCACGGTGGGTTCAGACTCGGTAGCGTTTGCCTCAAGGATGGTTGGGAGGATGAAGCTGGACAGCGGGTCATCTCATGGCCATTCTCGCTCGGCAGCTTCGGTTTCACCGTCTGCAGCTGAGTCGCCCGTCCCACCCTCTGCGGAGCTGTTCCCTGCTGTAGACGCAGCTGCTGAGCCCTCTGTCCCTACTCCCACTTCAATTCCCATCATCTCTGCCGCCGCCGCCCCTTCCCCTGCTGCTGCAGTTCCTCCTACCACTGCTACCGCCATTCCCCCTGCCGCCGCCACTCCCATTCCCCCTACCCCTGCTGCCGACTTTCCTGTTCCCATTGACGACCACTCCCCCTCCATAGCCCCCGCTCTCCGTTGGCACGTGTCATCGAAGAGGAAGAAACTCGTGCCGTATGTCTTGGTGCCGAACCCACCACCCTCGGTCTCCTCGCGACAGCAAAGCTCTGCCGCCCAGGAGTCGCAAGTGCCGTCTCCCAGCAGCAGCAGCATGGTGGCCTTGGAGAGAAGGGTAGCTGCGATTGAAGAATGGATACGCGCGCAAGATGAGAACTGGAAGGGCGGATTGTAAGACCTTTTTCTTACTTTACGCATTTTTTGGCATCGTTTTTGTTTTGTTTACTATTTCCCTCTGCCTCGGTATCTCTTTACATACTTGTCTCACATCTAGCTAGTTCACTGCCCTACTGTACCATGTCTGTATCAAATACAATCTCCACTTGCTGTCTTGTTTCGCCCTGCGTGATTGTGAGTTGGTTGTGATGTTTCGGCAGCTGTTCAGAACTGGTCAAATAACTCACAAACGGTCCGATTTTATCGCTTAGAGTTGGCGGAGGATTCCTCAGCATTTGAGAATATCTACCTCCCCAAATATTTTCAGATCTCCGACATCTTATTTCCCAAGGCAGCAAAAATGTTGGCTTGAGCTGCCGCAACACTATATCATTGTCAAGGCATTTAATGGTGCTGAAAATTTGCACAACACGTGTATAGATAGATATTTACGTTACACTCTGAGTGACGCTTGGTACGAGTGAGAACCCAGAAAAGGGATGTGAGGGAGATACTAATCATCCGCAGCGGTGTATGCCCCTTGCCCCTCCTCCTTCTAGCAACCCACTCTGGTCCTGGCAGACATGCCGCTGCTCCTATTGGACACATTCACCTTCTAGAGTCAATGAGGAAGCTATCACTTACTGAATTTGCTTAGCCCGCTCTGTAGGCCGCGTTACGCGCGCTGAGCGCCGAGTGTCATTCTGTGTATTTGTCAAACGGCGATCAACTTTCTGGCGCTTGGAGGGGGGGGTATCGGCAGTTACCTGGGTGAGAGGCCCTGAGTTTCAAGGCGCTAGATTGAATTTAGGTCACTTACTTGGTCGTCAGGGGAGCGTTCCTGGGCAGGACCCGCCCTTGAGCTGCCGATGGGAGCTGGGTGCTGCGTGATGATGCGAGGGCGAGGACGAGTGCGAGTGTGAGGAGGTGGAGGCGGAGGTGGGGGGTTGGGAGGGTGTGGGGGCAGCATTCCCCCATCTTCTTGCATCGGCAGCTCCTCATGAGGCTGCTGACCATTGGCGCTCTGGTGAGGGTGAGGCCTAAGTTACAGAAACATAAGGGAGCTCAGTTACTTACACTGCTTGGACTCCCAGCACCATCTTCTTGGCTTTGTCCATTAGACCCACCCCCGGTTGAATGCTCACCATCATAATGCCTGTTAGCCTTATCCACTTTCTTGAAGCGGAATGGGATCTCGCCGGCAGCTCGCCTCTGTATCCAGTGCTTGAGTAGGGAGTTGGCGTCATGGAGACGAATGTGATGGTATTGTGTCAGAGTGACCCCTTCCGGCAGGTACTCGGCAGCAATAAAGTCGCCTTGGGCCTCATGTATTCTGGCCCATGGGACCCTTCCCTTGCTCCCACCGGCAGCAATCTCTGAGAATCAGATAACTGGCTAGGTCGGCAACAGGGAACTGTAGTTCACTCATGGTACATCTCACTCATGAACTTGCCAATGACCACCTTCTTGTACATGAGGCCCTCGCGATCAATGTCTTCCCATTTCGGCAGCACAGGGTACCCATTTTCGTCCATCGGCAGCTTCACCTTAGGGGTTTTATCCTTCCTTTTTCTGTCCTCTTCACCGCTATCGGCAGGGTATTCCCCTACGAAGGTGTCATATTAGCACATTTCTCTTGAAGTGAAATAGACGCTAACCAAAAGACTCGGCAGTCCATCTTGAGAACTCCTCAACCAGTGGGTCCTTTGACCAGCCTTTGTACCGGGCTTTGAAAGAAGTTCCGCCCAGCTCGTCATTGTTGTCATAGCTATTTGATAGGTTGTTAGATTGTAAGTATATAGCTTTGTATACGCACAACATGATCGAGGGTCCGTCATCATCACAATACCCCCCCAAAATAGCAACGCGCACTCCATATTGGCGGTACATGGTCTCAGAAAAGTCCCGGATTGTATGAATACCGTGCTTCTCAAACATCCTTGGTGAGATTTAGTCAACTTCCATCTGGTAAAATGATTGGCATGTACATACCGCTGCTGCTGCCGAGGAGGTACACCTTGCTCTACCCATTTCTTCGCCTCTGCTCGGTACTTCACCTGTGTGTCTTCATCCAACCTTTCGCCAATTAACTTCACAGCCTTCCTGTAACAGCCGAGGTAGCTTCGTGATCCTGGCGTTGACCCAGACATTTCAACAGCCATCTTGTCCAGTTCCTGCCGGTGATGGTCAATCAAAATGTCGTGATATGTCCATCGTTTGCGACGAAAGCTGAATCTTTTGCGCTCCTGTCGGCACTTGTTGTAAAGGTACCGGCGGACAAGCTGCAAAATATCAGGGCTGGACAATGTAGCCAAGAGTGCACATACTGTTTCTACGACCTTTCTATCAAATTCGGCGCCTTGTCGCCAGTGTCTCTCAATGCGGTCCACCGAATCTTGGATGATTTTTAACCGACCATCTGCATCGGCAGCCTGGAACTCGGCAGTGTGCTTCTGCAACATGCTCGCTTGTTCATCTGTGATTTCAATGTCCTGCTTTGAGGGGCTGTGAAGTGACATCAACAGAGGGCGTTTGCGTAAATACAATGGTTATACACACCTTTCTTCACTCGTGGCACCTCCCACCTCGTCCTCAAGATCGGCAGCGAGCCAACGTAACTCGCCAGATGCAACTGACCCGAAGTCAGAAGATGGATACGAGCCCTCAGACTCTAGACCTGAGTCGTAGTCTTCGTCTGAGGTTTCATCATCTGACAGAGCTACGTCCTTCTCCCCCTTACTGCGATGCACAGAATTGGGCTTGGCACCTTTCTTGGTTGTTTTTTCGGGCATGGGGAAGATTCATGGGAGGGACAGACTGAAGGTCTGACAATCTGCGGCAGTTTAAGTGACGATATCACATGCTTGGCAGCGTGGGTTTGTTTATCGGCAGCTAGAAAAACTACGGAATTCGGGTGGATCGGCAGCTAGTCTTCTGCACCAAGTTCCTTAACGGTTAGAATATGCAGTCTTTCCAGCCTGTTAACTCCCGCAGACTCACTCCCCTGAGTCTCTCGCATCTCTGTGCCCAATATCTCCGAGCTCAGTTCCGATTCAAGTTAGATGAGCGCTCCTCTGAGCTGATTGACGCTGCCATGGCGCCACAAGTCCCCCTGATGCTGCCGGTGCATCTAATTTTGGAGCTGGACCGAATGGCACTCACTCTGGTGGAGGCCTTCATGAACCGCAGTCAGTTATGTAGACCAGCCACTCAGGCATCAATTTCTGAAATAATCTGAGCAGTGAAGATAGAGTGGGATGCTACACGTTATGCGGAGAAGCTCCCAAAGAAGTTCCCAAGGCCGGGAACTGCTGCCGCAGACGCTGGCGAGGCCATTATGAGAAGGCAATATCCTCCACGGAATGATTCAGCTGCCGACATTCCCATTTCAAGACCCTGCATTATTGTTGATATGCAGGGAGTTATATTGGCATGGCACCTTCCTGGAATCTTGAATGATTCTAGGCAAGTGAGTTTATTCACCTTGTCCAATCACCACATCAAATTGAATATGCATTTTAGAGTGAAATGATGGCCGCGACGGCGAAGTTACATCCATTGCTGGAAAAGCGCCGAACAGGCACCTCTTGGCGCCTTGATCCAGGATACTTTCCTTTGGGATTAGATGGCCATCAAGGGTTAATTGACCTTTCACCTGCATGGTTCCAACAAGGGCATGAGGTGAGCTGTTTAATCATGTAATATTTTCTTGTTCGGTAGCTGATTTCAATTGAGACGGTACAAAATTTCCCTCAGGTCTCCGTGTCTTTGAAAAATCCAGCTGCCTTAGACTGGCTAGATCGCGCCACTGAAACGAATTCAATAATGGGTGCGATACTGGCTGTCATTCATCCGGAACTTTATGATGCCGGTCGGGATACCTTCAAAGTGCTAAGAAGCTGCTCTGAGATCAAGCCCCAGGAGATCCTCCACAAATGGACATCCGTTTACAGCGGCATCTCTGTCATATGCAACCGCCTCACGCCACCACATCGGGATGTCAGTTCCAGAAAACAATGGTATGACCTACTGGCGTCTGTAGGAAGCTACCGAAATTGCAATTTGAAGCTGCCAGGTCTTGGACTTTCACTTGAGTATGGTCCTGGTTCGGTAGTTGGAGTGTTAGCAGCAATGTTGGAGCATGAAGTGGAGCACTTTGAAGGAGAAAGAGTGTGCTATGTATATTTTATGAGGGATAGAGTGCACGAGTGGGCTAAGGTGCCAGGGAAATCTTGGATGTCAGTAGACTGCTATCCGGTAGCGTAGAGAATTCCAGTGCTTTCTCCTATATATATTTCCTTCCCTCGGTGAAGTCAGACTTCTATGTCCCTAGCAATGAGCATAGGTGAAATGGGGCATAGCCATTGGAGCAGATCTATGGGGTTGGCAGCTCATCTGTTGGCTCAATGTTTTGCAGATGCGAAGAAATGTTGTTTTTTGCAGCAGCTCACCAAATGTCTCAAGCGCGTACATCTTCCCAAGAAAAGTGAAATGGTGGTCTGTAGTGGCCAAGAACCTGAGTTTGCCTATTCCCCCTCTTCTGAGCTGCTGAACAATTCAAAATCCTTTCCATGTTAATGGGGCGTGCTCATACTGCTTTCATAGAGACTATACTATCAAGCTTTATGTATCAATCTAGCTGTGCGAGACAAATCTGTTGTTTTTTTGTCTACAGTGACTGAGGATCTAGATTTGTGAATGCAGAGTGCTCCCTCCTCTGAGCTGCCGAACAATCAAAATCCTCATGATGTTAATGGGGCGTGCTCATACTGCATCCTCAGAGTCTATACTATCGAGCTTTATTTCTCAACCTGGCTGCACAAGATAAATGCTTTGTTTTTTTGTCAAGACAGACCCATCTTAGCGGTTATCTATCTTGGCACTGTTGATATCGTAAATAGGGTCTGGTTGCAACATTGGCAAAACCAGGCCATCTAAGGACCCTAGATCGTGCTTCGGCAGCTACCGACTGATGCGCCCAGATGACAGACTCCAAAATGATGGCTGGCTGCACTTTCAGGTGCCTTAATAACTGCCTTTTACAGGACCCATTTGTGGATGTATAACAGGCTGTTGTCCCGCAATCCTTTTCCCTTACAGCAAACGATGAAGAGAACAGCATACTATCAAAGGTGAGTAATATTATGGCACTGTTTCCCTGCTCTTCAATACGAGTGGCCAGATATCTTATGTGCTAAATTCCTAGGAACAAAAAACCCCTTCAGACTTACCAGCGGGAATATGCTCGGCGGAAGCGAGCACCTGGGTACCGAAAGGTCAGCAAAGCAGAGCGTGCACTATTGGAGGAAAGGTGTGCGCAGAGGTGCATGCTAATGGCAGTGGAGGACCTGCCGAAGTGCTCAAAGGCTGCTCTTTCCTGGTGCATCTGCTACCCCCTCCAGTGACTTTGTTCTCACATGGATATCAAGGGGCTACGAATGTTCTCTCATCTTACAATCCAAATCGGCAGATTCCCGAAGAACCCCAGACATGATAGAGGAGGAAGAAAGGGCTCGCAACTGCTTCGATGAGTTGAAATTCATACTTCAAACATTCTGCCTTTTCCCGTGGATAGAGCCATTCCAGAAGCATGCTGAAGACTTTATTCAAGAGCGGCTTTCAGAAGCAGCAAGTATTATAGCAGTACCAGGAATAGAAGAAGAAGACTCAATCCGCCTTCATGGATTACGACGCTTGGTAGCTGGCGCCATTCAAGAAGTGGAGCTGGTACAGCAACCTGGGTATGCCGCTACATGTGCTAGGGAGGATGACGCTATTATATGGGATGGTCGAGGGTATGTGATTAAAAACTTATCTGCTGTGTCCTTGCCTCACACACCTTCTCAGAGTTAATTCGAGGAAGTTTCGGCAGCGTTATGGCTGGTGATACCAATTTCCCAGCACTTGTTCAAGCTACATGTGTATTTAGCTACATATGGTCTATCGTCCCATATCCATATAAAGTAAATAAAAAATGCGTTACATTCATGAAGTGGCCATTGGCTATCAGTGAGGACATCAGGTGCATTGGAAGGAAGATGTCCAGAGAATGTCTCCAACAGACATTGGACTCGTTAAACATCCCAGAGTGGTTTGCAAGGCTGCCGATGCCGGTCCCTCAAATCCACCAACAGTAGAGTGGGCGGCTATAGGTCCAGATCTATCCGATCTGCAAATACAATGCCTGGCCTGCCAAAGCTGTAAATGAAATATCTAGACTGCCGAAGCTGCCGAAGCTACCGAAGCCACTGAAGTTGCCAGAACAATACTCGGACCGCCAACTTTTCCGGTAGGCTGATAAGAGGCACTCCTCCAAGCATATACGCCACAACGCAAAACCCCACCTATCTTGGCTCCCCATGGCACCCAAAGGTATAAAGGCATCCAAAGTCTTCCAGAGAAAGTCTAAGGCCAAGATAATCGACTGGGTGACTCGGGAGAGCTCTCGAGGAACTAGAAGCGTCCCAGTTGAAGTGATCACCTCAACAGATTTGCCAGTACCGAGGAGAGGTGCTGGTGGAAGAGAGATAGACAATCATGAGGCAACTTTGCATGAAACTGATCCTCCACCTATGGATATCGACGACACATTCTGGATAGAGGAGCCAGAACAGAAAAGAGTGAGTTCACTCACACGTCTGTCCTTGACAGTAATTGACATGTCTCAGTCCCAACGTACCTATATGGAGGAGTTTATTCCTAGGATTGGCCCTTACCTGCGCTGCCTCCTCGATTCTGAGGGCGTCCCTGCTATGACAACGTGTCAGAGCTGCATGTCTGCTCCATTTGAGTGGAGGTGCACTGAATGCTTTCCTACTCTGGTGCTCTGCAAGGAGTGTTGCCGGAAGTCCCACCAGCGGCTCCCTTTCCACAGGGTCCAGAGATGGACAGGAAAATACTTTATTTCATCTTGGATGCGGGAGGTTGGGGTAAGCTTGCGTCTTGGACACTCTGGAGATTTATGCCCCAATCAATTGAATCAAAGCGTGCGTTGCGAACCCTTTTATATTTTAAATCACATCCCAATCAATACAGTCACAGATGGACTGTGACGATGAAGACCGCCAGGTCGGCAGCCAAAATGAATATGACACAGCTGCCGACTTTGGCTTCGGCACAGCTGCCAACCTTGGTTACAACAACTCAAAACCTGGTCGTCGTGACAAAGACGGAAACCCAATCATTACTGTTATTGATAGGTCTGGTGTTCATGATATTGGTGTCAGCTGGTGCTGCTGCCCTGAAGCTCCCGAGCACGACATGCAGTTGATGACGGCAGGGCTCTTTCCAGCTACATTTCGCAACCCAAAGACAGCATTTACCTTCCGGGTGCTAGAAGACTTCCATTTGGATAATCTTGAATGCAAGACAACCCCGAGCCAGTTTTTCAGTCGCCTAAGGAGACTCACAAATGATGAGTTTCCGAATACAGTGCCGGTAGGAGGATTTACAAGCCTATCTGCCAACGGTAAACTAAGTGGAATACTTAGGACCGATATCGGGAGCTTCTTAGGGCCTGCCGACAGTGGAGAGTGCTCATTTCCCGAAAGCGATTTGGTTTTGGGTATGGAGGGGATGAAGAACAGAAGTCAGGATCGATGGCTATATTTTGTGCTTTGTGTGCACAACCTGGGATCAACCTCCCTGAAGATTGGAGAGAGTATGAAAATAGGTGTGTTAATAGACATCGGTACCTGGCAGCTGCCGACATATATCACTTTAGCGACGTCCTTTTTATGCGAGGTTTCATGATGGATGGCAACTTCCAGGCAGAGCACATGAAGATGAGAAATCCAGAGAATGATATTCCACTTTCCGAAGGCACAGGGTTCATGGTCAGCCGAGAACCATACGAATCGCATCTGAAATCGGCAGTTGAGAGGTGGCAGGTCGGTACTACATCTTGTATTTTGGCAGAGGAAAGCTCACACTCAAGCAGAGGTCGACATGCCATGATCACCGTGCAGTAAATAATGTAAACAAGCATAGCTCACACCTTGAATCAACTGGAATCGGCGCCACAGCCTGTATTCATGGGGCCTTTGTCCCTGATTCTGTTGTTGACTTTCAAAAGGGAGAAGCGTGAGTTTTCATATTTATCAACATATGCTAGGTGAAAACCAACCTCCAAAAGCCAGAAGAACATGGACTACTCCATTTTCAAGGCCCTGAACTTTAATATGGAGGGAATAGAGGCCGCCCTCATCTGCTACAATGTCATGTGTCAATGGAGTGTTCATATGGCGGAGAGGGTTGTCGGCAGCAACTATCTTGAAGTTCCTGATAACCTGGAGCTTAGGTTGGGCATCGGCCTTTTTCACATACATGGACACCAAGATACCTGCCTAGCTAGGTACTCACCCAGCTTTATCAAAGGTGGACGACAAATCGATGGCGAGACCATTGAAACACTTTGGGCTCCACTCAATGAGATCACCAGAAGCACAAGGGGGATGTCAACATCACACCGTAGGGAGGTCATAGACGACCACATGAACGACTCCAATTGGAAGAAACTTATCGACCTAGGCAAGTTCTTTCCTATGGATGCCGCACTGGTGCTCACTCTGGTTGTGTAGTCAATGCCGTGTCTAGACGCTACCGAAAGGCACTTTCGGCAGCTATGCTGAGCACGGCAGCATTTGAGTCCATAAGTGCATCGGCAAGTCCAGAACGTATCAAGGCTTGGGGTGCCGAAGAGGAGCACGCACAAAGGGAGCGAGGTCGTGATGTAAAAGTGATGGACATCTATGACATCAAGATGAAACGATGTGGGTCTGGTTACTCCGTGATTGTTTTTGCCTAACATGAGGATTCAGTCCCATTGCGTGCAGAAATACTTCTTGATTTGACAGAGAAGGAGATAGAGGGCTCTGGCCATAAGGGGCATGCTACGTGGCTCAGTAGCGGGTTGAAGATTCAGGAGATGCAGTATGATTTTCGGCAGCTTTCTGAGGGAGACTTCTGATCATGGTTTCACAAAAAATGTAGGTTATCCCTTCAAGCACTGGAAAGGAAGATTGGGTCCCATCCAACACCAGATCAACAAAGGGATATTGCCTTGAAGCGTGCTCGGCTTCAAGAAAGAGTTGACACGTTCCAAAAGCAGGCAGCTAACATTCTCCGGGCTTCCCCTGACAGTGGAGGTGACTCCTGGGATAACACCCCTTTAAGAGAAAGATATATCGGCATCGAATTTGATGGCATCGGTGAAGGAGAAGACGATGACGAGTGTGCATCATCTGCCGAAGAACATGATCAATTGCAAGTATCAGGAAATAACTCCACTGACGGCAGTATTGATGCAGAGTATATCCCATTGCATCTCCCCTCACATCTCGGATATGACTGGTGTGACAAAAATGGTGCCGAAGACCTGGCGAAGGCGGAACTTCACCTAAGGGAGGGCCAACTCAATGACACTCTGCATCATATTCGCATTGCCCTGGGACACAAATCCTATCTGTTCAGACATGACGTTCGTCCAGCACGTACACAGAGACTCAAAACTCGTGCTTGGACAGAGGTGCATGCTGCCGAGTCAACTGTTCAACATCATGCTCGGGTGTATACTTGTGCACGGCAGGCAATAGTAGACCTTGGCGCCGGCAGCTCTCTCCTTGACAGGTACAAAGTCTTGAGGCGCCAGGACTTGAGTGTCAAGACAAGCGTAATTGCGCCCCATGTGCGTGGACAACGGAACAAATCATTGCCTTGGTTTTGGACAATGGATGTTCGGAGAGATGCCGACGTTGGGGAATGGATGGAAGATTGTACGGGCTACTCTGTTCATACATGCTTAAGAAATCTAACACTCCACACAGTCTACCGGGTCCATTGGCTTCGAGCAAAAGCTCAAAAAATGCGGTGGATTGAAGAGCTTCAGTGTCTCCAAGTCAAGATGGACTCTGCCATTAGGTTCTTCAGACATCAAGAGAAATTTTGGCAAACAAAGCAGGAGCTCATTGAGCCCCAGTCACAGCCGGGGCATGCTGTGTGGGCAGCAAGACAAAGCGCTATGTGGAGTTCAATGGCTGTCCAGGCGGGGTCCAAGTTTACTGCTTTGCTTAAGAGTGACCCACCTCCTGAGTTTGCCAAGGTCCTACTACAGCCAAAAACGAGTAGATAAAATTATTCAAATACATACAGTAATCTCAACTAGTCGTTGGTAGTCATTGGGGGTTAAAATATTGGCAGCATCTAATGGCAAGTTGGGCTTGTTTCTATCTACTAAAAGGGAAGCCATGTAGACAGTGGAATCGCTGCTGATGACGTTGTATTGGCCAATAGCTGGCAGGGAACTGGCAAACAACATCCTCACATGGGCCCACAGAACCCATCGTGTTGACCCAAAGTTGTTAGGAGAGCTGCCGAGTGTAGGCTGATGGGTTGAGCTGCCGAGCCAACACCTCATATGGGCCTATAGTCTCTGTCTATGGTCACCCATTGGCCCATAGAACCCATTGCGCTGGTCCAAAGTTGTCGGGAGAGCTGCCGAGCATGGTCCCAGGATCACGTGTATGATTTGGCAGCGTAACCCTACCTTAGATTATTAGGACTCATAGGCAGCTTCCAAAGGCAATATCACACTCCATTCACGTTACACACTACATACTATGTCAGCTGAAACAGGCACCTCTATATTAGATGCTGTGCTCACCTGCATCGGCGAGAGAATATCCTCTATCTTGCTCAACTCTGCCGATAAAGATGAAAAGTATATCGCCAGCTTACACAATGAAGTGGCAAGCATTAATTTTCCATCTAAAACAAGTGGAACACATTCTGATCAGAATTTGGATTTAGCTTGCTGCTGTATGGGTCACTGGCCTTTTATCGTCTAGCGGCAGCCCCCCTCATGTGCCAGAGGCAGTCAGGATTGCCTTTCACCATTTTTCGGACATCAGGAACCCGGCATCCTATGCAGCACATGATGCGGACCAGAGGCTGAAATGCAAGATTGAGGCATTAGCCATTCCACGATTTAAACTTACGGAGTGGTGGAAAATTGGAGAAGGGGTGACTATGAAAGAACCATTTGATGTCCGCGATGAGTTAGTAGCAGAGTTGTTGCGTTCTCTAGAGATGGTATGCACCCTGCTTCATTTACAAGTCCTCAAAGTAACTGGAACTGCAGCAGGAAGCTAGCTCAAGTCTTCGCACTAGGGTAACAGAGGGGTTCAAACAAGCTCGGCAGCTGTCCAAGAATATCGAGAGCTGCCGCGATTCCATTTATCACATGTTCGATGATACTTATCGCAGTTTTGAGGCAGAGGCTATTCGTTTGGAGAATGAAAACTCTGGTTGATGATTACTGTAGTTCTACACATCACAGAATATGATTACAGCTGCCGATCCTCCCCAATGAAGGCGTCTGCCATAACCATCTCATTGTCCAAATCACGCAGAAGTTCCTCCAATAGTTCGATCTTCTCTGATTGCTTATCTTTCAGGAGGTTAGCTCAATCTCTGGCAATTGAAAGCCATCGCGGAGAGACACCCTTTGGAGGATCCTGGATTGTTTTAGCTGATGTCAATCAGATGACACTTGAGTTACCTTGTCAATGAGCTTTCCAATCACAGGTTGTAAGAGTGTCACACTTTTCGGGACCTCGCTGAAACCTTCGGCATCTGCTGTTGGGCCGGAGGGTCCCACCATTCCTTGCTGGTGTTGACCCACATCAGACTCCATTCCATTGAGGAGTTTGACCCCATTCCAGAATGCAGATCGCATCTATAGGCATCGGCTCAGTGTTCTAGTAAAGCATTAGTTTTGATACACACACCGCCTCCTTGAAGCTGTTCTCCTCTGACTCATAGACACCTTGTTTCATCTCTGAGGACTTCCCCTGCATGGTTGATAGATTGTTGATCGGATATCAGCAGATGTCCCTCACAGTATGACGTCATAAGCGCTTATGTACACATGCGGATCTATGAATCTGAAACAAGTTGCATGGGGTGGCAACAATCTATATCCCCTTCTAATTAGTTGGAACAGGCCAAAAGCAAGAGAACTGCCGGGTTAGACATGAGAGCTGCCGGGATAGACACATGAGCTGCCGAGCTGGATACAAGAGCTGCCGGGTTAGACACGGGCATAGGCCAGCCATATGTTTGTGTTTTGACTGCTGGCTGAACAAATTAAGCCCACGCAAGCAGCACGCATAACACCCAATAATCTTTCCTGAAACATCTTCTGAAACGTGCCTGTGTGGGTCAATGGAATCCATGTGTGAGCTCCCAACAAACTTGCGGCAGCCCCAACAATATGCCGGCAAGTGAAGCGCTTGCCTGGCCCATATAGTACACCCACACACACTGCCGATGAAACTACAATCCCCTAATAGGATGTTTCACAATATATCTATCTGCATAGTTGATAATTATAGATGGACATACCCAGGCCACGCTCCTACTGTTTCCTCCTATATCTACTCCCGACACCTCTTGCCTTTGATCCATAAGACCATTGACACCACCCTTCCTCTGTGACCATGTCAACTTCCAATCTCAGTCTAACCCAGGACGAACAAACTCTTCACCACTATGCAGCTATGCTCGAGAAGGAACTAGAAGCCTATCATGCATGCATACCCAGAGATGAAAAGGTGTGGAGGAAGAAATTCAGAACGCACTTGGTATTCTAGTCTTCCTACAATCCACTTCTATAAGCTGAGCTGAGGTCTATGCAGAAGACTTCAGTGGACTATTATTTCGGTGCCAATAGAAGAGGCTCTGTACCTCCCCGCATTCACCCACTGTTGTTAAGCCTCATGGAAGTGATCAGAGAGGGTGGAACCTCCGTGAAAATAAGTTCAGTCTCAGTGAAGGATCCAAGGATTTTGATGAGCAACTATTATACTTCACCAACGGATCTCCCACCACTGAATATACATTTACCAGGCCAAAATGGTGTGGATCCTCTCTCTGACATTCATGTCTGTCAACTGACATCGGCAGCTTCTTGTCAAGAATGCATGGACAGTTTGGCGTCAGTAGGCGGCATGATGATAAATATGCCATCGGCAGCTTCCAGTCCAGCTCCTATAGCACCTGAGCATCAAGAAAACTCAGCAGGTGGAAACATAATGACTACCTCAGCGGCAGCTTCTGGTCTAGAACCTATGGCATCTGAACCTCAAGAGCCCTCGGCAGAGATAGGCAATCCAAGAGCCCCTATTCCCAGGAGGAAGAAGGATTCGTATGCGTCTGGTAGTGGTGTTCGCAGTGAGTCCTGAATTTTGTCATGCAGATGTGTTGAGGAATAAAATTGCCAAAGAAATTGTTACCAGATCGGCAGCAAAAAGGAGTGCTGCCGATGATATTGGTGAAGCAGCTATCAGCACTACATACAAGACTAGGAGGCGTGCAGGAGTTAATAATCCGAGTGCAGCTAGGCCAAATATCAAAGGTAAGGGTGAACGGGATAAGAGGACAAGCTCAAGAAAGGGCAAGCCTCTACACCCAGAAGAGGACCCTGACAACAACTGGGAGGATGAAGCTCAACCTCTCAATAAACCAATGGAGGGAACCAATGAGGAGGCGTCGCCAGGTGCATTAGGTCTAGCTTCCATTGGTTCTATGCTCATCACATTTACCGTGTAACGCCATCACGACGTCAGCTCGACTTGAGCTCGGTTGAGGCGACTTTGGTAACTTAGCTGGTCACGCGCGAAGGCGTATGGCTTCGAAGGCAATTCTAGATGTTCGCAGACACTAGGGACGGATCAAGCTCTTCCGTGATGGAAGGCGCGTTGCTTAAGAGACGAGAATGGAAGAGACTAATAGTGACGATTGAAGAAGACCAAGATGGCGTATCTTGGTCTTCCGCAGCTACCTTAAATACAGAAAGAGCAGGCTTTCAAGCGCTGCTATGAGTCACAGTAACGTAGCGTCCAACGTGTCGCGTAAGTAGCGCAATCCTAATACTACTACTACTAGTACTAGGATCGAGTCAGAATCCAGTCAGCAATCGCGCAATCTCCTATCGTACTACATCGTAAGGCCCTAAGGCCGCAAGTCCGTGACTAATCTACCTTACCGCCGTAGTCACAACCGGTACAGTAAGGGTTTAGCGAGGAAACGTGACATCACCCCCTTTTCAGCGTGAGACCCCAGACTCACTGGAAGTCCCTCGCAATCCACTCACGCTGTTCGTCTTCAATACGTCGGAATACGTCCGCTCGCTCCAGGCGGTATACACAGTCCATCTTGTCCTCCCGGGCGACAAGGACCATCCCACGGAGTTGGCGGATGCGCGCCTGCAGGCGCGACTCCTCGTGGGCTGCGGCGCGGTACCGCGTTACCTCCGCAACCAGGGACTCATCCCCTATGCGGTTAAGTGCGCGGTCCGTGAGCTTGTCGGCGGCAAGGATCACAAGATCCTCGTGAGCGATGAAGGCGCGGTTCGCAGCCGAAAGGTGGGGTGTGGCGTAAAGGGGTTTGCCGTAAAGATAGGGGGATCCTGGGATGATTCCGAGGACAAAGGGATTCGCACCTCCGACGATCTGCACGTGACTCGCTTGCAACTCTACTCCGTCCGGCCCGGTGATGGGGAAGTGAATGTGATGGGGCTGTCGATTCGCCCGGAACCCTTCAGGCGTGAGGACCTGCGCGGGGTCGTCGTCGCGCGTAATGGGGGTGTGTAATGCGACGCCGGGCAGTCGCACACGTCCTCGAGACATGGGGGTTCCGTCGGTGTGCAGGAGCCACAGGGTGATTCCGGGATCAGCAGAGTCGCGGTTCGTGCGAAGGAGGGGGTGGCTGACCGGGTAGTAATCTCCGTCATCATGGTCAGCTTGGTCCGGCATCGCTGCCTGCGCTGCCGCAACTCGTTCAATCTCTCCTGCGCCAACTCTAACTGTTCTCTGGCCCACTCCTGAGCCGTCCTCCGCCAAGCCCTCTCCGCTTCCATCTCCTCCTGGTCCTTCGTTAGATCGATCGGCCGGGAAAACTCCCCTAGTACCGATAAGAGTGTCGTCTGGGGGGATGATCGCGATGGGTTCCCGCGCCCCGTTGTCGTCTCTGAAGATGTGAGCGACGGCAGGCTGCTGCTCGTCGCTGGGCTGGCGCGTGGGGTCTGGGAACCTCTGTAAGAGGCCAGCCCATTCTTGAGCGGTGATATGCCCCGTTCGCACGTCTGCAGGTGTGTATGGAGTGAGCTGGACCGCTGGAACCACGGTTTCTTCGTCGTCTTGGATGATGGCGGCGGCGTCTTGTGCGACTTGGTCGAGGAGGATCGCCGTGGTGACATGTCTGAGAGGAGAGGTGGGCATAGACGTAGAAGTGAACCGGAGGTGGGATTGATGTTCTTCCCAACGCTCCTCGGTCTTGGTTTTAACCCCTCGTACGGCTGTGCGGGCCGTCTGGTATGCCTCTATTGCTTCTGGGGCGAAGACGTCATCCTTATCGACCCACTGATTCTCCGAGTCAGGGTACCCCTTCCACTTGATGAGATACTGGAGCTTTCTGCGGCGGCCGAAATGCCGTGAGTCCAGAATGGCCTCAACTTCATATTCTTCTTCTCCTTCCACAAGATCCGGTGGCGGTCGAGGGAAATTTTCCCCATGCATGGCCGTGTTTTTGTACGGCGTGAGAAGATCTATGTGAAACACCGGATGGATGCTCCACTGCGTGGGAAGTTCGAGGCGATAATTATATGGCGACATCACCTGGACTATCTTAAAAGGGCCGTGGCGTCGCGCCGCAAGTTTCGCCGTGGGTTGATTGGTTCGAAGGTGTTTTCCTTCTAGCCATACCTGGTCACCGATTTGATATTTCGGGGTATCTCGGTGCTTCACCCAGCTGTCCTGGGCCTTCTTGATAAGGGTCTGGGCCAGCTGTCGCGCCTCTTTAAGCTGTGTGAGTCGGGTGATAACGTTTGGAATAGGGGATGGCTTATCCGTCCAATCGGCTATCGGGTCGTAACCCATGAGTAGCATGAATGGTGATTGTTTCGTATGCTCATGGGGCCAGTTGTTGTGAGCGAATTCCGCTATAGGAAGGTATACCGCCCAGTTATCTTGACGCTCGTTGGCCCAGAACCGCAGATATTGCTCCAGCCACTGATTGGTTCGCTCTGATTGTCCATCAGTTCGTGGGTGGTATGCCGTGGAAATGTTCTGCTTGATGCCCAAGATTCGGCATACTTCTCTAGTGAACTTGGACGTAAATCGGGGGTCGCGGTCGCTGATAACTTTGCGCGGTAGCCCGAACCGTTTGAATACGTGATCGACGTACAAGACAGCCGTTTCTTCCGCCGTGATTTCTTCATTGCATGGGATAAATATCGACGCTTTGCTGCAATCGTGATCAGTCACGGTGAGAATACTATCGTAGGACTGGGACGCTGGTAATTTAGTGATGAAGTCCAACGCGATGGTATGAAAGGGGGGTGCGTCCGTTACTGCAGTGATGGGGTACAGTGGGGCGCGCGTTGGTCTTGTATTAACTTTGTTCCGCTGACAGTCAGCGCACCCCGTAACGTATTCATACACGTCTCGGCGAATACGCGGCCACCAGTAGTGTCGTTCCACTATTCGTTGGGTTTTGCTAATGCCCGGATGACCATGTACAGGGGGGTCGTGATGGTCATATATGATCGCCCTGTACGCGGATGTAGGTCCTGTGATTACCAGTCGTCCGTCCTTATACCATTCTCCTTCGATTTTCTTCAGCTGATGGGCGTCGACCCATCCTTGGATGATCTTCGGGTCCTGCCGTCGCCTCGGGGTTTGCAGCATTGGGTGTATTTCCAGGGCGCGCGCGGTATTAGCGGCTCGTACGAATACTTCGGGAGGCAAGACCACCACACCTTGGTTATCTCCTTCTCCCTGGTCGTAGTCTGGTCGCCTGGATAGGGCGTCTGCTCTTCCGTTGTTTTTTCCTTTGATGTGATGGATTTCGAAATCATATTCCATCAGTTCTAATACTTCCCTGGCGACCCTTCGACTGATCTTTTGCGGGGTCTTCCAGTATTGAAGATTGAGATGATCGGAGAATATTTTAATTTTGTGTGGAGATCCTGCGAGTAGGGGTCTCCAGTGCCGGAGGGCTTTGACGATGGCTAGGAGTTCTAAGTCGTAAATGTCGTAGTTTCGTTCGGCTTCGTTTAGCGTGGCTGAGTAGTATCCTATCGGGTGCTTGCGACCGTCATTTTTCTTTTGTAGAAGCACAGCACCTACTGCGAACCCAGACGCGTCAACCTCTAATTCGAATTGGTCTTGTAAGTTGGGGTGTGCCAATACCGGTTCTTCCGTGACGAGGCGTTTAAGAGTGTTGAACGCGCGATCTTCGTCTTCCGTCCATTTCCACTCTACGTCCTTCCGGGTGAGTCGGTTTAGTGGTCGCGCGTGGGTTGCGAAACCACGGATAAAAAGGCGGTAAAAGTTGCAAAAGCCCAGGAATGATCGTACGTCCCTGACCTTAGTTGGAGTTGGCCAGTCTTTGATGCCGCGAACTTTTACCGGATCCATGCGTGTTACCCCCTTTTCAAGGATTACCCCCAGGTAATCCATCCGTGGTTGGTGAAACAGGCACTTTTCGAGCTTGAAATAGAGATCGTGGTCCTGCGCGACGCGGAGGACGTCAGTCACCGCATCAATATGGTCGGCGGACGTGAAGCCCTCCCTTGTAGCGATGCCAATATCGTCCATGTAAACACGGATAACGGTTCCTCGGAGTTCGTGCTTTGCAATGGTGTCGCGGTAAATGTGGTTCATCATGGTTTGAAAGGTAGCTGGTGAGTTTGTAAGGCCGAAGAACATGACCGTTGGTTCGAAGAGACCGAATTTGGTTTTGAAAGCTGCTTTCTCCTGATCGCCGTCGCGTATGCGGACGTTGTTATATCCCCAGCGGATATCGAGCTTGGTATAAATATGCGCGTTGCTGAGGTCGTAAATGAGGTCTTGAATGAGGGGGAGTGGGTATTGATTGCGTATGGTGTGTGAATTGATGACGCGATAGTCCTGTACGGGGCGCAGCTTTCCGTCCTTCTTTTTGACAAAGAAAAATGATGAGGCGTACGGGGAGATGGATGGCCGCAAGTATCCCTGCTTAAGTTTTTCGTCCAGGAACTCCTTAAGCTTCCCTTCTTCCTCCTGGGTCAGCGGGTATATTTTGCAATCTATTGCAGAGGGGGTCCCGGGTTTGAAGTCGATCGCATGATCCCAGGGTCTTGCTGGGGGAAACCGTTGAGACGCTTCTTCGCTGAAGAGACGTTTGAAGGATGCATATACTGCTGGCAGTTCCACAGGTTCTTCTTCTACCTTTGCTTGGATAGCTAGCTCCGTGGATGTGGTCGTTCGTAGGTATATGTTCTCCTCATCCATTTCGAGGACGGCAGCTTCCTTTTCGTCGTTAGTGAGCGCAGCTGCGATAACGGTATGTCGGTTGAGACTGTCCTGCGTACTGATCACGACCGGCATGATCTCTTCGTGTATTACGGCATCCCGCCAGTTAATAGTTGGTTCATAAGTCGCCAGCCAGGGGTAGCCTAGGACCATTTCTTCGCTTCCGAGGTCGGTGATGAGGAAGCGCATGGTTCTGTGATATCCTTTGGCGTATACATCTAGGTCGGTGAAATGAGTGATAGACCCAGCTTTATTTTCCGTGTTGTCTATATTCCAGATTTTTCGTGGTTTAGATAGGGGTTGGATCCCGATGCCTAACTTCTTGACGAAGGTTGGGTGTATGAAGTTGTCGGTCGCCCCTGAGTCGACCAGCGCTCTTATGTCGGCCATTCGGTAATTCGTGCGAATCGAGACTGGGATTCGAAGAGAACGAAAGCGTGTCATGATTACAGAATTACAATTTAGAGCCCTCACCCAGGCCGATGGGTTCAGGCGCTCCGAAAACCCTCTTTTCCCCACAGATCCTGCAGTATCAAATCTTTTACTTCGTCGGGCGCGTTCGCAACCCCGGTAAGCCATTCTTTGGCACGTTCTTCAGCCGATTTGCTGGTCGTGGCAGCCTGTATCTGAGCTGGCGGTGGCTCCTGCGCGTAGTAGTCGGTTTCTGTCATTCGGATGCTGGAAGGTCCTGGAGTTTGCGGTTGCCACTGTCGTGGCTGTCTAGGATGGGGGCAATTTCGTGAGAGATGGCCTGGTGCGTGACAGTTGTAGCACAACACCGTCCTTAGGTCTCGTCTCGATCCTCCCCTTCCTCGGCCTCGGACCCCCGGCCCTCCCCTTGGCGGGAAAGGGGGTGTATTAGTATACGGTGGTTTACCGTAGTCGATTTCTTCCGACCCTGCCAATCGGGCCTTGGTCCGATCGGCGGAAGTATCCATCGCCCATGGATTAGCGAGATTCTGGGGGACGGTCCACCCGGCGTTTCCGGTCTTCTTTGGCTTGTTATCTTTATATTCGTCCACCCGGGCGCGGATGTGGATGTAGTTGCGTTGCCTACGGAGCGTCGCTCGCTTCCATTCATCGAACGTTTCTGGCTCATCCAGGTCGTAGGTCTTTTCGTAAAGCTTCTTGGGTAACCCCTTGGTAAAGAGGTCGATGGTTTGGGGGTCGTTGAGGCGGTACCCGGCCTTCCTGGCGGCTTCTTCGAACTCATTGACGTACTTGTCAATATCTCCGTCGGTCATTTTGAGCCCCTTTCTGAGGAGCGCTTGAGCTTGCTCGCGCTCAAGGGTATTGACGAACCTTTGATTAAATCCTTCAGCTACTGCGTTCCACAAATCGCGCGTGTGCTGGTCTATTCCTCGTTGTATCTGTCGGTTGAGCCACTTGAGGTACGAAAGCACCCATTCGCTGACTGTTACCCCTTTTATATAGGACAAAAACAGGAGGCTTCGTCGGTAGTCGTTGCGCATGACGGAGGTGTCGAGGTTCATCCCCCAATAGACATGCCATTGTGTGAGGAACGAATCCACTTTAGTACGATCGCCGTCAAAGATGGTGGGAGGTTCACCGGTTAGTTTCTCATGTCCTTGTCCTCCTCCTACGCCTCCCCCACCGCCTCCTCCACCGCCTCCTCCCGGGGGTCCTCCTCCTGGTGGGTTGTTTGGGAGGTCAGGTGGGTCTCCTTCTCTTCTTGGGCGTCGGGGGAAGTCGTCTCCTGGCGGTCCTCCCCATCCTGGTGGGGGGTCTAGTGGCATTCCTTGTCTCCTTCCATCTCCGGACGGGGGGTCTCCTTGATCAGGTCCAATGGCTCGAAAGATCGCTGCGTCGTCTGCAGTCATACGATGCCCTGTTTCGGGGTTGATAGGCATGAGGTGCCTCTGTGATTCTTGTCTAATGGCTTCGGCCGCTTCTCGCGCCGCTTGTTCTCTTACGGTCATAATTTCTTCTGCAGTCATGGTTGTGGTTGCCATCTCCGCGGCTGGGGACCGTACGTGAATGACCTCTGGTTGTTCTGAGATGTGCAGGGACTCAGCTCGTTGGATAGTGTATTGTTCAATAGGCCCGACACTCGCGGGTCGATTCTCTTCACTTGGTTCGTCTTCTTCGGTTTCCTCACTGACTGCTTCTCCAGTGGAATGCTCTCGTAGTTGGCCGTCGATAGGGCCCCAGTCGGCTCGCGAATTGAGTTCTCGTGCGTCGATGTCGCACTGGTATTGTCTTCCTGCTGGTCTGATGACGTCCCAGCGGTGGTCTATGGGGTTCCACGTAACCTCCACCCAGCACAGGTGATCGAAATTGAACTCAACGGGTCTGAACCTTGTAGGTCCGTTGAATTCCACAAAATATCCGGTTTCGTCTCCTCGGTCTCTCCACCTGGCCGCTCCTAGGAATTGGGTTGGTACGTTTCGGTCTCCCCTTCGGTCTAGGTGATAAGGACGGAAGCTCGTCCACTGCTCTCTGGTACTGATAGTCGCCACAGTGGATATCTTGGTCTTAATGTAACGCCGTCACGACGTCAGCTCGACTTGAGCTCGGTTGAGGCGACTTTGGTAACTTAGCTGGTCACGCGCGAAGGCGTATGGCTTCGAAGGCAATTCTAGATGTTCGCAGACACTAGGGACGGATCAAGCTCTTCCGTGATGGAAGGCGCGTTGCTTAAGAGACGAGAATGGAAGAGACTAATAGTGACGATTGAAGAAGACCAAGATGGCGTATCTTGGTCTTCCGCAGCTACCTTAAATACAGAAAGAGCAGGCTTTCAAGCGCTGCTATGAGTCACAGTAACGTAGCGTCCAACGTGTCGCGTAAGTAGCGCAATCCTAATACTACTACTACTAGTACTAGGATTGAGTCAGAATCCAGTCAGCAATCGCGCAATCTCCTATCGTACTACATCGTAAGGCCCTAAGGCCGCAAGTCCGTGACTAATCTACCTTACCGCCGTAGTCACAACCGGTACAGTAAGGGTTTAGCGAGGAAACGTGACATACCGGCAGCTAAAGAAATTGTTACCAGATCGGCAGCGAAAAGGAGTGTTGCCGATGATATTGGTGAAGCAGCTATCAGCACTACATACAAGACTAGGAGGCATGCAGGAAATAATAATCCAAATGCAGCTAGGCCAAATATCAAAGGTAAGGGGAAACAGGATATGAAGACAAGCTCAAGGAAGGGCAAGCCTCTACACCCAGAAGAGGACCTTGACAACAACCGGGAGGTCGAAGCTCAACCTCTCAATAAACCAATGGAGGGAACCAATGAGGAGGCATCGCCAGGTGCATTGGGTCTAGTTTCCATTGGTTCTATGCTCACCACATCGATCAGCAGCTGAGGGCGAAGATAACAATAATATAGTTAAACAGCTCGAACGGGAGGTCCAGAGTCTAAAGGTCAGATGTGACTGGCAAGAGAAAACAATTAAGGATCTGAAATCCAGATGCGATAGCCATGAGAAGATCCTTGAGTCACTTCGGCAGCAAATTGTGGGTCTCCATGAGAGAGGGAAGAGCCTGAATACTACATATTTTGGGGAGAACTATGATCTCATGCCATAGCTACACTCCTCATACCAATACAGGCTCATCGGCAGGATGTATGCATGGGCATTGCAGGTCAATACATGCTTGTCGGAAGAGTACAGATATGAACACTGTGAGCCAACTTCATTGGAAGAAGAAACTGCAGGCCAATACAAGCACATCGGCAGGACGCACACATTGGCAGAATGGGCCAGTACAAGCTCATCGGCAGGATACATACCTTGACGCCATGGGCCAATACAAGCTATTCGGCAGAATACACACGCTTCTACCGTGGGTCATTACAAGCTCATCGGCAGCAAGTACACTTCGGCGCCATGGGCCAATATAAGCCATAAACACACAAACGCCATGGGCCAATACAAGCTCGTCAGCAGAATATGTATATGAGTACAGTGGGCCAATACAAGCTCATCGACAGAATACACACATCGGTGCCATGGGCCAATACAAGCTGTTCGGCAGAATTCACCTATGGGAAGAATAGGCCAATACGAGCTTGTCAGCAGAATACACACATGAGCACCGTGGGCCAATACAAACCCATCGGCAGCATGTACACGTCGGCAGCGTGGGCCAATACAAGCTGTTCGGCAGAATTCACCCATGGGAAGAATGGGCCAATACAAGCTGTTCGGCAGAATACACACATGAGCACAGTGGGCCAATACAAGCCCATCGGCAGCATGTACACATTGGCAGCGTGGGCCAATACAAGCTGTTCGGCAGAATTCACCTATGGGAAGAATGGGCCAATACAAGCTCGTCGGCAGAATACGTACATGAGTACGGCGGGCCAATACAAGCTCATCGACAGAATACACACATCGGCACCAGGGGCCAATACAAGCTATTCGGCAGAATTCACCCATGGGGAGAATAGGCCAATACGAGCTTGTCAGCAGAAAATACATGAGCACCATGGGCCACTACAAACCCATCGGCAGCATGTACACATCGGCAGCGTGGGCCAATACAAACCCATCGGTAGCATGTACACATTGGCAGTGTGGGCCAATACAAACTGTTCGGCAGAATTCACCCATGGGCAGAATGGGCCAATACAAGCTGTTCGGCAGAATTCACTCATGCAAAGAATGGGCCAATGCAAGCTCATCGGCAGCATGCGCACCTTGGCAGCATGGGCCAATTACAATCTCATCGGGACAAATGTCATAGGTGCATTGTGGGCCCATGCAAGCGATTCGTTCGGCAGCTATCCTACCAGCGGTACAGATAATGTGGGCCCACACGAGACTGTTTGCAGACAAGCCTGATGGGCCCATACAAATATATGCACATTATATTAACAATGGGCCCACATGGGCTTTGCCGACTGACATGGCACAATTGCACATGGGCTTTACTGAGTCTATCGCAAGGATTTGCGTCATGGGCTCGGGGATAGACATGTTGGAGGTAAAGTTTTGCCACACCTTCCGACATTATGGCTTCGTTACACGGTATGAATATTGCCGCTTTTGAGCAGTCATGGTCCGTGACGGTGAGGATCGAGTCGAACCCTTTTGACATCGGTAGTTTGACTATGAAGTCCATGGCTACCACTTCGAACGGTTCGGCCGATGAATCAGTGGTGATAGGAAATAGGTGGGGCTTCTGTCGGTGATGATTGATCTTGTTACTTTGGCATGTTGCACATCCCTTGACGTAGGCTTCCACGTCTTTGCGCATGTTGGGCCACCAGAAATCGTGTCGTAATAGCTCTAGAGTGTTTGCAATTCCTGGATGTCCTGCGCTTGGAGTGTCGTGGAAAAAGGTGATCACCCCCCATTTAAGTTCGTTGTTTCCCACAACAACAAGAGCATCGCCCTTCCACCACAGCCCATCGTGTTTCTTTAGATTGTGGGGTTCTATCCATGGGAGGAGTGTTGCTTCGTCCATATTCTGTGCAATTTGAGTCCATATATCCATGTCATGCATAGACGTTTGGGTGATTTTGAGGAATACGTCATCTGGGAGTACTGTGACGTGGTCATTGTCGCTGGTGCCGTCATTATAATCAGGTCTTCTTGATAAGGAGTCTGCCTGCGTATTCTTGGTACCAGGGATGTGTTTGAGTATAAAGTTGTACTCCGACAGCTCTTGGAACTCCCGTGCTATTCGTCGACTGATTTTCCTGGGTTCTTTCCAATATTGCAGGTTGGTGTGGTCTGTATGGATTGTTATTAGGTGGGGGGATCCTACAAGATATGTCCGCCAGGTGCGTAACGCTTTGACAATCGCTAGTAGCTCCCGGTCGTAAATGTCGTAATTGCGTTCGGCCTCGGACAGGGATTCGGAATAGAATGCGACCGGGTGCATTTTGTTGTCTTCTCCCTTCTGATTTAGAACAGCCCCCAGGGCGTAGCTTGAAGCATCGACTTCGATTTCGAAGGGTTGATCTAATTTCGGGAATAGCAAGACCGGTTCCGAACTGATTCTCTCTTTGATGGTGTCAAAGGCTTTTTGTCTGGCTTCTGTCCATTCCCAGGGAACGTCCTTCTTTGTAAGATCATGGAGGGGCCTCGCAATTGTAGAGAATCCTCGTATAAACCGCCGGTAGAAATTGCAGAATCCTAGAAAGGCTCGTACTTCTTTGAGTGATGTCGGCGCCTTCCATTCTCGGACTCCTTGCACCTTGACTGGGTCCATTCGTAATCGTCCGTGTCCAATGATTAGCCCCAGGTATTCCACCTCATGGACTTCGAACACGCATTTTTCCGGTTTGATATATAGGTCGTGTTTGTCGCAGAGGTCGAGGACTTGGTGTAATACCATTCTGTGGTGGGTGCGGTCGTCTGAAGTCGCGATTAGGATATCGTCCATGTAGACAATTACTTCCCCTGTTAGCACCAGCTCCCGAAAGATAGTGTCCATCATGGTTTGGAAGGTGCTAGGGGAATTTGTGAGGCCAAAGAACATGACTCGTGGTTCGAACAGCCCCTGATTTGTCTTGAACGCCGCCTTCCATTCGTCCCCCTGTTTGATCCGAACGTTGTTGTATCCCCATCGGATATCAAGTTTCGAGTAAAGCCTTGCTTCTCGGATCTTGTCGATAAGTTCGGGGATTAGGGGGAGTGGGTAGTGATTTTTTACGGTTAGTTCGTTGAGGCGGCGGTAATCCTGTACCGGGCGTAGTTTCCCATCCTTCTTTTTGATGAAGAAGAAGGGAGATGCGTAAGGGGACTTGGACGGTTGGATGTACTTCTTTTCCAAGTGTTCGGTTACGAATTCTGTTAATTTTTCGTTTTCCGGTATTGTGAGTGGGTATACTTTGCAATCCATTGTTTCAGGGGCGGTTGGGACTAGATCGATGGCGTGGTCCCACGGGCATGAGGGGGGAAAGCGCTGGGACGCTTCCTCACTGAAAACTTTCTGATGCCTCCGATACTCTTCCGGGACCATCTCTTCGAAGGTTTTCTGGGGTCTTTTGGCCGCTTCTTGTTGCGCTAATTCTGATGCTGTTGTTGTTTTTCGCAGCCGGATACAAGGTTCGTCTTCTTCTTGTAGCTGTTCCCAGGCTGATTCGTCCAGTTGATACGTCTCCAATGCCTTGATAGTTGCTTCGAGAGGCATGGCTTCGTCGGACAGATACAGACTGGTAATAACCACTGGTTGGAACTCTTCATCGAGTGTGGCGTCTCGCCAGTGGAACTTGGGTTCAAAGGCCGTAAACCAGGGGTATCCTAGTATGACTTCGTCGTTTCCTAAATCCGTGATAAGGAATCGAAGGTTTTGGGTCTTTCCCCCGGTTTTGACGGTGAGGTCGGTGAAAGATGTGATCTCTCCTCCTTGGTTGTGGGTTCCATCTACGTTCCATATTTTGATGGAGCGTTCGGTAGGTAGCCAGGCTATTTTGAGTCGTTTCAGGAGGTTTGCGCTTATGAAGTTGTCTGTTGCGCCCGAGTCTACCAAAACGTTTCGTTCGGCCGTTGCGTGAGCAGATTTGAAAAGTACTGGAATTCGCATAGATCGGAATCTGCTATTGTACACGCTAAGTTTTAATGCTCTAGCCCAGGCCGCCGGGTTCAAGCGTTCAGAAAATCCTTCTTTTGTCTGAAGAGTTTGTCTACCATTAATTCTTGTACTTCAGGGGTTTGGGCGAATAAGGCCGCTACCTGGGCGTCGGCTTGTTCCTCGTTGGAAAGGGGACGTGATGCGGTCATTGAGATAGTGGCGGTAGTTGGGGTAGGGTCATTCGTTCCTGCTGCTTTGATGGTGGTGGTTTTTTGAGGACAGAATTTAGAGATGTGCCCTTGTCCTCGGCATCGGAAGCATCTTCCTTCTTTCTGGAGTAGCTTCTTTTCGTCCTCCGTCATTGCTGCCCTGGCGCGAGTTCGGCTGACGTCCATTGCATTTGGGTCCCTGGTTTTGTTGAGAGCGTTCAGCCATTGGTTGCGGGAGGCTCCTCCTTTCTTGTCTGTTCTTCCTTTGGTGAGTCTATCTTTGAGGAGGAGGTATTCTGCTTGCTGAAGCGTAACCGCCGTTTTCCAATCGTCCCAGTCTACGGGGTGGTGGAACTTGATTGCGTTTATGACTAACGCATTTGGGAGGCCTTTCTGGAAAATTTCCAGGGTAGTGGCCTCGTCCTTGTTGTATCCTGCCTTATTGGCCAGGTTAGAGAACTTGGCTATGTAGGTGTCGATGTCTTCTTTGTCCATTCGTAAGCTTTGAATGGCGTGGCGGGCTTTTTGTTGTTGGGTAGTGTCGGTGTATGCCTGGATGAACCTTGTTTTGATAGTGTTCCATAGGTTTTCGGCGTTCATGGCTACTCCTCCCGCCAATTGGTCGGCTAGCCACTGTATCTGTTCTTCGACCCAGTCGTCTACTAACGGCCCCCGGATATACGAGAGAAGGGTCATAGCGCGTGAATAAGGGAGGGTTAATTGTTGGACATTCGGGTTCATCCCTCGGTAGAGTGCAAAGGCGTTTAGGAAAGCTCTGCTGGCTTCCCGATCCCCAGTGAATTCTGGTGGGGGATTCCCTCCGAGTCGTCCGTTTGGGGGGGGTCCTCCAGCAGCGGGACCTGCTGCTGCTCCGCCGCCTCCGCCTCCAGGCGCGCCGCCTCCGCCTCCAGGCGCACCGCCTCCACCTCCAGGCGCACCGCCTCCACCTCCAGGCGCACCGCCTCCACCTCCAGGCACACCGCCTCCATGATGGCTTCCTGCGCCTCCCGCAGTGCCTCCTCCGCTTGCCGACATACTTCCTCCCACAAGATGTCCTCCACTACTTGTAGGATTCGCTGCCGAGGACCCTGCGGTTGGTTGCGAGGAGGTGAGGGTGGTGGAGAGTTGGGTGGTGGACATGTTGGCATACGACGCGAAGTCCACAGGTCGTTGGATGGTAGGCGTAAGTGTTGGGTTGTCTAAATCGGGTTCGGAAGATGGTTCTTCGATATCGGAATCAGCCTCGATGGCGCTGATTTGTCCTTTTCCTGGTCCTAGGCCTAGGTGTGCAGGGACGGGTTTGTAGGAGTACCAGGAGTGCTTTGAGTCGGAGTAGGCAACGTAGGCCCAGATATGTTGATCTTCAATGTACTCGATTGGTTCGTATGTGAGTTTATCGGGGTCGTAGACGTAGTACCCTTCGTCGTGTGGAGTGTTCCTCCAGAGAGCGGTTCCTTTGATAGAAGGTCTTAGGTCGTCGTAAGGATGCCGCTCCAGGTACTCTTTGACGAACTGTGTTCGGCTTCGGCTGGTGAGAGCCACTGTGGAGACTAGACTTAATGTAACGCCACTACAGGGGCGTTGAGTACGACCTGTACTAAGTCAGTCTATCACTCGGTAGTCAAAGCTCAAAGGCTCGACTTCAGTAGAAATGATGCACAAGAGTCACAAGGACGTACGTCACTTGGACTGTAGAGGAGGGCTAAGACTCGAAGGCCTAGCGAAGACGAGGGTCGGGGAACAAAGAGACTCTGCGTAGACGAGTGTAGTATTTACACAAGAAGTCTAGTCTACCGTACAAGCTAGGTATGACCAGAGTTAAATAGAAATCGTACTGTATGGCCACCGCAAGCAGATGGCGCCATCGCCAAGTCGAGGAAGAAAGGAACGAACATAAAGGGAACAAAGCAGAGGTATATCGAGAATAAAGGAGAATCACGCGGGGTCGCGCGTGAGAGGGAACAAGTCAGAAACTGACACATGTCAAGCTTTATCACAAGAGAACGTCGATAAGCAAGGCGCGTGATAGAAACCGGGTAATCGTAACGTCCGCGTAATCGTACAGGGCTCGTGTAGTGTGGGAAGGAAATAGTGATAAGGAAAGAAACGAGTCCAAGAAAATCGTAACACTGCGAGCCGCTCTTCTTCGTACGCGGCTGCACGGTAACGCGTTACTTCCGCAGTCAGGGACTCGTCCCCGATGCGGTTCAGTGCGCGGTCTGTGATCTTGTCCGAGGCAAGGACGACTAGGTCCTCGTGAGCGATGAAGGCGCGCCCCGCGGCCGATAGCATCGGGTGAGCGTAGAGGGGTTTGCCGTAGAGATGGGGGGAGCCGGGAATGAGTCCTAGCACAAAAGGATTCGCACCTCCAACAATCTGCACGTGACTGGCGTTCCTCTCTACGCCGTCGGGTCCGGTGATGGGGAAGTGAATGTAATGGGGCTGTCGATTCGCCCGGAACCCTTCAGGCGCAAGGACCTGCGCGGGGTCGTCGTCGTGCGTAATGGGGGTGTGAAGTGTGACGCCGGGCAATCGCACACGTCCTCGAGACATGGCGGTTCCGTCGGTGTGGACGAGCCACGGGGTGATTCGGGGATTAGTAGGGTGGCTGTGCGTTCGAAGGAGGGGGTGTCTGACTGGGTAGTAATCCTCGTCGTCAGTGTGAGCTTCGTCGTGAGAGAGTGCTGTCTGCGCTGCCGCAGCTCGCTCAATCTCCTCTGCGCTAAGCGCAGTTGTTCGTCGGCCCACTCCCTCGCCACCCTCCGCCAATCCTCCACTGCTTCTGACTCCTGTTGGATCTTCGAGGGGGCGGTCGGCAGGGAGAATTCCCCGCGTGCCAATGAGGTCGTCACCTGGGGGGATGACGGCAATGGGTTCCCGATTGCCGTTGTCGTCTCGGAAGATGTGAGGGACGGCATGCTGCTGCTCATCGTCGGGCTGGTGAGTCGGGTCGGGGAATCTCTGTAAGACGCTAGCCCACTCTTGAGCGGTGATATGCCCCACTCGCATGTTTGCAGGTGTGTACGGAGTGAGCTGGACCTGTTGAACCACGGTTTCTTCGCTGTCTTCAATGAGGTTGGCGGCGTCTTGTGCGACTTGGTCGAGGAGGATCGCCGTGGTGACATGTCTGAGAGGGGAAGTGGGCATAGAGGTGTGAGCGGATCGAAGGAAGAGAGAATGCTCTTCGTGGTTGTTCGCGGGCTGGCTTTTAAGGAGTCTCACGGCTGTTCGGCCCTCTTGATATGCCTTGATGGCTTCCAGCGCGAATACGTCAGCCTTATCGACCCACTGATTCTCCGAGTCCAGATACCCCTTCCATTTGATGAGATACTGGAGTTTTTTGTGGTGGCCGAAATGCCGTGAGTCTAGAACAGCCTTGACCTCATATTCCTCTTCCCCTTCCACGAGATCTGGTGGTGGTCGTGGGAAGTTTTCGCCGTGGATGGTTGTGCTTTTGTACGGCGTGAGAAGATCTGTGTGGAATACCGGGTGGATACTCCACTGCGTGGGAAGCTCGAGGCGATAGTTATAGGGGGACATCACCTGGATCACTTTAAATGGTCCGTGGCGTCGCGCCGCTAACTTCACCGTCGGTTGATTGGTTCGAAGGTGCTTCCCTTCCAGCCATACTTGATCTCCTACTTGATAACGAGGTGTGTTCTGATGTTTTACCCAACCTTCTTGTGCCTTCTTGATAAGACTTTGAGCCAATTGTCGCACTTCCTTTAGTTGTGTCAGCCTAGTGATTACGTTTGGAATAGGGGAGGGCTTATCCGTCCAATCGGCAGTCGGGTTGTAGCCCATGAGTAGCATGAACGGAGATTGTTTCGTGTGCTCATGGGGCCAGTTGTTGTGAGCGAATTCCGCTATGGGGAGATACGCTGCCCAGTTATCTTGCTGCTCGTTGGCCCAGAATCGCAGATATTGCTCCAACCACTGATTGGTTCGTTCCGATTGTCCATCCGTCCGTGGGTGATACGCTGTCGAAATGTTCTGTCTGATACCTAGGATTCGGCATACTTCCTTAGTGAACTTGGATGTAAACCGAGGGTCGCGGTCACTGATAATTTTGCGCGGTAGTCCGAATCGTTTAAAAACGTGATTGACGTACAGGATGGCGGTTTCTTCTGCCGTAATTTCTTTGTTACACGGGATGAATATTGATGCCTTACTGCAGTCGTGGTCTGTGACAGTAAGGATACTGTCGTAAGATTGGGACGCTGGCAGCTTGGTAATGAAGTCCAGCGCAATAGTGTGAAAGGGGGGAGCGCCCGTTATTGTAGTGATGGGGTATAGTGGTGCGCGGGTCGGCCTTGTATTGACCTTGTTCCGCTGGCAGTCGGCGCACCCTACCACATATTCGTACACATCCCGACGAAGGCGCGGCCACCAGTAGTGTCGTTCAACGATCCGCTGCGTTCTGCTAATACTGGGGTGTCCATGAATGGGTAGGTCGTGATGGTCGTGTATTATGGCTCGGTATGCAGTCATAGGTCCAGTAATCACTAACTTTCCGTCTTTATACCATTCTCCTTCAATCTGCTTCAACTGGTGGGTGTCGACCCATGCCTTGATGATGGTTGGGTCCTGGATCCGTCTCGGTTGTTGCAGCAGCGGGTGTGTTTCCGAGGCGCGCGCGGCATTAGCGGCTCGTACAAAAACTTCTGGAGGTAGGACGACCACACCTTGGTTATCATCTTCTCCTTGGTTGTAGTCTGGCCGTCTGGATAGGGCATCCGCTCTGCCGTTGTTCTTCCCCTTGATGTGATGGATCTCGAAGTCGTATTCCATCAATTCTAGCACTTCTCAGGCGACCCTTCGGCTGATCTTTTGCGGAGTTTTCCAATATTGGAGGTTGAGGTGGTCGGAGAATATCTTGATTTTGTGTGGGGATCCTGCGAGTAGGGGCCTCCAGTGCCGAAGGGCCTTGACGATGGCGAGAAGTTCCAGGTCGTAGATATCATAATTTCGCTCGGCTTCATTGAGCATTGCCGAGTAGTATCCTATTGGGTGCTTGCAACCGTCATTTTTCTTCTGCAGGAGTACCACACCTACCACGAATCCCGACGCATCAACCTCTAGTTCGAACTGTTCTTGTAAGTTGGGGTGCGCCAGCGCGGGCTCTTCGGTTACGAGACGTTTGAGGGTTTTGAATGCGCGGTCTTCGTCATCTCCCCATTTCCACTCCGCATCCTTCCTTGTCAATCGGTTGAGTGGTCGCGCGTGAGTTGCGAAACCTCGGATGAAGAGGTGGTAAAAGTTACAGAACCCCAAAAATGATCGTACGTCCCTGACTTTGGTTGGCGTTGGCCAGTCCTTAATGCCACGAACTTTTACCGGGTCCATACACGTTACCCCCTTTTCAAGGATTACCCCCAGGTAATCCATCCGAGGTTGGTGGAACAGGCACTTCTCAAGCTTGAAGTAAAGGTCGTGCTCCTGGGCGACGCGAAGGACGTCCGTGACCGCTGCAACGTGGTCGGCAGATGTGGAACCTTCGCGCGTGGCGATGCCGATGTCGTCCATATAGACCCAAATAACCGTGCCCCGAAGTTCATGCTTGGCAATGGTGTCGCGGTAGATATGGTTCATCATAGTTTGAAAGGTTGCCGGAGAGTTGGTGAGCCCAAAGAACATGACCGTTGGTTCAAAGAGTCCGAACTTGGTTTTGAATGCGGCCTTCTCCTGGTCGCCATCCCGTATGCGGACATTATTGTACCCCCAGCGAATATCAAGTTTAGTATAGATGTAGGCGTTGCTGAGGTCGTAGATGAGGTCCTGGATCAGTGGAAGTGGGTATTGATTACGTATGGTATGAGAGTTAATGACGCGATAGTCCTGTACAGGGCACAGCTTTCCGTCCTTCTTTTTAACAAAGAAGAATGACGATGCGTATGGGGAAATTGAAGGGCGAAGGTACCCTTGTCGAAGCTTTTCGTCCAAGAATTCCTTGAGTTTCCCTTCTTCTTCCTGCGTCAATGGGTATATCTTGCAGTCAATCGCGGAGGGTGTGCCAGGTTTAAAGTCGATCGCGTGATCCCATGGCCGGGCAGGGGGGAATCGTTGGGATGCTTCTTCGCTGAAGAGCTTCTGAAAGGCCTGATATACCGCCGGCAGTTCTATAGGGTTCTCCTCTGTCTTTGCCTTGATGGCCAATTCTGTAGACGTAGTTGCCCGCGAATACGTGTCTTCTTCGTCCATCTCCAGGATGATTGCCTCTTTTTGTTCGTTAGTGAGGGCAGACACGATAACAGTGTGACGGTCCAGACTGTCCTGTGTACTAATCACGATGGGCATGATGTTTTCGTGTATGACCGCGTCCCTCCAGTTGATGGTTGGTTCATACGTTGCCAGCCAGGGATACCCCAGAACGACATCCTCACTTCCGAGGTCTGTGATAAGGAAGCGCATGGTCCTGTGATACCCTTTGGCGTATATGTCTAGGTCGGTGAAATGAGTGATGGACCCAGCTTTATTTTCTGTGTTATCTATGTTCCAGATTTTCCACGGCCGGGTCAAGGGTTGGGTACCTATGCCCAGTTTTGCCGCGAAGTTGGGATGCATGAAGTTGTCGGTGGCTCCGGAGTCCACCAATGCTCTTATGTCGGCCATTCGGTAATTCGTGTGAATCGAGACTGGAATTCGAAGGGAACGAAAGCGCGTCATGATTACAGAATTACAATTTAGAGCCCTCACCCAGGCTGATGGGTTCAGGCGTTCCGAAAACCCTCTTTTCCCCATAAGTCCTGCAGTATTAGATCCTTTACTTCGTCCGGTGCGTTTGCGACTCCGGTGAGCCATTCCTTGGCACGTTCCTCCGCTGTTTTACTAGTGGAGGCAGCCTGTATTTGGGCTGGCGGCGGTTCTTGTGTGTAATAGTCGGTTTCTGTTGCACGCATATTTGAGGGTCCCGCGTTCTGCGTTTGCCACTGCCGTGGTTGTCTGGGATGGGGGCAATTTCGTGAGAGGTGACCCGGTGTGTTGCAGTTATAACACAACACTGTCCTGAGATCTCGTCGTGACCCCCCTCTACCTCGTCCTCTTACCCCTGGCCCTCCTCTCAGCGGGAAGGGCGGTTGGTTTGTATACGGTGGCTTACCGTAGTCGATCTCCTCTGACCCTGCCAATCGGGCCTTTGTTCGGTCGGCCGAGGTATCCATTGCCCATGGGTTTGCGAGGTTTTGTGGGACAGTCCATCCAGCGTTGCCTGTCTTCTTCGGCTTAGTGTCCTTGTATTCATCTACTCTAGCTCGGATGTGGATGTAATTGCGTTGCCGACGGAGTGTCGCCCGCTTCCACTCGTCAAAGGTTTCTGGTTCGTCCAGATCGTAGGTTTTCTCATATAGTTTCTTGGGTAGCCCCTTTGTGAATAGGTCGATGGTCTGGGGATCGTTAAGGCGATAGCCAGCTTTTCTGGCAGCTTCTTCAAATTCGTTGACATATTTGTCAATATCCCCGTCAACCATTTTGAGTCCCTTTCTCAACAGGGCTTGAGCTTGTTCTCGTTCGAGGGTATTGACGAACCTTTGGTTAAAACCCTCTGCTACTGCGTTCCACAACTCCCTCGTGTATTGGTCGATCCCTCGTTGTATTTGTCGGTTGAGCCACTTAAGGTACGAAAGTACCCATTCGCTGACCGATATCCCCTTGATGTAGGAAAGAAAGAGGAGGCATCATCGGTAGTTGTTACGCATGACGGGGGTATCGAGGTTCATGCCCCAGTATACATGCCATTGCGTGAGGAACGAGTCGACCTTAGTGCGATCTCCGTCAAAGATAGTGGGAGGTTCACCGGTTAATTTCTCGTGTCCCCCTCCTGGTGGACCTCCACCTCCGCCTGGTGGGCCTCCTCCTCCTCCACCTGGTGGGCCTTCTTCTCCACCTGGTGGGTTATTTGGAATGTCCGGTGGGTTTCCTCCTCTACCTGGTCGTCGTGGGAAGTCGTCTCCGGGTGGTCCTCCCCACCCTGGTGGAGGGTCTAGCGATATTCCTCGTCTTCCTCCCTCCCCTGATGGGGGGTCCCCTTGATCTGGTCCGATAGCTCGAAAGATTGCTGCGTCGTCTGCAGTCATGCGATGCCCTGTTTCAGGGTTGATGGGCATGAGATTCCGCTGTGACTCTTGTCTGATTGCTTCGGCCGCTTCTCGCGCTGCTTGTTCTCTGACGGTCATAATTTCTTCGGCTGTCATGGTGGTGGTTGCCATTTCTGCTGCCGGTGATCGTACGTGAATGACTTCTGGCTGGTCTGAAATATGTAGAGACTCAGCTTGTTGGATGGTGTATTGTTCAATAGGTCCGACACTCGCGGGTCGATTTTCTTCACTTTGTTCGTCTTCTTCAGTTTCTTCACTGACTGCTTCTCCAGTAGAGTGTTCTCGTAACTGGCCGTCAATGGCTCCCCAGTTGGCTCGTGAATTGAGCTCACGTGCGTCAATGTCGCACTGGTATTGTCTCCCTGCTGGTCTTATGACGTCCCAGCGATGATCTATGGGGTTCCACGTAACCTCCACCCAACACAGATGGTCGAAATTGAACTCAACGGGTCTGAACCTTGTAGGTCCGTTAAACTCGACAAAATATCCTGTTTCGTTTCCTCGGTCTCTCCACCGGGCTGCTCCCAAGAATTGGGTTGGTACGTTGCGGTCTCCTCTTCGTTCCAAGTAGTAGGGATGGAAGTTCGTCCACTGATCTCGAGTGTTGACAGTCGCCACAATTGAATATCTTGGTCTTAATGTAACGCTGTCACGACGTTAGCTCGACTTGAGCTCAACAAGGCGACTCGCGACTTAGCTAATCACGCTCAAAGGCGTATGGCTCGAAGGCAGTCCTAGATGTACGCAGACACTGGGATCTTGGTAGTAACGTTCCTTCTGAATAGGGACACAACAGGAAAGGAATGAGAAGAGACAAGAAGTGACGATTGAAGAAGACCAAGATGGCGTGTCTTGGTCTTCCACGACTTCCTTAAATACAAGAAGAGCAGGCTTTCAAGCGCTGCTATGAGTCACCGTATCATAGCGTCCAACGTATCGCGTAAGTACCGCAATCCTAATACTACTACTACCTGTACTAGGATCGAGTCATCTCCAACGCCTAACTCTTATCGTAAACTCCGAGTCCATGACTAATATACCTTACAGCCGTAGTCACAACCGGTACAGTAAGGGTTCAATGCGCAGAATTGTGACATATGGTGCATGTGCTCAGCAGAAAAGTTTCCATCCATAATAAATGTCTGGATGAGCTGATCTCTGTAACGCAGGATATGAATATGTGATTGTGACAGTTCATAAGGGACATACGGAGGGTACAGTGTTTTCCAGTCTGTGGGAAGGTTAATTCCAGGCTGTGGGCATGCTGGGCAGAATATGGCCATGGCTCCATCTGGATGGATCTCTCCATCTGGCTGGTGCCCAAGACCACTTTCCATCCTGTTCTTAAGGTCCCGCCACTGGCGTGATGCCCTCAGGAGTTGCTTGTAACGATTCTGTAATGATTAATTAGATGCAGGTGTGTGTATGTATCAGTGTATCACTGTACTTGGACATTGTGTGGAAACATCTTGTTTGTCGTGCTCTGTAACTTTGAATAATATTGCTGGGCTGTGGTCTTGCACTCCAGGTTATCTGTGATGAAGTTGTCCAAAACTGAGAATGTAAACAATGTTTCTATTTGCTTGAATGTGGATGGAAATAGCCCAGCTCGGAGGAGCTGTTCTCCCGTGTTATCTGTGCCAGAGCACACACAGAACACAATCTCCATGTCAAAGATACCACTCCTATCAACAACAGTGAACAACAGATTTCCTGAGTCCACTGTTCGCACTCGACTGGTATTGCTGTCATTGGACTCCAGATACATATCCAGGGAGTCGAACAGTCCATCAGAGATTTCCAGATTAGTTGATAGGCCGTCTGGCTGAGGAGTATCGCGAGGTGTAGGGAGTTGGCCAGCATTATCAGAAGTTTCCAGAGCCTCCGGAACAGAAGTAAGAGATGCTGAGTGGGAGCATCTCTGCAAAGCATGCCCCTTTCAAATTGCGGAGACTGTGTGTGCAGCTCTTATACCCTATGCTAATGTGAGGGGTGTGGGGAATCACAGGACCAAATATGCCCATACCTTGACTGTCTGAGGGCATGGTGCACCAGCATGCCCAATATATAATGTAAACCCAAGGGAGTGCAGAGTCACTGGAGTGTAGTGGGTTACACTCCATATGAGTGGTCGGTGAAATGGCAAGTTCCTGTGGGCCTCAAGGCAACACTCCTTACAAAAGGAAGGTGAACCAAAGCAATCTGGACACCTTATTTCAGGTTTCCTGGTGCACTTGGAACACATGTCGGATCTTCGCTGAGCCTCCGTCTCCAATAGAATATGGAGGTATCTATTCCAGAGTTTGATCCACTGTTTCATTGGAGTCTACATCTCATCAGGATCTCTACATGATTCTAACACAACGCAAGACATACAGCAGCTTGTTGGGTGGCCTGCGAGCGTGGATGAGGCTCCCAGTCCTCTGTGGTATCCTGGAGTGGGTACTGCTGCTCGTCTATGGATGGGTGCATATGCGGGTCCTCAGGGGAACGGATCGGCATCCTGGAAGCTGTTGAATTCCCTTCATGAGGATGAGATTGTGTGCCCATCTTTCTTGACCGTGATGGCTGTCCTGGACGCTCTTTCTGTGGATGGACAACGGGAACAACTGTTTCCGTTGTCCGGATTGTACCATGCTTAGTCTTGGTGTGCTTGATTACGACCTCCTTGATACCGTCAACGATGTCCGGAACAATGGCATCACGGTTGCAAGGCATTTGGCTTCCAGGAGTGAATAAGAAATGTGTATGGAGATGATGAAGTGGTTTGTCTTTTGGGTTATGCGATGTATATGGCATCTTAAATACTCTGCATGTGCTACATTCATATGATATGGAATAGTGCATGGATGTCCCCATCCACATTTAAATTCCTACTTGATGCCCTTCAGGGTCACAAAGTATGTTGAGGGTACCGGAGGTCTGTTGAGTCCGATAAATGAAAACCAGATATCATCAGAGTAAGACACATTGGATACTATTGGATGTGTGCCATTGTATCTGGCATATTATTTATCAAAGCTACTAATTGAGATTGCCTCTATTGCTATCACCACTGCACCACTCTGTAGCAAGGATACCAAATCAGCAGGAAGCTGAGAGAACACTGGTACCTGTACCCTGAGTGGAATTGTGTTCGGAAGCATGATCCTGGTTCCGGATCTGGTACAACACCTTTGCAAGAGTATATATGTTCTCAAAGCCGACGCAAAGGCTACGTGACTCTGCCATCACATTTTTGAACTGTCAAACACATGAGATGTCTGAATACCTTGAGTGAGGAAGACGACACACCCTGCGCAAGGAATGCTCAAGTTCCTGTGATTCCTCATCTGTGTCTGGACTATCGCATATGACATCTTCTCCATAATCCGATTCATACATGTCATCTTCATTGAATGACTCCAGACCAGATGATACATCATCTTCTGGGTCAGAAAGCCCAGTATGAGTGTCACGGACATCTGGGATACGGACATTGATGTCTTTCCATTCGGAAACATTCATGATGTCGGACATGCGAGGTTCCGTGTGGGGTGAGGTAGTAGGTGTGTCTGGGTGTAATGTGGTACAGGCTATAATTTATATGCACACACAAACGGAAACCGTCAAGGAAACCGTCTACTTCATATTGAGCTTCATATGCTACGTCCACATGTCAGACATGTTATGCATGTCTACTCATTGGTCGCAGGTGTCTTGTATGCAACACACACCAATTGCACCTCACACAGTCCGAATACAGGGCATGTTCTGGACTCTTGGGCTTCATCCATGTGTGTATTGGTACCTGCTGATCGAGCGCTGCACTTTGGGGATGCTAAGACATTACACAATCACCAGCACAAGTATGGAGGTGTATCCCAACTCATGTCGTGTATTCGGGGACACTATATACTGTACATTACATGGAGCCACACAAACCAAAGGTAAACGACATATTTATTATGTTGAAACGAATCATTTATGGCCCCACGATGATTGCCGTGATCCGGCTCTCGACTGAGCCTTGCTGGATGGCGCACTGTGTGCGATGCGCCTACGGAGACCTGGACGGGATGCTGCAATAATAACGGAAGTGTATTACACATCCGATAGGCGTTACAGAGCTGAAACGGACTTACATTCTCCATCCTCAGGTTCGCCGTGATGTCTGGAAGGGCCAGAAACACCCAAACTGTCGATCATCATGCGACCAAGACCCAGACCTGAAACTGACGATGGGGCACCACTGGCCACAGAGGACGCACCAGGTGTCACAGGCTCGGAGGTGGAAAAGAGGGGAACAGTAGGTAGGCGGAGGCCCAGGGATGCGAGATTGACGTTTCCTTGTCCCTGGGTGCACAGGGCGCGTAGCATAGTGTCCGTGTTGTATATGAAGTCGCGGATGGCTGTGTTGAACACTTTCTGCGATCTGGACACTTCATTGAGCCTTTCGATGACGTCTTCTGCAGGACCATTAGCACTGCGATTAGATTTGGTGCAGAAGTGAGACCTCACTGAGTGAGTGCTTCCTCTTGCACAAATTGGCTATCTCCTGCGATGCCACAGAGAGCGGAACACATTTGATCTTCCATTTGATACACAACCTGCATGAGAGGGCCTTTGAAGAAGTGCCATGAGGCTTACACTTGTGGCCGCTGTCCTTGCAAGGGCCACAAGCTCCCTATAAAACACTATGAGTGTTATGCCCTAGCAGGGGCATGGGTTCTAAAGATTTCTAGTCACACAAGTATCAAGCGAAGACTTCTGTTGTCTTATTGCTATGAAATACAAGTGGTGAAAGTGTGGCACAGGGTGCAGCACTACTCTGTATTATAGGACTCCTCGTCCAAAGTGTCTGACACTTCTCTACACTTGATCTTGCTAGTGCACAGAGTATAGCAGGTGTGACGTGTTGATATAGTTCAACTGCAAAGACTTCGAAGCGTCCTGGTTAGGGACTGAGGTAGGGGATGCACAAGAAGAGGGGAATGAGGCGAGGTCACACCAAAGTATGGAGGCAAGGTTGCTAGATTGCAAACGAAGCCAAGTCTGGCTTCCTACGGTCTATAGTACAGGTTTATATAGGACAGGGTTCCAAACAACATGAACACAAGTCCACACAATATCAAAGAGACTAAACGGAGCAAGCAGAAGTTCGGATCAAGGAAACAGCGCCACTAGTAACAGTAGCTCCTTTGGTAACAAGGTATAGTACAGATGTCACGGTACCAATGGACCGTCCGTGATGCATTTGAGTTCGGGCCCAAGGCAAGGGCAGGTAGTGTCGGAACTTAGTCAACAACTAAGTTGAAGTCGGGGTGATCGTGGCTCAAGCTGAAGGCAATCACACAAGAGAGGGGGATTTGGGCAAGCGAAGACAAGACAACTGTAGATTGGTTTCAAAGGACTAAGAGTAGACAAGGTAACTACTTGTTTACTCTACAACTCTTATAGTCATACAATACTGGGGTTTTTCAGGTCTGTTATCTAAGCCACATCAGCTAGCTGAGAGACGCGTAAGTGCTAGCACAATTCTGATACAAGAAGGTGTTATTCTGAGGTGATTGGGCAAGGGGTTTGGCATAATTGTGAGCCAGCGGTTGCGCTGGCAATTCGTGACTTGTGACAGGTGACTATGATGTCACGTGATCGTGACAACAGAAGGGGAAAGGCAGGGTGGAAACATACTATGACTGAGGTCCGAAGCGTCGGATCATAACAGCAGGGCTCTTTTCAGCTACATTTCGCAACCCAAAGACAGCATTTACCTTCCAGGTGCTAGAAGACTTCCATTTGGATAATCTTGAATGCAAGACAACCCCAAGCCAGTTTTTCAGTCGCCTAAGGAGACTCACAAACGATGAGTTTCCAAATACAGTGCCAGTAGGAGGATTTACAAGCCTATCTGCCAACGGTAAACTAAGTGGAATACTTAGGACCGATATCGGGAGCTTCTTAGGGCCTGCCGACAGTGGAGAGTGCTCATTTCCCGAAAGCGATTTGGTTTTGGGTATGGAGGGGATGAAGAACAGAAGTCAGGATCGATGGCTATATTTTGTGCTTTGTGTGCACAACCCAGGATCAACCTCCCTGAAGATTGGAGAGAGTATGAAAATAGGTGCGTTAATAGACATCGGTACCTGGCAGCTGCTGACATATATCACTTTAGCGACGTCCTTTTTATGCGAGGTTTCATGATGGATGGCAACTTCCAGGCAGAGCACATGAAGATGAGAAATCCAGAGAATGATATTCCACTTTCCGAAGGCACAGGGTTCATGGTCAGCCAAGAACCATATGAATCACATCTGAAATTGGCAGTTGAGAGGCAGCAGGTTGGTACTACATCTTGTATTTTGGCAGAGGAAAGCTCACACTCAAGCAGAGGTCGACATGCCATGATCACCGTGCAGTAAATAATGTAAACAAGCATAGCTCACACCTTGAATCAACTGGAATCAGCGCCACAGCCTGTATTCATGGGGCCTTTGTCCCTGATTCTGTTGTTGACTTTCAAAAGGGAGAAGCATGAGTTTTCATATTTATCAACATATGCTAGGTGAAAACCAACCTCCAAAAGCCAGAAGAACATGGACTACTCCATTTTCAAGGCCCTGAACTTTAATATGGAGGGAATAGAGGCCGCCCTCATCTGCTACAATGTCATGTGTCAATGGAGTGTTCATATGGCAGAGAGTGTTGTCGGCAGCAACTATCTTGAAGTTCCTGATAACCTGGAGCTTAGGTTGGGCATTGGCCTTTTTCACATACATGGACACCAAGATACCTGCCCAGCTAGGTACTCACCCAGCTTTATCAAAGGTGGACAACAAATCAATGGCGAGACCATTGAAACACTTTGGGCTCTGCTCAATGAGATCACCAGAAGCACAAGGGGGATGTCAACATCACACCGTAGGGAGGTCATAGACAACCACATGAACGACTCCAATTGGAAGAAACTTATCGACCTAGGCAAGTTCTTTCCTATGGATGCCGCACTGGTGCTCACTCTGGTTGTGTAGTCAATGCTGTGTCTAGACGCTACCAAAAGGCACTTTCGGCAGCTATGCTGAGCACGGCAGCATTTGAGTCCATAAGTGCATCGGCAAGTCCAGAACGTATTAAGGCTTGGGGTGCCGAAGAGGAGCACACACAAAGGGAGCAAGGTCGTGATGTAAAAGTGATGGACATCTATGACATCAAGATGAAATGATGTGGGTCTGGTTACTCCGTGATTGTTTTTGCCTAACATGAGGATTCAGTCCCATCGCGTGCAGAAATACTTCTTGATTTGACAGAGAAGGAGATAGAGGGCTCTGGCCATAAGGGGCATGCTACGTGGCTCAGTAGCGGGTTGAAGATTCAGGAGATGCAGTATGATTTTCGGCAGCTTTCTGAGGGAGACTTCTGATCATGGTTTCACAAAAAATGTAGGTTATCCCTTCAAGCACTGGAAAGGAAGATTGGGTCCCATCCAACACCAGATCAACAAAGGGATATCGCCTTGAAGCGTGCTCGGCTTCAAGAAAGAGTTGACACGTTCCAAAAGCAGGCAGCTAACATTCTCCGGGCTTCCCCTGACAGTGGAGGTGACTCCTGGGATAACACCCCTTTAAGAGAAAGATATATCGGCATCAAATTTGATGGCATCGGTGAAGGAGAAGACGATGACCAGTGTGCATCATCTGCTGAAGAACATGATCAATTGCAAGTATCAGGAAATAACTCCACTGATGGCAGTATTGATGCGGAGTATATCCCATTGCATCTCCCCTCACATCTTGGATATGACTGGTGTGACAAAAATGGTGCCGAAGACCTGGCGAAGGCGGAACTTCACCTAAGGGAGGGCCAACTCAATGACACTCTGCATCATATTCGCATTGCCCTGGGACACAAATCCTATCTGTTCAGACATGACATTCGTCCAGCATGTACACAGAGACTCAAAACTCGTGCTTGGACAGAGGTGCATGCTGCCGAGTCAACTGTTCAACATCATGCTCGGGTGTATACTTATGCACGGCAGGCAATAGTAGACCTTGGTGCCGGCAGCTCTCTCCTTGACAGGTACAAAGTCTTGAGGCGCCAGGACTTGAGTGTCAAGACAAGCGTAATTGCGCCCCATGTGCGTGGACAATGGAACAAATCATTGCCTTGGTTTGGACAATGGATGTTTGGAGAGATGCCGACGTTGGGGAATGGATGGAAGATTGTATGGGCTACTCTGTTCATACATGCTTAAGAAATCTAACACTCCACACAGTCTACCAGGTCCATTGGCTTCGAGCAAAAGCTCAAAAAATGCGGTGCATTGAAGAGCTTCAGTGTCTCCAAGTCGAGATGGACTCTGCCATTAGGTTCTTCAGACATCAAGAGAAATTTTGGCCAACAAAGCAGGAGCTCATTGAGCCCCAGTCACAGCCGGGGCATGCTGTGTGGGCAGCAAGACAAAGCGCTATGTGGAGTTCAATGGCTGTCCAGGCGGGGTCCAAGTTTACTGCTTTGCTTAAGAGTGACCCACCTCCTGAGTTTGCCAAGGTCTTACTACAGCCAAAAACGAGTAGATAAAATTATTCAAATACATACAGTAATCTCAACTAGTCGTTGGTAGTCATTGGGGGCTAAAATATCAGCAGCATCTAATGGCAAGTTGGGCTTGTTTCTATCTACTAAGGGAAGCCATGTGGACAGTGGAATCGCTGCTGATGACATTGTATTGGCCAATAGCTGGCAGGGAACTGGCAAACAACATCCTCACATGGGCCCACAGAACCCATTGTTACGCCCTAGCAGGGGCGTGGGTTCTAGGGGTTTCAAGTCACACAAGTATCAAGCGAAGACCTCTGTTGTCTTATTGCTATGAAATACGAGTGGTGAAAGTGTGGCACAGGGTGCAGCACTACTCTGTAATGTAGGACTCCTCGTCCAAAGTGTCTGACACTTCTCTACACTTGATCTTGCTAGTGCACAGAGTATAGCAGGTGTGACGCGTTGACATAGTTCAACTGCAAAGACTTCGAAGTGTCCTGGTTAAGGACTGAGGTAGGGGGTGCACAAGAAGAAGGGAACAGAGTGAGGTCACACCAAAGTACGAAGGCAAGGTTGCTAGATTGCAAACGAAGCCAAGTCTGGCTTCCTATGGTCTACAGTACAGGTTTATATAGGACAGGGTTCCAAACAACATGAACACAAGTCCACACAATATCAAAGAGACTAAATGGAGCAAGCAGAAGTTTGGATCAAAGAAACAGCGCCACTAGTAACAGTAGCTCCTTTGGTAACAAGGTATAGTACAGAAGGGGAAAGGCAGGGTGAAGACATACTGTGACTGAGGTCCGAAGCGTCGGATCATAACATGAGCCCCTTTCTAAGTCAACTCTCCCTAGAGTGCTTTGAAGTCCATCAGGTCATAGACATTGTTGTCCACATCATTGGAGGGGGTGCTTTCACGAGGGAGGGGGCAGCGATGTTGGTGAAGGAAGTTGAAGGGGCCATGGGCCCCACACTTGCGACAATTTTCGTACTTGGGGCACTTGATTTCTTCGTGGCTGTTGCTGGTAAAACACTTCCCACACCACTGAGTGCGTTCTTCTGGGGCTGGCCAAAGGCACTGGTAGGGGAAGTGGTCAGTGCTAGAACACCTCCAGCAAAACTTCTGTTTTTGAGGGCAAGCGAAGGAGAGGTGGTCTTCAGACTGACACCTGTAACAAAGTCAGATGGTGCCAGTCCCCTTCTTGTTGGATCTGCGCTTGCGTCTCTTCTTCCTTTCTGCAGAGGGGCTAGGTCCTTCTGGTTCGTCATGGAGTTCTGGCATGGAGTGGTAATGAGGTGGGGCAGGGGCAGGAATGTGGTGGACTTCAAAGGGGTGAGTTTCTTCTTCCGGAGGAGGGGGGTGTAGTGTGAGCCATCGGTCTGCAATCCGGACATAGGCCTTGTGCTCTTGCAGCCTCCTTCGGGTGCTGGTTAGTTGCATGTCCATGTTGAGGAGGTGCCTTTTGAGGGGCTCCATCGTCTTGTACAGGCCTTCAATCTCCTTTCGGAGGGCCTTCTGATTTTGCAAGAGTCGGCGAGTCCTGGAGATTTCTGCTGTGAGGCGGTCATCTTTCAGGTCTTCTAGGACTTCATCAACTTGTCTGGCTGTGGGGGAAGCTTCGTCCAAGTTCTGCATCTGAGCTGGGGTGATGGGGGGAGCTGGATTGTGGGGGTCGTCGTCTCTGGGAAGGAGGAAGAGGGGGAGGCCATAGTGAGGGAGGTTCTTGCCCATGGTGCCAATGACATCTTCTTTGTTCTCACTGATCTTGATCCATTTAGCATCCTTTCGGATGTACGAGGTTGGGTCAGCGTCGTCAGGGATGAGGAAGTGGACATAGTGGCTGCTCCAGGGGTCATTCAAGAAGAAGGGGTAGCCAGGGTCGTCATCTTCTTCAGCAGTGATGTGCATCCTTTCATAGTTAATGGGGAGTGCATCCATGATTGGGTCGTTAGCTATTTCACTGAGGCGAGCCATGGTCACTCTAGGATCAGGGGGGGAGGTGGTAGGTTGGTGTATCTCAGGAGTAGGGGGAGCTGTGTGTCCAGGAGGGGGAACGCGAAGGGCTATTCCTCCTCCTTCTGTTTCTATGACGCTGGGCATGGTGGGATCGATGGGCTGTGGTTCCTGGATGAGTGAAGGCAAGGAAGGGGGTCGTGCTGGGAAGGGAGAATAGCCAGAGGAGGGTGTGACAGAGGGTGTTTCGTCAAAAGAGCCTCTTTCCATGGCACGAGCAATGAGGCGTTCTACAGAGGAGGAGCAAGAGGGCATGGTGAGGAAGCTAGTGGGGAAGGTGGTTGCTGTTCATACTGTTACTTCCTTTCGTTTTAACCATTGCTTTGCTCCTTCGCTTCTGGGGTTGCTTTCAAAGTGTTCCTGAATAAGTTCTGGGGCGTTGAGGTTCTTTTCTGGTTCCCAGCTATTGTGTGCATCGGAGTATCCTTTCCACTTGATTAGGAACTGTAACTGGTTCCTGTGGCGTCTTGTTTCTAGTATTTTCTCGACTTCCCACTCCTGTTCTCCATCTACTAGATCTGGGGGTGGTTCCATAAAGTTCTTTCCATGTATGGAGGTTTCTTTGTATGGCATCAGGAGGGACACATGGAATACTGGGTGGATCTGCCACTGATGGGGAAGTTTCAGGGCATATGTGGTGGCGGAGATCTTCTTTGTGACCCTGAAGGGTCCATATCTTTTTGGGGCTAACTTGAAACTAGGGTGCATTGTTTTCAAGTTCCTGGCATCCAGCCACACACTATCTCCTTCTGAAGGAGACTCCTTGAACCTGAACCACCACCATCTCACAACTTTCCCGTGCTATGGCACAGGAATCATCTCCCCTCCCCCCCTCCCTCACCACCCCAGTTGCCCTCTTCCCTCCTACCCCCATACGCTTCGAAGCCACACTCATGCAATTGCGTGTAGCACTAAAGCAAATGGCCACCTCCTCACCCGAACTCATTGCTGAATACAAAACTATCCTCAACCAGTTCATCTTGCACCCAGATGTAGCAGCCTTCCTCCCACACTCCTCCTCAAACTCTCCCCCTCCCTCTGATGCCATCCTTAAGGAGCTCAAAGAGTTGAGAGGCGCCATTGCTAAGCTAGGCCCCCAGGTCAGGCAGACAGCAGACGCCAGCAGACCCACCTGCAACTCCAACCCCAAAACAATGCCCCCCACCCCAAAACCACAACCCCAACCCACCCCTCCCACGTCACCACTCAGACCCACCCTGATAGCTCACACACGTATTGATGCCTCTGCCCCACACCCCCCATATCCGGCCTGATTGATCAGCTCAACTCCCTTTTTCAGGAAGGTACCCCAGCCCACATGCGATTTTCATCAGCCAGGTGGTCAGGCACAGGTAACCTGGTCCTAACCGGTGGACCGGGCACTACGGCACAACAAATCCTCAAATTAGATGCACAGATACAGAGCATTATTGCCGACTTCCTTTCCTCCCCCCTCCCCCTCCTCACTGTTAACAGCAAATGGTCCAAAGTCCTCATCAACAACATACCCACTGGAGTCACCACCAACTCAGGACCAGCTTCACCTCACGATTGCCACCTCTCCCTCCTCACCCACAACCCAATGTACGCTACCCTCCTGGTCACTCAAAAACCGAGCTGGGTAAGACCCCCCTCATCACTTACACCACACTCCCACTCCTCCCTTGTAATGGCTTTTGAAGACCCCACTGGGGCGGTACTCCAGCAGCTGATCAAGAACAAGTCCCTACATATTTTCGGCACGGAAGCACCAGTCAAAGCTTGGCAAGACAAGAAGCGGCCGCATAAAAACACTGCAACTCAAGAACACAAACCTGAGTCTCACGCCATACCGGACCATCAAAGCCCAAGACTCACCCTGGATCCCACGGAGCAGCTTCGAATCATGAAGGAGGCGATGGACGACGACTCCGACGAAGAGATTAGCCTCATCCTGACCCCCCCAGCTGCCAATACCAGAAGCAAGGCTGATCCCCCTGTTGCAACTTGCCTTGGCGCTCCAAAGCACCCCATCACCACCGACAACAAGCGCACCGCAAAGCTGCCTGTAAGGGCGGGGAAATCCTGAATGGAAGGGCAGAGAATTTGTTCGAGAGACGAGAATACAACCGCACACATTAGTTACATATAGTGAAGTGCTACATAGGGTTCTGTACCCCAAGGTGCACGGAAATAGATTTGAAAAAAAAAAAAAAAAAACTATCTCCTTCTGTGTGTTGTTCAAAGCGAGAGGATCCTTTGTAGAGTGACTGTGCATGGGTAATTGCTGCTTGGGCGGTCCTTCTGGCTTCCTGGATTCGCTCTAATCTTTCTTGTGTTCCTGGCACTGTGGTCATTCTTTCTGGTTGGTGTACTCTTGGGATGTACCCAAGAATTAATTCGTAGGGTGCCTTTTTAGTGGTTGCGCTTGGCCAGGAGTTGTGGGTGTATTGTGCCAGTGGTAGTAGCTCCATCCAATTGTCTTGTTGGTGGTTTATGAACATTCGGAGGTATTGTTCTAACCACTGGTTTGTTCGCTCTGATTGTCCATCTGTTTGTGGGTGGTATGCTGTGCTGATGTTTTGTTCTATGTCAAGCACTCTGCATAGTTCTTTGATGAACTTTGCTGTGAATCTGGGGTCTCTGTTGGAGATGACCCTTCTTGGTAGTCCGTAGTGTGGCAGGACAGTTTTGGCATAGAGTTTTGCCACTCCCTCTGCGTCTATTGTTTCGCTGCATGGGATAAAGAAGGCTGCTTTGGAACAGTCATGGTCCGTGATGGTGAGAATTGTGTCATTGTCTTCTGATTGGGGTAGTTTTGTGATGAAGTCTAGAGCGATGGTTTCAAAAGGGAGTGCTTCTGGGTTAGTCTTGATGGGGAATATTGGTGGTTTTGGGTTCCCAGGGAAGTTCTTGTTTGATTGGCATGTGGCACAACCCTTTACATATGCGGATATGTCGTCTTTCATGTTTGGCCACCAAAAGTCTTGTGACACTAACCACGAGGTCTTTGTTATTCCGGGGTGTCCAGCTGTTTTTGTATCGTGAAACAGGGAAATTACCCCCCTCTTTAGCGGTGTGTTGTCCACAACCACCAGTTTGTCGCCTTTCCACCAGTGTTTGCCTTGTTTTACTAGGTGGAAGGGGGCGGCCCACTCGTCCAGAGTGTCTTGGTGGTCTAATTGGTGTGCCATGACCCGGTCATCTATCCTTATGGAGAGAGCGGAGTTTGCAAAGATAGTTGGGGTCAGGACCACTACATCGGTGTTATCTCCTGCTCCGGTGTCATGGTCCGGGCGTCTTGACAGAGCATCTGCATGGTTTTGGGGTCCGGGTTTGTGGTGGAGTTTGATGTGATAGTCTGCAAGTCTGGGGATGTAGCGTGCCACTCTCCTATTGATTTGTCGAGGGTGGCGGTAATATTCTAGGTTTTTGTGGTCTGTAAACACTGTGATTTCGTGGGGTGACCCTAAAAGAAGGTGTCTCCAGTGTTCTAGTCCTCTGATTACTGCCAGGAGTTCCCTGTCATGGATGTCATAGTTGCGCTCCGCTTCTGAAAATGATTTGGAGAAGTATCCCACAGCTTGTGGTTTGTTTCGGCTGTCTCTTTGTGTTAAGATTGCCCCTGTGGCGAAAGTGGAGGCATCTACTTCTAGTTAGAAAGGTTTGTCCATATCTGGTTGACATAAGATGGGGTCTTTGCACATGAGCGTAATGAGAGTTTCTAAGGCTTCTGCTGCTTCTTTTGTCCATCTGAAAGGTCCTTCTGATGTCTTTATTGTGTCTGTGATGGGTCTTGCTAAGTGAGCGAAGTTGGGGATGAAGGGTCGCTGATAACTTAGTGTTCCCAACACGCTTCTTGCTTGTTTGACTGACTTGATGTCTCTTGGCCAGTCCTTTAGTCCTTCTACCTTCTTTGGGTCGATCTTGATCTGAGACCCATGGATGACAATGCCTAGGTAGTGGATCTTTCTTTGTTCAAACACACATTTCGACGCTTTGAGGAAATAAGACTCCTTTTCACAGATTTCCAAGAACTTGTGCACAATTTGTCTGTGGCGCTCTGTATCTTCTTCCGTGGCTATCAGGACATTGTTCATGTACACAAATAGTTCTCTGGGGTATTTGTCCATGAGTGGTCGGAGTATTCTGCTCATGGTTCTTGCAAAGGTGGCTGGTGCATTTGTGAGGCCGAAGGTCATGACTCGAGGGATGAACAGTCCCCTTGGTGTTTTGAAGGCTGCCTTCCACTGGTCTTCCTCTTTTATGTGGATGTTATGGTACCCCCATCTGATATCAAACTTTGAGAACAGTGTTTTCCCATTTAAGTTGGTCAATATGTCAGAGATGAGAGGTAGTGGGTAAGTGTCTTTTATTGTCCAAGCATTTAGGGGTCTGTAGTCCAGGATAGGGCGCAACCCTCTGTCTGTTTTCTTTCTGAAGAAGGAGGAAGTGTAGGGGGAGCTTCCTTCATAGATGTATCCTTTTGCTATGTTTTCGTCAAGATATGCTTTTAATTCCTTGTCTTCTTCTGGAGTCAAGGGGTAGATTTTGCAATTGATCTTGTTGGGTGCATCTGGTCGCAATGTGATGGGATGGTCTTCTTCTCTTTCTGGGGGAAAGCGCTGTGCTTCTTCATCTGAGAATACCTTGTTGTGGCGCTGGTATTCTTCTGGGATTGCGGTTTCTTTTACTGGGTCAAAGGTTGTTTTGGTTGCTGCTGCTTTTGCTTCTTGGTGTTGCTTTCTTCGGAAGCGGTATCCTCCTGTCAGGATGGTGACTGCTTCTCCTTTCAGCTCTTGTTTCTTCCAGTCTATGTCTGGGTTTTCGTGTTCAAACCAGGGGTATCCAAAGATCATTCTATCTTCTCCTAGGCTGGTTATGAAAAACTGGAAAGGAGTTTCTTCTTCTCCTCTTTTTATCCATAACTGGCATGTTTCTGTCATGGTGCCATCTTTGTTTAGCGATCCATCTACATTTTGGACCAATCTGGGTGGTTTCAAAGGGGTGGTTCCTAGCCCAAGTTTTTGGATTAGGTTTCGGTCGATTAGGTTGTCTGTTGCACCGCTGTCTAGCAGCACATTTATGCGAGCTTCTTTGTAGTAAAGGCGAACGAGGACTTTGATTGTCATAGCACTATCGTGAACACTATACATTGAATTGGCCTCCCTGTCAGCTCTCACAGGTCGGCATCGCAAAAATCCTGATCTAAGGCATAGTAGCGTCTCTTTTCGTCCTCAGTCATGCCTTGGACGAGTGCATGGGCTTGTCAGACTTTGTCTTCGGTTGTGGTAGCAGCCACTGATGAGGTGCTTGCTTCTGGGGTGTATGGGGGTGCAGTGTCCGCTTCTTGGGTGTCTGTGGTGCTGGCTTTGGTTTGATTGGTGGTGTTTTGTCGTTGACAGTTCCTAGCCATGTGTCCTTGCTGTCTGCATTTGAAGCAGCGTCCTTCTTTCATGAGGGTTTTGTTGATAAGTGACCCTTGCGCACTTAGCGGCTCATACGGACCGGACTTGCAGCATGGACTGCTTTAGATTAGATATACAGGACTTGTAGATTAGATATTATTTGATCTGTACAATCAGGACTTATCATTGCGTCATCTATGACATCACTGTACTTCTAATGATATCATACATCCGGACTCTACGTTGTACAACGCCTTTGTACTTTCCTTTGTTCTTTACTTGGTATTATCTTTATTATGATGTCAGTATGATATCATCTAGTTCTGGACTCTTCTTGTTCTCCTCTCCCTTGTTCTCAAAGCGTCCACTCTTTTGTCCCTTTGTAGAACAATAACACCTTTGTATTCTGTGACTAGCGTTACTTGTGTTGTACTACTGTCACCCTCTGTAGGAGTATAAGTAGAGTACCATGTACGCTCCTGGTCCACATCAGTTCTCACTGCTTGTGTGCCAGGTAAGCTCCCTTCCCTCCAATGTAACAACATCAGTTCTCACTGCTTGTGTGCCAGACAATCTCTGCTTCACCCTGCTTGACTTCATCCCTGTTGCTGCCTTTCAGCCACCTTTGATATCTCACCACAGTCTTCTTGTCACTGTGAGTATCATCTTCATGTGTGCTGTTCATCAGGTTTTCTTTTCTTCTTCGGTAAGCTTCTTGAAGGGGGTGGAAGTGGTGGCATCTACATCCATCGCGTTTGGGTCTCGCTTTGGTCGTCCTTGGTGGACGTTCTGGGTTGGCCCTGGGTTTCTATTCCCTGGTCTGGCTTTTAGCAGCTTCCATCATTGATGTTCTGCTCTGGCAGCGGTCTGCCATTTGTCCATGGTGTTTGGAATGGTGGTTCACATAAGACAAGCACGATACAGTCCTGTGGGTAATCCTCTTTTGAAGAATTCCACCATTCCAGGGGCATCTCTTGCCCATCCTGCTATTCCTGCAAGGTGTTCGAAGTCGAGGATGTAACTGTCCAATGCTCCACCCTGCATCATCAGACTGATGAGCTTCTGGTAGGCTCTTTCTTTGTTTAGAGTGTCGGTCCAGTCTCTGTCAAAGGTGTCGAGAAAACCATCCCAAAGGTCTTTGCTGTTTTTGGTGAGGGCTTTGGTGGGATCTGCTAGTGCCGCTTCCATGTCATCTTCGGTTTGGTTGACCCATAGTTGTACACCAGGTCCTTTGAACATTGTAAGAGCGAATAGTACTCGTGCATAAGGTTCTTTGATGAGTTCATTTTCACTGTTTAACTTGATGTATCGCAGTAGTTCTCTTTTGAACTGACCACTCTCTGTTCTGTCTCCGGTGAATGGAGTAGGGGGTGCTCCTTTGAGTCCTCCTGAGCTTGTTGTTGGTGTTCCCCCTGTTCCGGTGCTTGAGCTGGTACCTGTGCCAGTGCCTGTGGCGTTTATAGCTGACATGATGGGTGTTGGCTGTGGTGTGATGGGGATCTGGGGTGGTTCGACTGGGGAGGGCAATTTGATTGGTGGTAGTGGGGCTGGGAATCCTTCTTCCGCTGGGGATGGTTCTATCCAAATTGTTACGCCCTAGCAGGGGCGTGGGTTCTAAAGATTTCTAGTCACAAAAGTATCAAGCGAAGACTTCTGTTGTCTTATTGCTATGAAATACAAGTGGCGAAAGTGTGGCACAGGGTGCAGCACTACTCTGTATTTTAGGACTCCTCATCCAAAGTGTCTGACACTTCTCTACACTTGATCTTGCTAGTGCACAGAGTATAACAGGTGTGACGCGTTGATATAGTTCAACTGCAAAGACTTCGAAGCGTCCTGGTTAGGGACTGAGGTAGGGGATGCACAAGAAGAGGGGAATGAGGCGAGGTCACACCAAAGTACAGAGGCAAGGTTGCTAGATTGCAAACGAAGCCAAGTCTGGCTTCCTACGGTCTATAGTACAGGTTTATATAGGACAGGGTTCCAAACAACATGAACACAAGTCCACACAATATCAAAGAGACTAAATGGAGCAAGCAGAAGTTCGGATCAAGGAAACAGCGCCACTAGTAACAGTAGCTCCTTTGGTAACAAGGTATAGTACAGAAGGGGAAAGGCAGGGTGGAAACATACTATGACTGAGGTCCGAAGCGTCGGATCATAACACAAATAGGGATGGTGGGGCTGGCTTGTGACGAAGCTTGTGTGGGTACTGTGATGTCTAAGCGGTGTTCTGAGGAGTGAGATGGTTCTGAATGTGATTCCGCTTCGTCTGAGCTGGGTTCTTCTTCTGATGGGTCTTGTTGTAGTCCGTATGTTCCCCTAGTGTTTCTTGGTGCTGAGGATGATTGTTGTGTGGGTGTTTCTGGGTTCTGTTCGTCTTCTTCGTTCCACCAGCCTAGTCCTTCAGCAAATCTGTGTGGTGTGATGTTTATGGCTCTGGTATGGTATGTGTTCTGAAAGTATCGGAGGATGTACCAGTTGTTGTTGATGAATTCCACTGGTCTGAGTTCGCCTTTGATGAGGCACTTGTAACAAGGTGGTCTGCCTGATGTTGTGGCCCAGCGAGCTCCTCTTCCCAGTTGACTGCTTTTGACGTGGTGTGGGAGGTCGTCTTGTGTTCTGGTTGTGACATCAGGAAAAACGGTATCCTAGAATTTTTAAAAAATTTAAAAACTTTTAGAAAAATGGTAATATATGAATAATTGCTATGATTTTTCAAAAGTTGTGAAAAATTGGCAAGATAAAGACCTCCCCTCTAATATCTAGTTATATTTTGGGAAATATTACCAAATATCTGCATAAATGAACACATGTTCAGTATGTTTTGACTGAATGTGTCCAAATTTACATCACATCCAGCAAAGCACTTCAGTGCAACTTAGTGAACTGTAGCTCCATTCAAAAAACAATAATATATTTGACTGAGAAGAGTACATGTAACTACAGTTTAATTAATGTATTAGGGAAACATGGCAGTGGGGGTCTTGTGTGGCGTGTCGGGGTGGTGTGGGGGTATGCCAGTAGTGGCGGAGTCTTGAAGCCGCGTGCTGGGGCAGCGGTGGCACCAGGGTCTTGAAGCCGCGTGACGGGGCCTTGCATGCTGTGATGAGGCAGCGTGGCGGGTCAGCGGTGGCGGGGTCTTGCGTGGCGTGTTGGGGCGGCGTGGTGCAGGTGGTGGTGGGCGTACTGGGGTGGCGCGGTGGGTCGGTGGTGGCGGGGTCTTGCACGCCGCATTGGCGTAGCGTGGCAGGTTGGCGGCAACGGCAGCGGGGTCTTGCGTGATATAACGGGGTGGCGTGGTGTTAAGTTGGGGGTGGCAGGGTCTTGGACACCAGGTTGGGGCGGCGTGGTGGCGGGTTGGCGGTTGGGGCATGGCGTGCTGCGTCGGGGGTAGCGATGAGGCCGGTATGGCCATGGCCGTGGTGGTTCATGTGCACGGGGGGTCCTGCAAACGGAAAAAAAGAATGAAAGAAAAAAAGAAAAAAAAGAAAAAAAAAACTTATGCATTGAACCGAAGTCCGGCTCTTCCCCAACTGCGTCTTTCCTCTGGCGTAGGCTGTGGAGGTGGCCCACGTGCGTGGTGGGAAGAGAAGAAAAAAAAACCCCAGGTGGGGGAGCGTTGAGAGGAAATGGAGTGAGTGGGTGTTCACGCGTTCACGCGTTCACACCACAGATTAAGCCTCCGCTTGACGATTTTTTTCTAAGTCGCCATGCCCAGTCGCCACGTCACCTCCCTCCTACATCTTGGATACAGTAAGTCTTTTTTTTTTCTCGTCTCTCATCACGCTGATATCCAGGCCACTGCACCTGCCCACACCACCACCATCTCAGCCCGGCCAGCGTGACCTCCACTCCCACAGCCAACGCAAGATGCAGCCGACGGTACTTTTTTTTTTTTTGTTTTCTTTTAATGGGCCACTCAAGGATCTACCACCACACCCGCTGTACGCAAGGACGACGCCCACACCTCGCTCGTCTGTGGCGAGCGCCGGCTATGCAAGCCGCCACCTCCTTTCCTCAGCCCCAACGCCCGCCGCCGCCATTCCTCACCACACTCATCACGAAGAGGCAGCTGACGACAAGCTGGGCTTCGGCCCAGCAGACAAGATATGTTTTTTTTTTCTCTTTTTCTTTTTCTTTTTCTCATCTTGCTTCTCCAGCGCATGCAATGCACCTCGGACCTCACCTCGCAGGTCCTCACCACCGCCTTGCCACATGCAAGACAGGACAACGGCACCACGCCATCCCCTCCAACCGCCATGCCTCAACGACTTCGCCTTTCCACCACGCCGGTCCATGGCGACATTCCCAACATGGACGCAAGACCCCCACCACAGTGCCAACTTGCTACGTGCAAGCCTTGTCGTGACCCCACGCCCTCCTACCTTGGCTCCACAAATCTAGATAAGTTTTTCTTTTTTTCTTTTTTTTTTTCTTTTAATGTTGAACTCGTGCAGGACCACTGTCTCCCTCGCTTACCACCACGCCGGTCGTGGCAATGTCGCCGCCATACACTTGGCTCAATATTTAGATAAGTTTTTTTTTTATTTGATTTTTTGGTTTTGCTTTTTTTCTTATATTGAACCTGCAGGCCTATGGCAATCCATGACACTGCCGCTACCTGTCCCACTGCCACCCCGCCACACATCGGCCATTGCCATGACCATGTCACTGCCCTCACTTACCCTGTATCAATTGTAGTTCTGTGTACTCTTATTAGTTACAATATATTATTGTTTTTTTGATGCAACTATAACTGAGTGCCCTTGTTTGCAACTAAAATACTCTGCTGTTTGTGATGCAATTTTGGACATATTCACCCAATATATGCTGAGATATGTCCATTTATTCGGATATTTGGTAAGATTTTACCAAATCTAACTGGAAATTTGGAGGGAGGTTTTTATCTCACCTATCTTAACAATTTTGGAAAATCGGAAAAACAGCTTATTTCTTAACATATATTACCATTTTTCTGAAATTTGTTAAATTTTTTAAAAAATTCTAGGATACCATTTTTCCTGATGGACTGGGGTCCAATCGTTGTCTGATTCAAAGGTGACACTGATGCTAGCCACGATTGTGGTCTGTTTTGGGTGCTGATTTGTGTAAGGGGATGGCTGAAGCGGCCTCTTATGTCAGGGAGGATCCGTCACCCGGCTATGCCGTCGTTTCTGGGTTCTGTGGAGTGTCTGGTTGTTGGCTGATGCGTCCTCTTGGATCGTCACCCACTCTGCTGTGTGGCAGTAGTGTCTTGGGTGTGGTGGGAGTTGTAGACTTGGCTTATGTTACGCCCTAGCAGGGGCGTGGGTTCTAGGGGTTTCAAGTCACACAAGTATCAAGCGAAGACTTCTGTTGTCTTATTGCTATGAAATACAAGTGGCGAAAGTGTGGCACAGGGTGCAGCACTACTCTGTAATGTAGGACTCCTCGTCCAAAGTGTCTGACACTTCTCTACACTTGATCTTGCTAGTGCACAGAGTATAGCAGGTGTGACACGTTGATATAGTTCAACTGCAAAGACTTCGAAGTGTCCTGGTTAAGGACTGAGGTAGGGGATGCACAAGAAGAAGGGAACAGAGTGAGGTCACACCAAAGTACGAAGGCAAGGTTGCTAGATTGCAAACGAAGCCAAGTCTGGCTTCCTACGGTCTACAGTACAGGTTTATATAGGACAGGGTTCCAAACAACATGAACACAAGTCCACACAATATCAAAGAGACTAAATGGAGCAAGCAGAAGTTTGGATCAAAGAAACAGCGCCACTAGTAACAGTAGCTCCTTTGGTAACAAGGTATAGTACAGAAGGGGAAAGGCAGGGTGGAGACATACTGTGACTGAGGTCCGAAGCGTCGGATCATAACACCCCTGTTAGTGACAATGGCACCTTTCCATTCATTGCCTTCTTTGATGCAGATATTGTGATATCCCCACTGAACGTCGAACTTAGTGAAGTACTGAGCTCCCTTAAGCCTATTAATAATGTCGGCAGTGAGTGGAAGTGGATATTGGTTCTTAATGGTGATTTTATTAAGACAGCGATAGTCTTGGACTAGACGGAGCTTGCTGTCCTTTTTCTTTATGAAGAACACAGGGGATGCCATGGGTGACTTAGATGGCACTAAATATCCTTTTCCTATGTGTTCATCTAAGAATTTGTCCAATTCCACTTGCTTGCTGGGTGACATGGGGTACGTCTTGACCTTCCAGTGTTTAACTGCATCTGGTTCTAGGTCTATGGCGTGGTCCTATGGTTGGTGCTCAGGGAGTCTCTGGGATTCTTCCTCAGAGAAGACTTTTGCGAAGTCACAATAGTGTTCAGGGACCATCTCTTCAAAGGTTTTCTTAGGTTTGAAGGTTATCGCTTTCTTGGCAATCTGCTGAGAGTACGTGAAACCAGCCAAACAGAAAACTTCATCAGAGACCGTGTCTAACACTTTCTCTGCAAGGAGACAGCGGCATTCCATACAGTTCGCCATAATGCGCGTCACCTCTATCTCTATCTCTGGTGCAGCTATTTCAGCGCTGGAGTTGAGACACATAGTGCCTTCCTGCCAGTCTATGTGCGGGTTCCGATGTCTAAGCCAGGGCAGTCCCAATATAACCCATTCTGGACCTAGTGAAGTGACCATGAAGTCGAACTTTTCTGCACTAGGACCGACTTTGAGAACGAGTGTTACTTTGTGGGTGATACTGCCAGCTTCATTGAGCGTCCCATCTATATTGTATAGGGTAATGGGATGCTCCAGCGGAACTTGCAACATCTTGTGGCGGTCAGCGTACTTCTTGTCCAGGAACAACAAAGTTGCTCCAGAGTCTACCATGGCTGCTACTTTTACAGTATGATGACGTCCTTGTAATTCAACAGAAATATGAAAATGAGATCTGCTATCTTTTGTTTTGGGAATAATACATGAAGAAAGCGCTGCATCAGAAGTCATCACTTGCGGCGCTGCTACAATTTGTGGAGCAATCGGAACACTAATACTATTGTTCATCTCTGAGGCAGATGTAGATGTAGAATCAGAACAGGAAGCCGAGACATCACTACTATCAACTTTACAGGCAGAAACAGAATGGTATGTAGGAATTACAGATTGGTCTGAGTCCGAAACGAGGCGAGATTGTAGGCATATCTTACAACTACATGAAGCCGAGTCAACCGTATCTGTTTTACCAGGGGAGTCCGCAGCTATGACTACCCCTGGATCTAAAAAGCCGCTTTAAGAGCATTGATTTGCTCTTGTTGGGCTGTGAGCGCCGCCAATAACTTTGCTACGTCTGCCTGGGACGTATTGGCTTTGAGCAGTGCGGAAGTGCTTGATTGGGCAGTGGAAGCCGCCGACTTGACTGGAAGAAGGTTGGGAGGGGGTCTCCTTGTTGAGACGCGACTGTTAAAGTCACATGTCTCGTGGGATCTGATTGAGTCAGCCCACATACTATATACGGTATCTGTCCCTTATGGACTTATGGACACTCCGGACTCATACGGACCGCTTTTGTTTATCTTTATTGTTAGATCCATATATGGTTCTTATTGTTCTTTCTATTGTTAAGATACCGGTATTGTCTGCTTTAGGCAGCTATTGTTCTCTGCCATCCAATGGCGTTTCTCCCTCTGGCGCACAGACCACCTCTATTGTGTTTGGGTCACCAGTGCGCACAGACCATTATTAGCTAAGCGTCCTGTATATAAGGACTGCTGTTTTCGCCTCTACACTTCAGAGTTCCCTTCACCTCTGAAGTGTAAGTTCCCTTTCTCTTTACTTCTCTTATTACCTTTACTCATAGGCATTGCTTCTTTATAGTAACTTGTCCTCCTAGGTATGCAGCTGTAATAGAGTTCCCTTCACCTCTGAAGTTAACTTGTCCTCCTAGCTGTTCAAGCTTATCCCTTGCTTGTTAGTTCTGCGCTTCAACACTCCTCACTACTGGCCACAGCTTTTGCTTTGGCGGGTTTCCCCATGAATTTGAGCATGCAGACAGGTGCCCGATGTCTGACCTTTTGACAATGGTGGCACATGTCGCGTTCGTGATTTCCATCCTTCTTTGAGTGGTCCTTAGAACCACACCTGTAACACTTGCCTTGTGTTACGTTTCGACCCTTACTGTACCGGTTGTCACTACGGCGGTAAGGTATATTAGTGACGGACTTATCTACGATACACGGTGATACGGTAGCACGATAGGAGATACGGTACTGATAGCTGACTGAGGATGGACGCCACCGATACTAGTACTAGTAGTACTAGGGTTTGAGATACTTACGCGATATGTTGGACGCTACCTACTGTGACTCATAGCAGCGCTTCTAAGCCTGCTCGTTGATGAACAGCACACATGAAGATGATACTCACAGTGACAAGAGGACTGTGGTGAGATATCAGAAGTGGCTGAAAGGCAGCAACAGGGGTGAAGTCAAGCAGAGTGAAGCAGAGGTTGTCTGGCACACAAGCAGTGAGAACTGATGTTGTTACATTTAGAGAGGAGGGAGCTTACCTGGCACACAAGCAGTGAGAACTGATGTGGACCAGGAGCGTACATGGTACTCTACTTATACACTTTCAGGTAGTGACACTGTACAGGGGATGTAACACTAAGTCACGCAGTACAAGGAAGTATTGTTCTACAAACGGACAAGGGAGTGGACGTTCTGAGAACAAGGAAAGAAAGAATAAGGAGAGTCCAGAACCAAATGATATCATAGTGACATCATAATAAGGATAAAGCTAAGTACGGAACAAAGGAAAGTACAAAGGCGTTTATACAACGCAGAGTCCGGATGTATGATGTCATTAGAAGTACAGTGATGTCATATGTGACGCAATGATAAGTCCAGATTGTTCAGATCAAACAGTATCTAATCTATAAGTCCTGTATATCTAATCTAAAGCAGTCCATGCTGCAAGTCCGGTCCGTACGAGCCGCTAAGTGCGCAAGGGTCACTTATCAACATCTCCCCGTGATCTACAATCTAAGTACACACAAGTCCCATGTCATCGTTGTGCTTCTGCAGCAGGACACGCGGTAGTGACTTTGTGAAGCCGTCCGCAACCATATCCACAGTAGGAGTTCTAATGAGGGTGATGGTCCCCTTTTCGATGTACTCCCGAATGACATGATGCCGTATGGCAATGTGCTTAGACCGTCTCCCAGTGACAGGGTTCAAAGCCAGGTCAATGGCACCCTTATTGTCACCATGAAGTGGGATGGGGTCGTCGACCTCGTACCCGAGTTCCGTGAGGAAGCTCTGATACCACGCAGCCTGGTTGGCCGCATCAGTCATGGCCATGTATTCCGCTTCCGTTGTGTTTTGGGCAACAGTCTTTTGCTTGCGCAAAGACCAGCTTATTGCACCGTTAGCTAGTAAGAACACATAACCAGAGGTGGAGTGGCGGTCATCAGTCTGATCAGCCAGACTGGAATCAGTGTAGCCATGAAGGCCATCGCCATTGGCGCCATCATAGACAATACGCATATCCATAGTTCCCACTAGGTAGGATAGGACATACTGCGCAAGTCGCAGATGTTGTGGTGAAGGATTCGCTGCATACTGCGCCAAACGTGACACAGCGAAAGAGATATCTGGCCTAGTGCCAATCTGCACATAAAGCAGACTCCCAATTAAGGACTGGTAGTGGGAAATATCTGAGGCAGTTGCCTGCGACGTATATTTAACCAAGTGCTCGTCAGCACCAGCGGGCAAGGGTGTGTTGTGTGGTGTTGCATCAGACATGCCAAAGCGTTCAAGGACATCCTTGATATAGCCAGACTGATCTATTTCGATGCGTCTGAGGGAGCGGTCGCGCACAATGCGCATACCAAGATAAGACTCTATCTCCCCGAGATCTGTCATCTCATAGCGTTCAGACAAGTCCGACTTTAAACGCTTGATACCACTCAGCGAGGGACCCAGTATAGTGATGTCGTCAACGTAGACAATAACGAAGAGTGGATCATACCCCTCCCGTTGAGGCATCACATATATGCCAGCATCAGCAAACGTCCGCTTAAAGCCGAGTGCAGTGAGCACTCCATGGAATTGCAAGTTCCATGCGCGGGAGGCCTGTTTGAGACCATAGATCGCCTTAACCAGGCGACACACCTTCGTCTCAGAGCCAGTGACAGTGAAACCTTGTGGCTGCTCCATGTAAATCTCCTCGTCAAGCACGCCATTGAGAAAAGCAGACTTAACATCCATCTGATGGATGTGCCAGTCCTCCAGCGCGGCCAACGCCAGAAGCAAACGTAGCGACTCAAATCGTGCGACGGGAGAGAAGGTTTCATCAAAATCTACGCCAGGGATCTGCGTGAATCCCTTAGCCACCAAGCGAGCTCTGTAGCGGCCATCCGCTTTGAGCTTGAAGACCCATTTGGATTTTACTGCCTTGCGATTAGGCGGGAGATCCACTAACTCCCAAGTCCCATTCTTAGCTAGGGCGTCCATTTCATACTGACACGCCTTAGTCCACTCATCTGCAGCTGCAGACCGCATGGCCTCTGCATAGGTTGCAGGGTCTCGGCCCACAAAGGCAGCAGCCAATAGCTCCGCATACCCCAGACGCCTGCCGCGCCATGCCGCATTGTCCGTATTGAAGTAACGCGGATTAGGGACAGGGGCACGAGCACTGCGCCTTGGTGCATTGTCCATCTCGCGCAACAGCTGACTACGCTGTGCACGATCCTCAAATCCCCCAGGCATTTCTGGTGAGGGAGGAGGGACATGGCGCATAATGCGCGTTGCACTAGGACGCGGCGGGGGTGAAGTGGGAGTGACTTGCTCACGCTTAGGTGTGGTGGGCGGAGCCGGCAGAGCAGGTGGTGGAGTGGTGGGGCGTGGTTGGACTTGTGGGGGGTCTAAGAGCTTTTCAACATCCTCCTCCTCACTACTACTGGAGTGTGCAGGGGAGGGGGCTCGCATTGGTGGTAACGCCGGCGGGTGAGGCACGGCAGTCACTGTTGTGCTAGGCACGACTGATGGTGAAGGTGTGGGGTGTGTCTCAACACCCTGGAGGGACGGGAAGCTACTCTCGTTGAATGTCACATCCCTGGACACTCGGACGGAGCGGGTTGAGCGGTCCCAGAGCTTATAGCCCTTAGATTCGGGCTCAAACCCAATAAGCGTGACCTCAATGGCCTTCGCATCCAATTTGCGACGCTTATCAGCGGGTACGTGCATGTACCCCTTGCATCCAAAGACGCGGAGATGTGAGACATCGGGCACTTTGCCAGAGTGCCAGAGCTCATAAGGAGTGCGCCACTTAAGCCCACGGACTGGAGAGCGGTTATAGATGTGCACAGCTGCGCACACTGCATGCTCCCAGAAGCCTTTAGACATGCCAGCTGTGTGAAGCATGGACATTGCCTTATCCATAATGGTGCGGTTAAACCGCTCGGCTTTCCCGTTGGACTGTGGTGAACCCGGCATCGTGAGGTGATGCTCTATCCCTTTCTGCTTGAGAATGTCCTGCGTGACACTCGACATGTACTCGCCACCGCGGTCAGAGTGCAGAGCGCGCAGTTTATGGCCAGACTGGGTTTCACCCCAGGCCAAATACATCTGCAGCGACTTAGCAAACTGATCCTTCGACTTAAGGAAGTGGACCACAGTGAACTTAGTGTGGTCGTCTATGAAGGTGGCCGTGTAGGTTGAGCCTTGCAAGGACTGAGTTTGCATAGGACCGGCAAGGTCACTGTGCACAATCTCAAATTGACGAGTTGTCCTCTTGTTTGAGGATGCAGAAAAGGGTTGGCGAGTGGATTTGCCCATCTCGCACCCACGGCAGACTGTGTGGGTCGTGGTAGAACTATCTATGTCCATGCCAGTAGTGGCAGAGGGACCATGCGCCTTCAGCGCCGCAGAGGAGATGTGTCCCATGCGTTGATGCCAGATATCAAGTGTGGCAGCACTTGATTTCGTGTGGGCGTTGAGGCCGACGCTGGCTGCGTCCAACCAGTAAAGGTTGTCCTCAAGGTAGCCTTTGGCCACACACTTTTGGTTGATAGATATTTTAAATGAGCCACTATCAAAGGCAATCTCAGCACCTTTTTGTGCTAGGGCGCGCGTCGACAAGAAGCGCGTCTTCACCTGTGGTAGGTGTAGCACATTGCTTAGGGTGATAGAGATACCCTGGCTCGTAGTAAAAACGACAGACCCGACACCCACTTGGTCTATAGTGGACTTATCACCCAGGCGTACAGTGCCTTTAGTTGGGGTGTAGTCCTTGAAGTCAGACCGATGTGGTGTAATGTGGTGTGTAGCACCACTGTCCATCATCCAACGCACACGCGAGGCAGCATACAAGGCAACAGAAATAGATTGAGAGGCCCAGTCTATGGCGGGCTCTTCGACCTCCTTAATGGAGGCGGTGGTAGGTACAAGAATGTGACTATTTGCGGCCTTGTTGCCTGCCTTCTCCTTCTCCTTTGCGTCAGCCTCATCCTTCTTTTTCTTCCTGCAGTCAGGCTTGATGTGGCCCTTTTTGTTGCAATAGTGGCAAGTCAGACCAGAGTGGTCCTTCTTGCCCTTCTTGCCCGTCGACTTGACGGGGGCCACCTTGTTGAGGGAAGAGCCAGAGGGCCCAGCGCGGCGAGCTTCTTCCGACACTATGCGCGCAATTATTTCAGCGTGCTTGAGTGCGGAGGGAGCCCCACTGGCAAGGATGGTTGAGGCCAACACCTCATAAGAGGGCGGCAGCGCGTGGAGGAGAATGAGGCAGTATTGGACGTCAGAGACACCCATCTGCGCGTTGGAAAGGGCAACCCTTAGCTCATTGAGCTTGGCCAGCTGAGCAGCCATGGGTGCGGAGTCGTCAAGGCGGGCTTGCGTTAACTGGATCCACAAGTTAAAGATGGTGGTGCTGCCCGAAGCACCAGCGTATACGTCTCTCAGCTTGTCCCACTTCGCCTTGAAAGTGGCATAGACAATATTGTCCGCCACAAGGGAGTAGACATCTGGCTTTAAGTAAAGGCGGAGGTATGCCTTGGAGCGACGCTGGACTGAGTCCCACTCATCGGTAGTGATGCCAGATGGGGGTGTGTCCAAGGTGAACACATCTTCAGCCTCATGTAGCGTGAGGATAGCCTCAATGGTCCCAGACCATTCGTTCCAGCCAGTGCCGTCAAACTGAGTGAGATGGATGCCAGATGGCATGCCGAAGTTGGCACTGTGGGCCTGAGAGAGACGTGTAGAGGGTGTGGACCCAGAAGGAGGAGGGAGTGAGCCTCCTGCAGAGCCACCAGTGGGGCTGGGAGGAGCACCAGCACCGGCAGCAGGGGTAGATGAAGAACCAGACATTGGGATGATTTATCTGTCGCCGAGGAGCAGTCAGCGACAGTGCTTCATAGTTGCAAGACATAAAGATAGAGGGGGTACCACTCCTGTCTGTGATTCTGTAAGGCCAGAACGCTAACGCGTCCTGCCTCCTGATAGTATGCCAGTGATACAAGGGCTAGGCCCAGGTTGAGGGAATCCCTTTGCCATACCATGAGCTAGCTGCCAGCCAGGATGTGTCTAGGACACAGCTCAAATGGTTTGCGTCAGGGGGAAGGTGAAGGGAATGCTTTCAGAGCCCAAGGCTGTCTACCTCAGCCTCCTCGGCCTATTGGTTGCCTCATCGCCACAAGTGGCTTTACTGAATCCTTTCCCATTGCCGCTACAAGGCAGGTATCTGGTTGCAGAACACCATAAGGTGAACACCCCCCAGAGTCTGAACCAGGTTTTACACTCCCATGGTGAGGAGATCCTGCGCCCAGTGTGGAGCACCAGAGACAGCTGGCGCTAAGCTCCACAATACACAACCCAGTGGGTCATGCACACCTGGATATTGATTGAAGGGCTACCAGACCCAGTCTCCTTGCGCATAGCGCAGGGGCTAGGAAAACAGTAGGGGTGAAAGTAGGACTACTGGGCAGTACATGATACAGGAGGTTCCTCAGCAGAGACAAGTGGCGCCCCACTGCTCTCTGCCTTGGGCAAGGCTGGTAAGGCCCCAGACAGACCTTAGCCTGGTGTGTCCTCCTAGGAAGACAGTAACCAGCCAAGTGGGGTGGCTAGGGCACCAGGGCCCATAACCTGATGAACAGCACACATGAAGATGATACTCACAGTGACAAGAGGACTGTGGTGAGATATCACAAGTGGCTGAAAGGCAGCAACAGGGGTGAAGTCAAGCAGAGTGAAGCAGAGGTTGTCTGGCACACAAGCAGTGAGAACTGATGATGTTACATTTAGAGAGGAGGGAGCTTACCTGGCACACAAGCAGTGAGAACTGATGTGGACCAGGAGCGTACATGGTACTCTACTTATACACTTTCAGGTAGTGACACTGTACAGAGGATGTAACACTAAGTCACGCAGTACAAGGAAGTATTGTTCTACAAACGGACAAGGGAGTGGACGTTCTGAGAACAAGGAAAGAAAGAATAAGGAGAGTCCAGAACCAAATGATATCATAGTGACATCATAATAAGGATAAAGCTAAGTACGGAACAAAGGAAAGTACAAAGGCGTTTATACAACGCAGAGTCCGGATGTATGATGTCATTAGAAGTACAGTGATGTCATATGTGACGCAATGATAAGTCCAGATTGTACAGATCAAACAGTATCTAATCTATAAGTCCTGTATATCTAATCTAAAGCAGTCCATGCTGCAAGTCCGGTCCGTACGAGCCGCTAAGTGCGCAAGGGTCACTTATCAACACCCACGCTGCTCAGCGCCGCTCTCCACAACAATACAGAATACCTGGCATCCTTCAAAACTTCAACTCAGTGATACCGCCAAGCAACTCCGGCACTCGTTGTGTATCGCGTGGTGCAAGTCGAGTAGAGGTGGTATAACGTTGGAATGAAATCGATTAGAATCAATTGAATGTATTTTTCCGTATAGCATTGTTCGAATAGAATCGAATTTGCGCATAACCAAATCAAATGCGTACAGCATATTCGAATAAGAATGATCTTTTATTTCCCTAACGCACATCGGTTCCTATTGACTGACATCAACTACGTCATTGACAATCGAAGTGATCCAAAATTCAGTCAATGTCATATGCTATATGGTGGGAAAAGTCGAAAGTTTGAATAAATGTGACTGGATCGAGGTCAAACGAACACAATCAAATGGAAACTACAGACTTCCCACAGGGGCTCAAGAGTCAAGGTCTGGAAATGTGAAGCTCGGCTATTTTACGCTCAGCTAGGTTCCTCTCACAAGTCTTTTGCCTAGCATATACCAAGGCATATACCGTACTCCGAGCGGGGGAAAGTGATGCACAAACAAGTACAACCAAGGAGCATCGCCCCCAAGGACAATAACTGAAGGATCGCATTCACCCCCAACTTGTTTTTCACGCTCATTGCTCAACCACCATGACACCATCCCCTTCTATGTCTCATACTATTCACGAAGCTACCAACGCACCTGAAGTAGAACTAGGTACAGTCACATTGTCGACATATGGCTCTATTAATATTCTCGTCATTCTCAATTGCCACTGCCCCCATAGGTGGCCATTTGTACCCACCCCCACCACCGGGGCCACCAGGGCCAACTCAAGAAACACAGGGAGAACCTAACTTCATTGATGGCTCTGGGCCGATTTTCTCAATTTACTTGGAAATGGCGGGGGAAGAAGATAAGAAGATGGTCGAAGGTTGGAAAGCGGACGCTGATGGGATCCTTATATTTGTGCGTCCTTTCTTCTCATACCAGGCCTCATACCAACAAGACAGTTATAGACTGGTTTATTCTCTGCTGCCGTTGCATCGTTGATCTCAGTGTCCATTCAAGACATTAGACCGAACCCGCAGGACACCTCCAACTTCTACCTTGCAAATATCCATCATGCTGTTTCCGACCCAAATCGTTCCAATATTTCCGGCTCCCTCCCTTCTTCCCCACCCGCATTCTCCCCACCAAAGTATGCTGTTTGGGTGAACGCACTTTGGTTCTTGAGCTTGGTGATCAGTCTTACCTGCGCTCTGCTCGCGACGTTGCTACAGCAGTGGGCAAGGAGATACCTCAAGGTCACTCAGCCACGCTACACTCCCCACAAGCGAGCACGGATCCGTGCATTCTTCTTTGAAGGTGTCGAAAAGTTTTTCCTACCCTGGTCGGTTGAAGCACTGCCCACGCTTCTACACGCTTCCCTGTTCCTGTTCTTTGCTGGCCTGGTGGTGTTTTTATGCAATGCTAATTTCACCATTTTCAAAATAGTGGTGTCATGGGTCGGTATTTGCACAACTCTTTACGGGTGCATCACGATTATTCCAATCTTTCGTCACGAGAGCCCATACTGTACCCCACTTTCATCGTTGGCATGGTACATTGTTACTGGCACGTCATATATCACATTTCGGGCTCTCCAGAGGCTCGCTTCCTTGGTTAACTTAAGTTACAAGACCTACAACCGCTTTCAGGACTTGGAGATAAGCTATCACAAGTCGTTTGTGCAGGGCATGCTGAAGACAGCCGAGGAAACTGCTCTGAATTCACCATCGGAGATTGATACTCGCGCCTTCCTGTGGACGTTCGACTCTTTAGACGAAGACCACGAACTGGAGCGCTTCTTTGCGGGCTTGCCTAACTTCCGCGGCTCGAAGGTGGTCAAAGATCCTTTTCCCGGTCTTACCTATGACCAATCGTGGAGGCTTTCAACGACATTGAGCAAGTTTTTGGATCGCACTTTCTCATCCGATTTGCTCCCTGAGCCCATCAAATACCGGAGAGCCATCGTATGTGCGAAGGCCATCGATCCAGCAGACGTTCCCACGGCATTCAGCGTCGTTGACAAGATTTTTTCCAAATACCAATCTCGTGGTCCGCTATGTGCCGAAGTCTTGCAGATGGTGAGGGGCTGGGGCAACGACAGCGACGAAGACACTAGTTTAATTGCACAAGCTGCGGACTTCAGTATTATTGCAAGAGCACAACAGCGCGATGACTCCTGGTTCATTCGTGCGTCCAATGGGCTGGTCGTCGAAAAATCCGTCCTCCAAGACTACGCAGCACACGGCGACAGCTTATCACTCGCCATCTTGACACGCATCACTCGCCAGCAATTTAGCCATTTCCGTGATCCATCCTGGCCATCGGTCGAATTCTCGAGCGTTCTAGAAGCAGCTTCCCAGTTTAATGTTCAAGATACGTTACCCGAACTGCAAAACGAGTTCTGTGCGCTCTGGAATCAAATCGTCCACTTCGCACAGAATGACGAGGACCGGTTGGTCACGTTCTGCATCTTGAGATGCATCCGCAACGTGTATATCGCATTACATCAAGACACCGATGCCGCCCCAACACAATTCTCCGCTTCCACTGGCGATCTTGACCGGGTTCTGTTTGAGCCATCCTCATATCCATTGTGTGACGTCCCCGGCGGCCATGATTTGGACTCAACGCCTGCCTCTCCAACGTTTTCTTATACCGTCTCGCACGATGATGATGCTCTTATCCCTTCTCTTCCTAGCAGTCCCGGTTCCCCGTCTGTGGCCATTTCACTTCATGTCGACGAAAACCTTCCAGAATCAGATGTAGCCCCGCTCAGCAACAATATCTCCATTCCCATGTCTTCCAACCCCGCTCATCAGACAAACATCGAAAGACTCCTTGTTACTGCTACTTCATCGGGTTCAGCCACTCCAGGTGTAACGCTAGGGAGCATTGATGCCTGCGCTAGAACGACACTCCACTCTACTCCTATGGCTTCGACGTCCTCTCCGGATCCATCAACTGATGGAACTGCACTTCAGTACAATGAGCATCTCCCGAAGACGCCCGATACACCAGACTCTTCGCCTTCGGTGTCTCATTACCCAGTTCTCGACACTATAATTCCTATAGGTCCGCTTGTCTTTTCGCTCTCCCTTGACTTGATCTGACCTACCATTATCTCTTCGGGAATCTCATTGTTCAATAACAACTACTGCTACTCACGGTGCTTCTTCAGGCTCGACTTCTGGTCCCGCTGCTGAAGGAGATGGTAGCGTGAAAGTTGCTCTACAAAAGGAAAAGGATGCTCTTTACCCACCTTCGGTGATAGGCGAAAATCCTATATCCACCCCAGAGCTTCCGTCACAGTTGTCGTCACCGCAATCAGTTACCGGCATTACCATCGCGGGTCCTTCACAGCGCTCTCTTGATTCTGGAGACCATCCTCCACACCCTTCCTACGGCCAGTATGATATTGTGTAATGCGTCCCTCTTGTCCGATAGAACGCGGTTCATTATTGAGCTCTCCATATGGTCGCCAGGATAATAGTTTCTTATGTAAATACGAATGGCGCTGCGAGTACATGTAACGTGAGTGAGAAATGGGAGGTATTATGGTAGTCAGTGAGCTGTCGTGATGCCCAAGGCAAATATTGAGCGTTTTGGCGGCTCGACGCTCGCAGGATTGTACTGGCTCTGATAGTGCGTCATGCCGGAAGTTGACCCGTAGCTGTTGGATGCCAAAGCAGCAGGAGGTGTTGTCTATCAGAGTGGCCAGTGTACAAACGCGGGAACTGGGGTGAGGTGTCTAGGCACTAGTAGAAAGTGCATGGTCAGATGAATGATCAGCATTATCTCGGGGGCGTGTGACTAAAGGGGAGGAAAGACCCACTTCAGCAGGGAGCGCTACCAGGATGTGACGAAGTTAGGTTCTGTATTATACAAGCAGTGTGGAATGGTATGTATACCGTGTAGTGAGAGTACCGGCGCATCTACTCACCCTAGGTTGATTGTTGGGACCAGGGGCTGCGATCAGCTACACGTAATTTACCTTAGCAGAGCGAGTATCGAGTCTCTACTGAAAGGTATGTAGAAGGTTATGGCAGCCGCGTGAAGGACCGGAGCACACGCGCGAAGGCGAACTAGGTGCGGAGAGCACTAGACAAACAAGTAAGACTCAGGAATCGCGGGCAGAAGCGATTACTCGGTATATTCACCTAGACAAACAAGTAAGACTGTCTAGGCGTAAGCAAACCAATAGGAATAAAGTAACTAGTTATCTTACCTCAGGAATCGCGGGCAGAAGCGATTACTGAGGCATACGGAAATATCGTACGTGGTATATAAGTGCGCAGGCCCAGAAGAAACGCGGAGTACCGTAAAGTACCATATTCACATGAACATGAGTGGACTGTGATTCAATGAGACGAGACGAGACGAGAAGTTAGTTCAGATCACCGTAAAGTAATTAATCAGACAAATAAGGGTATGATCGCCATCGCGAGCCACACCGGCCTCGCGTGCGCTGAAATCTCAACAAGGTAACTGGACCCCTTTTCTCCACGGTGTTCCTACTCCCCGCGGTACCACCTCTCGAGCTGATATATTCATTGACGATAACCTCAGCGACGTGCTCAAGTTACAAGAGATGACGAGTGAGATGGTGCCCCCTTAACGGTCCGGAACGAACCAGACAGAACACCTTGCGTGAATTGAAAGGAGATCGATTGAGAGCAAAGCACGAAACAAAAGATGAAGAGTGTGTAGCGTGTGAGGTATCGAGCAGCTGTGGCTGTCCCACTAATAATAGGCATACTAATACCGTCACCGCTAGTCCGGATCAATACTTGACGGCTGTCAGCCACAGCGAAAGTGAGCCTGCGCTCCGCCTCTTTCGGGTGACCGCAAGCCATTGACTCGGAAGCAAAACACCGACACAGCGACTCACGCAGGCAAGCCCCACGCACGAAAGTACAGGTACATGTCTTTGGCCTCCGGCCTGCCCGACGGCGAGCTGACTCATCCCATCACCATCGTCATTGTCGCCCACTCCGTGATTTGCTACCGAACTCTCATCTACCTGTTCTGTAGCTTCCACAAAAATCTGTGCGTGCGGCCGTGCGCATGAGTCAACGCAGCACGTGGTGGGCGCGGGTTTCCCGGGGCAGGTCGGCGCGAGACGGAGGGCATGGCCAAGGTATGAGAGTCGGTGCGTGTGGCTAGAATGCGCGAACATACTGGATGTCAGCAGCATGCCGTGAGAAGCGAGGTGTGGTACTATGTGTGCTATGGTGACTACACCGGACACACACAGGCGCTTATTATAGGAGATTTTCCGTGGTACGAAGGTGGGTATTAGTCGATGGTGAGGTCGATGCAGTGTGGAACGAGTAGGCATGGTCTACTCGAGCGTATGCAGTTTCGACATCGAGAAGGCCTTGTGAGAATACAGAGAAGCAGAAACACGACTCGTTGCGAAAACAGCGGTTTGACAAGTTCATGGCCGGCATCAATATTGTGTTAGGCAAATGATTACGCTTCGAGGAAATGCTGAACTGGAACTCATCGTAACGTGGACCCATTTTCCGAAGGCATCATCTTCGGTGTTATGCCGCCGAAGAAAGGCTGGAGAAACAACAACGATGGGCCAGCGCTGCAGACGGGATGAAAATTTGGGAGAATGTGGGAATATTGGGCCTAGGGGTAGAGAATGTGACGATTGACCGGAGCAACCGTTTGAGCGCGGCATGCATGAAGAGAGGGTGATGCAAGACGGTGCCTGAAAAACTCTGTGGGAACGCATTGTCGCGTTGCGGTCATGAAAGAACGATCAGAGAGGCAGGACGAGAGAGGTGACAGAACGTACAATTAAAATTGGCCTGCTCACGACAGTTACTTGCTCTTAGACCAGGGTTACGCCAAAGGGACAGACACCCTTCATATAACCCGTGCATTTCCACGGAATTGTATCCTCCCTGTGATGTAGAGCAAGTTATATCGTCGATGTATTATAGTAGACAAAAACCGACGTTTTCCGCCGTGGCGGCTAGGATACAGACTAATGAGAATGGCTGAGGAATGTACGTTAATGAACGACGACTAGGATTACGATACGATTACGCAATGTTCGGGCCGACCCCGGCAGTTAACGAGCCGGCACGAGTTACTTTTTATTTACGACACCGTCAATGCGTAGTTCCCCTGGAAAAAAGAAAGGGAAGAGTTTGGTAGGGGACGGGACGAACGGAAGGCTTACCATCGACGACGTAGCGCTCTACTTGGGTCGCGGTCGCACACGAAACTCCCCAGTGGTGTCTGCGTGAGCTTGCTTCCAGGCGTGCAAGTCGTCGCCCCTTGAGAATGTCCGGAGGAGCGCGAAGAGTGGGTCAAAGTCAAAGATGGTCGGGTAGTACTGGGCCGTGGATATTGCGTCGAGTGCGACGAGCTGTGTTGCTCCCGATGCTGGTCCTAGCGAGAGGATCTGCGTGAGCCTGTAGCGGTAGGTAATGTCTCTGCAGGGAGAGCAAAGTACATCAGCATATGAAGCGGAGAGAGGCATAGGACGTGCAGCTTCCCTGCCTATAAGATCCTGAAAGACGTCGACAAGGCACCCCAATAAAGTGTTCATCTCTGAAGGTCTGAAATCCAAGTCCCTCAACATCGGCGTGGGAGACCAGCAGCACGTGTTGCTCGTCGTTTGTGCCGGCGGAGTCTAGGAACGGGTCATAGAATAGGAGACAGAGAGCCTATTTTTTGTGAGAATTGCGTCAAGCTTTAATGTATGAACAAGTTGGGATGAGTAGGAGGTATCATAAAGAGACGGAGACGCACACACGGTACTTGATCACGGACTCTATGGTCGAGGATATAGCGATAGGCAAGATGTCATTTAATTCGTTTCTGGAAGATCGATTGGCCATATTTTTTATACTTGAGTTATAAAGGCCGAAGATTCCTTCGATCTCTGTGGCGAGATGGTAGTGAGACGAAAGCGTCGAACGAAAAGGAAAAAAAGGCACGGACTGCGATCAGTGCCGTCGCCTAGCCCCTCGACATTCCCATATATGACAGAGAAGACCACTCTTTACTGCGCAATACCATCAGATAGGGGTGTGTGACCCTCTTCGACCAAGGGCTTCTGTCGAAGAAAATTGGACATAATATACATCTCCCGACTCTGGTCTACATAGTAGCGAGATGTACCCTGCGGGCTCAGTACCTGAATCAGATGTAGAGCACAATTGGCAGACACGTACGTGGCCACCAAAGGGACCTTCTACAGACAACGCATCAACATTTATTTGTGACGCTTCCTGTTGCAGGCGACGCTGGCATAAGTCGAGAGAAATACAGAAAGTGTCGCGTCTCAAAATGATTTCGAATTCTGCAGCGAACCGAAGTTACTTTAGCATATGCCCCACCCCGATGTAGGTCGTGGCTTTGGGCGAGTCGAAAGGGCACTCGGGATGGGTGAGGTGAGTCAGTGTGGCGCCACCCACGATGAGACAAAGACGATGAGAACGGCGCCGAATCTGGCAAGATTGTCAACTTGTGCAAACAACAGCATCAGCTTATCGCATCGGCGCTCGAACCAAGCTACCCACCCTCGACCCTGATCATCCGTATATTCTACGTACAAAAGACTTTCCTCAGAAATGCATAGGCAAATTATCCCGAATTCGTGAGTAGATCGCTCTTGATCTGTAACTTACCCGACAATCGCCCTTGATCCCAGCTCGGGTTCCACAGCTTCTCGAACCTCTGGAAGAAGGTGAGTCAATCCTTTCCTTTATGAGTTATGTTCAGTCAAAAAACTGTCTATGGGCAGCACTCAGATTGCCGAATCTCAAGGAGGTCAATCCCAGCCAATAAGTGTAGGGGTAACTAGTGCGTACCTTAAACCCAACTCATATAAGCCTTTAATCTCTTTGATAGTTATCCGAGCACGCAATGTTCCCCATGTGAAGACCACCTTCGGCAGAAAGAGGGAGTTCTTCGTCACTGTAGCCTATGGGGCGACGACGAAGACTAAGAAGCAAACTAAGAAAAAGACGAAAACTGTTCATATTGACGGACAGACAGCGGTGTGGGACCAGAGGCTTGACGCTTTGTAGGACTTTATTCTTTTCAGTCCCATTTTTCGGCTGAAGGTTCCTATCAGCTTCGTACAGCCATCTTCACTTCTTATTCTGTGTCTTTATGCGAAGCGGTTGACACAAAGTGGTATGCTTATCGGAACGCATGAGATGGTGGTTCCCGACGAATCCGAGAGTGGTTCGTCTATTAGTCATAAGATTCTCGTTGATACGACTGAGGAAATATCTCACTTGTAGACATTTCCGTTACCCTCGACGATGGCAGCGGACAAGCTGGACAATCGACACCGCCAGTCACGCTCGATTTAATGATCACCATATCAGCGAATGGGACCTCTCCGAGCGACCCCCCAAAAATACCGACCGAGGGAGACGACACTCCCACCGAAGAAGTTCCTAAACCCACTATTGCCCCAGATTCCGTAGAACCTGATCAACCATCTGCTCCCGATCATCTTTCACCTCCACCAGATCACATTCACATTTATAGTAGCTCTCTTATGCCACAGGATCGAGAGACGTCCCTTTTCGAGAAGGCTCGGATCGATCTCGATCGCGCCGATGAAGTCGAGAAGTCGATCGACCGATCGAAGATGTGGGAAGGGGTTGTCGGGAAGATCAAGTGGGTCATGGATACTCTGAGCCCAGTTGCAGAAGTGCGTGTGGCATTCGTTCTACCTACTATCCTCGACTGAGCCGACTTGCACACTCAGCTCCATCCAATTGCAAAGATGGCGCATAAAGTACTTTCGGTGATCCCCGAGGTACGTTATTATTTGAAGGAAACATTTATGGTATGTTTATTTGGATTCCAGGAACTCTCAAAACAGTATCAGCGCGACAACAATGTCCAAAAACTAGTCGAGAGCATGCACAATGCGTTTGATTTCGCAAACCACGAAGAAACTCTGAAATCCATTAAGCCTCGTTCGAAGCAGGCCGAAATCCTCGCTCGCATGTTGCGGGATGTCTGTAATTGCAGTGACTTCATCCAATCGTATATCAAAGACGCACAATTCTGTATGTTTTTTTCACCTACTTCATTAGCTAATTCAAACGTACAATCTTCAGCGATGCGGATGGTGAAGAGTATGAGCGGCCTAGTGGAAGAAAAAATTCATGAGTTGTCCACCGCCTTTGACAAGAATCGAAGTGCTTTTTTGGATCACGCCGTCATCACTACGGAGATGACTGCGTTCCAAATTCTAAACGATGTGGGAAACATCTCGGCCAGGCTTGAGTGGGTGTCGAGTCAAGTTTCAGATGTTGGTATGTAGTTGTGAACGCCCAGGTGTTATCAAACTGATGGTCCTCATAGTGCTAGACTCGAAAATAGAACAAATCCCATATAGGAGTGGCTCGCGCTCCAGTCCAGACAAGGGCTGTCTTCCGGGAACCCGCATGGCCTTTCTCGACTTCATCGTTGATTGGGTGAACGATCCCGCTTCCAAGCGTAGTCTCGTTCTCTTTGGCCAGGCAGGAACGGGAAAGTCGTCCATCGCACATGAGATTGCGCGTCGCTTCGACGAAATCGGCCGTCTTACTTCGTCCTTTATCTTTGTACGAAAAGAGCAATCCGAGACAAAGGCTTACCATCTCTTCACGAATCTTGCTCGAAATCTCGCCGACCGCTATCCATTATTCAAAACCGCGCTCGGAAGGGTCATAAAGGACAATACTTCGCTTCGACTGGACACACGCGACTATGGCACACTCTTCCAACGCCTTATTCGGGAACCTTTCAAGGATCTTCACGTCGTCGGGCCGATCCTTGTTGTTATCGACGCCTTGGACGAGAGTGGGGATACAACCGGCGAAGATGGGCTACACAGATCTCTCGCTAATCACCTCTCTGAACTGCCACCGAACTTCCGGATACTCATCACCTCGCGGCCGGAGGGCGACATCGAGCCTGCGTTCCTTGAAGCGGAATCAGTCGTCATCAAACACATGAACGACGATGTGCTGGGGGCTACAACGCATTACGATATTCTCGCCTTTTTTCGGAAGAGGCTCGCTTCAGACGATTTCGAACAGCATGGCGAGGCGCTGGCAAGAAGAGCAGAGGGTTTGTTCCAGTGGGCTGCGGTTGCCTGTGGATACATCCGAGAGCCCAAGTCAGTTGGTAGGAAAAAGGAGCGAATCGACCAGCTCTTAATATGGGGTGCTGATCACCGTGGACAAGACCCGCTAAACGAGTTATACAAAGGGGTCCTTGAGGCACACTTCAAGGACGAAGAGGCACTATTTCGCTCCCTGGTAGGACAGCTCCTCGCCGCTTTTGAACCTCTCTCCATTCGCTCCCTGACCACACTGCAACGACACGCCTCCGACGGCAACGCTCCCAATTCAGTTGTTGAAACACTTAGTCACCTCGGCTCGCTGCTGAGTAACGTCACTTCGTCTGACGATAAGCTTCCGATCGTTCCCCTTCATACCTCATTCCGCGACTTTGTGACGAATAAAGAGAAAAGCGGCGATTTTTATGTCGATCTCCGTGTCGCCCACCGCCAATTGGCGCATTCTTGTCTCAGTCTAGCACTCAGTGACCTCAAATTCAACATCTGCCATCTCGAATCGTCATACGTTGCCAATAAGGATGTCGAAGACCTTGAGTTGCGGATTGTCGAACACCTGCCACCTTCCCTTTCGTATGCTTGTCGATTTTGGGACGATCATTTAGAACGTCTTGATTTCGGAGCCGATTTGTTCGACAAACTTCAACGTTTCTTCGCAGAGAAATTTCTGTATTGGCTGGAGGCGCTTAGCTTGATGAGTGGTGTGGGTCTTGCTTCGCCAGCACTTTTGGCTCTGAGGGTATGGTTGGCCCCCGGTGAAGGTGTGAGTATAACTGTTAATTCGACGACGCGGACGAACAGCTAATAGCTCTGGCGACAGCAGGTTCCTCAATCAGAGCTAGAGAGATTGAGGTCGTTCATCAACGACGCCTCTGTGTTTGTGCGGTATTTTGGGATGGCAATGGCGAAGAGTGCACCACATGTCTATGTTTCTGCCTTACCATTTGCACCGACGAATTCGCTTGTTTCTATGCGTTATTCCAGTGCATTTCCTCGTACACTGCGGATGGAACGTGGGCGATTGTCTGATTGGCCATCGTCGGAGATGGTGATTTCAAATGTTGGAGGTTATGTCAATTCCATTGCACTCTCGCCGGATGGCCAGCGGATCGTCTCAGGATCTTCCGATCGAACAATTCGCGTATGGAATTCCACGACGGGAGACATGGAGGCAGGCCCATTTTCTGGGCACATGGGATGGATCTTGTCTGTAAAATTTTCGCCGGATGGCCAGTGGATCGTCTCAAGCTCGGATGATCAAACAATTCGTGTGTGGAATGCCACGACGGGAGACATTGTGGCAGGCCCATTTTCTGGGCACACGGGAGGGGTCAAGTCTGTGGGATTCTCGCCGGATGGCCGGCGGATCGTCTCAGGCTCGGATGATCAAACAATTTGTGTGTGGAACGCTATGACGGGAGACACGGAGGCGGGACCATTTTATGGGCACACGGAAGCGGTCTTGTCTGTGGGATTCTCACCGGATGGCCAACGGATCGTCTCAGGATCTTCCGATCGAACAATTCGTGTGTGGAACGCCGCGACGGGAGACACGGAGGGAGGCCCATTTTCTGGGCACATGGGATGGGTCTTGTCTGTGGGATTCTCGCCGGATGGCCAGCGGATCGTCTCAAGCTCGGATGATCAAACAATTCGTGTGTGGAATGCCATGACGGGAGACATTGTGGCAGGCCCATTTTCTGGGCACACGGGAGCGGTCAAGTCTGTGGGATTCTCGCCGGATGGCCAGCGGATCGTCTCATGCTCGGATGATGAAACAGTTCGTGTGTGGAACGCCACGACGGGAGAAACGATGGCAGGCCCGTTTTCTGGGCACACGGGAGGGGTCAAGTCTGTGGGATTCTCACCGGATGGCCAACGGATCGTGTCAGGCTCGTATGATCAAACAATTCGTGTGTGGAACGCCACGACAGGAGACACGGAGGGAGGCCCATTTTCTGGGCACGTGAAATTGGTCTTCTCTGTGGGATTCTCGCCGGATGGTCAGTGGATCGTCTCAGGCTCGGGAGATAGAACAATTCATGTGTGGGACGCCACGACGGGAGTCACGGTGGCAGGCCCATTTTTTGGGCACACGGGATGGGTCTGGTCTGTGGGATTCTCGCCAGATGATCAGCGGATCGTCTCAGGCTCTTCCGATGAAACAATTCGTGTGTGGAACGCCATGACGGGAGACACGATGGCAGGCCCATTTTCTGGGCACACGAAAGCAGTTTTCTCTGTGAGATTCTCACCGGATGGCCAACGGATCGTCTCAGGCTCTTCCGATCGAACAATTCGTGTGTGGAACGCCGCGACGGGAGACACGGAGGCAGGCCCATTTTCTGGGCATACGGGAGGGGTCATGTCTGTGGGATTCTCGCCGGATGGCCAGCGGATCGTCTCAGGCTCGGATGATCAAACAATTCGTGTGTGGAATGCCACGACGGGAGTCATTGTGGCAGGCCCGTTTTCTGGGCACACGGGAGCGGTCAATTCTGTAGGATTCTCGCCGGATGACCAACGGATCGTCTCAGGCTCGGATGATCAAACAATTCGTGTGTGGAACGCTACGACGGGAGACATGGTGGCAGGCCCGTTTTCTGAACACACGAGAGAGGTCTGGTCTGTGGGATTCTCACCGGATGGCCAACGGATCGTCTCGGGCTCTTCCGATCGAACAATTCGCGTGTGGAATGCCACGACGGGAGACACGGTGGCAGGTCCATTTTCTGGGTACACAGGAGCGGTCTTGTCTGTGGGATTCTCACCGGATGGCCAGCGGATCGTCTCAGGCTCGGAAGATCAAACAATTCGTGTGTGGGACGCCACGATGGGAGACACGGAGACACGCCCATTTTCTGGACAGACAGATTCCATCATGTCTGCGGCATCCTTATTAGATGACCAGCAGATCGTCTCATCAGGAGATAAGTCAATCCGTGTATTGGGCTCTACGACAGAAATCCTGATAACTACCACACAGGTGTACTTTACGGATAAGTCTGTAATAAACGACGACGGATGGATTCGTGGTGATAAGCGGGAACTTTTACTGTGGATTCCATCAGTGCATAGGGCAAATCTTCATCGGCCGCGTAATATTTGGGTCGCTGGCGAACACGAAACCCGCTTAGATCTTTCTAATTTCGTTCATGGAAGTAGATGGATGAGCTGTATTGGTCCTTAGGAGATAGAACTACTATGGTAATCCGTTTTTCTTATTTGTACTTGTACGGATTAGGTCACGGCCCATCATGGTACTGCTACTCTTTGTTTTAAAAAACCTCCTTCTGCGTCTGTGTCCGTGTCAATCGTGTCTCCTGTTTTCTATTAATTTAATTCTACCTACGCTTCTCCTCCGGTCAAATTCTATTACTCGCTACGATGCCTAGGAAGCGCAGATATTCGACCCATACATTGTCGGTTTCATGAACGTTACGACCGCCCAGCACCTACGGGAAGAAATGCGCACGCTCCTTCAGGTAGGCGTATTTTTGGTTTCGGGGACAAACTGTGTGCATCAGTCAGCTCAGGATATACTGTCGAATTTTAAAGAGATCACGCGCTGTCCACGGTAAAGGTGTACCGCACGCTCCAAAATCAGGCGCAAGTCCCAGCAGCGCGTCCAGCACCGCCACGAACGACGACTTATAGTTGAAACCTGCGCACCCTACGACCAGCCCCCTCTCCCCAAACGATGGGGTTAGATGCACCGAACGAGTATATTTAAAAAATCGGAACAAGGGTTCAACATCCCTCTACTCATAACTGACTTGTATTATTGCGAACGCGTATCCCCCCAGCCCCCCCAGCCCCGTTTGCCTGCCTCGACAACCCACAAAAATACGTACCGCCATCAAACCACCATTAGCTAGCATCCCTGGCTCCTCGCACCATGTGCACCCTTCCCCTCAAGACCCTTTCTCTCGTCGTCCTCGGCCCCCCCACCACCGGGGGCTACACGAATCGTAACACGATATGTGACGTCGCCGCCTGGTCTCTTCCTAGTCTAGTGTCGACGTGACGTTCCGTCCAGGGGTCTTTGTCATCTCCATCCTTCTAGTGCCCGCACCGCGTCGTCCGCTTCGGCGTGCTTGGCGATGGTGGTAAGTATGCGGTGTGAAACACATCGCGAGACAAGAATTGTTTTGTAGAAGAGGGACGGGAGCCGAGGTCGAGGTCATGGCGGGTGGAAAGAATGGCATCTGGCGGCAGGCGGAGTCGATGTTGTTTTTGGAGTGAGAGTGATCTCCAGTGCCAGGCAATGCAGTGGCGTTGTAGCGAGTAATAGATGTCGACCCGAGGGGAAGCATAGAACCTCATCCGTTTGACTTTACCCTCTCAAATCTTCGTGTGCATTTCCGTTTTCGTCTGAATGACTATAAGTAGCCCCAAATTAGAGGCAAATGTGACCATAATCTGCCCCGGTATCGTGCCCGAGTTACTGACATTACTGTACCACTGCCCTTGCCACTTTCCGAAGTCCTCAAGGAAGTTCTTACCAAGCTGTTCGAATCGTTTTTGAAAATGCGTCTGGTATTAGTGCACTTGTGCTTGTAAAAAAAGGCTTAAAAGAGCCCACAGAATTGATCAAGTGTATTGTGGACTCGTAAATACCCCTTGTGCCATCACGCGAATTGACTTCAGTCGTCCTCGCTCTTGTTACGGTCACCGGCACGTGACCATACTTCCGCCGCGGCATCCGCATCTTGAGCTTGATCCGCCGTTTACCTTACCAGAACGGCCTCCAAATTCAATGTGCAAGATACGTTACCTGAACTACAACTCGAGTTCTGTGCTCTCTGGAATCAAATCGTTATCTATGTGCAGAACGACAATTCTGCCCCTACACGGTTCTCCGCATCCACGGGCGATCAGGATGATATTCTGAGGGAGCCATCCTCATATCCGGTTTCCAACGTCGCTAGTCATTTTCATGAGAACTCTGCCTCCACATCCTTTATTCGCCCTGTCCTACACGACGACACCGTGCCGGTCCCTGCTTCCCTTGACAATGCTGATGCACCTTCCTTGTTGGTACTTGCCCCACCACTTCATATCGTAGAAGGTCTCACGGACGTGCCAACTCTCGACAACTCCCACCTCGCTCATCAGACAATCACCGAAAGCCTCTGCATCCCTGTTACCTCACCAAATCCGGGCACGGCTGGCCGGTGCAATACAACTTGCGGACCAGTTTACTCGCGCAACACCTGCGCGAACTCAACAATCAACGGGCCGGTGCGGGTAGCTTTTGATTTGTGACGGAATCAGCACGGAGGTCGTTCTCCTAGAGGAAGAAAAGGGTTTGGTAGGGAGCGGGGCGGATGGAAGGCTTACTTACCATCGAAGATCCAGCGCTCCACTTGGTCGTGGTCACGTGCAGAATTACCCAGTGATGTCTGCATACGTGTGCTGCTGGCCAGGCGTGCAGGTAGTTCGTCCCGCCACTTAAGAACGTATGGAGGAGTGCGAAGAGCGGGTGAACTTGCGCAGCGAGGAACGCATCGAGCTTGAACAGCTTTTCAAAGTCGAAGATAGTCCCTTTGGACAGGGTTGTGGCAATTGCGTTGAGCTCGACAAGCTGTTCCGCTCGCGATATGGGGCCTAGCGAGTGAATGTGCTTGAGTTTGTAGTGAAAGACCTTGTCTCTACACAGAGAACAAAGCGCGTCAGAAAATGAAGCGGAGAATGAGGCAGAGGACGTACGGTCGTCCAGCCTCGAAAAAGACGTCGACAAGGCGCTCTAATAAAGCGCTCGTCTCTGATGACGTGATATCCGTCTCTCCTGGCGTTGGCATGGGAGATCCGCAGTATGTGCAGCTTGTTGTTTGTGCTGGCGAAGTCTAGGAGCGCGGTATAGACCATGAGATGGAGAGCAGATTGTTGTGGGAACGTTTTGAAGCGCGTCAAGCTTCATGGATGTGCAATCAGGGATGGGAGACACCGTGGCGAAGCGGAAACGCCGATGTTCTTGATTGCAGACTCTGTGGTGGTCGTCTTTGCGAGTTGCTACTTAGCACTCAGTACTTAGCTCTTGTGGAGTGAGTTCATGTGGTACCAGGAAAAGTAACGGGAAAATGGGGTGTCACGTGGCGGCAGTCAGTGACCGAAGGCAGTGCAGCAAGCTGGACCGCGGCCACCGAGGAGCGCTTACGTCAGTGAGGGATCGCAGTCTGATTTGCTTCCCGAGTCAAACAAACGGCGAGCCATCATCTGCGCGAAGGCCATGTCTCCGGCAGAATTCCCTACGAATACCCTTGCGAATACCAGTGGATCCTCAATAAAATCATATGTCAACAGCATTGACTACGTACTGCCGAATTTGGCCGTATTGTGAGAGGCTGGGCCGATAATGGCCTAGGTGGAAACCAAAGTACTGTGGTACTAGTCGTACGAGCCATACTTACTTGTTGCGACGGCACAACGGCGCAACGACTCTCGGTCTATTCTTACCTCCGGTGAACTGGGCATACTAGAACCAGTCCTCCAGGGACTACGCCGCACGCGGTGAAAGCCCGTCACTTGCCGTCTTGATTCATGCCACTCGCCAGCACCGGTCTTTTACGGGTTCCATCCTGGCCGTCGTGTCTGTTCAGGAATATTCTCGAAACAATCTCCAGATTCAATGACGGGATACGTCGCCTGGACTGCAGCACGAATTCTGCGCATTATGGAACCAAATCGTTTTCAAAGCGCAGAATGACGACGATCAAATGATCGCATCGTATGTCCTCGGACCGGATTCGCAACGTTTACGTCACTCTACGCCAAGATACTGGTTCTGCACCAATACGATTCTCCGTCTCCACAATTGATTATCGATTATCCCCCGATTCTGGACCCAACTTCGTATCCACTGTACAATGCCCCTGGCCATCATGTGGATTCGACACCTCGCATTCCCGAAGACTCTGCCTTCACAACCGACAGCGCTGCTCTAGCCCCTACCTCCCCTGCCAATCCCGATTCACCTTCCTCGTCCGTGCCTGCTTCACTTCGTGTTGACCAAAGCCTCGCGGATGTTTCAATGCTCGATAACTTCCGCCCCGCCCCGCTCATCGGGCGACCGCCGCCTCAAGCCTCCGCACTCTTGTTACCTCACGACATTGTTGCATAAGGTAGAACAATGCCTGGCCCTCCTCTTCCCGCTACCACCCCACCTGGTGCCGTTGCGCTCCAGTACAATGTAGACCCCCCGACGCTTCCGATGCGCTAGACCTCACATCTTCGGCTTCCTCTGGTCCAGTCCTCGATAGTATGCTTCCTACAGGTGTGCCTCTATCCTCGTGCTCGCTCCTCGCTTGATCCGACCATCACCTGGGAGGTGGGTCCTAGCGAGGACGTGCGCAAGTTTGTAGTGGTAGGTTGTGTCTCTGCACAGAGAGTGTCAGCAGGCCAGGCGAAGCGGAGAGAGGCGGTAGACGCACCGCTGTCCAGATTTGCCAAAGGTGTCAAACAAGCTTGTCTTAAGTGGATGAACGATATGAGTCAGGAAACGTCGAAGGCGAGAACGAGTAAGCGGTACTTGATTGCAGACTCTGAAATCGGGGATATGGCGATAGGGCTTCTGGAGAATAGATCAGCCAGATATTAATATATTGGTGTATGAAAGGTTAAATACACCACTGGGACGGGAAACTGTCCTGAGGTTAGGTGGGAAGCGACTAAGCGGCGGATGTCCTCAACAAGAAAATTTGATGGTTTTTGTCGCTTAAACGTAGTACCCAATTAAAATGAATTCTGTTGATCACGAAGCCGAGCCCCTGTATGAGTGGCCACTAAGCCTGAGTGCCGTTCCAAAATTTACTCGGGAGTCAATGACAATTGTGCCGAGCACACTTCCGACGTTGCATTTAGCATCAAAACTCAATGGATCCTCGGCAATCTCACCCGATCGTCCCAGTTTCAAGAGCCGGAGCATCCTGAGGTTGTCCTGGTGTCTGACCTGAGGACGTTTGGGAGTGGTGCTTGATCTCGATGTAGTCATCACTCGGTTGTCGTCACTGGTACATGTGCCCAGGATCTCTGGGCCATGTCCGGCCGCAGTGTCGACAATCACCCTGGTTTCAAGAGTTAAACATCCGAGGTTTGTCCTGGTGTCTGACCTGAGGACTTTCCATGATTGTTGCTGCCGGTTGACACAGTGCATGTCCCCAGGATCGCTGGGCCCTGTCCAGCAACGATGTCATCGTGAATCCTGGTCTCAGGGCCACATTCGTCCTCAATATAATCACCACTTCAACCAGGCTTGCTTAATCAGACATATTGAGGTTTGCGAGAATGAATAAATCTTATTCAAAACTAAAAAATACGGCCCATTACACATGCTCGAGAATGCCTGCCATGCTGCCAATCGCCCCGACCAAATTACCTGACACACCACCACTGGCAGTGCCATCATCTGCATCGCCTTCGCCGTCTGCACTTGTGAAGTCAAGATATGGGTTCACATTGGCATCAGACGTGAACCTTGAGTGGTCGCGTTCAATTGTCTCATCAATGTATCTGCAGTGCCAACACTCCATGTTAGTTACAGGGACTGAAAATAAATAAGCACATACCTTGTCCACCCAGGAGAAGTCCACGGTGTTCCCAGTTGCTGGATGCGGGCGGTGAACCACTTGTCGACCATAGACCAAAAATCGTGGCCCTTTGGCTGAGGTGGTGTTGGTGTTCCAGGTGTGCTTGTGCGCTTGTGTTTCTTGCCACGTGGAGGTCCAATGGACATGGCACTGGACGGCCGGGAACCATCTCTAGTGTCACCATCTACTGCGCTCTGGCTGCTATTGTCACCCTCAGGCTGGCCGGTTTGATTATCATCATCGTCTACTACCTTGTCCCGGTCTAAGAGCTGAGTGTTCTCCAATGCGAATCGACGCTACTCAGTGAAGTCAGGAAATAGTTAAGTGTCTCCGTAAATGAACGCTTACCAACAGAGCGATGTGGGCTATCATTGAATGCCCAAGGGTGTGTCGTCCAGACCAGGTTGCAAGAAACCGATTGGCTACGCTGCAGACAAAATCGTCCAGTGTTTGAGTGTTGCTTCCAGTGACACTATTGCGAAGCTTGAGCTGTGTCAGTAAACCTGGCGATGTGTTGATGCGCTGAGTTTGCTTACCATCTCACAGTATGCATTTCGCAAGCTAGAACACGTGCGCCGAATAGTGCCTGTCAGAAGTCGTTGCCGGGCCAAGTTGCTGAAAATATTGAAGAAGTTTAGCTCCTTCTGCCTCTCTTGAAGCCTAACCTGTATGTAAAGACGTGACCCATCTTGTTCGAGCTCAATATAAAAGCACTTACCTCCACGTCGATATTCATCCGGGTATACCGGACACGGTTAGGGTCTAGAAGCAACTCCCCAGAAACCAGGCAGACGTTCGTCTAAATCTGAGTCAGGTGATAGGGAGTCGCAATATGAGAACATGCGCTCACTCTCTGCTCTGGTGAGAGAGTGAAAGTTCCCTCGAGGCGGATGTGGAGATCCGCCATCATCGCACGATCATTGCGACTTGTATTTGCAAGTGCACAACACTCTTTGAGTACCGCAAAGAGGAGGGCGGTTTGGTAGATGTGTAACTGCATGTGGCCACGGGACATTCCCGCTGCAATCTGGTTCATTGTCAGGGATAGTTAGCTTTACACAAGTGCAGAGCGTACCTTAGGAATAGAGTGAAGACTATTGCGGTAGTCTTCATCTGTTACCGACAAACCCATGGACTGTGCAACTGCTTCAATAAAACTAGGGCTGACTCCGGAAAGGGGTTCTGTGCGAGGGCCGTAGTCAGAGTTGTTCCTATGTTGGTGAGTGTGAGGAGTCCCAGTAGCCCCTTGTCGGGAGTCATGGTACTGGGGCTGGGGTGCATGGGTTCTCACGTTGTTGGTGGAACGCTCACCACTTGGCGCAGGAGTTGACGAGAAGTTATAGGTCGATCATTCTCCATTCGGTGTGGGAGTTGATGGGAAGTTATAGGTTGAATGTTCTCCATTGATATTTGGTGCGGAAGGGGTTGGCGAGAAGTTGTACGGTGTTGACATCAGCAGCAAATTGTGGGGGGAGGTGGCCGTGTTGGGCTGCTGGCAGCTCGTTACGTCCAACACGAAACTCCGCCAAAGTCAGCAGCAGTGGACTGTGGAGATTGCCGTGACTCATGCGGGTATGGAAACAGAAATTATGGACTGTGAGCTGAGTCGAACGAAGAGAATCATAATGTACTATAGAACGTCAAGACAATAGACCCATAGATAGATTTTGGCCTGATGAGCCAGCCCGACCTGTGCCCGGCCTACTACCACCCCGCCCTCTACCCAGCAAACCCCTCCTGCGCTGATTAGATTGATGCTTACGTGCATCAATCTCCTGCTGTATGCCCTCAATAATTGCTAAATTGGTATCAAAGGAAGGATCAATATGTGCACGTAGTAGATCGAAGTGTGCTGCATCATGGATTCGTGCCGTACTCATAATAAGGCTGTCTGGGCTGTTGTGCACAATGACGGGCCGCATTTGAGCAGTTGCCTGGCGTTCTTGATAGACTACCTCAGACCCAGATGCTGTACAGTCGTGAGTATGACAATGATGCTGGACATTCACCGTACACAGAACGTGCTGTACATAAAGTTAACTTGTGATGGAGCGAACCAATGAAGTGTTGCTTACCGAGATGCTCTGTATTAAGAAGTCATTACTGAGCTGAACACCTGGCATCCGGTAAGGCGCAGCGCATGCTGTGATGTCTGCTCGCTGCAACAAGATGATGCCCGGCTGTGGATATTGCAGTGTCGGTGTTGCACCTGTGGCTACCAGAACTTCGTGCACACACCCAAGACTTGGTGCTCCTACGTGGTGCAAACCGGGCTTAAACAGCACCCAGTTGTTTATACAACAGGTGTCGCCATTTATCAGGACCATGGATGCCGCTGTAAAGAATGTGGATGATGTGGGTGAGGGGATGAAACTAGGGAAATGGCGTGCTGTCTCGGTATGACCATATGGACGAGAGCCCCGCTTGTCGAGCACGCAAGACCCTTTGTAGTTGTCAGCACATGCATTTACCCAGAAGTATATCATACACACCATGCCGCGAATCTGCATTATCTGTGCTGCTAGTGACCAATAGTTCCTTACCGAGGTACACTACTGCCATTGGGACTTGGCGCCAGATGCCGGCCTCACCAGCATCGACCGAAGTTTGGTCATGGGACTTGAAAGCGAGTGTATATCTGTTAGATTGCTCGCTATCACGGAAGAAATGGTGGCCACCACTAATGAGATGGTGAACACGGTTGTTGTGTGCGAAGGCAATAGCGATATCACGGGAAGGAGCAAGGCGATTTGAGTGAATGCTTTTGGTACGGATGACTGCGTTGAACGACTCGAACGATTCCATGGCGAAGAGAACAGCTGGACCAAAGCGTCGAATGTGGGTGGGAAGGTGAAGAATAACGTGATATTTCGGCTTGTTGAACCAGCGAGGGGTCCAGCGAATGATGCGATAGTGAAATTCTCGTATTGCGATTTCAAGACGCGCCTGAAAATGTTTTCCTGTGAGATACAGGGAATGAATATTCTGGTGCAGTACCTACAATATAGTCGTCAATATCTGAAATTTCGGCTTGCCAGATGATTGGAATCAAGTTGCTGAGAGAGACCCATGCGTCAAAGCACTCTTTGGGCACTAAGTCGTACAAAACGAACGGGGCAACTTGAGCAATGATATGGAAGTCTCGACCAGTCAGAGATCCTGCATATTGGACCAGGGTGTTTCCAGCAAGACATTTGGCACTGGCAAGCTGAAGACCAGACACGTCAAAGCAGTCGAGCCACATTTTGAGGACGTCCTTCTTCTGAACATTAGTGCCAAGTTGGTTGTGAACAACGTCCCGCCAGAGGTATTTGACAAATCCTAGGAGTACCGTGTGAAGGATCTCCACCGGTGTGTCTGTGTGGGGATCAAGACCTAGTGCAAGGGGAAATGTGACACGGATTAACAAAAGATCGTGAAGACTCACCACGGATTCGCCAAACGGGACTTAGGATATTCGCTGGCAGTGTAGCCCTGAAGCGATCAAGGGCCAGCTGCTTCTTGCCCCTAGTGCCTCTGTTCTTGTACGAAAGGTACATGCGGTCGAGATACACCTCCAAAAAGGTGTCCTTGATGCCAGTGGTCGTCCTGTGTGTCCTGATCTTGGTGAGATTTCCGACCTGTCCAGCTTCAACAGCCATGGCTTCTAGCTCTCAAAGTGTATCGTCTCTTGTCCGAGGGACACCAATCTGAATGCAAGTCAACTCTTCATGAACATCAGAGGATGGCGTGGTACAAACGTTGATAAAGCGAGTTACACGCTCCACCATATCTTGCATCGACTCATCAGCCTTCTTTCGCCCGCGGGCAACAGACGGAGAGCCATTGGCAGAAGATCCATCATCGCTTGTGCCAGGTACATCGCCAGTAGTGTGGCTTCCATCGTTGGATGTTGTCAGATCCACTGGTAACCGTGACCCACCAGATTGTACATCGAGACCTTTGATGTCGCACATGCGGCAAAAGAATTTCCCACCTTGTCCAATGTGGCACGCAAATTCACTTTGCATGGGATTGTCGCCAAGGAGAGCAGTGACAAATGGTATGACAAGAACGCGGGCCTCATGGACACAATCCCATGCCCAGATCCCCTCATCCCATGCCGCCCTTGAGGGTCCATAGTGTTAACGTGTCAGCAGAAGAACAATAAATACACATACTCGAGTTGCTCCACAATGCGGTCCATCATTTCAAGCGGCGATGCGAGGTTGGATGTGCAAAGGAAATGGACATTGTATTCTTTCTGAAATTGTGCACACGGGAGGCCAGCTGGAGAAAACAAAAATGAATAATGCTTGTTCCATTTTTTTGATTGATTTCCGGAGATGTCATCACAATACAGCCAAATAGGGAAACAATACACACATGCACCGCTAGTGTGGACACGCCAACGATTCCCAACAGATGGTCGGGTCCTTGACCATGGGACAATGCCGCCATCTGGCTGTAAAACAGAACCTACGCGAGACATTGAGTATTCCTGGGATAAGGCGACTCACAAGCATACCGAAAATGTGCCTTGCACTGGGTAACCCACTTGCAAATTGGCTGGAATCCCAGGTGTTGAACGGGATCAGGAACTTATCTTGCGGTACAACAATTGTCATATACTCTTCAACAACCCACCCAGTCTTGTCACCCTGGCCAACAGCGCGAAGTGGCCAGGCATTTGCCAAGATAGAGCCACCTCGCAAGAACCAACGGTACGGCATAATGGCACGGCCATTGGCAAGAAAACACGGCTCGTGCACAAAGAAATGCAGGTCATTGATTATGGCCATGGGTGTGACAATGGTTGGATCTGCGTTGTCATGCCAGTGCTGTCCGTGCCAGTATTCACTGACCGTTTTGCCAGCATCCTCAGGGTAAAAGTGGAGATGCGTGCAGACTAGTGGATTTGCCATTTCCTATACATATTGACTGAGTGGGAAATGCGTGCAAAGAGCAAGGAAAGAACTTTCACCTGAGATATGATATCCACAATAGAGTTAACAAAAAAGTGGTGTCCGTGTGCGCCAGTATATTGGAGGGTGCGAATGCCACACATACTATGCAGTATGTTGTTTGATGAACAGCATACATAGAGACCATACTCACAGTGGACAAGAGGACTGTGGTGAGATATGGAAGGTAGCTGGAAGCAGAGGTGTAACAGGGGATCTTGCAAGTAAAGCAGAGAGTCTGGCACACAGCAGAGTGAGAACTGATAATAGTATTACAGGAGAGAGACTTTACCTGGCACACAGCAGAGTGAGAACTGATGTGGTCCAGGGCGTACAGAGTACTCTACTTATACTATACAGAGGTGTGACACTAGTACAAGGGTAGTAACATAGAGTCACAGAATACAAGGAGCGTTGTTCTACATACAGGACAAAAGGAATGTACCAAAGGAGAACAAGGCGACCAGAACAAAGAAAGTCCAGACTAAGATGATATCATAGTGACATCACAATAAAGATAACGCTAGAAGAGAACAAGGAAGGAGTACAATGAAGAGTCCGGAGTAGTCCATATGATGTCATTGTACAGTGATGTCATAGAAGTCCTAGATTGTACAGATCAAATCAAATCTAATCTAAAGCGGTCCTAATTAATCTACAGCAGTCCATATCTGTAAGTCCGGTCCGTTAGAGCCGCTAAGTGCGCAAGGGTCACTTATCAACATTGTTCTGAGCCCAGATGGTCTTTCCTGATGGGACATTTGGCACGCCGTTTACCCTAAGGAAATAAAGCATTGTGTCAAGTTGTCGCCTCGAGAACACGGAGCGAGGGGTATTCAAAATAATGTCAAGTGTGGCTGCCTAGCGTGACACATCTCAATAGACTTGGACGTGATTCACAAGAGGACTTACCACTTTATTAGGCCATGGGTACCACTCGTCTGAGGCAGCACTTGGCACGTGTGTCAAATCTCTGTTATCCGGCTCTGCAATGTAAAGCACGTGAGTTATTTCGTTTAGCTGGGTGTCGACTTTGTGACTGACCGGGGAGTTCATCCTCTGGGTCAATGTCAAACGTGTCCATGAGCCCATCATCGGAGTCACCATCGCTCTCAATGAGGGCAATGAGGGCCCTGGGCTCTTGTTCGGGCTATATATGTGAAGATTGTTGTTTGCGTGAGCCTAAGTTGTAAGCGCACACACCTCTGTGGGGATATCAAATATATTTAGAAGGCCTTCGGGATTGATAAAGGCATCGCTTGGATCAACAGGGCTCTGTGTGAGGGCAGGGTTGTGTCCAGCGTCATCAGTCAACTGCGGTAAGGACCACTGATAGGAGACGTATTCAACAGACTCCTTGTGTCTATCACTAGAAATGTGTCGGCCCAAATGGTGGCCAGGGTGTATGACGTTGTCCCTGCAAATCAGGCAAGTCCATTTGCCTGGTGATACCAACTGCCAACCTGGAGAATGAGGTTAGCATGCAGACCAGCTGAGTCTGACTGTCAGGGCCACACACAGTCTCCTGGTAATTGGGCTGGAGGGGGGTCTTGCCTTGGTGCGGCGGACATCAGCAATACTTAAAATATAATTGTGTCGCCCTACACTGAGGTTAGTTCAAGGAAACACTCTGTTCATTCGGCTTACTATTTATTGGGGAAGAGGTGGAAAATCCTCGGTATCCTTTGACGTGGCACAGAAGACAGCAGGGTGTATAAACACTGGATGGCGCCCAAACTGTCCTGAGGACGTTGGCCAACACAGCTTGAGGACAGTACGAAACCTGAGCTAGTTGCCACATCACCACTAGTCAACGGCAGAAACTGGCAAATACTCGGTACAATATGTGATTGGCCCGGAAGCTTTACCCGACGTCACACCAGATCTCTCACTGAATTAAATCATATTATTATGGTTACTGTGTCCCTCTTAAGGGCATATCACAATCCTAAGTCTGATTTTGTCACGGTTAACCTCAGGACAGTTTGCTTTCCCGGTAGTGTAAGCTTCAGTCTCTGTTGCAAGCACTAAGCTCTTGCATAAGTTCGCTGAGTAGACCAGAACCAGAAAATGTACATGTATCCTGCCGGCAAGGGGACCTGTTCTCCGCCACTAATTAGACGCAGAAGAAAAACTAAATACACACCTGAGTCCTTGCCTGAGTCCTCAAAAGTTCCCTCTGCAAATATTATATTGTGACGGCGTCTGGTTTTGCTATTTGTGCGGCGCTTGGTCCGGTGTGTTGCAGATGTGTAGACCTTGGTACAACAAGACCAAACAATCGAGAGTTCGTTTGTTGAAATCAAGCGCTTATGCGCTTACGATTTGGCGGCCCCGTTATGGTGGTGATTGCAACTGGCCGAGCCTTGAGTTTGAGCTGAGAAGTCACCCCCACATCGTGCTCTTCGTAATCAACTCACTCCAGAATTTTCAATGTCCCAAGCTCTCGAGACTGTCAACGTGACCAGGGCAGATATAGGCCAGGGCAGAGGTACCTTACTCCCACTTGGCTTTGCCCCCACCTCACTTACCTGTCACCGCTACTCCCATAGATGGCCACCTGTATCCGCCCCAGCAAATGCAGGCCCAGGAACCACAGGGAATGTCTAACTTTGTCGATGGGTCAGGGCCCATTTTCTCCACGTATCTTGAAATGGCGACGGAGGAAGACAAGAAGATGGTCGAAGGATGGAAAGCGGATGCCGATGGCATTCTCATCTTTGTGCGTCATCATATTCAAGTCCTATGCACTGCTTCACAGACTCGTCTCATAGACTGGTTTATTCTCTGCTGCTGTCGTGTCGTTGATCTCAGTGTCCATACAAGATGTTCGACTGAATCCACAAGACACTTCCAATTTCTATCTCTCAAATATCTATCAGACACTCGCCGACCCGAATTGATCCGACATCTCCAGTTCCCTCCCTACTTCTCCACCCCCATTTTCACCACCGAAATATGCGGTTTGGGTGAACGCACTTTTGTTCTTGAGCTTGGTCATCAGTATCAGCTGTGCTCTACTCACGACGTTGCTTCAGCAGTGGGCATGACGATACCTCAAGGTCACTCAGCCACGTTACAGTCTACACAAGCGAGCTCGGATTCGTGTGTTCTTTTTCGAAGGTGTCGACAAGTTTCTCCTTTCGTGGGCTGTTGAAATGTTGCCGACACTGCTGCACATCTCCCTCTTCCTTTTTTTTGCCGGCATATCTGTGTTCCTATGGAATGTCGATCTGACTATCTTCAAGTCGGTGGTATCATGGATTGGCATTTGCACTGCTCTGTACGGATGTATCACGTTCATCCCGATCTTTCGTCACGACAGCCCATATCACACCCCACTTTCATTGCCAGTGTGGAATGTTGTTGCTGGGATATCGTTTGTCACATTTCGGGTCCTTCGATGGCTCAGCATATTCATATTCCGATATTTTCTGAGCTTTTGCCTTCGGAACCTTTTTTTGGAGAGGATTGTCACTGAAGCCTACATTCGCATTGAACTCTTGGAGAAAAGGTATCACTCCTTGCTTATTCAAGGAATGCAGAAGAAAGCCGAGGAAACCGCTCTGAATTCGCCTTCTGAGATCGACACTCGCGCATTTCTGTGGACGTTCGACAGTTTGGACGAAGACCATGAACTGGAACACTTCTTTTCAGGCTTACCTGGCTTCCGCAACTCAAAATTTGTTGATGCTCCTCTGCCCAGTCTCACCAGGGAGCAAAAGTAGAAGCTTTCGACGGCATTGACGGGTTTGTTGGACGTCACTTTCTCATCCGATTTACTACCTGAACCCGTCAAAGATCGGAGGGCCATCATCTGCGCGAAGGCTTCCGATCCTGCGCACATTCCCAGGGTATTTCGTATCTTTAACAAGATTTTGTCCCGCTACGAATATAGTGGTCCAATGTTCGCTGAAATTATGCAGATCATCAGAGGATGGGGCAAGAACGGGGGCGGTGGCACTAATTTGGCGGCTGCGGTCTGCATGACCATTGTGAAGGTGCAAAGGCGCGATGACTCTTGGTTTATCCTCGCCTCCGACGAACTGGGCATCCAAGAACGCATCCTCCGAGACTACGCCGCACACGGTGACAGCCTGTCGCTTGCTATTTTGATTCACATCACTCGCAAGCAATTAAGCCATATATGGGATACTTCCTGGCCCAATGACGAGTTCTCAGAAGTTCTAGAAGCGGCTTCGAATCTCAATGTACAAGATACGTCACCCGATCTGCAGCATGAGTTCTGTGCTCTCTGGAATCAAATCGTTCTCAAAGCACAGAACGACAACATTTGGTGGATGGCGTGGCTTATCCTCAGACCGATACAACATGTCTACGTTGTTCTACATCAAGAGACCGCCTCTGTGTCAATAGGCGAGGATCTGATGGAGCCATCCTCATATCCATCGTGCAAAGTCCGTGATCATCATCTGGATTCGACACCACACATTCACAACGACTCTGCCCCCACAACTTTTGTTCGGACTGTCCTGCATGATAATACTACGCTGGCTCCCGCTTCCCTCACCAGTCCCGATACGTCTTCCTCATCTGTACCCGTCCCGCCATATGTCGCTGAGAGCCTGACGGATGTGGCACTGCTTGAAAGCTTCTATTCCGAACACCAGAAAACCATCGATGGCCTCCGCATTTCTCTTCCGTTACCAGATCCAGCCAACGCCAGTGCTAGTGCAATACAGGATGCTGTCACCTTAGGTATAACTACGCCCCACCCCACTCCTGGGACCTCCCTATCCGCCCCTCCTGCCTCAATTACCTCGACCTTCCCACCCGATGTCGTTACCATTCAGAAGATCGCAGAACCCCGCGCTTCTTCCGATGTTCTGGACGTTCCATTGTTACCTCCACCCTCTCTGGTTTTCAACGATATGCTCACTATAGGTCTGCAGTCATCTTCACTCTCCCGTGACCGTATCTAACCACGCATCTTCTTCGCCAGAACCTCGTCCATCGCCTCTAGTTGCCGCTGCTCCCAACTCATCTCACACACGACCGTCCTCTGCATTTGCACCTAGTCCAAACGCTGCTGAGGGTGAGGGCAAGGCGAAGGTTACATTGCCTAATGATGGCGACGCTCATAACCCCCCTTTGTCGACTTGGGATAATACTATTACCGCCCCAGATCTTCTATCACAGCCGCCGTCATCATTGCCAGTTGCTGACAAAGCCATTGCAGATCCTTCATCTTGGTCTCTTGGGACCGGGAATACAGGAGATTGCTTTCTGCACTCGTCCTGTGGCCAGTATGATGTCGTGTAACAGGCCCCTCATTGTTATGCTCTCAACATCACCATCCCAGTACTCATGTCCCGTAATTTTCTAATATTATATTACCTCATGCTCACGAGATGCTAATACTAGTATGGGTAACCGCGAGCTGGGTAGAGTGAGCCACAGGGAACCTGCAGTAGGTCACCCAACGGGTCAGTGAGTAAAGCCGGCGTGCACAAGACATGTGGTGAGAGATCGTGGCTGCTGAGAACATCAGTTCCTTGTGTGCGATCGAAACCGACGTAGGCACCCCACCCTACCATTTGAGTCCCAGACAGATTCACTTCAGGCGGCGGCGCGATGGCCATAACACGACACAGGGAGAAAGCGACAACGTCGAGCACGGCTGCGAGGGGCTTGACCGACGGCGCCCATTGCTATGGACTGAATATAAACGCAACGTCTGCGCAAGCCCAGCCATTAATAATCCGACGTAGACACCTTTAAGGTTATGACAGTGTTAATGCGGGGACATTTTGCAGGAAAAAAGAAAGAAGGAAATTTAGTAGGGAAGACCAACTGTGGATGACCCAGCGTTGACACGTACCATTTTCTCCGGTGATCTTCATGCATGGGTGGTGTGCAGGTTGTCTGGCCTGCCACTTGAAGGGTATCTGGGGGTGCATGAAGAGCAAGTACACTTGCGCAGCGAGGGCCCTGTCGAGCTGGAAATGCGAGTCGAAGTCTAGGATCGTCGTACGGCTGTCCCAAATTTCTGAAGGTGTCGACAAGGCACTCCAAACGAGCGTTCTTCTCTGAGTGTGTAGTCACCCTCTCCTTTACCCATTTCTTGACATTAGGATGGGAGGGGAGATCTTCAGTACGTGCAAGTGCTAAGCGGTTGCAGATGTGGAGACTTAGTACAACAAGACCAAGCAATATCTGAGTCAGGACTTTGCATTGTCACGTCGAGACACTAATTTCGAATTCAGGAGCGACCAATTACAACGGTTCACCGGCACCGAGGACAAACCAGAATGCACGAGATGATGTAAGCGTGACTGCACTCTCAACATCTTACGTTCGGAACAGTTTGGTCTGGCAAGCTATAAGTTTCAAGGCCTTCAATGTCCCGAGATTCTCATGAAGCTGTTGATACAGGATTTAGTACAGGTACCTTGCTCCCGTGTGCCATCCTTGCCGTTCTCACCTACCCTTCCCCCCGAACAGGTGACGACTATCCACCTCAGTTGACGCAGAATCAAGCATCCCACAATTTTTGTCGACGGCTCTGTGCCCATCTTCTTGATGTATTTAGAAATGGCTGCAGGAGAGGACAAGAAGATTGCCGAAAACTGGAAAGCAGACGCTGATGGGACCCTCATCTTTGTATGTGTCTACCTTTTTGTTTTGTCTTGTCAGTCAATGTCAATTTAACGGTCTCAGACTGGTTTATTCTCCGCTGCAGTTGCGTCATGGATCTCTGTGTCAATTCAGGACATTCGACCAAATTCGCAAGACACCTCCAACTTCTACCTCACCATTATCTATCAGACGATTGCTGACCCTACAAATCCACCAAATATTTCGCCTCCTTCCCCACTCCCATTTTCTCCGCCAAAATATGCCGTTTGGGTCAACTCACTTTGGTTCTTGAGTTTGGCAATCAGTATTACCTGTGCTCTGCTCGCAACGTTGCTACAACAATGGGCACGAAGATACATCAAGATCACTCAAATGTGTTACCGTCTACACAAGCGAGTGCAGATTCGTGCTTTCTTCTCTGAAGGCGTTGATAGGTTTCTCCTTCCCTGGGTGGTTGAATCATTGCCCACGCTTCTTCACGCCTCACTATTCCTATTCTTCGCCGGCCTGGTTGTGTTCCTTTGTAACATTAATCTCACAATTTCAAGTTGGTCCTGTCCTGGATTGGCATTTGTATGGCTCTCTATGGATGCATCACGCTCGCGCCGATCTTTTGTCACGACAACCCATATTATACACCACTTTCGACATTGGTGTGGAAGATTGTTACTGGGATGCTATACGTCATCTTTCGGGTTCGTCAGACGTTGTCACACGCGTCACGTCTCCATTGTCCCGTAGCCCTTTGGAGGTCGAGGGATCGTTATCAGAAATTGTTCTCGCAGGGCATGCACACGATGGGCGAACGAACTGCGCTGAATTCACCATCGGAGATCGACACTCGCACTTTCATGTGGACATTCGACGCCCTAGACGAAGACCACGAATTGGAGCGCTTCTTTTCTGGCTTACCCAGCTTCTGCAGCTCTAAGGTCATTGACGATCCTCTGCCCAGTCTCACCGAAGAGCAAAAGTGAAAGCTTACCAACGCATTGATGAAGCTCCTGAACGTCACTTTCTCATCAGATTTACTGCCAGAGCCAATCAAAAAGCGGAGAGCTATAATATGCGCGAAGGCTATCGACCCGACGCACATATTCTGTTGGGTCCTTGATACCACCATACTGATCCTATTCGGTACCTCCGATGTATATATGTTGCTGTACGAGAGAATAACAATAAATGAAGTATTAGTCCCCACGTGTGCGACTGACATCCGACTACCCTAATGCATTTCCCGCATTGATCCCCAAGATTGGAGACGCCAGGGTAATTTCGAGGATCGTTCAGGGCCTCTCTTCAGTACAGTATGTACTTCACAGTAGTAGATGAAGGGGAAAGTATGACAATCGAATGCTTCGCAAGTTGTGCTACGCCCTTTCTCTTCGTTTATCAACCCCTGGCTCAGGTTGTTGGTTTGGTCAATTCTCCGTTTCCTCGCAGTCTTTTTGTTCGTACTCCATTGGAACCCATGATACTAACCAGAGGATCCCTCTGCATTCTCTTTCGCCAACAATATCTACCAGCTTTTCGACGATTGTCAGGCACCCGTGACCCTCAGTAAAAAAGGAAAGTCCGCTATTAGTTGGCTGTAGTCGACAAAACTCAGAAATCTTGCAAATAATCCATATTTAGTTGATTTTAGTCATTGTCGACTACCCGTGACTATCACTTTGTCGGAGTCAATATACAGGCAAATCTGAGTCGTCTGATGACCATTTCAAGTTGATTTTTGTCATTCCACAGTCATCCCAAGTCTGGTACAAGTCGTCTGACAGTCACTTCAAGTCATTTTTTGCGTGCAGAAAATCCATTTATTGCAAAAAAAACAAAAACAAAACGATATCTACAAGTAAACTAGAAGTAAGTAACTACATGCCGCCGCTGCCACCATCGTCGTCGAGGCGCAGTTGGGGCGCTAGGCGAATAAAGTATGCCACCACCAATATCGCAAATCGGGGCTCATGGCTGCATTGGCGGAGTACTTCCCCCTTCCCTGCCATCACCTCCGTCGCGGTCACGTCGTCGTCGTGGTATGTGCTTGTAGCGGTATGACTTATCGCGTACAACTAGACCAAGGTGAGGTAAGCGAACTGAACAGGTAGCACACCCAAGCCTAACGCGGAGACAAGTCACGCGCCGAACGTACAGTCACAACGGAGGATATGCACACTTGAGGTCTTTATACAAGACCAAAGGCAAGGTGATCACGCTGTGGCACGCTGAGTGGAGAACCAAGAGGACAAGTTAACATTGGTGAGGAGTAAGGGAAGTACAAAGGATACGCACCTGAGTGGAGAACCAAGAGGACAAGTTGGTTCCACTCAGGACGCTACATGAGGGTTTATATACTATGCTGCGGCTGAGTTCGAATTACTACGGAACCTTATTACTAAAGGTATGTGTAATAGTAATGAGTCAGGCACTGATGCGTCGTATCTAATAATAGTGTTATCTATTGTGCTGACTGATGCACAGTCATTAACGCTGACAGAACAATGGCGTGTCCTTATCTATGAGTCACAACCCTATGACAACGTAGTCTAGAACTATCTAGAATGTTCCCTGCTTATCGTCCAATGAGAAACTACTTATACTAATGAGGAAAGTGACCTAAAGAGGTAACAACCAATAAGGAAGTTACTATCCCAGGGTCATGTGCTAGTGGGTGCACATGTTGGCACGATGTTGGAGTCTCGTATCTTCACCAAATAAATCCATTAAAATACGGAAAAATACGGCAAAAATAGAGCGTCCGTGACAGTGCTGCTCGACTGGCTTGCGTTGGACCCCCAGTGGTCGTGCCATGATTGCAGGTGGCTGTGAGTCGACATCGGGTGGCGGCGGACTCGGTCATGGCATTGCGGATGGTAGGTGTGATGCTGAGGTGGCTGTTGCAGTCAACATGAGTGCGCGTTGTCAACTTAGAAGGATTAATACTCAAAATTTTTTTTTTTGTTTGTAGGGCGGCATCGTCGATGTTTTGTGAATGTGTGCTGGCAGGCGCATATTGGTCGGTATAATATGAAGGAGGTAGCCTCTAGTCAGAGGAGTACATGAGAGGCAGGTTCAAGACACTGCCGCACTTACTTTAACACCGACGTGGCGGCACCTGAGCGTCCTGGTCGTCTGCTATAGGGAGAAAACAGGTGGGCAGTGGGGTTGACAAGGTACTGAGTTGCTGTCTTGAAGATAGACCAGAGTGGAAGTGTGGTGGTAACAGAAGAATGAGGGGAAAAAGAGGGAATGAAATTGGACAAGTGTTGGACTTGGACGAGCTTGCAAGTTGGAGTCCCTTGGACATCTGTAACGGACGCGAGACAGAACGAGAAAATAATTCCCACACTCGATCCACTCGGCAAATCAACGCGACTCAAAGTTGAAACGAACATTGTCCTACAAACTGTACGCCCACTATCTTTTTTTGTCCCACCCAAGGTCGCGCCCCCATGCTACTGCCTCAGAAGTGCAAGTTCCACAAGGGACTCATACCTCTGTCATGCAGCCATCCCATCCCTCCGCCCTTTATTGACACTATCACCACCACGTCGCCATGGGTTGTAGTGTAAGTGCGGCAGTGTCTTGAACCTGCCTCTCATGTCACAAACCCCCTGCTACCTTTTTCCTTTCTTGCCCCTTATCTGATCTTGACTGTTACTATTCTTGAATCTATGCTTCCCTTTCATCTGATTGATCTAGCACCTTCTGTGCTATTCTTGTCTACCTTTCTTCTGCCTTGCTGGCATAACACCATCTTGCCAGCACATTATCCTATCTATAGCAACCAGTAGCACTATGCGCTCAGGTGCAATCCTGTACTATATAAGGAACCCTATAGTACGCCTTAGCTCCTTAGCTTTAGCTTAATCAACTATCTGCGTTGTATCTCCCATTGACTCCTTGAGTGCCTCAGTTCCTTCAGCACTCAAGCCCTTGACCCTGAACCCCTGACCCTCGACCCTTATCCTCTTTGGGTCATTCCCCTCTCAGCCTCTGTGCAGGCTTCCCCTTGACTTCGCTCTCGTCCTCTTCCCGTCTTACTGGTCAGCCCTGTTACGGACTGGACTTGTTTTCAACTTTACCTTAATTTCTTACTTACACTTGCGTTCGCGGGAAAGTCTTTCCTTTCTTGGCTTTCCCTTTTTCGGACTTGCTGCGCACTAGGAGCCTTAAGATTCTCTCCTAGTGCAAAGTGAGACAATGAGACACTCATTGTCCTTATTAGTCTTTATTACTACTATACTTGGGCTAAATGCACCCTTTTATGGCAGGTGTCTCATTTCTATTTTTAACTTTGAGACATGTCTCACTTGCCTTTTATATCCTTGCTTCTTCTCACACTTACTGCGGATAGCTGTGCACACTTTCTTCTTTTTCCCGTGCCTGCTGCGGATTGCTGTACTTTCTTCTCACGCTTGCTGCGGATTGCGCCATTTGTTTGTTCCACACAAACAAACCTTTTTCTATATAAGTCGTGGCCCTAGGTAGCTTGTATCCTTAGACTCAACTTCTTTACCATCACAGTATACATTGTTTTCCCATTCCCTTGGGGTAACTCTCTGCTGAGCCGTCGAACCTCTTGAACCCCCTTGAACTCCTCTCACATCTTGAGTATTGTGTCATACTCTGAGATCCTTGTTAACCACTTAAACCTTGCCATTATCGGCTGAACCCTCGCTCATTGACATAGAAAGACCAGACTTGCTCACGCCAAGCTGAACGTTCCTACTGTAACATTACAAGCCCAGTGACACGTGACCTTTGGACTTAGGCCACTGAGCTCGTCCATTACTACAGACTCAGTCACCTTAGCACAAGGGGCTGTTACAGAAGGGCCTTTCCCACCTTAGCATAGGGGGATTGCTGCAGACTCAGCCACCTTAGTACAGGGGCTGTTACAGAAGACCTTAGGAGTCCTTCCACTCAGTGGGGATCCGACTCAGAGTCCTTTGCCTTGGGCAGGATCTGTTACAGCACGACGCACGCCCCCGCAGAGGCGTGACATCTCATGTACTCCTCTGACTAGAGGCTACCTCCTTCATATTATACCGACCAATATGCGCCTGCCAGCACACGTTCACAAAACATCGACGACGCCGCCCTACAAACAAAATTTTTTTTTTTGAGTATTAATCCTTCTAAGTTGACAATGCGCGCTCACGTTAACTGCAACAGCCACCTCAGCATCACACCTACCATCCGCAACGCCACAACCGAGTCCACCGCCGCCCGATGTCAACTCACAGCCACCTGCAATCATGGCACGACCACTGGGGGTCCAACGCAAGCCGGTCGAGCAGCACATACCACGATGACGACATGACCACAATGGAGGTGATGGCAGGGAAGGGGGAAGTACTCTGCCAACGCAGCCACGAGCCCCGATTTGCGATATTGGTGGTGGCGTACTTTATTCGCCTAGCGTCCCGACTGCGCCTTGACGACGATGGTGGCAGCGGTGGCATGTAGTTACTTACTTCTAGTTTACTCGTAGATATCGTTTTGTTTTTGTTTTTTTTGCAATAAATGGATTTTCTGCACGCAAAAAATGACTTGAAGTGACTGTCGGATGACTTGTACCAGACTTGGGATGACTGTGGAATGACAAAAATCAACTTGAAATGGTCATCAGACAACTCAGATTTGCCCATATATTGACTCCAACAAAGTGATAGTCATGGGTAGTCAACAATGACTAAAATCAACTAAATATGGATTATTTGCAAGATTTCTGAGTTTTGTCGACTACAGCCGACTAATAGCAGACTTTCCTTTTTTACTGAGCGTGACCCGTCAATTGACTCGAAATGCTTGGGCTTGATTACATAACGCCACCGGCGTCGGGGTTGAAATGTGTCAGACGACCCACTGGAATGACCCGCAGACCCTCTCCTCGCCATGTTCAAGCGCGAGCGAAAGATAAACCTTCAAAGAAAGCCCGCGAGACACCGGACTACTCACGAAGGTGCCTAAATCGACCATAAAACGCGCTCCGTAATGTGCGGAGTTCACGCTCGCTTCTTTTCTCCCTCCTCAGACTCTACACAGCGTCGCAAAGCGCCGCCGCTTATTGATCGTAAGATGCGACGCCTCATCTGTTCGATGGAAATACCTGTGTGTAGAAGCACTCTGCGAGGTCCCGTCAGTCCACATCCATTATCGTCCCAACTACGCTTTAGAACGAGTGACGCTGCACCGGCGCAGTGAGGTAGAGCACCTCGTCGGCAACACTTCTGTCCGTCATCTGCGCTGTGGGCAGGTGGGAGGAAGGCGAGTCTGGCAGTGGGAGTGCACGATGTTGAGGAGCGTGAGATAATCGCCGCCGTGAAGCTTGAACGAGGCGTCGGACGGCCTCCCTATCTCCAGCACCCTGAGGGCCATGACGTGACGATAAGCCACAGTTCTGTAGAATGCCTCTCGTTCCTGGCGAATAGATTGTATTAATGGGTGGGCATATAATAGGTTGAAGAACTTCTGTTGCAAGGCGGTAGTGAGACGAGAGCGTCAAGGAAGAAACGTTTAGCACACACCGTGGGCAGTGCCCTCTCCTAGACCCTTGATGTCCCCAAATACGACGAAACCTCTATCTTCTACGGAAAATCGTCCATATAGAGGCGTCTGACCGTCGACGACCACAGGCCTCAATCGAATCGATTGGAAATAAGGCGCGCTTTTCAGTTCTTGCCTGTTCAACGAGATGTACCTCGCGAGCTCAGCAGCTTGTACTTCGGGGGCTTGGAATAATGGATTCTGGGCTGGGAGAAATGGGACAGGCGACGGGATGCCGCCCGATGTTGAGTTGACGACGGGAGAAAATGTGGAGAAACACCGACATCACCGCAAACACTGTTCGAGATGCGTGTAGCGCAGGTGTGTATGGTATAGGGATTCCAATCTTTTACTTTGAGCCTCCATGAGCTGACAGGATGAGCGTGTTTGGAAAGCGTCTTCACGTACCTGAGTATTCATATCTCTCCAGCTACGACAGGGTGAAGCCCCTTTTGAGAGTGATGTTGGCCGTCTCAGTAGCATCGGTATGAAAGATTTAGAGAGATGGGGAAATCGAACGAGAAAGAAATTGTGGGAGAATAGAGTGAGCGCGTCGCGCTGAGAGTGAGGCGGCGGCGGCGGGCGGGAACCCGCCCGACTCGGAGACTAGTACGAGGTGATAGACTACCGCAATCGTCGTAGAGAGGCCTGCAGTTTATGTCATAATACTTATGGCGCGATTAAGGGCTCTCAGAGGTCTTCACATCGACATCTGCAATCCAAAAACGACTCACAAAAGCGCAGAAATGATTGATTTCGCACTTGATTTCGCAATGACAAATCATTTGGTATCGGGCGCTTGTGGTTCGGTCTACCCCGTTATCACCTCGTTGTGGGCTCTTTGCAACCGATTGAGAGTTACTCTTAACGCGTTCTACCCTTTCCGTAATTGACTCATGCCAAAGTATTCGATGTCACAAGCTCTTTTTGATGGGGCAGATATAAGCCTGGGCAGAGGTACCTCTTACTCCCACTTGGCTCTATTCTCACTGGCATTCTCACCACCCCCGTAGGTGGCTACCAGTACCCGCCCCAGTCGGTACGGACTCAGGAACGGGAGATGTCCAACTTTGTCGATGGATCTGGGCCTATATTCTCCATGTATCTAGAAGTGGCGACGGAAGAAGACAAGAAGATGGCCGAAGGATGGAAAGCGGATGCTGATGGAATTCTCATCTTTGTGCATCGCTCACTGTCTTCTGATGCCATGGGGTGCTTCATAGATGCACCTCTCACAGACCGGTCTATTCTCTGCTGTCGTTGCGTCATTGATCTCAGTAACCATTCAGGACATTCGACTAAACCCACAGGACACTTCCAATTTCTATCTTGCAAATATCTATCATACCCTCGCCGACACAAATCAATCCAGCCCCCTCCTTGCTTCTCCACCCCCCTTTTCTCCGCCAAAATACGCAGTCTGGGTGAACATGCTTTTGTTCTTGAGTTTGGTGATCAGTATCACCTGTGCTCTACTCACAACGTTGCTTCAGCAGTGGGCACGAAGATACCTCAGGGTCACTCAGCCATGTTACAGTCCACACAAGAGAGCACGGATCCGTGCATCCTTTTTTGAAGGCGTCGACAAGTTTCTCCTTCCATGGGCAGTTGAAGTGCTGCCCACGCTGCTGCACATTTCCCTATTCCTTTTCTTTGCTGGCATATCTGTATTCCTATGGAAAGTTGATCTCACGATTTTCAAGTCGGTGGTGTCATGGATCGGCATTTGCACTGCTCTGTATGGGTGCATCACGTTCATCCCGATCTTTCATCATGACAGCCCCTACCGCACCCCACTTTCATTACCAGCGTGGCACATTGTTGCTTCAATATCATTTGTTGTACTTCGGGTCTTTCAATGGTTCGCCATTTCCACAGTCTTTTGTTTTCCGTGCTTTTGTCTTGGGCCCTTTTCTCTTATTCGCTTCGCTAAAAAAGCCCACAACCACTTTAAATCCTTAGAAGAAGGCTATCACAAATTGCTCTTGCAAGGCATGCAGGAGATGGTTGAGAAAACTGCTCTGAATTCACCTTCAGAGATTGACACCCGCGCATTTCTGTGGACGTTGAGTACTTTGGACGAAGACCACGAGCTGGAGCACTTCTTTTCGGGCTTACCTGGCTTCCGCAGCTCGAAAGTTGTCAAAGATCCTCTGCCCATTCTCACTAGAGAGCAAAAATGGAAGCTTTCGATGGCACTGATGGGATTTTTTGACTGTACATTCTCATCAGACTTACTTCCGGAGTCGGTCAAAAATTGGCGAGCAATTATCTGCGCGAGGGCCCTTGATCCGGCATTGTTCCCCTCAGAATATTATGAGGTCATGGATTGTATCATGTCCGAAAACAAATGTAGGGGGCTACAAACCGGCAAATTTGGCTGTAATGTGAGAGGCTGGGGCAACGACGGAGACCAAGGCACTACGCTGGTTACACAAGCCATTGTCACTAATATCGTTGCAGGGCTGCAAAGGCGCGACGACTCGTGGTTCACTCTCGCCTCAAGTGCACTGGGCGTCCCAGAAGCTGTCCTTCATTACTACGCCACCAAAGGGGACAGCCTGTCACTTGCCACTTTGATTCACGTTTCTCGCCAGCAATTTAACCATTTCTGGGAACCATCTTGGCCATCTTTTGGGTTCTCAAAGGTTCTAAAAGCAGCTTCTGAATTTGATGTACAAGATATGTTACCTGAACTGCAGCACGAGTTCTGCGCGCTCTGGAATCAAATCATTCTCAAAGTGCAAAATGATGACTACAGTTGGAGGATGGTGCCTTGGATCCTCAGGCCGATTCATAACATTTATTTTGCTCTACATCAAGATACAAATTCTGCGCCAACACGGTTCTCCGCCTCCACGGTCAATTGGGATCCGGTTCTGAGCGAGCCATCTGTGTATCCATTGTGCAACGTCGCTGGCCATATTTGCGATAACTTTCTCTCCATCACCTCTGCTCGCGCTGTTATGGGCGATAACATTGCGTCTCCCCCTGCTCCCTTTTCTATTCCTGATGCACTTTCTTCATCCATACCTGCTCCCCCACACCATGTCGTCGAAAGTCCAGATGTCCCTCCACTTGAAAACTTCCACCCCGCTCATCAAACTGAAAGCTCCCACGTTCCTGTTACCTCATCATATCGAGCCACCATAGGTACAGTACAAGACATTGTCACCTCGGGTACAACCATGCCACCCCCCACCCCCAAATCTTCCATTTCTACCTCTCTTCTTTCCTCTACCTCCCCTCCCGCTGCCTTTGCCCTCCAGCACAGCGAAGATCTCCAGGCACCTTCTGATGGACTAAACCTCCCATCTTCATCTTTGTCTAATCCAATTCTCGGCATACTTCCTACCGGTGCGCCGCTTTCTTCACTCTCGCCGATGACCCGATCCTACCTCACACTGTCTTTGCTAGAATCCCGTCGCCCAATAACTACTTCCCCCAGCGCTTCTCGAGGGCCGACCTCCGCACCTGATTTAGGTGCTGCTGCTGAGGGTGATGGTAGCCAGAAACCTGATTTGTACAATGACAAGGACGCTCTTGACCTCCCCTCGACGAATCGGACAATCTACGTAAACACTGTACCCACCCTGGACCCTCCACCGCAACCTCCCTCACTGCCGCCGGCTACAGATTCTGACATAGCCATTGCTGGCCATTCAATGTGGGAACCAAGTGCTGAGCATACGGAAGATCACCCTCCGCATCCCTCCCATGACCAGTACAATATCGTTTAACACCCCCCCCACCCCCCAATCTGTAGGGCCCTCCATATTCAGTTACATACCGATACATTCAATACCTTTCTGTACTATTATGTGGTAAAATATCTAGCGAAATATTCATCAAGTCAAGTTGAGTGGGGAAGTGCGAGTGAAGGGTCTCAACCTCCGCCTTGACCCGCTATGGGCTGATGAACGTACCAAGAAGTTACACGAAAGCCTCTGCGGGCATCCGGGTAGTCTATCTCAGTTTTGATATTACCTGCGAATACTGGCTCCTTGCTCCCTTGCTGAGGGTAGTGCCAGCGTGAGTCACAGAGCACTCGTGGTAGGTTGTCTAAGGGTCAGTGAATAGACGTTTACATGGTATGTGGTCGAGAGAACGCCGCCGCTGTCGAGAGAGAAAATGACAGGTCTTCGTGCATGCTTGAAACTTACCCTACCACAGAAGTCTTGGACCGCTTCACCGACGACAATCACTGCTGTGATTGCCTCATTGCGATGTTGAGCGAACCCGACGTCATCGAGCTCGCCTGTGATCTAGCAGTGCTACCCCCAGAGATCCCTGCGAAGCACCTGACCAACACAGCTCACTTCTGCAGACCGAATACACGAAAATGTGGTTTGAGCACGCAAAGTGAGATGCAAGACGATGTACGTGCCGGAACTCATGTATTCTATCATGACGTAATCAATGGAGTGATATCGAGGTTATTGAGGGTGAGTTGGGCACGAAGTGGAAATGTGTGCGTGCGTGTGTGTGTGTGATATAGCCGTGCGGTGAGTTTGAGGGCGACACGACGTGGTGAGTATGGGAGATGGGGTTGTATAGGTCATAAGGGTGAAAGTCCGATGTCGGGGTTGTGCACGTGCACGACTGGTGGACGCCGTGGAGGTTCGTCAACAAACCTGAGACGTAGGAAGCATGGGACGTGTAGCAAATGAGGAGTGGGAGAGGACAGCGTGGGTCAATTGTTCAAATGTTCAAGCACGACCTATGCGGGGAAAAAGACTTGTCGGAGGGACTCAGCAGAGTGTAAAATGGCCGAGGTTTACATTTCCTGGCCTTTACTCTTGAGATTGAGCCTCGGTATGCCTTCTTACCGGACCCATAGGACGACCGGGACGAGGCGATTGTCAGCGGTTGGGTTAGGGTTGCACGTCGTTTGCCAACAATTTGACCGTTCTCGGGAACAATCCTGGCCGTCTTTCTAATTCTGTAACGTTCTAGTAGCAGCTTAAAAATTCAATGTACAAGATACTTCACCTGAATTGCGGCACAATTTATGTGCTCTCTGCAATCAAGTTTTTCTCAAAGTGCAGAATGACGACGATCAGAGGGTCATCCTGTCAATGATTCGTGGGAGGCTGAGAGCCAACTGCGTATCCAGTGTGCAACGTCGCTGGGCATATTCACGAGGGTTCTGCTTCACCTTTGCTCGCACTAACGATTAGCTTGTGCTATTACTCGCTTTCCTTGCCAGTCCCGATGTGTCTTCCTCGTCGATTCCCACCATACCCCTCACAACTGTACCACCGCTTTACAACGATGAATATTCTACAAGGTCGTTCCACCTCGCTTATCAGAGGGCCATCGACAACACCTGCAGGCCTGCCACTTCCCCGGATCCAGTTAACTCTCGAATGATGCAAGGCGGAATTCACACCTTCACAACGAGGCCCCTCTCCAGCCCAGAAAATTCGGCATCAACCCCTCCTACGTCGAAGGCCCCAACCATTCACGTTTGGTACGCAGCAGACCGCCGCAATTCGGACGATTCATGCGTTCCGTCGTCACCTCCTCCCACTCCCACGATTCTCGGCCATGCTCCCAACAGGTCCGCTAATGTTTTCTGACTCTCCTGTTGACTGAACCAGGTCACAAACCTTCCCCAGATTCTGATTCCCCAATGCTAGAACCCGCTGCTCCCGGTTCATCTCGTCCACAGCGGATGTAGACAACATTCCGTGAAAGCGAGGTGTGGTATAATTTGTGCGTTAATGTCCGCTCTGGACGCGCACGGGCGCTCATGTTAGGGGATGTTCCACAGTACGCAGGTATGCAGCAGTCGATGGAAGGGACGACGCAGACCGGAATGATTCTGCAAGACCGACTCGTGCGTGTGCGGTGCCGATGCCAATACGGCACTGTGAGGAGTGGTACACCGATCAATTAATACCTCAAGCGGGATGCAAAGTTGGGGCATAGGGGTGGGGGATGTGATGAATGATGCCAGGGCAGCCATTCGAGCATTGCGTGCATGAGGTGGAGCGTTGATATGAGACGCTGCTAATTAAAGGGAAGGACACTGGGAAGTAGAGAGAATTGGATGTGAGACGTTTTTCTTGATACTTACGAGAGCAGCGTGGAGCGACTCGCTGAGTGTCGGTGTAGACAAAAACTGCTTTTCCGCTGCCGCAAATCTTAGGGTTCGGGACCAATGTGGTTGGCGCCGAGCGGCCATGACTGTAGAGTTACGGTAACGCCGTAAGCAATTCTCGTAAGCCCCAACCCACCTTTGCTTTGCTTCGCCGGAGCACCTAAGGGGTAAGTTAGTAGCAGTCACCTTGGCTCCCGTTTACCCTTGCATACTACACCTGTGATTCGATTGACCTCACTTGTAACCTCGTGTATAGCCTCATGGCGCTTCATAGGCTTCATATATCCATACACAGCCAAAGGGAACATGACGCAGTCACTCTCAACACCTTCCACCACATCCCACCGTACTACACTCCACTGCATAGTCTCCAATGTCCAGGGCTCCTCTGAGTCATGAAGCTCTCAATGTACCAGACACAGGAACTGGTACCTGGCTCCAACTCGCTCTATCTTCGTTGTTCTCACCCACCGTACAGCGTGCATAGGCAACGAACAATACCCACCCCAGTCGATGCCAAATCAGGCCTCACTAGGAATATCAAACTTTGTTGATGGGTCTGGGACTATATTTTCAATATATTTAGAAATGGCGATGGAAAAAGACAAGAAGATGGTCGAAGGATGGAAAGCGGATGCTGATGGCATTCTCATCTTTGTCCGTCACTATCTTAAAATGCTATGCACTGCTTCAGACTCATCTCTTATAGACTGATTTATTCTCTGCTGTCGTCGCGTTGTTGATCTCAATGTCCATTCAGGACATTCGACCGAATCCTCAAGACACTTCCAACTTCTACCTCGCAAATATATATCAGACTCTCGCTGACCCAAATCAATCTATCATTTCGAGTTCACTCCCTGCTTCCCCACCCCCCTTTTCTCTGCCAAAATATGCAGTCTGGGTGAACACACTTTGGTTCTTGAGCTTGGTCATCAGCATCACCTGTGCTCTACTCACGACGTTGCTTCAGCAGTGGGCACGGCAATACCTCAAGGTCACTCAGCCACGTTGCAGTCAACACAAGCGTGCTCGGATCTGTGCTTTCTTTTTCGAAGGTGTCGACAAGTTTTTCCTTCCGTGGGTAGTCGAAGCATTGCCCACACTGCTACATGTTTCTCTGTTTCTATTCTTTGCTGGCCTAGTTGTGTTCCTATGCAACGTCGATCTTACGAGGTATGGACGCTCGGAAATATAAATGAGTGTAGTGAGTAATAAATGGGTTAGAACGCGTGCGCCGCCTGTGTCTGTACAAATGGACAAGGCTCTCAGAATCTGCGCACGCTAGAGCAGATACTGGGATATATTCACCTGTACAAACGGACAAGGCTCTGGGGCCAGTAAGTACAGGTAAGCTGGTAGTAAACTACTGTAACTCACCTCAGAATCTGCGCACACTAGAGCAGATACTGAGGTTCTACGATACGAAAATACGAGACGTTTTATACTTCAAGTATACGAAAATAAATTTCTCTTTCACTTCCGCGGAACGGTGTAGGTAACGGGAATCGAGACAGTAAGTAAGTGAAAATATTGTGACGTCGCGCGTGTTTGCACGACATCCGCTCAGTACCAAAATATACGGAATATATGGAATGGACACAATCGATAAGATAAGAATAGAACTCACTTCAACACTCCCCCTCAAACCGTGCGAAGTCCGAGACATTCAGCAAAACGCTTGACTTTGGGCGAGGGGAGCGCTTTGGTCAGCGCGTCGGCCACCATGTCCACCGTGGGGCAATACACGAGGCGTAGAGCGCCGTTTTCAACCACCCAACAAATGAAGTGGTAGCGCACGTCGATGTGCTTCGTGCGCGGGTGAAATTGATGGTCCTTCGTCAGCGCGATTGCCGACTGGTTGTCCGAGAACAAAGTAGTCGCGTCGGCGATGGGTTCGAAGACTTCTGACAGCAAGTTCTGGAGCCATAAGGCCTCCTTCATGCCGTGCATCACAGCGACATACTCGCTCTCGGTGGTAGAGAGGGATACGATTTCCTGCTTCTTCGAAGACCAGGAGACCGCGCCGCTGTCGATGAGGAACATGTATCCTGTGATCGCGTGGCGGTCCTCCGTCATGCTGCCGTCAGCGTCTGCGTACCCAACCAGGGTGCGACGCGCCTCGCTGTACGTGAGCCACAGATCGTGCGTCCCTGCCAGGTAGCGGAAGATGCGTTTTACCGCAGTCCAGTGCACCATTCCAGGATTGGCCGAGAACCTAGCGACAGTGGTGACCACGAACGCGATGTCAGGGTGAGTAGCAAGCGCTGCCCAGTTGAGCGCACCGACAGCCTCACAGTAGGGCACGTCACGCATGACCGCGAATTCAGCCACATCCGCCGGGGCTTGCTCCAAAGTGAGCCGGACTTGAGTGTCGAATGGAGTGGAAACGGTCTTCGCGTCATCGAAGCCGAAATGACGCAGGATTGAGTCGATATAGGACCGCTGCGACAGGTGCACAGTGCCCCCGGCGCGGTCCCTCTTCACCTTGATTCCGAGCATCCAGTGAAGCTCGCTGAGGTCCGTGACCTCAACGTGCTTACGGAGCCCAGCCTTGAGGGCATCGACCGCTGCGGCGCTACTAGCCGCGATTGTGCAGTCGTCGACGTGCACCGCGATGATGATTATCGCGCGGGGGTGTTTGATGTGCTTGTAGAACACGGCCTGGTCCACCTTGCACTGTTGGAACCCGAGACTGCTGAGGATCTGTGTGAACTTCTGGTACCAGCGGCGCCCAGCTTGTTTGAGGCCGTACAGTGACTTGCGGAGGCGCAGAACGCGGCCGGAAGTGTCTTCGCAGTAGCCGGGGGGGTGACACATGTACAATACCTCGTCAGGCATCAATTCGCCATTGAGGTACGCACCCTTAATGTCGACTTGGTGTAACTCCAGCCCAAGTCGATTCGCCATCGCGATGACCGTCCGCGACGATGCCAGCCGAGCGACGGGGGCGTAGGTGTCGAAGTAATCCACCCCCTCAACTTGGCTGAAACCCTGTGCCATGAGGCGCACCTTGTAGCACACCACTTTGCCAGAAGCATCCTTCTTCGCCTTGAAGACCCATTTCGACCCGATGACGTTGGCTCCAGGAGGTGCGTGTTCAAGGGTCCAGGTGCCGGCAGCGTGGAGAGTGGCAAGCTCCTCACGGATGGCCTGCTCCCAGAGCGGCCAGTCGGGCCGGCGTTTCGCCTCAGCAAGATTGCGGGGTTCTAGTGCTTCGGAATCAGCCGTTTCAGCCACCAGAGCCATTTCAACTCCGACCCAATTTTCGCACAGGGTTGGCAGGCCGCTTTCGACAGACCACGCCATATCGATCGACTCCCCCTCATCCTCTACAAAGCTGCCAGGGACCGAGATTCCTCTAGGTATGACAGGATCTGAGCGATGCGTGGAGGTGACGCCGACACCTGCTTGGAGTTCTCACATGATGCGGGACGGCTTGCGAATACGAGAGGTGCATTCTGGCTCTGGTTCAGGCAACATTGACTCTACCTCGGACAGCGATGACAACGATGACAACGATGACTGTCTGGATGGAGGTGCTGGGACTGGGACTGGCTGAGGAGGCGCTGAAGGTAGCAGCGGCGTGAACAGCAAGGGTATTGGCGCGGCGTGCGACTCACCAGGCAAAGTTTTGGGGATAGGTACGTCCATTTTCTCCCCCTCGAGCCGCTCGGCCGCAGCGAAATACATGTTGCGTTCGACGCCTACTGACCTGTTTGAGGGCCAGTATACTCGGTGGCTGCGTGACTCGGTGTCGAAACCGATCCAGCGCCCTTCGCGAGCCCTTGGGTCTAGCTTGGAGCCGTTCAGGTCGTGCACCCAAACGGGGTCCCCGAATCGTTTCAGCCCGGACAAGTCAGGAGGCGAGCCATACAGCACCTGCCAGGGGGTACCACCGCCTAGTGCCCACGTGGAAGTGCGGTTCTTCAGCCAGGTGGAGTGACGGAGGGCCTCCCCCCACAAGCTCTGGGGAAGACCAGCGGTGTGCAAGAGGGCCCGCACCTTCTCAACCAGGGTGTGGTTAAGGCACTTGGCGACGCCGTTAAGCTGGGGGGAATCATGGACGGTGAGTCTGCGGGCTGTGCCGGCGTCGGTGAGATGCTTGCTGAACGCGTCGCTCAGGTACTCGCCACCGCGGTCTGATCACAAGACCTTGATCGCGGTGCAGTGGTCCTGGGTTCATGCCCATGCCTCGAACTGGCAATAGTTCACGAAGGCGGCGCTCTTCTCGGCGAGGAGGTAGGTGACGGTGTACCAGGTCACGTCGTCGGTGAAGGTGATGAAGTAGCGCCGTCCTGTCCGGGTTGCTACGGGAGCGGGGCCCCAGACGTCGGTATGTATCTCGTCGCCAAAATTCTTGGCCTGTGGGCTTACACGCATCTTGGGGATGGGCTGACGGGTGGCGCGGGCATAGAGACACGCATCACAATGCTCCTCCCGCGAGTTCAGGTCGAGCGCGATGCCGGTGACAAGTCGATCCTCGACGAGTTTGCGGGCGGTAGCAGGTGCGATATGCCCCATGCGCCTGTGAAGTTCCATGACGCTGACGATCTCCACAGTGTAACCGCCTTCGCACTCGTGCGCGACGCGGTACAGTCTGTGTGGAGTGCATGCGATGCTCGCGAGGCGTTTTCCCACGCCGGACTCGATCTCGAGATGGCCCCTGCCGATTGCAATGTGGTAGCCCAGACTATCGAGTGCCCCGAGAGATACCAGGGTGTAGCCAACGGACGGTGCATGCAGCACGTTCTCAAGCGTAAGCTCGGATTCGCCGTTTCCGTTTGGTGCGCTGACCACCATACTTCCAGTGCCCACAGCCAGGAACTGTTGGCCATTGGCCGCGTTCAAGAAAACCGGATGCTCGAGTGATCGGTAAGTCAAGAAATCGTCACGATAGGGTGAAATGTGGCGCGTAGCGCCTGAATCGTAGAGTTCTACGCGGGTGGGTCTCACCGCCTCCATCTGCGTGATAGCAGCTGCTGCGAGCCTGCCAGACAACGCGGCGCTCGCCCCTGCTTCATCGCACTCTTGGAGGGTAACAACTTGGCTTTCCGGTAGCTCGAAGACGTCCCTGGTGAACACAGCCGACCAGCATCCGTCTGGTTCAACGGACGTCCAGCCCTCTGCGCTGGCGTCGTCTTCGGGGATCGCCACAACATTGGCTGATCCAACTGGCTTGTTCTCGGGCTTGGTGGCATTCTGGTACGTCGGCGGTTGACTAGACTGCCCGGACGTGTTTGACTGATTTTGATTTTGGTTGGACTGGGTGTCCTTCTTCGGCGAACGGCACTCGCGTGCCCAATGGCCTTGCTTGCCGCAATTGTGGCACTTGCCTTTGCGGCGCTTCTTCCCCCCATCACCGTGAGTGGCCGCCATAGCTTCGTCTTGGGGCTGGGACTGATGTTGCTTCCCCTTGCCTGATGAGCCCCCATCCCGTTTGCGCCGTGCCGCCAGGCGGTCGGCCTCTTCAGAGATGTGATCAATCAGGAGGTCGGGGTCGATGGAGGTGGTAGGGGACAGGACGCGAGCAGCGGTGAGTAAACCTGAGGCGAACTTGGACATTTCGTCCGGGATAGCTTTGATTATCACTGACCGGTACTCCTTCTCGGATACAGTGACGCCAACAGCTGCGAGCTCCTCGCGCTTCACGCGCATTTCTCCAAGGAAAGCACGGACATCCCCGCCGCGCGGGCAGCACATCTCAGAAAAAGCGGTGAGCATGTCGGTCTCCACGTACTGACTTTTCACGCTGAACTCGGTGGTTACTTTCTTCCAGCGCTCTTCGGCAGAGTTGAGTGACTTCAGGTGAACGGCGGTGGAATCGGGGAGACGCTGAGAGAGGAGGTACTTGGCGACGGTCTCCTCCTGAGTCCACTCGTCAATGGCTTTCTTCTCGTCGGCCGTGGGCTTGTTCGGGTCAGCCGCGACAGGACATTGGGACTTGCCAGTGAAGTGAGTCCATTTCTGATTGGCCTCCATAGCTTCCTGGAAGCACATGCTGAAGATAGCCCAGTTGGAGCCGGTAGGATCAAGACGAGGGACAGAGGTGGGAAGGGGGTCGTTCATAGCAGCAGGGATGGCAGGGCCCATAACCTCTTACGAGGTATGGACACTCGGAAATATAAATGAGTGTAGTGAGTAATAAATGGGTTAGAACGCGTGCGCCGCCTGTGTCTGTACAAATGGACAAGGCTCTCAGAATCTGCGCACGCTAGAGCAGATACTGGGATATATTCACCTGTACAAACGGACAAGGCTCTGGGGCCAGTAAGTACAGGTAAGCTGGTAGTAAACTACTGTAACTCACCTCAGAATCTGCACACACTAGAGCAGATACTGAGGTTCTACGATACGAAAATACGAGACATTTTATACTTCAAGTATATGAAAATAAATTTCTCTTTCACTTCCGTGGAACGGTGTAGGTAACGGGAATCGAGACAGTAAGTAAGTGAAAATATTGTGACGTCGCGCGTGTTTGCGCGACATCCGCTCAGTACCAAAATATACGGAATATACGGAATGGACACAATCGATAAGATAAGAATAGAACTCACTTCAACAGTCGACCTTACTATTTTCAAACTGGTGCTGTCGTGGGTCGGTGTTTGCACGGCTTTATACGGATGTATCACTGTTATGCCGCTTTTTCACCATGACTGCCCATACCATACCCCGCTTACATCATTGGTGTGGCCCATAGTTATTGGGATACCATTTGTCGTCCATGGCGTTCTCCGGTGGTTTGCCTGGTCGATTTACTTTCATAATAGGGCCCTGAATTACTTCGGAGGCTTGGAGAAAAGTTACCGAAAACTACTCGTGCAGGGCATGCAGAAGACAGTCGAGGAAACCGCCCAGAACTCATCATCAGAGATCGACACTCGTGCGTTTGTATGGACGCTCGACAGTTTAGACGAAGACCACGAGCTGGAGCGCTTCTTTTCCGGCTTACCTGGCTTCCGGAGCTCCGTAGTGGTCAGCGATCCTCTGCCCAGTCTCACTGAAGAGCAAATGGAAAGGCTTTCCGTGGCGTGGATGGGATTGCTTGATCGCTTATCCTCGTCCGATTCGCTTCCCGAGTCGGACAGAAATCGGCGAATCATCATCTGCGCCAAGGCCATCCCCCAGGCAGGAATTCCCGACGCATCTCAGTGGATCCTCGATAGCATCATGTCTGGAGAACACCATCAGGGACTACGGACTGCCGAATTTGGCTGTATTGTGAGAGGCTGGGCTAATAACCTGAGCGGAAACCAGGGTGCTGCGCTTGTTATACAGGCTATACTTACTAATATTGTCGCAACAGCTCGACGGCGCAACGACCCTTGGTTTATTCTCGCCTCCGATGAACTCGGCGTCACACGGTCTGTCCTCCGAGACTACGCCGCACGTGGTAACAATCTGTCACTTTCCGTCTTGATTCACATCATTCGTCGGCAATTTGACCATTTCGGGAAATCATCTTGGCCGGGGATCAAGTTCTCGCTCATTCTAGAAATGGCCTCCAAATTCGATGCGCAAGATACGTCACCTGAACTACAGCACGAGTTCTGCGCGCTCTGGAGCCAAATCGTTCTCAAAGCGCAGAATGACAACAGTCAGGCAATCGCGGTGTATCTCCTCAGACCGATTCGCAAAATATATATTGCCCTACATCGAGATACCAATTCTGCCCCAAAACGATTCTCCGCCTCCACTGGTAATTTGGATGACATCCTGTTTTGGCAATCCTCGTATCCGGTGTGCAACGTCGCTGGCCATATTCACGAAGGCTCTGCCCCCACAGCGTACGTTCGCGATGTCTCAAATGACAATGTTGCTCTCGCCCCCGCTTCCTCTGCGGGTCCCGGTCCGTTTTCCTTGTCCGCACCCGCCCCACTTCGTGTCATCGAAAGCCTCACGGATGTACCGCCACTTGGCACCTTCCACCCCGCTCATCGAGCAACTATCGAAAGCCACCATATTCCTGCCACTTCTCCGGATCCAGTTATCACCCATGTGATACAAGACAACACCGACACCTCTACACGAACGATATCCACCTCCACTCCAGACATATTGGCATCCACCCTTCCCATCTCAAAGGCTTCATCCCATTCGACCGGTACCGCCCACGCTCATCACGCAGGGACCCGCAGCGCTTCTTCGGGCCATTTAGACGATCCATCATCGCCTTCTCCCAATCCGGTTCTCGATAATATGCTCCCAACAGGTCCGCTGTTGTCTCCATACACTTTCGTGACTGGATCTGACCACATATCCTCACCAGAATCTCATCTTTCGGTGCTAGCTCCCGCTTCTGCCAGCCTATCTCGTCCGCGGCTGCCATCTGTACCTAATTTTAGTCCTGTTACTGAGGGAGAAGGTAGCGTGAAGGCTGATTTTCGCAAGGAAAAGGACACTTTTTACCCTTCGCCGGGTTTCGAAGACGCTATGTCCACCCCAGATCTTCCACCAGTCACCGTACCGAAATTTATGATCGACGTAACCATTGTGGGTCATTCACAGCGCTCTCTTGACGCCAAGTACACTGGAGGTCATCCTCCGAACCTTCCGCATGACCAGTATGATATTGTATAAAGCGCCCCTTCATCCGATAGAGTTTGGATCTGTCAATAACCTCGTTCTGGTACTTTCCTCTGGAAATTCTTATATATATTTACAATATACGTATAGTGCAGCGAGTATATGTAACGCAGTGAGAAATGCAAGGACGTAGAAACCATTTTGAGGGAGGAAGGGTACTAGTCAGTGAACTATCGTATTGTTTAAGGCAAAATCGGGCGTTTGGGTAAGTGCACGCTTGCGGCATCGTACTAGTTCTGGTGTGGTATCGGATGCCGAAGCAGCAGTGAGCGGGCTATGAGAACCAAGGTGAAAATTTGAAGAGCCAGTGTAGAACGGCGCAGGAACCGGCCGGAGGACGATGGCTTCGTGGCGTGGGGCAGAAGACTATGGCGATTGCGCCGAGTGTGGCGGGCCCTGCACCCTGTGACGCAGGACCTAGCGAGCGAAAGTGCGCAGGTTTGTAGTGGTAGGCAGTGCCTCTGCGAAAAATATGTCAACGGACCAGGAAAAGCGAAAAGAGGCGGTGGGCGTACCGCTGCCTCGTCTCTCCAAGGATGTCGACAAGGCGCTCCAAAAAAGCCCTCTCCTCTGAAGGCGCAGTCTCCCTCTTCTTCAGCCTCGAAATTAGAGTGGAGAGGAGATCTGCAGCGCGTGCCAACACGTGGTTTATGTTGACGAAGTCCGTGAGCACGTACAGAATTGGAGACGTAAGGCCTTTAAAGAAAAGATCAGCCAAAAAATAATATGTGTGCGTATAAAAGGTCGAAGAATCCTTCAATAATAAGCTAATCATAAGCTTGAATCTCTGTTTTAAGACAGTAGTGCAACGAAGGCGTCGAGGAAAAAAAAAAGTGCTTATCACGCACCGCTGTCAGAACCCCCGTCTAGGCTTAGCCCTAGACACCCCTGAATACGACAGAAAATATATCCCTTCGCCGCGCAAATATCACCAGATAGAGGCGTCTGACCCTCTTCGACTAGAGGCTTCTGTCGAATCTATTGGACTTAGTGTAAGGTGCTTGTTCCGGATCTGGTCTACTCAGCTAGGTGTACCTTGCGAGCTCGCCGACCTGTACTTCGCCCGTTGATTAGATGCAGAATACAACCAAATACTCACATACCTGAGTCCCCAAAAGTTCCCTTCTCGTAAATACTGATATTGCAACGCTATCTGTTTTTGCTATTTCATGTTGTTGCGGAAAAGAGCCAAACGACATCGAGGGCATCCTATCAGGCGGTTGCATGTCAGCGATTCGGCTCATCCCAGCTCCCCCCTAACACTTCACATGGCTCATCATGCGCACCGACACGGGTCGGTGAAGCAGAGAGAGAGGCAAAGGACATACTGCTACCCCGATTTGAAAACTTGAAGGCGTTGACAAGGCGCTCCAAGAATCCGTTCATTCTTAACGACGTGATCTCCCGCTCCATTAGCACTCCTCGGCGTCGGCCCGCAGCAGCGGCAGCACGTGAGAACTCAACCCACGTGTGAAAGCTAATGATCCGTGTCCTCATATCAAACTGGTTTGGCTGAGAGAAAGACTCACCCCGTCGCCACCGTCATCTCCGTCCCGTTCCACGGGCCGCCTCGGAGGTTCCACGCGCCGGTCGGTGTACACATAAGGCGGCACACAGCATGTGTCAGAGTATGCAGTGAACTAGGAGAACGCCTGTGTGTGTGTGTGGTGAAAGCATGTCGGTTTAGCGCGCAAAATGGGACGCAAGACTGTGTGTGCGCTGGCGCTCATGTATGCGATCATGACGGGACCGATGCACAGGTGGGCAGCGGGACCGAGGTTATCGAGGGTGCGTTGGGCACGATGTGGAAGATGTGCGTGTGCGTGTGTGTGTGTGTGTGTGTGTGTGTGTGTGTGTGTGTGTGATGGCCGTGCGGGGCGAGTTTGAGGGCGACAAGACGGAGTGAGTAGGGGAGATGGAGTCGTATGGGCCATAAGGGGGAAAGTTGGGGTTGTGCATGCGCACGATTGGTGGAAGCTACTGAGGCCCATCAACAAGGAGACGTAGGAATCATGGGTGGTATGGCGATTAAGGAGTGGGAGGACTACGTGGGTCAATTGTTCAAACGTTCAAGCAAGACATATGCGAGGCAGAAGACTTGTGGGAGGGACCAAGCCGAGCGTAAAATGGCCGGGCTTCACATTTCTTGGCCTTTACTCTTCAGTTGAGCCTTAGCACGCTTTTTCTCTGGACCCTTCTTGGAACTAGTAGCAAGGCAGAGCCATGCAGAATGAATGGACTTGGAGACGACCGGGACGAGGCGATGGTCAGCGGTCGGGTTAGGGTTGCACAACTGAATCAGTCTGAGTTCGGGGTTCAGCGCTAGTTCAGCGCTACTGTGATGTCTGCCCACGCGAATGTCCAACGTCAATATTGCGTCAATGTTTGCAACAATCGCTCACTGTTTACAATAAAACAAGGGGAGTGGTCTCCACGTCGGGTTGGCTCACCTTTTTCCTACCGCGCAACACAAAATGACTTATGAAGAGTGAAAATACACAATACGAGAAGTAAGGCCCATGTCGCAACGGCAAATCGTTGAGCATCGAGCGCCTGCGGTTCGGTCGATCCTGTGTGCCACCATCAAGGCCTCATCAAGGGGCGGTCAATAACCACTTGCGCCGTCCCCACCACCTCGCACCCTCCACAATCGATCCATTCCAAAACTTTCGATGCCACGAGATCTTCCCGAGGGTATCAACGTAACCGAGACAGGTATAAGCCCGGGCACAGGTACCTTACCTTTCCTTGGCACTATCGTTACCGGTCTCATACGTTACTGTCGCTCCCATAGTTGACCCACCTGGGGTGACGACAAAAGCGCCACAGGAAGCACCAAGTTTTATCGATGGGTCCGGTCCTATTTTCTCGATATATTCTGAGAGGGCGATGGAAGACGACGAGAAGATGGCCGAAAGTTGGAAGGCGGGCGCCGAGGGGATCCTCGTCTTTGTGCGTCTCTACCTTCTAATCCCGTGCTTCACACCGTCTCATAGATCAAAGACTGGTTTATTCTCCGCTGCTGTCGCGTCCTTGATCTCGGTGTCGATTCAGGACATCCGACCAAATCCACAGGACACCTCTAACTTCTACCTCGCAAATATCTATCAGACTCTCGCCGACCCTGGATCCAACGTCTCGAGTTCCCTCCCTACTTCGCCTCCTCCATTCTCTCCCCCAAACTATGCCATTTGGGTGAACGCACTTTGGTTCTTGAACTTAGTTATCAGTATTGCATGTGCTCTACTTGCAACATTACTACAGCAGTGGGCGCGAAGATACCTCCAGGTCACTCAGCCACGCTACAGTCCGCATAAGCGAGCTCGGATTCGTGCCTTCTTTGCTGAAGGCGTCGACAAGTTCCTCGTTTCGTGGGCTGTTGAAGCGTTGCCCACGCTTCTCCACATTTCCCTGTTCCTGTTCTTTGCTGGCCTGGCCGTGTTCCTTCACAATGTCAATCTTACCATTTTCAAGTTGGTCCTGTCATTGGTCGGCATTTGTGCGGCTCTTTACGGATGCATCACGCTCATCCCGGTCTTTCGCCACGACAGCCCTTACCACACCCCACTTTCGTTACCTGTGTGGTACATTGTAACTGGGTTATCATTTGTCACATTTCGGGTTATTCGTTCGTTCTTCTTTTTTATATCCCTTTGTTATTTGTGCTTTTGTTGTCCATGCTACCTTCTCACCGATGATTTCGGGTGGGACGATCACCTTGGAACCTTGACAAAACGTTATCGCAAGTTGCTTATGAAGGGGATGCAGAAGACGGTCGAGGAAGCTGCTCTGAATTCACCTTCGGAGGTCGTCACTCGCGCATTTCTGTGGACCTTCGACGGCTCGGACGAAGATCACGAACTGGAGCGCTTCTTTTCCGGCTTACCTAGCTTTCGCAGCTCGAAATTCGTTGGCGATCCTCTGCCCAGTCTCATCGAAGAGCAAAAGAAGAAGCTCATTGATGCGCTGGTCGGGTTGTTGGACCTCACGTTCTCATCCGATTTGCTCCCTGAGCACGTCAAAACCCGGAGGGCCGTCATATGTGCCAAGGCAATCAATTTCACAGACATTGCTGAATCCTGGTTCCAGCGGATCTTCGACAGAATATTATCCGAAGACAAGTACGGGCAGGTGCAATTTTCCAAAATTGCACCTTTTGTGAAAGGCCTGGGCGAAGGTAAGGGTGTAGAACCTAGTACTGCGCTTATCCAAGCCATAGTTTCCAGCGTCGTCGCAAGGGCACAAAGGCGCGATGACCACTGGTTTTCTCTTGCCTCCGACGAACTGGGCGTCCCAGAAACTGTCCTCCGAGACTACACCGACGGTAGCCTGTCACTTGCCATCTTGATTTACGTCACTCGCCAGCAATTTATCCATTTCGGGGAATGGCCCTCCCCCTGGCCAACGCGCGCGTTCTCAAAAGTTCTACAAGCAACTACCAATTTCGATGCACAAGATACGTCACCTGAACTACAGCACAAGTTTTGTGCGCTCTGGAACCAAATCGTTCTCAAAGCGCAGAAGGACAACAGCACGGAGATTGCGGGGTATATTCTCTGTCCGGTTCAAAACATTTACATCGATCTCCACCAACATACTGGTTCTGCCATGATGCAATCTGTCTCCCCTCCTGGTGAAGTGCGCGGTTTATTTGTGTATCCTGAGCCAGAACCGTCCTTGTTCTCACCGTGCGACGTCGCTGACCATCACCTGGACTCGAAACCTCACATCCACGACGCCCCTGCCTCCACAGCCCGTCCTTTCTTTGACCTGCCTGATAACTCTTCTCCAGCCCATGCTCCCCGTCCCGATGTATCTTCCCTGCCCATACCTGTCTCACGTCACGTCGACGAAAGCTTCACGCGTGTGTCACCACATGGCAACGATATATATGTCCCGGGGCCGTCCCACCCTGCGTATCGTATAGCTCCTGAAAACGCCCGCATTCCTTCCACTTCCCAAGACCAAGTCACAGCTTGTGTGATACAAGGCGGCGTTGACACCTCCGTAGGAATGATACACCTCTCCGCCCCGGAACCTTCGGCATCTACCCTTCCTGCTGCCTCGAAGGCCACCACCTCGCCTGGTACAGTTACCATTCCACACACTGCACACCGCCGCACTCCTTCAGACGATCCAGACATTCCGCCATCACCTGTTCCCACTCTGGTTCTCGGAGATATCCCCCCTACAGGTCCGCTGTTGTCTTCATACTCCCCGAGACTAGATCTGACCACGGATCTTCCCAGAACCTCATTTGTCGATAGAAGCTCCCGCTGCTCTCTTTGTGTCTTCCCTGTGGTCGACTTCTGCACCTGATCTTGGTACCGTTACTCAGGATGAAGGAAATCCGAAGACTGCACTACACAAGGAAAATGGCGCCCTTGAACGGCCTCTGGTGACTCAGGAAAATATAGTGGCCTCCCGACATCTTCCACCGCAATTATCGTCACAATCGTCATTTACCGACGTAGCAATTGCTGATCTTTCACGGCACTCTCTTGATGACGAACATACAGGGAATCATCCTTCGCACCCATTGAATGAGTATGATATCGTATGACGCATCCTATAATAGAGGACTCATGCTCTGTTGGGGCCCCAATATCAGTACTCTTATCTTGGAATTTTCGGATGTATTATATAATCTCGTACTTAAGGCGGGAACATGTACACGAGAGAGGGCAGAGGGGGGGGGGGGTTGAGCAACATGCGGAACACGTGTTTGACGACCTAACTGTTAGTGTGCGAGCTATAGGGAAACACGGTGCAGTGAGGACAAAACGTTGCACAGCGATGGCGTCGGCGCCTTCGGACGGAAGTTCCCGAGAAAGGGAGCTGTGCTCCCCTCCAACCATATCACAGGACGCACCTTCGTTCACGGTAACACCGTCGCCTCCATATGGCCTTTCCTCCGGGAGATCCGCAAGCTCACAAATAGGACTTGTGAAGAGGCGACTGAACGAGCGATAGGTAGACTTGGTGGTCATCAAGCGGCAAGCCAGTGTAAGTAGGACCCAATATTTCCAATCTCGGTGAATATGCTAGCTGCGGGGTAAGAAATTCAGAATCATGGGTCCCGGGAGAGGATGTCCCGATCTGTCTGTCATGCATAAGGAAGGATAAAGCGATCCATACGCCATTGGGCAACGGCCGATTACTGGGAAGATGCACATAATGATCTGCCATGACTTCCATAACTGATGGGCCAACCGATGGTGAGAGTCTTACATATGTCATGGGCCAGCCGATGTCGGCCGACGCAGGAGATTCCTCCAAAACTCATGGGCCAGCCGATGTCGGCTCGGAGACATTTACTCCGGAGTTGTGGTCCGAAGGAGTAGATATGGGAGTGCACAGGGATTTTCAGATATCTAGAAATCATTAGTGGAGAGATGGAACTGAAGGAAGCACTCCAAGACCATATGTGTATAATGGAGTGGGGTGTATAAACATCTGCAGGTCCAAGGAAATTGCACATGTTCTGGAGGAGCACATCCAAGATGTTATAGGTGTGCCAGAGGGTATAAACATGTATGGGTGTCCGAGATATCTCGGACATGCTTCGGACCAATATGTCCGAGATTATGTGCACATACTGGAGGGTATTAACATGTATGGGTGTCCGAGATATCTCAGACATGCTTCGGACCAATATGTCCGAGATTACGTCCACATATTAGAGGGTATTAACATGTATGGGTGTCCGAGATATCTTGGACATGTTACAGACCAATAGGTCCGAGATTATATAGGTGTACTGGAGGGTATAAACATGTACTGGTGTCCAAAAAATCTTGGACATGCTTCGGACCAATATGTCCGAGATTATGTCCATATACTGGAGGGTATAAACATGTATGGGTGTCTGAGATATCTCGGACATGCTTCGGACCAATATGTCTGAGATTATGTGCACATACTGGAGGGTATTAACATGTATGGGTGTCCGAGATATCTCGGACATGCTTCGGACCAATATGTCCAAGATTACGTCCACATATTAGAGGGTATTAACATGTATGGGTGTCCAAAAAATCTCGGACATGCTTCGGACCAATAGGTCCGAGACTATATAGGTGTACTGGAGGGTATAAACATGTATGGGTGTCCGAGATATCTCGGACATGTTACGGACCAATAAGTCCGAGATTATATAGGTGTATTGGAGGGTATTAACATGTATGGGTGTCCGAGATATCTCAGACATGCTTTGGACCAATATGTCTGAGATTATGTCCACATATTAGAGGGTATAAACATGTATGGGTGTCCAAAAAATCTCAGACATGCTTCGGACCAATATGTCCGAGATTACATCCACATACTGGAGGGTATTAACATGTATGGGTGTCCAAGATATCTCAGACATGCTTCAGACCAATATGTCCGAGATTGTGTCCACATATTAGAGGGTATTAACATGTATGGGTGTCCGAGATATCTCAGACATGTTACGGACCAATAGGTCTGAGATTATATAGGTGTATTGGAGGGTATTAACATGTATGGGTGTCTGAGATATCTCAGACATGCTTTGGACCAATATGTCCAAGATTATGTGCACATACTGGAGGGTATTAACATGTATGGGTGTCCGAGATATCTCGGACATACTTTGGACCAATATGTCCGAGATTATGTCCACATATTAGAGGGTATTAACATGTATGGGTGTCCAAGATATCTCAGACATGTTACGGACCAATAGGTCCAAGATTATATAGGTGTACTGGAGGGTATAAACATGTATGGATGTCCAAAAAATCTTGGACATGCTTCGGACCAATATGTCCGAGATTATGTCCATATACTGGAGGGTATAAACATGTATGGGTGTCTGAGATATCTCAGACATGTTCAAGAGCAATATGTCTGAGATTACGTGGGTATACCAGAGGGTATAAACATGTACAGGTGTCCAAGATATCTCTGGATGATTAGCCTAGAGTGTCTAGCCATGTGTATGCATTCAGAGACTAGAACCCCATAGATATATTCTGCATGAATTGTTTCCACAGCCAAGGCTCATGTATGTGTACTTATTATGTTCTCTCCCATTGTAATGATTACCCCATGTTACTTGATTGGAACATGTACACTTCCTTTATTATTAGTTATTAGTCTAATTGATCAGGCACAAAGGACAGTATGTGTCATTTCCATTCATTTCAGAGTATTTAGTAAGTTCTCTTTGTTATGACTTGACACATCCAGTGTCACAGTGTAAGCTCCACTCAACCATTTCTACACTTGATGACTTCCACAAAGCCTTGAAGTGTTTCCTGCCTGATAAACTCCAGCACACCCACATAATGTATTGCTCCAGAACATGTCCAAAATATCTTGGACATCCATACATGTTAATACCCTTTAGTATGTGCACATAATCTTGGACATATTGGTCCAGAACATGTCTGAGATATCTTGAACACCCATACATGTTTATACCCTCCAGTACACCTACTATATAATCTTGGACATATTGGTCCAAAGCATGTCCGAGATATCTTGGACACATATACATGTTAATACCCTCCAGTATGTGGACGTAATCTCGGACATATTGGTCTGAAGCATGTCCGAGATATCTTGGACACCCATACATGTTAATACCCTCCAGTATGTGGATGTAATCTCGGACATATTGGTCCGAAGCATGTCCGAGATTTTTTGGACACCCATATATGTTTATACCCTCTAATATGTGGACATAATCTCGGACATATTGGTCCGAAGCATGTCCGAGATTTTTGGACACCCATACATGTTTATACCCTCTAGTACACCTATATAATCTCGGACCTATTGGTCCGTAACATGTCCGAGATATCTTGGACACATATACATGTTAATACCCTCCAGTATGTGGATGTAATCTCGGACATATTGGTCCGAAGCATGTCTGAGATTTTTTGGACACCCATACATTTTTATACCCTCTAATATGTGGATGTAATCTCGGAAATATTGGTCTGAAGCATGTCCGAGATATCTCGGACACCCATACATGTTAATAACCTCCAGTACACCTATATAGTCTCGGACCTATTGGTCCGAAGCATGTCCGAGCTTTTTTGGACACCCATACATGTTTATACCCTCTAATATGTGGACATAATCTCGGACATATTGGTCCGAAGCATGTCCGAGATATCTTGGACACCCATACATGTTAATACCCTCCAGTATGTGCACATAATCTCGGACATATTGGTCCAAAGCATGTCCGAGATATCTCAGACACCCATAAATGTTTATACCCTCCTGTATGTGGATGTAATCTCAGACATATTGGTCCCAAGCATGTCCGAGATTTTTTGGACACCCATACATGTTTATACCCTCTAATATGTGGACATAATCTTGGACATATTGGTCCGAAGCATGTCCGAGATATCTCAGACACCCATACATGTTAATACCCTCCAATACACCTATATAATCTCGGACCTATTGGTCTGTAACATGTCCGAGATATCTCGGACACCCATACATGTTAATACCCTCCAGTATGTGGATGTAATCTCGGACATATTGGTCCGAAGCATGTCCGAGATTTTTTGGACACCCATACATTTTTATACCCTCTAATATGTGGACATAATCTCGGACATATTGGTCCGAAGCATGTCTGAGATATCTCGGACACCCATACATGTTAATACCCTCCAGTATGTGCACATAATCTCGGACATATTGGTCCAAAGCATGTCCGAGATATCTCAGACACCCATAAATGTTTATACCCTCCAGTATATCATGATGGACATAATCTCGGACATATTGGTCCAAAGCATGTCCAAGATATCTTGGACACCCATACATGTTAATACCCTCCAGTATGTGGATGTAATCTCGGACATATTGGTCCGAAGCATGTCCAAGATTTTTTGGACACCCATACATGTTTATACCCTCTAATATGTGGACATAATCTTGGACATATTGGTCCGAAGCATGTCCGAGATATCTTGGACACCCATACATGTTAATACCCTCCAGTATGTGGATGTAATCTCGGACATATTGGTCCGAAGCATGTCCGAGATTTTTGGACACCCATACATGTTTATACCCTCTAGTACACCTATATAATCTCGGACCTATTGGTCCGTAACATGTCTGAGATATCTTGGACACATATACATGTTAATACCCTCCAGTATGTGGATGTAATCTCGGACATATTGGTCCAAAGCATGTCCGAGATTTTTTGGACACCCATACATGTTTATACCCTCTAATATGTGGACATAATCTTGGACATATTGGTCCGAAGCATGTCCGAGATATCTTGGACACCCATACATGTTAATACCCTCCAATACACCTATATAATCTCGGACCTATTGGTCCGTAAAATGTCCAAGATATCTCGGACACCCATACATGTTAATACCCTCCAGTATGTGAACATAATCTCGGACATATTGGTCCAGTACATGTCCGAGGTATCTTCACCATCTGGCCAAGATACATTCTCAGACATGGTTCTTAGCCATCTGTCCGAGATACATTCTCAGATGTGGTTCTTAACTATCTGTCCGAGATATGTTCTCGGACTCGGAGATATTTATACATTTTGTCCGTCCAAGCCGATGTCGGTTGACTCATGAGTCTTGGGAGATTCTTTGCTGTCGGCCGACGTCGGCTGGCCCATGACATATCAAAGATTCTCACCATCGGTTGGCCCATCAGTTATGGAAGTCATGCCGGATCATTGGCTGGAAGATGGTGTTAGACGGTCATGGAGAGGCGCTGATGATGCTGTAGACACTGAACAGGGTTCAAGGTGCATGATGTGCAAGATGTGTCCGTGACAAGGGGCATCGGCATTTGGCTTTGGCTTTTGGGAGTTTGTGAGCATACTTGGAAGTGACACGGAAGCGTCCGCACGCACGTGGGTAACTATTTCTAACTCTGCAATAACTGGCAAGATGGGACCCTCGTTGAGAATGAGGTTAAGCGTCTCGATCACGTCGGTATGGAAGTCGTGGAGAGGCAACAGAGTCACAAGAACGTTGCAGGAAAGTAGAGTGACCGTGTTGTGGGAGAATGGGACGGCGGTTGCGGTCAACGTTGTCGGGAAGAAACGCACAGTGCATTAGTGGGCTCCCACTAGCAGTTGTCTTCGCATCTAAGTCCCCCGCAATAAAAAGACGAGAGAGGGCACAAACTGATGCCTTGAAGCTTATTTCGTAATGACAAACATCGAGCGCTTGCGTTCGGCCGGTCCCGTCACCGCCTCGTGGGCTCCTTACAACCGACTGAGGGAATTACTCTTAACACGCTCCGCCCTCTCCATAACCGACTCACTCCAGAATCTTCAATGTCCCAAGTTGTCGAGGATATCAATGTAACGGGGGGAGATACAGTCCCGGGCAGAGGTACCTTACTCCCACTTTGCTCTATCCTCACCGTTCTCACGAGCCACTGCCACCCCAGGTGACCATCACTATCCACTTGAGTCAGCGCCGACTCAGGAGCCACGGGGAACATCTAACTTTGTCGATGGGTCAGGGCCTATTTTCTCCATGTATCTTGAAATGGCGGCCGAGGAAGATAAGAAGATGGTCGAAGGATGGAAAGCAGATGCCGATGGCATTCTCATCTTTGTCCGTCGCTGTCTCCCAATGCTTTGTAATGCTTCATCGACTTGTTTTTCATAGACCGGTTTATTCTCGGCCGCCGTCGCGTCATTGATCTCAGTGTCCATTCAGGACATTCAACCGAATCCACAGGACACCTCCAACTTCTACCTCACAAATATTTATCAGACTCTTGCTGACCCTGGGTCCAACATTTCTAGCTCCCTCCCTGCTTCCCCACCCCCATTTTCTCTGCCAAACTATGCTATTTGGGTGAACGCCCTTTTGTTCTTGAGTTTGGTCATCAGTATCACCTGTGCTCTACTCGCAACGTTGCTTCAGCAATGGGCACAAAGATACCTCAAAGTCACTCAACCATGTTATAGTCTACACAAGCGAGCACAAATTCGCGCGTTCTTTTTTGAAGGTGTCGACAAGTTTCTCCTTCCGTGGGTGGTTGAGGCCTTGCCCATGCTGCTACATGTTTCCTTATTCCTGTTCTTTGCCGGCATATCCGTATTCCTGTGGAATGTTAACCTCACGATTTTCAAGTTGGTACTATCGTGGATTGGAATTTGCACAGCTCTGTATGGGTGCATCATGTTCGTCCCGATCTTTTGTCACGACAGTTCATACCACACCCCACTCTCATTACTGGCACGGCACATTGTCACTGGCATATCACATCTCTTTTTCTGGGCTCTTTGGAGGCTCACTTGGTTGGATTGTTTTAGTGAATCCTATGTTCGCTTTAAATCCCTGCAGGAAAGATATCAAAAACAGTTTGTACAAGGCATGCAGAGGACAGCCAAAGAAACAGCTCTGGGTGCGCCATCGGAGATCGATACTCGTGCCTTCATGTGGACATTTGACAGTTTGGATGAAGACCACGAACTGGAGCGCTTCTTTTCCAGCCTACCTGGCTTCCGCAACTCAAACGTCGTCGTCGACCCTCTGCCCAGTCTCACTAGCGAACAAAAGTGGAAGCTTTCATCGGGATTAATAGGCTTGTTGGACGTCAGTTTCTTGTCCGGTTTGCTACCGGAGGCTGTCAAAGACCGGAGGGCCATCATCTGTGTGAAGGCTTTCGATCCAGCACACATTCCCAGGGTATCTCGTGTCTTTGACAATATTTGGTCCTGATGCCAATCTAGTGGTCCGATGTCCGCCGAAATTACGCAGATTATGAGCGGATGGGACAATAATACTAATTTGGTAACTGCAGTTTGCAAAATTATCGCGAGGACGCAAAGGCGTGATGACTCTTGGTTTATTCTCGCTTCGCATGAAATGGGTATCCAAGAACCTGTCCTCCGAGACTACGCCACACACGGTGACAGCCTGTCACTTGCCATCTTGACTCATGCCACCCGCCAGCAATTTAGCCATGTCAAGGAATGGCTTTGGTCAGAGTACGAGCTCTCGGAAATTCTAGCGGCTTCAAAATTCAATGTACAAGATACGTTACCTGAACTGCAGCATGAGTTCTGTGCTCTCTGGAATCAAATCGTTCTCAAGGTGCAGAACGACGACAACGAATGGTATCAGATCATGGCTAATATCCTTGAACCGATCCGCCATGTCTACGTCGCACTACATCCAGAAACCGATCCTGTTCCAATAAGTGGACCTCTGTGGCTATCCTCTTATCCAGTGTGCAACGTCGCTACTCATAACCTGGACCCGACACCCGACGCCCACGACGTCTCTACCTCTACAGCCATTGCTCACGCCGCTGCGCTGGTCCCTGGTCCCATTTCCAGTCCCAATGCGCCTTCCTTGTCCGTGCCCACCCCACTTTGTGTCGACGAAAGCCTCACGGGCGTGTCACCGCTTGACGACTTCCACTCCCAGACCACTCATCAGATGACCACCGAAATTCTCTCCATTCCTGTCACCTTACCGGATACAGTGACCGCTGATATATTTGTCACCTCTGGTTTAATAATGCCCCCTACTTCCGCAACTTCGACATCCGCCCCTCTTTCCTCTGCCTCTCCATCCACTGCCATTGCCCTCCAGCACAATCCGGACCTCTTGGTGTCCTCCGACTCACCAAATCTCCCACCTTCAGCATTTTTTGATCCAATGCTTGACAATGTTCTTCTTCCGGGTGCACCGCTTTCTTCACACCTGCCCTATGACCTGATTTGACCACTCACCGTCTTCCCCAGAATCTCAACTAATAGTTATTACTGCTCCCGGCGCCTCTCAACGACTGACCTCTGCACCCGATCTTGGAGCTGTTACCAAGGCCAATGGTAGCCCAAAACTCGGTTCTCACAAGGGAAATGATGCTCTTGATCCGCCCTTGGTGAATCGCGCAATCGACGTAAACAATATGACCTTAGATCTTCTTCCACAACTGACGTCACTACCATTTGTTACTGACTCGAACGTTGCGGGTCCTTCGCAGCAGGAACCTAATACTAAGCATACAGGAGATTATCTTCCATGTCCTTCACATTTCTCATACGATATTGTTTGACGCGTCCTCTGGTCTTTTAGATGTACGTGTGCGACAGGGTATAAATTTTTGTTGGATTGTCGATATCAACATATGACCATTCAATACCTTTTCACGTCTTGTGTATATACATTACGAGGTGGAAAACCACTATGAAAACGGGTAAACTCGAGAGCGGGAAAAATGTGAGCAAAGGGTCTCGATCTTCGTCTTGACCCATTGTGGGCTGATGAGCACACCTGGAAGTGACACGGAAACCTCTGCGCACACATTGGGTAACCGTCTCTATCTCCTCGGCTTCGAAAATATCTGTGATAGCTACTTAGGTCTCTTTTTTTGAGATCGGCATCGAGCATCTTGCCGAGTCGGTACTGTGGGCCCCTCCAAGATATGGTAAAAGGATGTCGCAGGAGGGCAGAGCGAGTTACAAGGCACTGGTATCAGGTTACAAGATGGGTTGGTGAGGCACATACAAGGAGAGAATGCTGTCCCCATCGACATCGAGAACAACAAACCCTTGTGCAGATTTGATCACAACAGCGTCAAGCACGCCCGCTGGCCAGGTGTGCCACCCTGCGACATGTTTAACCATCAGCGCTCCTTGGGCTGTGGACCAAAATATCCACACAAATCTGTGTGGGCCGCGAGCTTGGGCGTTTACTAACCTCAGATGTTTTTTTGTCGTGACAGCATCAATGTGGGGCTAAAGGAAAACAAAAAGGTGTGGTAGGGCGGAGTTAATGCTCACCATCGATAGCCCTTTCAACTTGGGCTGCGGATACGTCCGTATTCCCCAGGGGTTTCTGTGTGCGAGTGCTTTGAGGCGTGCAGGTTGTCCAACCCGCTAATTCGGAATATACGAAGGTTCTCAGCAAGGGCCGCATAGAGTTTGATGAGTGAGCCGGTCAAAGTTAAAGGTGGGTGTGTTGGACAGAGCCATTGTGATTACGTCAAGCGTGGCAGGCTGTGTCGCCTGAGACGGGGGGGTCTAGCGATTGGGCGTGCGCGAGCCCGCAGTGGTAGGCCGTGACTCTGCCTGGGCATAGGGAGTGAGGCATGTAATCAGGTGAAGCATGGAAAGGGGTAGAGGATATACTGCTGCTCCGCTTTGGAAAACTTAAGACATTGACAAAGTGGTCCAAGAACTTGAAAGTGGTCTTGTCTTATGGCATGATCTCCCATTTCCTGCGTCTGGGCAAAAGACATGCAGCACATGCAACATGCCGTGGCTCGTGCTGGCAGGGTCTAAGAGCGCGAGATGTAGACCCGGAGATAGTGGAAGTATTGTTGTGTGGGCGTATTGAAGGTGTTTGTCGGGCTTCAGTGGATGAGTAACGGAGGGCCAGGGGTGAGACAGAGACGTACATGCGGCATTGATTGTGGGCTCTGTGGTCGCAGATATTACGATAGGCAAGAAGTCTGCCCCCATGCTTTCTTATTTCTGGAGAATAGACCAGCTACAATTTTAATAGGTGGGAGTATAGAAGGTTGAATAGTCCTTTGGTCTTTATTGTAAAATGGTATTGAAAAGGGAGGGTCAAGGGAGACACCTCTCTTTGCCCCACATCATCACTAGATATGCACAGATTCCGGTTTTGGTGCACCCCATGAGCCAGAAGATCTGCGCTTCACCCCAAATTATTTTCAGGAAATGACCGTGTATCCACTTACCTGAATCTGGAAAGTACTTTCTGCCTGTATTGAGACAATGTCTCCGTCTATCCACCAGGTCCAATACTCACAGGACCTGATGAACAGCACACATAGATAGCATACTCACAGAGGGACAAAGTGTTCTGTGGTGAGATAGGCTGGGTGGCTGAGAAGCAGCAACAGGAGATCTTGCAAAGTAAAGCAGAAGTGTCTGGCACACAGAGCAGTGAGGAACTGATGATACAATTAAGAGGAAGAGACATACCTGGCACACAGAGCAGTGAGGAACTGATGTGGACCAGGAGCGTACAAGCCTACTATTTATACTATACAGGAGGGTGACACTACTACAAGGTAAGTAACAGAGTGTCACAGAGTACAAGGGACGCATTGTTCTACAACAGGACAAAGGAGTGTGTGTAAAGAGAACAAGGCATACAAGAACAAGGAAGGTCCAGACACAGATGATATCATAATGACATCATAATAAAGATAAGAACTAAAGGGGAACAAAGGACAGAGTACAATAAAGTGTCCGGAGTGTTCTTCATGATGTCGTAGTACATGATGTCATACATGACGGAATGATTAGCGCTAGATTGTACAGATCAAATGTAAGTAATCTATAAGTCCAATTAATCTAATCTAAAGCAGTCCATGCTGCAAGTTCGGTCCGTACGAGCCGCTAAGTGCGCAAGGGTCACTTATCAACATCTCCCTGTGATCTACAATCTAAGTACACACAAGTCCCATGTCATTGTTGTGCTTCTGCAGCAGGACACGCGGTAGTGACTTTGTGAAGCCATCCGCAACCATATCCACAGTAGGAGTTCTAATGAGGGTGATGGTCCCTTTTTCGATGTACTCCCGAATGACATGATGCCGTATGGCAATGTGCTTAGACTGTCTCCCAGTGACAGGGTTCAAGGCCAAGTCAATGGCACCCTTATTGTCACCATGAAGTGGGATGGGGTCGTCGACCTCGTACCCAAGTTCCATGAGGAAGCTCTGATACCACGCAGCCTGGTTAGCCGCGTCGGTCATGGCCATGTATTCTGCTTCCGTTGTGTTTTGGGCAACAGTCTTTTGCTTGTGCAAAGACCAGCTTATTGCACCGTTAGCTAGTAGGAACACATAACCAGAGGTGGAGTGGTGGTCATCAGTCTGATCAGCCAGACTGGAATCAGTGTAGCCATGAAGGCCATTGCCATTGGCGCCATTGTAGACAATACGCATATCCATAGTTCCCACTAGGTAGGACAGGACATATTGTGCAAGTCGCAGATGTTGTGGTGAAGGATTCGCTGCGTACTGCACCAAACATGACACAGCAAAGGAGATATCTGGCCTAGTGCCAATCTGCACATAAAGCAGACTCCCTATTAATGACTGGTAGTGGGAAATATCTGAGGCAGTTGCCTGCGACGTATATTTAATGAGGTGCTCGTCAGCACCAGTGGGCAAGGGTGTGTTGTGTGGTGTGGCATCAGACATGCCAAAGCATTCAAGGACATCCTTGATGTAGCCAGACTGATCTATTCCAATGCGTCTAAGGGAGCGGTCATGCACAATGCACATACCAAGATAGGACTCTATCTCCCCGAGATCTGTCATCTCATAGCGTTCAGACAAGTCCAACTTCAGATGCTTGATACCACTCAGTGAGGGACCCAGTATAGTGATGTCGTCAATGTAGACAATAACGAAGAGTGGATCATACCCCTCCTGTTGAGGCATCACATATATGCCAGCATCAGCAAACGTCCGCTTAAAGCCGAGTGCAGTGAGCACTCCATGGAATTGCAAGTTCCATGCGCGGGAGGCCTGTTTGAGACCATAGGTCGCCTTAACCAGGCAACACACCTTTGTCTCAGAGCCAGTGACAGTGAAACCTTGTGGCTGCTCCATGTATATCTCCTCGTCAAGTACGCCATTGAGAAAAGCAGACTTAACATCCATCTGATGGATGTGCCAGTCCTCCAGCACGGCCAACGCCAGAAGTAAACGTAGCGACTCAAATCGTGCGACGGGAGAGAAGGTTTCATCAAAATCTACGCCAGGGATCTGCGTGAATCCCTTAGCCACCAAGCGAGCTCTGTAGCGGCCATCCACTTTGAGCTTAAAGACCCATTTGGATTTTACTGCCTTGCGATTAGGCAGGAGATCCACTAACTCCCAAGTCCCATTTTTAGCTAGGGCGTCCATTTCATACTGACATGCCTTAGTCCACTCATCTGCAGCTGCAGACTGCATGGCCTCTGCATAGGTTGCAGGGTCTCGGCCCACAAAGGCAGCAGCCAGTAACTCTGCATACCCCAGACGCCTGCCGCGCCATGCCGCATTGTCCGCATTGAAGTAATGCGGGTTAGGCACAGGGACACGAGCAGTGTGTCTTGGTGCATTGTCCATCTCGCACAACAGCTGACTATGCTGTGCATGATCCTCAAATCCCCCAGGCATTTCTGGTGAGGGAGGAGGGACATGGCGCATAATGCACGTTGCACTAGGACGCGGCAGGGGTGAAGTGGGAGTGGCTTGCTCACGCTTTGGTGTGGTGGGCAGAGCCGGCAGAGCAGGTGGTGGAGTGGTGGGGCGTGGTTGGACTTGTGGGGGGTCTAGGAGCTTTTCAACATCCTCCTCCTCACTACTACTGGAGTGTGCAGGGGAGGGGGCTCACATTGGTGGTAACGCCGGTGGGTGAGGCACGGCAGTCACTGTTGTGCTAGGCACGACTGGTGGTGAAGGTGTGGGGTGTGTCTCAACACCCTGAAGGGATGGGAAGCTACTCTTGTCGAATGTCACATCCCTGGACACTCGAACGGAGCAGGTTGAGCGGTCCCAGAGCTTATAGCCCTTAGATTCGGGCTCAAACCCGATAAGTGTGACCTCAATGGCCTTTGCATCCAATTTGCGACCCTTATCAGTGGGTACGTGCATGTACCCCTTGCATCCAAAGACGCGAAGATGTGAGACATCGGGCACTTTGCCAGAGTGCCAGAGCTCATAAGGAGTGCGCCACTTAAGCCCACAGACTGGAGAGTGATTATAGATGTGCACAGCTGCGCACACTGCATGCTCCCAGAAGCCTTTAGACATGCCAGCTGTGTGAAGCATGGACATTGCCTTATCCATAATGGTGTGGTTAAACCACTCGGCTTTCCCATTAGACTGTGGTGAACCCGGCATTGTAAGGTGATGCTCTATCCCTTTCTGCTTAAGAATGTCCTGCGTGACACTCGACATGTATTCGCCACCGCGGTCAGAGTGCAGAGCACGCAATTTATGGCCAGACTGGGTTTCACCCCAGGCCAAATACATTTGCAGCGACTTAGCAAACTGGTCGTTCGATTTGAGGAAGTGGACCACAGTGAACTTAGTGTGGTCGTCTATGAAGGTGGCAGTGTAGGTTGAGCCTTGCAAGGACTGAATCTGCATAGGACCAGCGAGGTCACTGTGCACGATCTCAAATTGACGAGTTGTCCTCTTGTTGGAGGACGCAGAAAAGGGTTGGCGAGTGGATTTACCCATCTCGCACCCACAGCAGACTGTGTGGGCTGTGGTAGAGCTATCTATGTTCATGCCAGTAGTGGCAGAGGGACCATGCGCCTTCAGCGCCGCAGAGGAGATGTGTCCCATGCGTTGATGCCAGATATCAAGTGTGGCAGCACTTGATTTTGTGTGGGCGTTGAGGCTGACGCTGGCTGCGTCCAACCAGTACAGGTTGTCCTCAAGGTAGCCTTTGGCCACACACTTTTGGTTGATAGATATTTTAAATGAGCCACTATCAAAGGCAATCTCAGCACCCTTTTGTGCTAGGGCGCGCGTCAACAAGAAGCGTGTCTTCACCTGTGGTAGGTGTAGCACATTACTGAGGGTGATAGAGATACCCTGGCTCGTAGTAAAGATGACAGACCCGACACCCACTTGGTCTATTGTGGACTTATCCCCTAGGCGTACAGTGCCTTTGGTTGGGGTATAATCCTTGAAGTCAGACTGATGTGGTGTAATGTGGTGTGTAGCACCACTGTCCATCATCCAATGCACACACGAGGCAGCATACAAGGCAACAGAAATAGATTGAGAAGCCCAGTCTATGGCGGGCTCTTCGACCTCCTTAATGGAGGCAGTGGTAGGTACAAGAATATGACTATTTGCGGCTTTGTTGCCTGCCTTCTCCTTCTCCTTTGCGTCAGCCTCATCCTTCTTTTTCTTCCTGCAGTCAGGCTTGATGTGGCCCTTTTTGTTGCAATAGTGGCAAGTCAGACCAGAGTGGTCTTTCTTGCCCTTTTTGCCCGTCGACTTGATGGGGGCCACCTTGTTGAGGGAGGAGCCAGAGGGCCCAGCGCGGTGAGCTTCTTCTGACACTATGTGCGCTATGATCTCGGCGTGCTTAAGTCCAGAAGGGGCCCCACTGGCGAGGATGGTGGAGGCCAACACCTCATAAGAGGGCGGCAGTGCGTGGAGGAGAATGAGACAGAATTGAGTGTCAGTGACACCCATCTGTGCGTTGGAAAGGGCAACCCGCAGCTCATTGAGCTTGGCCAACTGTGTGGCCATGGGTGCAGAGTCATCAAGGCGGGCTTGTGTTAGTTGGATCCACAAGTTGAAGATGGTGGTGCTGCCCGAAGCACCAGCATATACATCTCTGAGCTTGTCCCACTTGGCTTTGAAGGTGAGATAGGTGGTATTGTTGGCAACGAGGGAGTAGACGTCAGGTTTGAGGTAAAGGCGGAGATATGCCTTCACCCGACGTTGTACTGAGTCCCATTCATCTTGAGAGACATCAACTGGTCCATGGTGGAGGGTGAACACATCCTCTGCTTCGTGCAGCGTGAGGATGGCTTCAATCGTCCCAGACCACTCATTCCAGTGAGTGCCGTCGAACTGTTCAAGGTGAATGCCAGAGGGCATGCCGAACGTTGCGCCATAGGCAGCAGAGATACGTGCAGAGGGTGTGGACCCGGTGGGGGGAAGCGTGGAGCCCCCCGCAGTAGCAGTAGCACCGGCAGCAGCGCCAGTGGGGGATGGTGCATGAGAAGACATTGGGATGATTTAATCTATCACCGAGGAGCAGTCAGCGATAGTGCTTCATAGTTTGCAAGATAAGGATAGAGGGGATACCACTCCTGTCTGTGATTCTGTAAGGCCAGAACGCTAACGCGTCCTGCCTCCTGATAGTATGCCAGTGATACAAGGGCTAGGCCCAGGTTGGAAGAGTCCCTTTGCCATACCATGAGCTAGCTGCCAGCCAGGGTGTGTCTAGGACACAGCTCAAATGGTTTGTGTCAGGGGGAAGATGAAGGGATTGCTTTCAGAGCCCAAGGCTGTCTAGCTCAGCCTTCTTGGCCTGTTGGTTGCCTCATCGCCACAAGTGGCTTTACTGAATCCTTTCCCATTGCCACTACAAGGCAGGTATCTGGTTGCAGAACACCATAGTGGTGAACACCCCCCAGAGCCTGAACCAGGTTTTACACTCCCATGGTGAGGAGATCCTGCGCCCAGTGTGGAGCACCAGAGACAGCTGGTGCTAAGCTCCACAATACACAGCCCAGTGGGCCATGCACGCCTGGATATTTTGAAGTTAAGGGGCTACCAGACCCAGTCTCCTTGCGCATAGCGCAGGGGCTAGGAAAACAGTAGGGGTGAAAGTAAGACTACTGGGCAGTACATGTACAGGAGGTTCCTCAGCAGAGACAAGTGGCGCCCCACTGCTCTCTGCCTTGGGCAAGGCTGGTAAGGCCCCAGACAGACCTTAGCCTGGTGTGTCCTCCTAGGAAGACAGTGACCAGCCAAGTGGAGTGGCTAGGGCACCAGGGCCCATAACCTGATGAACAGCACACATAGATAGCATACTCACAGAGGGACAAAGTGTTCTGTGGTGAGATAGGCTGGGTGGCTGAGAAGCAGCAACAGGAGATCTTGCAAAGTAGGCTTGTACGCTCCTGGTCCACATCAGTTCCTCACTGCTCTGTGTGCCAGACACTTCTGCTTTACTTTGCAAGATCTCCTGTTGCTGCTTCTCAGCCACCCAGCCTATCTCACCACAGAACACTTTGTCCCTCTGTGAGTATGCTATCTATGTGTGCTGTTCATCAGGACCAAGGGCCATTGCAGCCTGAGCAAAGTATCAGATAACAAAGAGTGACAAGATAGTTGACGTTAGACAGACTACACCATGTATACTTATGGTTTGAATGCATTGCACTGCAACCAGCGAGGCGCAGCACCATCAGGAAAAACCTCCCACGCTAGCGAGAGATAAATTATTGATAATTGCGATAAATTATTGAAATTATCGAATTACCTCGGTTATCTTGTGTTATGTTGCCCCCCCATAATTTATTGATAATCCTCATGATAATTCGTGATAATCCTGGATAATGGGAGGTATTTTCGAATAAAATATCAATAATCAATCTTTGGATTATCACGATTATCAAGCATCCAAATGTGATTCAAATTCACGGATCATTCAAATTCACGGATTATTCAAATTAAATAATGTGATGATAATGTGATGATAATGTAAAGAACGGACACGCTACACATGTGAGCAGACAAGAAATGAGCGGAGAAAAATAGTGAGAAAAGACAGGAATCACAGGGTATTTTGAAACCACTGTTGACTGTTAAAAGTGTGTTAGTAGTGTTAATTATTGTAGTAAACATGGCAAACTGACAGTGCGTTCAGTTGGCATAACTTTCCAGTGGATGGTTTGTTGAAACCGCTGGTGTATGTTCGGTGCTCAGCCTTCAAGGTCATCGAGATCAAGATCGGCAATTACAGCTCCAGGCAGACCATCATGTTCAGAGTCGGAGCTGTGGCAACCTAGTCAGAGCTGCAATCATTCAATGAAAGCAGCAACTCACCTGGCTTGGGTATATATATCAGCCATCATCACATGATATGCATTTGGCTGTTGGTTCAGGATAAAGTTAAGTGTATTGGCATTGCAGCGGTACACATCCAAATAGGTGTTGGCAGAGAATTCAGTCCCCTGTTGTTTGCCAGTACACCACTCGTGGAGTGTGGCATACATCTAATCAATAGAGTTAGTATGTGACTTGATAGTATTGTATCAACTTACCGCAGTTGCAACCAATGCGACCATGGGCACAGGGACTTCACGAGTTGACACCCCATCATGTCCTTGATGTTCTGGGAAAAGGTGAGCAAAGCGTGACGCAAAAGATGACATCCCGCCAGTAAAAAAAAGGTCCTGTATGACTGAAATGATGCATTCATTGCGGTAAGGGTGTGTACGCAAGGGAGTTCCGATGAAAAGGCCTCTCTGACAAAAGGTCAGAATCACATCAGCACAGCCATTTTATGCTTACCTTTGTCGGAAATGTGTAGTTGAAATTAGAGACTTGCAGACGAACTACCTGAGTGATGTTGCTTGCCGACCCAATAGAAACCAGTGCAGGTACACAATAAGCATTGCAACATTCCTTGATTTCGCTCCGCATAAGTGGGACGCGAACGCGTACCTGTCACAGTGTCAGTAAAGCCATCACACACCACCACGCTGAACCATTTGCGCGCCAACCTGTCCCTGTCCTCAAGCATACGGCGACATGTAACTGCAAGCCATCACTGCTGCCTCCACGGGAACCACCACAACATTAATAAAACTTACCAGTGGAACTATCTTCGCTAGGTACTCTCCATCTTGCTGGAGTCAGTGTTGTATGTGTGCGGCACCAGGTTTATATTTCTCAGCAGCAGTGATGAGGCTCTCCTTGGTGAAAGTGAACGCGACAGGTGCAGTCGGGAATGAGTGATTAAACATGAGTGATGCTCACAAGTTCTCGATCGCCTCTTGAACCATGTTGCAGACTAGCAGGTTTTGGTTGGTCAGCATAAGTTTATTTGCACCAGGGGGTAATGGGTCCGTATCAGCGGGCCATGCAGCCCCAGAGGACTCGGTTGTCGCCTCCATCTGCAACATAGTTGCGCTGGCTGATTAATATGTCAGCCCACGACAGATGTTCGGTGAGGGTAACGTTACTCACCTGATAGCTCGGTATTGGGTGCTCCAAGCTCTGACAGCATCCTGGATCGGGGAGTGGATGCCGCAGACCCATGGTCCATTGGACTACTAGACACGTCGGCATCCAGCACGTTCCTGCTGGGAATCTCCATGGTTCCGGGTGGAGTGACATCTGCCCCCAGTCAGGAGGGCCTCTGAAAAAGTAGTTATCAGCTTGGATGTGTTCAAGGGTGTTGCGGACTTACCTCTGTTGCGGTGACCTCAGAGGTCTTTGCTGAAACTTTGCGAGTGATGTTGACTACTTCTTCGTCTTCCAACCAGTCGTCTTCATTTTTGATGTCGACTTCATTGAAATCATAGTCGTGAGCAAAATGGTTGCTGGAGTTGACTTGAAGAGACACAAGAGGGTGGGTATTGTCACCGCGGCGGCCAGGGTAAAAAGACGACACTGAAAATTTTCATAAGTTTGTTGATTGTTTGGTAGGCCAAACATGATTAGTAATCACTGCGTTTCAACCCAAGTCGCGTGCCCTTGGCCTTCACAACGCTATCGCTTGCTGGCGCACCTATGGTTTCTCCCCCGCTAGGCAACTGGAGTGGCATCGGACGGACATCGGAAGGCCCTTGGTTCTATGGTGAGCTTTCTCTTTCTGTATTTCCATCAACCACTTACCGGTGACTCGCGTTCGCTTTGAGGGTATTCCTTGGAATGTTTCGGTCAGAACAGGGGCTGGAGATGGGGCAGTATTGGTTGAAACAAAGGTACGTTTCCCGTGTTCTTGTTATTGTGAGCGATCGGCCTGACCCTGTGAAGTTTTAGACTTACTTGCGTGGACGCCAGACAAATTGGGGTTGTTCTGGTTTCCTGCGGCACGTTGAGTCGATATAGATGCAAGATCCGGACTCGGTAAATCAAGAGCATTTTCACTGGCTGCGCCATTTGTCTGGGAGAGTGCAGCTTGGATATTGGCTGCAATGTGGCGCAAACGGTGGGTGCTCGGGGCCATTTACAAAGCACAAGATAACGACAAGACTGAAAGTGAAGGTAAATAAGAGACTTAATGAGTCCAGTAACGACAGGAATGGGGATGGGGATTCAGGACAACGGTATGTGGGTCTTTTATATCCAAATACTATTGCACTAACTAAAAGTGTTGTCTGTACGCCGCCTGTCTGTTACGATTCAATGCTTGTACCATGACATTTGGCTTGATACCCTTACTGTACCGGTTGCAACTACGGCGGTAAGGTAGATTAGTTGCGGACTTACGATAGGCGATTACGAGTACGATAGGAGATTGCGCGATGATTGCTGACTGAGGACCACGCCACTAATACTAGTAGTAGTAGTATTAGGATTCGAGCTACTTATGCGACACGTTGGACGCTATATCACTGTGACTCATAGCAGCGCTTGAAAGCCTGCTCGACTTGTATTTAATCTGTCTTGTGAAGACCAAGATACGCCATCTTGGTCTTCTTGAATCGTCACTAGTTTCTTTCTCTTTCTCCCTCTCTCTTTCTCTCTATTGTCTCTCTAAGGAGTGCACCTTCGAGTGTTCACCATCATCTCGCTTGGACCTTCGTGTCTTCAAGATACTCGCTGTTCCTGGACTTTCGTGTCCTCAGGATATTCGCTAAGTCGTTACCGCCTCTATAGAGCTCAAGTCGAGCTAACGTCGTGACGACGTTACATTAAGACCAAGATCCCACCGTGGCCGTAACAACAAGAGACCAGTGGACGAGCTTCCGTCCGTATTCGCTCCCAAGAAGGGGAGAACGTAACGTCCCCACGCGCTTCCTACAAAGCGCCAGTTGGAGGGAAAGACAAGAAGAAACCGGATACTTTGTAGAATTCAACGGACCTAGTAGGTTCCGACCAGTTGAGTTTAACTTCGACCACTTGTGTTGGACAGAGGTTGCGTGGAACCCCATAGATTCCCAGTGGGACGTCATACGACCAGCAGGACCCAGATACCAGTGCGACATCGACGCCCGAGAACTCAACAGCAGAGCAGATTGGGGCCCCATCGACGGGCAAGTATGCGAACACTCTACTGGAGAAGTGATATCAGAAGAAGAAGAGGGACAAAGCCGAGACGAAAGCAACGAAAGCGAAGGACGAGAGCCAAATCAAACAGAAACGAGCGGAGGAGCAATACAAGATCTCCTCATCGAACGAGCTGAGTCCGCACATATTACCGAACCAGAGCCAATTCACATTTGATCACCAGCCATTATGGCAACAATAACAAGAGCAATGGAAGAAGTCGCGATTGAAGAAGCGCATGCGATACGAGAAGAAGCACAAGACATCCTCATGCCTATTAACCCCGAAACCGGTGTACGAATGACTGCAGACGACGCAGCCATCTTCCGAGCAATAGGGTCAGATCGAGGAGACCCCCCGTCCGGACGACAACCCGCACTAGACCTTCCACCGGGCACGGGAGGACCAGGCGAAGACCCGCCACCGCCACCAGGAGGAGGTATTCCGTTCGACCTGCGGAGAACCGAACCACCAAGAATGCCACCCAGAGGACCACCAGGAGGTGGAGGAGGCGATGGTGGAGGTGGAGGAGGAGGTGCCGGAGGTGTCATAGGAGGACATCATAACGAAAAACTAACCGGCGAGCCACCTTCCATTTTTGACGGAGACAGACTCAAAGTAGACCAATTCCTGACGCAGTGGCATGTCTACTGGGGTATGAATCTGGACGCCCCCATCATGCGAAACGACTACAGAAGATGTCTTCTGTTTCTCTCCTATATCAAAGGCGGAGCGGTCAGCGAATGGGTCCTATCCTTCCTGAACTGGCTCAACAGGCAAATACAACGGGGGATAAGTCCCTACACTCGCGACCTGTGGAACGCCGTAGCCGATGGGTTCAGCCAGAGGTTTGAAAATACGTTAGAAAGGGAGCAAGCCCAAGCCATACTGCGAAAAGGGTACAAAATGACGGGGGAAGACATTGACAAGTACGTCAATGACTTTGAGCAGCTCGCACAGAAAGCTCACTACTGCCTCAATGAACCCCAAACCATCGACCTCTTTACGTCGGGTCTACCCAAGGAGCTGTTCAAAAACGCGTTCCAGTTCGACGATCCGGTTACGTTCGACGACTGGAAAAGGGCCGTCCTCAAACGGCAGAAGAACTATATCCACCTCAAGGCGCGACTCAACGAATACAAGAACACGACAACGCAACCGAAGAAGCAGGGCGGCAATGTGGGATGGACACTCCCGCAGAACCTGCCGCATACTAACCCGTGGGCAATGGACACCTCGGCCGACCGTGCAAAGGTGAGGCTCGCGGGGTCCGAAGACATCGATTTCAACAAACTGCCTCATCACGACTGGCCTACACCGCCATTCCCGCCGAGAGGGGGACCAGGAGTCAGAGGGCGAGGAAGAGGAGGATCTCGAAGGGACTTAAGGAACGTCCTTTGCTATAACTGTCACGCCCCTGGCCACCTCTCACGAAATTGCCCACACCCGCGTGTACAGCAACAATGGCAGGCTACCCCATCCAGTAGCCGTATGACCGAAACGGCGGGGTATCCTCAAGGGCCCGTCTCACAGTACGCGCCATCACAATACACGCCGTCGCTACCGGGGTACATGTCGCCAGCGCCAAGTATAACGCCCACACCCCAAATCAACGCGGCAAGCACGAAAACAGCGGGAGAACAGGCCAAAGAATGGCTCACACAGGTGGCCAATAGTACGGATGAAGTAAAAGATCTTATACTTCAAGATCTATGGGGAAAAGAGGGTTTTCGGGACGCCTGAACCCGTCAGTCTGGGTGAGGGCTCTTCAATGTAATTCTGTAATTGTGACAACGCGCTATCGATCTATGCGAATTCCAGTGACTGTCCATACAAATTACCAAACGACTGAAACAAATGCGCTAGTCGACTCTGGCGCAACCGACAACTTCATCCGACCTAGCCTGGCGAAACGAGCCGGTATACAGACACAGCCACTGAACACGCCCCGTAAAATATGGAACATAGACAACACGGAAAACAAAGCTGGGTTAATCACTCATTACGTTAACCTAGAAGTGAAAACTCGGGGACAGATAAAACAAATGACCTTCTTGGTCACCGACCTCGGCAGTGAAGACATGGTGCTGGGCTATCCATGGCTAAGCGCCTTTGAGCCAACGATCAGTTGGGCCACTGCTACCATACACCCTGACATGCAACCAGTAGTACTGGCAACTACTGAAGCATTGCTATCAACAACGACCACTCGCGCCCTCATCGTGGCCGAAAAGGAAGACATTGTGCGGGAACTAGAGGAAGAAACGTTCGCTCGGGCCACCACCTCGACGGAATTGGCCATACAAGCGAAGCAACAACAGACGGCGGCAGTACTCCCTCAAGAATACGCAATGTTCAGCAAACTTTTTAACGAGCAAGCCTCGCACCGCTTCCCCCCGGCAAGGCCGTGGGATCACGCGATAGACTTCAAACCATCCGTGCCGGCCGCCATCGACTGCAAAATTTACCCTATGACCCAAAAAGAAGAGGGCGAACTCAAGGAATTTCTGGACGAAAAGCTAAAGCAGGGGTACTTGCGCCCTTCCATCTCTCCGTATGCATCCTCTTTCTTCTTCATTAAAAAGAAGGACGGAAAACTACGCCCGGTACAGGACTATCGAGTCATCAACTCCCACACCATTCGAAATCAATATCCATTGCCACTAATACAGGACCTCATCCTCGACCTCAGTAACGCCCATATCTATACCAAGCTTGACATCCAATGGGGTTACAACAACATACGCATTCGCGACGGCGACCAAGAAAAAGCAGCGTTCAAGACCAAATTCGGCCTCTTTGAACCCACGGTCATGTTCTTCGGACTTACAAACTCCCCCACCACCTTCCAGGCCATGATGAACCACATTTATCGAGACACAATAGCAAAACACGAGCGACTGGGCACTACCATACGCGTCTACATGGATGATATCGGTATCGCCACTCACTTCGATCACGATCTAGACGCCCATGTGAGCGCCGTCTGCGATGTGTTACACGTCGCGGCAGAACACGACCTCTATTTCAAACTCGAGAAATGCCTGTTCCATCAACCACGGATGGATTACCTGGGGGTAATCCTTGAAAGGGGGGTGACCCGAATGGACCCTGTAAAAGTCCAAGGTATCAAAGACTGGCCGACGCCGACAAAGGTCAAAGACGTCCGTTCTTTCCTCGGTTTCTGCAACTTTTACAGACTTTTCATCCGCGGTTTCGCAACTCACGCCAAGCCACTCACAAAACTAACACGGAAGGACGAAGAATGGCGATGGACTGAAGAGGAAGACAAGGCGTTCAACACCCTAAAACGTCTCGTAACAGAAGAACTGGTGCTAGCACACCCCATCCTTCAAGATCCGTTCGAATTAGAGGTTGACGCCTCCGGCTACGCGGTGGGAGCTGTACTACTACAAAAGAAGTCTGATGGCAAGCGACACCCCATAGGTTATTACTCGGTGACGCTTTCTGAAGCTGAAAGAAACTACGACATCTACGACTTAGAGCTGCTCGCAATAGTCAAGGCCCTGCGGAACTGGCGACCACTTCTCGCAGGTGCCCCCCACAAGATCAAGATCTATTCGGACCACCTAAACCTACAGTACTGGAAGTCACCACAGAAGATCAGTAGACGAGTCACAAGGGAAGTACTCGAACTGTCCGAATACGACTTTGAAATTCATCACATTAAGGGAAAGAACAACGGAAGAGCAGACGCCCTGTCGAGACGACCAGACTACGACCAAGGAGTTGGGGACAATAGCGAAGTAGTGGTCCTACCTCCCAAAGTTTTCGTACGAACCCTTAACACCGCGCGCACCTTCATCGCGAATCCAAACCTACTGCAACCACGCCATCAGCAAGACGAAGAGGTGATTAAGATATGGGCCGACCCTCACCACCTCAAGAAAATACAAGGAGAATGGTATAAGGACGGCAGGTTCGTAGTCACAGGACCCGCGTCAACTCAACGTGTACTGATACACGACCATCACGACTTGCCCATACATGGCCATCCGGGAATTGCGAGAACTCAACGCATCCTGGAAAGACACTACTGGTGGCCACGACTCCGGAGAGACGTATACGAATACGTGCAAGGCTGCGCCGAATGCCAGAGAAATAAAGTTAACACAAGACCTATACGGGCCGCGCTGCATCCCATCACGCCAATATTGGAAGCCATGCCGTTCCACACGGTGGCGGTAGACTTCATCACCAAACTCCCTGTTTCCGAGGGGTACGACAGTATACTAACTGTCACGGACCACGACTGCAGCAAGGCCTCTATTTTTATCCCATGTCGCGAAGAGATTACCGCCGAAGAATCGGCGGCTCTGTACGTCACCCAAGTGTTCAAACGCTTCGGGTTGCCGCGCAAGATAATAAGCGACCGCGACCCCCGCTTCACATCAAAGTTTACCAGGGAAGTATGCCGCATCCTGGGGATCCAGCAGAACATATCGACCGCATATCATCCGCGCACCGATGGACAGTCCGAACGAACTAACCAGTGGCTGGAACAGTACCTACGCTTTTGGGTGAACGAGCGGCAAGATAACTGGGTAACTTATCTACCAATCGCTGAATTTGCGCACAACAACTGGCCACATGAACACACCAAACAATCGCCGTTCCAACTTCTCATGGGATACAACCTTCAAGCGGATTGGACCGATAAGCCGTCTCCAATTCCCTCTGTGACTGCGCGACTAACGCAGCTAAAAGAAGCTAGAAACGATGCCCAACGCCTCATGAAGAAGGCCCAGGAGTCATGGGTACGCAACAAAGATACGCCCAGATTCAACGTCAACGATCTTGTGTGGCTTGAAGGCAAACACCTCCGGACGAATCAGCCTACAGCAAAATTAGCGGCGCGACGCCACGGACCTTTTCGGGTGATACAGGTGATGTCCCCCTACAATTATCGATTGGAACTTCCCACGCAGTGGAGCATTCACCCAGTGTTTCACATTGATCTTCTCACCCCTTACAAACAAACCCTTTTACATGGGGAAAACTTCACACGACCGCCGCCCGAATTGATTGATGGAGAAGAAGAGTACGAGGTCGAGGCCATTCTGGATTCCCGGCACTTCGGCAGAGGGCGACGCCTCCAGTACCTGATCAAATGGAAAGGGTATCCAGACTCGGAGAACCAGTGGGTCAATAAGGATGACGTCTTCGCACCCGAAGCCCTCCGCCTATACCAGGAGACGCAGACGCGCAGGAGAACGGTTAAAATGAGCAGCGCAAGGACGGAGGAAAGTCATCCCCTCTTCCTACGCTCTACCACTACCACTCTTATGCCTACTTCCCCATTGCGACATGTCACACAAGCGCAGCTCCTCGACTCCCTCACAGAAGACGCCCGCGCCCTCTTGGCTGAGGACGACGACACCGAAGTTCTGAACACTCAGCTCACACCATGGACGCCTCTTACACCAGCAGAGGGGCCCATCACCGCACAAGAGTGGATCAACGTCATCACAAGATTCCCCGACCCAACAACTACCCCCGACAATGACCGAGCCGTCGTCCATGTCTTCCGAAACAATAGCGGCGAACGGGAGCCGATCGCCGTTATCCCCCCAAGCGACGACCTCATTGGCGTTCGCGGAGTTTTCCCGAGCAACGACCAGCGTTCAAGCGCTGATGGAGTACGAGTTGGAGGGCTGGAGGAGAGTAGCAGCGGAGTGGCAGAAGGAACAGCTCGACTCAGCAGCGGCCCGACTGAGGGAGATGCGCGAGCGGCGGCAGCGATGGCGGCAGCTGAGGCTGGCCATGACGACGAAGATTATTACCCGGCGAGACACCCCTTCCTTCGAACGAAACGCGACGCTGATAATCCCCTCGTCACACCCTGGCTCGTCTACACCGACGGCTCCCCCATGTATCGAGGACGTGTGCGCGTGCCTGGTGCCGCCGATCACCGTCCGTTCACCGCCGCCGAGGACCCTGCGCATGTCATTGCGCCTGAAGGGTTCCAGGCGAACCGACGACCCCATTACATTCGATACCCCATCACCGGGCCAGACGGAGTAGAGAGGGACGCATCACACGTCCAAATCATCGGAGGGGCGGACCCACTCATATTAGGGGTCATACCGGGCTCGCCACACGTCTACGGTAAGCCCTTCTACGCCGAACCCCACGTCTCCGCCGCACTTCGCCCCACGTACCCGCACGAGGACCTCGTCGTCTTCGAGGCCGACAAGATCACCGACCGCGCACTCAATCGTATCAACGATGAGTCTCTCACCGCGGAGGTCACGCGCTTCCGCGCGGCCAGCTACGAGCTGGATCGACTCCGCGCCAGAGTGAGTCAACTCCGCGCGATGATCGAGTGTGCGCAGGACAATCGGCGCGACTCCATCTATCGCCTAGAGCGCGCGACCGCCCTAGAGCGCATCGCTGACGAACAGCGCGACTGGCCAGCTCGTGACTTTCGGTGAGTCTGGGGCCTCACGCTTAAAAGGGGGGTGATGTTACGATTCAATGCTTGTACCATGACATTTGGCTTGATACCCTTACTGTACCGGTTGCAACTACGGTGGTAAGGTAGATTAGTTGCGGACTTACGATAGGTGATTACGAGTACGATAGGAGATTGCGCGATGATTGCTGACTGAGGACCACGCCACTAATACTAGTAGTAGTAGTATTAGGATTCGAGCTACTTATGCGACACGTTGGACGCTATATCACTGTGACTCATAGCAGCGCTTGAAAGCCTGCTCGACTTGTATTTAATCTGTCTTGTGAAGACCAAGATACGCCATCTTGGTCTTCTTGAATCGTCACTAGTTTCTTTCTCTTTCTCCCTCTCTCTTTCTCTCTATTGTCTCTCTAAGGAGTGCACCTTCGAGTGTTCACCATCATCTCGCTTGGACCTTCGTGTCTTCAAGATACTCGCTGTTCCTGGACTTTCGTGTCCTCAGGATATTCGCTAAGTCGTTACCGCCTCTATAGAGCTCAAGTCGAGCTAACGTCGTGACGACGTTACACTGTCACGGACGCTCTATTTTCACCTTATTTTTCCATATTTTTATGGATTTATTTGGTAGAGATACGAGTCTCCAACGTTATGTCAAACATCCAAGTCCTTATCATTAGATATGATAAGATAGTTAGTCACGTGATGCCAACATGTGCACCTACAAGCACGTGACCGTGGGACAGTAACTTCCTTATCGGATGTTACCTCTTTAGGTCACTTTCCTCATTAAGTATAGTAGTTTCTCATTGGACGATAAGCAGGGAACATTCTAGATAGTTCTAGACTACGTTGTCATAGGGTTGTGACTCATAGATAAGGACACGTCACTGTTCTGTCAGCGTTGATGACTGTGCATCAGTCAGCACAATAGATAACGCTATTATTAGACACGACGCGTCAGCGCCTGACTCATTACTATTACACATACCTTTAGTAATAAGGTTCCGTAGTAATTCGAACTCAGCCGCAGCATAGTATATAGACCCTCATGTAGCGTCCTGAGTGGAACCAACTTGTCCTCTTGGTTCTCCACTCAGGTGCATATCTCTCTTGTACCTCCCTTACTTCTCCAATGTTAACTTGTCCTCTTGGTTCTCCACTCAGCGTGCCACTGCGTGATCACCTTGCCTTTGGTCTTGCATAAAGACCTCACGTGTGCATATCCTCCGCAGTGACTGTACGTTCGGCGCGTGACTTGTCTCCGCGCTAGGCTTGGGTGTGCACCAGTTCAGTTCACTTACCCTTTTCTTGGTCTAGTTGTTGCGATAAGTCATACCGCTACACCGCCCTCTGTTTACAGCCCAAAATGTTTCGCGCTAACTAAAAGAATCTGAGCCATCGTCTGCCATCCAAGCTTGCTGGTTCACTAAAGCTTTTACCTTGTAGCATTCACCCAGTTGTTCCGATCTCGATGCTTTGACGCACTTCCTTCTCGCACGTGGTGTCTGCTTGGCCATTGTGGCGTTCGCTTGATTCGGTTTTGATCTCGATGCTTCAACACGCTTTCTTCTCGTACGTGGTGCCCGCTTGATCATTCAGTTTGCTGGTTCACTGAAACTCTATTGCTCATTACCGCGAAGTTGCAGCATTTGCTCAATTCGGTTCCGATCTTGATGCTTCAACGCGATTCCTTCTCGCACGTGGTGGCTGCTTGGCCATCTAAGCTTGCTGGTCTGTACTTATTACCGCTGATACCCCAAACTGCTGCTAGATGGTTCATAGAACAGCTCGAGATAGGCAGGTTTGGGAGGTTGAGGAATATAATAACTGTGCCGAGTAAAGAAAGAAATCGAAGCTGGTTGGGTGTTACGCTCCACCAGCGTTAGTCCGACTTGGACTCAAGGAAGGCGTAATTGACTTAGCGAAAAATGAGCAAATGGGGATCACGTGTCAACCCAATGCGAGCTGAACAGGGGCATGCTTGGCACACACTGCAGCTAGAGTAAAGAAGGACTATCCCTTGGTGGATAGAAGCGGAGGCACACTTAGTCCGAGACTAAGGCAAGCAAGAGACGAGTCAAGAAGGTGGATTGAAGAAGACCAAGATGGGGACTCTTGGTCTTCCGAGTCAACTACTTATACAGATACACGCGGGCTTTAAAGCGCCACTGGAATAGTAAGTAACCAATAGCGTAACTGTTGGAACGTGATAAGTACATAAGGACCTTATCTATAGCAGTTACAACATTACGGTACTATGTTTACCATATTAGGCAAGTCAGGATACGTACGGTAGTGGGCGTATCATGTCCGGTGATGAGGAGAAGTCTTATGACTGTCTCAGAAGCGCGAAACACATCAGGTGTGTGTAAAAACGCAATATTGTGGACGCCTTTACTCATCACTTTTGCGCAAATGGACATGGTGGGGCCATAGAGCATAAATATCCTCCTATGGGGAGGGAGGCGAATACAGAACTTCACCCCTCTTCACTTGTGCACACTCTCCCCTCTAAAACAGTCTCTCAACCTACTGCAAAGGTGAGAATGTCCCTCCTGTGTGCTGCACTTTAGCCTGTAAGGCTTTTGCTGCGCAACAGGTTATGGGCCCTGTTACAGGGCTTGCCATTGCACTTCTTGACGAAGTAGCATCCAGTGGTGGCGCACTCATACTATCTGTATCTCCTATGGAAGAGCAGATTTGTTATGAGACACAGCGAACAGACCCTGGAAGGCGCCCTGGTTCATAACAGACCCAGTATTGTACTCTAAAGGAGTACACAGACTTGGCCCACTGTCTAACGTTGACATGGTCGAGCAGTTCTTTTGGCATAGACTATGGTAGTCTCCAAAGACCAAAGTCTGCAGAGTTTGCTCTGTAGTCGAACGGATTAATGCTGGCTTTATTATCTCACTCAGTATTATGATGAAACTCTGATACTGACGTTCTCAAAGCCAACAGATTTATCACCAACTATGTCCTCGCAACTTACTGCTCTTGTCCCCGTGTTCGATGGCTCTAACTGGGCCATCTGGTCGAATGCCATGCAAGCCTTCTTCATGTCCCAAGGACTCTGGGGTTATGTTGATGGATCTATCCCTCTCGACACAACCGCCGCTGCCGACGTTCAAGCTGCTTGGCATTGTAGTGATGAAATGGCCAGGGGTAATCTTACCCTTCGTCTTTCTCCTGCGATCCAGCAAGCTGTTACTGGTACCTCTGCCCAGGTTCTCTGGAATGTGGTTAAAGATCGCTATGGAGCGGTCTCTTTACCCCGCATCTACAAGGACTTTAAAGAAGTGATTTCTATTCGCTTCAATCCTAACCAGAGCCCTGTCGCAACATTTGAGAAGATGGCAGCTGCCTTTTCTCGTCTCGGTGCAATAACTGTCGGCACTGGTGCTAATGCTACGACGCTTGCTATAAAGCCCCCCCTTCAGGCATTAATCGCCATGTCCGCTCTTCCTCAGAAATGGGAGAATCTCATTCCCATTATCTGTAGTGCCACTGCCACTACGGATCTCAAACTTGACTCAGTTGCTTCTGTAGTCATTGGGCAGTTTGAGACCGAAACTAATCGCGGACAGCATAAGGGTGCTCATAATGCGCAGAAGCTTTCTGCCGTTAAGCACAAGCGCAATAACCCTCGCTTTTCTAAGCAGGGTAGTCAGCAGCAGCCGCAGCCTTCTACTTCCAATGCCCCTGGCCCGTCTTCCCAGCAGCAGCCTAACCGGCAGCGCGGAGGATGAGGATCCAGTCGTGGCAGAGGAAAAGGGAAAGGCAAAGCACGTGGCGGCGCTCCCCAGTATTCCCACATAGCTTCCGTTGCCGCACTATCTCCACCTACTTCTCACAAGGTGATCCATATTGGGTCATCTGGGGTCTCTACTCGTACAGAAGTCAAATCCTCTACCCCTCAGAGGTCTCCCGGCTTCTTTCCTTCCGTTAATACCGCTATGACGCTCGCAGAGCGGCTGAATGTACCCGCTACAGTTCAGACCACGAAGACACTTGAGCAGCGCTTTGCCAATGTGGATGCACAAATGCGCCCTCGGATTGAGAAGTTTATTGATGAAGAATACGACTCCGATTTCGACGTTGATATGTCGCAACCGCCTCCAGCGGGCGCACAACCAATAGTTGATATTGAGAGTCTAGACGACTCTAAGATTGCCACCTATTGCAGTGAGTCATCTAATGCCCTGCAAATAGACTTAAGTGATTTGACAGTATCGGATCTTGACTCGGTAACAGATTGCCGAGCTCAGACTCCTGATTACGTTGATCCGGAGACAGTTGAGGCAGAGGAGATAACAAAAATGTGGGAACAACCGGGATTTACTGGTTCCAGTTCTATTCCAAGAGTTCCTTCTCACGAACTAATTCTTGCCGCATGGACTAGAAACCAGCAATTCCTACAATCTCAGGGGCTTCTGACGCACCCCAACTTTGGTACTTTGGTATCTCCACCGGGCTCGCAGGCAGAAACCCCCGAACACTTTCTAACCGGTCCAGATGAGGTCCTGGATTGGGGTTCCGATGAAGAAGAGTACGTAACTCCTTCATTTTGCTTATTACATGCTGACAACGTTCTAGAATTAGCCCTGACCCCAAGAAGTCTAAAGGGTGGCAGGTTTAATAATAACGTAGTAGTGTCGCATGTAACAAAGTTGTCTGAAATGTACAATATTAGCAGCGCTCTTCTCGATTTTCTTGAGTGTGAGCATAATGAGTACTTCAGCCAATGTGCAGAATGTCTGAAGCGTACAAAAAATATGTGGCTCCTTGACTCAGGAGCCTCAGCACATTTTACCAACCAAATTAGTGATTTTATCAAGTATAAGTCACTACCCAAGTCTGAAAGAATACCTGTTAAAACTGCGGCTCACATGATATATGTTGAAGGAATAGGAACTGTCTTGCTTGAGCATTATCTCGCAGATAAGCTTGTAACTACACGAGTTCATCCAGTCTTTCACATACCCTCTATGAGCACGCGGCTTTTATCAATGGGAGTCTTTCTACAGCAAGGATTGCGCGTTTTGGGGAATTCGCAGCATATAACCTTGCTAAGAAAAAACAAAACAATTGTCCAATGTAAACCCCTAGTTCACGGACAATCACTATATTGGCTAGATGCCTCTATTTCTACTCTAATTGAGTCGCAATATGCAAACATATCTGCATTGCAAAATGTAGATTATGATCTTATGCATCGTCGCCTCGGACACCCATCTAAAGAGGTTCTAAGACGATCTAAGGAAAACACTAAGGGTTTCCCTGATGGGATTGTAATTCCTACCTCTGAAAAACTATGTCCAGGATGTGTGCAAGGAAAAATGCCTGCAGCATCTCATCCGCCTTCTGAAACTAGGGCTAAAGCTTCTTTTAATCGAATTCATTCCGATTTAAAAAGCTTCCCTATACCGTCGTATCACAAGTACAAGTATTTTGTTGTCTTTTTTGACGATTATACTTCCTTTGCTTGGATCACTCTTTTACGGGATAAAGCCTCTGCTATTACTGCTTTAAAGCAGTGGCTTGCGTTAATAAAAAATCAATTTAACGCTACCATAAAAGAATGGATGTCTGATGCTGGTGGTGAATATAAGTCGGATGCTTTCCTAAAGCAATTAAAGGATGCTGGCATTACAGTGCTACAGTCTGCGCCACATATGCCACAACAAAATGGGCGTGCTGAGCACTTTATGCACACCATAATGGACAAAGCTCAGGCTATGCGCCTTGATGCTTGTTTACCTCAGAGTTGGTGGGAATTTGCAGTCCTACACGCTACACATTGTTACAATAGAACTCCAATTAGTCGCCTTCAATGGCAGACTCCTTATAAACTATTGTACAATGAAGTACCTGATATTTCTCATCTTCAAGTGTTTGGTTTGGGTGCATATGTCCATATCCCTGAGGCTCGCCGGGTTACTAAACTTTCCCCTAAAAGCGAACTCATGATCTACCTTGGTAGAGGATCTGGGATGAAGGCTGATGTCTTCATGCGCACACCCAATACCTTGTTCTATTTGGACAAAGCACTCTTTGATGAAGGACTATTTCCTAAGTGTCCTTCTGACAGCGTCAGGAGTAAACCTAAAGGTGTAACTCAGTTAGATGATACAGCTTCAGATGATGAGCTGTCTGTAGATGATACCACTCCTGGTGTTGATGATGACCCTCCACCTGAGCCTCCAAAATGGAGAAGCGCTCCCCAGCCTGTTGGGCCTGGACCTCCCAGTACATCTACTGGAGGTACTGGATCGCTGCTACCTCCGCCTTTACCGCTGCAACCTGTACCAGGTCCTAGTCAACCTAGGAGAACAGCGCGTACAAGGAAACCCACTTCTCATCCAGATAATGTCTATGGAGATAGGCCTCCTACTATGATAATTCGTGACATTGAGCGGACTCGCACATGGTGACAATTGACTGGTGACCAGCCGAGTAGCTCTCGGTTGCATTCACGTCAAGATCAGACCGTACCAGGAGATTTTCCTGAGCAACCCGAGTCTGGTCCTTCTAGTGCACCGGGTGATAATCCGCACCTTTCGGATGATGAAGTAGAGCAACAATTGCTCACCCGCCTTGCTCAGGAAGGGGGAGTCAAATTTCTAGATCTTCTGCTTGCCAAAGCAGTTTCACCAATAGATCTAGATGCACCTGATACCTCTAATATTTGTGAATGGACCTATCGGGACATTATTAAAATGCCAAGTGACTCTCAGGAGGAGTGGCGTAATGCATGCAAAGAGGAACTTGCTTCCCTTCGCAATCGCAAAGTCTACGAACTTGTTAACCCACCGAAAGGCAGAAAGGTTATCAAGAATCAATGGGTATTTGACTTAAAGTCAGATGGTCGAAAGAAAGCCAGGCTAGTTGCCAAAGGCTTTTCTCAGGTTGAAGGCATTGATTATGACGAAATATTCTCACCTGTGGTACACTTTGAGACCGTCCAGATGATGCTCGCGCTTACAGCGCTGAAGGATTGGCACATCTCTGGACTGGACATCAAACAGCCTTCCTATATGGAGACCTCGATGAGGAACTCTACATGGAACAACCTGAAGGGTTTAAAATCCCTGGCCAACAAAACAAAGTGATGCGCCTTAAAAAAGCCATCTATGGACTTAAACAAGCTGCTCTTGCTTGGTGGAGAGCGCTGGATAAATCCATGGGCACTCTAAGTTGTACACGTCTACAATCAGACTCAGGTCTGTTTGTAAATGAGGATAAAACAATTGTAGTAATTGTCTACGTCGATGATGTCCTCTTCCTCGGGAGACACAAAAAACATATTGATTCCCTGAAGCAGCGCTTCATGAGAATCTGGGAATGCAGAGACCTTGGTGATACCAAAGAGTTTCTTCGAATGCGCATACTATGTTCTAAAGGTAGAATCCTGATCGATCAGCAGGATTACCTTCAGAAAGTGTTGCAGCACTTCAAACTGATTAACGCCAAATCAGTACCCACTCCACTACCGGAAGGGTATCATCCTACCCCTAATAAGGGAACTGCATCTCCAGATCTCCACGCTTCATACCAACAAGTGATAGGATCACTCCTATACATTATGATTGGTACGCGACCGGATATTGCCTATGCTGTTACCAAAATGGCGCAGTTTGCTGCCAACCCATCAGAAGACCATTTAAAGTGTGCTCTTTACATATGCCGCTACTTACTTGGTACTTCAAACTATGCCTTAGTCTATGACGGCAAGAGTGATGCTGGTATAATAGCATACGCAGATTCTGACTGGGCTTCAGACCCAGTTACCAGGAAGTCCACTATGGGCTACTTAGTAAAAATGGCAAATGGAATATTTTGCTGGAATTTGAGAGCACAAAAGTCAATTGCGCTCTCATCCACTGAAGCAGAATATATGTCGCTGTGTGATACAAGCAGACAATTGGTTTGGATACGATTGCTCTTTCATGAGCTTGGAATAAATCTAGAACCAATTCCATTATGCGGAGATAATCAAGGCTCCATATTCCTATCTTCTAATCCGGTTCAAGAAAAACGGATTAAACACATTGATTTATGTCACCACTACATACGTGAAGTAATCCGTGATAAGAAGATAGAGTTATTCTTTATAGAAGGAGCTGAGAACCCCGCCGATCTTTTTACTAAGAACCTGGGTTGCATTAAGTTCCTAAAATTCAGGGAACAGCTTGGGCTTGAGTTTTCCTCGCCTACGCAAGCTCAAGCAACTTGACCACTATGCCTGAAGGGTAGTAGATAAAAAGGGTTTTTCATAGCTTCTCCATGTACATCGCTTCTTCTTTAGAAGTGAGTCACGAACAACTTGCTCTTTTGTCACAAACCATAGAAGTTTATTGAGTCATCTGACTCTAAGCCTCTCATGGTTTTGCGTCAAACAACCCTGGTATCTCTACCAGAAGGAAGTTCACACATCCTGTTCTATCAAGGCATAGTACGAGAGGTCAAATTACTCATAAGAAACCGAGGATCGACAACCATTGTTGGGGAGTAGCGTCTTTACTACGATTTACAAAACCCCTCACAAAAAGGATGTTGCGATGACCCCGCAACCAAATCCCCTATACATCCCTATGACATTTGAGGGTTGAGGCCTTTCCGGTCGATGTTTATTACTGATCCTTATGTCTATAGAGTAAGGCTATTGCTTAGAAGTGCTTTACTAGCTGCACTAAGCAAGGGGAAGTGTTGGAATGTGATAAGTACATAAGGACCTTATCTATAGCAGTTACAACATTACGGTACTATGTTTACCATATTAGGCAAGTCAGGATACGTACAGTAGTGGGCGTATCATGTCCAGTGATGAGGAGAAGTCTTATGACTGTCTCAGAAGCGCGAAACACATCAGGTGTGTGTAAAAATGCAATATTGTGGACGCCTTTACTCATCACTTTTGCACAAATGGACATGGTGGGGCCATAGAGCATAAATATCCTCCTATGGGGAGGGAGGTGAATACAGAACTTCACCCCTCTTCACTTGTGCACACTCTCCCCTCTAAAAACAGTCTCTCAACCTACTGCAAAGGTGTTACGATTTTTGGACTCGTTCTTTCTTTACTACTATTTACCCCTTATCACCCACATTACGAGCCCTGTATGACTATGCGGACTATACAATTACCCGGTTCCTATCACGCGCTTTGCTTATCGTCGTTATCTTTCGATAAAGCTCGACATGTGCTAGTTTCCGCTCACTTCTCACTCACGCACGGACCCGCGTGATTCTTCCCTTGTTCCCAATATGCCTTACCTTTTGTTCTCTGATAAGGAACGGCCTTACGCCCGCCCTGCAGACTCGACGTATTTAAACCCAGTACTACCTAGCTTGTACGGTAGACTGAACTTCTTGTGTAATACTACACTGGTTCACGCGCAGTCTCGCGAATCCCCGATCCTCGTCTTAGCTAGGCCTTCGCGTCTTAGCCTTCCTCTATAGTCCAAGTGACGCACGTCCTTGTGACTCTTGTGCATCATTATTGCTGAAGTCGAGCCTTTGAGCTTTGACTACCGACCGCTTGACTAACTTAGTGCAGGTCGCGCTCAACGCCCCTGTAGTGGCGTTACATTAAGTTCAGTCTCCCCATCGTGGCTCTCACTAGCCGCAGCCGAACACAGTTTGTCAAAGAGTACCTGGAGCGACGCCCCCACGACGACCTAAGAGCATCTATCAAGGGGACCGCTCTCTGGAGGAACACTCCACACGACGAAGGGTACTACGTCTACGACCCCGACAAACTCACGTACGAACCCATCGAATACATCGAAGATCAACACATTTGGGCCTACGTCGCCTATTCGGATACAAAACACTCCTGGTACTCATACAAGCCCGTCCCCGCACACCTTGGACTAGGACCAGGAAAAGGACAAATTAGTGCAATCGACGCAGACTCAGACGTCGAAGAACCATCCTCAGAACCAGACCTAGACAACCCAACTCTTACACCAACCATCCAACGCCCCGTCGACTTCGCATCGTATGCCAACATGTCCACCACCCAACTCTCCACCACCCTCACCTCCTCACAACCAATTGCAGGCTCCGCGACAACGAATCCTGCAGGTAGTGGAGGAAATCCTGTGGGAGGAAGTATGCCGACAGGCGGAGGAGGCGCTGCGGGAAGCGCAGGAAGCCATCATGGAGGCGGTGCGCTTGGAGGTGGAGGCGGTGCGCCTGGAGGTGGAGGCGGTGCGCCTGGAGGCGGAGGCGGCGCGCCTGGAGGTGGAGGCGGCGGAGTTGCAGCTGGCCCCGCAGCCGGAGGACCTCCACAGCCAAACGGACGACTCGGGGGAAACCCCCCACCCGAATTCACGGGGGACCGGGAAGCCAGTAAAGCCTTCCTCAACGCCTTCGCCCTATATCGAGGAATGAACCCGAATGTACAACAGTTAACCCTCCCATACTCACGAGCAATGACACTTTTGTCTTACATCCGAGGACCACTCGTCGACGACTGGGTAGAGGAACAGATACAATGGCTGGCCGACCAACTAGCAGGTGGCGTAGCTATGAATGCCGAAAACCTATGGAACACCATCGAAACCCGCTTCATCCAGGCATATACCGACACTACCCAACAACAGAAAGCTCGCCACGCCATTCAGAACTTACGGATGGATAAAGAAGATATCGATACCTACATAGCCAAGTTTTCTAACTTGGCCAACAAGGCGGGATACAATAAAGACGAAGCCACAACTCTGGAAATCTTCCAGAAGGGTCTCCCAAACGCGTTAGTCATAAACGCGATTAAGTTCCACCACCCCGTGGATTGGGACGACTGGAAGACGGCGGTAACCCTCCAACAAGCGGAATACCTCCTCCTTAAAGACAGGCTCACCAAAGGAAGAACGGACAAGAAAGGAGGAGCCTCCCGCGACCAATGGCTGAATGCCCTCAACAAGGCTAAAGATCCAAACGCGATGGACGTCAGTCGTACCCGTGCCAGAGCCGCAATAACAGAAGACGAAAAGAAGCTACTTCAAAAGGAAGGAAGGTGCTTCAGATGCCGAGGACAAGGACATATCTCCCGATTCTGTCCCCAGAAACCAACCACCACGGCCAAAACTACGAACACAAATGATCCCACCCCGACCACTGCCACCATCTCAATGACCGCATCACGCCCCCTATCCAACGAAGAGCAAGCCGACGCCCAAGTGGCGGCCTTATTCGCTCAAACCCCCGAAGTACGAGAACTAATGGTGGATAAACTCTTCGGGCAGAAAAAGGATTTTCTGAACGCTTGAACCCGGCGGCCTGGGCTAAAGCACTTAAACTTAGCGTGTACAATAGCAGGTTTCGATCTATGCGAATTCCAGTACTTTTCAAATCTGCGCACGCGACGGCCGAACGAAATGTTTTGGTAGACTCGGGAGCAACAGACAACTTTATCAGCGCAAACCTCCTAAAACGACTCAAAATAGCCTGGCTACCCACTGAACGCTCTATTAAGATATGGAACGTAGACGGAACACATAACCAGGGAGGGGAAATCACGTCCTTCACCGATCTTACCGTCAAAACCGGAGGGAAGACCCAAAACCTCCGATTTCTTATCACCGACTTGGGGAATGACGAAGTCATACTGGGCTATCCCTGGTTCACGGCATTCGAACCCAAATTCCACTGGCGCGATGCCACGCTAGACGAAGAATTCCAACCCGTAGTTATCACCAGCTTGCATTTGTCCGACGAAGCCATGCCTCTAGAAACAACCATTAAGGCATTGGAGACGTATCAACTGGATGAATCAGCTTGGGAACAACTACAAGAGGAAGACGAACCTTACATTCGGTTGCGGAAGACAACAACGGCGTCCGAGCTGGCGCAACAAGAAGCGGCCAAAAAACCCCAGAAGACTTTCGAAGAAATGGTCCCGGAGGAATACCGAAGGCATCGAAAGGTCTTCAGCGAAGAAGCGTCCCAGCGCTTCCCACCTTCGCGACCGTGGGATCATGCCATAGACCTAATCCCAAACGCCCCAGAAACGATGGACTGCAAAGTGTACCCACTCACGATCCCAGAAAATGAAAAGCTAACGGAATTTGTGACCGAGCACCTGGAAAAGAAGTACATCCAGCCGTCAAAATCCCCTTACGCTTCCCCCTTTTTCTTCATCAAAAAGAAAGACGGGAAATTGCGTCCAGTACAGGATTATCGCCGCCTTAACGAACTCACTGTAAAAAACCACTATCCACTCCCTCTAATCCCCGAACTCATCGATAAGATTCGAGAAGCAAGGCTCTATTCAAAGCTCGACATCCGATGGGGATATAACAACGTCCGAATCAAACAAGGGGATGAGTGGAAGGCGGCGTTTAAGACAAATCAAGGACTGTTCGAACCGCGAGTCATGTTCTTCGGCCTCACAAACTCCCCCAGTACATTTCAAACGATGATGGACACCATCTTCCGGGAATTGGTACTGACAGGCGAAGTAATTGTCTACATGGATGACATCCTAATCGCAACCGCGGACGACCGCACTCACCACAGGACGGTACTACACCAGGTCCTCGACCTTTGCGACAAGCACGATCTATATATCAAACCGGAAAAATGCGTGTTCGAAGTCCATGAGGTCGAATATTTGGGACTAATCATCGGATACGGGCGACTACGGATGGACCCGGTGAAAGTTCAAGGTGTTCGAGAATGGAAGGCACCAACGTCTCTGAAGGAAGTACGGGCCTTCCTGGGATTCTGTAACTTTTATCGAAGATTCATACGAGGGTTTTCCACGATCGCGAGACCCCTTCATGACCTCACAAAGAAAAACACCCCTTGGGAATGGACAGCAACCAGACAAAAGGCGTTCGACACCATTAAAGAACGAATCAGCTCGGAACCTATCTTATTATTCCCAAAATTGGACCAACCCTTCGAAATCGAAGTCGACGCTTCAGGATACGCCCTGGGGGCTGTCCTGAATCAGAAAGGAGAAGACGACAAACTTCATCCAATAGCATTCTACTCAGAATCGCTATCTGAAGCAGAACGTAATTACGACATTTACGACAGGGAATTACTAGCAATCGTCAAAGCACTGCGGACCTGGCGCACATACCTCGTTGGATCCCCCCATTTGATAACCATTCATACAGACCACGCGAATTTACAATACTGGAAGGAGCCCAGAAAGATCAACCGACGAGTGGCACGGGAATTCCAAGAACTGTCTGAGTACAACTTCGTACTCAAACACATCCCGGGCAAAAAGAATACCCAAGCTGACTCTCTATCGAGGCGACCCGATTACGACGATGGTACCAACGACAATGACCACGTAACGGTACTACCGGAGGAAGTCTTCCTCAAAGTAACCCATACATCCATGCACGATATGGACATATGGACGCAAATCGCACAAAACATAGATGAGGCAACCCTTCTCCCATGGATCGAGCCGCACAATTTGAAAAAACACGACGGCCTATGGTGGAAGAATGATGCTCTCGTTGTTGTGGGAAACAACGATCTTAAACGGGGGGTAATCGCCTTTTTCCACGATACCCCAAGCGCCGGACACCCGGGAATTGCAAACACCTTAGATCTGGTGCGACACGATTTCTGGTGGCCTAATATGCGCAAAGATGTAGAAGCCTACGTCAAGGGATGCGCAACATGCCAAAGCAACAAGATTAACCCCCATCGACAGAAGCCACACTTATTCCCCATCACCACAGAACCGGAAGCCGAACCATTCGAAGTAGTAGCCATGGACTTCATAGTCAAACTCCCACCATCAGAGGGCTTCGATTCAATTCTCACCATCACGGACCACGATTGCTCGAAAGCGGCAATATTCATACCATGCAACGAAACCATAACGTCAGAAGGAGTGGCGAAACTCTATCTGCAATACGTATACCCCCATTACGGTCTACCCCGAAGAGTTATATCCGACCGAGACCCCAGATTCGCATCAACATTCATGCGACAGCTGTGCAAGACTCTGGGAATACAACAGAATATATCCTCTGCATACCACCCACAGACGGACGGCCAATCTGAACGCACCAACCAATGGTTAGAGCAATACCTAAGGCACTGGTGCAACGTACAACAAGACAATTGGGCGGAACTCCTACCGATGGCCCAATTCGCTCATAACTCTTGGAAGAACGCCACGACCAAACATTCCCCCTTTTCGCTCATCATGGGCTGGGAACCACGAACCGTATGGACGCCCAAACCATCTAGCAATCCCACGGTAGATCAGAGGCTAGGGGAACTATCCATACTCCGTCAACATGCGCAGGATAGCATAGCGCATGCCCAACGCCTCATGATACAACGGGGGAAACACAAATTCACACCTTATCAACAAGGAGACCAAGTATGGTTAGAAGGGACGAATCTCCGAACCTTCTACCCCACGAGCAAACTAGCTCCGAAACGATATGGACCCTTCAAAATCACAAGAGTCCTATCAGACGTCTCGTACGAGCTGGAACTTCCGAAGTCATGGAAAATACATCCAGTATTCCATGCGAATCTTCTCACCCCGTATAAGGAGACGGAAGTGCACGGCACAAATTATACCCGACCTCCACCGGACCTTATCGATGGCGAAGAAGAATACGAAGTGGAACGAATCGAAGACGCCCAGGAACGAGGAAGAGGGCGCAAACTCCACTACCTAGTAAAGTGGAAGGGATTCCCACCAAGCGATAATACATGGGAACCCGCAAGTAACATGACTCACGCCACAGACGTCATTAAAGACTATTACCGAAGATATCCAACCGCCGTAGGGGCTGGACGAACAATATAAAAGACACCCTCAACCACACCCCCGTATCCCTCAGCCCCACGATGACCGACACCCCGGTATCTGACACCACTCTCGTCCACATCCTCAGCAACCCTCACCTCGGAGCCGCCCTTGAACAAGGGATCGTCACCATCGACCTCTCCGACATCCCCCGCCTATCACCACCTCCGTCCCCCCAACTTGGTATCGCCAACGACCCCATTCTCATCGAACGAGAACCTGGGGAACTCACCCCATCAACACCCGAGGAGGGACAATATTCCCCAACGCCCCCTCCACAACAGCAATCTACTCCTCCACCCGACCCACGCGCACAATCACCCGCATCCTCCCCACCATCCACGCCACCACCTCCACTAGAACCTTTCACCCCCGTTCGCGTTCACACCCCCATTGACTACGATAGGCCTGACTCCCCCCCTAACGATACTGACGACCCTGGTGCCCCATTTTTCCCGAATACCCTAGGAACTCCCAAGTACTACCCATTGCAAATCCCACTACCGGACGGTGGATCTAACCCAGCGAAGTATATCTACTATCGCAAGGGATTCACCGAGGTAGTAGGAACAATGGGTGCAGGGCAACCGCACTACGGGGAATCGGTCTATCTCTCGTCGTTAAGGCCTAACGTCTCCGCTCCCCCTTTCACCGCCGAACAACTCCAGTTCTTCGATCCCAACGACATCCGCGCCTGCGCCCTAGACGAAACCCTCATCGAGCTTAACTCGCCACGGCTTACCGCCGAAATCACTAGGCTGCGGACGGGGCTCCTCGCACTTAAAGAGATCGACGAGAAGTGCGAGAAACTAGAGGACGACGCACGAAAGTTGCGATCGGAGCGACTTACCGTAGACTTGATGCTAGCCAGCACCAAGAGACGGCTTCAATACGCGGGGGCACTGGCTATCATCGGCAACGAGTATGCTCGAATGACAGCTCTGCCGGCCCCGTTACGTCACTCACGTTACGCCATCCCATTTTCCCCACGACGAGGAGGACCGCTGGAATTCCCCCGCCTTGCCGACAAACCCCACCGCCGACGCTGCTATCACTGTAACAGCCCCCACCACCTTGTACGTGATTGCCCCACTAGACCGCGACCAGCCTGCCGCCACTGTCAAAGTCAAGAGCATCAGTCTTACCGATGCATCTTTCGACGAGCCGGCATGGTCGAGGAAGTGATCACGACCTCTCAAGCCGACGAGCGGATACGAAGCGCGATCACAACGGAGGCTTCCACGTCCTTTACCGTCCCTGAACCACCAACCGTCGCAGCTCAAACTCAAGGGAGATGGTGTGGGCGATGCTTCCGAACAGACGCCAACCACGACGAAATCCGATGCCCACAATACGAGATGTGTCGTAAGTGTGGCAAGCGTGGCCCGTTCCTCTTCCTCAAAACGCATTACTGCCGACTCGACGTCTCTCCTTGGCCGGAGAACGACTTAGATGCGGACATCTACGACCTCATCGATCCGGAGTCTTGAAGCCGAGGCGTCTTCAAGTCTGGACGGGGGGTAATGTTACGATTTTTGGACTCGTTCTTTCTTTACTACTATTTACCCCTTATCACCCACATTACGAGCCCTGTATGACTATGCGGACTATACAATTACCCGGTTCCTATCACGCGCTTTGCTTATCGTCGTTATCTTTCGATAAAGCTCGACATGTGCTAGTTTCCGCTCACTTCTCACTCACGCACGGACCCGCGTGATTCTTCCCTTGTTCCCAATATGCCTTACCTTTTGTTCTCTGATAAGGAACGGCCTTACGCCCGCCCTGCAGACTCGACGTATTTAAACCCAGTACTACCTAGCTTGTACGGTAGACTGAACTTCTTGTGTAATACTACACTGGTTCACGCGCAGTCTCGCGAATCCCCGATCCTCGTCTTAGCTAGGCCTTCGCGTCTTAGCCTTCCTCTATAGTCCAAGTGACGCACGTCCTTGTGACTCTTGTGCATCATTATTGCTGAAGTCGAGCCTTTGAGCTTTGACTACCGACCGCTTGACTAACTTAGTGCAGGTCGCGCTCAACGCCCCTGTAGTGGCGTTACAAAAGGTGAGAACGTCCCTCCTGCGTGCTGCGCTTTAGCCTGTAAGGCTTTTGCTGCGCAACAAGATGGACAAAATAAAGTTTCAGTGAATCAGTAAGCTTGAATGCCCAAGCGAGCACCACGTACGAGAAGGAAGTGAGTCGAAGCATTGAGACCAAAACTGAATCAAGCGAACGCTGCAACTTCGCGGTGATACGCTTGGTGCATGGCTAGCCCAATAAAGCGTCGTTTACGCTGATTTTACTCAGCAGAAGCATGGACCAGCAACAGTAACACGAGTGGAAACACAGAAGACGATCCCGGGCCGGAGGGCGGTCCCACGAACAGCTCAGGCTCTCTTACGCATTAGGAAGATAGAAGGCACGGTCCCAGGCTCTGTACCAGCGAGACACACACAGCGGTGTGTCGGCGTCGCTCCTAGTCTGCAGGACTAATAGGCCGATCCCAAGAAAGCCCAGCAGCCGCGTAGACCGCCCTCCGCCCACCCGATGTCCTTGAGTCACCATAGAGCACAATTGTGATCGTGTACCAGCAACCTTGGGTCCCTGTTGTTAAGATTCATGTCGGCGAGCGCTCAGTATGGTTAGCGACCACAACCCCCAAAGTAACCAACTGTGTTGGTCGACAGTAATCGTGCCTGGTGCCAATGGCACAGCCCCCAATTGGTAGTTCACTGGGTATGTATATCTCAACCGGCACCACTCTGGACTTGTACGGCCGACAGTGGTATGGTAGAGGCCTATTTAAGGGCCAGGGCTTTGTTGTAGCTAGCCAGCATCCTTCGCCAGGACGTTCCCGCTATTGCAATAACCTTCCTACTCTCTACTATGACTCTCCAGGCTTTGGATTTCATTGTCCATTGCTACTCTACATTACCCGACTTCTTGCGTTTTATTGTACTCCAGTGCGAGTGCCTGCACTGCGATTCTGGCTAGCGTGCCACTGCGATCGCAGTTTTAGCAATACCACGATCCCCGACCGACAAAGTTGTGCTTGACTTCAGCCGATAATACAGCATTTCGCAGCGCTTCTATTGGCTGATCGCCTGACCCGATGTTACGGTATGGACTCGATGATTCATTACACGCGACTCATGACCGGTTATGACTACGGTCCGGTATCAGTATTAGTCATGGACTCTTACATCGCATCAGTCAGCATAGTAGTTCGCATGTGATTGTGACTCGTGTATGACTCATTCCTAGGATAGCTGTACTAGGGTTTGAGCTAGTTACGCTATTGGTTACTTACTATTCCAGTGGTGCTTTAAAGCCCGTGCGTATCTGTATAAGTAGTTGACTCGGAAGACCAAGAGTCCCCATCTTGGTCTTCTTCAATCCACCTTCTTGACTCATCTCTTGCTTGCCTTAGTCTCGGACTAAGTGTGCCTCCGCTTCTATCCACCAAGGGATAGTCCTTCTTTACTCTAGCTGCAGTGTGTGCCAAGCATGCCCCTGTTCAGCTCGCATTGGGTTGACACGTGATCCCCATTTGCTCATTTTTCACTAAGTCGATTACGCCTTCCTTGAGTCCAAGTCGGACTAACGCCGGTGGAGCGTAACATTAAGACCAAGATCCTCATCGTGGCGTACTCAACCAGAGATCAGTGGACATCTTTCCGTCCCTATCATATTGAACGATGAGGAGATCACAATATACCAACAAGATTCTTAGAAGCAGCTCAGTGGAGAGAACGAGGAGAAGACACCGGGTACTTCGTAGAGTTTAATGGTCCTAACCGTTTCCGACCCGTTGAGTTCAATTTCGACCATCTTTGTTGGGTCGAGGTTACTTGGAACCCCATAGATCATCGCTGGGATATTGTATGACCAGCAGGAAGAAACTATAACTGTGACATCAACGCGTGAGAACTTAATAGTCACGCAGATTACGGTCCTATTGACGAACAAACACAAGAACATACAGACGAAGGAATCAGTGGAGAAGAAGCCTCCGAGAGTCAATCACCAAGTAGAGGAACAACGCCAGCAGAAGAAGCCAGTCTAGGAGCTATTGGCGATCACATTATACGACGAACTAAGTCCCTCACTATCCACCAACCCGAACCGGAAGTAATTCACATTCACAGCCCAGCAGTCGCAATGGCAACTGCCACCATTATGCAAGAAGAACTACAACTTACCACTGAAGCAAGGAATCAAATAGCCTTAGAAGAGCAAAGTCGCATCACAGAAGAATCCCGGGCTAATTTAGCTCCCATCAACCCCTATACCGGTCATCGAATGACCGACGACGATGTAGCGATCCACTGTGCCATTGGGCCTGACGTAGCCGACCCTCCTAGCGGAGGAGGTGGACCCCCTGGCAATCTACCAGGAGGAGGAGGACCCCCATCAAGAGGACCTGGATTTGAGGGATTCCCTGGAGGATTCCCAGGAGGACCACCAGGAGGAGGACACCCCGGAGGAGGACTACCAGGTGCAGGTCCTATTATTCCCCCTCCAAGTAACAAATTAGCCAGTGAAGCACCAACAGTATTCGACGGAGAACGCGCAAAAGTCAAGGTGTTTCTCACTCAATGGCATGTCTACTGGGGGATGAATGCCGATGAGGGCATCATGGCCACGCCATATCGACGCACCCTGCTGTTCCTATCCTACATCAAAGGAGTCAACGTTAGTGAATGGGTATTGGCAATGCTCACTTGGCTTAACGGCCAGATACAAGCAGGAATACCATGCACCAGTGAAGGATTATGGAACGAAGTCACGCGCAGTTTTATGCAGTGCTTCCGCAACACTATGGAGCAAGAACAAGCTCAATACGAACTCAAGAAAGGAGTCAAAATGATTGGGGGCAACCTAGATGAGTATTGCACCCAATTCAAACAGTTAATACGCCACGCTCAGTACAGGCTTAATGATCCGCAAACGCTCGACTTATTCGCAAGCGGACTACCAAAAGACCTATATGAGAAGGTCTACACCCTCGACAACCCTTGTAACTACCGTGAATGGAAAGAAGCAGCCACCACGCGCCAACAGCAATACCTTCACCTCAAAGCAGTATTGAACAAAGGAGTCCCTCCAGGGCAAGGACGACCACGTCAACAAAGACAATGGCAAGGACCACCAAGGAGTTCTTGGCAACCGAGGAACTTACCCTGAGACCCAAACGCAATGGACACCTCTGCGGATCGAATTCGAGGGCGACTTGCAGGAGCAGAAGACATACTTGCTCCTCGTCCCCCATACCAACCGAGGGGAGGATTTCTACAGAGAGGAGGAGGACGAAATAATCAAAGGCCAGTCACATGTTATAACTGTGGAAAGGACAGACACATGGCACGAGACTGCAGACAACCACAAGGAGGCTATCAGCCCCAAGCATCAACTAGTCGCTACATTGATACCGACTATCATCAACAAGAGCCAGAAGTTGCTACCAGGGCAGTTCAAGACGTACCCCCTCAACAGCGCGCCAGCAACTGGCTTAACGGAGTAGCAGGAGAATCAGACGATGTAAAAGACATCATCCTCCAACAGTTGTGGAAGAAGGAGGGTTTTCAGGACGCCTGAACCCATCGGCCTGGGTGAGGGTGGTTAATTGTAACAGTGTAATCATGACTCGCTATCGTTCTATGAGAGTTCCAGTATCGATTCGCACCAGTTACGCAATGGCCGACATACGAGCACTAGTCGACTCGGGAGCAACCCACTGCTTCATGAGACCATCCTTTGCAAAACAGATGGGACTTGGTGTCACACCACTGCTGGGGTGTGCGTTCGTTCTGTAACTGATCCTGCCTGAGGCAAAGGACTCAGAGTTGGACCCCCACTGAGTGGATGGGCTCCTAAGTTCTGATACAATTGCCACTGTCAACTGGACAGTGGCAAAGGTCCTCTTGTTCAAGCACAAGAGCTAGGCTATAGAGAAGAGGGCTGTGATAGAGAAGAGAGGATGGTACTGAGGGACAAGACAGTAGATTGACGAAGCCAAAGCTAAGGAAATACAGGGTGTACTACAGGGTTTATATAGCTAGTGTCCAGGAGTGCCAGCAAGGCAGTACAATGCCAGCAAGGTCAATGCCAGCAAAGCGGATGCCAGCAAAGCAAAGAAGTGAGGCAAGTGCCAGCAAAGCAGATGCCTGCGAAGCAACGAATCGAAGGGACAAATGGAAGGGAAGAAGGAGAGAGGAAAAATATGGGGCATTCACGACACTTGGGACCAAACAACTAGAAGTCCCAAAGAAAATCTGGAATATTGATAACACAGAAAACAAGTCGGGGCGTATCACTCATTATACCGATGTAGACGTCCAAACTAAAGGCATTCATAAGGAAATCTGCTTCCTTATTACAGACATTGGCAACGAAGACATCGTACTAGGATATCCCTGGCTCGCCATCTATGACCTGCATATTAAATGGTCACAAGCCGCCATACACAAGGATATGCTCCCTATCATTATTTGGTCGACCAATCCTTATATTAAAACAGCGCCGGTTGTTGCAGCAGCCACCGTCCAGAACAATGACTACAAAGTAGTACACTCTTGCGTTATCATGGACGAACAACCACAGCAGTTCGAAGAAGGATGCCGAATTCGAGCCACCGCCACTGACCTTGCTATTGCCACTCAGCAATACGTCACCAAAGCTGAGTTACCCCCTGAATATCATGAGTTTGAACGACTCTTCAGCGAGGAAGCGTCAGATAGGTTTCCACCCAGCAGGCCCTGGGATCATGCCATCGAATTTAAGCCAGGAACCGCTGACGTGATCGACTGTAAAATATACCCTATGACCCAAGAAGAAGATAAGAAACTACATGAATGGATCGATGAACAACTAAAAAAGGGGTATATACGACCCTCCAAATCCCCATATGCTTCATCCTTCTTCTTCATCAAAAAGAAGGACGGAAAACTGTGACCAGTCCAAGACTGCCGAAAAATCAATGCCGTCACCATTTGCAACCAATACCCACTTCCCCTCATCTCCGACCTTATCACCGATCTTAGTAACACTCACATTTACACTAAACTCAACGTTAGGTGGGGGTATAACAATGTACGCATTAAGGAAGGGGACGAAGAAAAAGCAGCGTTCAAAACGCAATATGGATTATTCGAGCCAACGGTGATGTTCTTCAGCTTAACCAATTCTCCTGCGACATTCCAGACTATGATGAACTTCATATTCAGGGACATCATCGCCAAGCACGAAGCCTGCGGAACTGTCATCAGGGTATACATGGATGATATCGGCATCGCTACAGGACTCCAACACTCCCTAAATGACCACATTGAAGCAGTCAAAGATGTCCTCCGCGTATCCGTGGAACACGACCTCTATTACAAACTCGAAAAGTGCCTCTTCCACTCCCCACGTATGGATTACCTGGGGGTAATCCTTGAAAAGGGGGTGACACGCATGGACCCTGTCAAAATTTTGGGTATCAAGGATTGGCCTACGCCAACCAAGGTCAAGGACGTCCGCTCTTTTCTCGGCTTTTGCAATTTTCACCGACCTTTTATACGAGGTTTTGCGACCAAAGCACGACCCCTTAATAAACTTACGCGTAAGAACACTGAATGGCACTGGGGAACTGAAGAGGAAAAGGCGTTCCAAGACCTTAAAACTCTCATTACTAGTGAACCCGTCCTAGCACACCCGGATCTCACCCAACAATTCGAATTGGAAGTCGATGTTTCAGGCTTTGCAACGGGAGCAGTTCTCCTTCAGCGCAAAGCGGATGGCAAATGACATCCCATCGGCTACTACTCGTCCACCCTCACCGAAGCCGAACAAAACTACGATATTTATGACCTCGAACTCCTAGCGATTGTTAAGGCCTTCCGTCACTGGAGACCCCTCTTAGCGGGCTCCCCCCACAAGATCAAAGTATTTTCTGACCACCTTAATCTACAATACTGGAAATCACCGCAGAAAATCAGCAGACGCATAGCCAGGGAAGTACTCGAACTTTCAGAATACAATTTCGAGATTCACCACATTAAGGGCACCTCCAATGGACGCACTGATGCGCTGTCACAAAGGCCGGACTATAATCAAGGGGACAATGACAACAAAGGAATAACTGTATTACCGGAAAACGTCTTTGTACATGTTGAGACACGACTGTTAAAGTCACGTGTCTCGTGGGATCTGATTGAGTCAGCCCACATACTAAATACGGTATCTACCCCTTATGGACACTTCGGACTTATACGGACCGCTTTTGTTTATCTTTATTGTTAGATCCATATATGGTTCTTATTGTTCTTTCTATTGTTAAGATACCGGTATTGTCTGCTTTAGGCAGCTATTGTTCTCTGCCATCCAATGGCATTTCTCCCTCTGGCACACAGACCACCTGTATTGTGTTTGGGTTACCAGTGCGCACAGACCATTATTATCTAAGTGTCCTGTATATAAGGACTGCTGTTTTCGCCTCTACACTTCAGAGTTCCCTTCACCTCTGAAGTGTAAGTTCCCTTTCTCTTTACTTCTCTTATTACCTTTACTCATAGGCGTTGCTTCTCTACAGTAACTTGTCCTCATAGGTATGCAGTTGTAATAGAGTTCCCTTCACCTCTGAAGTTAACTTGTCCTCATAGCTGTTCAAGCTTATCACCTTGCTTGTTAGTTCTGTGCTTCAACAGGTTATGGGCCCTGACGCCTAATAACTAACTTGCTCTTATCAGATCTACTTGTGTCATCTTGCTCTCTCACAGCCGACCACATATCTCTTGTCGTCCCCACACTTTCAGTGAGCATCCTCTATCCTCTTTCGACACACCCTTCTTTCTTGTCCACCATGACTTCGGTCATGTGCCATTTTGGCTAGCCTTCTAAGGAGGTTCTCATGAGAGGTTCTACATAACCTCAAATTCCTCTGTGTGCACTACATATCTTCTTTACCCGGTCTTCGTCCGGAAGTGCTTTCATAGGCCAATAGGGGAAGACCCTTGCAGCTATAGGCCTCTCTAATGGTTGGGTGATACTCGGTTAATACCTGGGTCACTTTAAGGGGTGTGAAGGCCTGGTTAATAGTCAAACCCAGAAGTCCTTCCCTCTGATACAACTAGGAGACGCTACTTTAGTACTATACACAGTAGCTATGACTAGACCTCTGCTAGGAGAAGTATTCGCTCCCTTTGTGCAGGATTCGCTGCATAGCACGTATCACTAGTCTAGTTGCTTAGTACCAAGACCCTTAATGGTCTGTTCTAGAGACTCCACAGACGGAAGATTCAGTTGTTATGGGAGTTGATCCCTATCACTGTCTCTTGAACTCGCTGTCGGCTCCTCTCTAGGGTACTACCCTTTACTATAGATCCTTAGTAGCCCCAGCATCAAGGCTGTAAAGCTGAGGGATACAGAGACTTAGTAGTCCTTCACTGGACCAAAAGCTCCTATTCCGTCGAAGCCAACAAAGCTGTTGCATGACTATTACCCATAGTAACATTTGGGCTTTGTGGATCTTAGTATAAGGCAGCCATCAGTACAAATGATTCCACTACATATCCATATCCAAATCGCACATACTTGAGGCATGACACTACTAGTGTTATGGAGTATAGCACTCCTATGGCTGGACCTTTACTTTCTCTACCAAGATCTGAGCTGGTTCTGACTGCTCCTCGGAACCAGATTCATAAACATCTCAAATGTCTTTCCACCTTGTCTTCCCTCTGTCCGTCACCCTCGCCAAGTTGGATGGCACCAACTGGCAGACCTGGTCTGCCACATTCACCTCCCTCATGCTGATGAACGGGTGCAGCAGGCACCTCACACATAGTGCTCCTGCATCTGTGCCCCAACATCCCCCTCTTGCAGCAGGTGCTGTGGGGCCCACTGGCCCTACAGATGAGGGACTCGCCATCCTTGCCCTCTGGGCAAAACAAGAAGAGGTCATCACTGGCCTACTATTTTTATCAGTGACAACGGAGGTCCTATCTGGTATTCACTCCTCCCACATCTTTTCAACTGTGCACGATAAGTTTGTGGAGTTAGAGAACCTCTATGGTCAGGTCAGCTCTATGGCCACCTTCAATATTTGGGTGGGCTTGGCAAACACCAAGCTTCAGGAAGGTAGCCCCTTCCTACCTCAGCTCCAAAAAATGCTGGACCTGAGGAACACCCTGGTGGAGCAAGGGATGCCCGTCTCGGACATGCAAATGTGCTTCATTCTTCTAGACACGCTCCCCCCATCCTACAGCACCATAGCTGGTACCATCCTGGCCTCTGGCCCCCCTTCTAACCTCCAACCTCAGGACCTCATCAACAGGTTCATTAATGAGGAATCCCGTCTCGCTGGTCCCGTGGCATCCTACAATAAGGTCGCCCCCGTCAAAAAATCTTCGGCCCCTCACACTCATGAGGCGCAGCCATCGGGCAGCTCTGTGTCTTCGGACATAATCTGCCATTACTGCAAAAAACCTGGCCATAAAAATCCAGAATGTTACAAACTTAAACGGGACCAGGAAAATGCCAAGAAGGGGAAGGCAGGACAGCGGGCGAAGGCTGCCCAGAATACCACAGTAGAGGTGCCGGACTCACTTCCGGCAAACAGGTTAAATAGCATACCTGTACCAAAGAGTCGATTATTCACTATAGTCAATGGCTCTGGCAAAATAGAGGAGGTACATGAAGTACCTCAGGTTTCCCTTTACACAATGGGTACACACAGTACCCAGATTGCATCAAAATGGATGATGGACAGCGGGGCGTCAGCACACTTTACACCCCACATAGAAGACTACGACACCTACACTCCTCACAAAGGTGTTGAAGTACTTCTAGGAGATAACTCCCTGCTAAGGAGTGTTGGTACTGGAACAGTAACAATCCATACCAACTTTGGGTATGACCTAAAAATCTCCAATGTGCTGCACCTACCTAATACGCATTCACGTATACTGTCCACTCCTGCCCTGACAGCAAAAGGGGCAATAGTAAGTTTTGATGCCACTACCTTTGCCATAAGGTATGATGGGAAAACCATTGCGGAAGGACACAAGGCTTCAGGCCTATATTGGCTTGATGGGCACCATAAAGTAAATGCCCAAGCAACTGCATCTGCTAGCCTTGATGTCTGGCATCAGCGCATGGGACATATGTCCAAAGAAGCGCTTCAAAGATATGCTCCCAAGTCCGTAAAAGGACTTAACATAGATGAATCCCCTGAGGAAGAAGGTCCCTGTCATGGGTGTGAACTTGGCAAGTCCACCCACAAACCTTTTCCTCCCTCTCAGAAGTGTGCACAAGAATCCCTTGAACTTGTGCACAGTGACCTTGTTGGTCCCTTACAGAGTAATTCTATTCAGGGCAACAAATACTTCGCCACCTTCATAGATGACTTCTCAAAAGCAGCAGTTGTCATCCCTATGAAGTCTAAGGACAAGTTCACGGGTGCCTTTCTCCACTATAAGGCATGGGCTGAAAAACAACAAAATAAGCCCATTAAAACCCTGCACTTGGATCGCGGTGGCAAGTATGTCAACAATGTCCTCAAAGACATTCTTCTGGAGGAAGGGATTGAGCATATGCTTACGATGCCTTATTCTCCACAACAAAATGGGAGAGCCGAGCGGTTTAACCGCACCATCATGGAAAAGGGCACCAGCATGCTTCATCATGCTGGGCTCAGTCTTGGCTTTTGGGAACAAGCAGTACAAACTGCGGTGCACATCTACAATCGCACCCCCACCCGTTCTAATGAGTGGAAAACTCCGCTGGAGCTCTGGGATGGTACAGTCCCAGATGTCTCTTACTTTAGAGTATTTGGCTGCAAAGCCTACTATCATGTACCAGAACACAACCGGCACAAATTAGATCCTAAATCAAAGGAAGCTGTGTTTGTGGGCTATGAACCCAATTCAAAGGGTTATAAACTCTGGGATAGACATAGCCGGTGCTTCGTCTCTTCACGAGATGTTACATTTGACGAAGCTACCTTCCCATCCCTGAGTGACCTGACTAGTCACTCTAACCAACCTATCTCTTCTCCCGTGTCCAGCGAGCCTGCTAAAGGGGCTGCTGTTGCCGGTGAGATATTCTTTGTAGTGCCTAGTCAGCCTACGCCAGCTGTTGCCCCTGCGGCACCTCAGACACCAGTTTTTGTGTTACCACCTATACAGGTGCCCGCAGTACCAATACAACAGCCTAGCACACCCCCCAACACCTCACCTAATACAGCCGACCAGACGATCTACCACACTCCTCCTTCCCAAGCCCCTGCACCCACCACTCCAAGGCGCCCTCGCACTCGCTCACAAGGGAGACCGCCTGTAGTGACTGCCCCAATCCCTGCCCCTAACTTCAATAGGGACATCTCTCCTCCTAGGGAAACACCTAGATCTCCGAGGAATGGGCAAGTCACTTCACCCCCTCGCCCAAGGCATGGGACCAGAGTACGATTCACAAATCCTTGCTACTTCATGGAGGACAACGCTGAATTTGTGCCTGGGAGCAGTAGGCTGGGAATGATGGACTTGCTGAATGCTGCTGAGGTACCTGGCTATAAGGACCCGCAGACTTTTAAGCAGGCCATGGAGTCTGACCAAGCTGCCGATTGGCTTGAAGCATGCCAGTATGAACTGGATGCTCTCGACAAGCTTGCTGTCTGGAGGCTGGAACCCCTTCCTGAAGGAAGGAAGGTGGTTAAGTGTAAATGGGTGTTCAAAAAGAAAGCAGATGGCCGCTTTCGTGCTAGGCTAGTGGCAAAAGGGTTCACCCAACTAGAGGGGGTGGACTTTGACGAAACTTTCTCCCCAGTTGCCCGCTTTGAGTCCCTGCGACTCCTTCTTGCGTTGGCTATGCTTGAAGATTGGCACATTCACCAGATGGATGTCAAGTCGGCATTCCTTCATGGGGAACTGGAGGAAGAAATTTACATGGAGCAACCAGTCGGTTTCGTCACAGCTGGCTCCGAGCACCTTGTGTGCCGGTTACAAAAGGCCCTTTATGGCCTGAAACAGGCTTCCCGCGCGTGGAATGTGCAGTTCCATGGGGTCCTAGTTGACCTAGGCTTTACGCGGACGTACTCTGATGCAGGAGTATACGTGTATCATCTTCAAGAGGGGGGTGATACACTTTTCGTGATCTTATATGTAGATGACATCACTATACTCGGAAGTTCCTTATCAAAGATCAAAGATCTGAAGGCTTCTCTATCTAGTCAATATGAGATGACCGACCTGGGAGAAATCCAATCATATCTCGGTATTAACATCACCAGAGATCATGCTAATCGCACTATGGAAATCAACCAGTCAGACTACATCCGTGACGTAGTGGAACGCTTTGGAATGTCTGATTCCAATCCAGTATATACCCCTCTTCCCTCTGGCGCCGAGGCACACTTGATCAAGCATACAGATCAGGCCTCTACTTCTGAGATTAAGAAGTATCAACAGATAATTGGGTCTCTGCTATATGCGCAGATTGGAAGCAGACCAGATATTTCCTTCGCTGTTGCGCGCCTTAGCCAGTTTGCTTCCAATCCCTCACCTCAGCATTTACGCCTAGCCAAGTATGTCCTAGCTTATCTCAACAGCACCAAGGACTACTCGTTACGCTATGCTGGAGGGAATGGCAATGGTGGTGAAGGCCTTCATGGCTACTGCGACGCTTCCTGGGGAGATCAGGAAGACAAGCACTCCACCTCAGGTTTTGTCTACCTGCTTGCAAATGGAGCCATTTCTTGGTGTACCAGAAAGCAAAAGACAATTGCGCAGTCTACCACTGAGGCAGAGTACATGAGCCTCTCAGACTCCTCTAACCAGGCTCAGTGGTACGCAACCTTCCTTGGAGAACTGGGGTACGAGGTTTCCTCCCCCATTCCTCTGCACTGTGACAATAAGGGTGCTGTGGACTTAGCTCTCAACCCTGTCACTGGGAGACGTTTCAAACACATCCTGATCAAGCACCATGTAAAATGGTTGCTGATCTAGGAATAGTGTAAAGATGGGTTCTAGGACGTCGAACTGTTGTGTATACTTGCAACAGACTTCCTAGTTTAATAGTTAAGAAAAACCCTTCTTAGAGAACTGAAGAAGTTGGACCTGTTCCATCTTATCTCCCAACTCATGGCTCTTCAAAAAGTAGTTCTTTAGAACTACATTATCCTCATAGAGCAGTGCATGAAGACCTCCAAAAAGTTGTCCTTTATCAGGACTTCTGCGTACATAGATTCTTTCTAACCAGAGAATCGAAACATTTCTCATAGTACAGTAAAGCAATAAAGTGTCCTGCCAAGGCACTTTCACTCAATGCTTGAACCACTCTTGTGGACTGTCTCTATCATGGAGGGATGTTGAGACACGACTGTTAAAGTCACGTGTCTCGTGGGATCTGATTGAGTCAGCCCACATACTAAATATGGTATCTACCCCTTATGGACACTTCGGACTTATACGGACCGCTTTTGTTTATCTTTATTGTTAGATCCATATATGGTTCTTATTGTTCTTTCTATTGTTAAGATACCAGTATTGTCTGCTTTAGGCAGCTATTGTTCTCTGCCATCCAATGGCATTTCTCCCTCTGGCACACAGACCACCTGTATTGTGTTTGAGTCACCAGTGCGCACAGACCATTATTATCTAAGTGTCCTGTATATAAGGACTGCTGTTTTCGCCTCTACACTTCAGAGTTCCCTTCACCTCTGAAGTGTAAGTTCCCTTTCTCTTTACTTCTCTTATTACCTTTACTCATAGGCGTTGCTTCTCTACAGTAACTTGTCCTCATAGGTATGCAGTTGTAATAGAGTTCCCTTCACCTCTGAAGTTAACTTGTCCTCATAGCTGTTCAAGCTTATCACCTTGCTTGTTAGTTCTGTGCTTCAACAGTACACACCATTACGATAGAAGAGCCACAACATCCACATTGGAGACCGGAGATTTTACCGGTGGAGATGACCCCGGAACACCCTATCTACGAACAAGACCTAGCTAAGTTGAAACCTTGGGTTGATGCTCATAAGCTAAAAGACATCGAAGGGACATGGTACAAGGATGGGCGTCGGGTGGTAACTGGTGGCATACACGATAAACGAACCATCATTGCTGCCCATCACAACTTGCCTGTCTATGGTCATCCCGGCATCAAACGTACTCTCCAGCTTACTGAACAACATTACTGGTGGCCACAAATGAAAAACGATGTTCAAGACTATGTCAAAGGTTGTGCAGAGTGCCAGCGGCACAAAGTCAATCTGCGCCCCATCAGAGCGCCTCTGCAACCCATTTATCCCAAACCAGAGGCCCTACCATTTGAAACAATTACAGTGGACTTTATTACGAAACTCCCCATGTCCCGCAGCTACGACTCTATCTTGACAGTAACAGATCATGACTGTACCAAGGCCGCCATCTTTATCCCCTGTAACGAAGAGATAACCGCTGAAGGAACGGCTGCCCTGTACGTTTCCCATGTCTTCCCACGATTTGGACTCCCCTCGCATGTCATTAGTGATCGAGACCCACGCTTCACATCCAAGTTCATGCGAGAGATATGCAAAATTCTTGGCATTAGCCAAAATATCTCAACCGCTTATCACCCTAGGACAGACGGCCAATCAGAGCGAACGAACCAATGGCTGGAACAATACCTCTGCTTCTGGGTAAATGAACGGCAAGACGACTGGGTTCGTTATCTGCCTATGGCAGAATTCACGCATAATAACTGGCCCAACGAAACCATGCGGGAGTCCCCCTTCTTTCTCTTATCAGGGTTCAACCCCCGCGCTGATTGGACCGATAGACCGTCCCCTATCCCACAGGTGTCCCTGAGGCTAGACCAATTTAAGCAAGCGCGACAGCGCGCATTCTCATGTATGCTCAGGGCACAGAAGTCATGGGTCAAACACAAAGATACGCCCAAATTCAAAGAAGGAGACCTCGTGTGGCTCGAAGGACGCCACTTACGCACGCACCAACCAACCGCAAAACTAGCTGCCAAGAGGCATGGACCATTTAAGGTCATCCAGGTGATGTCCCCTGTCAATTATCACCTCGAACTTCCCACACAGTGGAGTATCCACGATGTCTTCCACATAGATCTTCTCACACCTTATCGTGAAACGCCCACACATGGACCAAATTATCAGCGCCCACCACCTGATTTGGTCGATAACGAAGAAGAATATGAAGTCGAGAAGATTCTGGACTCTCAGCGATTTGGCAGAAGGCACTGGCTCCAATACCTTATCAAATGGAAGGGTTATCCTGACTCAGATAACCAATGGATAGATAAGGATGACGTATTTGCCAACGAAGCCGTTCAGAAGTTCAAACATTCCAACCCCAACAGGGAAACGCATATAAGGGTGGCCTTCTGTCGTGATAAGTCCCCATCACTCACTCCTCTCATGTCCTCTACCCGATGAAATGACCAGCTTGCACTCCTCTCTACCCTCGTCAACGACTCCTCCGCCACACTTGTTAACCCTGACTCTGCCAGTGACGCCACAGCCACTGGAACTGCGGGAAGAGGCCGTACCTCCATGCAGCATGAGGAAGACAGCCCTATCACTAGTGAAGAACTGCACCAGACACTGCAACGATTCCCTGTGCCCGTACAGGGAACTCTCAGTGACGATCCAACAGCAGCTCAACCAGCGCCACCGCCCATGTACGCCCTCACAAACCCCGACACCGGTGAGCCCGAAGTCTTCCTCACAGAAGACGAGTTATTTCGGCTTCAAGCAGCTGTCCCGTGCGGTGAAGCCACCAGACGCCATGAAGAAGTACGAACAAGAATGGAAGGAGACGGCAGCGCGGTGGCAGCAGGAGCAACTGCATATCACCGCCTGCCGACGCAGGATGATGAAGGAGAGATGGGAGTACTGGACAAAGATGAGGATGAAGACGAGCTTGGAGACCATTACCCCCTCAGGCATGCATTCCTTAACCATGAATTCTACGCTGAAGATCCAGCCACCACTCCCTACCTCGTCGACGCAGCAGGGGGGCCTCTACACAGAGGACGAGCCGCTGTGGCACAAGCGGCTCATTATACACCAATGGGTGAACGAGACCCAGCAACCAGGGCCATCATCCCTGAAGGGTTCCGGGTCAATAGAGGACCCGATTACATTCCGTTCCCGATCAAGCTCCCCAACGGACCGACGATACAAGCCTCCCACGTACAGGTTATCTGTGGAGGAGACCCCTTCGTACTCGGACTAGCTCCAGGTTCTGGCTTCATTTACGGCAAACCCCTTTACACAACTCCACACCTCCCAAAGAACAACTGGGCTTTTATACCCCACGAAGAGTATTTCATGCTCCATGACCGACATCCCACTGACCTGTTGTTAATGCGTATTGGGGATGTCACCCTCACCCAGGAGCTACACCGGTTCTGGCAATTTGTGTTTGCCGAAGATCAGTTGGAGAAGAGAATTCGGCAGTTGCAACTGGATAAGGAGATGGTGACCCAGGACAAAAAGGACAGTCTTTATCATCTCGAACGGGCTAACATATTGGCACGAATGGAAGATGAAGCGGAACGGATGAGGCAGGAGTCAGTAGTGGACTAGTGAGGTGGGCCTCACTCCTGAAAAGAGGGTGATGTTACGGTACGGACTCGATGATTCATTACACATGACTCATGACCGGTTATGACTACGGTCCGGTATCAGTATTAGTCATGGACTCTTACATCGCATCAGTCAGCATAGTAGTTCGCATGTGATTGTGACTCGTGTATGACTCATTCCTAGGATAGCTGTACTAGGGTTCAAGCTAGTTACTGTTGCGCAGCAAAAGCCTTACAGGCTAAAGCGCAGCATGCAGGAGGGACGTTCTCACCTTTGCAGTAGGTTGAGAGACTGTTTTTAGAGGGGAGAGTGTGCACAAGTGAAGAGGGGTGAAGTTCTGTATTCACCTCCCTCCCCATAGGAGGATATTTATGCTCTATGGCCCCACCATGTCCATTTGTGCAAAAGTGATGAGTAAAGGCGTCCACAATATTGCATTTTTACACACACCTGATGTGTTTCGCGCTTCTGAGACAGTCATAAGACTTCTCCTCATCACTGGACATGATACGCCCACTACTGTACGTATCCTGACTTGCCTAATATGGTAAACATAGTACCGTAATGTTGTAACTGCTATAGATAAGGTCCTTATGTACTTATCACATTCCAACACTCCCCCTTGCTTAGTGCAGCTAGTAAAGCACTTCTAAGCAATAGCCTTACTCTATAGACATAAGGATCAGTAATAAACATCGACCGGAAAGGCCTCAACCCTCAAATGTCATAGGGATGTATAGGGGATTTGGTTGCGGGGTCATCGCAACATCCTTTTTGTGAGGGGTTTTGTAAATCGTAGTAAAGACGCTACTCCCCAACAATGGTTGTCGATCCTCGGTTTCTTATGAGTAATTTGACCTCTCGTACTATGCCTTGATAGAACAGGATGTGTGAACTTCCTTCTGGTAGAGATACCAGGGTTGTTTGACGCAAAACCATGAGAGGCTTAGAGTCAGATGACTCAATAAACTTCTATGGTTTGTGACAAAAGAGCAAGTTGTTCGTGACTCACTTCTAAAGAAGAAGCGATGTACATGGAGAAGCTATGAAAAACCCTTTTTATCTACTACCCTTCAGGCATAGTGGTCAAGTTGCTTGAGCTTGCGTAGGCGAGGAAAACTCAAGCCCAAGCTGTTCCCTGAATTTTAGGAACTTAATGCAACCCAGGTTCTTAGTAAAAAGATCGGCGGGGTTCTCAGCTCCTTCTATAAAGAATAACTCTATCTTCTTATCACGGATTACTTCACGTATGTAGTGGTGACATAAATCAATGTGTTTAATCCGTTTTTCTTGAACCGGATTAGAAGATAGGAATATGGAGCCTTGATTATCTCCGCATAATGGAATTGGTTCTAGATTTATTCCAAGCTCATGAAAGAGCAATCGTATCCAAACCAATTGTCTGCTTGTATCACACAGCGACATATATTCTGCTTCAGTGGATGAGAGCGCAATTGACTTTTGTGCTCTCAAATTCCAGCAAAATATTCCATTTGCCATTTTTACTAAGTAGCCCATAGTGGACTTCCTGGTAACTGGGTCTGAAGCCCAGTCAGAATCTGCGTATGCTATTATACCAGCATCACTCTTGCCGTCATAGACTAAGGCATAGTTTGAAGTACCAAGTAAGTAGCGGCATATGTAAAGAGCACACTTTAAATGGTCTTCTGATGGGTTGGCAGCAAACTGCGCCATTTTGGTAACAGCATAGGCAATATCCGGTCGCGTACCAATCATAATGTATAGGAGTGATCCTATCACTTGTTGGTATGAAGCGTGGAGATCTGGAGATGCAGTTCCCTTATTAGGGGTAGGATGATACCCTTCCGGTAGTGGAGTGGGTACTGATTTGGCGTTAATCAGTTTGAAGTGCTGCAACACTTTCTGAAGGTAATCCTGCTGATCGATCAGGATTCTACCTTTAGAACATAGTATGCGCATTCGAAGAAACTCTTTGGTATCACCAAGGTCTCTGCATTCCCAGATTCTCATGAAGCGCTGCTTCAGGGAATCAATATGTTTTTTGTGTCTCCCGAGGAAGAGGACATCATCGACGTAGACAATTACTACAATTGTTTTATCCTCATTTACAAACAGACCTGAGTCTGATTGTAGACGTGTACAACTTAGAGTGCCCATGGATTTATCCAGCGCTCTCCACCAAGCAAGAGCAGCTTGTTTAAGTCCATAGATGGCTTTTTTAAGGCGCATCACTTTGTTTTGTTGGCCAGGGATTTTAAACCCTTCAGGTTGTTCCATGTAGAGTTCCTCATCGAGGTCTCCATATAGGAAGGCTGTTTGATGTCCAGTCCAGAGATGTGCCAATCCTTCAGCGCTGTAAGCGCGAGCATCATCTGGACGGTCTCAAAGTGTACCACAGGTGAGAATATTTCGTCATAATCAATGCCTTCAACCTGAGAAAAGCCTTTGGCAACTAGCCTGGCTTTCTTTCGACCATCTGACTTTAAGTCAAATACCCATTGATTCTTGATAACCTTTCTGCCTTTCGGTGGGTTAACAAGTTCGTAGACTTTGCGATTGCGAAGGGAAGCAAGTTCCTCTTTGCATGCATTACGCCACTCCTCCTGAGAGTCACTTGGCATTTTAATAATGTCCCGATAGGTCCATTCACAAATATTAGAGGTATCAGGTGCATCTAGATCTATTGGTGAAACTGCTTTGGCAAGCAGAAGATCTAGAAATTTGACTCCCCCTTCCTGAGCAAGGCGGGTGAGCAATTGTTGCTCTACTTCATCATCCGAAAGGTGCGGATTATCACCCGGTGCACTAGAAGGACCAGACTCGGGTTGCTCAGGAAAATCTCCTGGTACGGTCTGATCTTGACGTGAATGCAACCGAGAGCTACTCGGCTGGTCACCAGTCAATTGTCACCATGTGCGAGTCCGCTCAATGTCACGAATTATCATAGTAGGAGGCCTATCTCCATAGACATTATCTGGATGAGAAGTGGGTTTCCTTGTACGCGCTGTTCTCCTAGGTTGACTAGGACCTGGTACAGGTTGCAGCGGTAAAGGCGGAGGTAGCAGCGATCCAGTACCTCCAGTAGATGTACTGGGAGGTCCAGGCCCAACAGGCTGGGGAGCGCTTCTCCATTTTGGAGGCTCAGGTGGAGGGTCATCATCAACACCAGGAGTGGTATCATCTACAGACAGCTCATCATCTGAAGCTGTATCATCTAACTGAGTTACACCTTTAGGTTTACTCCTGACGCTGTCAGAAGGACACTTAGGAAATAGTCCTTCATCAAAGAGTGCTTTGTCCAAATAGAACAAGGTATTGGGTGTGCGCATGAAGACATCAGCCTTCATCCCAGATCCTCTACCAAGGTAGATCATGAGTTCGCTTTTAGGGGAAAGTTTAGTAACCCGGCGAGCCTCAGGGATATGGACATATGCACCCAAACCAAACACTTGAAGATGAGAAATATCAGGTACTTCATTGTACAATAGTTTATAAGGAGTCTGCCATTGAAGGCGACTAATTGGAGTTCTATTGTAACAATGTGTAGCGTGTAGGACTGCAAATTCCCACCAACTCTGAGGTAAACAAGCATCAAGGCGCATAGCCTGAGCTTTGTCCATTATGGTGTGCATAAAGTGCTCAGCACGCCCATTTTGTTGTGGCATATGTGGCGCAGACTGTAGCACTGTAATGCCAGCATCCTTTAATTGCTTTAGGAAAGCATCCGACTTATATTCACCACCAGCATCAGACATCCATTCTTTTATGGTAGCGTTAAATTGATTTTTTATTAACGCAAGCCACTGCTTTAAAGCAGTAATAGCAGAGGCTTTATCCCGTAAAAGAGTGATCCAAGCAAAGGAAGTATAATCGTCAAAAAAGACAATAAAATACTTGTACTTGTGATACGATGGTATAGGGAAGCTTTTTAAATCGGAATGAATTCGATTAAAAGAAGTGTTAGCCCTAGTTTCGGAAGGCGGATGAGATGCTGCAGGCATTTTACCTTGCGCACATCCTGGACATAGTTTTTCAGAGGTAGGAATTACAATCCCATCAGGGAAACCCTTAGTGTTTTCCTTAGATCGTCTTAAAACCTCTTTAGATGGGTGTCCAAGGCGACGATGCATAAGGTCATAATCTACATTTTGCAATGCAGATATGTTCACATATTGCGACTCAATTAGAGTAGAAATAGAGGCATCTAGCCAATATAGTGATTGTCCGTGAACTAGGGGTTTACATTGGACAATTGTTTTGTTTTTTCTTAGCAAGGTTATATGCTGCGAATTCCCCAAAACGCACAATCCTTGCTGTAGAAAGACTCCCATTTATAAAAGCCGCATGCTCATAGAGGGTATGTGAAAGACTGGATGAACTCATGTAGTTACAAGCTTATCTGCAAGATGATGCTCAAGCAAGACAGTTCCTATTCCTTCAACATATATCATGTGAGCCGCAGTTTTAACAGGTATTCTTTCAGACTTGGGTAGTGACTTATACTTGATAAAATCACTAATTTGGTTGGTAAAATGTGCTGAGGCTCCTGAGTCAAGGAGCCACATATTTTTTGTACGCTTCAGACATTCTGCACATTGGCTGAAGTACTCATTATGCTCACACTCAAGAAAATCGAGAAGAGCGCTGCTAATATTGTACATTTCAGACAACTTTGTTACATGCGACACTACTATGTTATTATTAAATCTGCCACCCTTTAGACTTCTTGGGGGCAGGGCAAGGGGGGGCCGGGCTGTGGTTCCATGACCTGAGGTGGGGGGGGGGGGGTTGGCCGAAAGTCTCTAAAAAAATTTGCTTTTTGGGCGTCTAAGGCCAGGCCGATCTGGAAATTTCCCGCTTTTCCCCCGTATCATCTCAGCAATAGTGCATATTGTGTGTTTGTAAACCCATGCAGGTACCCGAATATGGGTTTGTGGGTATGGGTGTGGGTCAGATCTGAGGTACCCATACAAAACCCATACCTGTTGCATGGCGGGTTTTTTCAAAGGGATACTAGAATTCTACTTACTACATGTTACTGTACTATTCTATGAGGAATCTATTTAACTACAGTTACAGTGGCCTGACCCCCAACTCCGTCTAAGAGCATCTACAGGTCTTGGGGCATGTGATGCGTCGCAAGGTGTCGCGCACGCGTCCGCGGAACGCGCGCCGTCGCATACAGGTCCGCGGTGATTGGGGACGTGTTTATCTCGAAGGGATAAACGTGCGTAGACGTGCGGCGGGGTCGAGAACAGAAACAAGGTCGGGTTGTTGCAGAGGGTCGAAAATGATTGTGCACGTTTGCACATAACACACCACTTCACATATGTAGTTGTATGAGTCGGAGATACGTCTTGTTCGAGCCAATAAGGCCGCGGACAAATGCAGAAAGCCGGAGAACAAAAAGAATGAGCCACACTGACACTGAGCTTAAAAGTTAGGGGAACTCAACTATGATAAATGTAAGCAATGAAGTTGCATGTTCCCAGCTTGGTGGTAGCATACAGCACTCATGGCAATGTTTATAGAACACACAGAAACGTGTGTGGTGCCAGTGGTTTGGCAGCAATGCATGATGGGGGGGGGTAATCTAAGAAATTTCCATATTTGGAATTTAATTTCCTTTTTGGGGGTAGGGGGGGGGGGGGGGTACGGCCCAACCCCTTAAAAAAATTTACTGACCCCATGCAATTTTAAGAATTCCGGCCCCCCCTTGGGGCAGGGCTAATTCTAAAACATTGTCAGCATGTAATAAGCAAAATGAAGGAGTTACGTACTCTTCTTCATCAGAACCCCAATCCAGGACCTCATCTGGACCGGTTAGAAAATGTTCGGGGGTTTCTGCCTGCGAGCCCGGCGGAGATACCAAAGTACCAAAGTCGGGGTGCGTCGGAAGCCCCTGAGAGTGTAGGAATTGCTGGTTTCTAGTCCATGCGGCAAGAATTAGTTCGTAAGAAGGAACTCTTGGAATAGAACCGGAACCAGTAAATCCCGGTTGTTCCCACATTTTTGTTATCTCCTCTGCCTCAACTGTCTCCGGATCGACGTAATCAGGAGTCTGAGCTTGGCAATCTGTTACCGAGTCAAGATCCGATACTGTCAAATCACTTAAGTCTATTTGCAGGGCATTAGATGACTCACTGCAATAGGCGGCAATCTTAGAGTCGTCTAGACTCTCAATATCAACTATTGATTGTGCGCCTGCTGGAGGTGGTCGCGACATATCAACGTCGAAATCGGAGTCGTATTCTTCGTCAATAAACTTCTCAATCCAAGGGCGCATTTGTGCATCCACATTGGCGAAGCGCTGCTCAAGCGTCTTCGCAGTCTGAACTGTAGTGGGTACATTCAGCCACTCTGCGAGCGTCATAGTGGTATTAACGGAAGGAAAGAAGCTGGGAGACCTCTGAGGGGTAGAGGATTTGACTTCTGTACAAGTAGAGACCCCAGATGACCCAATATGGATCACCTTGTGAGAAGTAGGTGGAGATAGTGTGGCAATGGAAGCTATGTGGGAATACTGGGGAGCGCCGCCATGCGCTTTGCCTTTCCCTTTTCCTCTGCCACGACCAGATCCTCGTCCTCTGCGCTGCCAGTTAGGCTGCTGCTGGGAAGACGGGCCAGGGGCATTGGAAGTAGAAGGCTGCAGCTGCTGCTGACTACCCTGCTTAGAAAAGCGAGGGTTATCGCGCTTGCGCTTAACGGCAGAAAGCTTCTGCGCATTATGAGCACCCTTATGCTGTCCGCGATTAGTTTCGGTCTCAAACTGCCCAATGACTACAGAAGCAACTGAGTCAAGTTTGAGATCCGTAGTGGCAGTGGCACTACAGATAATGGGAATGAGATTCTCCCATTTCTGAGGAAGAGCGGACATGGCGATTAATGCCTGAAGGGGGGGCTTTATTGCAAGCGTCGTAGCATTAGCACCAGTGCCAACAGTTATTGCACCAAGACAAGAAAAGGCAGCTGCCATCTTCTCAAAAGTTGCAACAGGGTTCTGGTTAGGATTGAAGCGAATAGAAATCACTTCTTTAAAGTCTTTGTAGATGCGGGGTAAAGAGACCGCTCCATAGCAATCTTTAACCGCAGTCCAGAGAACCTGGGCAGAGGTACCAGTCACAGCTTGTTGGATCACAGGAGAAAGACGAAGGGTAAGATTACCCCTAGCCATTTCATCACTACGACGCCAAGCAGCTTGAATGTTGGCGGCGGTGGTTGTGTCGAGAGGGATAGATCCATTGACATAACCCCAGAGTCCTTGGGACATGAAGAAGGCTTGCATGGCATTCGACCAGATGGCCCAGTTAGAGCCATCAAACACGGGGACAAGAGCAGTAAGTTGCGAGGACATAGTTGGTGATAAATCTGTTGGCTTTGAGAACGTCAGTATCAGAGTTTCATCATAATACTGAGTGAAATAATAAAGCCAGCATTAATCCATTCGACTACAGAGCAAACTCTGCAGACTTTGGTCTTTGGAGACTACCATAGTCTATGCCAAAAGAACTGCTCGACCATGTCAACGTTAGACAGTGGGCCAAGTCTGTGTACTCCTCTAGAGTACAATACTGGGTCTGTTATGAACCAGGGCGCCTTCCAGGGTCTGTTTGCTGTGTCTCATAACAAATCTGCTCTTCCATAGGAGATACAGATAGTATGAGTGCGCCACCACTGGATGCTACTTCATCAAGAAGTGCAACGGCAAGCCCTGTAACAGGGCCCATAACCTGTTGCGCAGCAAAAGCCTTACAGGCTAAAGCACAGCACGCAGGAGGGATGTTCTCACCTTTGCAGTAGGTTGAGAGACTGTTTTTAGAGGGGAGAGTGTGCACAAGTGAAGAGGGGTGAAGTTCTGTATTCACCTCCCTCCCCATAGGAGGATATTTATGCTCTATGGCCCCACCATGTCCATTTGCGCAAAAGTGATGAGTAAAGGCATCCACAATATTGCGTTTTTACACACACCTGATGTGTTTCGCGCTTCTGAGACAGTCATAAGACTTCTCCTCATCACTGGACATGATACGCCCACTACTGTACGTATCCTGACTTGCCTAATATGGTAAACATAGTACCGTAATGTCGTAACTGCTATAGATAAGGTCCTTATGTACTTATCACGTTCCAACACATCTCGCACATGGTGCCCGCTTGATGGGCTTCTTAAGCAGGGTCGTCTGCTCTTACCTCAAATCATGAATACTGTACAAGTCCATTGTCCCAGGTGCAAGAAGGTTTTCAACCCACGCGGTTTGTCTCAACACCTTAGCAGATCTCAGCGTACACACTGCCATATTGTGCATGCAGCATTACAAACACCATCAACGTTTCAGACAGCCAGTTCTCTGCAGTTGTCCGCTTCAACTCCAGCACCACAGAGCGTACAAGGTGACACTGGTGATGAGCACAATATAGGTATCGTCCAACCATGTGCATGACGGTATCCACTCATGTGTGCTTCAGATACTCTGCATGCCGTTCACGCCATGCATGATGCCGACACTACCCGAGTGATGGATGTCACGGATGATGGCAGCTTTGTGGATGCCAATACTGCAGGTGCCGATGCGGCAGATACCGCAGATGCTATGGACGCTGACATCTGGGAAGCACTAGTTCAAGACATCAGCGCTACAGTTGACGCTGATCAAGAACACGCTAGCGGGGTGCAATCATTGGTTCCACCCTCATCTGAAACTCTGTGGCCATCAACTCTACCACCAAATTCACCCATACGTGACAGCGGCAACAGCAACACTACTGGCAGTCAGGCTCAAGTGATTGTTGACAGCTTTCCGCATGGTGTCCCAGGCACCCCAATGCCTGATCCGTTTCGCGGTCAATCAGACTATCGGTCCTGTGAAGATGCACTCAATACCTCAGTCTGGGCTCCCTTTCACTCCCAGTGTGATTGGGAGATTGCGCTTTGGGCTAAGACGTGCGGGCTGACATCGTCAGCTCTGACAGGGCTGCTTCAAATTCCCGAGGTATGAACACCGCCCTATTCAATTCACATTTACACTGACACGTCAAGGAAGGTTTCCGACCGGTTAGGACTTTCATTTAGATCTGCTAAAGAGCTCGATTGCATCATTGACACTTTACCTGGCCGACCACCATTCGAGTGCGAGGACTTTACCGTTGGAGGTGAAAGACTGTCTTTTTATTTCTGGGATGTAATGCAATGTATTCAGTCCCTTTACGGTGACCCCGAATTTGTGCATGAGTTAGCATTTGCGCCAGAGCGCCACTTTGCCGATCCCGAGCACACGTGCCGCATCTACAGCGAAATGCATATGGGAGACTGGTGGCAGGCAGTACAGGTGTGCACACTTTCTCAAATGAATGCAAATACTTACGCATTGTGGCAACAGACGTCCCTCGAATCGCAACAGCCTGGTGCAACTGTGGTCCCACTGATACTGTCCTCCAACAAGACGCAGTTGACCCTTTTCTGAGGGAAAGCCGCATATCCCATCTACCTCACCATTGGCAACATTCCAAAAGCCATTTGTTGCAAGCCGTCACGTCACACCCAGCTATTGATTGGCTACATTCCAACCACCAAGCTAGAATGGATCACTAATCAGGCAGCTCGCCGCCGCGCTCTAGCAAATCTATTTCACTCTTGCATGCGTAAACTACTAGTCCCGGCCACGCGCTACAGTGAAAGTGGTATCGTGATGATGAGTGGGGATGGGATTTGGTGCCGGTGCCATCCCATATTTGCCGTCTTTGTTGGCGACTATCCCGAACAGGCATTGGTAATGTGCACATACAATGGCCGTTGTCCAAAGTGTACAGTCACTCTTGACAGACTAGGTGAATATGCTAGGTTCCCTCCACGCAGCTACAATGAAGCCATCGACACATATCTCTTGGTGGATGAGGAGGTCTGCACATTCCACGCAGCTTGTCGTGAAGTGGGCCTTAAGCCCCTATTCCATCCATTTTGGGAATCTTTCGCACTCTCTAATATATTCATCTCTGTTACGCTCCACCGGCGTTAGTCCGACTTGGACTCGTGAAAGGCGTAATCGACTTAGCAGAAGTCAGGCGAATGGGGATCACGTGTCAACCCAACGCAAGCTGAACAGGGGCACTCTTGCACACGCTGCAGCGAAATGACAAAGAATGGTATCCCTTGGTGGATACAAGCGGAAGTACTCTTAGTTCGAAGACTAAGGCAGGCAAAAGACGATTCAGAGAAGGGTGGATTGAAGAAGACCAAGATGGGGACTCTTGGTCTTCCGAGTTGACTACTTATACAGATACGCGCGGGCTTTAAAGCGCTGCTGGAATAATAGGTAACCAATAGCGTAACTAGCTCGAACCCTAGTACCACTATCCTAGGAATGAGTCATACATGAGTCACAATCACATGCGAACTACCATGCTGACTGATACGATGTAAGAATCCATGACTAATGCTGATACCGGACCGTAGTCATAACCGGTCGTGAGTCGTATGTGATGAGTCATTAAGTCCGTACCATAACATCACCCCCTTTTCAGGAGTGAGGCCCACCTCACTAATCCGCCACCGATTCCTGCCTCATCCGTTCCGCTTCATCCTCCATCCTCGCCAATATGTTAGCACGTTCTAGACGATAGAGACTGTCCTTTTTGTCCGCAACCGCCATCTCCCTTTCCAGCTGCAATTGCCTGATCCGCTTCTCCAGTTGGTCCTCGGCGAAAGCGAACTGCCGGAACCGACGTAATTCTTGAGTAAGAGTGACATCTCCAATGCGCGCGAGCAGTAGATCTGTGGGGTGTCGATCGCTGAGCATGAAGTACTCCTCATGTGGGATAAAGGCGCGGTTGTCCTTGGGGAGATGAGGGGTAGCGTAAAGGGGTTTACCGTACAGGAAGCCCGATCCCGGAGCTAATCCGAGAACGAAGGGGTCTCCTCCGCGGATAACCTGTACGTGGGATGCTTGTACCGTCGGTCTGTTGGGGAGTTTGATCGGGAACGGAATGTAATCGGGTCCTCGATTGACCCGGAACCCCTCAGGGACGACGACCCTGGTTGCGGGGTCTCGTTCGCCCATTGGTGTATAACAAGCCGCTTGTGCCACGGCGACTCGTCCTCTGTGTAAAGGCCCCCCCGCTGCGTCGACGAGGTAGGGAGTGGCGGCTGGATCTTCAGCGTAGAATTCATGGTTAAGGAATGCGTGCCTGATGGGGTAGTGGTCTCCAAGTTCGTCCTCATCCTCATCTTCGTCCAGTACTCCTTCTGCTCCTTCATCATTTTGCGTCGGCAGGCGGCGATATGCAGTTGCTCCCGCTGCCACTGCGCCGCCGTCTCCTTCCATTCTTGTTCGTACTTCTTCATGGCGTTGGGTGGTTGCACCGCGTGGGACAGCTGCTTGAAGCCGAAAGAGCTCGTCTTCCGTGAGGAAGACTTTGGGCTCACCGGTGTTGGGATTTGTGAGGGCGTACATTGGCGGAGGTACTGGTTGAGCTGTTGCTGGATCGTCGTCGAGAGTTCCCTGTACGGGCATAGGGAATCGTTGCAGTGTCTGGTGCAGTTCTTCGCTAGTGACAGGGCCGTCTTCCTCATGCTGCACGGAGGGACGGCTTCCTCCTGTAGTTCTAGTGGTTGCGGCGTCGTTGGTGGAGTCGGGGTTGACAAGCGTGGCGGAGGAGTCGTTGACAAGGGTAGAGAGGAGTGTGAGCTGGTCATTGCGTCGAGTAGAGGACATGGGATGAATGGGAGATGGGGACTTATCACAACAGGAGGCTACCCTTATATGCGTTTCTCTGTCGGGGTTGGAATGTTTGAAGTCTCGAACGGCTTCGTCGGCAAACACGTCATCCTTATCTATCCACTGATTGTCTGAGTCCGGATAGCCCTTCCATTTGACAAGGTATTGGAGCCAACGTCTTCTGCCGAATCGCTGAGAGTCTAGAATCTTCTTGACTTCATATTCTTCTTTGTTATCGACCAAATCAGGTGGTGGGCACTGATAGTTTGGTCCGTGCGTGGGTGTTTCGCGATAAGGTGTGAGAAGATCTATGTGGAACACATCATGGATGCTCCACTGCGTGGGAAGCTTGAGTCGATAGTTGACAGGGGACATCACCTGGATGACCTTAAATGGTCCATGTCGTTTAGCCGCTAGTTTTGCGGTTGGTTGATGGGTGCGTAAGTGGCGTCCTTCTAGCCACACGAGGTCTCCTTCTTTGAACTTGGGCGTATCTTTGTGTTTGACCCATGACTTTTGTGCCTGGAGCATGCAGGAGAAAGCGCACTGTTGCGCTTGCTTAAATTGGTCTAGTCTTAGCGACACTTGTGGAATAGGGGAAGGCCTATCGGTCCAATCAGCGCGAGGATTGAACCCGGACAAGAGAAAGAAGGGGGACTCTCGTGTGGTTTCATTAGGCCAATTGTTATGCGTGAATTCCGCCATAGGCAGGTAACGGACCCAGTCGTCTTGTCGCTCATTTACCCAGAAGCAGAGGTATTGCTCCAGCCATTGATTCGTTCGCTCCGATTGGCTGTCGGTTCTGGGGTGATAAGCCATTGAGATATTTTGGCTGATGCCAAGGATTTTACATATCTCCCGCATAAACTTGGATGCGAAGCGGGGATCTCAGTCACTGATAACACACGAGGGGAGTCCAAATCGTGGGAAGACATGAGAGATGTACAGGGCAGCCGTTCCTTCGGCTGTTATCTCCTCATTACAAGGGATGAAGATGGCCGCTTTGGTGCAATCATGATCTGTCACTGTGAGAATGGAGTCGTAACCACGGGAGACAGGGAGTTTGGTAATAAAGTCCACTGCGATAGTTTCGAATGGCAGAGCTTCCGGTTTAGGGTAAATAGGTTGTAGGGGTGCTCTGATCGGTCGGAGGTTAACTTTGTGCCGCTGACATTCCGCACAACCTTTGACATAATCTGTGACGTCGTTCTTCATTTGCGGCCACCAGTAATGTCGTTCAGTAAGCTGGAGAGTACGTTTGATGCCAGGATGGCCATAGACAGGAGAGTCATGATGGGCAGCAATGATGGTACGCTTGTCATGGATGCCGCCGGTGACTACTCGGCGCCCGTCCTTGTACCATGTCCCTTCGATGTCTTTTAGCTTGTGAGCATCAACCCAGGGTTTCAACTTAGCTGTGTCTTGTTCGTAAATAGGGTGTTCTGGTGTCATTTCTACAGGTAGAATCTCAGGTCTCCAGTGAGGATGTCGCTGTTCTTCTAGTGTGGTGGCACGCGCGAAGACGTTTTCTGGTAATACTGTTATACCTTCGTTGTCGTTTTCTCCTTGATCGTAGTCTGGCCTTCGGGATAGTGCGTCGGCGCGTCCATTGGCGGTACCCTTGATGTGATGAATTTCGAAGTCGTATTCTGAGAGCTCGAGTACTTCCCTGGCTACACGCCTGCTAATCTTTTGTGGCGATTTCCAGTATTGCAAGTTGAGGTGATCAGAGAATACTTTGATCTTGTGAGGGGAACCCGCCAGAAGGGGTCGCCAGTGGCGGAAAGCTTTGACAATTGCTAGGAGTTCGAGGTTGTAAATGTCGTAATTTCGTTCGGCTTCATTGAGAGTGGATGAGTAATAGCCGATGGGATGTCGTTTATTGTCTGCTTTGCGTTGAAGAAGGACTGCTCCCGTTGCAAAGCCTGATGTGTCGACCTCTAACTCGAATTGTTGAGTGAGATCTGGGTGCGCTAAAACAGGCTCGCTAGTGACAAGGGTTTTAAGGTCTTGAAATGCTTTTTCTTCTTCTACGCCCCAGTGCCATTCGGTGTCTTTGCGTGTGAGTCTGTTCAATGGTCGTGCTTTGGTTGCGAAGCCTTGTATAAAAGGTCTGTAGAAATTGCAAAAACCGAGAAAAGAGCGGACATCCTTAACTTTCGTTGGCGTAGGCCAATCCTTGATGCCTGCAATTTTGACGGGGTCCATGCGTGTCACCCCCTTTTCAAGGATTACCCCCAGGTAATCCATGCGCGGGGAGTGGAAGAGACATTTTTCAAGCTTGTAATACAAATCATGCTCCGCAGATACACGGAGCACGTCTTTGACAGCTTCAATGTGATCTTGTAGCGAATGGTTAAGTCCTGTGGCGATGCCGATATCATCCATGTAGACACGAATAACTGTACCGCGTCTTTCGTGTTTTGCGATGATGTCCCTGAAGATGAAGTTCATCATAGTCTGGAACGTCGCCGGGGAGTTGGTTAAGCCGAAAAACATCACCGTGGGTTCGAATAAACCATAACGTGTTTTGAACGCGGCCTTTTCTTCATCTCCTTCTTTAATGCGTATGTTGTTATACCCCCATCTAACGTCGAGTTTAGTGTAGATGTGGGCATTACTGAGGTCGGTGATGAGATCAGAGATGAGGGGAAGAGGGTACTGGTTGCGAATGGTAACAGCGTTAATCTTTCGATAGTCTTGGACAGGTCGTAGTTTTCCATCTTTTTTCTTGATGAAGAAGAAAGATGATGCATAAGGGGATTTAGAGGGCCTTATATAGCCCTTCTTGAGTTGTTCGTCAATCCATTCGCGTAATTTCTTGTCTTCTTCTTGTGTCATGGGGTATATTTTGCAGTCGATTGTGTCGGCTGTCCCTGGTTTGAATTTGATAGCGTGATCCCAAGGCCTGCTAGGTGGAAACCTGTCCGATGCCTCTTCACTGAAGAGGCGTTCAAATTCGTGGTATTCAGAGGGTAACTCAGCTTTCGTGACATATTGTTGAGTGGCTATAGTGAGATCAGTGGCAGTGGCCCTGATTCGGCATCCTTCTTCAAATTGCTGCCATTGTTCATCAGTGATAATGCAGGAGTGTACGACTTCGTAGTCGTTGTTTTGAACAGTGGTTGCTGCTACCACTGGCGTCGTCTTGATATAGGGGTTAGTTGATCGAATAATAATAGGGAGCATATCTTCGTGTATAGCTGCTTGCGACCACTTGATATGCGGGTCATAAATAGCAAGCCAGGGGTAGCCTAGCACAATATCTTCGTTGCCAATGTCTGTGATAAGGAAGCGAATTTCCTTATGAATGCCTTTAGTCTGGACATCAACGTCCGTATAATGGGTGATACGCCCTGATTTATTTTCTGTATTGTCAATATTCCATATTTTCTTTGGGACGTCGAGTAATTTGGTCCCAAGTCCCATTCGTTTTGCGAATGATGGTTTCATGAAGCAATGGGTTGCTCCTGAGTCGACTAATGCGCGTATGTCGGCCATTGCGTAACTGGTGTGAATCAATACTGGAACTCTCATGGAACAGTAGCGAGTCATGATTACACTGTTACAATTAACTGCCCTCACCCAGGCCGATGGGTTCAGGCGTCCTGAAAACCCTCCTTCTTCCACAACTGTTGGAGGATAATGTCCTTTACATCGTCTGATTCTCCAGCTACTCCATTAAGCCAGTTGCTGGCGCGCTGTTGAGGGGGCACTTCGGGGACCGCCCTGGCAGCGACTTCTGGTTCCTGTTGATGATAGTCGGTGTCGACATACCGACTGGTCGACGCTTGGGGTTGATATCCCCCTCACGGTTGTCTGCAATCGCGGGCCATGTGTCCGTCCTTTCCACAGTTATAACATACGACTGGCCTTTGGTTGTTACGTCCTCCTCCTCTCTGTAAAAATCCTCCCCTTGGTCAGTATGGGGGACGAGGAGCGAGTATATCCTCAGCTCCTGCAAGTCGCCCTCGAATCCGGTCTGCTGAGGTGTCCATGGCGTTTGGATCTCGTAAATTTCTTGGTTGCCATGAACTTCTTGGTGGTCCTTGCCACTGTCGTTGTTGTCGTTGTCTTCCTTGTCCTTGTCCAGAGGGAATTCCTTTGTTCAGTACCGCTTTGAGGTGAAAATATTGCTGTTGACGAGTGGTAGCCGCTTCCTTCCACTCGCGGTAGTTGCGGGGATTGTCAAGGGTGTAGACCTTTTCATATAGGTCTTTTGGTAGTCCGCTTGCAAATAGGTCTAGCGTCTGCGGATCGTCGAGTCAATACTGAGCGCGGCGTATCAGTTGTTCGAATTGGGTGCAATACTCATCTAGATTGCCCCCAATCATCTTGACTCCTTTCTTAAGCTCATATTGAGCTTGTTCCTGTTCCATCGTGTTGCGGAAGCGCTGCATAAAGCTGCGCGTAATTTCGTTCCATAGTCCTTCACTAGTACGGGGTATACCAGCTTGTATCTGGCCGTTGAGCCAGGTAAGCATCGCTAGTACCCATTCGCTGACGTTAACGCCTTTGATGTAAGATAGGAAAAGTAGGGCTCGTCGATAGGGTGTGGCCATTATGCCTTCATCTGCGTTCATACCCCAGTAGACATGCCATTGAGTAAGAAACGCTTCAACTTTGGCGCGTTCTCCGTCAAATACTGTGGGTGCTTCGCCAGCTAGCTTGTTACTCGGAGGGGGAACAATAGGACCTGCACCTGGTAATCCTCCTCCTCCTGGTGGTCCTCCTGGGAATCCTCCAGGGAATCCTTCGAATCCCAGTCCTCTCGATGGAGGTCTTCCACCGCCTCCTCCTCTTGGTAGGTCACCAGGAGGTCCACCTCCTCCACTAGGGGGATCGGGTACGTCTGGTCCGATGGCACGATGGATTGCTACGTCATCTTCGGTCATTCGATGACCAGTGTATGGGTTAATAGGAGCTAAGTTAGCTCGTGATTCTTCTGCAATGCGCCTTTGTTCTTCCAGGGCGATTTGATCCCTTGCTTCGCTGGCGAGGTATATCTCTTCTTGAGTAGTGGTGGCTGTTGCCATTGCGACTGCTGGGCTACGAATGTGGATTACTTCTGGTTCGGGTTGATGAATAGTTAACGACTCAGTTCGTTGTATGATGTGGTCACCGATAGCCCCTAGGCTTGCTTCTTCTGCCGGCGTTGTTCCTCGACTTGGCGATTGTTGACTATCAGAGGCTTCTTCTCCGCTGACTCCCTCGTCGGTGTGTTCTTGTGCTTGTCCGTCAATAGGACCGTAATCTGCGCGGCTGTTAAGCTCTCGTGCGTCGATATCACAGTTGTAGTTTCTTCCGGCTGGTCGTACGATATCCCAGCGATGATCTATAGGGTTCCAAGTAACCTCGACCCAACAAAGACGTTCGAAGTTGAACTCAACGGGTCGGAAACGGTTAGGACCGTTAAACTCTACGAAGTATCCAGTGTCTTCTCCTCGTTCTCTCCACTGAGCTGCTCTCAAAAATCTTGTAGGTACGTTGCGTGATGAACAGCATACATAGAGACCATACTCACAGTGGACAAGAGGACTGTGGTGAGATATGGAAGGTAGCTGGAAGCAGAGGTGTAACAGGGGATCTTGCAAGTAAAGCAGAGAGTCTGGCACACAGCAGAGTGAGAACTGATAATAGTATTACAGGAGAGAGACTTTACCTGGCACACAGCAGAGTGAGAACTGATGTGGTCCAGGGCGTACAGAGTACTCTACTTATACTATACAGAGGTGTGACACTAGTACAAGGGTAGTAACATAGAGTCACAGAATACAAGGAGCGTTGTTCTACATACAGGACAAAAGGAATGTACCAAAGGAGAACAAGGCGACCAGAACAAAGAAAGTCCAGACTAAGATGATATCATAGTGACATCACAATAAAGATAACGCTAGAAAGAGAACAAGGAAGGAGTACAATGAAGAGTCCGGAGTAGTCCATATGATGTCATTGTACAGTGATGTCATAGAAGTCCTAGATTGTACAGATCAAATCAAATCTAATCTAAAGCGGTCCTAATTAATCTACAGCAGTCCATATCTGTAAGTCCGGTCCGTTAGAGCCGCTAAGTGCGCAAGGGTCACTTATCAACATTGCGATCTCCTCGTCGTTCGATATGATAAGGATGGAAGTTCGTCCACTGATCTCTGGTCGAGTACGCCACGATGAGGATCTTGGTCTTAATGTTACGCTCCACCGGCGTTAGTCCAACTTGGACTCGTGAAAGGCGTAATCGACTTAGCGGAAGTCAGGTGAATGGGGATCACGTGTCAACCCAACGCAAGCTGAACAGGGGCACTCTTGCACACGCTGCAGCGAAATGACAAAGAATGGTATCCCTTGGTGGATACAAGCGGAAGTACTCTTAGTTCGAAGACTAAGGCAGGCAAAAGACGATTCAGAGAAGGGTGGATTGAAGAAGACCAAGATGGGGACTCTTGGTCTTCCGAGTCGACTACTTATACAGATACGCGCGGGCTTTAAAGCGCTGCTGGAATAATAGGTAACCAATAGCGTAACTAGCTCGAACCCTAGTACCGCTATCCTAGGAATGAGTCATACATGAGTCACAATCACATGCGAACTACCATGCTGACTGATATGATGTAAGAATCCATGACTAATGCTGATACCGGACCATAGTCATAACCGGTCGTGAGTTGTATGTGATGAGTCATTAAGTCCGTACCGTAACAATCTCCATCACGCCAGATATCCTGCATCAGCTGCTGCAGGGCGTCATGAAGCACCTGATGGCGTGGCTGAGAAGTGCATTCGGACCAGTCACAATTGATGCATGCTGTCTGTTACGCTCCACCGGCGTTAGTCCAACTTGGACTTAAGATTGGCGCAATCAACTTAGCGAAGCAAAGGCGAATGGGGATCACGTGTCAACCCAACGCAAGCTGAACAGGGGCACACTGGCACATGCTGCAGCAAAAGAGTAGAAGACTATCCCTTGGTGGATAGAAGTGGAGGCACGCTTAGTCTAGAGACTAAGGCAGACAAGAGACGAGTCAGAAAGGGTGGATTGAAGAAGACCAAGATGGGGACTCTTGGTCTTCTAAGACGACTACTTATACAGATACACGCGGGCTTTAAAGCGCCACTAGAACAGTCAGAAACTAATAGCGTAACTAGCTCGAACCCTAGTACAGCTATCCTAGGAATGAGTCATACACAGGCCGCTATCACATGTGAACTACCTATGTTGACTGATACGATGTAAGAGTCCATGACTAATATCAGGTCGGGCCGTAGTCATAACCGGCCATGAGTCATACACCTTCCGTAGTAAAGTCCGTACCGTAACATCACCCCCTTTTCAGGAGTGAGGCCCACCTCACAAATTAATAGTGTCCCTGCTAACCCGCCTCACAGCCTTGATCTCATCTTCAATCCTTGGTAAGGCATTAGCACGCTCCAGCCTGTAGATGGAGTCCATCTTGCGGTGGTGGACGACCCCCTTCTCCTCTTGAAGACGCCGAATGCGCCCTTCGAGCTGGTCCTCGGCAAATGCATGCTGCCTATAATGACGCACCTCTTCTGTAAGCGTAACGTCGTGGATGCACTGGAGCATGGCATCGGCGGGATGACAATCTCTAATCAGGAAGAGATCCTCATGCACGATAAAGGCGCGGTTGTTGTGTGGGAGGTGTGGCGTGGCGTATAGTGGCTTCCCATAAATGTATGGGGATCCTGGGACTATTCCGAGAACGAAGGGGTCGCTGGCCTTGATGTTGATAAAGTGACCCTTGCGCACTTAGCGGCTCGTACGGACCGGACTTGCAGCATGGACTGCTTTAGATTAGATATACAGGACTTGTAGATTAGATACTATTTGATCTGTACAATCTGGACTTATCATTGCGTCACATATGACATCACTGTACTTCTAATGACATCATACATCCGGACTCTGCGTTGTATAACGTCTTTGTACTTTCCTTTGTTCTTTACTTGGTATTATCCTTATTATGATGTCAGTATGATATCATCTAGTTCTGGACTCTTCTTGTTCTCCTTTTCCTTGTTCTCAAAGCATCCACTCTTTTGTCCCTTTGTAGAACAATAGCACCTTTGTATTCTGTGACTAGCGTTACCTACCTTGTACTACTGTCACCCTCTGTAGGAGTATAAGTAGAGTACCATGTACGCTCCTGGTCCACATCAGTTCTCACTGCTTGTGTGCCAGGTAAGCTTCCTTCCCTCTAAATGTAACAACATCAGTTCTCACTGCTTGTGTGCCAGACAACTTCCTTGCTTCACTTGCCTGACCCCTGTTGCTGCTTTCCAGCCACCCTTCTTATCTCACCACAGTATACTTTGTCACTGTGAGTAAGATCTCTATGTGTGCTGTTCATCAGGTTATGGGCCCTGGTGCCCTAGCCACTCCACTTGGCTGGTCACTGTCTTCCTAGGAGGACACACCAGGCTAAGGTCTGTCTGGGGCCTTACCAGCCTTGCCCAAGGCAGAGAGCAGTGGGGCGCCACTTGTCTCTGCTAAGGAACCTCCTATGTATGTACAGCCCAGTAGTCCTACTTTCACCCCTACTGTTTTCCTAGCCCCTGCGCTATGCGCAAGGAGACTGGGTCTGGTAGCCCCTTAACTTCAAAATATCCAGGCGTGCATGGCCCACTGGGCTGTGTATTGTGGAGCTTAGCGCCAGCTGTCTCTGGTGCTCCACACTGGGCGCAGGATCTCCTCACCATGGGAGTGTAAAACCTGGTTCAGGCTCTGGGGGGTGTTCACCATTATGGTGTTCTGCAACCAGATACCTGCCTTGTAGCGGCAATGGGAAAGGATTCAGTAAAGCCACTTGTGGCGATGAGGCAACCAACAGGCCGAGGAGGCTGAGGTAGACAGCCTTGGGCTCTGAAAGCATTCCCTTCACCTTCCCCCTGACGCAAACCATTTGAGCTGTGTCTTAGACACATCCTGGCTGGCAGCTAGCTCATGGTATGGCAAAGGGATTCCTTCAACCTGGGCCTAGCCCTTGTATCACTGGCGTACTATCAGGAGGCAGGACGCGTTAGCGTTCTGGCCTTACAGAATCACAGACAGGAGTGGTACCCCCTCTATCTTTATGTCTTGCAACTATGAAGCACTGTTGCTGACTGCTCCTCGGCGACAGATAAATCATCCCAATGTCTGGTTCTTCATCTACCCCTGCTGCCGGTGCTGGTGCTCCTCCCAGCCCCACTGGTGGCTCTGCAGGAGGCTCACTCCCTCCTCCTTCTGGGTCCACACCCTCCACACGTCTCTCTCAGGCCCACAGTGCCAACTTCGGCATGCCATCTGGCATCCACCTCACTCAGTTTGACGGCACTGGCTGGAATGAATGGTCTGGGACCATTGAGGCTATCCTCACGCTACATGAGGCTGAAGATGTGTTCACCTTGGACACACCCCCATCTGGCATCACTACCGATGAGTGGGACTCAGTCCAGCGACGCTCCAAGGCGTACCTCCGCCTTTACTTAAAGCCAGATGTCTACTCCCTTGTGGCGGACAATATTGTCTATGCCACTTTCAAGGCAAAGTGGGACAAGCTGAGAGACGTATACGCTGGTGCTTCAGGCAGCACCACCATCTTTAACTTGTGGATCCAATTAACGCAAGCCCGCCTCGACGACTCCGCACCCATGGCCGCTCAGCTGGCCAAGCTCAATGAGCTAAGGGTTGCTCTTTCCAACGCGCAGATGGGTGTCTCTGACGTCCAATACTGCCTCATTCTCCTCCACGCGCTGCCGCCCTCTTATGAGGTGTTGGCCTCGACCATCCTTGCCAGTGGGGCCCCCTCCACACTCAAGCACGCTGAAATAATTGCGCGCATAGTGTCGGAAGAAGCTCGCCGCGCTGGGCCCTCTGGCTCTTCCCTCAACAAGGTGGCCCCCGTCAAGTCGACGGGCAAAAAGGGCAAGAAGGACCACTCTGGTCTGACTTGCCACTATTGCAACAAAAAGGGCCACATCAAGCCTGACTGCAGGAAGAAAAAGAAGGATGAGGCTGACGCAAAGGAGAAGGAGAAGGCAGGCAACAAGGCCGCAAACAGTCATGTCTTAGTACCTACCACCGCCTCCATTAAGGAGGTTGTAGAGCCCGCCATAGATTGGGCCTCTGAATCAATCTCTGTTGCCTTGTATACTGCCTCGCATGTACGTTGGATGATGGACAGTGGTGCTACACACCACATTACACCACATCGGTCTGACTTCAAGGACTACACCCAAACTAAAGGCACTGTACGCCTGGGTGATAAGTCCACTATAGACCAAGTGGGTGTCGGGTCTGTCGTCTTTACTACGAGCCAGGGTATCTCTATCACCCTCAGTAATGTGCTACACCTACCACAGGTGAAGACGCGCTTCTTGTCGACGCGCGCCCTGGCACAAAAGGGTGCTGAGATTGCCTTCGATAGTGGCTCATTTAAAATATCTATCAACCAAAAATGTGTGGCCAAAGGCTACCTTGAGGACAACCTATACTGGTTGGACGCAGCCAGCGTCGGCCTCAACGCCCACACAAAATCAAGTGCTGCCACACTTGATATCTGGCATCAACGCATGGGACACATCTCCTCTGCGGCGCTGAAGGCGCATGGTCCCTCTGCCACTACTGGCATGGACATAGATAGCTCCACCACGGCCCACACAGTCTGCCATGGGTGCGAAATGGGTAAATCCACTCGCCAACCCTTTTCTGCGTCCTCCAACAAAAGGACAACTCGTCAATTTGAGATTGTGCACAGTGACCTCGCCGGTCCTATGCAAACTCAGTCCTTGCAAGGCTCGACCTACACAGCCACCTTCATAGATGACCACACTAAGTTCACTGTGGTCCACTTCCTTAAGTCGAAGGATCAGTTTGCTAAGTCGCTGCAGATGTATTTGGCCTGGGGTGAAACCCAGTCTGGCCATAAACTGTGCGCTCTGCACTCTGACCGCGGTGGCGAGTACATGTCGAGTGTCACGCAGGACATTCTTAAGCAGAAAGGGATAGAGCATCACCTCACGATGCCGGGTTCACCACAGTCCAATGGAAAAGCCGAGCGGTTTAACCGCACCATTATGGATAAGGCAATGTCCATGCTCCACACAGCTGGCATGTCTAAAGGCTTCTGGGAGCATGCGGTGTGCGCAGCTGTGCACATCTATAATCGCTCTCCAGTCCGTGGGCTTAAGTGGCGCACTCCTTATGAGCTCTGGCACTCTGGCAAAGTGCCCGATGTCTCACATCTTCGCGTCTTCGGATGCAAGGGGTACATGCACGTACCCGCTGATAAGCGTCGCAAATTAGATGCGAAGGCCATTGAGGTCACGCTTATTGGGTTTGAGCCCGAATCTAAGGGCTATAAGCTCTGGGACCGCTCAACCCGCTCCGTTCGAGTGTCCAGGGATGTGACATTCGATGAGAGTAGCTTCCTGTCCCTTCAGGGTGTTGAGACACACCCCACACCTTCACCACCAGTCGTGCCTAGCACACCAGTGACTGCCGTGCCTCACCCGCCGGCGTTACCACCAATGCGAGCTCCCTCCCCTGCACACTCCAGTAGTAGTGAGGAGGAGGATGTAGAAAACCTTTTAGACCCCCCACAAGTCCAACCACGCCCTACCACACCACCACCTGCTCTGCCAGCTCCGCCAACCACACCTAAGCGTGAGCAAGCCACTCCCACTTCACCCCCGCCGCGTCCTAGTGCAACGCGCATTATGCGCCATGTCCCTCCTCCCTCACCAGAAATGCCTGGGGGATTTGAGGATCATGCACAGCGTAGTCAGCTGTTGCGCGAAATGGACAATGCACCAAGGCGCAGTACTCGTGCCCCTGTCCCTAATCCGCGTTACTTCAATGCGGACAATGCGGCATGGCGCGGGAGGCGTCTGGGGTATGCGGAGTTATTGGCTGCTGCCTTTGTAGGCCGAGACCCTGCAACTTATGCAGAGGCCATGCGGTCTGTGGCTGCGGATGAGTGGACTAAGGCGTGTCAGTATGAAATGGACGCCCTAGCTAAGAATGGGACTTGGGAGTTAGTGGATCTCCCGCCTAATCGCAAGGCAGTAAAATCCAAATGGGTCTTTAAGCTCAAAGCGGATGGCCGCTATAGAGCTCGCTTGGTGGCTAAGGGATTCACGCAGGTCCCTGGCGTAGATTTTGATGAAACCTTCTCTCCCGTCGCACGATTTGAGTCGCTACGTTTACTTCTGGCATTGGCCGCGCTGGAGGACTGGCACATCCATCAGATGGATGTTAAGTCTGCTTTTCTCAATGGCGTGCTTGACGAGGAGATTTACATGGAGCAGCCACAAGGTTTCACTGTCACTGGCTCTGAGACGAAGGTGTGTCGCCTAGTTAAGGCGATCTATGGTCTCAAACAGGCCTCCCGCGCATGGAACTTGCAATTCCATGGAGTGCTCACTACACTTGGCTTTAAGCGGACGTTTGCTGATGCTGGCATATATGTGATGCCTCAACGGGAGGGGTATGATCCACTCTTCGTTATTGTCTACGTTGACGACATCACTATACTGGGTCCCTCGCTGAGTGGTATCAAGCGTTTGAAATCGGACTTGTCTGAACGCTATGAGATGACAGATCTCGGGGAGATAGAGTCCTATCTTGGTATGCGCATTGTGCGCGACCACTCCCTTAGACGCATCGAAATAGATCAGTCTGGCTATATCAAGGATGTCCTTGAACGCTTCGGCATGTCTGATGCCACACCACACAACACACCCTTGCCCGCTGGTGCTGACGAGCACCTGGTTAAATACACGTCGCAGGCAACTGCCTCAGATATCTCTCACTACCAGTCCTTGATTGGGAGTCTGCTTTATGTGCAGATTGGCACTAGGCCAGATATCTCTTTCGCTGTGTCACGTTTGGCGCAGTACGCAGCGAATCCTTCACCTCAACATCTGCGACTTGCGCAGTATGTCCTATCCTACCTAGTAGGAACTATGGATATGCGTATTGTCTATGATGGCGCAAATGGCGATGGCCTTCATGGCTACACTGATTCCAGTCTGGCTGATCAGACTGACGACCGCCACTCCACCTCTGGTTATGTGTTCCTACTAGCTAACGGTGCAATAAGCTGGTCTTCGCGCAAGCAAAAGACTGTTGCCCAAAACACAACGGAAGCAGAATACATGGCCATGACCGACGCGGCTAACCAGGCTGCGTGGTATCAGAGCTTCCTCACGGAACTCGGGTACGAGGTTGACGATCCCATCCCACTTCATGGTGACAATAAGGGTGCCATTGACTTGGCCTTGAACCCTGTCACTGGGAGACGGTCTAAGCACATTGCCATACGGCATCATGTCATTCGGGAGTACATTGAAAAGGGGACCATCACCCTCATTAGAACTCCTACTATAGATATGGTTGCGGACGGCTTCACAAAGTCACTACCGCGTGTCCTGCTGCAGAAGCACAATGATGACATGGGACTTGTGTGTACTTAGATTGTAGATCACGGGGAGATGTTGATAAAGTGACCCTTGCGCACTTAGTGGCTCGTACGGACCGGACTTGCAGCATGGACTGCTTTAGATTAGATATACAGGACTTGTAGATTAGATACTATTTGATCTGTACAATCTGGACTTATCATTGCGTCACATATGACATCACTGTACTTCTAATGACATCATACATCCGGACTCTGCGTTGTATAACGTCTTTGTACTTTCCTTTGTTCTTTACTTGGTATTATCCTTATTATGATGTCAGTATGATATCATCTAGTTCTGGACTCTTCTTGTTCTCCTTTTCCTTGTTCTCAAAGCATCCACTCTTTTGTCCCTTTGTAGAACAATAGCACCTTTGTATTCTGTGACTAGCGTTACCTACCTTGTACTACTGTCACCCTCTGTAGGAGTATAAGTAGAGTACCATGTACGCTCCTGGTCCACATCAGTTCTCACTGCTTGTGTGCCAGGTAAGCTTCCTTCCCTCTAAATGTAACAACATCAGTTCTCACTGCTTGTGTGCCAGACAACTTCCTTGCTTCACTTGCCTGACCCCTGTTGCTGCTTTCCAGCCACCCTTCTTATCTCACCACAGTATACTTTGTCACTGTGAGTAAGATCTCTATGTGTGCTGTTCATCACTTGATAATTTGTATGTGCGAGGCCTGTACTGTAAGTCCGTTGGGGAGACGGACCGGGAACGGAACGTAATCAGGTCGTCCATTGACCTGGAACCCCTCAGGGATGATGATACTGAGGGCGCTGTCGTCTGCTCCGAGTGGCGTACAACGAGCAGCATGGGGCGCTGTAATGTATCCCCTGTGCATAGGCGCTCTGTCTGTGTCGACGAGATAGGGAGTAGCCTCTGGGGCTCCAGGGTGCTGTTCATAGTCAAAGAATGGGTGTCGTGAGGGGTAGTAATCGTCATAGAGGTCGTCATGCGTAGCTTGGTCCAATACTCCTTCCACTCCTTCGCCATCTTGTGCCGCGAGGCGGTGATATGCAATTGCTCGGCCTGCCACTTCTGCACTGTCTCCTTCCACTCCCATTCGTAGTTCTTCATCACGTCTGGCCCCTTCAGAGCTCGTGAGAGCCGCTTGAAGTTGGAAGAGTTCGTCTTCTGTGATGGTGTGGGTCGTGGCTCCGGTGTCGGGGTCGACGATATTGTACAATGGCGGAGGTGGTGGTTGAATTGCTGTAGGGTCGTCAGAGACCACTCCCGTCGTGGGCATTGGAAATCGTCGCAATGCCTCGGACAGGTCTGCTGTACTGTCTTGTCGTTGTAGCGACGGCTCTTCTGTGGGTCGTTCGTTGCGAGACTGTGATGCAGCCTGTTGATGAGCTCTTCGCTGTTCAGTGGTGGCGGGAACGATGAGGCCAGGGGAGACGATGGGGGCGATGATGGTTTCGAGGAGGTCAAGGTGGTCATTGCGAGGGATAGAGGACATGAGAGGGGGTGGTGACTTATCGCATTGGATGGCAGCCCTTATATGTACTTCTTGTTCGGGGTTTGAATTTTTGAACTCCCGAATAGCTTCATCAGCAAAGACGTCATCCTTATCGACCCACTGATTATCCGAGTCGGGATAACCCTTCCATTTGACAAGGTACTGAAGCCGACGTCTTCTGCTGAATCGCCGTGAGTCCAGAATCTTCTCGACTTCATATTCCTCTTCGTTATTGACCAAATCCGGTGGTGGGCGCTGATAATTTGGTCCGTGCGTGTGTGTTTCATGATAAGGTGTGAGAAGATCTATGTGGAAGACATCATGGATGCTCCACTGTGTGGGAAGTTCGAGGCGATAGTTGACAGGGGACATCACCTGGACGACCTTAAACGGTCCATGTCGTTTGGCCGCTAGTTTCACGGTTGGCTGATGGGTATGTAGGTGGCATCCTTCAAGCCACACGAGGTCTCCTTCCTTGAACATGGGCGTATCTTTGTGTTTAACCCATGACTTCTGCGCCCTGAGCATGCATGAAAATGCACGCTGTCATGCCTGCTTGAACTGGTCTAGTCTCAGGGACACTTGCGGAATAGGGGAAGGCCTATCGATCCAATCAGCGCGAGGGTTGAACCCTGATAGGAGGAAGAAGGGGGACTCCCATGTGGTTTCATTGGGCCAATTGTTATGCGTGAATTCTGCCATTAGTAGATAACAAACCCAGTTGTCTTGCCGTTCATTTACCCAGAAGCAGAGGTATTGTTCTAGCCATTGGTTTGTACGTTCTGATTGGCCGTCGGTTCTAGGATGATAAGCGGTTGAGATATTTTGGCTGATGCCAAGAATTTTGCATATCTCCCGCATGAACTTTGATGCGAAGCGGGGATCTCAATCGCTGATAACACGCGAAGGGAGTCCGAATCGTGGGAATACATGGGAAACGTACAAGGCAGCTGTTCCTTCAGCTGTTATCTCTTCGTTGCAGGGAATGAATATGGCAGCTTTCGTGCAGTCATGGTCTGTTATTGTCAGGATAGAGTCGTAGCCACGTGAAATAGGGAGTTTAGTGATGAAGTCCACTGCGATGGTCTCGAATGGCAGGGCTTCCGGTTTGGGGTAAATGGGTTGTAAGGGTGCTCTAATAGGTCGAAGGTTGACTTTGTGCCGCTGGCACTCCACACAGCCCTTGACATAGTCCATTACGTCATTCTTCATTTGTGGCCACCAGTAGTGCCGTTCGGTGAGTTGGAGAGTGCGTTTGATACCAGGGTGACCGTAGACAGGGGAGTCGTGATGGGCGGCGATGATGGTACATTTATCATGGATGCTGCCAGTGACCACTCGGTGTCCATCTTTATACCACGTTCCTTCAATATCTTTTAGTTTGTGAGTGTCGACCCAGGGTTTCAACTTAGCTGTATCCTGTTTGTAAATAGGGTGTTCCAGGGTCATTTCTACTGGTAGGATTTCGGGTCTCCAGTGTGGGTGTTGTGGTTCTTCCATCATAGTGGTGCGTGCAAAGACACTTTCTGGTAGTACCATTATTCCCTCGTTATCGTTTTCTCCTTGGTCGTAATCTGGCCTTCGTTGTTACGCCCTAGCAGGGGCATGGGTTCTAAAGGTTCTGAATCACACAAGTATCAAGCGAAGACCTCTGTTGTCTTATTGCTATGAAATACAAGTGACAAAGGTGTGGCACAAGGTGCAGCACTACTCTGTAATGTAGGACTCCTCGTCCAAAGTGTCTAACACTTCTCTACACTTGATCTTGCTAGTGCACAGAGTATAACAGGTGTAACGCGTTGATATAGTTCAACTGCAAAGACTTCGAAATGTCCTGGTTAGGGACTGAGGTAGGGGATGCACAAGAAGAGAGGGATAAGGCAAAGTCACACCAAAGTACAGAGGCAAGGTTGCTAGATTGCAAACAAAGCCAAGTCTGGCTTCCTACGGTCTATGGTACAGGTTTATATAGGACAGGGTTCCAAACAACATGAACACAAGTCCACACAATATCAAAGAGACTAAACGGAGTAAACAGAAGTTTGGATCAAAGAAACAGCGCCACTAGTAACAGTAGCTCCTTTGGTAACAAGGTATAGTACAGAAGGGGGAAGGCAGGGTGGAGACATACTGTGACTTAGGTCTGAAGCGTCAGATCATAACATTCGTGATAGTGCATCAGCACGTCCGTTGGAAGTGCCCTTGATGTGGTGAATTTCAAAATCGTATTCAGAAAGTTCAAGTACTTCCCTGGCCACACGCCTGCTCATCTTTTGTGGTGATTTCCAATATTGCAGGTTGAGGTGGTTGGAAAATACTTTGATCTTATGGGGTGAGCCCGCCAAAAGGGGTCTCCAATGGCGGAAGGCTTTGACAATCGCTAGGAGTTCGAGGTTGTAAATGTCGTAATTTCTCTCAGCTTTGTTGAGAGTGGATGAGTAGTAGCCGATAGGGTGTCGCTTGCCGTCTGCTTTTCATTGAAGAAGGACTGCACCCGTGGCGAATCTGGATGCATCGACTTCTAGTTCGAATTGTTGTGTGAGATCTGGGTGCACTAAGACAGGTTCGCTAGTGACGAGGGTTTTAAGGTCTTGGAACGCTTTTTCTTCATCGTTCCCCCAACGCCATTCAGTGTCCTTGCGTGTGAGCTTGTTAAGTGGCCGTGCTTTAGTTGCGAATCCTCGAATAAAAGGTCAGTAAAAATTGCAAAATCCAAGGAAAGAGCGGACGTCCTTAACCTTGGTTGGCGTTGGCCAGTCTTTAATGCCCAAAATTTTGACGGGGTCTGTGCGTGTCACCCCCTTTTCAAGGATTACCCCCAGGTAATCCATACGCGGGGAGTGAAAGAGACATTTCTCAAGTTTGTAGTATAGGTCGTGTTCCGCGGATATGCGGAGAACGTCTTTGACTGCCTCGATGTGGTCTGGTAAAGAGTGGTTAAGTCCCGTAGCGATGCCGATGTCATCCATGTAAACCCGAATAACTGTCCCCCGTTTTTCATGTTTTGTGATGATATCCCTGAAGATGAAGTTCATCATAGTCTGGAACGTCGCTGGGGAGTTGGTTAAGCCGAAAAACATCACCGTTGGTTCAAATAATCCATATCGTGTTTTGAACGCCGCCTTTTCTTCGTCTCCTTCCTTGATACACACGTTATTATAGCCCCATCGGACATCGAGTTTGGTGTAGATGTGAGCATTACTAAGGTCTGTGATAAGGTCGGAAATGAGAGGGAGCGGGTATTGATTTTGGATGGTGACGGCAGTGATTTTTTGGTAGTCTTGAACGGGTCGTAGTTTCCCATCTTTCTTTTTGATAAAGAAGAAAGACGAAGCATAGGGGGACTTGGAGGGTCGTATATACCCTTTCTTTAATTGTTCGTCTATCCATTCGTGTAGTTTTTTATCTTCCTCTTGAGTCATGGGGTATATCTTGCAGTTGATGGCATCGGCCGTTCCCGGCTTGAATTCGATAGCGTGATCCCAGGGCCTGCTGGGTGGAAACCTGCCCGAGGCCTCTTCGCTGAAGAGGCGTTCAAATTCTCGATACTCAGGAGGTAACTCAGCTTTGGTAACGTATTGTTGAGCTGCGATAGCAAGCTCGGTAGCAGTAGCCTGAATGCGACATCCTTCTTCGAATTGTTGTTGCTGTTCATCGGTGATGACACAGGAGTGTACCACTTCGTAGGTATCTTCTTCGACTTTGGTTGTAGCAACTACTGGTGCCGTTCTGATGTGGGGGTTGGTTGATCGGATGATAATGGAGAGCATGTCTTCGTGTATGGCGGCTTGCGACCATTTGATGTGGGGGTCGTATATTGCAAGCCAGGGATACCCTAGTACGATGTCTTCGTTTCCTATATCCATGATGAGGAAACGGATTTCCTTGTGAATGCCTTTAGTTTGGACATCAACATCGGTATAATGGGTGATACGCCCCGATTTATTTTCAGTGTTGTCGATATTCCATATTTTCTTCGGGACTTCAAGTAATTTGGTCCCTAACCCCATCCGTTTTGTGAAGGAGGGTTTCATGAAGCAATGAGTTGCTCCACTGTCTACTAATGCACGTATGTCGGCCATTGCGTAACTGGTGCGGATCGATACTGGAACTCTCATAGAATGATAGCGAGTCATGATTACACTGTTACAATTAACTGCCCTCACCCAGGCCGATGGGTTCAGGCGTCCTGAAAACCCTCCTTTTTCCATAATTGTTGGAGGATAATGTCCTTTACGTCATCCGATTCTCCTGCTACTCCATTGAGCCAATCGCTGGCGCACTGTTGAGGGGGTGCATCTTGAACCGCCCTAGCAGCGACTTCTGGTTCTTGTTGATGATAGTCGGTATCGATATAACGACTAGTTGATGCTTGAGGCTGATAGCCTCCTCGTGGTTGTCTACAGTCACGGGCCATGTGTCCATCCTTTCCACAATTGTAACAAGTGACTGGCCTTTGATTGTTACGTCCTCCTCCTCTTTGGAGGAACCCTCCTCTTGGTCGATATGGGGGACGAGGGGCGAGTATGTCTTCGGCCCCTGCGAGTTGCCCTCGAATTCGATCTGCTGACGTATCCATCGCATTTGGGTCTCGAGGCAGGTTTCTTGGTTGCCAAGAGCTTCTTGGTGGTCCTTGCCACTGTCGCTGTTGGTGTGGTCGTCCTTGTCCTTGTCCTGGGGGAACCCCTTTGTTTAATACTGCCTTGAGGTGGAGATACTGTTGTTGGCGGGTTGTGGCGGCCTCCTTCCACTCACGGTAGTCACGAGGGTTATCGAGGGTATAGGCCTTTTCATATAGGTCTTTTGGTAATCCGCTCGCGAATAGATCGAGCGTTTGCGGATCATCAAGTCTATACTGAGCGCGGCATATTAACTGTTCGAATTGGGTGCAATACTCATCTAGGTTGCCCCCAATCATTTTGACTCCTTTTTTGAGTTCATACTGAGCTTGCTCCTGCTCCATGGTGTTGCGGAAGCGCTGCATGAAGCTGCACGTGACTTTGTTCCATAACCCTTCACTTGTACGGGGTATTCCAGCTTGTATCTGGCCGTTGAGCCAAGTGAGCATGGCTAATACCCATTCGCTAACATTGATGCCTTTGATGTAAGAGAGGAAAAGTAGGGTGCATCTGTATGGGGTCGCCATAATGCCTTCATCAGCGTTCATGCCCCAGTAGACATGCCATTGAGTGAGAAACACCTCGACTTTAGCGCGTTCTCCGTCAAATACTGTGGGTGCCTCGCCAGCTAATTTGTTACTTGGAGGGGGAATAATAGGACCTGCACCTGGTGGTCCTCCTCCTGGTGGTCCTCCTCCTGGTGGCCCCCCCGGGAATCCTCCAGGGAACCCTCCAAATCCGGGTCCTCTTGGTGGAGGTCCCCCTCCTGGTAAGTCGCCAGGGGGTCCACCTCTACCACTAGGGGGATCGGCTACGTCTGGCCCAATGGCGCGGTGGATTGCTACGTCGTCTTCGGTCATTCGATGACCAGTATAGGGGTTGATGGGAGCTAAATTGGTGCGCAATTCTTCTGCTATGCGCCTCTGCTCTTCCAGGGCTATTTGGTCCCTGGCTTCCGTGGTGAGTACATCTTCGTGTGTGATGGTGGCAGTAGCCATTGCGACTGCTGGGCTGCGAATGTGGATTACTTCCAGCTCAGGTTGGTGAATAGTTAGGGACTCAGTTCGTTGTATGATGTGATCGCCAATAGCTCCTAGACTGGCTTCTTCTGCTGGCGTTGTTCCTCTACTTGGTGACTGACTTTCAGAGGCTTCCTCTCCGCTGTTTCCTTCGTCTGTATGTTCTTGTGCTTGTCCGTCAATAGGACCGTAATCCGCGCGGCTGTTGAGCTCTCGTGTTACGCTCCACCGGCGTTAGTCCGACTTGGACTCGTGAAGGGCGTAATCGACTTAGCGAAAGTTAGGCGAATGGGGACCACGTGTCAACCCAACGCAAGCTGAACAGGGGTCCTCTGACACACGCTGCAGCAAAAGGGGTAAGAGAGAGTATCCTTGGTAGATACAAGCGGAGATGCGCTTAGTCTCACGAACTAAGGCAGACAAGAGGCGAATCAGATGGTGGATTGAAGAAGACCAAGATGAGGACTCTTGGTCTTCCAAGTCGACTACTTATACAAGTACACGCGGGCTTTAAAGCGCCGCTGGAATGGTAAGTATCCAATAGCGTAACTAGCTTGAACCCTAGTACGGCTATCCTAGGAATGAGTCATACACGAGTCACAATCACATGCGAACTACTGTGCTGACTGATGCGATGTAAAGGTCCATGACTAATACTGATACCGGACCGTAGTCATAACCGGTCATGAGTCGTGTGTAATGAGTCATCAAGTCCGTACCGTAACATCTCGCGCGTCAATATCACAGTTGTAGTTTCTTCCTGCTGGTCGTACGATGTCCCAGCGGTGATCTATAGGGTTCCAAGTAACTTCGGTCCAACAGAGGTGGTCGAAATTGAACTCAACGGGTCGGAAACGGTTGGGACCGTTAAATTCCACGAAATACCCAGTGTCTTCTCCTCGTTCTCTCCACTGAGCTGCTCTCAAGAATCTTGTTGGTACGTTGTGATCTCCCCATCGTTCAATATGATAGGGGTGGAAGGACGTCCACTGGTCTCTGGTCGAGTACGCCACGATGAGGATCTTGGTCTTAATGTTATGCTCCACTGGCGTTAGTCCGACTTGGACTTAAGATTGGCACAATCAACTTAGCGAAGCAAAGGCAAATGGGGATCACATGTCAACCCAACGCAAGCTGAACAGGGGCACACTGGCACACGCTGCAGCAAAAGAGTAGAAGACTATCCCTTGGTGGATAGAAGTGGAGGCACGCTTAGTCTAGAGACTAAGGCAGACAAGAGATGAGTCAGAAAGGGTGGATTGAAGAAGACCAAGATGGGGACTCTTGGTCTTCTAAGACGACTACTTATACAGATACACGCGGGCTTTAAAGCGCCACTAGAACAGTCAGAAACTAATAGCGTAACTAGCTCGAACCCTAGTACAGCTATCCTAGGAATGAGTCATACACAGGCCGCTATCACATGTGAACTACCTATGTTGACTGATACGATGTAAGAGTCCATGACTAATATCAGGTCGGGCCGTAGTCATAACCGGCCATGAGTCATACACCTTCCGTAGTAAAGTCCGTACCGTAACACTGTCGATCATTGCCTCCTAATCATCATATTGCCACATTCGCAAAGGGTATATCAGGTCTTTCTCACGTCACAGGCTTAGAACACAAGAACTTGTGCTGAATACTCCTGGGTCTGACTGTTGACCACCCTCTTCCCTCCGGACAAGCACCTTTGCGGCTAATCCGAACTACACGCGCGCTACTCGATTTCCTATATCTCGCTCAGCTTCCTTCTCAAACAACTGAAACCCTGCGCCACCTTGACGATTCCCTGGCTAACTTCCACAGTAATAAATCTATTTTTGTTGATCTGGGCATTCGCGATCACTTCAACATTCCAAAGGTACACAGTCTCATTCATTACTCATCTTTGATCACGCTATTCGGTACCACAGACAATTACAATACGGAGCAAATGGAGCGCCTTCACATCGACTTCACAAAGGATGCTTACCGTGCGACAAACCGCAAGAATGAATACCAACAAATGACTGCCTGGCTAGAGCACCGTGAGAAGGTGCAACAGTACATTGCCTTCGTTAGACAGCGGCAGGGGGTTGACCAGGAGAACGCGCAAATTTCTCAGCCAAGTGGACCTCCACAGCCCACCACACGGCATATAAAGATGACACTACACCCATCTACAAAGGCAACGTCATTTGATGACCTTGCTGTGAGGTATGGCGCTGTCGAATTTCAGGATGCGCTCGCCAATTTCATCGCTCAGATGAATCACCCCAACACTTCGGCAGCTAACTTAAGAGCTCTGGCTGCTGACACGCTGATTCCTTTCCACTCAGTCCCAACATATCACAAGATCAAATTCCAGTCGGATGGCCACCCCAAAGTAGTGGATGCAATTCATGTCCAGCCGGAACAAGAGGACTCATGTGGGCGCCGCATACCATCACACTTTGACACTGCTCTTGTTCACAGTAGCTCTCAAAATAGCACAGGTGGAAATAGTGGTAGGTTCCGATTATATCAACACCCCTGATCAATCTAATTGCTACTTAGGCTACCGAATAGCGCAAGTCTGTGTTGTCTTTCAGTTACCATATAGGGCAATCCCAGAGGTGTTTCCGTCATTGGACACTGCAGTGGCTGTGCTTCCAACTCATCTGGCATATGTCGAATGGTTTTCTACCATTCCTACCATGCCCAATGCCAATCACTTAATGTACAGAGTCTCTCGGTCAATGCACAATGGCCACCGGCATGCTAGCATCATTCCGGTCAGCTCTATCGTTTCTAGCATACATTTATTTCCTCGTTTTAGTCATCGTACTATACCTCAGGACTGGAACACTTATTCAGTACTTGAGTTATGTCATACGTTTTATATAAATCCCTTCAGTGACCGAGATACCTACCTTAGATTTTTGTCGTAATGAACCCTCCATTATATTATCTCATAAGTGATTATGTGAACTACTGTCATTACTAGTGATTATCATTAATTACTAGTACGCCACCCGCATTATCCAAATTATAACTAATTTAGCGTGGCATTATCTCTCACTAGTGTGGGAGGTTTTTCCTGATGACTGAGTGGGTGTTGGTGCTCATGGAGGACGTGCATGGGCACTCATGCCAGGGATTGTTTCGGGGCACATGGGTAGGCAGCAATAGGTAGTGACTCTACTAGTGAGGTTGACACACAGTGGCATCAGGAAAAATGGGATCCTAAAAATTTTAAAAATCTTCGGAAATATGGTAATATACAAATAATTGTTATAATATCTCAAAGCTGTGAAAAATTGGCAAGATAAAGACCTCCCCCCTAATATTTTGTGAAATATTACAAAATATTTGCACAAATGAACACATGTTTGGTGTGTTTTAGACAAATGTGTCCAAACTTACATCACAACCAGAAAATCATTTTAGTGCAAACAATGCCATTTTGTCAACTGTGGTTCATTCACAAAACAAGAATATATTTGACTAGTAAAATTACATGCAGCTACTATCTAATTAAGTATTGAGGTGGTGTGGGGGTTTTGCATGGCATGTTAGGGGTGTGGGATCTTGTGCGCTGTGTTGGGGTGACATGGCGGGTCGATAGCCATGTGGTGGTCCTGTATGCCACATTGGGGTGGTGCAGTGAGTCGGCAGTGGCAGTTGTGGGATCTTGAAGTGGCTTGACGGGATCTTGAGTAGGGTGTTGGGGCAGTGTGGTGAGTCAGTGGTGGGGTCTTGAGCGCCACATTGGGGCAACATGGGGAGTCGGCGGTGGTGGGGTCTTGCATGAGGTTGGTGGTTGCAGGGTCTTGCATGCCACATTGAGGTGGGGTGGTGGTGGTTGCAGGGTCTTGTGGCGCCAAGACGGGGCCTTTGTGCAGTGAGGGGTGGTGGCAGTGATGAACAGCACACATGAAGATGATACTCACAGTGACAAAGGAGACTGTGGTGAGATATCAAGAGTGGCTGGAAGCAGCAATAGGGGGTGTGAGCAGAGTGAAGCAAGAGGTTGTCTGGCACACAAACAGTGAGAACTGATGTGGACCAGGAGCGTACATGGTACTCTACTTATACTCCTACAGGGAGTGACAATAGTACAATGCTAGTAACACTAGTCACAGAATACAAGGTACTGTTCTACAAACAGACAAAAGAGTGGACGCTTTGAGAACAAGGGCATGGAGAACAAGAAGAGTCCAGAGTTAAATGATATCATAGTGACATCATAATAAGGATAAAGCTAAGTATGGAACAAAGGAAAGTACAAAGGTGTTATACAACGCACAGTCCAGATGTATGATGTCATAGAAGTACAGTGATGTCATGTATGACACAATGATAAGTCCAGATTGTACAGATCAAAATAGTATCTAATCTACAAGTCCTGTATATCTCATCTAAAGCAGTCCATGCTGCAAGTTCAGTCCATATGAGCCGCTAAGTGTGCAAGGGTCACTTATCAACAGGCAGTTGGGGTGGCAATGGGGTTGGTGCAGCCACAGTGGTGGCTTGCATGCACGAGAGGTCCTGCAAGTGGAAAAACATTCAAAAAAAAAAAAGAAAAAAAAAAAAAAATCTTATGCACTGGGCTGAAGCCCAGCTTGTCCTCAGCCACATCTTCTCTTGTGTAGGCCATAGAGGTGGTCCACATGTGTGGTGGGAATGGAAGAGAAGAGAAGAAAAAAAAATCCAGGAAGAGTGAGAGGAAATGGTATGGGTGTTCACATGTTTACAGGTCAACGTGCACATAGTGATACACCTTCCCACGCCACATATTAAACCTTTGCTTGACAATTTTTTTCGAAGTCACCACATTCACAATCGCCACATCACTGTGCTCCCTCCTGCAATCAGATATAGTAAGTCTTTTTTTGTCTTGCCTCTCACCATGCTGACATCCAGGCTACACCCACTGTACCCACCCACATCACCACCATCCCAACCCAGTCAGTGTGGCCTCCATTGTCATGGCATAGCCAGCGGTACTTTTCTTTTTCTTTTTCTTTTTCCTTTTCTGTTAACAGGGTACTCCAGGACCTACCACCACACCTGCTATGTGCAAGAAGACACCCAGACCCCTCTGCAACCAGTGCTGGCCACACATGCTGCCACCTCAACCTTCCCTCGGCTCCAGCACCCACCACTGTGGCTGATGATGAACTGGGCTTTGGCCCAGTGGACAAGATATGTCTTTATTTCTTCTCTTTTTCTTCTTTTCTTTTCTCATCCCACCTCTCCAGCACATGCAAGAAACACACCCCATGCCTCTCCTCATGAGTCCCCACCACTGCCATGCTACACATAAGACAAGACAATGGTACCATGCTGCCCCCTTCAACCACCACCACTTCTCCACACCCGTCCGCCATACACAAGCACTGCAGCACTCCAAGAATCCAGATAAGTTTTTTTTTTTTTTTCTTTTCATATTGAACTCAGCACAGGACTGTTGTCTGCCCCTATATGCCCACTGCCACACTGCTTGTGGCAATGCCGCCACCCACACACTTGGCTCAAAATATTAAGATAAGTTTTTTCTTTTTCTTTTCTTCTTTTTACTTATTGAACCTGCAGGCCAGGCATCACACTGCTACGCTGCCCCAGTGCCATGCCACTGCACAGTTGTCACATGACCAGATCACTGCTGCTGATGCTGCCACCACCTACCTTATATTAGTTGTAGTTTATGTATTCTTATTAGTCACAATATATTATTGTTTTTTGGATGCAACACTAATTGAATGCCTTGTTTGCAGCTGAATACTCTGCTTGTTGTGATGAAATTTTGGACATATTCACCTAAGATATGCTAAGATATGTCTGTTTATGTCAATATTTGGTAAGATTTTGCAAAATATTACTGGAAATTTGGAGGGAGGTTTTTATCTCACCTATCTTGACAATTTTGAAAAATCAGAAAACTTGCTTATTTCTTGACATATATTGCCATTTTTCTAAAATTTGTTAAATTTTTTAAAAATTTTAGGATCCCATTTTTCCTGATGGACTCCTCATTGTACTTTCATCCTTGTTCTCTTTACAGCATTATCTTTATTGTGATGTCACTATGATATCATATAGTTCTGGACTCTTCTTGTTCTCCTTCCCCTTGTTCTCAAAGTGTCCACTCCTTTGTCCCTTTGTAGAACAATACTGCCTTTGTATTCTGTGACTAGTGTTACTAGTGTTGTACTATTGTCACCCTCTGTAGGAGTATAAGTAGAGTACCATGTACACTCCTGGTCCACATCAGTTCTCTCACTGCTGTGTGCCAGACAACTTCCCTGCTTTCACTTGCTTGACACCCCTGTGCTGCTTCTCAGTCACCATCTATATCTCACCACAGTCTTATCAGTCCACTGTGAGTATAGTTTCTATGTGTCTGTTCATCACAGTGAAGGTGGGAGAGCATGCATGTATACTGGAGGGTGTGCGTGGCTGGAATGCATAGCAGATGTTGAAAACCTGAACACACTGTGAAAGCGAGGTGTGGCACTATGTGTGCATTGGTGTTCACACCAGACACATATTGGTGCTCATACCGGGGATCGTTACAAAGTGTCTGGATAGGTGGGAGTCAATGGTAGGTCAGCAAAGAGTAGTTATGGAGCCTGGAGATTCCAGAATATAAATGGATAAAACAAAACAGGCTATATTATGCTTGTCAAAAGTCTGGGTAAATGTTGCTTGTGTACCCTGAGTTTGTCGATCATTTCTATACACTGGATGGAAATCTCACTTTTACTGCTGACAAAATGATAATATATTTATAACAAAAGGCAATTTAATTGCCTTTAATCTACATGATACAAAATCTAGGAATGATGACTACATATTGCCAAATTGAATTCATATCACAAAATCAAGCTGGAATGATATTTATTGATTTAGTTTTGTTATATCCCTTGTGAATAGAAAGACTTATCCCTTTGCCAAGATAATCCACTTGAACATAGGTTAAAAAAATACAAATCAAATAATTTTTTCTAAGTGTAAATGGCATTTCAAAATGCTAGAAGATTTTTCCCATCTACCTAAATATTTCACATGGAAAGAAACTGACAAGCAGTCAAAACTATATTAGCACAATGCTAGATATAAAATCTTGTCTTGACCATAATACAATGTCTTTGTTTTTTTAATGGTAATATGTTTTATTTTGACATCATGTTTCACAAAGAAAAACCATAACAAAATCATATATGAAGTATTATAATAATTTTTGTGTTTTTTCAGAAGCATTTTATTATACAATATATAATATGTTTCCATCACATAATTTTATATATTTTATTGGGATTTATCAGGGATTTATTATAATAAAATGAAATTGGTCACTGTTGGACAGGATAGGCAACAACAAGGGGAGGGGGTGCAATCAGGCCCCCCTTTCCCCTAACCTGGGTATGGGTGCTTACATTCCTGCAAGCCCCTTGGCTATGCCTAGGTATAACAACCTGGCAACAAGAGTTTACATGCCCACACTCAAAGCAACAAGGCAGCGCATATCTGGTATCAAATGGAGAATTTTGTTCTCTAGTCTGCTAGTTATCATCTTCTTCCCAAGAAACAATTTGTCATCACAAACCCTATGTCAACCCCCCTGGCAGCCACTTCACTTCTCAATTTCCAATCCATCTTCCACACTTCCCTGAACACATATGAAAAACAGACAGAAAGGGACCTTCTTGTGCATCCACTTGCCACCAGATTACACTGCTGTGATTCTCCTGCTGACATTCTCACTGTGCTTCAAGACCAAGTCCAGGAGTTTGAGCAATCTTGGACTCAGAGTGTTGACAACAGGTTGACCAAGTGGCTTGATCCAACTGTCAATGTCCTCTACACCTTTTCTGCAATGCTCAGCAGCACCTAATGTTGAGACTTCAGTGCATGCAAGGCCAGTGTGGCTTGTGATGGCGATTATACCCTTGTTCCTTGTGTATTTGACTGATTAATTACTTTATGATCTGAACTAGTCTCTCATCTCATTTTGTGGAATCACAGTCCATACATACCCATATGATTATGGTACTCCACATCTCCTCTGGCTTTATGCTTATATACCTAGTACATTACTTTCATAGTCCTCAGTAATCGCTTCTGCCCACAATTCCTGAGGTAAGATGACTCACTACTTATTTGTATCAGTTTGCTTATGCCTAGACAGTTATATCTGTTTGTCTGTGTGAAAATACACTAGTAATCACTTCTGCCCATGATTCCTAAGTTATATCTGTTTGTCTAGTGCCTGACTTCCCCATTCACCTTTGCGCATGAGCCACGTTCCCCTGTCGCAGACACTGTAACCTGCTTGACCTAAAGCCCTTCATATCAGTTTGCAGCAAAACGGCACCACTGAAGAGTATTGACATACCCATCACCCTGCTTGCCATGGATGGTTTTCCCATAGGGCCACCACCAGGGCCAACTGAGGCACCATACTCGTCATCATTGTTGGGTCGCCTTCCACCACCCACTGCTGCGACATTTCTGGCCAGGTCCATATAACCACTGGTCTGGCCAGTTGTGGCCCTCTCCAAGCTCCCATACTGGCCCAAAGTCACATACTGGTCCAATTGGGTGTCAGTGCTACCCAGGCCGGTACCAGTCTGGCTGCTTCTGATGTTGGATCCATAATTGTAACTGCTCTGGCCAAGGTTCTGTTGGCCATATGTATCTCTGCCCCTGCCACTGGTGGTGTCTATGAAAAGGATAATCAGAAGGAGCATAGGTGATCGCTGGCCATTGTGCCTGAGGTCAGTGATAGTCTGTGCAGCAGTGGACAACCCCCTGAAATGACGATCAAGCTTCTGACTTACCTTGGCTGCTCTTGCTCATAGGGTCATCCCACTGTCCTCCGGTGCCAGTGTTGTTGTCACACATGCTGCTTCTCTGCGGCTTGAGTCATGTACACCATGAGTTTCTGAGATAGTAGTAGGAAGCATGCTTGCTCCGATTCTTGGTCGAGCACCCTTCTGGCGCTAAAAATGAGGCAGAGATAAGAGACTGAATAAGCATTGTACTGAGAGAAAACTAGTGACACACCTCATTGCGCCTGGGCTTTAGTATGCTGGCTGAAGTCTCTGTTTTGCTGGATGTCGGCATTATACTGTCATTTGTTGCACAATGAACGGTGCTCTGAAGACTTTCCCATCCCATATATCTCTGAACTCCATAGCCGTGTTGTAGGAGTTGGTGAAGACATTACAATCTGTATGTGCTTCAATATCTTGTCTACTGAGTATATTGGCTAGCCAGGCTTTCACGTTGTGCTTTTATGTTGTGGTAGAGGAACATCCGGGTAGGGAATCATTTGGTGACGCTGCAAATGGTCCTTCTTGTGTAAAGGGGTGTATTACACATCTTGGCGTCTGGTGTAGATTGATGTTTACAGAGATCTGGACAGGCCTGGGAATCAGGGTAAAGTTTGTAGCATTCGGAACAGCAGATGAAGGACTGGGTATGAGGATGAAGCTTTAAGATGTTGAAAATCCTTTGAATGTCCAGCAGGATGCTGGCAATAAGTGAGTCTAGTTCCAAGGGTTGTAAAGTTTGTGTGAGACAGAGATTAAGTAAAACCCTGAAAATCATAGCCAGGAATTCACAGCACACAATGGAGACGTTCATGACAAGATAGCAGATTGCTAGCCCTAGGTAACAGCATAGGACAATAGGATCCGATTGTAGATGCTGCCTGTTGAGGAATTTTCCTGGAGAAGTTCAGCATGTCTCCCATCAGATTGGCGAAGAGACTGACTGCCATCAACTACTGCACACTGATTAGCAATTACAAATGGAGGAAGAGGGTCATGTGTGTCTATCACTGCTAACTGGCAAGACCACTCTTCTCTTTTGGTGGTGTGAACTTCCTCGGTCACAAGCATGATTTCTTTGATCAGATCGTTTTAAGCATGTAACTGTGGGCCCTTCGATTCCTCTAGGGGCCCCCTTAATGTGGAAATGGCATTTTCCAGCCAGCTCTCATACTCAACCAAGCCTTGATTCATTGGTGCATCTGTGGATAGTGCTAAATCTGCCAATGAAGGCTGTGTTGTTGACATACTGCTAGTCAGCATGGAAGCAAAGACTATTCCTTTTGAGGGCAACCTAAAGTAAGCCAGTCGCCTGCAAGAAAACTGTGATCGCATTTCTTGGACCAGGTCTTGATTGACTTGGGAAATTCAGCAGGTCGTGAGCAACAGCATTGACAATTACAGGGAGAAAAAATTGATTTGCACCTTCTGGCTAGAACTGGGTTAAACCTTTCATAGAAGGAATTGTACCTAATTGCTGTTTGAGTTCTGTAATATTGGGACGATTTGGAGAATGGAAGCCCAGTTGAAATGATGCATCACCAGTTACTGATTGTATTGAAGTGGTGTCAACAAACAACAACTTTCCAGTTGACAAGGTCGACACCTTGATAAAGATGCTCAAGATGCTCCCAATTACTCCATACATGTTTCTTTGAAATATAAAGTCATACATGTGTCCACCCCTTCTTGCAATGACAAGCCCAACCTGGCCTTGTAAGTCCAGTACTTCTGTGAGGCATTTCTAGCCCTAACTCATTGGATAACAATGGCGATAAATGCAACAACTGTCAATAAAGAAATATCAGCTTTTGGTTCAAATGCATATATTGCCCAGGGATATCCAAAGGACTGGAAGATGAAAAGTAAGATGACGGGGGGGTGACTTGAGCACCATCAATGTCAGAAACATCACCTCCCAAGTGTTGGTGCATCTTCTGATACACTACAGGTCTTGTACCAGCAACATTGGGAACAGAAACATCATCCAAGGGATGGCCCACCACATTCCCATCCAGTTGTAGGCCCTCTATATGATGTGGTAGGAACCTGGTACTGGCATCTTCACCAGCAATGTCCAAATGCGGGTCTTCCTGCTGGGGTATGATCTTGGGACTAGCTGCATTGGGATTGGTAATATCATTCCGTTGCTGGCTCACTGCCCAGTGCAGCACAGGGTTGGTTTTGGTTGTGTTGGGAATGGGATCGCTGTCTGGTTGTAGACACACTGCTGCAAAGCCATGACTGAGGCACCCTGTTACGGTACAGACTTGATGACTCATTACACACGACTCATGACCGGTTATGACTACGGTCCGGTATCAGTATTAGTCATGGATTCTTACTTCGCATCAGTCAGCATAGTAGTTCACATGTGATTGTGACTCATGTATGACTCATTCCTAGGATAGCTGTACTAGGGTTCGAGCTAGTTATGCTATTGGTTACGTACTATTCCAGCGGCGCTTCAAAGCCTGCGTGTATCTGTATAAGTAGTCAACTCGGAAGACCAAGAGTCCCCATCTTGGTCTTCTTCAATCCACCACTTGACTCGTCTCTCGTCTGCCTTAGTCTCGGACTAAGTGTGCTTCTACTTGTATCCAGCCAAGGGATACTCTTCTTCATCTTATTGCTGCAGCGTGTGCCAAGACATGCCCCTGTTCAGCTGGTGTTGGGTTGACATGTGGTCCCCATTCACATTCTTCGCTAAGTCGATTACGCCTATTATAAGTCCAAGTCGGACTGACGCTGGTGGAGCATAACATTAAGACCAAGATACTCATCGTGGCGTACTCAACCAGAGACCAGTGGACGTCCTTCCGTCCCTATCATATTGAACGACGAGGAGATCGCAACATACCAACAAGATTCCTGGGAGCGGCTCAGTGGAGAGAACGAGGAGAAGACACCGGATATTTTGTAGAATTTAACGGTCCTAACCGTTTCCGGCCTGTTGAGTTCAACTTCGAACGTCTCTGTTGGACCGAGGTTACTTGGAACCCCATAGATCATCGCTGGGACATCGTACGACCAGCAGGAAGAAACTACAACTGTGATATCGACGCACGAGAGCTTAATAGCCGTGCGGATTACGGTCCTATTGACGGACAAGCACAGGAACATACAGACAAAGGAATTAGCAGAGAAGAAGCCTCCGAAAGTCAGTCACCAAGTAGAGGAAATATGCCGGCAGAAGACGCCAGCCTAGGAGCTATTGGCAATCACATTATACAGCGAACTGAGTCCCTCACCATTCACCAACCCGAACCAGAAGTAATTCACATCCACAGCCCAGCAGTCGCCACAATGGCTACCACTACTATTACGCAAGAAGAGTTGCAGCTCACCACCGAAGCAAGGGACCAAATAGCCCTAGAAGAACAAAGACGCATTGCAGAAGAATCCAGAGCTAACTTAGCTCCCATCAATCCCTATACGGGTCATCGAATGACCGAAGACGACGTAGCAATCCACCGCGCCATTGGACCAGACGTAGCTGACCCCCCTAGTGGTGGAGGCGGACCCCCTGGCGACCTATCAGGAGGGGGACCCCCACCAAGAGGATCCGGGTTCGGAGGATTCCCTGGAGGATTCCCTGGGGGACCGCCAGGAGGAGGACCACTGGGAGGAGGATTACCAGGTGCAGGTCCTATTATTTCCCCTCCAAGTAACAAATTAGCTGGCGAAGCACCAACAGTATTCGACGGAGAATGCGCTAAAGTCGAAGCATTCCTCACTCAATGGCATGTCTACTGGGGCATGAACGCGGATGAAGGCATCATGGCGACCCCATACCGACGTGCCTTACTCTTCCTTTCATATATCAAGGGAGTCAATGTTAGCGAGTGGGTACTGGCAATGCTCACATGGCTCAACGGTCAAATACAAGCTGGAATACCCCGCACGAGTGAGGGATTATGGAACGAAGTTACGCGCAGCTTTATGCAACGCTTCCGCAATACCATGGAGCAAGAACAAGCTCAATACGAGCTTAAGAAAGGAGTCAAGATGATCGGAGGCAATCTAGATGAGTATTGCACCCAATTCGAACAGTTAATACACCGTGCTCAGTACAAACTCGACGATCCACAAACGCTCGATTTATTCGCGAGCGGACTACCAAAAGACCTATATGAAAAGGTCTATACCCTTGATAACCCCCACAACTACCGCGAGTGGAAAGAAGTGGCCACCACTTGTCAACAACAATATCTTCACCTGAAGGCAGTACTAAACAAGGGGGTTTCTCCTGGACAAGGACAAGGAAAACAACGGCAGCAACGACAGTGGCAAGGGCCACCAAGGAGTTCCTGGCAACCAAGAAATCTACCAAGAGATCCGAATGCAATGGACACTTTGGCAGATCGAATTCGAGGGCGACTTGCAGGAGCCGAAGACATACTTGCTCCTCGTCCCCCATATCGACCGAGAGGAGGGTTCCTCCAACGAGGAGGAGGACGTAATAACCAAAGGCCAGTCACCTGTTATAATTGTGGAAAGGACGGACATATGGCCCGTGACTGTAGACAACCGCAAAGAGGTTACCAACCTCAAGCATCGACCAGTCGATACGTTGATACCGACTATCATCAACAAGAACCAGAAGTCGCTACCAGGGTGGTTCAAGACATACCCCCTCAACAGCGGGCCAGCGATTGGCTTAATGGAGTGGCAGGAGAATCGGACGACGTAAAAGACATTATCCTCCAACAGTTGTGGAAAAAGGAGGGTTTTCAGGACGCCTGAACCCATCGGCCTGGGTGAGGGCAGTTAATTGTAACAGTGTAATCATGACTCGCTATCGTTCGATGAGAGTTCCAGTATCGATTCGCACCAGTTACGCAATGGCCGACATACGAGCACTAGTTGACTCGGGAGCAACCCACTGCTTCATGAAACCATCCTTCGCAAAAAGGATGGGACTTGGGACAAAACAACTTGACGTCCCAAAGAAAATATGGAATATAGATAACACAGAAAACAGATCGGGACGTATCACACATTATACCGATGTTGACGTCCAAACTAAAGGAATCCACAAGGAAATCCGCTTCCTTATCACAGACATTGGCAACGAAGACATCATATTAGGATACCTGTGGCTAGCCATCTATGACCCACACATCAAGTGGTCACAGGCAGCCATACACGAGGATATGCTCCCTATCATTATTCGCTCGACCAACCCCTATATTAAAGCAATGCCGGTAGTTGCGACAACCACCGTCCAGGACGATGACTACGAAATAGTACACTCCTGTGTCATCACAGACGACCAACGACAACAATTCGAGGAAGGATGCCGAATCAGGGCCACAGCCACTGACCTCGCCATCGCCGCTCAACAATACGTGACTAAAGCTGAGTTACCACCCGAATATTGCGAGTTTGAACAACTCTTCAGTGAAGAAGCATCCAATAGGTTTCCACCAAGCAGGCCTTGGGATCATGCTATTGAATTCAAACCCGGAACAGCCGACGCCATTGATTGCAAAATATACCCTATGACCCAAGAGGAAGATAAGAAGCTGCGCGAATGGATTGACGAACAACTCAAGAAGGGGTATATATGGCCCTCTAAGTCACCATACACATCATCCTTCTTCTTCATCAAGAAAAAGGATGGGAAATTGTGGCCTGTTCAAGATTACCGAAAAATCAACGCCGTCACTATCCGCAACCAATACCCACTCCCTCTTATCTCTGACCTTATTACTGACCTCAGCAACGCCCACATCTACACTAAACTTGATGTCAGATGGGGGTATAACAACGTACGCATCAAAGAGGGAGATGAAGAGAAAGCAGCATTCAAAACACGCTATGGACTATTCGAACCAACGGTGATGTTTTTCGGCCTAACCAACTCCCCGGCAACGTTCCAGACGATGATGAATTTCATCTTTAGGGATGTTATCACAAAGCATGAACAGCGGGGTACAGTTATTCGTGTCTACATGGACGACATCGGCATTGCTACTGGCCTCAATCACTCACTACCAGATCACATCGAAGCAGTCAAGGACGTACTCCACGTATCCGCGGAGCACGATCTGTACTACAAGCTAGAGAAATGCCTCTTCCACTCCCCACGCATGGATTACCTGGGGGTAATCCTTGAAAAGGGGGTGACACGCATGGACCCTGTCAAAATTTCAGGTATTAAAGACTGGCCTACGCCAACCAAGGTCAAGGACGTCCGCTCTTTTCTCGGTTTTTGCAATTTTTACCGACCCTTCATACGAGGTTTCACAACCAAAGCACGACCTCTCAATAAACTCACGCGTAAAGACACCGAATGGCACTGGGGAACAGAGGAAGAAAAAGCGTTCCAAGACCTCAAAACCCTTGTCACCAGCGAACCTGTTCTCGCACATCCAGACCTTACGCAACAATTCGAACTAGAAGTCGATGCGTCCGGGTTCGCCACTGGAGCTGTCCTTCTCCAGCGCAAAGTGGACGGCAAGAGGCACCCCATCGGTTATTACTCATCCACGCTCAGTGAAGCCGAACAAAATTACAATATTTACGACCTTGAACTTCTGGCGATCGTCAAAGCCTTCTGCCACTGGAGACCCCTCTTAGCGGGCTCCCCCCACAAAATCAAAGTTTTCTCCGATCACCTCAACTTACAATATTGGAAGTCGCCACAAAAGATTAGCAGGCGCGTAGCCAGGGAAGTACTCGAACTTTCAGAGTATGACTTCGAAATTCACCACATCAAGGGCGCTTCCAATGGATGCGCCGACGCACTATCTCAAAGACCAGACTACGATCAAGGAGAGAATGATAATGAAGGTATAACCGTACTACCAGAAAGCGTCTTTGCACATGCTACCACGTTAGAGGAGCCACGGCATCCCCACTGGAGACCCGAGATTCTACCAGTCGAAATGACTCCGGAACACCCCATCTACGAGCAAAATTTAGCTAAGTTGAAACCCTGGGTTGACGCTCACAAACTAAAAGATATTGAAGGGACGTGGTACAAGGATGGACGCCGAGTGGTCACTGGAGGCATCCATGACAAACGCACAATCATTGCTGCTCACCACGATTCCCCCGTCTATGGTCATCCTGGTATTAAACGTACTCTCCAGCTTACTGAACGGCACTACTGGTGGCCACAGATGAAGAATGACGTTCAAGATTACGTCAAAGGCTGCGCCGAATGCCAGCGGCACAAAGTCAATCTTCGCCCTATCAGAGCACCCCTGCAACCCATTTACCCCAAACCGGAAGCCCTGCCATTCGAGACCATTGCAGTGGACTTTATTACGAAACTCCCCATCTCTCGGGGTTACGACTCCATTCTAACGGTAACAGATCACGACTGCACCAAAGCCGCCGTCTTCATCCCTTGCAATGAAGAGATAACAGCTGAGGGAACGGCTGCTTTGTACGTATCTCACGTCTTCCCACGATTCGGGCTCCCCTCGCGTGTTATCAGTGATCGAGACCCCCGATTCGCATCCAAGTTCATGTGAGAGATATGCAAGATCCTTGGCATCAGCCAAAATATCTCAACCTGTAACGCCGTCACAGCGTTAGCTCGACTTGAGCTCGATAGAGGCAACTATGACTTAGCTAATCACGCCGAAGGCGTATGGCATGAAGGCAATGTTAGATGCTCGAAGGCACTAAGACGTTTGTACGACACTTGGACTTTGACAGAGGTACAAATAGAAGAAAGAAAGAATGAGACAAGAAGTGATGATTGAAGAAGACCAAGATGGCGTATCTTGGTCTTCGCAACTACCCTTAAATACAAGAAAAGCAGGCTTTCAAGCGCTGCTATGAGTCACCGTAATGTAGCGTCCAACGTATCGCGTAAGTACCTCTATCCTAATACTACTACTACCTGTACTAGGATCAAGTCATCTCCAAACACCTAACTCCTTCGTAAACCCCGAGTCTGTGACTAATCTACCTTACCGCCATAGTCACAACCGGTACAGTAAGGGTCCAATGCATGAAACGTGACACAACCGCTTATCACCCCAGAACCGACGGCCAATCGGAACGAATGAACCAGTGGCTAGAACAATACCTCCGCTTCTGGGTAAATGAACGACAAGATGATTGGCTTCATTATCTGCCAATGGCAGAATTCACGCACAACAACTGGCCTAACGAAACCACACAGGAGTCTCCCTTCTTCCTCTTATCAGGGTTCAACCCTCGCGCTGATTGGACCGATAGACCTTCCCCTATCCCACAGGTGTCACTTAGGCTAGACCAGTTCAAACAAGCACGACAACACGCCTTCTCCTGCATGCTTCGAGCGCAAAAGTCATGGGTCAAACACAAAGATACGCCCAAGTTCAAAGAAGGAGACCTCGTGTGGCTAGAAGGATGCCACTTACGCACTCACCAGCCAACCGCAAAACTGGCTGCCAAACAACATGGACCGTTTAAGGTCATCCAGGTGATGTCCCCTGTCAATTATCGCCTCGAACTTCCCACGCAGTGGAGCATCCATGATGTCTTCCACATAGATCTTCTCACACCTTATCGCAAAACACCCATGCACGGACCTAACTATCAACGCCCACCACTGGATTTGGTCGATAACGAAGAAGAATACGAAGTCGAGAAGATTCTAGACTCTCGGCGATTCGGCAGAAGATGTCGACTCCAGTATCTTGTCAAATGGAAGGGCTATCCTGACTCAGATAACCAATGGATAGATAAGGATGACGTATTCGCCGACGAAGCCATTCGGAAATTTAAACATTCCAACCCCAACAGGGAGACACATATAAGGAGGACCCTCTGTCGCAATAAGTCCCCATCCTCCTTTCACTCCATGTCCTCTACTCGACGCAATGACCAGCTCGCACTCCTCGCCACCCTTGCCAACGATTCCTCCACTACGCTCGTCAACCCCGATACCGCCAACAACACCACAGCCACTAGAACTGTGGACGGAAGCCGTGCCGCCGTGCAGCATGAGGAAGACGGCCCTATCACTAGTGAAGAACTGTACCAGACACTGCAACGATTCCCTGTGCCCATACAGGGAACTCTCGACGACGATCCAACAGCAACTCAACCAGCACCTCCGCAGCCAATGTATGCCCTCACAAACCCCGACACCGGTGAGCCTGAAGTCTTCCTCACAGAAGACGAGCTTTTTTGGCTTCAAGCAGCTGTCCCGCGCGGTGAAACCGCCCAACGCCATGCAGAAGTACGAACAAGAATGGAATGAGACGGCAGCGCGGTGGCAGCAGGAGCAACTGCATATCGCCGCCTGCTGACGCCGAATGATGAAGGAACGGAGGGAGTATTGGACGAAGATGAGGATGAAGACGAGCTTAGAGACCATTACCCCATCAGGCACGCATTCCTTAACCATGAATTCTACGCTGAAGATCCAGCCGCCACACCCTACCTCGTCGACACAGCGGGGGGGCCTCTACACCGAGGACGAGTCGCCATGGCACAAGTGGCTCGTTATACACCAATGGGGGAACGAGACCCAGCAACCAGGGCCGTCGTCCCTGAAGGGTTCCGGGTCAATCGAGGACCCGATTACATTCCGTTCCCAATCAAGCTCCCCAACGGACCGACGGTACAAGCCTCCCACATACAGGTTATCTGAGGAGGAGACCCCTTCGTACTCGGACTAGCTCCGGGGTCTGGCTTCCTTTACAGTAAACCCCTTTACGCCACTCCTCACCTCCCGAAGAACAACCGCACGTTCATCCCACACGAGGAGTACTTCATGCTCCGCGACCGACACCCCACAGACTTGCTACTCATGCGCATCGGGGATGTCACCCTTACCCAAGAACTGCGCCGGTTCCGGCAGTTCGCCTTTGCCGAAGACCAACTGGAGAAGCGGATTCGACAGTTGCAGATGGAGAAGGAAATGGTGGTGGCGGACAAAAAGGACAGTCTCTATCGGCTGGAGCGTGCTAACATATTGACAAGGATGGAGGATGAAGCGGAGCGGATGAGGCAAGAATCGATAGCGGATTAGTGAGGTGGGCCTCACTCCTGAAAAGGGGGTGATGTTACGGTACGGACTTGATGACTCATTACACACGACTCATGACCAGTTATGACTACGGTCCGGTATCAGTATTAGTCATGGATTCTTACTTCGCATCAGTCAGCATAGTAGTTCACATGTGATTGTGACTCATGTATGACTCATTCCTAGGATAGCTGTACTAGGGTTCAAGCTAGTTATGCTATTGGTTACGTACTATTCCAGCGGCGCTTCAAAGCCCGCGTGTATCTGTATAAGTAGTCGACTCGGAAGACCAAGAGTCCCCATCTTGGTCTTCTTCAATCCACCACTTGACTCGTCTCTCGTCTGCCTTAGTCTCGGACTAAGTGTGCTTCTACTTGTATCCAGCCAAGGGATACTCTTCTTCATCTTATTGCTGCAGCGTGTGCCAAGACGTGCCCCTGTTCAGCTGGTGTTGGGTTGACATGTGGTCCCCATTCACATTCTTCGCTAAGTCGATTACGCCTATTATAAGTCCAAGTCGGACTGACGCTGGTGGAGCATAACACACCCAGTATTATTGGCGTTAGTATCGGCATCCAACCGTGGCCTCTTGGCCTGGCGCCTCGCCATTTGCTGTCTTGGCACAAGAGATACATCCAATCCATTCATTGTCCAATCAAGTGCACCGAGACTCAGGTACAAATTGCTCACCAATATGATTCAACTCACATTGAGATATCTCACACTCAAGGGCTTGAACAATGTCGGCACAATCACAATTAGCGTCCTTGAGCTCTTGTTTCAAAGACAGGACCTGATCTTGAAGCTTTTCCAACTCTACTTCATAAAAATGTTCTGCTTCTTTATGTGCACCCTATTCCAGCTGTCATTCGCTGTTAGAACTGTCAAGTGGCAGAGCCACACCAGTAAGGAATTTTGTTGTAGCAGGTCTTTGTGGAGAGAAACTTGGGCCACTTCCTGTGCAAACAACTGCCCATTTGGCAGAATTGTGTCTGCACAGCCCAGATTCATTAATAAAACCAAATCACAACACTGGGAATATTGAACTTACTGCAGTGTTTGCAGTGTGTCTCACCACGAGATGACCCTTCCCTCAGCTTATCCTGTAGTCATAGCTCCCGCTCCTGCTCAGACAGTTCTGAGTTCAAGTCATGCACTTCTTGCTCTTTCTGCAAGAGCTGTTCCCTTAGTGCCTCGACTTCTGTGCTGTACACCAACACTGTGGTTCACTCCTCTTCAGCCTTGTTCAATCCTTTCTGCAGTTTTGAAGCTGAAGACTCATATCCTCAAACAAGGAATGCATTTCTGAGTGCTTTTCCTGTTCACGCTCTAGCTTCTGTGGTGAGTTGTGCGGCCATTAGTGCAGCTAGGACATGATTGTTTTGCAAAGTGACATACTCTTCTGAGATCATAAAATTCGGAGTCATCCTTCAGATAGCAAGCTTCTAAGAGCTTTGGCCTGATGTCCTTGACGATTTTGAGGCCTGTACATTGAGAGTAAGGCATCATACAAAGGGGAGCAGGAGTAGAAGGGCGATGGTTAGCTGACAATTGGGGCAATTCACCAGAGCTTGCTCAAAACCTGAAATGGTTGTTTCTGGGCCAGGGAAAAGGGTCAGATATAGAAGGACCCACATTATTGATGATGTAATGAGCCTAACCTATCAGAGAGCAATGATATTCATGGTTATGATTGTAGACCCCATCCTGTGAAGGTGCATATGAGATAATAGGGCTGTTGTGACTTGAAAGACCACCAGGACGACCCATTGGGGATGTACAATGTAGCAAATGAGCAGAAAGCGATAGCAAGAAGAGTAGACACTAGCAGTGGCACTCTCAAAGGGCTGACTATTGTGATCATGTGACAATTCGCAGATGACGCTTGTTGATAAGTGACCCTTGCGCACTTAGCGGCTCATACGGACCGGACTTGCAGCATGGACTGCTTTAGATTAGATTAAATGGACATGTAGATTACTTACTTCTGATCTGTACAATCTAGTGCTTATCATTGCGTCATGTATGACATCACTGTACAATGACATCGTGTAGACTACTCTGGACTCTTCATTGTACTCTGTCTCTTGTTCTCCTTTTAGCACTATGTTTATTATGATGTCACTATGATATCATTTGGTCTGGACTTTGCTTGTTCTTGTACGCCTTGTTCCTTTTACACACACTCCTTTGTCCTGTTGTAGAACAATGCGTCCCTTGTATTCTGTGACACTCTGTTACTCACCTTGTAGTAGTGTCACCCTCCTGTATAGTATAAGTAGTAGACTTGTACGCTCCTGGTCCACATCAGTTCCTCACTGTTGTGTGCCAGGTATGTCTCCTCCTCTCTAATGTAACATCAGTTCCTCACTGTTGTGTGCCAGACTTCCACTTTGCTTCACTCTGCTTGACACCCCTGTGCTGCTTCCAGCCACCCAGCTTAATCTCACCACAGTCCTCTTAGTCCACTGTGGGTATGCTACTTCTGTGTGCTGTTCATCAACGCTAGGTTGTGAATGGTCCCAATTGAGTAAAACAACAGAAGACGGAGACAAGTACTACAGGATAGCAATAGCATGATTGACAGGAAACAGAGTAACATGCCAGGAACAAAGGAGCTACTGATGAGTTGATAGGTTGTGGACTCAGAAAGTCTGGCATGCCAGTCAAGGAGCCAGCTAGCATCAATATGATAACCTTAGTCTAAAAAAACAAACTCACACATTGTTCACTTATCAATGAAAAAACTAAATTGGTCAACAAGGTGGCACAGTATCATTTCACTATAGAAACCCATGGAGGACATCTGTGAGCCATGCGATTACCAAAGTGATGAAAAAGAATACAAATGGAAAGCCAGTGCTTCGTCCTGCAATCAGTGCTCACTCGAATTGCCAATAGCTAGTGCTTCTATCACATCAGAGCGGGCAAAAGGACCAACCACATGGTTCACTGTCCATTCAGGGGCGTGTTTTGTAATCTGAGGACTAAGAAGCACATATGATGTGTAAGGTATGACTTCTGAAAACGTAGCTTATGTCCAAGCATTTTACCACCAACACCGCCTTCTGAGCAACAATGCAACAACAACAAGAGCAGAATGGCTCTCACCATCAAGCTGCATTAGCTGCCCAACTGAAGACCGAAGCAGCCACACACCATACAATCCTCTACCTATCACAAGAGTAAGTCAACACACCAGATCAGAAACCACTGACATATGCACCATTGTGATGCATATGCCCATGAAGTGAAAGCAGCTGGGTGATTAGCCTCTGCTGGTGTCCTATTTCTTGGTTGAGGGTAAGGAGGACGAGGCCAGGTCTTAAATAGCCTCACGCCAACCTGCTTACTGCACACATCAGATACTACCACCCAGTGGCACAATGAAAAGAAAAGCAGAGACACTTACCAGCATGCACGAATAAGTTGCCCAGTATACCATGTCCGTTCAAACCCAGCAACATTGTGGACAAGCTACCATGCATGCTACGGTAAAGTGATCTTGGTGAGCGCAAGGTGGTGGGTACTGGTGTGAGTACTGGTGTGAGTACAACCTTCAGGTGTTGAGCTGACGACCATGGTAACTTGAGTGATATCTGCACATGGAAATTCCATGGTGGCACTCACATTGAAGCTGACAGAAAGTAGAGCTGGGCCCACAAATGGTCCAAGACATGCCCACTGGGGCTCAGAACAGATGTCAGATAGACAAACGCAAGGAAAGCAAGTGGGCCAGTCATAGCTGCTTGTGAGGGGTGGTGTGTGGGCAGGATGAGCGATTCTTGACATGATGCTGACAAGTGGCTATGGTTTGTTGTGGGAGGATGCTGGTTTATTGACATTCTGATTGGAACTGCGCTGCAATAACAGATAACAGAGACATGAACCAAGCTTCCTGGTCAAGCAAAGTTAGCTGTGTCCAGCTGAAGCTTGAAGCGGCTAACCTCATTCTCTATGTTATCCTCAGCTAGTAGCTTAGATATAGTATCTCAATGTATAAATATATGCCATCCACACCATTGACAAAAGGAGGATCTTCTACCATCAAGCTAGAGTTAGCCGCTTGATTAGACACTTAGTGTAGCAGCCCAAAAGTGGGTCAGCTATCCACTTGAGTTAGCCACTTGGTTAGCTGCTCAGTGTGCCCAAAAGTGGACCAGCCATATGTTAACCAATTCCAGTCACACAATTTCTATTAATGAGAGATACATGCTCAGACAAAAGAAAAACATAGTGAAATTCGAGAAATTTAGGTAGAGCCTTGCCAAGTTTACCTTTCTGGCCCAAGTATGTCATGGCCTATTCGATAACATCAACAAGCATGTCATCTGCAAACTTTTGACCATATCTGCCAGATCTTGAAGGTTGCCCAAGTGGTCTTGGATCTGACCAAATCTAGCCTGCAAATCATGGCATAATCCTTCATTCTCAATGAGGGTGGCATGAAGGACTTCCTTTGTAGCCTGCAAACTGTGGATCTGGGTGTGCAATGCCTCGTTCTTGATAAGGGGAGTGTGAAGGTTGTCCTTTGTCTTGGCAAGTTCACTTGCCATACCAGCAGTTTTGATGATTGGTGCAGGTAAGTTTAACTAGGGTGTGTTTATTAGCCAAGCTTGAAACCATAATGATTTGCCTCACTTTGTAGGCAGTTCTAGTCTGCCCAAGATTGGTATCCATGTTCATCCACTTTGCATGACAGGTATTAGCCTCAGCTTCAGACTCAGGGAGCTTTCTCTTCTGCGTAGACCTGTCAACAGGAAATCGCTACTCTCAAAGAGAAGTCATACCCTTTCAAAAGGCTTGGGGTGTGAGTTGCAATTGGCCTGAGTGAAAGAATCGCACGTATATTGCAAGGTCATGAGAGGAGGTCAGTGATCTGTCTTGTTGACTAGAATCTTGACGAAAGGCTCACCTGGTTGTTATGCGTCAGAAGAGAGCTTGTGGCTGCTGTGAGGTAATCCTTGTTTTCACTCTTGCAACAGGCCTGGAGCAACTATGACCTGCAGTCTGCAACTTGATAAATAGAAAGCTTACCTCACTGGGTATGGGATAAACAATGGTGCTAGCAGTGGCACTACACTTGGGGTGAACACCCCTCTCTGCCACCCGCTGAGTTGTGGTGGCAGACAAGCATACAGGATGGACTTGCAAAATGGGGATAATGTGATACATGACAGCACTTGTGGCCATGTTGGTGCATGATGTGTGAACAGTAAGTCCAATGCCACACTCACATGATTCCTAAAGCATGGCAAATGAGTGGCTACACCAGAAATAAGCACGGTGCTTGTCTTACCTGGAATTGGTCAAGTGATTCTGATAAGCAACAGCACTGCTAGTGACAGCACTGGTGTCATGAATTCCCTGCTACCTTTCAGCCCTATCTCATCTAACCCATCTCCATTCCCTTTCTTAGTAGTTACCCTTCCTGAGCCTATGATTCTCTTTATCTGATCATTCTAGCACTGTTACAGTTTGTGTATGGACCCTTACTATACTGGTTGTGACTACGGCAGTAAGGTAAATTAGTCACGGACTTAGGGGATTACGATGTAGTACAATAGGAGATTCGCACGTGATTGCTGACTGATTGATGACTCGATCCTAGTACTGGTAGTAGTAGTATTAGGATTGCGCTACTTACACAATATGTTGGACGCTATGATACTGTGACTCATAGCAGCGCTTGAAAGCCTGCTTAACTTGTATTTAAGATAGCTGTGGAAGACCAAGACTTGCCATCTTGGTCTTCTTCAATCGTCACTTCCTTCTCATCGAAACAACCATCGTCTACACAGTACCTGCGCATATCTGCATCCGCCTTTGTGCCATATGTCTTGTGACGTGATTAGCTAAGTTATCCAGTCACTTTCCAAGCTCAAGTCGAGCTAACGTTGTGACGGTGTTACATTAAGACCAAGATATTCATTGTGGCGACTGTCAATACTTGCGACCAGTGGACAAGCTTCCGTCCATACCATTTAGAACGAAGAGGAGACCGAAACATACAGACTCGATTCTTGGGAGAAGCTCGGTGGAGAGAACGAGGAGACAAAACAGGATACTTTGTCGAGTTCAACGGACCTACAAGATTCAGACCTGTTGAGTTCAACTTTGATCATTTGTGTTGGGTGGAGATTACGTGGAACCCTGTAGACCATCGCTGGTGTAGCGGTATGACTTATCGCGTACAACTAGACCAAGGTGAAGGTAAGTGAACTGAACTGGGAAAACACCCAAGCCTAGCACGGAGACAAGTCACGCGCTGAACATACAGTCACAATGGAGAATATGCACACTTGAGGACTTTATACAAGTCCAGAGGCAAGGTGATCACGCTGTGGCACGCTGAGTGGAGAACCAAGAGGACAAGTTAATATTGGAGAAGAGTAAGGGAAGTACAAGGGAATATGCACCTGAGTGGAGAACCAAGAGGACAAGTTGGTTCCACTCAGGATGCTACATGAGGGTTTATATACTATGCTGCGGCTGAGTTCGAATTACTATAGAACCCTATTACTAAAGGTAAGTGTAATAGTAATGAGTCAGATGCTGACGCGTCGTGTCTATTAATAGCGTTATCTTATTGTGCTGACTGATGCACAGTCATTAACGCTGACAGAACAATGACGTGTCCTTATCTATGAGTCACAACCCTATGACAACGTTGTCTAGAACTATCTAGAATGTTCCCTGCTTATCGTCCAATGAGAAACTACTATGCTAATGAGGAAGGTGACCTTAAAGGGGTAATGTCTCATAAGGAAACTACTATCCCAGGGTCACGTGCTTGTGGGTGCACATGTTGGCATCACGTGACTAACCATCTTATCATATCTAATGATAAGAACTTGGACGTTTTGACACAACGTTGGAGCTTTGTATCTCTACCAAATAAATCCGTAAAAATACGGAAAAATAAGGTAAAAATAGAGCGTCCATGACAGCTGGGACGCTGTTAGACCAGCAGGAAGGAATTACCAGTGCGACATCGACACGTGAGAGCTCAATTCACAAGCAGACTGGGGACCAATCGACAGACAACTATGAGAACATTCAACAGGAGAGGCCGTCAGTGAGGAAACAGAAGAGGAAGAACAAAGTGAAGAAGCCCAGCAACAGAGCATTGGACCAATTGAACAGTACACTATCCAACGAGCTGAGTCTCTCCACATTTCTGAATAGCCAGAAGTCATCCATGTACAATCACCCGCAGTAGAAGGAATGGCAACCACTACCATGACAGCAGAAGAGATTGTCACTATCCAAGAACAGGCTGCACGAGATGTGGCCGAAGCCATATGACAAGAATCACACACACATTTACTCCCAATCAACCCAGAAACTGGAATATGAATGACCGCAGACGATGTGGCAATCTTCAGAGCCATAGGACCCGACCAAGGAGACCCACCGTCAGCCGAGCAACGAGGAATAGCCCTAGACCCACCACCAGGAAGAGGGGGACCCCCTGGGGACAACTTCCCATACCGACGCAATGGAGGAGGGCTACCCCTGGATGTACCAAGAAAACCACCAGGAGGAGGACCACTGGGAGAAGGGCCCCTGGGAGGAGGACCCCTGGGAGGAGGACCACCGGGAGGGGGACACAGGCATGAAAAACTAACAGGCGAGCCTCCATCCATCTTTGACAGTGATCGTACCAAAGTTGACTCATTCCTCACACAATGGCACGTCTACTGGGGGATGAACCTCAATGCCCCCATCATGAGGAACGACTATCGCAGGTCACTCCTGTTTCTATCATACATCAAGGGAATCAGTGTCAGCGAGTGGGTGCTGTCATACCTCAAGTGGCTCAATCGCCAGATACAACGAGGGGTCAACCAATACACACATGCATTATGGGACGGAGTAGCGGATGGTTTTAACCAGAGGTTCGTAAACACCCTAGAGAAAGAACAAGCTCAAGCACTTTTAAGAAAAGGGATGAAGATGGTGGATGGAGACATCGACAAGTACATCAATGAGTTTGAAGAAGCCGCGCATAAAGCCGGCTATCGCCTCAACGACCCGCAAACCATTAACCTATTCACCACCGGAATACCCAAAAAGCTGTACGAAAGGACTTATGACCTCGATGAGCTGGAGACGTTCAACGAGTGGAAGGCGGCAGTACTCCGAAGGCAAAAAAACTACATCCATATGTGTGCAAAACTCAACAACTACAAGGAGACGCCAAAGAAGCAGAACAAAACAGGCAACGCAGGGTGGACGGTACCCCAGAATATCGCCAATCCATGGGCAATGGATACTTCGGCAGACTGCACCCGGGCCAAAGCCTGACTAGCCAGATCAGAAGAGATCAACTATGGAAAACCACCGTATACTGGCCTGCCTCCATTCCCCCCAAGAGGAGGACCAGGAGTTAGAGGACGAGGAAGGCGAGGGTCTCGACAGGACCTAAGGACAGTATTGTGTTACAACTGCAATGCTCCCAGACATCTCTCACGAAACTGCCCCCATCCTAGGCAACCATGACAGTGGCAGCCACAGCAGCCTGGACCCTCCAACGTCCAATTGACAGAAACGGACTATTACACACAGGAGCCACCACCAGCCCAAATACAAGCCGCATCAACCAGCAAAACCACAGAAGAGCGTGCCAAGGAATGGCTCACAGGAGTCACTAATGCCCCAGATGAAGTGAAGGATCTGATACTGCAGGACCTGTGGGGAAAAGAGGGTTTTCGGGGCGCCTGAACCCATCAGCCTGGGTGAGGGCTTTAAACTGTAATTCCGTAATCATGACGCGCTTTCGTTCCCTTCGAATTCCAGTCTCAATTCGTACGAATTACTGAATGGCCAACATAAAAGCACTGGTGGACTTGGGAGCCACCAACAATTTCATACACCCAAACTTCACCAAAAGAATGGGCATTGGAATTCAACTGTTGCCCCAACCACAAAAAATCTGGAATATCAACAATACAGAAAATAAAGCTGGGTCCATCACTCACTTTACTGACCTCAACGTGTACGCCAAGGGATATCATAGGACCATGCAATTCCTGATAATGGACCTCGGAAGTGAGGAAGTTGTCCTGGGATACCCCTGGCTAGCGACTTACGAACCGACCATCAATTGGTGGGATGCAGTAATACATGAAGAAGTTATGCCAGTCGTAATCAGCACACAGGACAGTCTACACCGTCATACTGTCATCGCAGCAGCTCTTACTAACGACCAAAAGGAGGAGATAGCCTCGGTTCTGGACAAAGAGGGTGTATACCTACGCACTACTATGTCCACCGAACTGGCAATCCAAGCCAAGAAAGAGGAAAAACCGGTGGAACTGCCAATGGTCTATCAAGCGTTCCAAAAACTCTTCAGTGAAGAAGCTTCTCAATGCTTCCCCCCCACCAGGCCATGTGATCATGCCATTGACTTCAAGCTGAACACACCATCCACAATAGATTGTAAAATATATACCCATTGACACAAGAAGAGGAGGGCAAACTCAAGGAATTCCTGGACAAGAAACTTAAACAGGGATACCTACATCCCTCTATCTCTCCATACGCCTCATCATTCTTCTTTGTCAAAAAAAGGGACAGAAAACTATGCCCAGTACAGGATTACCAGATTATCAACTCTCATACCATACGCAACCAGTACCCTCTCCCCCTGATCCAAGACCTCATCTACGATCTCAGCAATGTGCATATCTACACCAAGCTTGACATCCAGTGGGGGTACAACAATATCCACATACGGGATGGCGACTAAGAAAAGGCCACCTTTAAAACCAAATTTGGTCTCTTCAAACCAACAGTCATGTTCTTCAGTCTCATGAACTCACCCGCAACCTTCCAGACTATGATGAACCACATTTACCAAGATATCATCGCCAAACACGAGCTTCACGGCACTGTCATCAGGGTCTATATGGATGACATCGGCATTGCGACGCATGAAGGACACGACTCCGCGGACCATATCGCGGTGGTCATGGATGTCCTCCGTGTTGCCCAGGAACACGACCTGTACTTCAAACTCAAAAAATGCCTCTTCCACCAACCTTGGATGGATTACCTGGGGGTAATCCTTGAAAAGGGGGTAACTTGCATGGACCCAGTAAAGGTCCAAGGCATCAGGGACTGGCTGACACCAATGAAAGTCAGGGACATACACTCTTTCCTGGGCTTTTGCAACTTTTACTGCTTATTCATCCGAGGTTTTGCAACACACGCCCAACTGCTGAATCAACTCACGAGGAAAGACACTGAGTGGAGATGGACAGAGGAAGAAGATCGCACATTCAAAACACTCAAACGTCTCGTCACTGAAGAACCGGTACTAGCACACCCCAACCTGCAAGATCAGTTTGAACTGGAGGTCAACGCCTCTGGGTTTGCGGTGGGTGCTGTACTCCTGCAAAGGAAAAGTGATGGGCGCAAGCACCCCATAGGATACTACTCTGCAACACTAAGCAAAGCCGAACGCAACTACGACATCTACAACCTAGAACTCCTTGCCATTGTCAAAGCCCTTCGACATTGGCGACCCCTACTTGCCAGCTCTCCACATAAGATCAAGATATTTTCCAACCACCCAAACCTACAATACTGGAAGACACCGCAGAAGATCAGCCAGAGAGTTGCCCGAGAGGTACTAGAACTGATGGAGTACAACTTCAAAATCCACCATATCAAAGGGAAGAACAACGGTAGGGCAGACACGTTGTCTAGGCGACCTGATTATGACCAAGGAGAAGAGGATAACCAAGGCGTAGTCGTCCTACCCCCAGAAGTATTCGTACGAGCCACTAATGTCGCACGCACAATGGAAACACACCCCATGCTGCAACAACCGAGGCAACAACAAGACCCCGCTATAATCAAAACCTGGGTTGACGCCCACCACCTCAAGAAAATAGATGGAGAATGGTACAAAGACGGACGCCTGGTGATCACCAGACCTATGGCGGCCCATTGAACTATCATACAAGATCACCATGACCCTCCAGTACATGGACATCCTGGAATAAGTCGCACACAATGAATAGTAGAGTGACATTACTGGTGGCCACGTCTCCGCCGAGATGTATATGAGTATGTTACAGGGTGTGCAGAGTGTCAATGAAACAAAGTCAACACTCAACCAACTCGTGCACCATTATACCCCATCACCGCAATAACGGACGCTCCCCCTTTCCACACCATCGCATTGGACTTTATCACCAAATTACCAACCTCTCAGTCATATGATAGTGTCCTAACTGTCACAGACCACGACTGCAGCAAGGCCTCCATATTCATCCCATGCAATGAGGAGATCACAGCAGAAGAGACTGCCATTCTGTACATTAATCACATGTTCAGACGATTTGGACTACTGTGTAAAATCATCAGTGACTGTGACCCCCGGTTCACCTCCAAGTTCACCAGGGAAGTATGTTGAATATTAGGCATTAAGCAAAACATCTTGACAGCCTACCACCCACGAACGGACAGACAATCTGAGCGCACCAATCAATGGCTCGAGCAATATCTACAGTTCTGGGCCAACGAGCATCAAGATAACTGGGCAGTGTACCTCCCTATAGCGGAATTCACTCACAACAACTGGCCCCACAAACACACGAAGCAATCCCCGTTCATGCTTCTAATGGGGTATAACCCGACAGCTGATTGGACAGATAAGCCTTCCCCTATCCCAAATGTGATCACCAGACTAACCCAGTTGAAAGAAGCGCGCCAACTTGCCCAAGACCTCATCAAGAAGGCACAAGATAGCTGGATCAAGCATAAAGACACCCCACGTTATCAAGTTGGCGATCAGGTGTGGCTGGAAGGGAAGCATCTACAGACCAATCAACCAACGGTGAAACTGGCAGCGTGTCACCACAGACCGTTTAAAGTAATCCAGGTGATGTCCCCTTACAATTACCACCTCGAACTTCCCACGCAGTGGAGCATTCATCCAGTGTTTCACATCAATCTTCTCACGCTGTACAAAAACACTGCCTTCCACGGCGAAAACTTCCCACATCCGCCACTGGATCTTGTAGATGGTGAAGAGGAGTACAAAGTTGAGGCCGTTCTGGACTCCCGGCATTTCGGCCAACAAAGGAGACTTCAGTATCTCATCAAATGGAAGGGGTATCCCGACTCGGAGAATCAGTGGGTTGATAAGGAGGATGTCTTTGCGCTGGAAGCAATAGAGGCATATCAAGCAGGCCGAACAACTGCACGATGACTTAAAAGCCAGCTTGCGGACGACCAGGGAGAGTATCCCTCCTACATTCGATCCTCCTCTACTTCTATGCCCACTTCCCCTCTCAGACATGTCACCACAGCGATCCTCCTCAACCAAGTCACCCAAGATGCCGCCACCATCCTCCAAGACGACGAAGAAACCATGGTTCCACAGGTCCAGCTCACTCCGTACACACCTGCAGGCTTGCGACCGGGGCATATCACCGCTCAAGAATGGGCTAGCCTCTTACAGAGGTTCCCAGACCCCACACGCCAGCCCAGCGACGAGCAGCATGCCATCGCTCACATCTTCCAAGACAACAATGGCGATCGGGAACCCATTGCCATCATCCCCCCAGATGACGCTCTTATTGGTATTAGGGGAGTTTTCCCAACCAATCGATCTAATGAGTGACCAGGCGGAAGCGGAGGCAGAGGAGGTCTGGCAGAGGATGGCCAGGGACTTGGCCAACGAACAGTTGAGGTTAGCGCAGGAGAGATTGAGCAAGTTGTGGCGGTGCAGGCAGTGATGCCTGACCAAGCTGACCATGACGACAAAGATTACTACCTGGTCAGACACCCCCTTCTTAGAATGGACTGCAACCCTACTAATTGATGAACAGCAAAGACATAACCAATACTCACAGAGGCAAAGAGTCTGTGGTGAGATACTAGTTGCAGCTGGTTAGCAGCAGAGGGAAATGTCAAGCAGGTGAAGCAGAAGTGTCTGGCACACAAGCAGTGAGAACTGATGTGGACCAGGAGCATACATGGTACTCTACTTATACTCCTACAGAGGGTGACAGTAGTACAAGGTAAGTAACACTAGTCACAGAATACAAAGGTGCTATTGTTCTACAAAGGGACAAAGGAGTGGACGCTTTGAGAACAAGAGAAAGGAGAACAAGGAGAGTCCAGAACTAGATGATATCATACTGACATCATAATAAAGATAATACCAAGTAAAGAACAAAGAAAAGTACAAAGGCATTATACAACGCAGAGTCTGGATGTATGATGTCATAGAAGTACAGTGATGTCATAGATGACACAATGATAAGTCCAGATTGTACAGATCAAATAATATCTAATCTACAAGTCCTGTATATCTAATCTAAAGCAGTCCATGCTGCAAGTCCGGTCTGTACAAGCTGCTAAGTGCGCAAGGGTCACTTATCAACACTAATCCCCGAATCACCCCATGGCTTGTCCACACCAACGGAACCCCCATGTCTCAAGGACGTGTGCGACTGCCTGGCGTTGCACCACACACCACCATCACGCCCAATGACGACCCTGCGCAGGTCCTTGCGCCTGAAGGGTTCAGGGTGAATTGACAGCCCCATTACATTCCTTTCCCCATCACTGGACCGGATGGCGTAGAGCTGCAGGTGAGCCATGTGCAGATCATCAGAGGTGCGAATCCCTTTATCCTGGGAATTATTCTGGGATCTCCCTATCTATACGGCAAACCCCTCTACGTGCACCCCCACCTCTTGGCTGCAAATCGCACCTTCATCGCTCATGAGGATCTCGTTATCCTCACCGCCAACAAACTCACCGACTGCGCACTCAATCGCATTGGGGACGAGTCCCTGGTCACGGAAGTGACGCGCTATCGTGCGGCGGCCCACGAAGAAACCCACCTGCAGGCCGTATCCGCCAACTCCATGCCATGGTGCTCTCCACACACGAGGACAAGATGGACTGCGTCTATCGCCTCGAGTGCACTGATGTCTTCAGGCATATCGAAGACAAGCAACGTGAGTGGGCGTCCTGAGATTTCCAGTGAGTCCGGTGTCTCACGCTAAAAAGGGGGTGGTGTTATGGTTTGTGTATGGACCCTTACTGTACCGGTTGTGACTACGGTGGTAAGGTAAATTAGTCACGGACTTAGGGGATTACGATGTAGTACAATAGGAGATTCGCATGTGATTGCTGACTGATTGATGACTCGATCCTAGTACTGGTAGTAGTAGTATTAGGATTGCGCTACTTATGCGATACATTGGACGCTACAATACTGTGACTCATAGCAGCGCTTGAAAGCCTGCTTAACTTGTATTTAAGATAGCTGTGGAAGACCAAGACTTGCCATCTTGGTCTTCTTCAATCGTCACTTCCTTCTCATCAAAACAACCATCGTCTATGCAGTACCTGTGCATATCTGCATCCACCTTTGTGCCATATGTCTTGTGACGTGATTAGCTAAGTTATCCAGTCGCTTTCCAAGCTCAAGTCAAGCTAATGTCGTGACGGCGTTACAAGCACCTTCTGTGCTATTCTTGTCCACCCTTCTCCTGCCTTGCTGGCATGACACCATACCGGCATCATCTTGCCAGCAGACTACCCTATCTATAGCAACCAGTAGCATTATGTGCTCAGGTGCAATCCTGTACTATATAAGGAATCCTGTAGTATGCCTTAGCTCCTTAGCTTTGGCTTAATCAACTATCTGCGTTGTATCTCCCATTGGCTCCTTGAGTGCCTCAGTTCCTTCAGCACTCAAGCTCTTGACCCTGAACCCTTGCCCTTGACCCCTTTATCCCCTTTGGGTCATTCCCCTCTCAGCCTCCATGCAGGCTTCCCCTTGACTTTGCTTTTACCCTCCTTCTGTATTACTAGCCAGCCCAGTTGTAATGTTACAGTAGGAACGTTCAGCTCGGCGTGAGCAAGTCTAGTGTAACGTCGTCACAACGTTAGCTCGACTTGAGCTCTATAGAGGCGGTAACAACTTAGCGAATGCTCTGAAGACACGGAGGTCCAGACGTGACGAATAACTTGAAGACACGAAGGTCCAAGCGTAGGCGAAGGTGAACACTCGAAGGCGCACTACTTTGAAAGAGGTGGACAGAGAGAGAGAGAGAGAGAGAGAAGAAACAAGTGACGATTCAAGAAGACCAAGATGGCGTATCTTGGTCTTCACAAGACAGCTTAAATACATAAACGAGCAGGCTTAGAAGCGCTGCTATGAGTCACAGTAGGTAGTGTCCAACGTATCGCGTAAGTATCTCAAACCCTAGTACTACTAGTACTAGTATCGGTGGCGTCCATCCTCAGTCAGCTATCAGTACCGTATCTCCTATCGTGCTACCGTATCACCGTGTATCGTAGATAAGTCCGTCACTAATATACCTTACCGCCGTAGTGACAACCGGTACAGTAAGGGTCGAAACGTAACATCACCTCCTCTTCTAGTGTGAGACCCCTGGCTCACCGAAAGTCGCGGGCCGGCCAATTGCGTTGTTCATCGGCAATGCGCTCTAACGCGGTGGCGCGCTCTAAGCGGTAGATCGCGTCGCGCCGATCGTCTTGTGCGCACTCGATCATTGCGCGGAGTTGACTCACCCTCGCTCGAAGTCGATCCAGCTCATAGCTGGCCGCACGGAAGCGTGTAACCTCTGCGGTGAGCGATTCGTCGTTGATGCGATTGAGCGCACGGTCGGTGATCTTGTCTGCCTCGAAGACAACGAGGTCTTCGTGCGGATACGTGGGGCGGAGCGCCGCAGATACGTGAGGTTCTGCGTAGAGGGGCTTACCGTAGACGTGTGGCGAGCCCGGTATAACCCCTAATATGAGGGGGTCTGCCCCTCCGATGATCTGGATGTGCGACGCGTCCCTCTCTACTCCATCTGGTCCGGTGATGGGGTATCGAATGTGATGGGGTCGTCGGTTCGCCCGGAACCCTTCAGGCGCAATGACATGCGCGGGGTCCTCGGTGGCGGTGAACGGATGGTGATCGGCGGCACCAGGCACGCGCACGCGTCCTCGATACATGGGGGACCCGTCGGAGTAGACAAGCCAGGGCGTGATGAGGGGATTATCAGGGTCGCGTTTCGTTCGAAGGAAGGTATGTCTCGCCGGGTAATAATCTTCGTCGTCATGGCCAGCCTCAGCTGCCGCCATCGCTGCCGCCGCTCGCGCATCTCCCTCAGTCGGGCCGCTGCTGAGTCCAGCTGCTCCTTCTGCCACGCTGCCGCTACCCTCTTCCAGCCCTCCAACTCGTACTCCATCAGCGCTTGAACGCTGGTCGTTGCTCGGGAAAACTCCGCGAACGCCGATGAGGTCGTCGCTTGGGGGGATAGCGGCGATGGGTTCATGCTCACCGCGATCGTTTCGGAAGACGTGGACAACGGCTCGGTCGTCGTCAGGGGTGGTCGTCGGGTCTGGGAATCTGGTGACGACGTTGATCCATTCTTGTGCGGTGATGGGCCCCTCTGCTGGTGTAAGAGGTGTCCATGGCGTGAGCTGAGTATTGGGAACTTCGGTGTCGCTGTCCTCCGCCAAGAGGGCACGGGCGTCTTCTGCGAGGGAGTCGAGGAGTTGCGCCTGTGTGACATGTCGTAGTGGGGAAGTGGGCATGAGAGTAATGGTTGAGCGGAGGAAGAGGGGATGACTGTCCTTTGTCCGAGCGACTCCCACTTTATCTCTTTTACCGTGGGTTTGCGCTTCCTGATACAGGCGAAGTGCTTCCGGTGCAAAGACGTCATCTTTGTTGACCCACTGGTTCTCCGAGTCTGGGTACCCCTTCCATTTGATGAGGTACTGAAGGCGTCTCCCTCTGCCGAAATGCCGAGTGTCTAGAATGGCCTCGACTTCATATTCCTCTTCTCCATCTATCAGTTCAGGCGGTGGTCGTGTGAAGTTTTCCCCATGCAAGGAAGTTTGCTTGTACGGTGTGAGAAGATCGATGTGGAACACTGGGTGGATGCTCCACTGCATGGGAAGTTCCAATCGATAGTTGTAAGGGGACATCACCTGTACCACCCGAAAGGGCCCGTTGTTACGTTTCGACGCGGACTGGTTACTCAGACTCGGACCCTTACTGTACCAGTTGCAACTACGGCGGTAAGGTAGATTAGTTGCGGACTTACCTACGGTGATACGGTAGTGTGATAGGCGATGCGGTAGTGTGATAGGCGATACGACTGGTAGCTGACTGAGCGGTGCCTGTATGACTCGATACTAGTACAGGTACTAGTAGTATTAGGGTTCGAGATGTTTCTGCGATACGTTGGACGCTACTTTACTGTGACTCATAGCAGCGCTTGAAAGCCTGCTCGAATTGTATTTAAACTGTCTTGTGAAGACCAAGATACGCCATCTTGGTCTTCTTGAATCGTCACTTATTCTTCTATTCTCTTCGCGCCTAGAAGTCCTGCCAGTGTACCTTCGAGTATTCACTAGTGCGGGAACACGGACCTTCGAGTCGTCGTGTTAGAGACTATCCTTCGCTAAGTTGTTACCGCCTCTTCAAGCTCAAGTCGAGCTAACGTCGTGACGGCGTTACACCCGTGGCGTCGCGCCGCTAATTTCACTGTAGGCTGATTGGTTCGGAGATGTTTGCCCTCGAGCCATACGAGGTCGTTGATGCTGAACTTGGGCGTATCTTTGTTACGCACCCATGACTCTTGCGCCTTCTTTATAAGGCGTTGGGCGGCGTCTCTAGCTTCTTTTAGCTGTGTCAGTCGCGCGGTCGCGAGGGGAATGGGAGATGGCTTATCCGTCCAGTCCACTTGTGGGTTATACCCCATCAGAAGTTGAAACGGCGATTCTTTAGTGTGTTCATGTGGCCAGTTGTTGTGCGCGAATTTGGCGATTGGTAGGTACGCTTCCCAGTTGTCTTGCCGCTCATTTACCCAGAAGCGTAGGTACTGTTCCAGCCACTGGTTAGTTCGCTCGGACTGTCCATCAGTACGTGGGTGATATGCGGTTGATATGTTCTGTTGAATCCCTAGAATGCGGCATACTTCTCTGGTAAACTTGGACGTGAAGCGTGGATCACGGTCGCTTATTATCTTGCGCGGCAATCCGAAGCGTTTGAACACTTGGGCGACATACAGAGCCGCCGTTTCTTCTGCGGTGATTTCTTCTCGGCATGGGATAAAGATTGAGGCTTTGCTGCAGTCATGGTCCGTGACAGTTAGTATACTGTCATACTCCTTGGAAACGGGGAGTTTGGTAATGAAGTCCACCGCCACTGTGTGGAACGGCATGGCTTCCAGTATTGGTGTGATGGGATGCAGCGCGGCTCGTATGGGTCTCGTGTTGACTTTATTTCTTTGGCATTCTGCGCAGCCTTGCACGTACTCATATACGTCCCTTCGGAGTCGCGGCCACCAGTAGTGTCTCTCCAGAATGCGTTGGGTTTTCGCAATTCCCGGATGGCCATGTATTGGCAAGTCGTGGTGGTCGTGTATCAGTACTCGTTGAGTCGACGCTGGCCCTGTGATTACGAACCTGCCGTCTTTGTACCATTCCCCTTGTATCTTCTTAAGGCGATAAGGGTCGATCCATACCTTGATCACCTCTTCGTCTTGTTGGTGGCGTGGTTGCAGTAGATTTGGGTTGGCGATGAAGGTGCGCGCAGTGTTAAGGGTTCGTACAAAGATTTCGGGGGGCAGGACCACTACTTCGCTGTTGTCCTCGACGCCTTGGTCGTAATCCGGTCGTCTTGACAGTGCATCTGCCCGCCCGTTGTTCTTTCCCTTAATGTGATGAATCTCGAAGTCGTATTCAGAGAGTTCGAGTACTTCCCTGGCAACTCGCCTGCTGATCTTCTGTGGTGATTTCCAGTACTGTAGGTTTAGATGGTCCGAATAGATTTTAATCTTGTGGGGGGCACCTGCGAGAAGTGGTCGCCAGTTCCGTAGGGCCTTAACTATCGTGAGCAGCTCTAGGTCGTAGATGTCGTAGTTTCTTTCGGCTTCGGAAAGCGTCGCCGAGTAGTAACCTATAGGATGCCGCTTGCCGTCAGATTTCTTTTGCAGTAATACGGCTCCCACCGCATAGCCCGAAGCGTCTACTTCCAATTCGAATGGATCTTGAAGGATGGGGTGTGCTAGCACCGGTTCCTCCGTCACGAGTTGTTTTAGAGTGTTAAACGCCTTCCCTTCTTCTTCAGTCCACCTCCATTCTTCGTCCTTTCGTGTTAGCTTAGTGAGTGGCTTAGCGTGAGTTGCGAAACCGCAGATAAAGAGTCTGTAAAAGTTACAGAAGCCGAGGAAAGAGCGGACGTCTTTGACTTTTGTTGGTGTTGGCCAGTCCTTGATTCCTTGAACTTTTACAGGGTCCATTCGGGTCACCCCCCTCTCAAGGATTACCCCCAGGTAATCCATCCGCGGTTGATGGAATAGGCACTTCTCAAGTTTGAAATAGAGGTCGTGTTCCTCCGCAACACGCAAAACATCGCGGACGGCGTCTACATGGGCCGCTAGATCGTGGTTAAAGTGAGTAGCGATACCGATATCGTCCATGTAGACGCGTATGGTAGTGCCCAGTTGCTCGTGCTTCGCTATGGTGTCCCAGTAGATGTGGTTCATCATGGCCTGGAAGGTGGCGGGGGAGTTAGTGAGCCCGAAGAACATGACCGTGGGTTCGAAGAGGCCGAATTTAGTTTTGAACGCTGCTTTTTCCTGATTGCCATCGCGAATACGTATGTTGTTGTAGCCCCATCGGATGTCGAGTTTCGTATAGATGTGGGCATTACTGAGGTCAAGGATGAGGTCCTGTATCAGCGGTAGCGGGTATTGATTTCGAATGGTGTGGGAGTTGATGACTCGGTAGTCCTGTACCGGGCGTAGTTTTCCATCCTTCTTTTTAATGAAGAAGAAGGAGGATGCGTATGGAGAAATAGAGGGGCGCAGATACCCTTGTTTTAGTTTCTCCTCCAGAAACTCTTTGAGTTTGCCTTCTTCTTTTTGGGTCATAGGGTAGATCTTGCAATCGATGGCGGCTGGCGCGGATGGTTTGAAGTCTATTGCGTGATCCCACGGCCTTGCCGGGGGGAAGCGGTGCGAGGCTTGCTCGTTGAAGAGTCTGGTAAACATTGCGTATTCCTGAGGGAGCACCGCTGCCGTTTGTTGTTGTTTTGCTTGTATGGCCAATTCCGTCGAGGTGGTGGCTCTAGCGAACGTTTCTTCCTCCAGTTCCCGCACAATGTCTTCCTTTTCGGCCACAATGAGGGCTCGAATGGTTGTTGTTGATAGTAGTGCTTCGCTAGTTGCCAACATTATTGGCTGCATGTCGGGGTGTATGGTGGCAGTGGCCCAGCTGATCGTTGGTTCGAATGCGCTCAACCATGGGTAGCCTAGCACCATGTCTTCGCTCCCAAGGTCGGTGACCAGGAAGGTCATTTGCTTTATCTGTCCTCGTGTTTTCACCTCTAGGTTAACATAATGAGTGATTAACCCAGCTTTATTTTCCGTGTTGTCTATATTCCATATCTTGCGAGGCATACTCAGCGGCCGTGTCTGGATGCCAGCCCGCTTGGCCAAACTGGGTCGGATGAAGTTGTCGGTTGCGCCAGAATCGACTAGCGCATTTGTTTCAGTCGTTTGGTAATTCGTACGGACAGTCACTGGAACTCTCATAGATCGGTAGCGCGTTGTCACAATTACAGAATTACATTGAAGAGCCCTCACCCAGACTGACGGGTTCAGGCGTCCCGAAAACCCTCCTTTCCCCATAGATCTTGAAGTATAAGATCTTTTACTTCATCCGTGCTGTTGGCCACCTGTGTGAGCCACTCTTTGGCCTGCTCTCCTGCTGTTTTCGTGCTTGCCGCGTTGATTTGGGGTGCGGGCGTTACGCTCGGTGCTGGCGACATGTATCCGGGCAACGATGGTGCGTACTGCGATGGCGCGTACTGTGATGGCGCGTACTGTGAGACGGGTCCTTGAGGATATCCCGTAGTTTCGGTCATGCGGCTACTGGATGGGGCAGCCTGCCACTGTTGCTGCGTGCGCGGATATGGGCAATTTTGTGAGAGGTGGCCGGGAGCGTGACAGTTATAACAAAGGACGTTCCTTAAGTCCCTTCGAGATCCTCCTCTTCCTCGTCCTCTAGCTCCTGGTCCTCCTCTCGGCGGGAATGGTGGTGTAGGCCAGTCGCGGTGTGGCAGTTTGTTGAAATCAATATCTTTGGATCCTGCGAGTCTCACCTTCGCACGGTCGGCCGAGGTGTCCATCGCCCACGGGTTGGTTTGCGGCAGGTTCTGCGGGAGTGTCCATCCCGCATTGCTGCCCTGCTTCTTTGGTTGCGTCGTCGTATTCTTGTATTCGTTGAGTCGTGCCTTGAGGTGGATGTAGTTCTTCTGCCGCTTGAGGACGGCCCTCTTCCAGTCGTCGAACGTGACGGGGTCGTCAAACTGGAACGCGTTCTTGAACAGTTCCTTGGGTAAACCCGATGTAAAGAGGTCGATGGTTTGGGGTTCATTGAGGCGATAGTGAGCTTTCCGCGCGAGCTGTTCAAAGTCATTGACGTACTTGTCAACGTCTTCTCCTGTCATTTTGTACCCTTTCCGTAGTATAGCCTGGGCTTGTTCCCTTTCCAACGTGTTTTCGAATCTCTGGCTGAATCCATCGGCTACGGCGTCCCATAGGTCGTGAGTGTAGGGACTTATTCCTCGTTGTATCTGCCTGTTGAGCCAGTTCAGGAAGGATAGGTGTCACGTTTCAACTCGAACGGACTCTGCTGTATGAACACCCTTACTGTACCGGTTGCAACTACGGCAGTAAGGTATATTAGTTGCGGACTTATCTACGGTGATACGGTAGTGCGATAGGTGATATGGATACGATAGCTGACTGAGACTCGACGCCACTAGTACAGGTACTAGTAGTAATAGGGTTTGCGATGTTTCTGCGATACGTTGGACGCTACCTACAGTGACTCATAGCAGCGCTTGTAAGCCTGCTCGATATGTATTTAAGACTCTATGCGAAGACCAAGATACGCCATCTTGGTCTTCTTGAATCGTCACTTTCTCTTCTCTTCTCTTCTTCGCCTTTCTACGAACTTCGGCTCCGTTCATGAGCAGCACAGTGAAGGATCTGTCGGTGTGCCTCCGCGCATTCACTAAGACAGAAGCTTGGACCTTCGAGTCTTCAAGTTGACGCTTCAATATACTGCTAAGTTGTTACTGTCATTCGCGCTCAAGTCGAGCTAACGTCGTGGCGACGTTACATTAAGACCAAGATCTCATCGTGGCCGTAACAACCAGAGACCAGTGGACGAGTTTTCGTCCGTATTCAATCCCAAGAAGAGGAGAACGGAACGTCCCTACGCGCTTTTTACAAGCTGCCAGTTGGAGGGAGCGACAAGAAGACACCGGATACTTTGTAGAGTTCAACGGACCTTCGAGGTTCCACCCAGTTGAGTTCAACTTCGACCATTTGTGTTGGGTAGAAGTTGCGTGGAACCCCATAGACTCCCAGTGGGACATTGTACGACCAGCCGGACCCAGATATCGTTGCGACATCGATGCACGAGAGCTCAACAGCAGAACAGATTGGGGGCCTATTGACGGACAAGTACGAGAACACTCCACAGGAGAGGTAGTGTCAGAAGAACCAGAAGAATCGGAGGAAGGAAGTGAGGGACGAGAACCAAACCAGACCGAAACAAGCAGAGGAGCAATACAAGACCTCCTAATAGAACGAGCTGAGTCCGCACACATCACCGAACCCGAACCTATTCACATCCGATCCCCAGCCATTATGGCCACAATAACGCGAGCAATGGAAGAAGTCGCGCTGGAAGAAGCACGAGTAGTGCAGGAAGAAGCAAGGGCCACCCTTATGCCCATTAACCCCGAAACGGGAGTACGTATGACCGCGGACGACGCCGCAATCTTCAGAGCAATAGGCTCTGATAGAGGAGACCCCCCATCCGAAAGACGACCAACAATGGAGCTGCCCCCGGGCATAGGAGGACCAGGAGACGATCCACCACCACCACCCAGAGGAGGCGTTCCATTCAATCTACGAAGAACTGAACCACCAAGAGGACCGCCCCGTACCCCGCCTGGAGGTGGAGGAGGAGGTGGCGGTGACGGAGGCGGAGGAGGAGCAGGGGACAGAGGGCACCCCAGTGAAAAATTAACCGGCGAGCCACCCTCTATCTTTGACGGAGACCGACTTAAGGTCGATCAGTTCCTCACGCAGTGGCATGTGTACTGGGGCATGAATCTAGACGCCCCCATCATGCGCAACGACTATAGGAGATGCCTCCTATTCTTGTCTTACATCAAAGGAGGAGCAGTCAGCGAATGGGTTCTATCCTTCCTGAACTGGCTCAATCGACAAATACAACGAGGGATCAGCCCCTACACTCGAGGTTTATGGGACGCCGTAGCTGACGGATTCAGCCAACGATTCGAAAACACGTTAGAGAGAGAGCAAGCGCAAGCCATACTACGAAAGGGCTTCAAAATGGTGGGAGAGGACATTGACAAGTACGTCAACGACTTCGAACAGCTAGCGCGGAAGGCTCATTACCACCTCAATGAACCGCAAACCATCGACTTATTTACGTCGGGTTTGCCCAAGGAGCTGTTTAAAAACGCGTTCCAATTTGACGAACCCATAACATTCGACGACTGGAAGAGGGCCGTCCTCAAACGACAGAAGAACTACATCCACCTCAAGGCCAGGCTCAATGAGTATAAGAACACGACAGCTCAACCAAAGAAGCAGACCGGCAACGCGGGATGGGCATTACCGCAGAATTTGCCTCAAACCAACCCATGGGCCATGGACACTTCCGCCGATCGTGCCAAGGTACGACTAGCCGGATCGGAAGATATCGACTTCAACAAATTGCCCAATCACGATTGGCCTACGCCACCCTTCCCCCCAAGAGGTGGCCCTGGAGCTCGAGGACGAGGAAGAGGCGGGTCCAGGAGGGACCTAAGGAACGTCCTTTGTTATAATTGTCACGCACCAGGACACCTCTCACGAAACTGCCCATACCCTCGACAGCAGAGACAATGGCAGAACCCTCCGTCCAGCAGCAGAATGACGGAAACCGCCTGGCCACCGCAATGGCTGGGATCCCCGGGACCCGTCTCTCAGTACGAACCATCACTGCCAGGATACGCCACACCAGCACCCAGCGCAACGCCCGCACCACAAATCAAAGCGGCAAAAACGGCGGGAGAGCAGGCGAAGGAATGGCTTACGCAGGTAGCCAACAGCACGGATGAGGTTAAAGACCTCATCCTTCAAGACTTGTGGGGAAAGGAGGGTTTTCAGAGCGCCTGAACCCGTCAGTCTGGGTGAGGGCCTTGCAATGTAATTCTGTAATTGTGACAACGCGCTACCGATCTCTGCGAATTCCAGTGACTGTCCATACGAATTACTGAACAACTGAAACAAACGCATTGGTGGACTCTGGAGCCACCGACAACTTCATCAAACCAGGAATGGCGGCACGAGCTGGAGTCCCCGTGCAGCCATTAGAAACGCCTCGCAAGATATGGAACATAGATAACACGGAAAACAAAGCTGGGTTAATCACTCATTACGTTAACCTCGAAGTGAAAACACGCGGACAGATCAAGAAGATGACCTTCTTGGTAACCGACCTCGGCAGCGAAGACATGGTACTGGGATATCCATGGCTGAGCGCCTTTGAGCCCACAATCAGTTGGGCAACAGCAACCATGCATCCGGACATGCAGCCGGTAGTTCTGGCCACTACCGAAGAATTACTCACGACGCCCACTATACGGGCCTTAATTGTCGCAGAAAAAGAAGCAATCGTTCAAGAACTAGAAGACGAGTCAACATTCACCCGTGCCACTACTTCGACAGAACTGGCCATATCCGCGAAGCAACAGCAAACGGCAGCCGTGTTGCCCCCAGTATACGCCGAATTTAGTATGCTATTCAACGAGCAGGCCTCGCACCGCTTTCCTCCATCGCGGCCATGGGATCACGCCATCGACTTCAAGCCATCAGCGCCAGCCGCAATCGACTGCAAGATATACCCGATGACACAAAAAGAGGAAAGTGAGCTGAAAGAGTTCCTTGATGAAAAGTTGAAGCAGGGGTATCTACGCCCTTCCATTTCCCCGTACGCCTCATCCTTCTTTTTTATCAAAAAGAAGGACGGAAAACTATGCCCGGTACAGGACTACCGTGTCATCAACTCCCACACAATACGAAACCAGTATCCGCTGCCGTTAATCCAAGACCTCATCCTAGACCTCAGCAATGCACACATCTACACGAAACTCGATATCCGTTGGGGCTACAACAATATTCGCATTCGCGACGGCGATCAGGAAAAGGCAGCGTTCAAAACCAAATTCGGCCTCTTTGAACCCACAGTCATGTTCTTCGGCCTCACCAACTCCCCTGCGACCTTCCAAGCGATGATGAATCACATTTATCGTGACACGATTGCGAAGCACGAACGCTTGGGGACAACGATACGTGTTTACATGGACGATATTGGCATCGCCACTCATTTTGACCATGACTTGACAGCCCACATAAATGCGGTACGCGATGTTCTAGGCGTCGCACGGGAGCACGACCTCTACTTCAAACTCGAGAAGTGTCTATTCCATCAACCGCGGATGGATTACCTGGGGGTAATCCTTGAGAGGGGGGTGACCCGAATGGACCCCGTAAAAGTTCAAGGCATTAAAGATTGGCCAACGCCAACAAAAGTCAAAGACGTTCGCTCGTTCCTCGGCTTTTGCAACTTTTACAGACTCTTCATCCGCGGATTTGCAAACCACGCAAAACCACTCACCAAACTGACGCGAAAAGAGGAAGAATGGAGGTGGACAGACGAAGAAGACAAAGCGTTCAATACCCTCAAACGCAAAGTAACGGAAGAACCAGTGCTGGCGCACCCGGTCCTTCAAGACCCGTTTGAATTGGAGGTTGATGCCTCCGGATACGCGGTGGGAGCCGTACTATTACAAAGAAAATCTGATGGAAAGCGACACCCTATAGGCTATTACTCCACCACGCTCTCGGAAGCGGAACGAAACTACGACATCTACGACTTGGAGTTGCTCGCAATAGTCAAGGCGCTGCGGAACTGGAGACCGCTGCTCGCTGGAGCCCCGCATAAAATCAAAATATATTCGGATCACCTCAACCTGCAATATTGGAAGTCACCACAAAAGATCAGTAGACGAGTTGCCAGGGAAGTGCTCGAACTCTCAGAATATGACTTCGAAATTCACCACATCAAGGGAAAGAACAACGGTAGGGCAGACGCGCTTTCAAGACGCCCAGATTACGATCAAGGAGCAAGCGACAACAGTGAAGTCGTTGTCCTACCCCCCGAAGTCTTCGTAAGAACCCTCAACACCGCACGAACTTTCATGGCAAACCCAAATTTACTGCAACCAAGACACCAACAAGACAATGAGGTGATTAAGATGTGGGTAGACCCCCATCGCCTCAAGAAGATAGAAGGAGAGTGGTACAAGGACGGCAGGTTCGTAATAACTGGACCTGCATCCACATATCGGGTGCTAATACACGACCACCACGATCTGCCAATACACGGGCACCCCGGCATCGCGAGGACGCAACGAATTCTGGAACGACACTACTGGTGGCCCCGACTGCGAAGAGATGTATATGAGTACGTACAAGGCTGTGCGGAATGCCAGAGGAACAAGGTCAACACAAGGCCCATACGAGCCGCGCTACACCCTATCACGCCGGAGCTAGAAGCAACCCCCTTTCAAACGGTCGCCATAGACTTCATCACCAAGCTCCCGCCGTCGAAGGAGTACGACAGTATACTGACGATCACAGATCATGACTGTAGCAAAGCCTCAGTCTTCATCCCATGCCGAGAGGAAATAACCGCAGAAGAAACGGCAGCCCTGTACGTCGCTCATGTGTTCAAGCGCTTCAGATTACCTCGCAAATGCATCAGTGATCGAGACCCCCGATTCGCGTCGAAGTTCACCAGAGAAGTATGCCGCATTCTAGGTATTCAGCAGAACATATCAACTGCATACCACCCACGCACCGATGGGCAGTCCGAGCGTACCAACCAATGGCTGGAACAATACCTACGCTTCTGGGTAAACGAGCGGCAGGACAACTGGGTCGCTTATCTACCAATCGCCGAATTCGCGCACAACAATTGGCCTCATGAACACACGAGACAATCACCGTTTCAACTCCTGATGGGGTACAACCCCCAAGCGGACTGGACCGATAAGCCATCCCCCCTTCCTCAGGTCACGAGACGGCTGACCCAGCTAAAGGAGGCAAGAGAGGACGCCCAACGGCTCATGAAGAAGGCGCAGGAAGCGTGGGTCCGTAACAAAGATACGCCCAAGTTCAAAATTGGAGACCTTGTGTGGCTAGAAGGCAAACACCTTCGCACCAATCAGCCCACAGCAAAATTAGCGGCGCGACGCCACGGACCCTTTCGGGTGACACAGGTGATGTCCCCCTATAACTATCGATTGGAACTTCCCACACAGTGGAGTATCCACCCAGTGTTCCACATCGATCTTCTCACACCGTACAAACAAACGCCCCTTCATGGCGAAAATTTCACACAACCACTGCCCGAGCTGATTGATGGGGAGGAAGAATACGAAGTCAAGGCCATTCTGGACTCCTGGCACTTCGGCAGAGGACGACGACTTCAATACCTCGTCAAGTGGAAGGGGTACCCAGACTCAGAGAATCAGTGGGTCAACAAAGATGACGTCTTCGCACCAGAAGCGCTCCGCCTCTATCAGGAAGCGCAAGCACACGGGGCAGTAGTTAAAAGGGGTTCCATCCGTGCGGAGGAAAGTCATCCCCTATTCCTTCGCTCTACAATCTCCACTCTCATGCCCACTTCCCCTCTGCGACATGTCACCCAAGCGATCCTCCTCGACTCCCTTGCAGAAGATGCGCGGGCCCTCCTCGCTGAAGACGACGAGACTGAGGTTCCCAACACCCAAATCACCCTGTACACACCTGTTGGACAGCCAGAGGGCCGCATCACCGCACAAGAATGGGCAAACGTCCTTGCCCGATTCCCAGACCCCACGCAACAGCCCGATGACGAATCCGCCGTCGTCCACGTCTTCCGTGACGAACGAGGGGAGCGCGAACCTATCGCTGCCATCTCCCCAAGCGACGACCTCATCGGCGTTCGCGGAGTTTTCCCGCGCAACGACAAGCGTTCAAGCTCTCCTGGAGTACGAGTTGGACGGTTGGAGGAGGGTAGCGGCGGAGTGGCAGAAGGAACAACTAGACTCAGCCGCGGCCCGACTGAGAGAGATGCGCGAGCGGCGGCAGCGATGGAGGCTGCTGAGGCTGGCCATGACGACGACGATTACTACCCGGCACGCCATGCCTTCCTTCGAACGAAAAGCGACCCTACTAATCCCCGCGTCACACCCTGGCTCGTCAACTCTGATGGGTCCGCCATGTACCGAGGACGTGTGCGTGTACCGGGCGCCGCCGATCACCGCCCCTTCACCGCCGCTGACGACCCGGCGCATGTTATTGCGCCTGAAGGGTTCCGGGCGAATAGAAGACCCCATCACATTCCATACCCCATCACCGGGCCCGACGGAGTAGAGAGGGACGCATCACACGTCCAGATCATCGGAGGGGCGGACCCCCTCATACTGGGAGTTATACCGGGTTCCCCTCATTTGTATGGTAAGCCCCTCTACGCCGAGCCTCATGTCAGCGCCGCGCTGCGCCCCACGTATCCCCACGAAGACCTCGTCATCTTCGCCGCGGACAAAATTACCGACCGCGCCCTCAACCGCATCAACGACGAGACACTCACCGTGGAGGTCACGTGCTACCGCGTGGCCAGCTTCGAGCTGGAACGACTTTGGGCGAGGGTGGCGCAGCTACGGGACATGATCGCGTGTGCACAAAGCGATCGTCAAGACTCCATCTACAGGTTGGAGCGCGCCACCGCTCTCGAGCGCATTGCCGATGAACAGAGGGACTGGCCGGCCAGAGACTTTCGGTGAGTCTGGGGTCTCACGCTAAAAAGGAGGGTAATGTCACGTTTCGACTCAAACGGACTCTGCTGTATGAACACCCTTACTGTACCGGTTGCAACTACGGCGGTAAGGTATATTAGTTGCGGACTTATCTACGGTGATACGGTAGTGCGATAGGTGATACGGATACGATAGCTGACTGAGACTCGACGCCACTAGTACAGGTACTAGTAGTAATAGGGTTTGCGATGTTTCTGTGATACGTTGGACGCTACCTACAGTGACTCATAGCAGCGCTTGTAAGCCTGCTCGATATGTATTTAAGACTCTATGCGAAGACCAAGATACGCCATCTTGGTCTTCTTGAATCGTCACTTTCTCTTCTCTTCTCTTCTTCGCCTTTCTACGAACTTCGGCTCCGTTCGTGAGCAGCACAGTGAAGGATCTGTCGGTGTGCCTCCGCGCATTCACTAAGACAGAAGCTTGGACCTTCGAGTCTTCAAGTTGACGCTTCAATATACTGCTAAGTTGTTACTGTCATTCGCGCTCAAGTCGAGCTAACGTCGTGGCGACGTTACAATAGGACCCATTCGCTGACCGCTCCGCCTTTGATGTAGGAGAGAAACAGAAGGCATCTTCTGTAGTTGTTGCGCATGATAGGGGCGTCCAAATTCATGCCCCAATAGACATGCCACTGCGTCAGGAATTGGTCTACTTTAAGTCTGTCCCCGTCAAAAATGGAAGGTGGCTCGCCGGTTAATTTTTCGTTATGATGTCCTCCTCCTCCGGCATTTCCACCACCTCCTCCTCCTCCGCCACCGCCTCCTCCACCTCCTGGTGGTCCCATGGGCGGCATTCTTGGTGGTTCGGTTCTTCGAAGATCAAACGGGATACCCCCCCCTGGTGGCGGTGGCGGATCTTCGCCTGGCCCTCCCGTTCCCGGTGGGAGGTCTAGTGCGGGTTGTCGTCCGGATGGGGGGTCTCCTCGATCTGACCCTATTGCTCAGAAGATGGCTGCGTCGTCTGCAGTCATTCTTACACCGGTTTCGGGGTTGATGGGCATGAGGATTTCTCGTGCTTCTTCTCGTATTGCGCGCGCTTCTTCAATCGCGACCTCTTCCATTGCTCTTGTTATTGTCGCCATAATGGCTGGTGATCGGATGTGAATTGGCTCTGGTTCGGTAATGTGTGCGGACTCAGCTCGTTCAATGAGGAGATCTTGTATTGCTCCTCCGCTAGTTTCTGTTTGATTTGGCTCTCGTCCTTCGCTCTCGTCTTGGCTTTGTTCCTCTCCTTCCTCTTCTGATATTACTTCTCCAGTGGAGTGTTCTCGTACTTGCCCGTCAATGGGGCCCCAGTCTGCTCGGCTGTTGAGTTCTCTGGCGTCGATATCGCACTGGTATCTAGGTCCTGCTGGTCGTATGACGTCCCACTGGGATTCTATGGGATTCCACGTAACCTCTGTCCAACACAAGTGGTCGAAGTTGAACTCAACTGGTCGGAACCTACTAGGTCCGTTGAACTCCACAAAATATCCGGTTTCTTCTTGTCTTTCCCTCCAACTAGCGGCTTGTAGAAAGCGCGTGGGGACGTTACGTTCTCCTCTTCTTGGGAGCGAATATGGACGGAAGCTCGTCCACTGGTCTCTTGTTGTTACGGCCACGGTGGTATCTTGGTCTTAATGTAACGTCGTCACGACGTTAGCTCGACTTGAGCTCTATAGAGGCGGTAACAACTTAGCGAATGCTCTGAAGACACGGAGGTCCAGACGTGACGAATAACTTGAAGACACGAAGGTCCAAGCGTAGGCGAAGGTGAACACTCGAAGGCGCACTACTTTGAAAGAGGTGGACAGAGAGAGAGAGAGAGAGAGAGAAGAAACAAGTGACGATTCAAGAAGACCAAGATGGCGTATCTTGGTCTTCACAAGACAGCTTAAATACATAAACGAGCAGGCTTAGAAGCGCTGCTATGAGTCACAGTAGGTAGCGTCCAACGTATCGCGTAAGTATCTCAAACCCTAGTACTACTAGTACTAGTATCGGTGGCGTCCATCCTCAGTCAGCTATCAGTACCGTATCTCCTATCGTGCTACCGTATCACCGTGTATCGTAGATAAGTCCGTCACTAATATACCTTACCGCCGTAGTGACAACCGGTACAGTAAGGGTCGAAACGTAACATCTAGTCTTTCTATGTCAATGAGCAAGGGTTTAGCCGGTAATGGCAAGTTTTAAGTGGTTAACAAGGATCTCAGAGTATGACACAATACTCAAGATGTGAGTGGAGTTCAAGGGGGTTCAAGAGGTTTGACGGTTCAGCAAAGAGTTACCCCAAGGGAATGGGAAAACAATGTATACTGTGATGGTAAAGAAGTCGAGTCTAAGGATACAAGCTACCTAGGGCCACGACTTATATAGAAAAGGGTTTGTTTGTGCGGAACAAACAAATGGCGCAATCCGCAGCAAGCGTGAGAAGTAACACAGCAATCTGCAGCAAGCGTGAGAAGAAAGTACAGCAATCCGCAGCAGGCACGGGAAAAAGAAGAAAGTGTGCACAGCTATCCGCAGTAAGTGTGAGAAGAAGCGAGGATATAAAAGGCAAGTGAGACATGTCTCAAAGTTAAAAATAGAAATGAGACACCTGCCATAAAAGGGTGCATTTAGCCCAAGTATAGTAGTAATAAAGACTAATAAGGACAATGAGTGTCTCATTGTCTCACTTTGCACTAGGAGAGAATCTTAAGGCTCCTAGTGTGCAGCAAGTCCGAAAAAGGGAAAGCCAAGAAAGGAAAGACTTTCCCGCGAATGCAAGTGTAAGTAAGAAATTAAAGTAAAGTTGAAAACAAGTCCAGTCTGTAACACCAGTGACACGTGACCTTTGGACTTAGGCCACTGAGCTCGTCCAACCTCACTTGCTTGAGCTTTGCCTCAGCAGCCCCCTGAAGACCTTTCCCACCTCAGTATAGGGGGGGATTACCACCAACTCAGTCACCTTACCACAGGGGCTGTTACAGAAGACCTTAGGAGTCATTGCACTCAGTGCCGATCCAACTTGGCTATCGACTGCCACATGACAGGAAGCCATTACAGAAGACCACACCCCTGCAGAGGCGTGACATAAGCCAAAGCTAACCAGAACCTAGCCAACACACTGGCTGGGACCCAAAAGAAGATAGTGACACTTAAACCAACCCAGACATTCCAACAGAACCCTGAAGAAACTCCAGCATGTCATTGATGCACTAGATGCAGGAGATGACCTCAGAAGAGAAGTGGAGTGCCTACAAGGCACAATGGAGCCCATGATGCAAATCCTTGTGATAGACTCAGTAAAGCCCATGTGCAATTGTGCTGTGTCAGTCAGCAAAGCCCATGTGGGCCCATTGTAGATATAATGTGCATATATTCGTATGGGCCCATCAGGCTTGTCTGCAAACAGTCTCGTGTGGGCCCACATTATCTGTACTGCTGGTAGGATAGCTGCCAAATGAATCACTTGCATGGGCCCACAATGCACCTGTGACATTTGTCCTGATGAGATTGTAATTGGCCCATGCTGCTGAGGTGTGCATGCTGCTGACGAGCTTGCATTGGCCCATTCTTTGCATGAGTGAATTCTGCCGAACAGCTTGTATTGGCCCATTCTGCCCATGGGTGAGTTCTACCAAACAGTTTGTATTGACCCACACTGCTGATGTGTACATGCTACTGATGAGTTTGTATTGGCCCATGATGCTCATGTATGTATTCTGCTGACAAGCTTGTATTGGCCCATTCTGCCCATAGGTGAATTCTGCCAAACAGCTTGTATTGGCCCACACTGCCAATGTGTACATGCTGCCGATGGGTTTGTATTGGCCCACGGTACTCATGTATGTATTCTGCCAACAAGCTCATATTGGCCCATTCTTCCCATGGGTGAATTCTGCTGAATAACTTGTATTGGCCCATGCTGCTGATGTGTGTATTCTGTTGATGAGCTTGTATTGGCCCACTGTACTCATGTATGTATTCTGCTGACAAGCTTGTATTGGCCCATTCTTCCCATGGGTGAATTCTGCCAAACAGCTTGTATTGTGTAGCGGTATGACTTATCGCAACAACTAGACCAAGCAAAGAGTAAGTGAACTGAACTAGTACACACTCAAGCCTAGCATGGAGACAAGTCATGCACTGAACGTACAGTCACAGTGGAGAGTAGACACACTTGATACCTTTGTGCAAGGTACTTATGTCAGGTGATCACACTGTGGCATGCTGAGTGGAGAACCAAGAGGACAAGTTAACATTGGAGAAGAGAAAGGGAAATACAAGGAAATGCACACCTGAGTGGAGAACCAAGAGGACAAGTTGGTTCCACTCAGGACGCTACATGAGGGTTTATATACTGTGCTGTGGCTGAGTTCAAATTACTATAGGACCTTGTTACTAAAGGTACATGTAATAGTAAAGAGTCAGACACTGACACGTCGTATCTAATAATAGCGTTATCTATTGTGCTGACTGATGCACAGTCATTAACGCTGACAGAATAGTGATGTTAATATGACCGATACTCAGCTGGCCAGGTAACTTAACCATTTTGTGCATTACAGTACTTTCCCACACTTTGGCCAATCTCGGGCATTGGTGTTGAGATGTGACTGTTAAAGTCACATGTCTTGTGGGATCTGATTGAGTCAGCCCACATACTATATATGGTATCTGTCCCTTATGGACTTATGGACACTTCAGACTCATACGGACTGCTTTTGTTTATTTTTATTGTTAGATCCATATATGGCTCTTATTGTTCTTTCTATTGTTAAGATACCAGTATTGTCTGCTTTAGGCAGCTATTGTTCTCTGCCATCCAATGGTGTTTCTCCCTCTGGTGCACAGACCACCTGTATTGTGTTTGAGTCACCAGTGCGCACAGACCATTATTATCTAAGCATCCTGTATATAAGGACTGCTGTCTTTGCCTCTACACTTCAGAGTTCCCTTCACCTCTGAAGTGTAAGTTCCCTTTCTCTTTACTTCTCTTATTACCTTGCTCATAGACGTTCCTTTATAGTAACTTGTCTACTAGGTATGCAGTTGTAATAGAGTTCCCTTCACCTCTGAAGTTAACTTGTCTACTAGCTCTTTCAGCTTATTCCTTGCTTGTTAGTTCTGCGCTTCAACACTCACCACAGTCACCTTGCCACTGTGAGTATAGGTTCTGTCTTTGCTGTTCATCACTGGCATTGGCTGGCCCATCAATTTCAGAAGAATTTTGTGCATCAGCCAATGTCAGTTGGCCCATGAGTTATGAGGGGTTCTTCCCATTGGATGGCCCATGAGTTATGAAAGTCATGGCAGATCATTGGCTGGGTAGCTATGGTCTGCATGATTGCAATGACTCTTGGTTTACTCTCACCCCTAATGAACTTGGTGTCCAAGAATCTGTCCTCACATGGTGATACCCTGTCCCTTGCTGCCTCATCCGCACTTGCCCAAGTTCATGCTGTAGAAAGTCTCATGGTGGTATCACCGCTTGATAACTTCTACCGTGATTCCACTTATCAGACAGAGATCAAAGTGTCCCCCATGTCGCCCCACCCACTGCTGTTTCCCTCCAACACAACCAAGACCTCCTGACACCATCTGATATACCAAACCTACCATATTATGCTTCTCTTAATCCAGTTCTCAACAGAATACCTCCTGCAGGTGCGCTGCTCTCTTCATACTCGCCCATTACTCCATTACTCAATCCAACCTCTCATCATCTTTCCCAGAACCCTATTGCTCTATGATGGCCATTACTGCTCCCAGCGCTGCTCCTGGGCCAACCACCACACCTTCTCTTGTTGCTATTAAGGACAACAATAGTCCGAAGTCTATTTTGTGCAAGGAAATGGACGCTCTTGACCTCTCTCAGTGAATCAGGGAATCCGCCCAATCACTGTAACCACCTCAGATCTTCGCAACCCTTGTCATTGCTACCAGTTTCTGACTCAGACGTAGACATCGCGGGCAGTCTCTTCACTGTGGGAACCAAACACCAAGCGTACAGCTCTGCATCCTTCACATTGCTGGTCTGCCATTGTTTAACGTGTCCTCCAATCTCTCGGACCTGCGTGTGCAATGGGGTACTGTATATATCCTTGTCGTGTTCTTGATATCACTACGCTAATGTAATTCAATGTATTTCTCATCTTCTAATGTGTATTCCCGTCCTATTACGTGATACAAATACCTTGGCGAAAGACGTTGGCGAAATTGGCGAACCCAGAACCTGAACTTTTCTCAGCTGCACAATGTGTAGTCACATGACACTACATATATCCTCCGAAACACGCAGACGACGCAAGTAGGAGGTACTGTCCCTGCTTTGTAAATGGCAAAAACTCGAATCCCCTGGAACTTAGCATCTGTATATGCACCGACGTAGCTGAGGACTTGGGCAGCTGAGTTGAAAAGAGAAAGCTTGAATCGGATAGTCTATGCACGCATGATTACCTGGAGGCACACCCCACTTGCGCATCCAACGCGGATGACATCTTTGCTTTGCAAATTATGCTACACCAATCCCTTTTGCGCATCAACCTCAGGCTGATGGGCCAATCAACCTCACAAGCATTTGTTCTGATATCAACCCATGATGTCCGAATCTTCGCGTGCTCTTTCGTCAATATCTACCAGATTCTCGCCAACCCTCAGGCACACATGCATTGGCTCGATCTCTCTGCATCACCTGATGACGGGATTCGCTCCCCGGGCGGAGACAAGGGCACATTCCTACAAGTTCGCGCACACCCGTTCGCTAGACTCCTCATCACGGCTGTTGTGCTCGACGCGATCTCCGCACCCCTATCCGACCAGACCATCTCCGACTTGACCAGCTCTTGGATCTCGACTTTGTCCTTTCTGCACAAGCGCCACTCTTCGCGCTCCTCCGGACCTTCTTAAGTGGCAGGCTGGGAGACCTGCGCGCTTGGCAGTAAGCCCACGAACCGGGAATTTGGCACATGACTGCTATGCAAGCAGAGCGATAGGCTATTGATAGATGCGTAAGCTTTCCATCTCGCACCCTACCGAACTCATTCCATTTCGTTCTTCCAGAGGGACGACCCTGCGTTGGTATTGTCATAGACGAAAAGCAATTTGCGCCGGCTTGTTAGCTACTGAACCTACGCAGACGTTGCACGCATATCCAGTCCACTGGAGTGAGCGCTGTTGGTCAGGCGCTTCACGGAGAACGTGGGGAGTAGCGGATCTATATCGTGAGTGTTTTCGACATCGTTGCTTTCACTCGGTGCTGTGGCAAGGCATCCATGGTGGCGGTGGCGCCAGAAGCGAAGCAGTCTGAGACTCCTCACTCACGCTCCATAATATTACACCATGGTATTTTACCGCGCAATAGGACAGTATAGAGACATTAAAAGAAAAGGTATTTAGGGTAGCGGTACGACATTGAGAGCCGACAAAAATTTATGCTTATCACAAACGCGCATCTAAGAGATTGGGAGGCTCATTAGACGATATCGTACTGTCCATGTGACGGATAGGGAGGACGATCTCCTGTATGCTCAGCATCCGGTTCCCACATTGAAGGACCCCTGATGGCTATGTCTGAGTCAGTGACCGGTGACAGTGACGGGGGCTGTGGTGGAAGATCTTGGGCCGGCACAGTGTTTGCGTGGATTGTCCGATTTACCGAAACAAGAGGGTCCTCGTCCCTGTGCAAACCAAGCTTATGGCCACCATCGTCCTCGGCAGCAACACCCATATCGGGTGCAGATGTTGGCCCTGGAGAAGCACTATGAGCAGCGGTGACCATGATCGAGTGACGTGATCCTAAGAAAAACAGTGATGGTAAGATTGGTTCATGAGTAAGAGCGAAGACGCCAACGCACCTGTAGGAAGTATATTGTCGAGAACTGGTGTAGAAGCCGAACGTGGGGGGGTTCGGTCATTGGAAGGCGCCGGGACTTCTTCGTTGTGCTGGAGGGAAAAGACAGCGGGTGGCGAGATAGTGGAAAGAGGTGGGACGGATATGGAAGATTCGAGAGTGGAGTGCGGCATTGTTATTCCTGATATGACGATGTCCTGTACTGCGCCACCGTTGGCTGGATCTGGTGAGGTAACAGGAACGGAGAGGCTTTCGGTGATTGTCTGATGATTGGGGTGGGAGTTGTCGAGTGGTGGCACATCCGTGAGGGTTTCGTCGACACGAAGTGGGGAGGGTGTGGACGAGGAAGGCGACTCAGCAATGGCGAGGGAAGCAGAAACCAGTGCAGCGTTACCGCACAGGACAGCGTGTGTAATGGTGGCGGAGGTAGATTCGTCGTGAATGTGGGGTACTGAGTCGGGACGATGGCCAGGGACGGTACACAATGGATATGCGGATGACATCCACAGTGGCCAGCCAAATACGGCAGAATCGGTGTCACGATGAAGAGCGATGTAGACGTTTCGAATCGGTCTGAGGACATCTCGCGTCATCTCCCGATCATCACTGTCAAATACGACACTTTGTACCAAGCTCTGTGCTTTGAGAACAATTTGGTTCCAGAGAGCACAGAACTCGTGCTGCAGTTTCGGTGACGTATCTTGCGCATCGAATTTCGAAGCCGCTTCTAGAACGTATGAGAAGTCGTAATCTGGCCAGGTCCCATCCCCGAAATGGTTATATTGTTGGCGAGTCATGTGGATCAAGATGGCAAGTGACAGGCTGTCACCGTGTGTGGCATACTCTCGGAGGACGGGTTCTTGGATGCCCAGTTCATTGCAGGCGATACTAAACCAAGAGTCATCGCGCTGCTGTACCCTTGGGACAACCATGCGAACTGCAGCTACAAAATCAGTATTATTGCCCCATCCAGTCATAATCCGCACAATTTCGGCGGAGATCGGACCACTATATTGGTATCTGGACAAAATCTTGTTAATGACCCCAAATACCCCGGGAATGTGTGCTGGATCGCAAGCCTTCGCGCAGATGATGGCCCGCCGATCTTTGACAGTGTCAGGCAGCAAATCGGATGAGAATGTGACGTGCAACAACCCCATTAATCCCTCCGAAAGCTTCGACTTTTGCTTTCCAGTCAGATGGGGCAGAGGATCGTCGACGACATTTGAGCTGCGGAAGTCAGGTAAGCCAGAAAAGAAGCGCTCCAGTTCGTGGTCTTCGTCCAAACTGTCAAATGTCCACAGAAAGGCACGAGTATCGATCTCCGATGGTGCATTTAGAGCTGTTTCCTCAGCCGTCTTCTGCATTCCCTGTACCAACATTCTGCGATATTCTTCCTCCAGGTTTTTAAAGCGAAAAAAGGATCGAGGAAAAATATAGTTTGACATAGTGAGCCTCCGAAGAGCACGAAAAATGAAATATGATATCCCAGTGGCAATGTGCCATGCTGGTAATGAGAGTGGGGTGTGGTATGGGCTGTCGTGACGAAAGATTGGGACGACCGTGATGCACCCGTACAAAGCAGTGCAAATGCCGATCCATGACAGCACCAATTTGAAAATCGTCAGATTAACGTTCCACAAGAATACAGAGATGCCGGCAAAGAACAGGAACAGGGAAACATGTAGCAGCGTGGGTAAGGCCTCGACCGCCCACGGAAGGAGAAACTTGTCGACGCCTTCGAAAAAGAACGCACGGATCCATGCTCGCTTGTGTGGACTGTAACGTGGTTGAGTGACCTTGAGGTATCTCCGTGCCCATTGCTGAAGTAACGTCGCGAGTAGTGCGCAGCTGATACTGATGACCAAGCTCAAGAACAAAAGCGCGTTCACCCAAATGGCATAGTTTGGCGGAGTAAATGGGGGTGGGGAAGCAGGGAGGGAGCTAGAAATGTTGGATCCAGGGTCAGCGAGAGTCTTATAGATATTTGCAAGGTAGAAGTTGGAAGTATCTTGTGGGTTCGGTCGAATATCCTGAACGGATACTGAGATCAAGGATGCGACCGCAGCAGAGAATAAACCAGTCTATAAAAGATGTGAGGTACTGCAAAGCATTCAGAGGTAGTGACGCACAAAGATGAGAATGCCATCGGCGTCCGCTTTCCATCCTTCTACCATCTTCTTGTCTTCTTCCGTCGCCATTTCTAGATACATGGAGAAAATAGGTCCTGATCCATCGACAAAGTTAGACATTCCCCGTGGTTCATGAATCTGGGCTGACTGGGGTGGATATGAGTGGTTGCCTATGGGAGTGGGAGTGGTAAGTGGGAATGGCGAAGATAGAGACAGGTGGGAGCACGGTACCTCTACCCGGGCCTATATCTACCCCGGTCATGTTGACACTCTCGAGAACTTGGGACATTGAGTGGTTATGGAGTGAGTTGATTGTCGAGAATAAATTTGGGAAAGATGGATCGCGTTGAGCTCGTTAAGATTGGCCGCTCTTCGTCAGTTGTACTCTAAGCCACCATGAGGCTTACATGAGGTACGGGAACGGCCGAACTGCAAGCGCTCGATGATCGACGTCACTGTCTTGTCAATTCCTCAGCCATCCTCCCGTCGCCTAAATAAGCCACTGCAGTGGAAAACTTTTGTTTTCATACGTCAATGATATACGCCCCATGGAAGTGCAAGACCAAAGAAATATGAATGGTATCCGTTACACCGGCGTCACCCGGATCCCCGCTTTTTGCGTCTGATTCGTTCTGTCACGTCTTCTCATCCTCAATGTTTCGCTTCATGCACGCCATGCTCAAACGCTTTCCCGGCACCACTTACTTCCGACTCCTAGGTCCACTCACGGTTCTATGTGTCTCCAATATTCCGCGATACCGTATTGGGATCGAAACCGGCGCACATGCACAACTTGGAATCTACTCGCAGACCCATTTTACTCTCCTTCAACCTCGCTACCGATTACGGCCTACCCATTCTCCGCGAAAAAATCACCGGAATGAGCGTCCGTTGCGCCCTCCTTGGACACCAACCCCCGCATAGTGCCGCGCTTCGCTTTTTACAGCGTGTTGGCGACACCCATTATGAATTCGACATGGCGAAGTCCATCTGACGTTAATGGCTTTTGTCACCCACTCATTACCTAGATACTTCGCTCAGGTCTACTCTCCAGAATAAGAAACATGTGGCCGACCCCTCGTCAATCGTCATATCCGCGACTAAGGAGCCCACGATCAAGCACCGCATGTACGTCCTTGCCTCATCCCTAGCTCTCAATTATTCATCCACTGAAGCCTGACGAACGTGTTTAATATCCCCGCACGAAAGCCTTCCCACTATCTCCAGGTTTATATCTCGCGCTCCTAGACCTTGTCAACACAAGCCGCGCGCTGCACGTTCTGCAGTTCACCTACGCAAATGCAAGAAATGGGAGATAATGCCGTGGGAGAAGTACAATTTCTTGGAGCACTTTGTCGATTTCAAAGCGGAGCAGCAGTATATCCTCTGCCTCTTTCCATGTCTTACCTGCTGACATGCCCCGCTCCCTATGCACTTGGAGAGTCACAGCCTACCACTGCAGGCTCGCGCACGCCCGATCGCTAGACCCAACATAGCAGGCGACACAGCTCGCCGCACTCGATGTGATCTCCACGGTCCTGTCATCATTAAATTTTGACTGGCTCGCTCTTCAAGTTCGCCATGAAAGTGTATCCACGGTTCTCACACCTTGGGATGTTCCGAATTAGCGGGTTGGACAGCATGCGTGCCTTGAAGCACTCGCATGCAGAAACCACGCCGCATCACTCCCAGGTGTGCTCATCGACCCACAATGGGTCAAGATGGAGATTGAGACCCTTTGGTCATATTTTTCCCGCTCTACGTGAGTTTACACGTTTTCATCACGGTATTTTTAACTTGTAAGGTACATACACAAAAACGTGAAAAGGTATTGAATGATGATATGTTCACATCGACAACCCAACAGAAATATATACCCTGTCACGTGTACGTCTAAGAGATCAGGGGACGCGTCAAACAATATCGTACGGGAAATGTGAAGGATGTGGAAGATAGTCTCCTGTATGCTCGGTATTAGGTTCCTGCTGCGAAGGACGCGCAATGGCTACGTCTGAGTCAGTAATCAATACTGGTGACGGGGATTGAGGTAGAAGATCTAGGGTCACATTATTTGCGTAGATCGTGCGATTCACCAAGGGTGGGTCAAGAGCGTCAGTATCCTTATGTGAACTGAGTTTCAAGCTACCATTGTCCTTGGCAGCAATTCCGAGGTCGGTTGCAGGGGTCAGCCGTTGAAAGGCACTGGGAACAGTGGTAACCATTAGATGGGATTCTAGGGAAGACGGTGAGTGGTCAAATCAGGTCGTGGGCAGGTGTGAAGATAGCGGTGCACCGGGAGGAAGAACATTGTTGAGATCAAAGGATGCTGAAGGTGGGAAATTCGGTGAGTCGGACGATGCCAAGAGGTCTGGGTTGTGCTGGAGGTCATTGGAAGTGGATGGAGAGTGAGAGGAAAGAGGGGCGAATGTCGAGGTTGCGGAAGTAGGGGGCATCATTAAACCAGAGGTGACAGGAATGGAGGAACTTTTGGTGGCCATCTGATGAGAGGTCTGGTGGTGGACATCGTCTAGTGGTGACACTCCCGTGAGGCTTTCATCAGCACAAAGTGGGGTAGGCACAGACAAGGAGGGCGCATTGGGACTGGAAACGGAACTATAGAAGCTGCAGAGACACGGATGGCTACCCAGATGCGCGCAGAAGTTTCCACGTCACTTCCAGGCAAGTCCACTAGCCCGCAGTGGATCAAGGCGAAAGTCGAGACTCCTCACTCGCACCACCCCATACTACTCGAGCTTACACATATTTCTCCACGGTATTGTATCGCGTAATAAGACAGTATACACGCAAGACGAGAGAAGCTATTGAACGTATGGATGTAGCGATATAGAAGTCCCAACACGAATATATGCCTTATCACACATGCACATCTAAGAGATTTTGGGGGTGCGTCAAACAATATCGTGTCGGCCGTGCGAATGATGTAGGAAATTATCTCCTATACGCTCGGCATTTGGTTCCCACAGTGAAGGTCCCGCGATATCTATGTTCGAGTCAGTGACCGATGGTACCTAGGGTCGGCAAAGTGTTTCGTGTATCGCTCGATTCACAGAGGGGGGATCGAGAGCATCCTTGTTCTCGCGCAATCTAAGGTTCTGACTAGCATCCCCTTCGGTAGCAGCACCTACATCAGGTACAGAGGTCGGTTCTGATGAAGCGCTGGGAGCAGTGACCATTATCGAGCGACGGGATTCTGGCAGGGAGGTGAGAGATAGGGTTAGGTCAGCGATGAGTGTGAAGACGGCAACGCACCTGCAGGAAGTATACTGTCGAGGACCGGATTAGAAACGGTTGAAGATGGCAGGTTTGGTTCATCAGAAGGCGCTAGGAGGACTTGGTTGTGCTGAAGAGCAAAGACAGCGGGTTGGGTAGAGGTGAGAGGTGAGGCGGATGTGAATGTTTCGGGAGTGGAGCGTGACATCGTTGTACCTGAGTTGGCTATATCTGGCGAGGAAAAAGGAGTCCAGGGGCTTTCGATGACCGTCTGATGAACGGAGTGAAAGTTGTCGAGCGGTGGCACATCCGTGAGGCTGTCGTCGATATGAAGTGGGGCAGGCACAGACGAGGAAGACACATCGGGACCAGCAAGAGAAGCAGGGGTCAGCGCAGCTTTATCACGCAGGTCTGATCGGGAAGAGGTCGTGGAGGAAGAGTCATTATGGATATGAGATGGTGAGTCCAGAGAATGACCAGCGACGTTGCACATCGGATATGAGGATGGACTCCATAGATCACTGCCTATTGGGGAAGAATCGGTCTCTCGATGTAGAGTAGCGTAGACGTTCCGAATCGGTCTGAGGAGAGTCCGCGCCACCCGCCAACTGTCATCACTCCGTGCTTGGTTCCAGAGAGCACAGAACTCGTGCTGCAGTTCAGGTAATGTATCTTCCACATTGAACTTCGAAGCCGCTTCCAAAACGGACGAGAAAATAAAAATGGGCCAGGCCCCCCATAAATAGACAAATTGCCGACGAGCGATGTGAATCAAGATGGCAAGTGACAGGCTGTCACCTTGTGTGGCGTACTCTCGAAGGATGGGTTCTTGGATGCCCAGTTCACGGGAGGCGAGAATGAACCAGGAGTCATCGCGCTGTCGTGCCCTTGCGATGGTCTCGCAGATAGTCGCTACCAAATAAGGATCATTACCCTGGTCATTGCTCCATCCGTTCACAATCTGCACAATTGCGGCAGACACCGGACCACTAGATTGACATCGGGACCAAATATTGTTAAAGACATAATATACCCTGGGAATGTGTGCTGGATTGAAAGCCTTCGCGCAGATGATGGCCCTCCGGTCTTTGACAGGGTCAGGTAGTAAATCGGACGAGAAAGTGACATCCAACAACCCCATTAAACCATCCGAAAGCTTCTCCGTTTGCTCTTCAGTGAGACCAAGTAGGGGATCGTCGACGACTTTCGAGCTGAGGAAGCCAGGTAAGCCTGAAAAGAAGCGCTCTAGTTCATGGTCTTCGTCCAAACTGTCGAATGTCCACATCAAGGCGCGAGTATCGATCTCCGATGGTGCGTCCAGGGCAGTTTTCTCAGCTGTTCTCTGCATGCCCTGTACAAACTGTTTGCGATATCTTTCCTCCAGGGATATAAAGTGGGTGTAAGATATAATACTAAAGTAGTTAAGCCGATAGAGCCTCGCAGCGAGCCTCCGAAGAGCCCGAAAAATAAGATATGATATCCCAGTGACGATGTGCCGTGCCGGTAATGAGAGTGGGGTGTGGTATGGGCTGTCATGACGAAGGATCGGAACGAACGTGATGCACCCGTAAAGAGCTGTGCAAATGCCAATCCACGACAGCACCAACTTGAGAATTGTGAGGTTAACATTCCACAGGAATACGGATATCCCGGCAAAGAATAGGAACAGGGAAACATGTAGCAGCGTGGGCAAGGCCTCGACCGCCCACGGAAGGAGGAACTTGTCGACACCTTCGAAGAAGAACGCACGGATCCGTGCTCGCTTGTGTAGACTGTAACGTGGCTGAGTGACTTTGAGGTATCTTCGTGCCCACTGCTGGAGCAACGTCGCGAGTAGAGCACAGCTGATACTGATCACCAAGCTCAAGAACAAAAGTGCGTTCACCCAAACAGCATAGTTTGGCGGAGAAAATGGGGGTGGGGAAGTAGGAAGGGAACTCGAAATGTTTGGGTTGGCGAGAGTCTGATAGATATTTGCGAGGTAGAAATTGGAGGTGTCCTGGGGGTTTGGTCGAATGTCCTGAATGGACACTGAGATCAACGATGCAACTGCAGCAGAGAATAAACCGGTCTATGAGAGGTGAGTGTGAAGCAGTGCACAAGATTGGGAAATAGTGACGTACAAAGATGATAATGCCATCAGCGTCCGCTTTCCATCCTTCGACCATCTTCTTGTCCTCTTCCGTCACCATTTCGAGATACATGGAGAAAATAGGCCCTGAACCGTTGACAAAGTTAGACACCCCCCGTAGTTCTGGAGTCGGGCCCGACTGGAACGAATGCGGGTGATCGCCTATGGGGGTGGCAGTAGCTGATGAGAAGGGTGAGGATAGATAGAGACAAGCGAGAGTAACGTACCTCCGCTCGTGCCTATATCTACCCTGGTCATATTAGTACTCTCGAGAGCTTGGGGCATTGAAATTTATGGAGTGATCCGATAAGTGAGCGATTGAGATTGACTGCTCTTAGCTAGTTGTGAAGCACGGTAGTATATAGCAGTCAGCTCCACTGGCAGTGCAGCAGAATATTATTTGGCTTTGTTGTGTCGATGTTCGAGTCTACACCACCGCAATCGCTACTCTACATAAAATACAGCGAGAATAGCTGTCGTCGTAATATTCGCGGAAGATACACAAGATCACGTCCATGGGTGCTTGACCATGCTTTGAGCGAGATACAGATTGCCAAACTCGCGAGGTACATCTCGTTGTGCAGTCCATGTCTAGAATCGGATCGTGCACCTTATGTCCAATCGATTCGACAGGAGCTTGTGGTCGAGGATAGTCTGACGCCACTATAGGGATAATTTCCCATAAAGGTCGTCGTATCTGAGGACGTCAAGGGCATAGTTGATGGTAGTGGCCTCGGTATGTAGCAAAGTTTTCTCCTTTGACGCCCGTCTCACTACCGTCTTACGACAGAGATCGAAGGGTTGTTCAGGACTTCAATATTTTTATGTCTACCTACGAAATGTATGGCCGGTCTATCGTTTCTCTAGAAAAAGCCCGCGGCCGTGTTGCTGCTTATCGTCATATGATAGCCGTCTTTTTGAAGTTAGGGAGACAATTCGACGCCTCCGTCCAGCGCTTGTCCCAGGCTCCTTAACATTGTGCACTCCCAATTTCCTGCAGCCGAACTCGCCTTCTTCTCCACCTGCCATACAACACAGGTGACGAACGGAAGCGCCGCCCACGAGGCGTTCTACCTCACGGGATCCCGAAGCGTGGTTGGGACGATGCAGACAATAGCGGACGTGGACGGACGGGACTCGCAGAGCGCTTCTCCACGTCGAATTTTCTGCCTCAACAGGTAAGGCGTCGTCTCTTACGAGAAATCGGCAGAGGTGCATCGCGACGCTGTCTAGGGGTTGAGGAAGGCGAGTTGGGCAGGAGCGTTGGGTGAACACCGTGCATTACGGAGCGCGCTCGATGGTGGGTTATACTAGTAGGTACCTTGTGAGTGGACCGGTCTTTTGCGGGCCTTGTTTGAAGGTTTGACTACCACTTATCACCCACACTCAAACAGGCGAAGAGCGGGTCTATGGGACGCGTCAGTGGGATGTCTGACGCTTCAGAAACTCGATGTCGACGACTTTAATTCAGCCCATCTATTTCAATCAATGGACGTACGCCTAAGGGTCTGGGAGAACCTGGTAGATATTGGCGAAGGAGAACTTGGAGGGATCTGGTGGATGTCGTGGTTTGATACGAGCACAAGGCTGCGAGGGAGCGGAGAGTTGATTGCTGATGTTGATGCAGAATCCTCTGTACTGCGTCGCTCTGCCCTCGAGCTCGGACATAGACAACACGAGTTCGTACTCCTGTGTTTCGTGTCGCCCCTCCCTTCGGCTAAGGGCTTGCCCGGAAGTCCGCCTGTGGGCTACGTGTTCGACCACTGGAGCGCTAATACTTCGAATTCATCCCAGGAAGGTCGGGGATGTGCAGAGCTGGTTAACACGAAGTCCTTCCGGAAACCATATATTTATGAACCAGGAGATACGAGAAAAAGGAAGTGGAGAACTAGGGCGGGACGAGTTGTTGGAAATCGGTGATACAAATAGGGACAAATGTACACAAACATTACCATATCCATCCAGCATCGTAAAGTACAGTCTCATATGCAGGCTCTCGCCAAAGCCCTCCTGTGAGCATTCGGATTCGTAGCCCACTCAGAAATGTCTTTGTCATGTCGACGACCCGCTTCTCGGAACTCGTCCCCGCCGACTCTATCTGGACGCTTGACACCAGTTCCCTAAGCCGCCGCGGAAAATGCCAATGGTTTTTAAGGATATATTCGGCTCTACCCTGCATACGAACCAAGGAGGACCAAGAGAGGTGAATTGTCTAAGATCTTCCATGGAGCACAAAGAAGAATTCAAAGCGTGTCACTTGTCACCCTGGCCGGAGTGCGAGTCGACGACTCTGACTGCTTGTCGCGAGCGAGCTGGTAGTGCGCCATAACTTGTGCGTTCTGACACTTCCTGCTCTACACTTATCCTGCTGTTTCGTGCTGCTAATTATTCTCTCAACTGTGACACAGGAATTGGTACCACGGAGTCTTCTCCAGCATCACCATCAACGTCTCGCTTCCAGCATGCCGCGTTCGAATGGTCTCCTCAGCACCATTCATCACACTTTCCTCCCCTGGACCCATTTACGACTCTCGATGTGTCTAATTCTTTCAACTTGGGCAACATCTGAGGCGCTAAACCCTTCTATGTCCTCACGACGCCGTGTCAGCACCGAAATCGCACACCCACTAGTCAATATTACAGACCCATTCCACTCTGCGTCGATTCTACGATCGACTGCTGCCTACCCGCCCGCCTCGGGGATAATTCTCGGAATAAGCGCCCGTGCATGTTCTGTGTGGATACCACGTCGTGCTGCCCTCAAACTCGCTCCGCATGGCTATATTGCGCGCGCACATTTTCTACACCACGCGAAATTCGCTCTCAACCCAACCTCGGTCCCGCTACCCGCCGGCGTCTTGATCACATCATGAGCGCATACATGAGCGCTGGCGTGCACGTATCATCTTCTACCCTACTTTGCGCACTCAAACGATATACTCTCCCTACACACCACATGCATTCTCTTAGTTCATTGAATACTCTGGTTCGTGCTGTCCGCCACCTTATGCGCGCACGGGCGCACGGAGCCTTCGAGGCGGCCTGCGGTACGGGACGGGGATGGGAGCGGCGACGGGGTGAGTCCTTCTCTCAGCCGAGAAGTAGCAGTATAATAAGCCTAGTCCGTCTAACATTTATCGTCGTGTCACTTGCACCTCATTATAATGTGTAGTCGGTACAGTTCTGGGGAATGAACCGGGTGGATAAACGGAAGACACTATCAATTTTCGCAGAGGATACTTCGAGGACCAGGTAAGTGGATACTCCGCCGTTCTCTGCATCTGCAGATTCAGGGCGAAGCCCAGGTCCCCAGCTCGCAGGGAGCAACTCGTTGGGCAGACTGGAATCGAAACGTGTACCTCGTTTCCAATCGATCTGGCGTTGAGGGTGCTTCAATTTCTCTATCTGATGAAGCGGGAGCAGCAGTGCGAAGAGATGATTTTTCCGTCGTAGTTGGAATGTCAAGGGGCGAGGTGAGGGGTACGTACCAGGGTTTGTCTCCCTTGGCCCTCTCATCTTACTACCGTCTCGCAACAGAGATCTCAACCTTTTTCGCTTCCACTTATTGAACCTGTCGCCGGTCCATTCTCCAGAGATGAGAAAGCATGTGGCTGACCTCTTGCTTATCGTTATATCCGTGACCGCAGAGTCTGCCACCAGGTACCCCATGTGTGTCTCTGCCTCGCACCTAACCCTCATTGATGCGTCATTACTCATCCACAGAAGCCTGGCGAACTCTTCAACGCGCTCCTACGACAATCTGCCCTCCGTCTCCCGGTTTACAACGCGCGCTCCGAGACCCCGCCGGCAAAAGCCTCGTGCTGTTCGTGTCACGTGTCTCCCGCCCTGACGCTGAGATGTGGCAAATGAAGTGGGAGATCACGGCGTCAAGAGTGAGCGCTTCTTTGCGGCTCCTTGTTGATGTCTTCAGATTTTCCAAATTGGGCAGCAGTATGTTCTCTACCTCTCTCTCTGCCTCGCCTGATACGCTTCGCTCTCCATGCAAAGCCACGGCCTACCACTGGAAGCCCTCGCATGCCCGATCACTGGAACCGTGTCGCAGGCGAGACAGCCTACCGTACCTGACGCGCTTACCATTGCCCTGTCGACTCGACCATTTTTGACTTTGACCCCCTTGCTCTTCAAGCTTCAAGCTCGATGTGGTCCTCGCCGCACAAGCGTACTTGTTCGTGCACCCTCTGGATATTCCCAAGTAGCGGACGGGACAACCTGCACGCCTCGGAGAACTCGCATGTAGAAAACACCTGGGGAATACGGACGTATCCGTGACCCAAGTCGGAAGGATCATCGATAGTAAGTACAGTATCGACTCTGTGAGTTTCTCGACGCCTCTCTCAAAAAGAGACTCAAGCAGTCAGTATCGCAAACACTGTCGAAGCCTAGGAGATAGAGATAGCTACCCAGAGGCGCACAGAGGCTTGCGTGTCCTTTCTAGGCGGGTTCACTAGCCCGCAGTGGGTCAAGGCGAAATTCGAGACTCCTCACTCGTCCTACTCGAATTTACACATATTTCTACACGGTATTGTATCGCGTAATAAAACAGTATGCACGCAAGACGAGAGAACGTATTGAACGCATCGATGTAGCAATATAGAAGGCCCAACACGAATATATACCTCATCACATACGTACATCGAAGAGATTTGGGGGGTGCGTCAAACGATATCGTGCCGGCCATGCGAAGGATGTGGGAAATTATCTCCTATATGCTCGGCATTTGGTTCCCACAATGAAGGACCCGCGATGTCTATATTCGAGTCAGTGACCGCCGGGAGTGACGGGGCTTGTGATGGAAGGCCTAGGGTGGGCATAGTGCTTTCGTGGATCGCTCGATTCACAGAGGGGGGATCGAGAGCATCCTTGTTCTCGCGTAATCCAAGTTGGCTAGTACCGCCCTGAGTAGTAGCACCTACATCAGGTACAGAGGCCGGTCCCGATGAAGCGCTGGGAGCAGTGACCATTATCGAGCGACGGGATTCTGGCAGGGTGGTGAGAGATAGGATTAGGTCAGCGATGAGTGTGAAGACGGCAACGCACCTGCAGGAAGTATATTGTCGAGGACCAGATTAGAAGCGGTTGAAGATGGCAGGTTTGGTTCATCAGAAGGTGCTAGGAGGACTTGGTTGTGCTGGAGGGCAAAGACAGCGAGTGGGGTAGAAGAGAGAGGTGGGGCGGATGTGAATGTTTCGGGAGTGGAGTGTGACATCGTTGTACCTGAGCTGGCTATATCTGACGGGGTAAAAGGAGTGCGGGGGCTTTCGACGATTGTCTGATGAACGGAGTGGAAGTTGTCGAGCGGTGGCACATCCGTGAGGCTGTCGTCGATATGAAGTGGGGCAGGCATGGATGAGGAAGGCACATCGGGACCGGCAAGGGAAGCAGGGGCCAGCGCAGCTTTATCACGCAGGTCAGTTTGGGAAATGGTTGTGGAGGAAGGGTCATTGTGGGTGTGAGATGGTGAGTCCGTAGAATGGCCAGAGACGTTGCACACTGGATATGAAGATGGGAACCGCAGATCCCCGCTGATTAGGGAAGGACCGGCCTCTTGATGCAGAGCAGCGTAGACGTTTCGAATCGGTCTGAGGAGATTCTGCGCCATCCGCCGACTGCCTTCACTCCGCGCTTGGTTCCAGAGAGCACAGAACTCGTGCTGCAGTTCAGGTAATGTATCTTCCACATTGAACTCCGAAGCCGCTTCTAAAACGGACGAGAAACTGTCATCGGGCCAGGACGACTTCCATAGGTGGCTAAATTGCTTGCGAGTGACGTGAATCAAAATAGCAAGCGACAGGCTGTCACCGTGTGCGGCGTACTCTCGGAGGACGGATTCTTGGACGCCAAGTTCATTGGAGGCAGAAATAAACCAAGAGTCATCGCGTTGTTGTGCTCTTGCGACGGTACCACAGATGGCAGCTTGTACAACCAAATCGGTATCCCGGTCATTGCCCCAGCCTCTTGAAGTCCGCACTATTTCGGCTAATATCGGGCCACTATACTGGTATCTGGACAAAACCCTGGCAAGGACATCAGGCACCATGGGGATGTGTGCTGGATCGCAAGCCTTCGCACAGATGATGGCCCTCCGATCTTTGACAGCCTCCGGTAGCAAACCGGACGAGAAAGTGACGTCCAACAACCCTATTAACCCCCACGAGAGCTTCCACTTTTGTTCGCTAGTGAGACTGGGCAGAGGGTCGTCGACGACGTTTGAGCTACGGAAGCCAGGTAAGCCGGAAAAGAAGCGCTCCAGTTCGCGGTCTTCATCCAAACTGTCGAATGTCCACATGAAGGCGCGAGTATCGATCTCCGATGGTGCGTTCAAAGCAGTTTCCTCGGCTGTCCTCTGCATGCCCTGTACAAACTGTTTGCGATATCTTTCTTCCAGGGCTTTTAAGCGATTGTAGGATTCGAGACTAAAATAGTCAAATAAAGTGATCCACCGAAGAGCTTGAAAAATGAAACATGATATCCCAGTGACAACGTGCCGTGCCGGTAATGAGAGTGGGGTGTGGTATGGGCTGTCGTGACAAAAGATAGGGACGAATGTGATGCACCCGTACAGAGCTGTGCAAATCCCGATCCACGACAGCACCAATTTGAAAATTGTGAGATTAACATTCCACAGGAATACGGATATGCCAGCGAAGAATAGGAAAAGGGAAACATGTAGCAGCGTGGGCAAGGCCTCGACCGCCCACGGAAGGAGAAACTTGTCGACGCCTTCGAAAAAGAACGCACGGATCCGTGCTCGCTTGTGTAAACTGTAACGTGGCTGAGTGACTTTGAGGTATCTTCGTGCCCACTGCTGGAGCAACGTCGCGAGTAGAGCACAAGTGATACTGATGACCAAACTCAAGAACAAAAGCGCGTTCACCCAAACAGCATAGTTCGGCGGAGAAAATGGGGGTGGGGAAGTAAGAAGGGAACTCGAAATGTTTGGGTCGGCGAGAGTCTGATAGATATTTGAGAGGTAGAAATTGGAAGTGTCCTGGGGGTTCGGTCGAATGTCCTGAATGGACACTGAGATCAACGATGCGACAGCAGCAGAGAATAAACCGGTCTATGAGAGATGAGTGTGAATCAGCGCACAAGATTGGGAAATAGTGACGGACAAAGATGATAATGCCATCAGCATCCGCTTTCCATCCTTCGACCATCTTCTTGTCCTCTTCTGTCGCCATTTCGAGATACATGGAAAAGATAGGCCCTGACCCATCGACAAAGTTAGACGCCCCTCGTAGTTCTTGAGTTGGGTCTGACTGTGGCGGATGCGGGTGGTCACCTATGGGAGTAGCAGTAGCAGGTGAGAACGGTGAGGTTAGAGTAAAGTGGGAGTAAGGTACCTCTGCCCGTGCCTATTTCTACCTCGTTTAGATCGGCATTCTCGCGAAGAGCGTGGGACATTGAAGACTTTGGTGTGAGCAGATATTAGTACAATGTGGGGGACGAAGCGTGTTGAGAGTGACTGCTCTTGGTCAGTTGTAAAGGGCACCGCGAGAATGCCACGAGGTGGTAACGGGATCAACCGAACAGCAAGCGCTCGACGCCCAACAATTTGTGATTGTCGTTTTGTCCGCTTTCTAAGTCGTTTCTACCCAACCGCGTCCCGTCTCCCATCAGGCCGACAACGCGCACACTCTACTCTCCCATAATATGCTTGCTGTTTGGCTGCCCTTCCACCCCGAGTTCTATACCGATCCTATTGAGACACTCAACAAAGACCTCGTCCTGCTGCTCGATACCCAAGTACACTTAGACACCTTCGTTTCACTTCCAAGCACGTTCATCAGCCCGCAATTGCTCAAAGCGAAGTATTGAGACCCTCACATCATACACACCTCCTGCGCCACGTATAGCTGTGATTAAGGCGTTGTAAGCTCCTCTCCACGCAGTCTCCCATCATTTACCCAATGTCAAGCGGCCACCCGTTACCTATTACAAATTCTCCAGGCTCAGATCCCAGTATTCCAAGTCTCCCACCTCTATCATGATGCCAGTTGAGGGTACTCCAGACCGAACGTTCTCAGAAATTTTCGGGATTAGGAACATTTGTCCTATCCGTAATCCGCCTGGAAGGGCCTCCCGAACAGGTCTGTCTCTCGTTCATCTAGCTATCTCTTTACAAATCTCGGCTGCAGCCTGCAGGTATTTCACAGTAAGGCGTACTTAGGATGACAATAGGGCTGGCGACAGGTGCGTGTGTTGCAACATGGTTGTTTTGGCCAGCATCGTCTAGGTTCTCGCTCAAGGAGCGTCTGCCCGAGGAAATGTTGGTGGTGGTACGCACACATTTGTATCCGCGCTCCTGGCACAGCTGAACACCTCGCTGCCTGCAGGTCTCATCATACTCTGTCCCATGTGTGCCGCGCTCCGAAGATTTGGTCCATGGTGATTTGGCGGCCCGGCTTGGCCTGATAGCCGTGGCTATTGGCCCGTCTTTCCAGGGCCCAGGATGTCCCGTGCTCCTCCCAAGAATGTTAATATAACCGAGGCAGGTAGCTTTCGGGCTTCTAAAGAAGAGCAGCTGTACGTTCTCTGCATCTCTCCCCTTCACCACCTGCTGACGTGCTTCGATCTCCGTGCAGAGATAAGGACTATCACAAGCTCACGCAGATCCTCTCGCCAGCCCTGCATCTGGAGCGGCACAGTTTGTCGCACCCGAGGCGATCGCCATGGCCCTGTCCGACCCGACCGTCTTCGACTCCGACCGCTCTTTGCACTCCACCAGGCGTTCTCAACGTCCACAACCGCTACGGTACGGTATAAGAAATAATAGCGACAGACCCCGTCGCGATATTTGCAGAGGATACTTTTGAGGACGACGCACGTGCTGCGGGTCTCCTGCGGATGAGTGCTTCCTTGTATCCCTTGACTGCGTCTTTTCCAAAGCGGGGCAGCTGAATGTCCTCTGCCTTTCTCTTTGCTTCCCTTGGTGACGCGCCTCGCTCTCCATGAGAGCTACGGCCTACCACCACGAGCTCACGCACGGCCGACCGCTAGTCCATACTCGCAGGTGACTCAGCCTGTCGTGCTTGACGCAGTCACCGCGGCCCAGTCCGACACAAGCAGCTTTGACTTTGGATGATTTTCTCCTCAAAATAGATGTGGCCCTTGCTGCGCGAGCACACCCACTGTTCGTACAGCTTTGGGTATTCCTAAGTAGGGGGCTGGGCGGCCTGCACGCATCGGAGTACCCGCACGTAGAAACCACTGGGGAATACAGGCATATCTGCAACCTAAGTTGAAAGGATTGTCGATGGTAGGCACAGTGTCAACTTTGCAAGATCCTCGGAGCTGCTCTCAAAAGAGACCCAAGCACCGGGTATCGCGGACACTGTCGAAGTTGAGGAGATAGAGACGGGTACCAGGGTGCGCGCAGAGGCTTCCACATCACTACCCGGTACGTTCATCAGTCCGCTGCGGGTCAAGGCGAAGATTGACTCCTCGCTCAATTTCCCACTCTGCTCTAAATTATACACTTTCTCCACGGTAGTTTACCTCATATTAAACCGTATACACAAGATGAGAAAGAAAAACTGAATAGTTCCGGTATAGTGATACCGACAATTCAACAGGAATACATGTCGCACGCTCATAAGAGATTAAGGAACACGTCGGACAATATCGTATGGGCAATGTGAAGGATGCGGAAGATGATCACCTGTATGCTCAGTATTAGGTTCCCGCAACGAAGGACCCGCAATGACTACGTCTGAGCCAGTAACCAATGAGAGTGATGGGAGTTAAGGTAGAGGATCTAGGGTCATAGTGTTTACGTGGGTTGCGCTATTCACCGAGGGGACCAAAAATGTCATTTTCCTCGCGAGAACCAGGTTTCGGGTTCCCGATGTCCTCAATAGCAGCACCCAGATCGGGTACAGGGGTTGGCAGTGGAGGGTTTCTGGGAGCAGTGGTAACTATTGACGAGCGGTGAGATTATGGGTATCACGATGAGTGGTCAGATCGGGTCGTGGTCAGGCGTGAAGACAGCGGCGTACCTGTAGGAAGAGTGTTGTCGAGAACTGGATTGGAAGGCGCTGGGAGGTCAGGATTGTGCTGGAGGGAAACGGCAACGGACGGGAAGGTGGAGGAAAGAAGAGGGGCGGATGTCGAAGTAGCGGGAGCGGTGTAGGGAATCGTCATTCCAGAGGAGATAAATACATCAATGCGTGCTGGGTCTGGTAAGTCAGCTGGGTCGGGAACGCCTTCCATAGTTGTCCGATGGGAGGGGTGGAAGTTGTCGAGCAGTGGCACATCTGTGAGGCTTTCTCCGACACGAAGTGGAGTTGGGGAGGATGAAGAAGGCGTATCAGGGCTGGCAAGGGAAGCAGGGACCGGTATGGTTTTATCATGCAGGTCAATGCGGGAAAAGGTGGAGGTAGAGTTGTCGTGAATATGGCCAGCGACGTTGCACACTGGATACGAGGACGGCTCCGACAGATCGTCCAAATTGCCGATAGAGGGGGATAAATTTATGCTAGAATCGGTGTCCCGATGCAGAGAGATGTAAACGCCACGAATGTGTCTGAGGATAGACCACACCATCGCCCGAACAGCGTCTTTCTGCGCTTTGAGAACGACTTTATTCCAAAGAGCACAAAACTCGTGTTGTAGATCGGGTGACGTATCTTGTGCATCGAACCTGGAAGTTATGTCTACTAGAACCATCGACAACTTGTACGACGGCCAAGACCATTCGTGGAAATGGTTAAATTGTTGGCGAGCGATGTGAATCAAGACGGCAAATGAAAGGCTGTCACCGTGTGCGGCATACTCTCGGAGGGTGGGTTCTTGTATGCCTAGTTCATGGGAGGCGAGGATAAACCAAGAGTTGTCGCGCTGTTGCACCATGGCGACAGTCGCGCATATCGTGGCTATCAAGTTAGTGTCATTGCCCCTATTATCGCCCCATCTACTCATAGCCTGTACAATTTCGGCGGACATCGGACCACTATATCCGTATCTGGACAAAATCTTATTAAAGACATCAGATACCTTGGGAATGTGCGCAGGATCAAAAGCCTTTGCGCAGATGATGGCCCTCCGGTCTTTAACAGGCTCGGGTAGCAAATCTGATGAGAAAGTGACGTCCAATAACCCCATTAACGCCATTGAAAGCTTCCACTTTTGCTCTCTAGTGAGGCCAGGTAGAGGATCGTCAACGACTTTTGAGCTGCGGAAGCCGGGCATGCCAGAAAAGAAGCGCTCCAGTTCGTGGTCCTCATCAAGATTGTCGAACGTCCACATAAATGCGCGAGTGTCGATCTCCGATGGTGAATTCAGAGCAGTTCTCTCCACCGTCTTCTGCATTCCCTGCAAGAGTAATCCGCGATGTCTTTCCTCCCAGGATTGGAAGAGACGATAGGCATTTTCAGCCAGGCGAGCGAGAGAAAGGGGCCCAAAATAAATGCACGGAGAACAAAAGGCCGTAAAAATAATGAGCCACCGAAGGACCCGAAGTGTGGCAAATGATATTCCGGCTACAATGTGCGATGCTGGCAACGAAAGTGGAGTGTGGTACGGACTATCATGATGAAAGAACGGGAGGAATGTGATGTATCCGTACAGAGCAGTGCAAACGCCGATCCATGATACCACCGACTTAAAAATCGTCAGATTGACGTTCCATAGGAACACGGAGATGCCGGCAAAGAACAGGAAAAGGGAAACGTGTAGCAGTGTCGGCAATGCTTCGACTGCCCACGGAAGGAGAAATTTGTCGACACCTTCGAAGAAGAATGCACGGATCCGTGCTCGCTTGTGTTGACTGTAACGTGGCTGAGTGACCTTAAGATATCTCCGTGCCCACTGCTGAAGCAGCGTCGCGAGTAGAGCACAGCTGATACTGATGACCAAACTCAAGAACAAAAGCGTGTTTACCCAAACTGCATAGTTTGGTGGAGAAAATGGGGGTGGGGAAGCAGGGAGCGAACTTGAAATGTTAGATCCAGGGTCGGCAAGAGTCTGATAAATATTTGCGAGGTAGAAGTTGGAAGTGTCTTGTGGGTTCGGTCGAATGTCCTGAATGGACACTGAGATCAACGACGCGACGGCAGCAGAGAATAAACCGGTCTGTGAGAGACGAGTTTGTGAAGCAGTACATGGCATTGGGAGATAGGGACATACAAAGATGAGGATACCATCAGCGTCCGCTTTCCATCCTTCGACCATCGTCTTGTCTTCTTCCGTCGCCATTTCAAGATACATGGAGAAAATAGGTCCTGACCCATCGACAAAGTTAGACACCCCCCGTGGATCTCGAGTTGGCGCCGACTGGGGTGGGTACAGGTGGTCACCTATGGAGGTGGCGGTGGTGGGTGAGAACGGTGAGGATGCAGCCAAGTGGGAGTAAGGTCGTACCTCTGCTTGGGTCTCCGGTCACAATGACACCCTGGAGAGCTTGAGACATTGGATATTCTGGAGTGAGTTGATGTCAGTGACTACTGCCAGCCAATTGCAGCCGCAATGAATACGACGTCACCCGCAAGCGCTCGATGATCAACGAAGTCTCGATATTGTTTGGTCTTGTTGTGACACGGTCCATATGTCGACGCGAAATAGCAAAAATAGACACCATCGCAAAATAAACATTCACAGAGGGAACTTTTGAAGACTCAGGTACGTGCATTCAGTTTTGTTCTGTGTATAATTAATGGCAGAGGACAGGTCGCCAGTATCGCAGGGTACACCTTGCTGAGTGGACCAGAAAACGGAACGCGCACCTTTGGTCCAATTGATTCAGCTGAAGCCCATAGTCTAAGACAGTCAGCCACCTCTATCCAATCATGTGCGGCGAAGAGGTGTACCTTCTGTCGTATTTGGGGATATCAAAAAGGGCTAGGCCCAAGAGATGGCACTGACCGCGGTGCGTACATCAGGTTTTTTCTTCTTCTTACGACAGATATCGATACTTCTTATTGACCACAGAGTTTGCGGTCAAATACCGCATATACGTTCACACCTTACTGCTCGTCCAATTCATACACCAACACGCTCCTGCTTGTCAGCATAAACCATAGGTTGCACGTGCCGTAGATCATCCTCCAACCCTGATCTCGAGAAGTGGCTGAAGGAGAAGTAGACTACACTGTCAGAGAATGGTTCTCGTTTGGAGCACCTTGTCAAAACATTTTAGAAATAGGGACGGCTGTATGTCTGCCACGTCTTTCTTCTTCGCCTGGCTTGCTGATGCGCCTCGTCGTCCGTGCGGATTCTCTATGGGCTACCACTACAAAATTGTGCACTTCTGCTGACTAGAACTTATCATGCGGGCAGTGGGAGCGAGTGTCGTGGAGTCGAGGGAAGAGCCGGCGTGGATGTGAGCTAACGACTCAGGATGATGGCCAGTGACGTTGCACAGTGGAAACAAGAATACGTTTACTAGGCATCATAGCGAGTAATAAACTTCGTCCCGGGGAGACGCGTGGATAGAATCCAGCGAACAGGAAACAGGAAACAGGATTGAGACGGACACGGAGACACGGACAGCCGGACGCAGATGGAGGTTCTTAACGATAAGGTAAATAGTAGTACCGTGATGGGCTGTGACATAATCCGTACAAGTCTTGGTACACGTACAATTCGAACACTGACAAAAAAATAGATCGCCACAGCGGTTCCATCTCCTAGGAGCCAATACAACTAGTCCAACTACTTCCGTGGACGAAACTAGAAAGATCTAAGCGGGTTTCGTGTGCGCCAGTGACCCAAATATTACATGGCCGGTAAAGACCTGTCCTATGCACCGGTGGAATCCACATTAAAAGTTCGCCCTTGTCGCCACAAATCCATCCGTCGTCATTTATTGCAGACTGATCTGTAAAGTAGACCTGTATCATAGCTATCAGGACTTCTGTCGTAGCACCCAACACAAATATTGACTTATCTCCTGATGAGACGATCCGCTGGTCATCTGATGAGGGTACTACGGACCTGGTCAAATCTATCTCTCCAGAAAATGGGTGTGTCTCCGTATCTCCCGTTGTAGCATTCCACACACGGATTGTTCCATCGTCCGAGCATGAGACGATCCGGTGGCCATCTGGCGAGAAGCTCACAGAGTAGATCCGGCCCATGTGCCCAGTGAGTGGGCCTCCCACCATGTCTCCTGTCGTGGCGTTCCACACATGCATTGTTCCATCGTCCGAGCCTGAGACGATCCGCTGGCCATCTGGAGAGAATCCCACAGACCGAACCCAATCGGTGTGCCCAGATAATGGGCCTATCTGCGTGTCTCCCGTCGTGGCGTTCCACACGCGAATTGTTCCATCTTCGGAGCTCGAGACGATCCGCCGGCCATCTGGCGAGAATCCAGCAGACAATACCTGTCCTATGTGCCCATAAAATGGGCCTGCCACTGTGTCTCCCGTCGTGGCGTCCCACACACGAATTGTTCCATCAGAAGAGCATGAGAGGATCCGCTGACCATCTGGAGAGAATCTCACAGACCAGACCCAACCCATGTGTCCATGGAATGGGCCTGACACCGTGTCTCCCGTCGTGGCGTTCCACACACAAATTGTTCCATCGAAAGACCCTGAGACAATCCGCTGGCCATCTGGTGAGAATTCCACAGACTCGACCGAGTTCGTGTGCCCAACAAATGGGCCCACCCCTGTGTCTCCCGTCATGACGTTCCACACACGAATTGCTCCATTGCTCGCGCCTGAGACAATGTGCTGGCTATCTGGCGAGAATCTCACAGACGTAATTGACCTTGTGTGACCAAAAAATGGGCCCGCCTGTGTGTCTCCCGTCGTGGCATTCCACACACGAATTGTTCCATCGGAAGAACCTGAAACGACCAACTGGCCATCTGGCGAGAAGCCCACAGACCAGACCACACCCATGTATCCAGAAGGAAATGAGCCTGCCCCCGTGTCTCCCGTCATGGCGTTCCACACACGGATTGTTCCGTCGTTCCCGCCTGAGATGATGCGCTGGCCATCTGGAGAGAATCCCACAGACAAGATCCGTCCCGGCTGCCCAGAAAATGGGCCTGCCACCGTGTCTCCTGTCATAGCATTCCATACACGAACTGTTCCATCTTCTGAGCCAGAAATGATCCGCTGGCTATCTGATGTAAATCCCACAGACCGGACACAATCGTCGTGTCCAGAAAATGGACCTGCCACCGTGACTCCTGTCGTGGTGTCCCACACACGAATAGCTCCATCGGAAGAGCCTGAAACGATCCGCTGGCCACCAGGAGAGAATCCCACAGAGAAGACCTGTTCCATGTGCCCAGAAAATGGGCCTGCCGCCGTGTCTCCTGTAGTGACATTCCACACGCGAATTGTTCCATCTTCCGAGCCTGAGACGATCCGCTGGCCATCTGGAGAGAATCCCACAGAGAAGACCGGTCCCGTATGCCCAGAAAATGGGCCTGCTACTGTGTCTCCCGTTGTGGCATCCCACACACGAATTGTTCCACCTTCCGTGCCTGAGAGGATCCACTGGCCATCTGGCGAGAATTCCACAGACTTGACCGGTCCCGTGTGCTCAGAAAATGGGCCTGTCTTCGCTTCTCCTGTCGTGGCGTTCCACACACGGATAGTTCCATCTTTCGAACCCGAGACGATCCGGTGGCCATCTGGTGAGAATCCCACGGAGAAGACCGGTCCCGTGTGGCCAGAAAATGGGCCTGCTACTATGTCTCCCGTCGTGGCGTTCCACATACGAATCATTCCATCGGAAGTACCTGAGACGATCCACTGGCTATCCGGCGAGAGTGCAATGGAATTGACAAGACCTCCAACATTTGAAATCACCATCTCAGATGACGGCCAATCAGACAATCGCCCACATTCCATCCGCAGGGTACGGGGAAATAAACTGGAATAACGAATAGAGACAAGCGAATTTGTCGGCGCAAATGGTAGGGCAGAAACATAGACATGTGGTGCACTCTTTGCCATCGCCATCCCAAAATGCCGCACAAAAACAGAGGCGTCGTTAATGAACGAACTCAATCTCCTTAGCTCTGTTTGAGAAACCTGCTACCATCACATCTGTTAGTTGTTTTTCCGCATTGTGGAATTAACAGTTATACTCACATCTTCACCGGAGGCCAACCATACCCTCAGAGCCAATAGTGCTGGTGAAGCAAATCCCACATCACTCGTCAAGCTAAGGGCCTCCAGCCAATACAGAAATTTGTCTTCGAAGAAATGTTGAAGTTTGCTGAAGAGATCGGCTCCGAAATCAACGCGTTCCAAATGATCGTCCCAAAATCGACAAGCATACGACAGGGAATGTGGCAGATATTTGACAATCCGTGACTCAAGGTCTTCGACATCTTTGTTGGCAACATATGACGAATCGAGATTGCAGATGTTGAACCTGAGGTCACTGAGCGCTAGACTAAGACAAGAATGCGCCAATTGGCGGTGGGCGACACGGAGATCGACATAAAAATTCCCGCTTCTCTCTTTATTCGTCACAAAATCGCGGAATGAGGTATGAAGGGGAACGATCGGAAGCGTATCGTCAGACGAAGTGACATTACTCAGTAACGAGCCGAGGTGACTGAGCGCTTCAACAACTGAATTCGGAGCGTTGTCGTCGCCGGATGCGTGTCGTTGGAGTGTGGTCAGGGAGCGGATGGAGAGAGGTTCGAAAGCGGCGAGCAGCTGTCCCACCAGAGAACGAAATAGTGCCTCTTCGTCCTTGAAGTGTGCCTCAAGCACCCCTTTGTATAACTCGTTCAGCGGGTCTTGTCCATGGCGATTGGCACCCAATATCAAGAGTTGGTTGATTCGCTCCTTTTTCCTACCAACCGACTTGGGCTCTCGGATGTATCCACAGGCAACCGCAGCCCATTGGAACAAACCCTCTGCCCTCCTTGCCAGCGCCTCGCCATGCTGCTCGAAATCGTCTGCAGCGAGTCTCTTCCGTAGAAAGGCGAGAATATCGTAATGCGTTGTAACCCCCAGCGCATCATCGTTCATGTGTTTGATCATCACTGATTCCGCTTCAACGAACGCAGGCTCGATCTCACCCTCCGGCCGCGAAGTGATCAGTATACGGAAGTTCGGCGGCAGTTCGGACAGGTGATTGGCGAGGAATCTGTGTAGCCCATCTTCGCCAGTTGTATCCCCACTCTCGTCCAAGGCGTCGATAACAACAAGGATCGGTCCGACGATGTGAAGATCCTTAAGAGGTTCCCGGATAAGGCGTTGGAAGAGTGTGCCATAGTCACGTGTGTCGAGTCGGAGCGAAGTATTGTCCTTTATGACCTTTCCAAGCGCGATTTTGAACAACGGATAGCGGTCGGCGAGATTTCGAGCAAGATTCGTAAAGAGTTGGTAAGACTTGGTCTCGGATTGCTCCTTCCGTACAAAGATAAAGGACGAGGTGAGACGGCCGATTTCGTCGAAGCGACGCGCAATCTCATGTGCGATGGACGACTTTCCCGTGCCTGCCTGGCCGAAGAGAACGAGACTACGCTCGGAAGCGGGATTGTTCACCCAATCAACAATGAAGTCGAGGAAGGCGGTGCGGGTTCCCGAAAGACAGCCTTTGTCTGGTTTGAAGCGCGAGCCAATCGCATATGGGATTTCTCGGATACTTGCGTCTAGCGCTGGGACGATTATCAGTTTAATAACTCCCAGGTTCACAACTACATACCAGCGTCAGAGACTTGGCTCGACACCCACTCAAGCTTGGCCGAGATGGTTCCCACATCGTTTAGAATTTGGAATGCAGTGATTTCTGTGGTGATGGCGGTTTGGTCAAGAAAAGCTCTTCGATTCTCGACAAAGGCGGTGGACAGCTCCTGAATTTTTTCTTCTACCCCGGCGCCCATACTCTTCACCATGCGCGTCACTGAAAATCGCACGTTCGATTTGGCCAATTAAATAGGTGAAATATACGTACAGAATTGGGAATCGCTGATATACGACTGAATGAAGTCACTGCAAATACAGACATTCTGCAACATAAGAGCGAGGATGTCGGCCTGCTTCGACTTGGGTTTAATGGACCTCAAAGTTTCTTCGTGGATTGCGAAATCAAACGCATCATGCATGCTCTTGAGTAGGGTTCGGATATTGTCATCGCGTTGATACTGTTTTGAAAGTTCCTGGTATTCAAATAATCATAGCACAAGTGTTTCCTTCCAACAGTACGCAAATAATTTGCAAATAATAGGCGTACCTCGGGGATCACTGAAAGCACTTTGTGCACCATCTGTGCAATTGGATGGAGCTGAGGGCGCAAGTTGGCTCAGTCGAGGACAGGCAGAACAAATACCGCACGCACTCCTGCAACCGGGCTCAGAGTATCCATCATCCACTTGATCTTCCCGACGACCCCTTCCCACGTCTTCGATCCGTCGATCGACTTCTCGACTTCATCGGCGCGATCGAGATCGATCCGAGCCTTCTCGGCAAGGGACGTATCCTGCGGCATAAGAGAGCTGCTCTGAACGGGAATGCGATCTGGTGGAGGTAAAAGGGGGTCGGGAGCAGAGGATCGATCAGGTTCCCTGGGATCTGAGACGATAGTGGGTTTAGGAACTTCTTCGGTGCGAGTGCCGCCTCCTTCGGTCGGTATATTTGGAGGGTCGCTCGGAGGTGTCCTGTTCGCTGATACGGTGATCGCTAGGTCGAGTGTGACTGGCGGCATGGATTGTCCAGCTTGTCCGTTGCCGTCGCTGAGAGTAACGGAAATGTCTACATGTGAGATGATTACTTAGTCGTATGAATGAGAACCTGATAATGAATTGACGAACTACTCTCGGATTCGTCGGGTATCACCATCTCATGCGTTCCGATGAGGATATCACTTTTTGTCAACCGCTTGGCATAAAGACACAGAATAAGATGTGAAGATGGCTGTACGAAGCTGATAGGAACCTTCAGTGGAAAAATGGGGCTGAAAAGAATAAAGTCCTACAAAGCGTCAAGCCTCTGGTCCCACACCGCCGTCTGTCCGTCAACATGAACGCCTTTCGTCTTCTTCAAAGTTTGCTTCTTGGTCTTCTTCGTTGTCGCCCCATACGCTATAGTGACGAAGAACTCCCTCTTCCTGCCGAAGGTAGCCTTGATATGGGGAACGTTGCGTGCTCGGATAACTATCAAAGGGATTAAATGCATATCAATGCTTGAACGAGTTGGGGCTTTCACGCACCAGTCACCGCTACACTCATTCTCTGGGATTGACTTCCTTGAGACTCGGCAACCTGAGTGCTGTCCATAGACGGTTTGACCGAACATCACTCATAATGGAAGGGATTGACTGACCCTATTCCAGAGGGTCGAGATGCTGTGGAACCGGAGCTGGTGTCGAGGATGATTATCGGGAAAGTTACGGATCAAGAGCGATCTACTCACGAATTCGAGATAATTTGCCTCAATTGCCTGTACGACATTTCTGAGGAGAATGGGAGAGTTTTTTCTACGTACAGACGGACAATTATGGTTAAGGGTTCGAGTGTCAATGCGTGTTGTCCAGATTGGGAACTGCATGCGTGTTGTTTGCACAAGTTGACAATCTCGCTGCTCGCCGCCGTTCCCGTTTCTATTCCTCAGTCCAGACCATGACGTCGGGGTATATGCTAAGTAACTGTGGTCGCTGCCACACTCAAAATGTTTTTGAGACGCGACTCTCCTGCAACGAGAAGCGTCAAAAACAAACACCGATGCGTTGTCTGCAGAGGGTCCCTTCTATGACCGCGTACGTGTTTGTCAATTGTGCTCTGCATCTAATTCTTCAGGCGCCCAGATTACAGGGTACATCTCGCCAGGTGGACCAGAATCTGAACGTCTACGTCCGATTCTATTCGACAGGAGCTCGTGGTTGAAGAGGGTCATACTCTTATATCTGATGATGTCGCGCGGTAAAGAGAGGTCTTCTCTGTCATACTCGTGGATGTCAAGGGACTAGGCGACGTCACTGATCGCAGTGCGTACCTTTTTTTTTGCTTGACGCTTTCACCTCGTCACCATCTCGCAACAGAGATCGGAGGAATATTCGCCCTTTCATGACTTACGCCCATCTACTAAACCAATGGCCAATCAATCCTCCAGAAATGAAAAGGTGATACCTTGCCTATCGTTATGCCCTCGACCACAGAGTCCTCGATCAAGTGCGTGTGCGTCTTCGCCTTGTTACGATGTCTCCTACTTATCCAAAATTCTCATTTATTGAAGCTTGACGTACTTTAACACGCTCCCACGACAATCGTCTCTTCGTCTCCCGGCCAACAGCGTGCTCCCAGACTATGCCAGCAAAAACTATGAGCTGCACGTGCTGTGGGTCTCCCGCGCCGATGTCGAGGAAGAGGGCGATCACGCCGTCAGAGATTTTCAGGAGAGCAACCCCGTGGGTTTTCAAAACAGGGAGATCGACTCCGCTTTGGTGTTGTCATAACTAAAAAAGCAATCTGTGGCGTGCTAGCTGGTGGGCATACGCAGATGTTGCTCATATATTCAGTCCGCAGGAGTGAGCGCTGTTGATCAGGCGCCTCACAGAGTGGGAGGTGGTCTGGATTTTGGGTGTTCTCGACGTCGTTGCTTTCGCTCGGCGCTGTAACGGGGCAGTCATGTCGGTGGTGGCGCCGGCAGCGAAGCTGTCTGAGACTCTTGCAGTGGGATGGTGTTCCCACACCAGTTTCGAACGCACACAAGGATCCGCCGTCCTCCATGGCGACGGCAGCAGCGTTCTCTCAACTACACGTTACGTACGTGTCGACTCGTACCCACTGACCCCTTAGGTAACTGGTAACCCACTACGAGTACCCTGTGACTCACACCGGCTCTACCCCTCCTGCAAGGTCCCTGTCCCTCATCTCGGAACGGCTCCATAGTATCGGCTCTGCAAGATACTTGACCAAACGCCCAGTATCCGCCGAAACTATCGAATCCGAAAACCTAGGAACGCGCAGAGGCTTCCGCGTCACTTACAGGCCTTCATCCACATATCATATTTCGCCATGGTATTGTACCGTATAGTAGGACAGTATACACGTAAGATAAGAAATGGTATTGAATATATCGGTGTGGTGATATACTGTAGAAGGTCCAACAAGAATATATGCCACATCACATACGCACATCTAAGAGATTGGAGGATGAATTAACGATATTGTACCGGTCACGCGAAGGATGTGGCGGATGATTTCCTATATGCTCTGTAATTGGTTCCCACATGGAAGGTCCCGCGATGGCTGTGGTAAAGTCAGTGACTGACGGTAGTAATGAGGGTTACGGTAGAAGACCTAGGGTTGGCATAGTGTTGCCTTGGGTCGCCTGATTCACCGAAGGAGGGTTAAGAGCGTCCTTATTCTCGTGCAAATCAGGCTTCCGACTACTATCGTCCTTGGCAGTAGCACGTAGATCAAGTATAGAGGCCGATATTGATGAAGCGCTGGGAACGGCGGTGACCACTATCGAGCGATGGGACTCTGGACAGGAGAGTGGGAGTTAAGATCGGGTCATGAGTGGGTGTGAAGACGGCGGCCCACCTATAGGAAGTATATAGTCCAGAACCGGATTAGAAGTAGCTGAAAATGGCAGATTTGGTCTATCAGAAGGCGCTAGAGGGTCTTGGTTGTGCTGGAGGGGAAAGACAGAGGGTAGGGAGATAGAGGGAAGGGGCGGGGTGGGTATGGAAGATTTAGGAGTGGAATACGGCATTATTGCACCTGGGGTGGCTGAATCTGATGAGATAAAAGGAGCGCGGTGGCTTTCTATGACTGTCTGACGAGTGGACTGGAAGCTGTCGAGCGGTGGAACTTCCATGAGGCTTTCGTCGACAGGAAGTGGAGCGGGTATGGACGAAGAAGGTGACTCAGAAATGGTAGGGGAAGCAGGGACCAGCGCGGCGTTATCATCTAGGAGTGTGCGATCGATCAATGGTGGCGGGGGAGTGTCGTCGTGGATGTAAGATACCGAGTCCGGAGAATGGCCGGGGACGTTGCACAATGGATAAGAGGATTGGTCCCACAGACCCCCACCGATTGCGGCAGAATCAATCTCCAGGTGTAGACTAGTGTAGAGGTCGTGAATCGGTCCGAGGATAAACGCTGCCATCCACTGGCTGTCGGGACTCTGCGCTTCGAGGACGATTTGGTTCCAGAGAGCACAAAACTCGTGCTGCAGTTCAGGTGACGTATCTTGCACATTGAATTTCGAGGCCGCCTCTAGAACCTTCCAGAACGCGCCCGTCTGCCAGGAGTCTTCCTCTAAATCTGGCTCGAAATGGCTAAATTGCTGGCGTGTAATGTGAATCAAGACGGCAAGTGACAGGCTGTCACCGTGTGCAGCGTAATCCCAGAGGACGGGTTCATGGACACCCAGTTCATCAGAGGCGAGAACAAACCAGGAGTGATCGCGCCTTTCCACCGTACGAAGTTCATGCAGATCGTAGCTACCAATTCGGTATTATTCCTGTCGTTGCGCCACCCAATCATCACCTGCATAATTTCGGTGGACACAGGACCACTATATTTGTATCTGGACAAAATCTTGTCAAAGATATCCAATACACTGGGAATGTGCACCGGGTCGCAAGCCTTCGCGCAGATGATGGCCCTCCGCTCTTTGACAAGCTCAGGGAGCAAATCGGATGAGAAAGTGACGTCCAACAACCCTATTATACCCACCGAAAGCTTCGCCTTCTGCTCTTCAGTGAGATCAGGTAGGGGTCACCGACGACGTTTGAGCTGTTTGCGATATCTTTCTTCCAGGGATTGAAAGCGAACGTAGGATTCAGCACTAAAATAGTCTAATAAAGTGAACCTCCGAAGAGCCCGAAAAATAGCATATATATCCCAGTGACAACGGGCTGTGCTGGCAATGAGAGTGGGGTGTGGTATGGGCTGTCATGACGAAAGATCGGGATGGGTGGGATGCATCCATAAAGGGTAGTCCGAATGCTGAAGCAACGTTGCGAGTAGAGCGCAGGTGATACTGATGACCAAGTTCAAGAACCAAAATGCATTCACCCAAACGGCATGGTTTGGTAGAGAAAAGGAGAGTGGGGAAGTTGGAAGGGAACTCGAAACGTTTGGGTAGGCGAGAGCCCGATAAATATTTGCAAGGTAGAAGTGGGAAGTATCTTGTGGATTCGGTCGAATGTCCTGAATGGACATTGAGATCTTCTGTCGTATTTGGGGATATCAAAAAGGGCTAGGCTAGCTCTTGTATTAGTTGTACTGTCCCGGAATAAACATGGTTCAAAAAAAAAAAAAAGGGGGGCTAGGCCCAAGAGATGGCACTGACTGCGGTACGTGCATCAGTTTTCTTTTTCTTCTTGCGACAGATATCGATGCTTCTTATTGAAGGGTTCTTCGACATTTCATGTACCCATGTATTAAACCTCTGGCCAATCTACTCTCCAGAAGCCCTATTATCACAACAGTGACCACAGAGTTTGCGGCTTGGTTTGCAGTCAAATACCGCATATACGTTCCCACCTTATTGCTCGTCCAATTCACAAACCAACATGCTCCTGCTTGCCAGCATAAACCATGGGTTGCACGTGCCGTACTAGATCACCCTCTAACCCTAATCTCGAGAAGTGGCTGAAGGAGAAGTAGACTACACTGTCAGAGAATGGTTCTCGTTTGGAGCGCCTGGTCAAAACCTTAGACATCAGGACAGCTGTATGTCTGCCACCTCTTTCTTCTTCGCATGCACCTCGTCCTTCGTGCGGATCCTCTATGGCCAACCGCTACAAACTCGTGCACTTCCGCTTGCTAGAACTTAGCATGCGGTGCAGTAGGAGAAATGGTTGTGGAGTCGGGGGAAGGGCCGTCGTGGGTGTGGGCTAACGACTTAGGATGATGGCCAAGGACGTTGCACAGTGGAAACAAGGGTGCGTTTACTAGGCATTATGGCGAGTAATAAGCTTCAACCCGAGGGGACGCGTGGATAGAATTTAGTGAATAGGAAACAGGAAACACGATTGAGACGGAGACGGAGACACGGACACGCCAGACGCAGACGGAGGTTGTCAATGCTGAGGTAAATTAATAGTAGTACCGTGATGGGCTGTGACATAATCCGTACAAGTCTTGGTACACGTACAATTCGAACACTGTAAGAAAGAAATAGATCGCCACAGCGGTTCCATTTTCTAGGAGCCAATACAACTCGTCCAACTACTTCCGTGGACGAAATTCGAAAGATCTAAGCGGGTTTCGTGTGCGCCAGTGACCCAAATATTACATGGCCGATAAAGACCGGTCCTGTGCGCCGGTGGGATCCACATTAAAAGTTCGCGCTTATCACCACAAATCCATCCGTCATCATTTATTGCAGACTTGCCTGTAAAGCAGGCCTGTATGGTAGCCATCAGTATTTATGTCGTAGCACCCAGCACATAGGTTGACTTACTCCGGACAAGACGATCCGCTGATCATCTGATGAGGATTCTACAGACCTGATTGAATCTGTCTCTCCAGAAAATTCGCGTGTCTCTGTGCCTCCAGTCGTGGCGTTCCACAGACGAATTGTTCCATCGTCTGAGCCTGAGACGATCCGGTGGCCATCTGGCGAGAATCCCACTGAGTAGACCGGTCCCGTGTGGCCATAAAATGGGCCTGCCACCGTATCTCCTGTTGCGGCATTCCATACACGAATTGTTCTGTCGTCCGAACCTGAGACGATCCGGTGGCCATCTGGCGAGAATCCCACGGACCGGACCCAATCTGTGTGTCCAGAAAATGGACCAGTCTCTGTGTCTCCCGTCGTGGCGTTCCACACGCGAATTGTTCCATCTTCCGAGCCTGAGACGATACACCGGCCATCTAGCGAGAATTCCACAGACAAGACGTGTCCTATATGCCCAGAAAATGGGCCTGCCACCGTGTCTCCCGTCGTGGCGCTGCACACGCGAATTGTTCCATCGTGCGACCCTGAGACGATCTGCTGGCCATCTGGTGAGAATCCCACAGAGAAGACACGTCCCGGATGTCCAGAAAATGGACCCGCCACCGTCTCTCCCGTCGTGGCGTTCCACACACGAATTGTTCCATCAGAAGATCCTGAGAGGATGCGCTGGCCATCTGGAGAGAATACCACAGACTCGACCGAGTCCGTGTGCCCAAAAAACGGGCCTGCCACCGTGTCTCCTGTTGTGACGTTCCACACACGGATTGTTCGATCGTCCGAGCCTGAGACGATCCGCTGACCATCTGGCGAGAATCCTACAGATGAGGTCGACCATGTGTGACCAGAAATTGGGCCCGCCTGTGTGTCTCCCGTCGTGGCATTCCACACACGAATTGTTCCATCTTCCGAGCCTGAAACGATCTGCTGACCATCTGGCGAGAATCTCACAGAGTAGACTCGTCTCATGTGCCCAGAAGAAAACGGGCCTGTCCCCGTATCTCCCGTCAAAGCATTCCACACACGGATTGTTCCGTCGTTCCCGCCTGAGATGATGCGCTGGCTATCTGGAGAGAATGCTACAGAGAAGACGCGTCCCGGATGCGCAGAAAATGGGCCTGCCACCGTGTCTCCTGTCATGGCGTTCCGCACGCGAATTGTTCCGTCTTCCGAACCTGAAATGATCCGCTGGCCATCTGAGGTGAATCCCACAGACCGAACGCGATCCGTGTGCCCATAAAATGGACCTGCCACCGCGTCTCCCGTCGTGGCGTCCCACACACGAATTGTTCCATCGGAAGAACCTGAGACGATCCGCTGGCCATTTGGAGAGAACCCCACAGAGTGGACATGTCCCATGTGCCGAGAAAATGAGTCCGCCTTCGTGTCTCCCGTCGTGACATTCCACACACGGATTGTCCCATCTTCCGAACCTGAGACGATGCGCCGGCCATCTGGAGAGAATCCCACAGAAAAGACTGGTCCCGCGTGCCTAGAAAATGGGCTTGCCTGCTTGTCTCCCGTCGTGGCGTTCCACACACGAATTGTTCCATCGTGCGACCCTGAGACGATCCACTGGCCATCTGGCGAGAATCCCACAGACAGGACACAATCCGTGTGCCCAGAAAATGGGCTTTTCTTCGTTTCTCCTGTAGTGGCGTTCCACACACGGATTCTTCCGTCGTCCCCGCCGGAGACAATCCGCTGGCCATCTGGCGAGAATCCTACAGAGAAGACTGGTCCCGTGTGGCCAGAAAATGGGCCTGCCTGCGTGTCTCCTGTCGTGGCGTTCCACACACGAATCATTCCATCTTCCGAGCCTGAGACGATCCATTGGCCGTCCGGAGAGAGTGCAATGCAATTGACATGGCCTCCAACACTTGAAATCACCATCTCCGATGACGGCCAATCAGACAATCGCCCACATTCCATACGCAGGGTACGGGGAAATAAACTGGAATAACGAATAGAGACAAGCGAATTTGTCGGCGCAAATGGTAGGGCAGAAACATAGACATGTGGTGCACTCTTTGCCATCGCCATCCCAAAATGCCGCACAAAAACAGAGGCATCGTTGATGAACGACCTCAATCTCTCTAGCTCTGCTCGAGGAATCTGCTGCCATCACATCTATTAGTTATTTGTCCGCATCGTCGAATTGGCAGTTCTACTCACACCTTCACCGGAGGCTAACCACACCCTCAGAGCCAACAGTGCTGGCGAAGCAAAACCCACATCGCTCGTCAAGCTAAGGGCCTCTAGCCAATACAGAAATTTGTCTTCGAAGAAATGTTGAAGTTTCCCGAAGAGATCGGCTCCAAAATCAACGCGTTCCAAATGATCGTCCCAAAATCGACATGAATACGACAGGGAATGTGGCAGGTGTTTGACAATCCGCGACTCAAGGTCTTCGACATCTTTGTTGGCAACATATGACGAATCGAGATTGCAGATGTTGAACTTGAGGTCACTGAGTGCTAGACTGAGACAAGAATGTGCCAATTGGCGGTGGGCGACACGGAGATCGACATAAAAATTCCCGCTTTTCTCCTTATTCGTCACAAAATCGCGGAATGAGGTATGAAGGGGAACGATCGGAAGCGTATCGTCAGACGAAGTGACATTACTCAGCAACGAGCCAAGGTGACTGAGCGCTTCAACAACTGAATTCGGAGCGTTGTCGTCGCCGGATGCGTGTCGTTGGAGTGTGGTCAGAGAGCGGATGGAGAGAGGTTCGAAAGCGGCGAGCAGCTGTCCCACCAGAGAACGAAATAGTGCCTCTTCGTCCTTGAAGTGTGCCTCAAGCACCCCTTTGTATAATTCGTTCAGTAGATCTTGTCCACGGTGGTTGGCACCCAATGTTAAGAGCTGGTCGATTCGCTCCTTTTTCCTACCAACAGACTTGGGCTCTCGGATGTATCCACAGGCAACCGCAGCCCATTGGAACAAACCCTCTGCCCTCCTTGCCAGCGCCTCTGCCCTCCTTGCCAGCGCCTCGCCATGCTGCTCGAAATCGTCTGCAGCGAGTCTCTTCCGTAGAAAGGCGAGAATATCGTAATGCGTTGTAACCCCCAGCGCATCATCGTTCATGTGTTTGATCATCACTGATTCCGCTTCAACGAACGCAGGCTCGATCTCACCCTCCGGCCGCGAAGTGATCAGTATACGGAAGTTCGGCGGCAGTTCGGACAGGTGATTGGCGAGGAATCTGTGTAGCCCATCTTCGCCAGTTGTATCCCCACTCTCGTCCAAGGCGTCAATAACAACAAGAATCGGTCCGACGATGTGAAGATCCTTAAGAGGTTCCCGGATAAGGCGTTGGAAGAGTGTGCCATAGTCACGTGTGTCGAGTCGAAGCGAGGTATTGTCCTTTATGACCCTTCCAAGCGCGATTTTGAACAACGGATAGCGGTCGGCGAGATTTCGAGCAAGGTTCGTGAAGAGTTGGTAAGCCTTGGTCTCGGATTGCTCCTTCCGTACAAAGATAAAGGACGAGGTGAGACGGCCGATTTCGTCGAAGCGACGCGCAATCTCATGTGCGATGGACGACTTTCCCGTGCCTGCCTGGCCGAAGAGAACGAGACTACGCTCGGAAGCGGGATTGTTCACCCAATCAACAATGAAGTCGAGGAAGGCGGTGCGGGTTCCCGAAAGGCAGCCCTTGTCTGGTTTGAAGCGCGAGCCAATCGCATATGGGATTTCTCGGATACTTGCGTCTAGCGCTGGGACGATTATCAGTTTAATAACTCCCAGGTTCACAACTACATACCAGCGTCAGAGACTTGGCTTGACACCCACTCAAGCTTGGCCGAGATTGTTCCCACATCATTTAGAATTTGGAATGCAGTGATTTCTGTGGTGATGACGGCTTGATCGAGAAAAGCTCTTCGATTCTCGACAAAGGCGGTGGATAGCTCTTGAATTTTTTCTTCCACTCCGGCGCCCATACTCTTCACCATCCGCGTCACTGAAAGTGGCACGTTCGATATGGCCAATTGAATAGGTGAAGAATACATACAGAATTGGGAATCGTTGATATACGACTGGATGAAGTCACTGCAGATACAGACATTCCGCAACATACGAGCGAGGATGTCGGCCTGCTTCGACTTGGGTTTAATGGACCTCAAAGTTTCTTCGTGGATTGCGAAATCAAACGCATCATGCATGCTCTTGAGTAGGGTCCGGACGTTGTCATCGCGTTGATACTGTTTTGAGAGTTCCTGGTATCCAAATAATCATAGCATGTGTTTCTTTCCATCAATACGCAAATAATTTGAAAAAAAAAATAGGCGTACCTCGGGGATCACTGAAAGCACTTTGTGCACCATCTGTGCAATTGGATGGAGCTGAGGGCGCAAGTTGGCTCAGTCGAGGACAGGCAGAACAAATACCGCACGCACTCCTGCAACCGGGCTCAGAGTATCCATCATCCACTTGATCTTCCCGACGACCCCTTCCCACGTCTTCGATCCGTCGATCGACTTCTCGACTTCATCGGCGCGATTGAGATCGATCTGAGCCTTCTCGGCAAGAGACAGATGCTGTGGTATAAGAGAGCTGCTCTGAGCTGGAATGTGATCCGGTGGAGATAAAAGGTGATCGGGAGCAGAGGATCGATCAGGTCCCCTGGAATCTGGGACGATAGTGGGTTTAGGAACTTCTTCGGTGAGAGTGTTGTCTCCTTCAGTCGGTATATTTGGAGGGTCGCTCGGAGGTGTCCTGTTCGACGATACGGTGACCACTAGGTCGAGTATCACTGGAGGCATCGATTGTACAGCTTGTCCGTTTCCGTCGCTTAAGGTAGCCGAAATGTCTATATGTGAGATATTTCCTTAGTCGTTTGAACGGGAATATAATAATGAATTGACGAACTACTCTCGGATTCGTCGGGAATCACCATCTCATGCGTTCCGATGAGGATGTCACTTTTTGTCAACCGCTTGGCATAAAGACTCAGAATAAGACGTGAAGATGACTGTACGAAACTGATAGGAAGCCTCAGCTGAAAAACGCGACTGAGAAGAATAAAGTCCTACAAAGCGTCAAGCCTCTGGTCCCACACCGCCATCTGTCCCTCAATATGAGCGCTTTTCGTCCTTTTCTCGGTTTGCTTCTTAGTTTTATTCGTTATCGCCCCATAGGCTATAGTGACGAAGAACTCCCTCTTCCTGCCGAAGGTAGTCTTGATATGAGGTACGTTGCGTGCTCGGATAACTACCAAAGAGATTAAATACATATCGAGGCTTGAACGAGTTGGGATTTAAGCACGCACCAGTCACCGCTAAACTTATATGGCTTCCTTGAGAGTCGGCAATCTGAGTGCTGCATATAGACGGTTGACAGAACATCGCTCATAATGGGAGGGTTGACTCACCTTATTCCAGAGGGTCGAGACGCTGTGGAACCCGAGCTGGGATCAAGGGTGATTCTTGGGAATGTTACAGGTCAAGAGCGATATACTCATGAATTCGAGACGACTTGCCTGTGTTCCATTTCTGGGGAGAGTAGGGGAGAGTCTTTTGTACGTAGATTAGACGGATGATTGGCTTCAAGGGTAGGCGACTATCTCGTCGGTTGTCAGACATTGTCCAGATTGGGCGTGTTGTTTGCACGAGTTGACAACCTGGCCAGATTTGGCGCTGTTCCCACCTTCCTCTCACCGCTACACTGACTCACCCCACGCCTCAGCCCTGATTGCCCTTTCAACTCCTCAGCCCAAACCATGACCTACTTCCGGATATATGCTAAGTAACTGTTTCTGCCAAACTCAAAATTGTTTTGAGACGCGACTCGCCTGCAACAAGAAGCGTCAAAAACAAACACCGATGCGTAGTCTGCAGAGGGTCCATTCTATGACCACGTACGTGTTTGCCAATTGTGCTCTGCATCTAATCCTTCAGGAGCCGAGCTTGCAGGGTACATCTCGCTAGGTAGACTAGAATTTGAACGTGCGCCCTACGTCCGATTCGATTCGACAGTAGCTCGCAGTTGAAGAGGGTCATACTCTTATATCTGATGACGTTGCGCAGTAAAGAGAGGTCTTCTCTGTCATACTTTTGGATGTCGAGGGACTAGGCGATGCCACTGATTGCAGTGCGTACCTTTTTTTTGCTTGACGCTTTCGCCTCGTCACCATCTCGCAACAGAGATCGAAGGAATCTTCGCCCATTCATGACTTACGCTCATCTACTAAACCTATGACCAATCGACCCTCCAGAAATGAAAAAGTGATACCTTACCTATCGCTACGCCCCTCGACCACAGAGTCCTCGATCAAGTACTACGTGTGCGTTTTCGCCTCGTTACGATACCTCCAACTTATCCAAAATTTCTCATTTATTGAAGCTTACTCCCACGACAATCGTCTCTTCGTCTCCCGGTCAACAACGTGCTCCCAGACTCCGCCAGCAAAAAATATGAGCTGCACGTGCTGTGGGTCTCCCGCGCCGGCGTCGAGGAAGAGGGCGATCACGCCGTCAGAGATGAGCACCTTCTTGAAGTACCTCATCAACGTCTTTTCCAAAGCGGGCTGCCGTATGGCCTCTGCATCTTTCCCTGCTTTACCTGCTGACCCGCTTCGCTCTCCGTGCAGAGACGAAGCCTACAACTATAACCTCACGCAATTTCACTCGCTAGACCGCGCATTGCGGGCAACATAGCTTGTCGCGCTCGACGCAATTGCTACGGCCTTGTCCAACTCGTCCATTTTCGACTCCGACTCGCCTTAAATCCCGACGCGATCCTCGCGTGCCTGCTCTTTATGCTCCTATGAACCCTCTTAAGTGGCGGGGCTGGACGACCTGCGCGCCTGACAGCAAGCGCCATGCACCACGGAAATTTGGCACGTGACCGCGATCCGAGCAGAGCGCCAGGTAAGCTTCCCCCTACCAAATTCGTTTCATTTCATTCTCTCAGGAGAGCAACCCCGCGTGTTTTCAAAAGAGGGAGAGCGATCCCGCTTTGGTGTTGTCACAACTAAAAAAAAAAGCGATCTGTGCTGGCTTGTTAGCCGGTAGGCATACGCAGATGCTGATCGTATATTCAGTCCGCAGGAGTGAGCGCTGTTTATCAGGTGCCCCACAGAGTGGGAGATGGTCTGTATTCTGGATGTTCTCGACGTCGTTGCTTTCACACGGCGCTGTAACGGGGCAGTCATGTCGGTGGTGGCGCTAGCAGTGAGGCAGTCTGAGACTCTTGTGGTGGGATGGTGTTCCCACACCAGTTTCGAACGCACACAAGGACCCGTCGTCCTCCATGGCGATGGCAGTAGCGTTCTCTTGACTACATGCTACATGCGTGTCAAGTCGTACTTACTGACCTCTCAGGTAACTGGTAATACACTACGAGTACCCCGTAACTCACACTGGCTCTCTGTCACATCTTGGAACGGTTCCATAGTATCGGCTCTGCAAGATACTTGACGCTGCTGATAGCAAGAGACCAAACGCCCGGTATCCACCGAAACCATCGAATCTGAAGACCCGGGTACGCGCAGAGGCTTCCGCGTCACTTACAGGCCTTCATTCACATATCATATTTCGCCATAGTATTATACCGTGTAGTAGGACAGTATACACGTAAGATAAGAAATGGTACTGAATATATCGGTGCGGTGATATACTGTAGAGGGTCCAACAAGAATATATGCCATATCACATACGCACATCTAAGAGATTGGAGGACGAATTAAACGATATCGTACCGGTCACGCGAAGGATGTGGCGGATGATCTCTTATACGCTCTGTAGTTGGTTCCCACATTGAAGGTCCCACGATGGCTGTGGTAAAGTCAGTGACTGACGGTAGTAATGGGGGATACGGTAGAAGACCTAGGGTTGGCATAGTGTTTCCTTGCGTCGTCTGATTCACCGAAGAGGGGTTAAGAGCGTCCTTATTCTCGCGCAAGTCAGGCTTCTGACTACTATCGTCCTCGGCAGCAGCACGTAGATCAAGTATAGAGGCTGATATTGACGAAGCGATGGGAACGGCGGTGACCACTATCGAGCGATGGGAGTCTGGATAGGAGAGTGAGAGGTAAGATTGGGTCATGAGTGAGTGCGAAGACGGCGCCGCACCTATAGGAAGTATATTGTCGAGAACCGGATTAGAAGCGGCTGAAAATGACATATTCGGTCTATCGGAAGGCGCCAGGAGATCTTGGCTGTGTTGGAGGGGAAAGACGACGGGTAGGGAGATAGAGGGAAGGGGCGGGGTGGGTATGGAAGATTTGAGAGTAGAAAACGGAATTATTGAACCTGGGGCGGCTGGATCTGATGAGATAAAAGGAGTGCCGGGGCTTTCGATGACTGTCTGACGAGTGGAGTGGGAGTTGTCGAGCGGTGGAACTTCCATGAGGCTTTCGTCGACAGGAAGTGGGGCGGGTATGGACGAAGAAGGTGACTCAGCAATGGTAGGGGAAGCAGGGACCAGCGCGGCGTTATCATCTACGAGTGTGCGATCAATGGTGGCGGGGGCAGTGTCGTCGTGGATGTGAGGTACCGAGTCCGGAGAATGGCCGGGGACGTTGCACAATGGATAAGAAGATGGGTCCCAAAGACCCCCACCGATTGCGGCAGAATCGCTCTCCGGGTGTAGACTAGTGTAGAGGTCGTGAATCGGTCCGAGAATAAACGCCGCCATCCATTGGTTGTTGGGACTCTGCGCTTCAAGGACAATTTGGTTCCAGAGAGCACAAAACTCGTGCTGCAGTTCAGGTGACGTATCTTGCACATTGAATTTCGAAGCCGCCTCAAGAACCTTCCAGAACGCGCCCGTCTGCCAGGAGTCTTCCTCTAAATCTGGCTCGAAATGGCTAAATTGCTGGCGTGTAATGTGGATCAAGACGGCAAGTGACAGGCTGTCACCGTGTGCGGCGTACTCTCGGAGGACGGGTTCTTGGACACCCAGTTCGTCGGAGGCGAGAACAAACCAGGAGTGATCGCGCCTTTGCACCCTTGCGACAGTCATGCAGATCGTAGCTACTAATTCGGTATTGTTCCTGTCGTTGCGCCACCCAATCATCACCTGCATAATTTCGGTGGACACCGGACCACTATATTGGTATCTGGATAAAATCTTGTCAAAGATATCAAATACACTGGGAATGTGCGCCGGGTCGCAAGCCTTCGCGCAGATGATGGCCCTTCGGTCTTTGACAGGCTCCGGTAGTAAATCGGATGAGAAAGTGACGTCCAACAACCCTATTATACCCACCGAAAGCTTCGCCTTCTGCTCTTCAGTGAGATCAGGCAGGGGATCATCGACGACTTTTGAGCTGCGGAAGCCAGGTAAGCCGGAAAAGAAGCGCTCCAGTTCGTGGTCTTCGTCCAAACTGTCGAATGTCCACATCAAGGCGCGAGTATCGATCTCCGATGGTGCGTTCAGAGCAGTTTCCTCGGCTGTCTTCTGCAGGCCTTGCACAAGCTGTTTGCGATATCTTTCTTCCAGGGATTGAAAGTGAGCGTAGGATTCACCACTAAAATAGTCTAATAAAGTGAGCCTCCGAAGAGCCCGAAAAATAGCATATGATATCCCAGTAACAAGGGGCCGTGCCGGCGATGAGAGCGGGGTGTGGTATGGGCTGTCGTGACGAAAGATCGGGACGACTGTGATGCATCCATAAAGGGCAGTGCAAATGCCGATCCACGACAGCACCGACTTGAAAATCGTGAGATCAATGTTCCATAGGAACACAGATATGCCGGCAAAGAACAGGAAAAGGGAAACGTGCAGCAGTGACGGCAATGCTTCAACCGCCCACGGAATGAGAAACTTGTCGACACCTTCGAAAAAGAACGCGCGGATCCGCGCTCGCTTGTGTGGGCTGTAATGCGGCTGGGTGACCTTGAGGTATCGGCGTGCCCATTGCTGAAGTAAGGTTGCGAGTAGAGCGCAGGTGATACTGATGACCAAGCTCAAGAACCAAAGCGCATTCACCCAAATGGCATAGTTTGGTGGAGAAAATGGGGGTGGGGAAGTAGGAAGGGAACTCGAAACGCTTGGGTCGGCGAGAGTCCGATAGATATTTGCAAGGTAGAAGTTGGAAGTGTCCTGTGGATTCGGTCGGATGTCCTGAATGGACACCGAGATCAACGACGCGACAGCAGCAGAAAATAAACCAGTCTATGAGAGGTGAGTATGAAGCAGCATAACATTAAGAGATAGCGACGGACAAAGATGATGATCCCATCAGCGTCCGCTTTCCATCCTTCGACCATCTTCTTGTCTTCTTCCGTCGCCCTTTCGAGATACATGGAAAAAATAGGCCCGGATCCATCAACAAAGTTAGATACCCCTCGTGGTTCCCGAGTTGGTGCCGACTGAGGTGGATATGGGTAGTCCCCTATGGGAGTGGCAGTGACGGGTGAGAACGGTGAGGATGGAACCAAGTGGGACGGAGGTACCTCTACCCGGGCCTGTATCTACCTCAATTACATCGACATTCTCGTGAAGAGTTTGAGACATCGAAGACTTTGGTGAGAGTCGATTAGTACAATGTAGGGGGTGGAACGTGTTGAGAGTGACTGCCCTCAGTCAGTTGTAAAAAAACACCACGAGAGTACCATGAGGCGGTAACGGAGTCAGCCGGAGAGCCCGAAGAGCAAGCGCCCGATGTTCGACCTTTTGTCCATTGCAAATAATTCATTTTTTGCGCTTTCGGAAGCCGTTTTTACTCAACCGCGTCTCAGTTTCTTACTCAAACTAGTGTTGCCGCGAGTTAGAGTCCACACCGGTGTCAACTCTAACTCGGACCGAACTTTTGAAACTCGGACCGGCTTGAACACTCGAGTTCACACCGGTGCAACTCGGGAGTTGTCTCCAAAAAAGCCCTGCAGATTTTTCCTTTGTCGTGTACTCAATATATCTCTATCTCTCTACCAAATAATAGTTGTGTGTGGTCTCTGTACCGTGGCCATAATACTAGTGAACAAATATACTGTGATCAACGAAGACTCAGAGCCATACAAGTGAAAAACTATAGTGCGCGCTCTCTCTCTCGGCCTTCAATGAGCAGCTTTTGCTCATGCCTCAATCCGCAAAGCTGTCAATGCCGTGCTTTGCAACCTGTACCCCAGCAGGGCAACCATCCCTCAGGGTACTATCCACGGTCATCTGCTATGTTCCAGACACCATCCCGGGCTCGCACGGCAATGCTTTCAGGTCATTCACCCTTCACTCCTCGCTCAAGAGGTCCACCCACACAGCACCACTGTGACTACGCTGGTACATACAACTCTTACAATTATAACTCCCTTGCTAATACTTTTCACGATAATCATCATTCCCGAATTGCTAATATGTATACTACACATCCATCATCACCCCATCGTAATATACTACCAAATCTAACACCTATCCGCACCCGAGAGCCTCAGCAACCTCAGCAACATATCCCTAGCCAACTACCCCTCCCCCCAGTCGTTCCTGATGTGCGTCTACCCTCTGTTCCGACTAGGACTGCCAAGCGGAAAGCTGGTACCACTGGACCTGGGCCAAAGCCACGTGTAAAGCGCCCTCGTGTTCCAGCATCACTTGATACTGGGCCCGTAGCTGCTGGATGTGGGGTTGGTCCACCTGCCTCTAATGATGACCAGGCACCTGCAACAGCCTCATTGCCAATCCTCCCTGCAGCAGGTCCCTCTGTCCCAGTCCCTTCCTTGTCGACCGCTCTCCCCACCACATCCTACTTGTCTCTTTCCCAAAACAGAAGGCTCACGACAAAGCAGAACTCCGCAACAGACTGCTGGTACTTTGTATGTGCTGTTGAATCTGATGTGCGACCTCCAGGCCTACCATCTGTGACCAATCCGCCCCTCATGGAGAAGCCCCGTACATCTCATGTGAGCTGCAAACTATGCCAGTAAGTCATTTATGATTCTCGGGGTGTGTGATACTGATGATATTTTCCAGTGAATGGAAATGTTGGAAGAACGGGGACGGTGTTGTCACGACCATTCGGAAACACCTCAAGGGAGTCCATTCCGAGGAGTATGAGCGTGTATGCAAATTACTCAACCTCAAGCACGCAGACAAACCCGTTGACTCAATGACAAACACATCTGCTGAGCCATTCAATCTCAAGGAGTGGCTGGGGCGTCTCGTAAAATGGATTGTAGCTGATGATCAGGTATTTTTTAACTTGTTTCTGTATTGACTGTGCAATTTCTAATAGCCAATTTAGTCTATCAACATTGTCGAATGTCCCGAATTTCGTGACTTTATTGTCTATGGCCACTGCAACATCAGCGAGAAAGATCTTCCTCACCGTACAAAACTTACTGAGCTCATCTTTGCAGCTTACGAGCAAGAGCGCCAACACTTGAAAGTGTGTTATCAGGTTGGTTTCTATTCGCTACTTGTGTTTCTGGTATTAATATGGACCATAGAAGTCTCTGGGTCGTGTATCTTTCTCATCAGACCTCTGGAGTGACCCGAACCTGGTTTCGTTCATGGCCCTCACCTCCCACTTTCTCTCACATGATAGCTCTGGCCGCCTCCGCTTAGACAATCGACTCCTTGCATTCCGAGTTGTCGATGGCAAACATGACGGAAATAACATTGCCAAAATCATATTTGACATACTCAAAGAGGCCCATTTACTCGGAAAGGTGAGGCTACGCGTTCATCAGTTCCTGGTCATGCTTTACACCATCTCATCTTACTTGGCAGCTTGGCCAGTTCACCTTGGACAACGCGTCAAATTGTGACACTTTAATGGAATGGCTTGAGCTGTATCTACAAAAAGAAGGAATTCCGTTCGACAGAATAGGTAATCGCATCCGGTATGTGTTATCGAGGCTTCACTCTGGCATTGCGACCCACTGACTGCTTCTATTCAGATGCTTTCCTCACATTGTCAACATCGCTGTCCAGACTATGCTGAAGGAGATGAAGGAAAATTCTTTTTACCCTGTGTTAGAATGTGGTGCTGATATTCCAGCTGACGAGCTTGCTGGCTATGCTGAAGCACTCGACTCTGATCCCGTGGGCCAAACACGAGGGATTGTAGGTGTCTGCCGTGCATCTGGAAGTCGTCGTAAGGAGCTCAAGTGTGCCATTGAGGATGGCAACAAGTCGAATACATGGGGTGAGATAATAAGGGTAGTCCAGCTACTTCGTGATTGTGAGACGCGATGGTCATCCACATACAATATGATTGACCGCACAATGGAGCTTTATCCGGTAAGCTTTTCTTTTATTATTCAGGACTTTCCGAGTCGCTGACTTGTGTCTATGTAGCCAATACAAAACTTCCTACAACGACCCTCCATGGCTGACCATACACACCGCCTCTTCACGAGCAAACAATACGAAGTCTTAGGACATATCCATCAAATACTCCAGATCCCTCATTGGGCCCAAGAGCTACTCGCTGCTGAGAAAACACTACTCTTGCTATGGCCCTGCCCGTTTACGAAAAGCTTGTTGAACTATGGAAATCCCTCGCACTTGCCATCCCCGAAATGTCACATTATATTGGCCTTGGCGTTGCAAAAATTATGGAATATGTTTCAAAGGGCCGTCGCAACAAAATTTATGCTCTAGCAATGAGTACGTTTACTGGGTGGGCTATGATGCTGATATGTCACTGACACATTGTTTATCTAGTTCTCAACCCCCGAACAAAGTTCCAGTGGATGGAGCAGCAGTGGGATCTGAAAGAGTGCGTTGCGGCAGAAATCTGGCTCGAAGAAGCAGTACGTATTTTGAATAGCTCGTTGGCAACATATCACTAATATTGAGATCACCGGTAGATGCTGCTCTACTCCCAGTCCACACGTCTGGAAGAGAGGGCAATGCAACAAAGACATCGAGGTCCTCGTCTACCTCGGCTGAACATGGTGACATCAGCTAGCCATGCACAGGCCAGAGGATTTGTGGGCCTTTCAAGCTTGTCCACTGTCCGTCGCACAGCTTCCCTCCCCTCCACCTCAAATCCGTCAAGTCGCTCATCATCTCCCTACACGAGCACTCCATTTTCTACAACATCCACCCCTCCATCAATTCCCACTCTCACCACTGAACAAACAGCCGATCAAGAAGTTGAGGACGCTGCCCGAGACCTCACTGCTGTAAAGAGTGAGATCTATCGTTGGAAACAGGCACCTCTGCGCACGATGGAGGAGAAATTTGATCTAGTTTGCTTTTGGGAGGTAAGTTCTTGTCCCGATCACACATTGATGACTGATGAATTGTGTCAATAGGCAATTGGGGCCGATTTTCCGCTCATGTTTAAAGTTGCTGTTGATGTTTTGCCTGTTCAGGCATCGTCCGTCTCCTGTGAACGCATTTTCTCATCAAGCAAGGAGACTTGTGCTCTACGCCGGAACCTCCTCTCACCAGCACTGCTTGAAGTTCTTCAAGTCTTGAAGCATGTATACAGGCAAGGTCGCCTTGACTTTATGTCCGGTCTGGTTGCAGCTGAAGAGGACTACTCCATTGAGTACGCAACAGAGGCAGCAATTAATGAGCTTGTTTCTCTCGGGAAAACAGACGAACTTCTGGATTTGTTGCGCAGCATGGATGAGCCCAATGGTAGTACCTAAGTTACAGCACATATATACTTGAGTACGAGGTGTTCTGTCTTAGAACGCTGGGTGAAAGGGGCGTGTGAACCTTCAGAATTGAAGGCTTCCCATTGGTTCCCGTCTGGACCTGAACTTCCGAGTTGCACCGGTGTGAACTCCCAAGTTAGAGTTGCTGTCGAGTTTCCGACTCGACTTGGACCGCATCAACTCGCGGCAACACTAACTCAAACAAGCTCACTCTATTCTCCCACAATGTCTTTTAAGTACCTAATAACATCGGAGCAACCAAACCGCAAGCGCTCGGTGATCGATCAACTTACTGACGTCACGAAAGCGCACGTAACAAGTTGAGCGTCGAGCGCTTGAGATTCGGTCAACCCGACATTGTATTGCCTGGCCGAGAACAGTCACTACTTATGCGAATGGGTCGAAGCGCTGAAGCTAAAGTGCTGATACTTTGGCAATGGGACGAGTTCCCTCAGGCTATCACTATATATCACTGCGCATACCGCCATACTTTGTATGCGCCATGCCAACTCGACATATACGTGCGTTCCTATACAACTCAAATCTGATGCGCTCAACTCTTGCTGCTCGTCCCTACTGCACCCACACTATCCCCAACATCCATTTTCACTGTCTGCCTTCCGCCCATTCGGTCGCCTCTTGGCGAGTCCCGGCTGTAGGCCCGTAGATCTCACTGGGGAATGCCAGTGGACAGGCGAGGACGACGAGGAAGGCGTGTTACGATATGGCTTATTGGGAGAACAACAACCCTGCTCTCACCCCGTATTTTCGCTTTCCAGTGTTCGAGTGTCGGGTACGCAACATCGCTGCGATCGTTGGAGGTAGTGATGCGCCTGCGTTTCCCACGTGGTCCCAGGCCTAAATCGAGTCCCCATGCGGCAAGTGCCGACGCCTTACCTCGCGGGTTGCTTTCAGCTTGAAAAAAAAAAAAAGACCACAGACCCCTACGCCATGCACCCGCTTCTGCAGCTCCCCAGAATGTTCACAACCCACCCGATGGGCATACGCTATATTATTTCGTAGCTTTCTGTCCCCGCCGCGCCGCATCGCCCTCGTGCTCACAAGCAGTCACACACACTTTCCACACCATCCCCGACGCACACATCATGTCGCATCCGCTCTTTCATTGCATGCAATTCCCTCCATTCCCATGCGGCCCACGCCCGCTCGTTCGAACGAGACGCGCTTGCACACGCCCTAACCCGGCCGGTCGGCCATGTGCGCTGCCTCGCGCGCCTGTAGGCTCCGTTGGCCTTGAATCGCATAGTAATACTTGACGTCTTTACCTTCCCATGTTTTGTAGACCCTTGTGACGCTTCTTACTGACATTCTGATATCCTTGACTTTCCACTCGTCCCGGGTCATAAGTGCGTGGGCTCTCTTTTGGGTGGATCTCTTCCATCTGGCTTCAAAAAGCGCTGCTGTTCCTCTTTCACTTGGCCGTGTGCCTGTTTCACCCCAGTTCCCTCGGTTTTGGATGCCAACCACTTTGAAAATCACCGCTTCCCGCTACATCGGCAACGAACACCTACGAAGCCCTTATCGGTGAGGCACAGTGAGAGTCATTCTGATGACGCGAGTATGCTGCTAGGTAACCGCTCTATGTGTTCCTTAGCTCTCACAATCTATCGAGCGGTCCTTGCGCAGCCGGAACACCCATACAGCGAGCGGTCACCGGTCTAGGTAGGAGCAATTTCTCTTTTTTGGCAGGTGCGCTTGGTAGTTGGTACCACCGCTTATATCATCAGCTGATCTAGAGACGTGGTCCTCGGGCGCCAAGCGCGGGACACATTCTTCACTGCTACTCTCCATTTGCCCCAGTGCTGTGTGCAGAACCTGGAGAATTGGAGCCGAATCCACTCTGACGCGCTTAACTCACGTACTCTCGCCTCACGGCGTCCCTACTGTCCCCGACTCCGATTCTCAACTGACGTGCAGTGGCACCTGTTGAAGTAAGTTCTAATGTCTTATCGATTATTCCTTTCGTACATCCCGTATATTCTGGTACTGAGCGGATGTCGTGCAAACCCGCACGACGTCCTGTTATTTTCACTTACTTACCGTCTTGATTCCGGCCACTTTCGCTGTCCCGCGGAAGTGGATGAGAAACTTATTTTCGTATACCTTCAGTATAAGAGCCTCATATGTTCGTACCGTAAAACCTCAGTATCTGCTCTAGCGTGCGCAGACACTGAGGTAAGTTATAGTAGCTTACTATCTATCTCCCTGTACTTACCGGCACAAGTGCCTTGTCCGTTCGTACAGGTGAATATATCCATAGTATCTGTTCTAGCGTGCGCAGGCGCTGAGTGCCTTTTCCGTTCGTACAGACACAGGCAGCGCACGCGTTGAATCTAATTTATTACTCACTACCCTACTTTACATTTCCGAGCGTCCATACCTCGTAAGAGCACCCGTCCTCGATTTCTCACACGTCCCGACATGACTGTAGTGTCTCATCTTGGTGCGTGCCCCTTCTCTCTTACCCTAGCGCCATGCAACGAGTCCCACTCCGCCCTCGGCCTGCACAACACTTGGTGTTACCGTGGAAATAGCACAGCTGTCCAATTGTTCCATGCTTTCCCCGAGTACCATGATGGTTCGCTCGTACCCGTCCGACTCTCAATGGCGGTTTCAGCCCTCGTGTTTCCAATACTATTCATACTTACACATATCTTCCGCACTACTCGTATTTTATTCTGCAAGTATGAATATATATACACCAGAAAAACCCGAGACAAGGGCACCATGATGGCGGGAAGGCCCAACAAAAACCATACCAGTATAGGGTGATACTTTACAAATTCTGGCTGTGCGAAGGATGTAGAGGACCGTCTCCTGTGTGCTCTGCACTAAGAGAGCGCCATGAAGGACCTGCGATGGCGACCTCAGTAGGCGACGGTGACGGCGACTGTGGCGGAAGATCTGGGTTAACCATGGTATTTTCCTGAATCGTCAAAGGGTGACCAAGCGCCTCTAGCAATGCAGCCTTCGCACTACCCTCTTCTTGACCCTCTTCCCCAGAAACTGCGCCCAAATCAGGTACAGAAGATAGCTGTGGGAGAGCCCGGCCCGGAGAAGCGGGAGCTGGCAGCGACGTGGTCAGATCCAGTCACGGGAGAGTCTAAAAGACGACAGCAGACCTGCAGGGAGAATGTTGTAGAGGACAGGAGTGGGAGAAGGTAGCGATAAAACGTCCAAGACATCCGAAGAAGTATAGTGGTCTGCGACGTGCTGAACGGCAACGGCATCAGGTGGGGAGGTTGTGGCCATTGAGGTAGGAAGGGTGGACGGTGAAGGTTCAGGGGTGGGAAGGGCCGTTGTTACGGAGGCGTCAAGATCACCTCGGACCACATGAGCTGTGGCTGGTTCTTCGGGCTGGGAAGTGATGGGAATGTGGAGGTGTTCAATGGCGGTTGTCTGATGAGCGGGATGGAATGGCCCTGAAACATGTATATCATTGTCAAGTGGTGGTACATCCGTGGAGCTTTCGCCGACATGATGTGGGGCGGGTACGGACGAGGAAGGCGCATCGAGGTTAGCAAGGGGAACATGGGGTAGCGAAGCATTATCGTGCAGGACAGCGTGAGCAATGGTCGTGGAGGAAGAGTCATCGTGGATATGTGGTGTCAATACCGGGTGATGATCAGGGACGTGGCACAATGGATACGAGAATGGCCACAACAGAATCGATGTTTCATCGGCAGTGAATGCGTTGAATAGTATTGGAGCCGCGTCGGTACCTTGGTGTAGGGTGACGTAAACCCTGCGGATCTGTTTGAGGATATACCCCGCGATCATGCAATCGTTGGTATTCTGCGCTTTGAGGGCCACCCGATTCCAGAGCGCACAGAACTCGTGCTGCAGCTCAGGTGACGTATTCTGTGCGTCGAACCTCGAAGCTCTTCCTAAATGGATCCGTAGCTCATTCCGCGGCCATGTTGGCTTCCGGAGATACCTTAATTGCTGGCCAATAATATGAATCAAGATGGCAAGTGACAAGTCCTCACCGTGTGCGGCGTAATCTCGGAGGGCGGGTTCTTGGATGCCCAGTTCTTTGGAGGCGAGAATAAACCAAGAGTCATTTCGTCGTGGCGCGCTTGCGAGAGTTTTCATGACTGTAGCTTCGATAAGCGAAACAATGTCTTCGCCCGCTCTGTTGCCCCAGCCCCTCACAGTCCGCACAATTTCGGCGACCAACGGAATATCCTCTTGGTAGCGAGACAAAATTATCTCGAGAATTTTCAATGCCCCGGGAGTGTGTGTTGGATCGATAGCTTTCGCGCATATTATGGCTCTCCGCTTTTTGAGAGACTCTGGAAGCGAATCGGATGAGTTTGTGCGGTCGAGAAACCCTATCATTGTTTCAGAAAGCTTCTTGTTTTCCTCTTCGGTGAGGCTGGGCAGGGGATTGTCGACCACTTTCGAGTATCGGAAGCCGGGTAAGCCGGAAAAGAAACGCTCCCTTTCGTCGTCTTCGTCTAAAAGGTTGAATGTCCACAGAAATGCGCGAGCATCAATCTCCGATGGTAAGTTGAGAGCGGTTTCTTCGGCTGTCTTCCGCATCCCCTGCTTGAGAAATCTACGATATCTTCTCTCCGAATCCCGAAAGCGATGGTGGCCATTGGGACCAAGGAACTCTGAATCGATGAGCCTCCGAAGACCTTGAAACGTGACAAATGATATTCCAGTAACAATGTGCCACACCGGCAATGAGAGTGGGGTGAGGTATGGGCTGTCGTGACGAAAGATTGGCACAATTGTGACGAATCCATACAGAGCAGTGCAAAGGGCGACCCATGACAGCACCAACCTGGAAGTCGTGAGGTCAGTAACGTTGTATAGGGACACAGACAGGCCGCCAAAGAACAGGAATAGGGAAATATGTAGCAGCATGGGCAATGCTTCGACCGCCCACAGAAGGAGGATCCTCTCGACACCTTCAGCGAAGAATGTACGGATCCGAGCTCGCTTATGCAGACTGCAATGTGGCTGAGTAACCCTGAGGTATCTTCGAGCCCACTGTTGTAGCAACGTCGCGAGCAGAGCACAGGAAACACTGATGGCTAGGCTCAAGAACCAAAGTGAATTGACCCAGATGGCATACGTCGGTGGAGAGAATGGAGGTGGGGAAGAAGGGAGGGGAGTATTGGATTGATTCGTGTCAGAAGCAGTCCGATAGATATTTGCAAGGTAGAAATTGGCGGTGTCCTGTGGGTTCGGTCGAATGTCCTGAATGGACACTGAGATTAACGACGCGACAACAGCAGAGAATAAACCGGTCTACGATCATTGAGTCAGCGTAATCACGGGATGAGAAGACAGAGACGCACAAAGATTAGTATCCCGTCAGCGTCCGCTTTCCAGTTTTCGGCCATCTTTTTGTCTTCTTCCGTCGCCATTTCTAAATACATCGAAAAAATAGTCCCAGACCCATCAACGAAATTAGATGCACCGGACGACGCTTGACACTGCGCCGACTGGGGCGGGTGCTGATGGTCACCTACTTTACAACAGGGTAAAGTGAGAACGGTAAGGGTACTAAAGTCATGGGGGAGCAAATTACCGGTACCAACTCTTGCGTTGTGTACGTTTATTGCCTCTTGAGGGGCACCACCAGCAGACATCGAAGGTTATGGCCTAGGTAGAGCACACCGCAATATGGTGGGGTGTTAACAGTGGCCGCTCGTAAATATTAAACGTATAAGGATGTGAAACAAAAGGCCGCCAGAACTGGACACAGTCGATGCCTACTGCAACCGTTGCGAAATTAGCTTCAAATCACACACTAAGGACCCAGAGTTCTCAGGGATTGTCTCAGGGGTGCCCCTCGTTGGGCAGACCAGAAGCGGGACATGTATCATATGTCCAGTCTATTTGGCAAGAGCTCGTGGTCGAAGTGGCATGTGAGGGCGAAGAGACATCTTCTCCGTATACTTGGCAATGCCAAGGATCTAGGTGAGAGCACTGACTGCAACAATCGCCCCTGATGCTCTCGCTAGTATCTCATGAAAGAGACTTAGACGCCCATAGATTTCCTTAGGAACGAAAAAATCTCGTGTGGAGTTACACAGTCGGTCAAGGTTGGCGTGGTTCAGGAGTTCCGAGTTGGGTGGCACTTCGAGTGGCGGTCCGGTTTCCGGCTAGTTGTTTTGGACACAGCGCCTTTGCACAGCACAGCCCTTGTCACAGCACACTCACAGCACGTCACAATACAGTACCCCGCGTCAATGGTCTTTCGGCGAAAAAAGCTATGAAAAAAAACCAACTCAGACATAAAATTCGCACAACTGGAGGATAATGACAAAGGACCATGGGAAATTAATTCTTGCCACCATATGGAAACATTTTAGCAAGCGTTTGAGTGTTTTTCTCATGAAAAGACTGCTCCCGCATAGCTGGCAGGTATGGGCCAAGAGGAAGGTCGAAACTCCACATTTCCCCGCTCTACTCGATTTTTACGCATATTTTCCCACAATACCATGTCATAGGACAGTATATAGTATATGCAGGACGAGAAAAGTATCAAATAGTACCAGTATGGTGGTATTGAGAACCCAGCAGGATTACATACCCTATCGCACACGCAGATATAAGAGTGGGAGTCCCGTTAATCGATGTCATACAGCCAACGCGAAGGATGCGAAGGATGATCGCCTGTATGGTCGGTACCAAGAGAGCACCATAAAGAATCTGCCACATCAGGTACAGAAGTAGATGGCAGCCATGGATGAGACGCGCCGGGAGCAGAAGGATGTTGTAGCGGCGAATATGATTAGGGTGAAGATGCATGGTCAGGTCCAGTCGTGTGAGGTTCTAAAGACGACTATGGACCCATTGGGAGTATAGTATCGAGAACCAGTGGGAAAAGGCGGCGACGAAACGTTTAGAACATCCGAAAAAGTGCAGACGTCTGCGAGGTGCTGAACGGCAACAGCACCAGGTGAGGAGCTTGAAACCAATGAGGTACGATCAAGCGTGGATGCCAAAGGTTCCGAGATGGAGAGGGCGACTGACTGTTCTTGTGGATGTGCCGTCTTGCACCATATGAACAGTGACGGGATCCTGGGAAGTGACAAGAATGCCAAGGCTTTCTCAATGGCTGTCTTATGAGCGGGGTATGACCCTGGGAAATATATATCGCTGTCAAGCGGTGGGGGCTGGCAAGGGAAACCGGGAGAAGCGTAGCACTACAATGGAAGATAGTGCTAACAAAGGTTGTGGAGGCAGAGTCGCTGTAGCATGATGTGTGAGGTGCGGAATCCGGATGACGGTCAGGGACATTGCATAACGGATATCAAGATGGTGAAGAATCGTGTTGTGTCAAAATCTGTATTTTGATGTAGAGTGATGAAAATAGCGCGAATCGGCCTGAGGACATACCATGCGATCCTCGGACCATGGCCAGTCTGGGCATTGAGGATGATTTGATTCCAGAACTCGTGCTGCAGTTCAGACGACGTGTCTCGCACATCAAATTTGGAAGCTGCTTCTAGAATTTCGGAGAACTCATCCTCTGGTCACCGCCGCTTCCAATAATAGCTAGATTCCTGGCGAGCGAGGTGGATCAAGATGGCAGGTGACAGGCTCTCACCATGTGTAGTGAAGTCACGGAGGACAGATTTCGGGACGCCTATACCATTGGAAGCGAGACTAAACCAAAAGTCATCGCGCCCTTGTGCCCTTGCGACAATACTAGTAAATATGGCTTGTGTAGGAGCACGAGAATGCGCGACTCAGCCGTTTGGGAGAAAAGGCTTAGTAATATTGTGTAACTACCTGTAGGAGCGCGAGAATGCGCGACTATTGTAAGTACACAGTAAGTAAAAGACGGAATAGAGTAAACTACTAACCTCAGCCGTTTGAGAGAAAAGGCTGAGGTTGTACTACATGAGCTGCGAAGTATTTGTGTAAGGGAAAATTATTTTTATAGAGTAGATTTTGAGTCCGCGGTCGAGCAACTGAGCCCGACCTAACTGTTGCCGGTCCAGCCGGCCCGAGACTGTCCGACGCTGGTGCGTCGTGTGTGGCTGAACCCCAGTGAAAAATGCGTCGAATAAAATAAAATAAAATATTTTAATTACAAATCTCATGGAAACATGTCCAACCTTGGGGAAATTTAATCGAATGATCTAACATATTCGAAAGCATCTAATGAAATAGTTGCTCGTTCTATTCCCCAAAGAATCCCATAGAATTGTGTCAACAAAACGATCTAAAGCAAAACACTCGGTACACTGAAGTAGGGTAAACGCATACACCTGACAGAAGCAAAGGACGCAGACTCTCATGGTGCGCCTCCCAGCAATTGCTGTAAGTTCAACTTGATGGTGTTCTGATTAATATCTGACTGTCGTCCCGTATCGTAGGTAGCTATCAAATACTATATGTCGGGTTCTTCAAGAAAATATTACTGTGATTGCGAGGCAAGGTGCAAGGGCCAACGCAAGGAAGTGTCGCGCACGACGTTTTACGGTCATAAGAAACATCGCAACACGTTATCACAATTCACCCCAAATTTCCAAGAGTTTCTGCGTAATCTAGGCCCCTCGACTCCAGAACAGTCGCTTGCACCGGATAATGCCCGCAAGCGTGCTAATCGAAGCGCAGCTGGTCCTTCTGGAAAATGTCCCCGGCGTCAAATAGATGTGACGCCAGAACCCGATGGCGATCACTGCGACCGTGACACGGATCAATCTCACGGATATGGCGCGTCTGAGGACTTACTAGACCCGGAGGGGACACAAACTCCAGATCATCTGGGGCCTGAACCACAAGATGCGCCCGGGGAGACTGGTCCTCGTACTACCCCGGAGCCAGGATCACTGGGTGTGCATGTCGGTCCTCCTCACGACGATCATTCTGGGGCAGCTGGAGCTGTGGACTTGGACAGCGATCTCTGGGACCCGACTTCGATTCGACTGGAGGACCATAAGCTCACTGCGGACTTCATTAGGCTACTTCAAGCTGCATCTCTGGACGATCCTGTCAATGGGTTGTCTATTGATGAACTAGAACGCCTCCGTAGCCCGCCGCGCGATAGGCCTGCTGACTTGGTCAACGACGATAGCCGATTTGCAATAGATCTGTACCTTGGCAATCCTTCTGCTGCGACGTATGAGATCAATCGTACCGCCATTCTTCGTCGCTTCCCAGATACATCATTGCCATCATATTATAGGACCAAGCGACTTGTGTCTGAACTGACAGGGATAGAACCAATTGTGCACGACATGTGCATTAATTCGTGCCTCGCGTACACCGGCCCGTTCTCAGGGCTCGAATCTTGTCCTATGTGCTCGGAGGCTAGATATGACCAGTATCGCTTAGAAGCCAGCTCTGGCAGAGACAAAATTCCTCGGCAGAGATTTCATACCATTCCGATTGGGCCACAGTTACAGGCGCTGTACCGTAATCCTGAGAGTGCACGGCGCGCTCATTACCTACGCCAAGAGAGATCCAGGATACTGACCGAGATTGAACAGTGTGGTTACCTGGAGACATACAGCGATGTCCTGCATGGGTCTGACCTAATAGACGCGTTTCAAGATGGCCGTGTCAACGAGGATGATATCGTTCTCATGTTCTCGATGGATGGGGCCCAACTATACGCAAAAAAGGCGTCCGCGTGCTGGATTTACATCTGGGTTCTGTTCAACCTCTCACCGGATGTCAGGTACAAGAAGAAAAACGTTTTCATTGGAGGCTTTATTCCTGGCCCAAACAATCCGAAAAATACAGACTCGTTTCTGTTCCCTGGAATTTACCATCTGCGTGCGTTGCAGAGAGAGGGCCTCACATTCTGGGATTCTGCCTTGGGTCGCGAAGTGCGGGCCAAGATTTTCTTGGCGTTGCTTACTGCGGATGGTCCCGGAATGATGCATGTCACCGGATTCGTTGGCTATCATGGCAAGCACGGTTGCCGACTGTACTGTGGGTGTGGTGAACTCACTGTCACTCGACAGCGAGGGATACAGTTGAAGACGACGGCGGGTGAGGTAGAGACGGAGAGAGCGTCGAAGGGGGCGAAGAGGAGGCGTCTTGGCTCAAAGAAGATAGTGGCGCACACAAGGTGGGGCACTCGAAGGAGCTGAGAGGCAAGAGAGGGAAGATGTCACAAGTGGACAGTCTGAGGGACTGTCCGATAGATTGCGCTAGCTTATATACTACAGGGGGTGGTCTGTGCGTAGATTTAGGGCAGGCTTAGGGCCTGTCCACGAGTGCTGCGCAATACTGCGGATTGGAACATTCCAGAGACAAGTTATTAATACTGTCTAATCAGAATAAAAGATAAGCATGGTACGACTGCGCCGCAGTCGATGACGCCATATTGCGCCATAGTGGCGTGCTTCCGCAGCAACTGTGGGACCCGTGATTAGAACACGTGTTCTTGTGACTTGGTTGATTATCTTCGTTGATCGATAAACGATCAACTGTTGATTGATACACGTGCAAGTATGCATGTGACTTGGAAAGACAGGCTAATCACGTGACACATCACGTGATCGTCGGAGAGCGAAATTCAAACTCCGATTTCGGATTTCCCCTTTAGGAAGCTGATGATGTAAGCCCGGCCCGGTTCTAAGCGCCTTGAGTCATGACCAGGTTTATAGGTTCGTGACAGTATCCCCTATTTATCGTCGTGCTATTTCACTAGCACTAGTTGACTTTGGTTTAGGGGCACTGGGGTTGGCCTTGTGGAATTGAGTAACAAGGTCTTGCGCATGGGTCATTTGGGAGGAGGGGAGCCAGGAGTTTTCGGAGTCAGGATACCCCTTCCACTTGATTAAGTAGAGTATGCCTTTCTTGTTAGGCGATACCTTGGATTGCAAAATCCTTTCAACTTTGTAGTGTTCATCTTCCCCTTGGATGATTTCAGGGGGTGGTCTGGTGAAGTTGGGGCCATGCGTAGTGTTTTCCTTGTATGGAGAGATCAAGGAGTTGTGGAAGACTGGGTGAATGCGCCATGTTTTTGGGAGTTGAAGTTTGCAATTGACTCCCCAGGTGGAGATGACTTTAAAGGGGCCATGGCGCCGTGGAGCAAGCTTAGCTTTGGGGTGGGTAGTATGGATGTTGGTCCCTTCCAGCCAGACTAGTGTTGATAAGTGACCCTTGCGCACTTAGCGGCTCTAACGGACCGGACTTACAGATATGGACTGCTGTAGATTAATTAGGACCGCTTTAGATTAGATTTGATTTGATCTGTACAATCTAGGACTTCTATGACATCACTGTACAATGACATCATATGGACTACTCCGGACTCTTCATTGTACTCCTTCCTTGTTCTCTTTCTAGCGTTATCTTTATTGTGATGTCACTATGATATCATCTTAGTCTGGACTTTCTTTGTTCTGGTCGCCTTGTTCTCCTTTGGTACATTCCTTTTGTCCTGTATGTAGAACAACGCTCCTTGTATTCTGTGACTCTATGTTACTACCCTTGTACTAGTGTCACACCTCTGTATAGTATAAGTAGAGTACTCTGTACGCCCTGGACCACATCAGTTCTCACTCTGCTGTGTGCCAGGTAAAGTCTCTCTCCTGTAATACTATTATCAGTTCTCACTCTGCTGTGTGCCAGACTCTCTGCTTTACTTGCAAGATCCCCTGTTACACCTCTGCTTCCAGCTACCTTCCATATCTCACCACAGTCCTCTTGTCCACTGTGAGTATGGTCTCTATGTATGCTGTTCATCAGGTTATGGGCCCTGGTGCCCTAGCCACTCCACTTGGCTGGTCACTGTCTTCCTAGGAGGACACACCAGGCTAAGGTCTGTCTGGGGCCTTACCAGCCTTGCCCAAGGCAGAGAGCAGTGGGGCGCCACTTGTCTCTGCTGAGGAACCTCCTGTATCATGTACTGCCCAGTAGTCCTACTTTCACCCCTACTGTTTTCCTAGCCCCTGCGCTATGCGCAAGGAGACTGGGTCTGGTAGCCCTTCAATTCAAATATCCAGGTGTGCATGACCCACTGGGTTGTGTATTGTGGAGCTTAGCGCCAGCTGTCTCTGGTGCTCCACACTGGGCGCAGGATCTCCTCACCATGGGAGTGTAAAACCTGGTTCAGACTCTGGGGGGTGTTCACCTTATGGTGTTCTGCAACCAGATACCTGCCTTGTAGCGGCAATGGGAAAGGATTCAGTAAAGCCACTTGTGGCGATGAGGCAACCAATAGGCCGAGGAGGCTGAGGTAGACAGCCTTGGGCTCTGAAAGCACTCCCTTCACCTTCCCCCTGACGCAAACCATTTGAGCTGTGTCCTAGACACATCCTGGCTGGCAGCTAGCTCATGGTATGGCAAAGGGACTTCCCTCAACCTGGGCCTAGCCCTTGTATCACTGGCATACCATCAGGAGGCAGGACGCTGTTAGCGTTCTGGCCTTACAGAATCACAGACAGGAGTGGTATCCCCCTCTATCTTTATGTCTTGCAACTATGAAGCACTGTCGCTGACTGCTCCTCGGCGACTAGATAAATCATCCCAATGTCTGGTTCTTCATCTACCCCTGCTGCCGGTGCTGGAGCTCCTCCCAGCCCCACTGGTGGCTCTGCAGGAGGCTCACTCCCTCCTCCTTCTGGGTCCACACCCTCCACACGTCTCTCTCAAGGCCCACAGTGCCAACTTCGGCATGCCATCTGGCATCCATCTCACTCAGTTTGACGGCACTGGCTGGAACGAATGGTCTGGGACCATTGAGGCTATCCTCACGCTACATGAGGCTGAAGATGTGTTCACTCTGGACACACCCCCATCATGGTATCACCTACCGATGAGTGGGACTCAGTCCAGCGTCGTTCCAAGGCGTACCTCCGCCTCTATCTCAAGCCAGATGTCTACTCCCTTGTGGCGGACAATATTGTCTATGCCACCTTCAAGGCGAAGTGGGACAAGCTGAGAGACGTATATGCTGGTGCTTCGGGCAGCACCACCATCTTTAACTTGTGGATCCAGCTAACGCAAGCCCGCCTTCGACGACTCCGCACCCATGGCCTCTCAGCTGGCCAAGCTCAACGAGCTAAGGGTTGCGCTTTCCAACGCACAGATGGGTGTCACTGACACCCAATTCTGTCTCATTCTCCTCCACGCACTGCCGCCCTCTTATGAGGTGTTGGCTTCTACTATCCTTGCCAGTGGGGCCCCGTCCGCACTCAAGCACGCTGAGATCATAGCGCGCATAGTGTCGGAAGAAGCTCGCCGCTCCGGGCCCTCTGGCTCCTCCCTCAACAAGGTGGCCCCCTGTCAAGTCGACAGGCAAGAAGGGCAAGAAGGACCACTCTGGTCTGACTTGCCATTATTGCAACAAAAAGGGCCATATCAAGCCTGATTGCAGGAAGAGGAAGAAGGATGAGGCTGACGCAAAGGAGAAAGAAAAGGCAGGCAACAAGGCCGCCAATAGTCATGTGCTAGTACCTACAACCGCCTCCATTACAGAGGTCGTAGAGCCCAAGATAGATTGGGCCTCTGAATCAATTGGTGTTGCCTTGTATGCTGCCTCGCGTGTGCGTTGGATGATGGACAGTGGTGCCTACACACCACATTACACCACATCGGTCTGACTTCAAGGACTACACCCCAACTAAAGGCACTGTACGCCTAGGTGATAAGTCTACTATAGACCAAGTGGGTGTCGGGTCTGTCATCTTTACAACGAGCCAGGGTATCTCTATCACCCTCAGTAATGTGCTACACCTACCACAGGTGAAGACGCGCTTCTTGTCGACGCGCGCCCTAGCACAAAAGGGCGCTGAGATTGCCTTTGATAGTGGCTCATTTTAAAATATCTATCAACCAAAAGTGTGTGGCCAAAGGCTACCTTGAGGACAACCTTTACTGGTTGGACGCAGCCAGCATCGGCCTCAACGCCCACACAAAATCAAGTGCTGCCACACTTGATATCTGGCATCAACGCATGGGACACATATCCTCTGCGGCGCTGAAGGCGCATGGTCCCTCTGCCACTACTGGCATGGACATAGACAGCTCTACCACGGCTCACACAGTCTGCCGTGGGTGCGAGATGGGTAAGTCCACTCGCCAACCCTTTTCTGCAGTCCTCCAACAAGAGGACAACTCGTCAATTTGAGATTGTGCACAGTGACCTTGCCGGTCCTATGCAGACTCAGTCCCTGCAAGGCTCAACATACACAGCCACCTTCATAGACGACCACACTAAGTTCACTGTGGTCCACTTCCTTAAGTCGAAGGACCAGTTTGCTAAGTCGCTGCAAATGTATTTGGCCTGGGGTGAAACCCAGTCTGGCCATAAATTGCGCGCTCTGCACTCTGACCGCGGTGGCGAATACATGTCGAGTGTCACGCAGGACATTCTTAAGCAGAAAGGGATAGAGCATCACCTCACGATGCCGGGTTCACCACAGTCCAACGGTAAAGCCGAGCGGTTTAACCGCACCATTATGGATAAGGCAATGTCCATGCTCCACACAGCTGGCATGTCTAAAGGCTTCTGGGAGCATGCAGTGTGCGCAGCTGTGCACATCTATAATCGCTCTCCAGTCCGTGGGCTTAAGTGGCGCACTCCTTATGAGCTCTGGCACTCTGGCAAAGTGCCTGATGTCTCACATCTTCGCGTCTTCGGATGCAAGGGGTACATGCACGTACCCGCTGATAAGCGTCGCAAATTGGATGCGAAGGCCATTGAGGTCACGCTTATTCGGGTTTGAGCCCGAATCTAAGGGCTATAAGCTCTGGGACCGCTCAACCCACTCCGTCCGAGTGTCCAGGGATGTGACATTCGACGAGAGTAGCTTCCCGTCCCTTCAGGGTGTTGAGACACACCCCTACACCTTCACCACCAGTCGTGCCTAGCACAACAGTGACTGCCGTGCCTCACCCGCCGGCGTTACCACCAATGCGAGCCCCCTCTCCCTGCACACTCCAGTAGTAGTGAGGAGGAGGATGTTGAAAAGCTCCTAGACCCCCCACAAGTCCAACCACGCCCCACCACTCCACCTCCTGCTCTAGCAGGCTCCGCCCACCACACCAAAGCGTGAGCAAGCCACTCCCACTTCACCCCCGCCAGCGTCCTAGTGCAACGCGCATTATGCGCCATGTCCCTCCTCCCTCACCAGAAATGCCTGGGGGATTTGAGGATCGTGCACAGCGTAGTCAGCTGTTGCGCGAGATGGACAATGCACCAAGGCGCAGTGCTCGTGCCCCTGTCCCTAATCCGCGTTACTTCAATGCGGACAATGCGGCATGGCGCGGCAGGCGTCTAGGGTATGCGGAGTTATTGGCCTGCTGCCTTTATAGGCAGAGACCCTGCAACTTATGCAGAGGCCATGCAGGTCTGCAGCTGCAGATGAGTGGACTAAGGCGTGTCAGTATGAAATGGATGCCCTAGCTAAGAATGGGACTTGGGAGTTAGTGGATCTCCCGCCTAATCGCAAGGCAGTAAAATCCAAATGGGTCTTTAAGCTCAAAGCGGATGGCTGCTACTAGAGCTCGCTTGGTGGCTAAGGGATTCACGCAGATCCCTGGCGTAGATTTTGATGAAACCTTCTCTCCCGTCGCACGATTTGAGTCGCTACGTTTACTTCTGGCGTTGGCCGCGCTGGAGGACTGGCACATCCATCAGATGGATGTCAAGTCTGCTTTTCTCAATGGCGTGCTTGACGAGGAGATATACATGGAGCAACCACAAGGTTTCACTGTCACTGGTTCTGAGACGAAGGTGTGTCGCCTAGTTAAGGCGATCTATGGTCTCAAACAGGCCTCCCGCGCATGGAACTTGCAATTCCATGGAGTGCTCACTGCACTCGGCTTTAAGCGGACGTTTGCTGATGCTGGCATATATGTGATGCCTCAACGGGAGGGGTATGATCCACTCTTCGTTATTGTCTACGTTGACGACATCACTATACTGGGTCCCTCACTGAAGTGGTATCAAGCGTTTGAAGTCGGACTTGTCTGAACGCTATGAGATGACAGATCTCGGGGAGATAGAGTCTTATCTTGGGATGCGCATTGTGCGTGACCGCTCCCTCAGACGCATCGAAATAGATCAGTCTGGCTATATCAAGGATGTCCTTGAACGCTTTGGCATGTACTGATGCCACACCACACAACACACCCTTGCCCTGCTGGTGCTGACGAGCACCTGGTTAAATATACGTCGCAGGCAACTGCCTCAGATATCTCTCACTACCAATCTCTTATTGGGAGTCTGCTTTATGTGCAGATTGGCACTAGGCCAGATATCTCCTTCGCTGTGTCACGTTTGGCGCAGTACGCAGCGAACCCTTCACCACAACATCTGCGACTTGCGCAGTATGTCCTGTCCTACTTAGTAGGAACTATGGATATGCGTATTGTCTATGATGGCGCCAATGGCGATGGCCTTCATGGCTACACTGATTCCAGTCTGGCTGATCAGACTGACTGACCGCCACTCCACCTCTGGTTATGTGTTCCTACTAGCTAACGGTGCAATAAGCTGGTCTTCGCGCAAGCAAAAGACTGTTGCCCAAAACACAACGGAAGCGGAATACATGGCCATGACCGACGCGGCTAACCAAGCTGCGTGGTATCAGAGCTTCCTCACGGAACTCGGGTACGAGGTCGACGACCCCATCCCACTTCATGGTGACAATAAGGGTGCCATTGACTTGGCCTTGAACCCTGTCACTGGGAGACGGTCTAAGCACATTGCCATACGGCATCATGTCATTAGGGAGTACATCGAAAAGGGGACCATCACCCTCATTAGAACTCCTACTGTAGATATGGTTGCGGATGGCTTTACAAAGTCACTACCGCGTGTCCTGCTGCAGAAGCACAATGATGACATGGGACTTGTGTGTACTTAGATTGTAGATCACGGGGAGATGTTGATAAGTGACCCTTGCGCACTTAGCGGCTCTAACGGACCGGACTTACAGATATGGACTGCTGTAGATTAATTAGGACCGCTTTAGATTAGATTTGATTTGATCTGTACAATCTAGGACTTCTATGACATCACTGTACAATGACATCATATGGACTACTCCGGACTCTTCATTGTACTCCTTCCTTGTTCTCTTCTAGCGTTATCTTTATTGTGATGTCACTATGATATCATCTTAGTCTGGACTTTCTTTGTTCTGGTCGCCTTGTTCTCCTTTGGTACATTCCTTTTGTCCTGTATGTAGAACAACGCTCCTTGTATTCTGTGACTCTATGTTACTACCCTTGTACTAGTGTCACACCTCTGTATAGTATAAGTAGAGTACTCTGTACGCCCTGGACCACATCAGTTCTCACTCTGCTGTGTGCCAGGTAAAGTCTCTCTCCTGTAATACTATTATCAGTTCTCACTCTGCTGTGTGCCAGACTCTCTGCTTTACTTGCAAGATCCCCTGTTACACCTCTGCTTCCAGCTACCTTCCATATCTCACCACAGTCCTCTTGTCCACTGTGAGTATGGTCTCTATGTATGCTGTTCATCAACTAGATCGCCTGTCTTGAATTCGTGAGAGGGGGTAGGTGTTTTCGACCCTCTCATGACTTCCGCTGCTACTTTAAGGGCTGCGGTAACTTCGGAGCGGATTTGATTTAGCGCTTTTAATCTTTCCTCGGCTGCGGGTATTTTGGTGGTGAAGTGGGTAGGGGGAATGAACTCTGGTTTGTATCTATACCAAACCTCGAAGGGTGATTTGTGGGTTGCGCTGTGTTGTCGGGCATTGTGTGCAAATTCCATGAATGGAATTAGATCCACCCAGTTATCTTGTTGGAAGTTGCAGAAGACTCGAAGGTATTGTTCAAGTTCTTGGTTGACACGTTCAGTTTCTCCATCGGTTTGTGGGTGGAAAGCTGTAGATAGTGTGGACTTGACTCCAAGTTTGTTCCAGATTTCTTGCATGACCTTTGATGCAAATTGGGGGCCCCTGTCGGAAATGACCTGCCGCGGTAGGCCAGTACGTCTCCAGACGTTTTCAAGGTAGAGTTGAGCGGTTTGGTCTGCAGTGATGGTTTTGTTGCAAGGGGAAATGACTATTGCTTTGCTGAGTCGGTCGACCACTACGAATAGTGAATCGTAGTTGTGGGATAGAGGAAGGTCGGTGATGAAGTCCATTGTGATGGTTCCCCATATTTCTTCGGGTATTGCATTCGGTTGTAGGGGTACTTGGGTACGTGGTTTGATTTTAGTGGTTTGGCATGTGGCGCAACCGTCAACATAGGTTTTAACGAATGTTGATATGCCTGGCCACCAGAAGTCTCGAGATATCAATTCATAGGTCTTCCATCGCCCTGGATGTCCTGTGGCAATGTGGTCATGGTATGTTCTAACAATGTCTCTTCGTAGGTTGTCGTCTTTGGGAACGTAGACTTGTCCTTTGAACAAGATAATGCCATCTTCTAAGTTCCACTCTTCTAGGCCTTTAGCTAGGGATCGAGGGCCATTCTTTAGAAGGGATTCGAGGGCCATGCTGACTTCCTTGTCGTAGGTCTGGGTGTTTTTGATTCGCTGCCGGAGGGTGGTATCTCCTTGAATGGTTACTGCAGTTCTTTGTACTGCATTGATAGAAAAATACTTGGTGTCCAGGAGTACTCGCTTTTCATCTTCATCTGCTATCCCCTTTTTATGATCGGGACGCCGAGACAGTGCATCAGATTTATTTTGTGTTCCAGGTTTGTGGATGATGATGAACTGGAAGCGAGAGAGGAATAAGGCCCAACGGGCCTGCCGGCGGGAAAGCTTCTGCTTTGTGGTAAAATAGACAAGGTTGCCATGGTCAGACCAGATTTCAGTAACGTCATCCCGCCCTTCCAGGTAGTGGCGGAAAGCATGCAAGGCATGGATGATGGCAAGGAGTTCCTTGTCGCAGATTTCGTAGTGACGCTCAGCAGGAAGGAGGGATTTGGAAAGGAAAGCGACAGGGTGCCAACGTTGTAAGGCATCAGGTTGTTCAAGAATGGCACCAGTAGCAAAATCGCTTGCGTCAGTGATGAGTCGGAAGGGCTTGGAATGGTCAGGCAGGGCAAGGACAGGAGCCTCGGTGAAGCATTTAATCAGGGTGCGGAAAGCGCTTTCCGCCGCGGTATCCCAAGAAAAGGGGACATCCTTCTTGGTTAGGTCAAACAAGGGGCGGGTGATAGTGGAGTAGTCTCTAATGAAGCGTCGATAGAAATTGCAAAAACCTAAGAAGGCTTGTACTTGTTTGACAGTGCGTGGGGTGGGCCATTGAGTAATGCCTGCAACCTTCGCAGGGTCCATAGAAACTTGGCCATCGGAAATGACAATTCCGATGTTACGTTTCGACTCGGACCCTTACTGTACCGGTTGCAACTATGGCGGTAAGGTAGATTAGTTGCGGACTTACGATAGGCGATTACGAGTACGATAGGAGATTGCGCGTTGATTGCTGACTGAGGACTGTGCCACTAATACTAGTAGTAGTAGTATTAGGATTCGAGCTACTTACACGATACGTTGGACGCTACACTACCGTGACTCATAGCAGCGCTTGAAAGCCTGCTTGACTTGTATTTAATCTGCGTTGTGAAGACCAAGAAACGCCATCTTGGTCTTCTTGAATCGTCACTTGTTTCTCGCTCTCTTCTGTCTCTTTCTCTCTCTCTCTCTCTCTTTCATCGCCCCCTTCAGAGTAGTGCACCTCTGAGTGTTCACCATCGTCTTTACTTGGACCTTCGCGTCTTCAAGACATCAGCCAAGTTGTTACCGCTTCCATCAAGCTCAAGTCGAGCTAACGTCGTGACGACGTTACATTAAGACCAAGATACCACCGTGGCCGTAACAACAAGAGATCAGTGGACGAACTTCCGTCCATATTCACTCCCACGAAGAGGAGAACGTAACGTCCCCACGCGCTTTCTACAAGCCGCTAGTTGGAGGGAAAGACAAGAAGAGACTGGATATTTTGTGGAGTTTAACGGACCTAGTAGGTTCCGACCAGTTGAGTTCAACTTCGACCACTTGTGTTGGACGGAAGTTGCGTGGAATCCCATAGATTCCCAGTGGGACGTCATACGACCAGCGGGACCCAGATATCAGTGCGACATCGACGCCCGAGAACTTAATAGCCGAGCAGACTGGGGTACCATCGACGGACAAGTACGAGAACACTCCACTGGAGAGGTGATATCGGAAGAAGAAGAACAAAGCCAAGACGAGAGCGAAGGACAAGAGCCGAATCAAACAGAAACTAGCGGAGGGGCAATACAAGATCTCCTCATCGAACGAGCTGAGTCCGCACACATTACTGAACCAGAACCAATTCACATCCGATCACCAGCCATTATGGCAACAATAACAAGAGCAATGGAAGAGGTCGCAATCGAAGAAGCGCGCGCAATACGAGAAGAAGCACGAGACATCCTCATGCCCATTGTTACGGTTTTCGCATCGGACCCTTACTGTACCGGTTGTGGCTACGGCTGTAAGGTATATTAGTCACGGACTCGGGGTTTACGGTAGGAGTTAGGCGTTGAAAGATGACTCGGTCCTAGTACAGGTAGTAGTAGTATTAGGATTGCGGTACTTACGCGATACGTTGGACGCTACGTTACGGTGACTCATAGCAGCGCTTGAAAGCCTGCTCTTTGTGTATTTAAGGTAGCTGCGGAAGACCAAGATACGCCATCTTGGTCTTCTTCAATCGTCACTTCTAGTCTCTTTCATTCTCACCTCTAAGACGAGCCTTCCATCCAGGGAAAGGCCTCATTCAGATCCTAGTGTCTGCGTACATCTAGAACCCGCCTTTGAAGCCATACGCCTTTGCGCGTGACTAGCTAAGTCATAAAAGTCGCCTTAATCAAGCTCAAGTCGAGCTGACGTCGTGACGGCGTTACATTAAGACCAAGATTCTCACTGTGGCGACTGTCAACACCAGAGAACAGTGGACGAACTTCCGTCCTTATCATCTAGACCGAAGAGGAGACCGTAACGTACCAACCCGATTCCTAGGAGCAGCTAGGTGGAGAGACCGAGGAGACGAAACCGGATATTTTGTGGAATTCAACGGACCTACGAGGTTCAGACCTGTTGAGTTCAATTTCGACCACCTGTGCTGGGTGGAAATTACGTGGAATCCCATAGACCACCGCTGGGACGCCATCAGGCCAGCAGGAAGACAATACCAGTGCGACATCGACGCACGCGAACTCAATTCACGGGCCGACTGGGGCCCTATTGACGGCCAGCTGCGAGAACACTCTACTGGAGAAGCAGTCAGCGAGGAAACTGAAGAGGACGAACAAAGCGAAGAAAACCGACCCGCGAGTGTCGGGCCTATTGAACAATACACCATCCAACAAGCTGAGTCCCTGCACATCTCAGAACAACCAGAAGTCATTCACGTACGATCACCGGCAGCAGAAATGGCAACCACCACCATGACGGCCGAAGAAATTATGACCGTTAGGGAGCAAGCAGCGCGAGAAGCGGCCGAAGCAATTAGACAAGAATCACAGCGGCATCTCATGCCTATTAACCCTGAAACAGGGCACCGCATGACTGCAGACGACGCAGCAATCTTTCGAGCCATTGGACCCGACCAAGGAAACCCACCTGACCTCCCGAACAACCCACCGGAAGGAGGACCCCCGGGAGGGGGAGGAGGCGGTGGTGGAGGGGGTGCAGGAGGAGGAGGACAAGGGCACAAGAAACTAACCGGTGAACCTCCCACCATCTTTGACGGCGATCGCACTAAAGTGGATTCGTTCCTCACGCAATGGCATGTCTATTGGGGAATGAACCTTGACACCCCTGTTATGCGCAACGACTACCGACGAAGCCTCTTGTTTCTATCCTATATAAAAGGGGTATCAGTCAGCGAATGGGTACTTTCGTACCTCAAATGGCTTAATCGGCAGATACAACGAGGGATAGACCAGCACACGCGCGATCTATGGAACGCGGTGGCAGAGGGATTTAACCAAAGGTTCGTCAACACCCTCGAACGCGAACAAGCTCAAGTGCTTCTTAGAAAAGGGCTCAAAATGGTTGACAGAGATATTGATAAGTACGTCAACAAGTTCGAAGAAGCCGCCAGGAAGGCCGGATACCGTCTCAATGACCCCCAAACAATCGACCTCTTTACCAAGGGGCTACCCAAGAAACTTTACGAGAAGACCTACGACCTGGACGAACCAGAAACGTTCGACAAATGGAAGCGAGCGACGCTCCGTAGGCAACGCAATTACATCCACATCCGTGCACGGGTGGATGAGTACAAAGACAACAAGCCTAAAAAGACAGGAAACGCCGGCTGGACCGTCCCTCAGAATCTCGCCAACCCATGGGCAATGGACACTTCCGCTGACCGAACCAAGGCACGACTAGCAGGGTCGGAAGAGATCGATTATAGCAGACCACCGTATACTAACTCACCCCCCTTCCCGCCGAGGGGAGGGCCAGGAGTCCGGGGCCGAGGAAGAGGAGGGTCGCGACGAGACCTAAGGACGGTGTTATGTTATAACTGCCACGCACTGGGCCATCTCTCACGGAATTGCCCCCATCCTAGGCAGCCGCGACAGTGGCAACCACAGAACCCCGAACCCTCCAGTGTCCGGACGACGGAAACCGACTACTACACACAAGAGTTGCCGCCAGCCCAGATACAGGCTGCCTCAACCAGCAAAACAGCCGAAGAACGTGCCAAAGAATGGCTCACCGGAGTTGCAAACGCACCCGACGAAGTAAAAGACCTGATATTGCAGGATCTATGGGGGAAAGAGGGTTTTCAGAGCGCCTGAACCCATCGGCCTGGGTGAGGGCTTTAAATTGTAATTCTGTAATCATGACGCGCTTTTGTTCTCTTCGAATTCCAGTCTCGATTCGTACAAATTACCGAATGGCCGACATAAAAGCATTGGTGGACTCGGGGGCCACCGACAACTTCATACACCCGAATTTCATCAAAAAAATGGGTATAGGGATTCAGCAATTGATCCGACCGCGGAAGGTCTGGAACATAGACAGTACGGAAAATAAAGCTGGGTCCATCACTCATTTCACCGATCTGGACGTATACGCCAACGGGTATCACAGGACCATGAGATTCCTTATCACGAATCTTGGAAACGAAGAGGTTGTCCTAGGTTATCCCTGGTTGGTGACTTACGAACCAACCATTAATTGGCGAGACGCGGTCATACATGAAAAGGTCATGCCAGTCGTGATCAGCACACAGGACAGTCTGGACCGTCACACCGTCATCGCGACCGCTCTAACTAACGATGAAAAAGAAGCGATAGCCCTTGAACTAGACGAGGAGGACACGTACTTGCGAGCAACTACGTCCACGGAATTGGCAATCCAGGCCAAAGGAGAGGAAAAGCCCGTAGAACTGCCGGCAGTCTACCACGCCTTCCGACAACTCTTCAGCGAAGAGGCGTCACAACGATTCCCCCCCACCAGGCCGTGGGACCATGCAATAGACTTCAAGCCGGGTACCCCTTCAGCGATAGATTGCAAAATATACCCATTAACGCAAGAAGAAGAAGGGAAACTCAAGGAATTTCTAGACGAGAAACTGCAGCAAGGATATCTGCGACCCTCCATATCCCCGTACGCATCTTCATTCTTCTTTGTCAAAAAGAAGGACGGAAAACTACGCCCTGTACAGGACTATCGCACCATCAATTCGTACACCATACGGAATCAGTACCCACTCCCCCTAATTCAAGACCTCATCTACGACCTCAGTAACGCCCACATCTATACGAAGCTCGACATCCGCTGGGGGTACAATAATATCCGAATACGAGACGGTGATCAGGAAAAAGCGGCCTTCAAGACCAAGTTTGGCCTTTTTGAGCCAACTGTAATGTTCTTCGGTCTCACCAACTCGCCAGCCACCTTCCAAACAATGATGAACCATATCTATCGTGATACCATCGCGAAGCACGAACTCCGCGGCACCGTAATCCGTGTCTACATGGATGACATCGGCATCGCCACACGGGAAGGCGCTACGTCCGCTGACCACATAGCCGCGGTGATGGACGTTCTTCGCGTCGCTCAAGAACACAACCTCTACTTCAAACTCGAAAAATGCCTCTTCCACCAACCTCGGATGGATTACCTGGGGGTAATCCTTGAAAAGGGGGTAACGCGTATGGACCCGGTAAAAGTTCGCGGCATCAGAGACTGGCCGACACCAACCAAGGTCAGGGACGTACGGTCATTTTTGGGTTTCTGTAACTTTTACCACCTTTTCATCCGAGGTTTCGCAACCCACGCACGACCACTCAACCGGCTAACGAGGAAAGATGCCGAGTGGCACTGGGGAGACGACGAAGAGCGGGCCTTCAAAACCCTCAAACGACTCGTAACGGAAGAACCAGTACTAGCACACCCCAACTTACAAGACCAATTCGAGCTAGAGGTCGACGCGTCAGGATTCGCGGTAGGCGCAGTACTCCTACAAAAGAAAAATGACGGTCGCAAGCACCCTATAGGATATTATTCGGCAACGCTGAATGAAGCGGAGCGAAATTACGACATTTACGACCTGGAACTTCTCGCCATTGTCAAAGCCCTTCGCCACTGGAGACCTCTGCTCGCAGGATCTCCGCACAAGATCAAAATATTCTCAGATCACCTAAATCTCCAATACTGGAAAACTCCGCAAAAAATCAGTCGAAGGGTCGCTCGAGAGGTGCTAGAATTAATGGAGTACGACTTTGAGATCCATCACATCAAAGGGAAGAACAATGGCAGAGCGGATGTGCTATCACGACGGCCAGACTACGACCAAGGAGAGGGAGACAACCAAGGTGTGGTCGTCTTACCCCCGGAGGTATTCATACGAGCCACTAATGCTGCGCGTACGTTGGAAACACACCCGATGATGCAACCACCGAAGCGACGACAAGACCCCGCCATAATCAAAACCTGGGTCGATGCCCATCGCCTCAAGAAGATAGAGGGAGAGTGGTACAAGGATGGGCGACTGGTAGTCACAGGACCCATGACAGCATACCGGGCCATTATACAAGACCACCACGATCCACCGGTACACAGACATCCTGGGATAAGCAGGACACAACAGATCGTAGAGCGACACCATTGGTGGCCGACTATCCGCCGGGATGTGTATGAGTACGTTACAGGATGTGCTGACTGTCAGCGGATCAAAGTCAATACAAGACCAACCCGTGCACCACTACACCCAATCACCGCTGCCAAGGACGCCCCTCCCTTCCATACCATTGCCCTTGACTTCATCACCAAACTGCCGATCTCACAATCGTACGACAGTATTTTAACCGTTACTGATCATGATTGCAGCAAAGCATCCATATTTATCCCCTGCAACGAGGAGATCACAGCAGAAGGGACCGCCATTCTGTACGTCAACCACGTGTTCAAACGATTCGGATTACTGCGTAAAATTATTAGTGACCGAGACCCCCGGTTTACCTCCAAATTCACACGAGAAATATGCCGCATATTGGGCATCCAACAGAACATTTCCACGGCTTATCATCCGCACACGGATGGGCAGTCGGAACGGACCAATCAGTGGCTTGAACAATATCTATGATTCTGGGCCAACGAGCGTCAAGATAATTGGGCGGTGTATCTCCCGATAGCAGAATTCGCTCACAACAACTGGCCCCATGAACACACGAAACAATCGCCATTCATGCTTCTGATGGGGCACAACCCGACCGCCGATTGGACGGATAAGCCATCTCCAATCCCAAACGTAATCACCAGGCTGACACAATTAAAGGAGGCACGCCGGCTTGCCCAAGACCTTATCAAAAAGGCGCAAGACAGCTGGGTTCGGCACAAAGATACTCCACGCTATCAAGTCGGTGATCAAGTGTGGCTGGAAGGAAGACATCTACGAACCAATCAACCTACAGCAAAATTGGCGGCGCGACGCCACGGACCATTTAAAGTAGTACAGGTGATGTCCCCATACAACTACCGTCTCGAACTTCCCACGCAGTGGAGCATCCATCCAGTGTTTCACATCGATCTTCTCACGCCATACAAACGTATGGCCTTTCATGGCGAAAACTTTCCACGACCACCGCCGGATCTTGTGGAAGGAGAGGAGGAATATGAAGTCGAGGCCATTCTAGACTCGCGGCATTTTGGCCGCCGCAAAAAGCTCCAGTACCTCATCAAATGGAAGGGTTATTCGGACTCGGAGAACCAGTGGGTCGACAAAGATGACGTGTTTGCACCGGACGCAATTCAGGCGTATCAAGAGGGCCGGACGGGTGTGCGATCCCTTAAAAGCCAGCCCATGGACGACCAGGGAGAGTATCCCTCTTACCTCCGATCCACTCAGACGTCTATGCCCACTTCTCCTCTCAGACATGTCACCACGGCGATCCTCCTCGACCAAGTCGCACAAGACGCCGCCAACCTCATCGAAGACGACAAAGAAACCGTGGTTCAACAGGTCCAGCTCACTCCGTACACACCTGCAAACATACGAGCGGGGCATATCACCGCTCAAGAATGGGCTAATGTCTTACAGAGGTTCCCCGACCCGACTCACCAGCCCGACGACGAGCAGCAGCATGCCGTCGCTCACATCTTCAGAGACGACAACGGCAATCGAGAACCCGTTGCCATTATCCCCCCAGGTGACGATCTCATCGGCACAAGGGGAATTCTCCCCGCCGACCGTCCCCTCGAAGACCCAACAGGAGTTAGAAGCAGCGGAGGACTGGCGGAGGGTGGCGAAGGAGTGGGCCGACGAACAGCTGCGCTTAGCGCAGAGGAGATTGAGCGAGTTGCGGCAGCGCAGGCAGCGCTCCCTAACGACGAAGCTCACGCTGACGACGAGGATTACTACCCGGTCAGACACCCCCTCCTTCGAACGCACAGCCACCCTACTAATCCCCGAATCACCCCATGGCTCGTTCACACCGACGGAACCCCCATGTCTCGAGGACGTGTGCGACTGCCCGGCGTCGCATTTCACACCCCCATTACGCACGACGACGACCCTGCGCAGGTCCTTGCGCCTGAAGGGTTCAGGGCGAATCGACAGCCCCATTACGTTCATTTCCCCATCACCGGACCTGACGGCGTAGAGAGGAACGCCAGCCATGTTCAGATTGTTGGAGGTGCGAACCCTTTTGTGCTGGGGCTTATCCCCGGCTCTCCCCATCTTTACGGCAAACCCCTCTACGCCTTCCCGATGCTATCGGCCGTGGGACGCGCCTTCATCGCCCATGAGGATCTAGTTATCCTCGCCTCCGACAAGATCACGGACCGCGCATTGAACCACATCGGGGACGAGTCCCTGACCGCGGAGGTGACGCGTTATCGAGCAGCCGCGTACGAAGAAGAACGGCTCGCGGCTCGCATTCGCCAGCTTCAGGCAATGCGACTATCAGCAAGGGACGACAAGCGGGACTGCATCTACCGCTTGGAGAGGGCTAACGTCTTTGAGCGGATTAGCGACGAGCAGTCTACATGGACGGCGAGGGACTTTCAGTGAGTCTGGGGACTCACGCTAAAAAGGGGGTGATGTTACGGTTTTCGCATCGGACCCTTACTGTACCGGTTGTGGCTACGGCTGTAAGGTATATTAGTCACGGACTCGGGGTTTACGGTAGGAGTTAGGCGTTGAAAGATGACTCGGTCCTAGTACAGGTAGTAGTAGTATTAGGATTGCGGTACTTACGCGATACGTTGGACGCTACGTTACGGTGACTCATAGCAGCGCTTGAAAGCCTGCTCTTTGTGTATTTAAGGTAGCTGCGGAAGACCAAGATACGCCATCTTGGTCTTCTTCAATCGTCACTTCTAGTCTCTTTCATTCTCACCTCTAAGACGAGCCTTCCATCCAGGGAAAGGCCTCATTCAGATCCTAGTGTCTGCGTACATCTAGAACCCGCCTTTGAAGCCATACGCCTTTGCGCGTGACTAGCTAAGTCATAAAAGTCGCCTTAATCAAGCTCAAGTCGAGCTGACGTCGTGACGGCGTTACACCCATCAACCCAGAAACCGGTATACGAATGACGGCAGACGACGCAGCCATCTTTCGAGCAATAGGATCAGATCGAGGAGACCCCCCATCCGGACGACAACCCGCACTAGACCTCCCACCAGGGGTAGGAGGGCCGGGCGGAGACCCACCGCCGCCACCAGGAGGAGGTATCCCGTTCGACCTGCGAAGAACCGAACCACCAAGAATGCCGCCTGGGGGACCACCAGGAGGTGGAGGAGGCGACGGCGGAGGAGGAGGAGGTGGCGATGGAGGAGCCGGAGGAGGAGGACATCACAACGAAAAACTAACCGGCGAGCCACCTTCCATCTTTGACGGTGACAGACTCAAAGTGGATCAATTCTTAACGCAGTGGCATGTGTATTGGGGCATGAATTTGGATGCCCCTATCATGCGCAATGATTACAGAAGATGCCTTCTGTTCCTTTCCTACATCAAAGGCGGAGCAGTCAGCGAATGGGTTCTATCCTTCCTGAACTGGCTCAACAGGCAAATACAACGAGGGATAAGTCCCTACACTCGCGACCTATGGAACGCCGTGGCCGATGGGTTCAGCCAAAGATTCGAAAATACGCTGGAGAGAGAACAAGCCCAAGCCATACTACGGAAAGGATACAAGATGACGGGAGAGGACATTGACAAGTACGTCAATGATTTTGAACAACTCGCACGGAAGGCTCACTATCGCCTCAATGAACCCCAAACCATCGACCTCTTTACGTTGGGTCTACCCAAGGAACTGTTCAAAAACGCGTTCCAGTTCGACGACCCTGTAACGTTCAACGATTGGAAAAGGGCCGTCCTCAAGCGACAAAAGAACTATATCCATCTCAAGGCGCGACTCAACGAATACAAAAATACGACCACACAACCGAAGAAGCAGGGCGGCAACGCGGGGTGGACACTCCCGCAAAACCTGCCACAAACTAACCCGTGGGCAATGGACACCTCGGCCGACCGTGCAAAGGTGAGACTCGTGGGGTCTGAAGACATCGATTTCAACAAATTGCCACATCGTGACTGGCCCACACCACCGTTTCCACCAAGAGGAGGACCAGGAGCTAGAGGACGAGGGAGAGGAGGATCTCGAAGGGACCTAAGGAACGTACTCTGCTATAACTGTCACGCTCCAGGCCACCTCTCACGAAACTGTCCATATCCGCGCGCACAGCAACAATGGCAGGCTGCCCCATCCAGTAGCCGCATGATCGAAACTACGGGATACCCTCAAGGACCCGTCTCACAATACGCGCCATCACAGTATGCGCCATCACAATATGCGCCATCGCTACCCGGATACATGTCGCCGGCACCAAGCGTAACACCCGCACCACAAATCAATGCGGCAAGCACGAAGACAGCGGGAGAACAGGCCAAAGAATGGCTCACGCAGGTGGCCAACAGTACGGATGAAGTAAAAGATCTGATACTCCACGATCTATGGGGGAAAGAGGGTTTTCGGGACGCCTGAACCCGTCAGTCTGGGTGAGGGCTCTTCAATGTAATTCTGTAATTGTGACAACGTGCTACCGATCCATGCGAATTCCAGTAACTGTCCGTACAAATTACCAAACAACTGAAACAAATGCACTGATCGACTCTGGTGCAACCGACAACTTCATCCGACCCGGCCTGGCAAAACGAGCCGGTATCCAGACGCAGCTGCTGGATACGCCTCGCAAAATATGGAACATAGACAACACGGAAAATAAAGCTGGGTTAATCACTCATTACGTTAACCTAGAAGTGAAAACGCGGGGACAGATAAGGCAAATGACCTTCCTGATCACCGACCTTGGGAGCGAAGATATGGTGCTGGGCTATCCATGGCTCAGCGCATTCGAACCAACGATCAGCTGGGCCACGGCTACCATACACCCCGACATGCAGCCAATAATATTGGCAACCACCGAAGCACTACTGTCAACAACGACCATTCGAGCCCTCATTGTGGCCGAAAAAGAAGACATTGTGCGAGAACTGGAGGAAGAAACATTCGCTAGAGCCACCACCTCGACAGAATTGGCCATACAAGCAAAGCAACAGCAAACGGCAGCAGTGCTCCCTCCGGAATACGCAATGTTCACCAAACTTTTCAACGAGCAAGCCTCACACCGCTTCCCCCCGGCAAGGCCGTGGGACCACGCAATAGACTTCAAACCATCCGCGCCGGCCGCCATTGATTGCAAAATCTATCCTATGACCCAAAAGGAGGAGGGCGAACTCAAGGAGTTTCTAGAAGAAAAACTGAAGCAGGGGTACTTACGCCCCTCTATCTCCCCATACGCGTCCTCTTTCTTTTTCATTAAAAAGAAAGACGGAAAACTACGACCGGTACAGGACTATCGGGTCATCAATTCCCACACCATCCGAAACCAATACCCGCTACCACTAATACAAGACCTCATCCTCGACCTCAGTAATGCCCACATCTATACGAAGCTCGATATCCGATGGGGCTACAATAACATACGAATTCGTGACGGCGACCAGGAAAAGGCAGCGTTCAAAACTAAATTTGGCCTCTTTGAACCCACAGTCATGTTCTTCGGGCTCACCAACTCCCCCGCTACCTTTCAAGCCATGATGAACCACATCTATCGCGACACCATAGCAAAGCACGAACGACTGGGCACTACCATACGCGTCTACATGGACGACATCGGCATCGCCACTCACTTTGATCACGACCTAGCCGCCCACATAGACGCCGTCCGGGATGTTCTGCGCATTGCGGAAGAACACGACCTCTACTTCAAGCTCGAGAAGTGCCTCTTCCATCAACCGCGAATGGATTACCTGGGGGTAATCCTTGAGAGGGGGGTGACCCGAATGGACCCTGTAAAAGTTCAAGGCATCAAGGACTGGCCAATGCCGACAAAAGTTAAAGACGTCCGTTCGTTCCTCGGCTTCTGTAACTTTTACAGACTCTTTATCCGCGGTTTTGCAACGCACGCTAAGCCACTCACTAAACTAACGCGAAAGGACAAGGAATGGCAATGGACTGAAGAAGAGGAACAGGCGTTTAACACCCTAAAACGACTCGTAACGGAAGAACCGGTGCTAGCACACCCCGTCCTTCAGGACCCATTCGAATTAGAAGTAGACGCTTCGGGCTATGCGGTGGGAGCTGTTTTGCTGCAAAAGAAATCTGACGGCAAGCGACATCCCATAGGTTACTACTCGGCGACGCTTTCCGAAGCCGAAAGAAACTACGACATCTATGACCTGGAGCTGCTTGCGATAGTTAAGGCCCTGCGGAACTGGCGACCACTTCTTGCGGGTGCCCCCCACAAAATCAAGATCTATTCAGACCACCTAAACCTACAGTACTGGAAGTCACCACAGAAGATCAGCAGACGAGTTGCCAGGGAAGTACTCGAACTTTCTGAATACGACTTCGAGATTCACCACATTAAGGGGAAGAACAATGGGCGGGCAGATGCCCTGTCAAGACGACCGGATTACGACCAAGGGGTTGAGGACAACAGCGAAGTGGTAGTCCTACCCCCTGAGGTCTTTGTACGGACCCTTAACACTGCGCGCACCTTCATCGCCAACCCACATCTACTACAACCACGCCACCAACAAGACAAGAAGGTGATCAAGATATGGGTCGATCCTTATCACCTCAAGAAAATACAAGGAGAATGGTATAAGGACGGCAGGTTCGTAATCACAGGACCAGCATCGACCCAACGAGTACTAATACATGACCATCACGACTTGCCAATACACGGCCATCCGGGAATTGCAAAAACTCAACGCATCCTGGAGAGACATTACTGGTGGCCACGACTCCGGAAGGACGTATACGAATATGTGCAAGGCTGCGCAGAATGCCAAAGGAATAAAGTCAATACGAGGCCCATACGAGCCGCGCTGCATCCCATCACACCAATACTGGAAGCCATGCCGTTCCACACAGTGGCAGTGGACTTCATCACCAAACTCCCCGTCTCCAAGGGGTATGACAGTATACTAACTGTCACAGACCACGACTGCAGCAAGGCCTCCATCTTTATCCCATGCCGAGAAGAAATTACCGCAGAAGAAACGGCGGCTCTGTATGTCGCCCAAGTGTTCAGACGCTTCAGATTACCGCGCAAAATAATAAGCAACCGCGACCCACGCTTCACATCTAAGTTTACCAGGGAAGTATGCCGCATCCTGGGGATCCAACAAAACATATCGACCGCGTATCACCCACGTACGGATGGACAATCCGAACAAACTAACCAATGGCTGGAACAGTACCTACGCTTTTGGGTAAACGAGCGACAAGACAACTGGGAAGCTTATCTACCAATCGCCGAATTTGCGCACAACAATTGGCCACATGAACACACCAAAGAGTCGCCGTTTCGACTTCTAATGGGGTATGACCCACAAGCGGACTGGACGGATAAGCCATCTCCCATTCCCCTTGCGACAGCGCGACTGACACAGCTGAAAGAAGCTAGAGACGACGCCCAACGTCTTATGAAGAAGGCGCAAGAGTCATGGGTACGCAACAAAGATACGCCCAAGTTCAGCGTCAACGACCTCGTGTGGCTAGAGGGCAAACATCTTCGAACCAATCAGCCTACAGCAAAATTAGCGGCTCGACGTCATGGACCCTTTCGGGTGGTACAGGTGATGTCCCCTTACAACTATCGATTGGAACTTCCCACGCAGTGGAACATCCACCCAGTGTTCCATATCGATCTTCTCACGCCGTACAAGCAAACTTCCTTGCATGGGGAAAACTTCACACGACCACCGCCCAAACTGATAGACAGGGAAGAAGAATACGAAGTCGAGGCCATTCTAGACACTCGGCACTTCGGCAGAGGAAGACGCCTTCAGTACTTGATCAAATGGAAGGGATACCCAGACTCGGAGAACCAGTGGGTCAACAAGGACGATGTCTTTGCGCCGGAAGCGCTTCGCCTATACCAGGAAGCGCAAACCCACGGTAGAAGAGATAAAGTAGGGGTCGCTCGGACAGAGGACAGTCATCCCCTCTTCCTCCGCTCCACCATTACTCTCATGCCCACTTCCCCATTACGACATGTCACACAAGCGCAGCTCCTCGACTCCCTCGCAGAAGACGCCTGCGCCCTCTTGGCTGAGGACGACGACACCGAAATACCCAACACTCAGCTCACGCCATGGACGCCTCTTGCACCAGCAGAGGGGCCCATCACCGCACAAGAGTGGATCAACGTTGTCACCAGATTCCCAAACCCAGCAACTACCCCCGACGACGACCGAGCCGTCGTCCATGTCTTCCGAAACGACCAGGGTGAGCGCGAACCCATCGCTGCTATCCCCCCAAGCGACAACCTCATCGGCGTTCGCGGAATTTTCCTGAGCAACAACCAGCGTTCAAGCGATGATGGAGTACGAGTTGGAGGGGTGGAAGAGAGTGGCGGCAGCGTGGCAGAAGGAGCAGTTGGACTCGGCAGCGGCCCGACTGAGGGAGATGCGCGAGCGACGGCAGCGATGGCGGCAGCTGAGGCTGGCCATGACGACGAAGATTATTACCCGGCGAGACACTCCTTCCTTCAAACGAAACGCGACCCTGATAATCCCCTCGTCACGCCCTGGCTCGTCCACTCCGACGGGTCCCCCATGTATCGAGGACGTGTGCGCGTGCCTGGTGCCGCTGATCACCGTCCGTTCACCGCCGCCGAAGACCCTGCGCATGTCATTGCGCCTGAAGGGTTCCGGGCGAACCGACGACCCCATTACATTCGATACCCCATCACCGGACCAGACGGAGTAGAGAGGGACGCGTCACATGTCCAGATTATCGGAGGGGCGGACCCCCTCATACTGGGGGTCATACCGGGCTCGCCACACATCTACGGTAAGCCCTTCTACGCCGAACCACACATATCCGCCACACTCCGCCCCACGTATCCGCACGAGGACCTCGTCGTCTTCGAAGCGGACAAGATCACCGACCGCGCGCTCAATCGTATCAACGATGAGTCACTCACCGCAGAAGTCACGCGCTTCCGCGCAGCCAGCTATGAGCTGGATCGACTTCGGGCGAGAGTAAGCCAGCTCCGCGCGATGATCAAATGTGCGCAGGACGACCGACGCGACACCATCTACCGACTGGAGCGCGCCACCGCGTTAGAACGAATCGCCAACGAACAGCGCGATTGGCCGGCCCGCGACTTTCGGTGAGCCAGGAGTCTCACGCTAGAAGAGGAGGTGATGTTACATTTCGACTCGGACCCTTACTGTACCGGTTGCAACTACGGCGGTAAGGTAGATTAGTTGCGGACTTACGATAGGCGATTACGAGTACGATAGGAGATTGCGCGTTGATTGCTGACTGAGGACTGTGCCACTAATACTAGTAGTAGTAGTATTAGGATTCGAGCTACTTACGCGATACGTTGGACGCTACACTACCGTGACTCATAGCAGCGCTTGAAAGCCTGCTTGACTTGTATTTAATCTGCGTTGTGAAGACCAAGAAACGCCATCTTGGTCTTCTTGAATCGTCACTTGTTTCTCGCTCTCTTCTGTCTCTTTCTCTCTCTCTCTCTCTCTTTCATCGCCCCCTTCAGAGTAGTGCACCTCCGAGTGTTCACCATCGTCTTTACTTGGACCTTCGCATCTTCAAGACATCAGCTAAGTTGTTACCACTTCCATCAAGCTCAAGTCGAGCTAACGTCGTGACGACGTTACACCGAGGTATTCAACTGAGGTTTGTGCAAACGTGCACTTTTCAGGTTTTAGGTAGAGATCGTGGCGTTCCAGCCGTTGAAGCACGTCGTGCGTCAATGCTGTGAGTGAGGAGATGTCTTCCGTGAAGATCAAGATGTCATCGAGGTAGACCACTACATGTCCACCGTCACTCAAAGACTCGAAGAGTTGGTTCATGAATGTCTGGAAGGTGGCAGGGGCATTACAGAGGCCGAAAGTCATTACTGTAGGTTCGAAAAGTCCTAAGGATGTTTTGAAGGCTGCCTTGTATTCGTCACCTTCACGAATATGGATATTGTTGTATCCCCAGCGAATATCTAGCTTGGTGAAATAGCGTGCGCCATGGAGTTTGTCGATGAGTTCAGGGATAAGGGGAAGAGGTGCTGCGTTCTTAATGGTTATATCATTGAGGGCGCGATAGTCTTGCACAGGTCGGAGTTTGCCATCTTTCTTGTCGACAAAAAAGAAGGGGGAAGCCATGGGTGATTTAGATGGTCGAATGTAACCTTTCTTTAGGTGTTCGGAGATATACTCTTTGAGGGCGTCAGATTCCTTTGGTGTAAGTCGATAAATGCCACAATTCTTCATAGTGGCTCCAGGCTTGATATCAATTGCGTGATCCCAAGGTTGGTGTTGGGGGAGTCGGTGGGACGCGATTTCGCTGAATACTTTGGTGTAACGTTGGAAATGGCTTGGAATGTGGTCAGTGGAAGGCTTGGGTGCAGTGCGTGCTGCTATCTTGGTGCTTGTGGTAATTTTCGCTTGGATTGCAAGGTGGTCATATTTGCTAAAGCTGTGGATCCACAGCCAGGGTTCGTAGGCATCTTGAGTAAAGGCAGGTTCCAGGGGTTCACTGTTTTCGTTCATAGGGAGACAGGTTCCTTGGTCATAGTCGAGTTCAAGGATGTTAATAGTCGTATGTCGCGTTTGTGGTTTTTTTGAAGAGATGACAACTGCTGAGGAGGACAGGGTACAGGTTTTCAGGCATCGTGTGAAGGCTATTTTTGGTTGATGCCAATCGATTTCAGGGTTATGTGCTTGGAGCCAATCTGTTCCTAAGATTATATCGTGCTCCCCTAGGGTAGTTGCATAGAGTTCCACGGTTTCGTCGTGGTAGTTGTCATCAGAAGTTCTGATCCGTAGTCTCTGGATCGTAGTATACCTAACAGATCCCGTCTTGTTGGGAGACCCATCCACGTTTCTAACTGGTAAGGGTTTAATTAGTGTTCGCATTGTTAGGTTGTTTGCATGCGCAAACCCATCATCCACGATGATGCCCTCCACACCACTGTCTAACAGGGCACGGGCACTGATTTCTTTGCCAGACTTCTTTCCTACTAGTGTAACTCTGAGAACAATTGAAGGAGCTCTCCTATTCCGAATTGTTTCTACAGGTACATGCTCGGCTCCGAGCGTCTCTAGTAGGGAAAGGCCGTGTACAACGCTACTGGCACGAATACTTCCAATCGACAGTGCTACAATGGAAGAGCCTAAAAATCCTCATTAATAGACACCGAACGCGGACGTGCGTCCGGGTCAAAAGGGAGTATCTCGCGATATACCGCTCCAATGTTTGCTGGGTGGTCAGCAGGTGCTTCCTCCTGACTTGGTTCATCAACAAAGGCGCCGCGCGCCCTAGCGTTGTTATTGGATTGGCCTCCTTTGGCCTTCATGGCTGCCGTTTTGGCATGACATTCTTTAAGTACGTGGCCTGGCTTGCCACAGTATAGACAGAGTTTATTCTTGAAGCGATACTCTCGCTCTTCTTTGGTAAGCTTGGCTCTTGTTTTGGTAGTACGTGATGAGGAGGCGTTGACATTTACGCTATCGTCCTCTGCTAGGACGGCTCGTCCTGTGGTGGGCTTATGGGTTTTGTTGAACTGGTTAATGGTGTGACCAGCGTAAATTCGATAGGCGCGATCAAACTCTCTTGCTTTCTCGACAAGGGTGTCGAAGGTGGTAGGGATGGGGGATATGCCAAGCAGCTTCATGTTTAAAGCCGTTGGGATAGCTTGTCGGAAAGCATACATTTTGGTTTGTTTGTTTGCACCACTTTGTGTAGCATGGGTTGACCATTCTTGGAACCATTCGTTGAAAGGTCGGGTCCCCATCTTCAGAGAATACATTTTGTTGGTGGATTCCATGGCAGTGTGACCAGGAACAAAGTGTGCATCGAAGTCGGTTTTGAACTGTGCCCAGGTGCCAAAGGTAATTGCGGTGCCACCGGTCGGGTTTAAGGCTTTCTTTTGCCTATCTTGAGCCCATTCTCCAGCCGGAGTTCCGACTTTAAAGTAGGTAAGGGCAGTGGATATTTTCTTATCGTTGGTGTTAAAGATATCCTGGTTTAGATGGAAGTAATTGGCTAGGTTGTTCCAAAAGCCTTCAGCATGGTTGGGTTTGCCATCAAAGGGCTCAGGCGCTGCGCCTAAGATTTTTGCAGGTGCAGGGGCAGCCATTGCAGTGGGTACAGGAGGAACGGATAAGGGGGGTGCTGAGGAAGAGGCTTGAACAGTTAGGGGTGGTGATTGTTGATAAGTGACCCTTGCGCACTTAGCGGCTCGTACGGACCGGACTTGCAGCATGGACTGCTTTAGATTAGATATACAGGACTTATAGATTAGATACTGTTTGATCTGTACAATCTGGACTTATCATTGCGTCACATATGACATCACTGTACTTCTAATGACATCATACATCCGGACTCTGCGTTGTATAAACGCCTTTGTACTTTCCTTTGTTCCGTACTTAGCTTTATCCTTATTATGATGTCACTATGATATCATTTGGTTCTGGACTCTCCTTATTCTTTCTTTCCTTGTTCTCAGAACGTCCACTCCCTTGTCCGTTTGTAGAACAATACTTCCTTGTACTGCGTAACTTAGTGTTACATCCCCTGTACAGTGTCACTACCTGAAAGTGTATAAGTAGAGTACCATGTACGCTCCTGGTCCACATCAGTTCTCACTGCTTGTGTGCCAGGTAAGCTCCCTCCTCTCTAAATGTAACAACATCAGTTCTCACTGCTTGTGTGCCAGACAACCTCTGCTTCACTCTGCTTGACTTCACCCCTGTTGCTGCCTTTCAGCCACTTCTGATATCTCACCACAGTCCTCTTGTCACTGTGAGTATCATCTTCATGTGTGCTGTTCATCAGGTTATGGGCCCTGGTGCCCTAGCCACTCCACTTGGCTGGTCACTGTCTTCCTAGGAGGACACACCAGGCTAAGGTCTGTCTGGGGCCTTACCAGCCTTGCCCAAGGCAGAGAGCAGTGGGGCGCCACTTGTCTCTGCTGAGGAACCTCCTGTATCATGTACTGCCCAGTAGTCCTACTTTCACCCCTACTGTTTTCCTAGCCCCTGCGCTATGCGCAAGGAGACTGGGTCTGGTAGCCCTTCAATCAATATCCAGGTGTGCATGACCCACTGGGTTGTGTATTGTGGAGCTTAGCGCCAGCTGTCTCTGGTGCTCCACACTGGGCGCAGGATCTCCTCACCATGGGAGTGTAAAACCTGGTTCAGACTCTGGGGGGTGTTCACCTTATGGTGTTCTGCAACCAGATACCTGCCTTGTAGCGGCAATGGGAAAGGATTCAGTAAAGCCACTTGTGGCGATGAGGCAACCAATAGGCCGAGGAGGCTGAGGTAGACAGCCTTGGGCTCTGAAAGCATTCCCTTCACCTTCCCCCTGACGCAAACCATTTGAGCTGTGTCCTAGACACATCCTGGCTGGCAGCTAGCTCATGGTATGGCAAAGGGATTCCCTCAACCTGGGCCTAGCCCTTGTATCACTGGCATACTATCAGGAGGCAGGACGCGTTAGCGTTCTGGCCTTACAGAATCACAGAGAGGAGTGGTACCCCCTCTATCTTTATGTCTTGCAACTATGAAGCACTGTCGCTGACTGCTCCTCGGCGACAGATAAATCATCCCAATGTCTGGTTCTTCATCTACCCCTGCTGCCGGTGCTGGTGCTCCTCCCAGCCCCACTGGTGGCTCTGCAGGAGGCTCACTCCCTCCTCCTTCTGGGTCCACACCCTCTACACGTCTCTCTCAGGCCCACAGTGCCAACTTCGGCATGCCATCTGGCATCCATCTCACTCAGTTTGACGGCACTGGCTGGAACGAATGGTCTGGGACCATTGAGGCTATCCTCACGCTACATGAGGCTGAAGATGTGTTCACCTTGGACACACCCCCATCTGGCATCACTACCGATGAGTGGGACTCAGTCCAGCGTCGCTCCAAGGCATACCTCCGCCTTTACTTAAAGCCAGATGTCTACTCCCTTGTGGCAGACAATATTGTCTATGCCACTTTCAAGGCGAAGTGGGACAAGCTGAGAGACGTATACGCTGGTGCTTCGGGCAGCACCACCATCTTTAACTTGTGGATCCAGTTAACGCAAGCCCGCCTTGACGACTCCGCACCCATGGCTGCTCAGCTGGCCAAGCTCAATGAGCTAAGGGTTGCCCTTTCCAACGCGCAGATGGGTGTCTCTGACGTCCAATACTGCCTCATTCTCCTCCACGCGCTGCCGCCCTCTTATGAGGTGTTGGCCTCAACCATCCTTGCCAGTGGGGCTCCCTCCGCACTCAAGCACGCTGAAATAATTGCGCGCATAGTGTCGGAAGAAGCTCGCCGCGCTGGGCCCTCTGGCTCTTCCCTCAACAAGGTGGCCCCCGTCAAGTCGACGGGCAAGAAGGGCAAGAAGGACCACTCTGGTCTGACTTGCCACTATTGCAACAAAAAGGGCCACATCAAGCCTGACTGCAGGAAGAAAAAGAAGGATGAGGCTGACGCAAAGGAGAAGGAGAAGGCAGGCAACAAGGCCGCAAATAGTCACATTCTTGTACCTACCACCGCCTCCATTAAGGAGGTCGAAGAGCCCGCCATAGACTGGGCCTCTCAATCTATTTCTGTTGCCTTGTATGCTGCCTCGCGTGTGCGTTGGATGATGGACAGTGGTGCTACACACCACATTACACCACATCGGTCTGACTTCAAGGACTACACCCCAACTAAAGGCACTGTACGCCTGGGTGATAAGTCCACTATAGACCAAGTGGGTGTCGGGTCTGTCGTTTTTACTACGAGCCAGGGTATCTCTATCACCCTAAGCAATGTGCTACACCTACCACAGGTGAAGACGCGCTTCTTGTCGACGCGCGCCCTAGCACAAAAAGGTGCTGAGATTGCCTTTGATAGTGGCTCATTTAAAATATCTATCAACCAAAAGTGTGTGGCCAAAGGCTACCTTGAGGACAACCTTTACTGGTTGGACGCAGCCAGCGTCGGCCTCAACGCCCACACGAAATCAAGTGCTGCCACACTTGATATCTGGCATCAACGCATGGGACACATCTCCTCTGCGGCGCTGAAGGCGCATGGTCCCTCTGCCACTACTGGCATGGACATAGATAGTTCTACCACGACCCACACAGTCTGCCGTGGGTGCGAGATGGGCAAATCCACTCGCCAACCCTTTTCTGCATCCTCAAACAAGAGGACAACTCGTCAATTTGAGATTGTGCACAGTGACCTTGCCGGTCCTATGCAAACTCAGTCCTTGCAAGGCTCAACCTACACGGCCACCTTCATAGACGACCACACTAAGTTCACTGTGGTCCACTTCCTTAAGTCGAAGGATCAGTTTGCTAAGTCGCTGCAGATGTATTTGGCCTGGGGTGAAACCCAGTCTGGCCATAAACTGCGCGCTCTGCACTCTGACCGCGGTGGCGAGTACATGTCGAGTGTCACGCAGGACATTCTTAAGCAGAAAGGGATAGAGCATCACCTCACGATGCCGGGTTCACCACAGTCAAACGGGAAAGCCGAGCGGTTTAACCGCACCATTATGGATAAGGCAATGTCCATGCTTCACACAGCTGGCATGTCTAAAGGCTTCTGGGAGCATGCAGTGTGCGCAGCTGTGCACATCTATAACCGCTCTCCAGTCCGTGGGCTTAAGTGGCGCACTCCTTATGAGCTCTGGCACTCTGGCAAAGTGCCCAATGTCTCACATCTCCGCGTCTTTGGATGCAAGGGGTACATGCACGTACCCGCTGATAAGCGTCGCAAATTGGATGCGAAAGCCATTGAGGTCACGCTTATTGGGTTTAAGCCCGAATCTAAGGGCTATAAGCTCTGGGACCGCTCAACCCGCTCCGTCCGAGTGTCCAGGGATGTGACATTCGACGAGAGTAGCTTCCCGTCCCTCCAGGGTGTTGAGACACACCCCACACCTTCACCATCAGTCGTGCCTAGCACAACAGTGACTGCCGTGCCTCACCCGCCGGCGTTACCACCAATGCGAGCCCCCTCCCCTGCACACTCCAGTAGTAGTGAGGAGGAGGATGTTGAAAAGCTCCTAGACCCCCCACAAGTCCAACCACGCCCCACCACTCCACCACCTGCTCTGCCGGCTCCGCCCACCACACCTAAGCGTGAGCAAGTCACTCCCACTTCACCCCCGCCGCGTCCTAGTGCAACGCGCATTATGCGCCATGTCCCTCCTCCCTCACCAGAAATGCCTGGGGGATTTGAGGATCGTGCACAGCGTAGTCAGCTGTTGCGCGAGATGGACAATGCACCAAGGCGCAGTGCTCGTGCCCCTGTCCCTAATCCGCGTTACTTCAATACGGACAATGCGGCATGGCGCGGCAGGCGTCTGGGGTATGCGGAGCTATTGGCTGCTGCCTTTGTGGGCCGAGACCCTGCAACCTATGCAGAGGCCATGCGGTCTGCAGCTGCAGATGAGTGGACTAAGGCGTGTCAGTATGAAATGGACGCCCTAGCTAAGAATGGGACTTGGGAGTTAGTGGATCTCCCGCCTAATCGCAAGGCAGTAAAATCCAAATGGGTCTTCAAGCTCAAAGCGGATGGCCGCTACAGAGCTCGCTTGGTGGCTAAGGGATTCACGCAGATCCCTGGCGTAGATTTTGATGAAACCTTCTCTCCCGTCGCACGATTTGAGTCGCTACGTTTGCTTCTGGCGTTGGCCGTGCTGGAGGACTGGCACATCCATCAGATGGATGTTAAGTCTGCTTTTCTCAATGGCGTGCTTGACGAGGAGATTTACATGGAGCAGCCACAAGGTTTCACTGTCACTGGCTCTGAGACGAAGGTGTGTCGCCTGGTTAAGGCGATCTATGGTCTCAAACAGGCCTCCCGCGCATGGAACTTGCAATTCCATGGAGTGCTCACTGCACTCGGCTTCAAGCGGACGTTTGCTGATGCTGGCATATATGTGATGCCTCAACGGGAGGGGTATGATCCACTCTTCGTTATTGTCTACGTTGACGACATCACTATACTGGGTCCCTCGCTGAGTGGTATCAAGCGTTTAAAGTCGGACTTGTCTGAACGCTATGAGATGACAGATCTCGGGGAGATAGAGTCTTATCTTGGTATGCGCATTGTGCGCGACCGCTCCCTCAGACGCATCGAAATAGATCAGTCTGGCTATATCAAGGATGTCCTTGAACGCTTTGGCATGTCTGATGCAACACCACACAACACACCCTTGCCCGCTGGTGCTGACGAGCACTTGGTTAAATATACGTCGCAGGCAACTGCCTCAGATATTTCCCACTACCAGTCCTTAATTGGGAGTCTGCTTTATGTGCAGATTGGCACTAGGCCAGATATCTCTTTCGCTGTGTCACGTTTGGCGCAGTATGCAGCGAATCCTTCACCACAACATCTGCGACTTGCGCAGTATGTCCTATCCTACCTAGTGGGAACTATGGATATGCGTATTGTCTATGATGGCGCCAATGGCGATGGCCTTCATGGCTACACTGATTCCAGTCTGGCTGATCAGACTGATGACCGCCACTCCACCTCTGGTTATGTGTTCTTACTAGCTAACGGTGCAATAAGCTGGTCTTCGCGCAAGCAAAAGACTGTTGCCCAAAACACAACGGAAGCGGAATACATGGCCATGACTGATGCGGCCAACCAGGCTGCGTGGTATCAGAGCTTCCTCACGGAACTCGGGTACGAGGTCGACGACCCCATCCCACTTCATGGTGACAATAAGGGTGCCATTGACCTGGCTTTGAACCCTGTCACTGGGAGACGGTCTAAGCACATTGCCATACGGCATCATGTCATTCGGGAGTACATCGAAAAGGGGACCATCACCCTCATTAGAACTCCTACTGTGGATATGGTTGCGGACGGCTTCACAAAGTCACTACCGCGTGTCCTGCTGCAGAAGCACAACGATGACATGGGACTTGTGTGTACTTAGATTGTAGATCACGGGGAGATGTTGATAAGTGACCCTTGCGCACTTAGCGGCTCGTACGGACCGGACTTGCAGCATGGACTGCTTTAGATTAGATATACAGGACTTATAGATTAGATACTGTTTGATCTGTACAATCTGGACTTATCATTGCGTCACATATGACATCACTGTACTTCTAATGACATCATACATCCGGACTCTGCGTTGTATAAACGCCTTTGTACTTTCCTTTGTTCCGTACTTAGCTTTATCCTTATTATGATGTCACTATGATATCATTTGGTTCTGGACTCTCCTTATTCTTTCTTTCCTTGTTCTCAGAACGTCCACTCCCTTGTCCGTTTGTAGAACAATACTTCCTTGTACTGCGTAACTTAGTGTTACATCCCCTGTACAGTGTCACTACCTGAAAGTGTATAAGTAGAGTACCATGTACGCTCCTGGTCCACATCAGTTCTCACTGCTTGTGTGCCAGGTAAGCTCCCTCCTCTCTAAATGTAACAACATCAGTTCTCACTGCTTGTGTGCCAGACAACCTCTGCTTCACTCTGCTTGACTTCACCCCTGTTGCTGCCTTTCAGCCACTTCTGATATCTCACCACAGTCCTCTTGTCACTGTGAGTATCATCTTCATGTGTGCTGTTCATCAGTGATGGGAGTCGATGTGGTGGAACTGCTGCAGGGAAGCGACTTGGGCCAGAGGTACTAGGGGAAATCTGGGGCGTCGAGGGTCGGGAGGTTACTTGGGAGAGTAGACCAGAAAGTTTCTTTGTGGTAGTATCTAGAATTTGTGATACTTCTTCCGTATCACTTTCCGAATCTTCGGATTGACTAGGTGTGTTAAAATGGACTGGTTTGTTGTTTAGGTAGATCCACTGTTCGTTTACGAAGTTCCAGCGGACGTTCTTTCCTTTGAAAGTGGCGTGTAGGGAGTTGTAACTTAGGTCCTTGACTTTGTCGATACCAGGAAAGGCTTCTTTTAGGTCCTGAAAAACGATTTGGTGCTGGGTAGCGACTATTGTCCACGGGTGTTTTCCTGTAGGGCTGAATATCTCCTCCTCCTTCCACTTGGCGTAGTAAAGGTTGTCAGTAAGGGAAAAATAGGGGTCGAAGAAGTACACTGGGACGTGGGCTTTTTCTTCTGGTGTGAGAGGTCGCTGTGTATTCATTCACTTCTTCTGGTGAGACGGGTGACAGTCCAACTGTCCAGGTTCCAGGGATAGTAGATTTTGTATGCAGGGAGGAGGATAGCTCTATCCGGACGATGGGGTCTTTGTGAACGACGGATCCAATGGTATTCTTCCCAAATACCAAAGTGGGTCAGGGTTGTCTTACTTCTCCACAAGAAGTCTTGGAAATACAAGGGGCTTGTCGAAACCTCGCTTATGCGCGTAAGCGGCTGGGAAAAATACAGGGTCTCAAGATTGTGCCGGTTTTGGTACAACAGAGAACAGTGTCTTCTGAACACGTCGAGTTCTCGGGGGGTTCGGGTTGGTAGGCTCTTGGTTACTAAGATAGCCTCGGGGAGGTGACAATGGATTTCTCGGGGCTGGGTTTCGAGATACTGAGCTTCGTCGCTGCTTGTGGAATGCTGTCTTGCAGTCGGAGTTGCTTGGATACTAGGGTACACTGGTTCACTGGGACCAGCTTGGTTAATACTCGGAAGGGGAATTTGGGTGTTGGTAGCTCGACGAGCTCTAGGGGCCCTTCTTGGGGTAACAGGGGTACTTGGGGTAGAGGCTATGGGCCGATCGTCTACTTGGAAGCGACGATGAGTTCTTCTTTGGGCGACGTGTGAGGATGCCAGGTTAATTGCCCAATGAATAGGATCCAGGGTTTGACTCGAGAAATTGTCAAATTTTACACTCGTAAAATTTATCTCGACAATCTATACTATCTAGTTCTTTTCTCTATAAGGTAGATAGTTAACTCCAGGGGACCACAACACTACGTTGGGGGGTGTCGGAGGGGTGTCGGGACAATAACCGCAGGTACAGACTTCTTGAGAGCACCAACAGGGGCCTGAGGTCAGAGTTGGTCCCCAACCGTCGTTTGGGCTAGGCAGTTGGTTAGTATCTCCGTTATGCAGGGAGATGTCAGAATCTGAGGATTTGTCTTCAGTTTCGGGGGAACTAGGAGGGAGCCGATCTGTAATTCGGCGGAGTAGGGGCGGAGTCCGGAAGGTTTCTCTGGCGTTGAGAATTGACACTAGTTCGGGGTCATCAGAGGTCGAAGGGGGGTAGTGCCAGATACTAGGGTTGACGAGATTTCGGTCAGGATTGGTCAAGGTTGTTTCCCACACCGAGGTGGCGAAGGAATAAGTCAATTCTGAACTATCAGAGATGACTAGACGAGGGGCGGAGTCGGGGTGAATGATCACTCGAATTTCTTGGAAGGAAATCTGTATTTCCTGGTATGTGAGGCGGAGTCGGTCAACAAAGTGAAGAGAGAAGCCGTCTTCGAGTTGCCGGACGTAGTGGTCACGACGGGGGGGAATGTGGACAAACCAAAGATAGTCGCTTTTGGTCCACACTAGGAGTTGGTCTGTTGGATGGTTGGTGGCAGAGACGGAGTTTGCAAGATGCCAATAAAGGAGTTGCTCGTCAGCAGCCTTGACGACTTCAGAAAGGTCGTCAATAAACTCGTGGTAAACCCTTTCAGGGATGACTTCTCCAAAGTCAAAGAGGTCGATAAGGGTACGTAAGGCGGTAGGGGGTTCCATCCAACAGTCAAGACGGGGGTTATCGATGAGGTCGTAAGTGGAAGTGACGGGGTAATAGCGGTCAAGTTGCCGCTGTCTGTGGGACTCAAAGTTAACTCGGGCTCGTGCGAGCCTTTGTTCTTCAGATAAGTTGAAGGTAAATGGAGTAGAAGGAGGCACTTAAATCACTCGATTTAAGTTTAAAACTCCAATAAGTAACACTTACTTACTTTGCGTTGCACTTAAAACACTCGTTTCAAGACAAGGCAAATATATAACCACTTATCTAAAGTGGCTGGTCGTCGGGGAAAGTAGAGATGAAACTGAAGGGATTGGCAGGAATACGAGGGGAAAGACAATAAGCGAGAAGGTGGGGGGTAGAACGAACCAAGTCCTCAAAGAAATAGGCCTGGTGGTAAGCGTAAATTTGTCCGTCAAAAGCAAAGCGTAAATGTCCGTAAGTGGTAACGATTCTTCCGTCCAAAAAGTCCTGGATCTCTAGGGTTACTAGAGAGTCAATGTACCCAGCTCTGTGAACGTTAGCAAGGGGGACAAAGGCGCGCCGCAGACCTTCCCTAAAGTCGTAACGGATAGTCCCAAGGGGGGTGTCAGGGGAAGGAAGGTCATAGATGGCCTTGGAACAGATGTACAAAGGAGGGAAGTCAGGGTGTTGAGCGGGGTCAACAACACGCGGGAAAAGGGTGTAGACGTGAGGGGGGAGAAGACGGAAGGGGGTAACAGAAGGAAAGACCAGGGGGAAATTAGCGAGTGAGGTGGTGAGGGGAACTTTTCTAATTAGTTCCCGGAGGGTCGTGGAAGCAGGCCGCCAAGATTCTCCTTGGGGGGTGACGATGGAGATGTACTGGTGGGGGTGCTCTCCTTGGGAAAGGAGGCAAGGGGGGGCTTGGTAGGCGGTGGGGCCGAGGGGAGGGAGGTTCTCTTGTTCGGGGTGAGGGGCTGGAGGGAAGACGGGGCCTTGTTCTGCTACTCGCTCGTAGTCAATCGGCGAGTCGGGGGTTGCAAGGCGGGAGGGGACCGGAACAGGAGACGGAGAGCGACGAGGAGTCGGAGGAAGAACAGGAGGTGGCGAAGGAGAGCCACGAAGGGAAAGAGGGGGGCGGGGGGTCGGGACTCGGAGGGGAGGCGCAGACTCGGCGCGGAGTTCAGGGGACAGGGGGATGATGTTCCCATTGAGGTCGGTGATCTCGAGGACCTCTTCATAGAACTGGGCGGTGCTGGGGGACAGGGGGCGAGGGGACGGACGAGGGGTGGCTTCTTCAGCCGGAGCGTAGGGGTAAACTAGTTCGGGGGTTGCGTCCCGAACAAGGGCAACAGGGGCAGGGGGCTCGTCACCACCGAAGGTGGCGGGGGTGTAGGGGGCGGTGAAGCGGAGGCTGTCAAGACGGACAGCGGAGGTGGAGGGAACAGGGGAGGTGCGGGAAAAGTCAAGGGGGCTACCTTGGTTGTCGAACTCCGACTGGTAGCTGGCAGAGTCTCCGTCCCACTGACCGTACTGCGAGAAGTCGTACTCGTAGTTATAGTCAGACACTGGGGAAGCCCGAGGTCAGTCTATTAAAAAGACTGTCCAAGTGTGGTGAACTCACTGTCACTCGACAGCGAGGGATACGGTTGAAGATGACGGCGGGCGAGGTAGAGACGGAGAGAGCGTCAAAGGGGGCGAAGAGGAGGCGTCTTGGCTCAAAGAAGATAGTGGCGCACACAAGGTGGGGCACTCGAAGGAGCTGAGAGGCAAGAGAGGGAAGATGTCACAAGTGGACAGTCTGAGGGACTGTCCGATAGATTGCGCTAGCTTATATACTACAGGGGGTGGTCTGTGCGTAGATTTAGGGCAGGCTTAGGGCCTGTCCACGAGTGCTGCGCAATACTGCGGATTGGAACATTCCAGAGACAAGTTATTAATACTGTCTAATCAGAATAAAAGATAAGCATGGTACGACTGCGCCACAGTCGATGACGCCATATTGCGCCATAGTGGCGTGCTTCCACAGCAACTGCGGGACCCGTGATTAGAACACGTGTTCTTGTGACTTGGTTGATTATCTTCGTTGATCGATAAATGATCAACTGTTGATTGATACACGTGCAAGTATGCATGTGACTTGGAAAGACAGGCTAATCACGTGACACATCACGTGATCGTCGGAGAGCGAAATTCAAACTCCGATTTCGGATTTCCCCTTTAGGAAGCTGATGACGTAAGCCCGGCCCGGTTCTAAGCGCCTTGAGTCACGACCAGGTTTATAGGTTCGTGACAGTGGGCTGCCTGGGCGCCGTGAGCCACAAGGGAAGCATTATTTCCCAGCGCTCTTGAAGCCAGTGAATTACAGCGTCGAAGGAAGTACACATGTGGATATCGATGTCAAGACACTCTCAAAAGCCTCGTCGGATGTCTACACCGCGAATCTCAGATATCTGGTTGCATCCCCTAACGAGGCGCAGTACAAAGCTCAGCGGCTTGCAACTGGTATCTCAAAGCCTTCTATCTTCTCTGGTCTTGACCCCACGGCTACGCTAGGACTGCCGAAATCTGCAGGCTCGGACATTATGCATCTTGCGGCATTGAATCTGTCGGATCTCATGCTCAGTCTTTGGCGCGGTACTATCGACTGTACAACGCCGGATGATAAGTCTACATGGACCTGGGCTGTTCTCCGAGGTGACGTCTGGCAGCAGCACGGCAAATCTGTTGCTGACACCCTTCATTATCTGCCGAGCTCCTTCGATCGTCCCCCACGTAACATCGCCGAGAAGCTAACCAGCGGTTACAAAGCCTGGGAATTCCTTCTCTATCTCTATGGCTTAGCTCCCAGTTTATTATACGGCATACTTCCTAACTTATATTATTCCAATTTCTGCAAGCTTGTACATGGTATACGGCTTATGAACCAGCACAATATTAGCCGGCAGAATGTGCGCGGCGCCCACTTGGCTCTGAGCTCGTTTGCTCAGGAATTCGAAGTCATATACTGCCAACGACAACAAACCCGCATTCATTTTGTACGGCCATGCCTCCATTCTGTCCTCCACCTCCCCTGCGAGGTTGTGCGTCTCGGCCCCCCAGTGTGTTCGTCTCAATGGACGCTCGAGAGAACAATCGGCAACTTAGGTGAGGAAATAAAGCAACACTCAAATCCGTTTGCGAATCTATCGGAGCGTGGGGTCAGGCGTGCTCGGGTCAATGCTCTCAAAGCTATGATTCCTGACCTCGACGAAGACCATAGGCGGTCTCTCCCTAGAGGGTCGAAGGATCTAGGAGATGGCTTCGTCTTATTGCGTGCGCAGGACGCCTCTCCACACCCCCTACGAGAAAATGAGGTGCGGGCATTGTGAGAGCTGTTTCCCTCCACTCCGCCCAGTGTTTCCGTGCACAGATGGGCAAAGTTGCGAATCCCCACAGGGCAAAACTGCTACAGCGCATGGAAGGAAAAACAGAAGCCTCTCGAGAAGCGACGTACAGCACAGAATGTAAAGGTGAATCCTGCCTCTCCTGCTACATTCTCAAGGCTGACTGCGTTGGTCGGCCCTCCTAGCTTCGCCTCGGCGGTGAAACACGCATCGCAGAAGTGTACTTTTTCATACATCTCCATCACGAGGACCAAGATACAGCTCTCGCTCTAGTATCACTATATTCGCAGCCAGACTCATCACTACTCCGATTGTCCATGAACACACTTTGGTTGTGTGTTTATTTAGGAGACGGCGTGCTCAAGTTTGTTGACGTCAAAGCCATCCAGTCAGTGGTCACAATGATTCCTCACAGACCATCGATCGATGGTCGGCCAGCCGAGGACCGTTTTTTCTCAGTTGAGAAGCCGGGTTTTGATGTCGCTATAATGTCGGGTGTCGAAGATGACGAACAAGATAACGAAGATGAGACTGCATGTTACGCCGTCACGACGTTAGCTCGACTTGAGCTCGAATGGCGGTAACGACTTAGCGATATGATTCTGAGTTCTACTTGAAGACGCGAAGGTCCAAGTCTCTGTCTTAGTGAATACGTGAAGGTACACCGACAGGTTCTAACGCGTTGGTCTCAATACGAAGTTGGATAGAAGGAGAGAAGAGAAGTGACAATTCAAGAAGACCAAGATGTCGTATCTTGGTCTTCGCAAGACAGTTTGAATACAAGTCGAGCAGGCTTAGAAGCGCTGCTATGAGTCACAGTATAGTAGCGTCCAACGTATCGCAGAAATCACTCGAACCCTAATACTACTAGTACCTGTACTAGTGGCATTGGTCATCAGTCAGCTATCGCCCCCTATCGCCTATCGCACTACCGTATCACTGTAAGTAAGTCCGCAACTAATCTACCTTACCGCCGTAGTTGCAACCGGTACAGTAAGGGTAGCAGATCCCGAGTCGAAACGTAACATCACCCCCTTTTTCAGCGTGAGACCCCGACTCACTGAAAGTCCCTTGCCGGCCAATCTCACTGTTCGTCGGCAATGCGTTCGAGTGCAGTGGCGCGCTCCAGTCGATAGATGGAGTCCTGCCTGTCACTCTGCACGCACGCGATCATGTCTCGCAGCTGCGCCACCCGTGCTCGGAGTCGTTCCAGCTCAAAGCTGGCCGCGCGGTAGCGTGTGACCTCCGCGGTGAGCGTCTCGTCGTTGATGCGGTTGAGGGCACGGTCCGTGACGCGGTCCGCGGTGAAGATGACGAGGTCTTCATGGGGGTACGTGGGGCGGAGCGCGGCATTCACGTGGGGTTCGGCATAAAGGGGCTTACCATATAAGTGTGGGGAGCCCGGTATGACTCCCAGTATAAGGGGGTCCGCCCCTCCTATGATCTGGACGTGGGAAGTGTCCCTCTCTACTCCGTCGGGCCCGGTGATGGGGTATGGAATGTGATGGGGTCGTCTATTTGCCCGGAACCCTTCAGGCGCAATAACGTGCGCGGGGTCGTCAGCGGCGGTGAAGGGGCGATGGTCGGCGGCACCTGGTACACGCACACGTCCTCGGTACATGGCAGACCCGTCAGAGTTGACGAGCCAAGGTGTGATGCGGGGATTAGTAGGGTCGCCTTTCGTTCGAAGGAAGGCGTGCCGTGCCGGGTAGTAATCGTCGTCGTCATGGCCAGCCTCAGCAGCCTCCATCGCTGCCGCCGCTCACGCATCTCTCTCAGTCGGGCCGCGGCTGAGTCTAACTGTTCCTTCTGCCACTCCGCCGCTACCCTCCTCCAACCGTCCAACTCGTACTCCAGGAGAGCTTGTACGCTCGTCGTTGCTCGGGAAAATTCCGCGAACGCCGACGAGGTCGTCGCTTGGGGGGATGGCAGCGATGGGCTCGCGCTCCCCACGTTCGTCGCGGAAGACGTGGACGACAACGGATTCGTCGTCGGGCTGTTGCGTGGGGTCTGGAAATTGGGCAAGGACGTTTGCCCACTCTTGTGCGGTGATGCGGCCCTCTGGCTGGCCGACAGGTGTGTACGGGGTGATTTGGGCATTGGGAATCTCAGTCTCGTCGTCTTCTGCGAGGAGCGCCCGAGCGTCTTCTGCAAGGGAGTCGAGGAGGATCGCTTGGGTGACATGTTGCAGAGGGGAAGTGGGCATGAGAGTGGTAATGGTAGATCGAAGGAAGAGGGGATGACTCTCCTGAGTACGGGTTGAGCCCCTTTTAACCGCTGCTCCGTGAGCTTGCGTTTCCTGATAGAGACGGAGCGCTTCCGGTGCGAAGACGTCATCTTTGTTGACCCACTGATTCTCCGAGTCAGGGTATCCCTTCCATTTGATGAGGTACTGGAGTCATCTCCCTCTGCCGAAGTGCCGAGAGTCCAGAATGGCCTCGACCTCGTATTCTTCTTCCCCATCGATCAACTCGGGCGGCGGTCGTGTGAAGTTCTCTCCATGGAGGGTGGTTTGTTTGTATGGCATGAGAAGATCGATGTGGAACACTGGGTGAATGCTCCACTGGACAGGGAGTTCTAGTCGATAATTGTAAGGGGACATCACCTGTGTCACCCGAAATGGTCCGTGGCGTCGCGCCGCCAGTTTTGCCGTGGGCTGATTGGTTCGCAGATGCTTGCCTTCTAGCCACACGAGGTCTCCTATCTTGAATCTGGGCGTATCTTTATTGCGGACCCACGCCTCCTGGGCTCGTTTCATGAGACGTTGGGCGTCCTTCCTAGCCTCTTTTAGTTGCGTCAGTTGCTTTGTGACCTGAGGGAGAGGGGACGGCTTATCAGTCCAATCCGCTTGCGGGTTGAATCCCATTAGGAGCTGAAATGGCGATTGTTTCGTATGTTCGTGCGGCCAGTTATTGTGCGCGAATTCGGTGATTGGCAGGTAAGCAGCCCAGTTATCTTGCCGCTCGTTCACCCAGAAGCGTAGGTACTGTTCCAACCATTGGTTGGTCCATTCGGATTGCCCGTCGGTGCGTGGATGGTATGCCGTTGATATGTTCTGTTGGATGCCTAGAACTCGGCATATTTCTCTGGTGAATTTTGACGCAAATCGCGGGTCTCTGTCACTGATACACTTGCGTGGTAATCCGAAACGCTTGAACACGTGAGCGACATACAGGGCTGCTGTTTCTTCAGCTGTTATCTCCTCTCTGCACGGAATGAAGATAGAGGCCTTGCTGCAGTCGTGGTCTGTGATGGTCAGTATACTGTCGTACCCTTGCGACGGTGGGAGTTTAGTAATGAAGTCCATGGCTATAGTTTGAAAAGGCACGGCGTCCAGTACTGGCGTAATAGGATGTAATGCTGCCCGTATGGGCCTCGTGTTTACTTTGTTTCGTTGGCATTCCGCGCAGCCTTGTACGTATTCATATACGTCCTTTCGCAGTTGTGGCCACCAGTAGTGTCGTTCCAGAATCCGTTGCGTTCTCGCCACCCCAGGGTGACCATGTATTGGCAGGTCGTGATGGTCGTGTATTAGTACGCGGTACGTCAAGGCAGGCCCGGTTATCACAAACCTGCCGTCCTTGTACCATTCTCCTTCTATTTTTTTGAGGTGATGGGGGTCTACCCACATCTTAATTACCTCGTTATCTTGCTGGTGACGCGGTTGTAGCAGGTTTGGGTTCGCGACAAAGGTGCGCGCGGCATTGAGGGTTCTTACGAAGACCTCGGGGGGTAGGACGACAACTTCGCTGTTGTCGTTTTCCCCTTGGTCATAGTCTGGCCGTCTCGATAGGGCGTCTGCTCTGCCGTTATTTTTTCCTTTGATGTGGTGAATCTCGAAGTCGTATTCAGAAAGTTCGAGCACCTCCCTTGCGATCCGTCTGCTAATCTTCTGCGGCGACTTCCAGTATTGCAGGTTGAGGTGGTCCGAGTAAATTTTGATTTTGTGTGGGGCTCCTGCAAGCAGTGGTCTCCAGTTTCGTAATGCCTTTACTATTGCTAACAATTCTAGGTCATAAATGTCGTAGTTCCGTTCCGCTTCCGAGAGTGTGGCTGAGTAATAGCCTATGGGGTGTCACTTTCCGTCAGCCTTCCGTTGTAATAATACGGCTCCCACCGCGTATCCGGAGACATCGACCTCCAGTTCGAATGGGTCCTGAAGGACTGGATGTGCCAGCACCGGCTCTTCAGTTACGAGGCGCTTGAGGGTGTTGAACGCCTTGTCTTCTTCCTCAGTCCATCGCCATTCCTCGTCCTTTTGCGTCAATTTGGTGAGTGGTTTAGCGTGGGTTGCGAATCCGCGGATAAAGAGTCTGTAAAAGTTACAAAAGCCGAGAAACGATCGAACATCTTTGACTTTTGTTGGTGTCGGCCAATCTTTGATGCCTTGAACTTTTACGGGGTCCATTCGGGTCACCCCCCTTTCAAGGATTACCCCCAGGTAATCCATCCGCGGCTGGTGGAACAGGCACTTCTCAAGCTTGAAATAGAGGTCGTGTTCGCACGCGACCTCAAGAACGTCGCGTACCGCGCTGATATGAGCTGCCAAGTCGTGGTCAAAATGAGTGGCTACGCCAATATCATCCATGTAGACACGTATCGTGGTTCCCAATCGCTCATGTTTTGCGATTGTGTCGCGGTAGATATGATTCATCATCGCCTGGAAGGTGGCAGGGGAGTTGGTGAGGCCAAAGAACATAACGGTGGGTTCAAAAAGGCCAAATTTAGTTTTAAACGCTGCTTTCTCCTGGTCTCCGTCACGGATACGGATGTTGTTATAGCCCCAGCGGATGTCAAGCTTCGTATAAATATGTGCGTTGCTGAGGTCGAGGATGAGGTCTTGAATTAGCGGCAGCGGGTACTGGTTGCGGATGGTGTGTGAATTGATGACACGGTAGTCCTGCACTGGGCGTAGTTTTCCGTCCTTCTTTTTAATAAAAAAGAAGGACGAGGCATACGGGGAAATGGAAGGGCGCAAATATCCCTGTTTCAACTTCTCGTCAAGGAAGTCCTTCAATTCGCCTTCTTCTCTTTGTGTCATGGGGTATATCTTGCAGTCGATTGCTGCTGGCGCTGACGGTTTGAAGTCGATAGCATGATCCCAGGGTCGCAATGGAGGGAAACGGTGTGAGGCCTGCTCGTCAAATAGCATACCGTATTCTGCATAAACTGGTGGCAGCACTGCTGCCGTCTGTTGTTGTTTTGCCGATATGGCCAACTCTGTCGAAGTGGTGGCTCGTGCGAAAGTCTCTTCATCCAGTTCTCGGACAATCGCTTCCTTTTCTGTTGTAATTAGTGCTCGTATGGTGGGTGCGGTGAGTAGTTCTTCGGTGGTGGCCAAGACCACCGGTTGCATGTCCAGATGCATCGTTGCCGTTGCCCAGCTGATTGTGGGTTCAAAGGCGCTCAGCCATGGGTAACCCAGTACCATATCTTCGCTGCCGAGATCGGTAATCAAGAAGGTCATTTTCTTGATCTGTCCGCGTGTTTTCACCTCCAGGTTAACATAATGAGTGATTAACCCAGCTTTGTTTTCCGTGTTATCTATATTCCATATTTTGCGAGGCGTTTCTAATGGCCATATCGGGACCCCGGCCCTGGCCGCCGTGCCTGGTTTGATAAAGTTGTCGGTGGCTCCGGAGTCCACCAACGCATGTGTTTCAGTCGTTTGGTAATTCGTTTGGACAGTTACTGGAATTCGCAAAGATCGATAGCGCGTTGTCACAATTACAGAATTACATTGTAAGGCCCTCACCCAGACTGATGGGTTCAGGCGCCCTGAAAACCCTCTTTTCCCCATAGATCTTGAAGTATGAGGTCTTTCACCTCATCCGTGCTGTTGGCTACTTGCGTCAGCCACTCCTTCGCCTGTTCTCCTGCTGTCTTTGTCGCTTTAATTTGTGGCGCAGGCGTCGCACTGGGTGCTGGCGTCACGTACCCCGGCAGCGATGGTTCGTATTGGGATGCGGGGCCCGGTGATCCTGGCCATTGCGGTGGCCAGGCGGTTTCTGTCATTCTGCTGCTGGATGGGGCGTTCTGCCACTGCCTCTGTCGTCGGGGGTACGGGCAATTTCGTGAGAGATGCCCTGGAGCGTCACAATTGTAACAGAGGACGTTCCTTAGGTCCCTTCTAGATCCGCCCCTTCCCCGTCCTCTGGCTCCCAGACCTCCTCGCGGTGGGAAGGGTGGTGTTGACCAGTCGTGGTGGGGCAGTTTATTGAAGTCGATATCTTCGGATCCGGCCAGTCATACTTTGGCATGGTCGGCGGAGGTGTCCATTGCCCATGGATTGGTCTGTGGCAAGTTTTGCGGCAGTGCCCATCCTGCGTTGCCGGTCTGCTTTTTTGGCTGAGTCGTCGTATTCTTGTATTCGTTAAGCCTTGCCTTGAGGTGGATGTAGTTTTTCTGTCGCTTGAGGACAGCTCTTTTCCAGTCGTCGAACGTCACGGGCTCATCGAATTGGAACGCGTTTTTGAATAATTCCTTGGGCAAACCCGACGTAAATAAGTCGATGGTTTGCGGTTCGTTGAGGTGGTAATGAGCTTTCCGCGCTAGTTGTTCGAAGTCGTTGACGTACTTATCAATATCCTCTCCGATCATTTTGAAGCCCTTTCGTAATATGGCTTGTGCTTGCTCTCTTTCCAGCGTGTTCTCGAAACGTTGGCTAAAACTGTCGGCTACAGCGTCCCATAGGCCTCATGTGTAGGGGCTGATTCCTCGTTGTATCTGTTGGTTGAGCCAGTTCAGGAAGGATAGCACCCATTCGCTGACTGCTCCACCTTTGATGTATGAAAGGAATAGGAGGCATCTCCTGTAATCGTTGCGCATGATGGGGGCGTCCAGGTTCATTCCCCAATAAACGTGCCACTGCGTGAGGAATTGGTCGACTTTAAGTCTGTCTCCGTCGAAAATGGAAGGTGGCTCGCCGGTTAACTTTTCACTGGGATGTCCTCTGTCCCCTACGCCTCCACCACCTCCTCCTCCATCGCCGCCGCCTCCGCCTCCTCCTCCGGGCGGGTCGCGGGGCAATCCTCTTGGTGGTTCGGTTCTCCGCAGGTCGAAGGGAATACCTCCTCCTGGTGGTGGTGGCGGGTCGTCTCCTGGGCCTCCCACTCCTGGAGGTAGTTCCATTGCTGGTCGTCGCTCAGATGGAGGGTCTCCTCTGTCCGACCCTATCGCTCGGAAGATTGCAGCGTCATCTGCGGTCATACGTACTCCCGTTTCTGGGTTAATGGGCATAAGATTGGCCCTTGCTTCTTCTTGCACTGCTCGCGCTTCCTCTAGTGCGACTTCTTCCATTGCGCGTGTTATCGTAGCCATGATGGCTGGGGATCGAATATGAATTGGCTCTGGTTCAGTGATATGTGCGGACTCAGCTCGTTCTACAAGGAGATCCTGTACAGCTCCTCCGCTTGTTTCGGTTTGGTTTGGTTCTCGGCCCTCGCTTTCTTCCTGGCTTTGACTCCCTTCTTCTTCTGATACTACCTCTCCTGTGGAGTGTTCTCGTACTTGTCCATCGATGGGTCCCCAATCTGCTCGGCTATTGAGTTCTCGTGCGTCGATGTCGCAACAATATCTGGGTCCAGCTGGTCGTATGACGTCCCACTGGGAGTCTATGGGGTTCCACGTAACTTCTACCCAACACAAGTGGTCGAAGTTGAACTCAACTGGGCGGAACCTCGAGGGTCCGTTGAACTCTACGATGTTGATAAGTGACCCTTGCGCACTTAGCGGCTCATACGGACCGGACTTGCAGCATGGACTGCTTTAGATTAGATTAATTGGACTTGTAGATTACTTACATTTGATCTGTACAATCTAGCGCTGATCATTGCGTCATGTATGACATCATGTACTATGACATCATGTAGAACGCTCCGGACACTTCATTGTACTCAGTCCTTTGTTCTTCTTTAGTTCTTATCTTTATTATGATGTCATTATGATATCATCTTTGTCTGGACTCTCTTTGTTCTAGTCGCCTTGTTCTCTTTTCATACACTCCTTTTGTCCTGTATGTAGAACAACGCTCCTTGTATTCTGTGACTCTACGTTACCACTCTTGTACTAGTGTCACACCTCTGTACAGTATAAGTAGTAGTGCTTGTACGCTCCTGGTCCACATCAGTTCCCTCACTGTTGTGTGCCAGGTATGTCTCCTCCTCTGTAATACCAACATCAGTTCCCTCACTGTTGTGTGCCAGACACCCTCTGCCTCACTGCTTGACATTCCCCTCTGCTGCTAACCAGCTTGCCACTAGTATCTCACCACAGACTCTTTGCCTCTGTGAGTACTGGTTCTGTCTATGCTGTTCATCATACGAAGTACCCGGTTTCTTCTTGTCTTTCCCTCCAACTGGCGGCTTGTAAAAAGCGCGTAGGGACGTTTCGTTCTCCCCTTCTTGGGATTGAGTACGGACGAAAGCTCGTCCACTGATCTCTGGTTGTTACGGCCACGATGGTATCTTGGTCTTAATGTTACACCGTCACGACGTTAGCTCGACTTGAGCTCGAATGGCGGTAACGACTTAGCGATATGATTCTGAGTTCTACTTGAAGACGCGAAGGTCCAAGTCTCTGTCTTAGTGAATACGCGAAGGTACACCGACAGGTTCTAACGCGTTGGTCTCAATACGAAGTTGGATAGAAGGAGAGAAGAGAAGTGACAATTCAAGAAGACCAAGATGTCGTATCTTGGTCTTCGCAAGACAGTTTAAATACAAGTCGAGCAGGCTTAGAAGCGCTGCTATGAGTCACAGTATAGTAGCGTCCAACGTATCGCAGAAATCACTCGAACCCTAATACTACTAGTACCTGTACTAGTGGCGTTGGTCATCAGTCAGCTATCGCCCCCTATCGCCTATCGCACTACCGTATCACCGTAAGTAAGTCCGCAACTAATCTACCTTACCGCCGTAGTTGCAACCGGTACAGTAAGGGTAGCAGATCCCGAGTCGAAATGTAACACTGCAAATACAAGGGACAACGAGTAAATAAATAATAAGAGACATGTACATAGCGTGTGTAGACACATACACAAGTAGCGTAAATACTCAAAACATTGTGCTGCGTTGTGTGGGGTCGCTGCTGGGGTAGCAGGCATGCGCACGCCTGCTACCGCAACCGCCAAATTTGGCAACACGGATTTGGCACACCGAGTGTCTGAATCGTCGGCCCGGGCGATCCCTGAATTAAGGTAAGTGCTTCCTTCCCGAAAAGGCAAACCTAACGCTAGACGCAACAGGACGAGCGACTGGGCCACAGCCTGAACTATTTGCAAGTACACCGCAGGTACACTGGGAGCTAATGGTATTCGTTGTGGCTTGTTCACGTGAGATACCCCAACCCCAACGATGTCGTGTTTCAGTGAAGTCGAAAAGAACACAGCGCCTCTCTCAGGCTCGGGCATCTCTTTCTTCTTTAACTAAGAACATGGCATCGAATGCGCTCTCCTTCCCGACAACACAGCATTTATCTGGGTTCAGTTTCCCAGATATTTTGGGAAATTCCAACAGCTCTATTGACTTTGCGTCTGCTGGCACACCCGACGAACGTCCAGACCTGACGAGCGCACTAATCACCCCGCATATAGGCCCAGGGCTTCTATCCCACTCCCAGCCCGGCATCTCTGGACAGTCTAATGGCACTCTGGTTTCATTACAGGGGTCGGATACTCCAGCATATTCGAGGCTCGCGTGTTTATTCCAGCAACTCACACGTGACTACAATTGTCTGAGGTCCGAGTCACTGTCTCGTCGCACGTTCGTAGCTCTAGAACGTTGACTAATATTATGGTATAGGGCAAGTCATGAGGAGCTCATGAAGTCGCATAAGATAGTTCTGGAGGCGTACGTTGAAACGTCAAAGAATCTGACGGCCCACAATCAGGAGTCCGATCACAACTTGAATTCAACGCGGTCGTCATGGTTGGGGTCACCTGAGACAGTTAACCCAAGTACACGGCAACTGATTAAGCCACTCGTGAAAAGTGACTACCCCCTCATCAAGTTCTGGACAAGATTGGCCTGGAAGTTTCATTTAGATAACACAAATGACTCGTCCAATCTGGTACCTGGGAACAATCGTCAAGGCGGGACAAGATCCGCCCAAGGGATCAACGTCATGATGCTATACATCGAGAATGCGGATGGCACGCCAGTCAACGGTGCTGTCGCAGCCGAGATTCGGGAATTTGCACGCTCGATATGGCGAGGGCTCCACACACGGAACGCTGCTCCGGAAAGATGGGGGGACGCATCGAAGGAAATCAAAGAACACTATTACCACGATATGGAGGTCAAATACGAAGTACTGCGCTACTGTGAAGGTCACTGGAAATCTCAAGCCGTCGCAACAGCGATATATTCACAGTGGTATGGCAATTTCGTCCTTGGCACTGGCAAGAAGCGCGGCACAGCAGTCAAAGAGGAAGGGGACGCAGACGCGGAAACAGTTCAAGCGACTACGAAGAAACCCAGACTTGCGAGCAGCGATGACTTATCTGAGCCCCCAGTGACGCCACCGTCTGCAAGAAATGTCGCCAGTAGTGTGCCCAAGGGGATCACCCCGATAGATCCGCTGTACCTGTCTTACGAATATCATCTGGTTTCGATCCACTGACGTGAGATTGGTTGCAGCGCAGACGTATTCGACGATCCGAGTGCAAGTGGATTTTCCTTATTCGAAACGGTACCTGACGTCACACCACTCCCAACGCTTGACCCTGGTACCACTGGAGAGTCCCCAGCCACAGGGGCAACCGACGGCGCGTCGCTCACACCGTCTCCAGCCACCGAACCCGTGTCACCAGGGCCAGGGCCGGTCACATCGCCTGCACCCACAACCATCGAAACTCATGTGGCATCTAGCCCGATGTCCGCTGACGCCCCAGACACGCCCATCATGCTGGAGACATCGTCGAATCCGCACACCACTGGCAATGTGTCGGGCCCGACCCTTGATTCAAGCGCAACGCTGCCCTCTTCGGCCACCACTGGTAATGGAAAGAGGGTAGAGAAGAAGTACGCTTGCAACAAAAAGATGATACCAGGTGGTGCCAAGAGTGCGAGGTCAGCGCCTCAATCACCACTCATTGACATACTTTTGACATATTCCGGGTTCTTTAGGAACATTTGTGCTAGGGACTGGTGTATTTCCCACCCTGAAGGGACCAAAGGGGACTTTGCCCGATATTGGGACACTCTGGATGCGGGTTCCAAGGCGGTAAGTGTGTCCTTTCACTCACAGCACACCTTGGTAGTGCTTACAATTGTGCATACTATGCACGCATACAGGCATACAAGCAGAAGGAGGTTGATGCAAAGGCCTCAGCAAAAGCAACAGTCTCCAAATAGGTGAGAGGCAACGTTTTATTGACCATGACGCCTATCTTATGTTGTAGGCAAAAACGCGCGACTCAAGGTGCGACTTGCACGCGTGAGAGGGGACAACGAGGTGTCAATTGACGGTTCTTAGGTGATTCGAAACAGTTAGATACATAAAACAACTTGTAATTCGATTAGATTCGTTTGTTAACAAATGATATCGACAGTTTGAAGTCATTTTTCTGTATTTGATACAATTAGATATGCACTGCGATATATGATTCGATGGGATTCGATCTCATTCAGGAATCATGTAACTATATTTTCGAATCAGATAAAATGCCATAAAACAATTTGATAGCATTCTAGATTTTTTTTACCTGACTCGAAAAAAACGAAGCTCAGTTCAGATTTTATAAGCGGGTCAAATATATCCAAATGATCTGTTAGAATTTACATAATTCCATCTCATTCAACCGATTTCTAGCTGGGGCTGAACACTCCAACAGCTTGTACAACCAACGGAGTTTTTTTGGTCTCCGTCATCGTCTCAACTTCTCATGACACAGCCAAATTTGGTGGTTTGCAGTCCCCTATATCGGTCTTGAGACACGACTCTATGGAGGATGTATAAATGTGTATAAGAAATTTCTGCCGGATCAAGGGCTTTTTGCGCAGAATTTGGCTCGTCGGCCTTTGACAGGTTCTGGAAACAAATCGGACGAGAATGTGCGGCCAAGCGGTCCCTCGAAAAAGCTCTCACTCTTCCACCCCAACCCTTGCACCGGCCTTCTTCACTGGGTAGTAGAACCGCTCGAGTGCCCGTGATCCACACTTACTTAGCATATATGCCATTCTTTGCGAATCGCTTACCTTGGCTTTCCGTGGGAGCATGCCCGTGTGGCGCTGGTTGAGGAAGCGCGGCCCGGGAAACCGGGGGAAGAGACTGGTGCAAAGGCACGGGGAGAGAGGAAGCTGAACAAACGCGTAGTATTTCTAGATCGTTGGAGGTATACGGGGAGTAGCGAGAAATGGAAAGTGCATGTACATGGAGACGAATGACTAGATAGATGAGCGAGGGGCTGGTAGAGACTAGGCGGAAGCACGAAGTGCTTCTCGATCGAATGAAAACAGATGTTTGTGTCCGAGACGAGGTCACGACGTTCGGGTGAGAAAAACCCGAGATGCGCCAAAGAGTGAAGGGTGAAAAAACGCTGTTTCGTCGACCTTTTGGTGTTTTCAATACATCAGGGTGCAGCGGGCGGGAGAAATAAAAAGACATGGTTCTTTGAACCGGCTGAGAATATGGGTGGACAGTTGGCGGCACAGAGGAAAAGGAATGAGCACGTGCCACTGGCACCCGCGCAACGACTATGCTCGCCACTGGAACTGGGAACACTGGAACTTGCACTTGCTAATCTACTAGGTAAACTGTAAGAGCATCCTTTAAGAGTATCATGTAACTTCATACTTCCCTCCTGCGACTTCTTTTTCGTTTCAATCGACGCTACCTAGGTGGTTTCCATGATGACTTCGCCGCCGCTCTTGACAAGAGAACCAAGCAGCCGGTTTTCGCAAAAGCTACAGTGCTGTAGAAATAGAGGTCGGTACCCAGGTGGATGCAGAAGTTTCTGCGTCACAGCCAGGTACGCTCACCAGTCCGCGCGGCAAGGGACGGTTGAGGTGTTTCCTTGCTTTACTTGAGTTTACGCATTTTTCGCCATATTATTAGCACCGCGTAATGGGTCGGTATATACACGACATGAGAAGGTATTAAATTGTAACAGTATGAACACGCAGATATCAAAAACCCAACAGGAAGGTATATCCTATCGTACAGAGACATCTAAAAGATTGGGAGACTCGGACGCGTCAAACAATATCATATGAGCAATGCGAAGGGTGCGAAGGATGATCTGTAGGCTTATAAATTTGCTCCTGCAGTGAACGACACGCAATGACTACGCCAGAGTCAGTAATCGACGACAATAACGGGGATTGTGGTGGAAAATCTGGGGTAGCCCTAGTGATTGCGTGGACTGCGCGAATCACCGAGGGGGGGTCAATTGCGTCCTTTTCCTCGGGCAAACCAGGCTCCTTGCTACCATCGCCCCCGGCAGCAGCTCCTAGATCAGGTGCAGATGTCGGCCCTGGAGGAGCGCAGGGAGCAGTGGCGATTATTATCGAGCGATGAGATTCCACTAGGCGAGATGGTGAGAGGTCGGATTGGGTCATGGACGGATGTGAATGGCCTATAGGAAGTATATTGTCAAGAGCTGGATTAAAAGAAGCCAAAGACGGGAGGTTTGGTGCACAGGAAGGCGTCAGGGGATCTACGTTGTGCTGGGGGGAAACGGCAGCGGGACCGGAAGCAGAGGTGGGAGGAGGGGCGGACGGGGAAGTTTTGGGGTAGGGCACTGTTATATCTGAGGTGACGGGAACGGGAAGGCTTTTGTCGACATGAAGTGAGGCAGGCTCGGACGAGGAAGGCGCATTGGGACAGACAGGAGAAGTAGGGGGAAGAGCAGCATTGTCATGTGGGGGGGTAGCGCAAGTAAGAGTCGTAGACGAGGAATCATCGTGAATGTGAGGCGACGCGCCCGGATGATGACCAGGGACATCGCACAATGGATACAAGGCTGGGTCAGACAGAATCCTGGCCCGGTCGCTAGTGATTGCGGAGAATCTTGTCGGGGCTGCATTAGTACCTCGATGTAGAGCTCGGTAAAGGTTGCGAATCGGTGCCAGGACAGACCTCGCGATCGTCGGATCGTTGCGGTCACGCTGCGCTTTGAGAACGATTTGATCCCAGAGGGCACAGAACTCGTGCTGCAGTTCGGGTAACGTATTTTGTACATCGAATTTGGAAGCTGCGTTTAGAATCTCCGGGAATTTGTCCCTTCGGTAGGACGAAATCCGGTAATGGCTAAATTGCTGGCGAGTGATGTGAATCAAGATGGCAAGTGACAGGCTGTCACCCTTGCTGCTGTAGTCTCGGAGGACAGTTTCTGGGACGCCCAGTTCATTGGAGGCGAAATTAAACCAGGAGTCATCGCGCTGTGGCGCCAGTGCGAGAATTTTGGAGACTATAGCTTCTGCAAACGCAACGGTAATTGGGTCCCCGATATTGCTCCAGTCCCTCACAATCCGCACGATTTCGGGGAGCAGACTGCTCTGTCGGTAGTCGAACAAAATTTTGTCAAGGATTATCAGTGCCTTGTGAGTGTATATTGGATCGATAGCCTTGGCGCATATTATCGCTCTCCGCTTTTTGTCGCGATCAGAGAGTAAATGGGATGAGAATGTGCGGTTGAACAGCCCTATCAATCCCGTTGAAAGCTTCTCCAGTTCCTCTAAGTTGAGACTGAGCAAGGGGTCGCTGATAACTTCTGAGGTGCGGAAGCCAGGTAAGCCGGAAAAGAAGCGCTCCAGTTCTTTGTCTTCGTCCAAGATTTCGAATGTCCACATAAACGCGCGAGAATCAATCGCCGACGATGCGTTAAGAGCAGTTTCCTCGGTTGTCTTCTGCATGCCCTGCATAACCAATTTGCGACAACCCTCCTCCCAACGACGAAAGAGAGCGAAGGCTCCACTACCACGACGTGTAACCCTCCGAATAGCTCGAAATGCGACAAATGACATCCCAGTGACAATGTGCCACATTGCCAATAAGAGGGGGGTGTGGTATGGGCTGTCGTGACAGAAGATCGGCATGATCGTGATGCATGCGTAGAAAACTGTGCCACCGCAAACCCACGCCAGCACCAAACTGAAAATGGTGCGGTTGACGCTGGATAGGAACATGACTAGGCCGACAAAGAACAGAAACAGGGAAACGTGGAGAAGCGTGGGCAATGCTTCTACGGCCCACGGAAGAAGAAACTTGTCGACGCCTTCGGCAAAGAATGCACGGATCCGCGCTCGTTTATGTAGACTGCAACGTAGCTGGGTGACCTTGAGGTATCGTCGTGCCCATTGCTGTAGCAACGTCGCGAGCAGAGCGCAGGTAAGACTGATCACCAAGCTCAAGAACCAAAGTGTGTTCACCCAAACGGCGATTTTTGGTGCGGAGAATGTGGGCGGGGAAGAAGGGAGAGAACTTGGAATATTTGTTCGATTTGGGTCGGCAACGGCCTGATAGATGTTGGCAAGGTAGAAGTTGGAGGAGTCCTGTGCGTTTGGTCGAATGTCCTGAATGGACACCGAGATCAACGACGCGACAGCGGCAGAGAATAAACCGGTCTATTACTGTTGAGTGAGCGAAAGGCACGGGATTAGGAGATAGAGACCCACAAATATAAGGATTCCATCGGCGTCCTCTTTCCAGTTTTCGGCCATCTTCTTGTCTTCTGCCAAAGCCATATCCAAATACATAGAAAAAATAGGACCGGACCCGTCGACAAAGTCAGACGCTCCCCGCGGCGATTGAGTCGGTGTAGACTGGGGCGGATACTGGTGGCCACCTACGGAAGCGGCATTGGTAGGTAAGAACGGTGAGAATAGAGCCAAATAGGATTAAGGTACTTGTGCCTGGGGGTGTACCTGCTTCTGGTACGCTGATATTTTCGGGAGGAGTTCGTGTCATTGAAGAATATGGTTATGGAGATCACAATGTAATAGTGGGGTGGAATGAGTAAAGATTGACCACCCCTTGGCTAGTAGTAAAATAGCAAAAGTACCACTAGGCAATACAAGAGACCAACCGTCGAGCCGCGGGCGCTCGATTCCCAGTCGTTTTTTTCTGCGCTTCCGTAAGTGTTGGACGGAAAAAACAAAGGAGGTGAACCTGACGTGAAGACGTCTCCTATCCATGTGATTGTTCCCTAGCAGCTGGACATTGTCACAAAAAACGACGACGTATAATATTGACAGCAGCGTTGTCGATTGGCCCTGCAATGGCGTCAGTAGTATCTCCGTTTGGTTCTCTTGAAGACATCATGGTCTAGGTCCTACCATGGGCCGTACAGACAAAGACGCCGCCGACTCGGAACCTCAGACCTGGAGACGATCTTACGTTTTGGACTCTGTCATGGCTGTAATAATGTCTGAGACATTCACAGGAGTCACTGTCTGAGAGAGGCCAATTGTCCAGGGCACAGAAGTTGGTCAAGAATCGACACAACGGAAACTGTATACTATATGCTGTGATTGGCGGGATGAAGACGGCATTGTTTGGCATTGTTGTGTCGAGATGAGATTCTCTCACTGAAGATTGCTGTCACCCGCAACCGCAACAAAAAATGGCAAAAACAGACGCCATCGCAATTTTTGCGGAGGGTACTTTCGAAGACCAAGTGCGTGGATATATAGTCTCCCTGTACCTAATTCATGGCGAAGCGTAGATCGCCGAGCTTGCGGGGTACATCTCATTGAGCAGACCAGAACCGGAACGTGCACCTTATGTCCAATCGATTCGACAGAAACTCGAGGTCGAAGAGGGTCAGACGCCTCTATCTGATGATGTTTCACGGAGAAGAGAGGTATTATCTGTCGTATTTGGGGACGTCAAGGGGCTAGGCGAGGGTACTGACCGCGGTGCGTGCCAACTTTTTCACCCTCGACACTCTCGTCTCACCACCATCTCCCAACAGAGATCGAAGGATTCTTCAATCTCCTATACGCCCATCTATTAAATCTATGGCCTATCGATTCTCCAGAAACAAAAAAGCATGTGACTGACCTCTTGCCTATCGTCACATCCGCGTCCGCAGAGCCTGCGATCAAGTACCGCATGTGCGTCTCCGCCTTGCTATGATACCTCATAGACCTCATTGCCTACCCACTAAAGTTTGACAAACTTCTTCAACACGCTCCCACGACAATCTGCCCTCCGTCTCCCGGTCTACAACGCGCTCCTAGACCTCGCCAGCACAAACGACGAGTTGCACGTGCTGCAAGTCTCCCGTACCGACGTCGAGCAGTGGATAAAGGAGTGGGAGATCACGCCGTCAGAGAAGAGCACATTCTTAGAGCGCCTCGTCGACGTCTTTTCCAAAGCAGGCCAGCGGTACGTCCCCCGCCTCTGTCTCCCGCTTCACCTGCTGACGTGGTCCATGTGCAGAGACACGGCCTACCACTACAAGCTCGCGCATGTCCGCTCGCTAGACCCCACATCGCAGGCGACACGGCTCGTCGCGCTCGACGCAATCGCCACTGCCCTCTCCGACCCGACCATCTTCGACTTTGACCCGCTCTTCAAGCTCGACGCAGTCCTCGCCGCGCAGGCGCACCCGCTCTTCGCGCTTCTCCGGATATTCCTCAGTAGCGGGCCGGACGAGCTGCATGCCTGGCAGAACACGCACGCAAGCACCGCCGGGGAATTCAGTACGTGTCTCATATCAAACGCGCGGTTCTCTAATGACAGTGAAAAATGCAGGTTTGGACGGCGCGCAGCTCGAGCGCAAAATCCGCCTGCTCGCCCTCGCCGACCTCGGTTTCCAAAATATCGGGCAGGACCTGCCCTACGCGCAAGTAGCCACTGCGCTGCAGGTGCCCGCGACTCAAGTCGAGCGCTGGGTCATCGACGGTGAGCCTTCTCCTCCCCCCTTGGATACTTTTGAATGAACGTTATTATAAACCAAGCAATCCGCGCCGGGTTGTTAACCGCTAAGCTCGCGCAGCCTGCGCAGACATTGCGGGTGACACGCGCCGCCGCACGTGTATTCGGTCCGCAAGAGTGGGCGCTGTTGGTCAAGCGCCTCGCGGGGTGGCGCGCGGGACTCGCCGGCGTGCTCGATGTTGTCGCTGCTGCCCGGCGCCGTAACGAGGCTGTCACGGTGGCGGTAGCGCCGACAGAGAAGCAGACTGAGACTCCTGCGGAGACAGACGCCGCGGCGGCCGTGGAGGCTACAGCGTGATGTACGTGTACCTCGCTACTCAACATTTGTACGTTCGGGAAGTCAGCCATCAGTAGCAGTAGTTGGCGCGATGGCCAGAAAAAATGTCATTCTATCATTGCAATGGGACGTTATAGTTGATCCAAGGGTCTAATATGCGCTGATATCCGATATCCGGTGTGCTATGATATGAGGGAGTCATCCCGCATTATGGTGAGAGGCAAGGCCTTCCGCAACCCGTCTACTAGTAGCTACCATCCGTCTCGTCACTCTAGTTGCGCCTACCACTCGCCATCGAATCCGTTGAACCCTTTCGGAAGGTGAGCAATGGGAGCAGGAATGGTATATGGGAGCGACGTACCGGTAAGCAAGAACACGTGGAAGTACCGCTTTTTCTCGAGCGACGAGCACCAGTTCCACGCGCTAGTGAGGCGTCCATCGATACAGCTCCCCGCATCATAGAAATTATCCGCGCCGCTCCCATCGAACGCATGACGGAAAAAGTCACCAAGGATGTCGAGGTAGAGCGCGTCGAGCGAGCCGAACTCCGCATCGATGTATGCGCGCAGCGCGGGCGTGCCGTACAGCGTCGGCAGCTGTGCGAGGGTATTACATATTGGGAGGAGGATGCGGTAGATCTGCGAGTACTTGTCTGCGCGCGGTCAGCAAGCCATCCATCTCGACGGGGAGGCACGCGCGCTTACCGATGAACATGAGCGCGTTGGGCACGTTGTGGTCGCCCATGTGGATCACGGACGAGCCAACCCAGCCGCCAAGGCCCTTTTGTGTGCGATTGAGGATAGCGTGCATCATGCGGGATGTCTTGTGCGCTGCCTGTACGCGGTTCAGGCCCTGGCCCGTGTCGCGCAGGCGGTACGAGACCGTCTCGGAGAGCAGGTCCTGCTCGGTGAGCGACCAGAGGTGGAACATGTCTATTCGATGCATGAGCATATACGAATATCGGGCGGAGAGAGGGAACGCACCGTGCAGGATTTCGCGCCATAGCGCCAGACTCTGCATCACGTAGGCATATTGCCGCGCGTGGTCGTGCGAGAGCCGCGAACCACCGCGCCCGCTCCGGATGGCGAGGCTGTCTGCAGACTTCTTGTCCCGCACTTGCGTCGGGTGGAAGTACTGCTGCAGGTACCCGATCATCCGATCGCACGGGTCGCGGTTCGTTCGCAGGAACGCGTGGTTGTCCCCGATGCTGTACAGCGCTTGACGCACGCTCTCCTGAGAGAGCTCCGAGCCCCTGCTGTACTTGGCGGAGAGCGTCTCGATCGCGCGTTCCTTGGCCCTGATGTCGCGCTGGATCTCCCGCCTGCTCCGCTTATCCGCAACGATCTCCTGTGTGGCGACCGTGATGACAGGGTCCCGAAGCAGGTCGAGCATGCCGTGTGAATCGAGAAGCTCATGCACCGTCTTGATCGGCGCGACGCAAGAGAACCCTAGCATTTCACGCACTTCGGGGCTCTGGCTGTCCTGCAAAGGGCATGAGGATACACACCCCGTATTTCTATTTCTCGGAAGGGACGCACCTGCAGCAGATAGATCAACTTCCCGTAGGTCGTGCGCATCTTGTCGGGGTTCATGATTTTGTGCCGCCGGCCCATCTCAAACATCTTCTGATAGAAGTCGGCATTGGAGGCAAAGTCGCGATCCGTGAAGAGCTCTTGGCCTTGCTTGTAATCGGCGGCTAGAACGAGTCCAGAGAGAATCGCGCAAAGTTCGCGGATCTGGTGTACGATGCGCTTGGCCTTGCTCAGGCCAAAGCCCAGGGTATCGATTTTGTCCGTGTATTCGGAGACTTGTAGCGCCGCATCGAGTAGGCGCAAGTACTTGCGCTCCCCGAGCGTTAAGCGTAGAGGTATATACTTTGATCGCTCAACGAACCATTCGCCCGGGTCCGAGCCCAGAGCTGGTTGTGAGCTGAGCACGATATCGGAGATCGGTGCGGATGGCGAGACCGTATCCACCTCTCCTTCCGCATCACCATCCTCCATCTCCACCTGTTTCGGGCGTCAGAGCAGTTTGGGAAGGATACGATGGGCGTACCTCTTGCCCATTTGGCTCGTCATGATCTACCCCGTTCTGGGAAGGTTTGCTTGGCGCCTTCTCCCCAGGTACTAGAGGCTTCGCGGTATGTTTTTTGCGGCTACCTTTTCGATGCTGTGCTGAAAAGCACACATCGCAATAGTCGTCCATGCATGTCTCGCAGCGCACTTCTGCAGGTTGGTCTGGAATGCGTCATCACGTAAGTGGATGGTCAGAGAAAAATGAACGCAACCACGCACCTTCACACTCGACGCAATACCCATGTGCTGCTTCCCTCTCCGCGCCCTCCTCGTCCCAGCCTTCCGGCCTAACATCTGGATGTTCCAACTTCTCGTGATCATCGCCGAGGATATTTTCTAGAGAATATAGCGGGCCATTGCTGTGAGATTCGGTCCCCGACAACCCGGAAGACGTCATTGTAGCAAAAACCGACCAAAAGCGTTGAATTTTGAGAGTCTGCGGATGAAAATAGTGCTATGACCAGCACGTCCGAGTCGATCCTGCGGATTTTCAGCGAAACGCAGCATACGCGCCTTATACTCATTTTTATTACATCATCAATCGGTCTTCTCGGTACGGTCCGCGCTTTTCGCTCCTGATGCGCTTTGGCCTTGGTCTTTGGCTTTGGCACGTATTTCAAGTTAACGAGTACTCATCGTAACATTCAAGCCAGTGGTTGGACCTATTCAGATTAACTCTTTTCTCTCGTGGCATCTAAACGGCAGGTTCCACTCTCCATATACTTAATGAGCAGACCGTGCGAGTCTAAGGCAACTGATCATAGCCACGGTAGTAAGTTACTAGGGGACTACCCCATCACGACAGATAACGGATCAATGGACTCTATTCAGGGGAGCGCATCATCGGAAGCCTTGTGCCTTCGTCAAGTAACCAGCGTCCAGTCGCTGACAAGGTCGCTCAAATAAAGTCGTCAGACTCAAAAGGAGCAATCCTACTAGTAGTACCGATTTCCCGGAACCGCTGTGGTTCGGAGTTCCAGGCCAGTCGGAGGAGCGCGGAAATACCCTACGTACACGATAGGTCCATCGGGCTTTCACAATGCATCTGTTCCTTTGTACTGCATATACAGCCGAGATATACTACAGGGGCTCCTCAATTTCAAAGATGGATCACTTTTAATGCATAGATGCACCCAAAAGGTTCTATTGATTGTTGTTCAGCGTTGGTACACACCACCTCGAAAGGAACACACAATCACAGCAAAGTCCATAACACAAGCACGCACGATCCCTAAGTTCAGGGGACGTAATAATGCTAGTCATTATCCCACAATAGTATGAAAGCAGTAAGACAAAAGAGCGGGTAAGTAAACGAGATAGCAAGTAATGGAGTTGGTATATCGAGGGCTTGCACGGCAAGGGACACGAGATATACAATGACGTGAAATTAAACCAAGCACGAATAGTGATAACGATGAGATGGAATAATCATTTGGGCTCAGGAATAGATGCCTTGTTGGCGAGGACATAACCTATGGTCCGGTACCAATGAGCGACGGACCTCCATGCTGCGACGGGCCACATCTCATTGTTGCGCGCCATCCGGGAGCGAAGTTTCCAGCTACTGAGCTTGTTTTTGATCTCAGAAAAACGAGCAACGACCTCATCCATGTTGGGGCGCTTCGTCGGGTCTTCTTGGACCATATCGGAGATAAGCGGCTGCATGAACTCGAAGCCGTGGTATCTCTGGTTCGCAAAGTCAGAATTTCGCTTTGAAAAGACAATAAAAGAATCCGGACCTCCATATAATCTTCTCGAACCAAGTTTCCTAGGTAATACACATCGGTAGGAAACGGATTACATGGCGTCTCCCTGTCCCGATGCTCAGGCGCGGACTTGTCACCACCACGCAGCGGCTTGTCGAGTGGTGGCCCTTTGGCAGGGTCATAATACCGAGAAAGACCAAAGTCGATGAGAAGGTATCGCGTGGGACGTCGGGTGCGCGAATACCCTTTCACATTTCGACGAAAATCCTTGCTTTTCCTCGGATCCGCCGGATGGAAGGAGTTTGGAAACATACCGGATGGATCGAGCATGATATTTTCAGACGTACAGTCACTGTCATGGGTCAGACCGAGGTATATATATGAGGACGAACATACCGATGGGCGACGTGATTTTCATGCATAAATCTCACACCCTATTCAGGTCAGCCGCCCGTACCATGTCATTCAAAGGCGTGCTAACCCTACCTCACATATTTGCGCATAAAAAGTGACAAACTCCCCGAAAGTTCGAAACGGGGGGTCATAATGGCGACGCAGCAAGGGATGTACCAAGATTGGTTGCTCGCCAGGCAACTGGATAACATCGAGCAAGCGTACACAATAATTTCGGGGATTTGAGGCAAGGGGCTCAGTGGAAAAGAGTTTATTGATTTCGTGTTCATATGGACCTTCCTCTTGCAAGAGTCGTTTCAAAACCACAGGTCTCCCGTCAGAGATTCGCGTCGCGTCGATACCCAAGCGCATCTAAGAAAATTGGTAGGCACAGACACCAGGGATACATAGAAGGCACTCACCGCTATACTTGGGCCATCTTCGACATCGAGGTAGAACTTATTAGTGCCGCGCCATGACGGTATCCAGCCAGGACGATAACGGGACCGAAGCATATATCCAGCGGCCTCCAATGCCTCTTGATGCTCTACCCACCAGATTTCGAGTTCATCGAGATCCCCTCGTTGCCTCCCCGGTGGACGGTTGTCGAGAAAGTTTATAAAAGGTTGCTGAGACATTCGGAATGTGGGGTATACAACAAAAGAGTCAAAGGAATGGGATGGTCAGCTAAGAGTTCCAGTTATTTCGTAATTTCAATATCCAAATTAATAGGTTACATAATATTTACCCACACGATGACAGTGACCAGTCAACTCTGTCAAGTGTAAGGCACAACAGTGTTGACCAGTGCTGTACTGACCAACCAGACCAGGATGACCACGAACGGCAAGTACAATAGTGTCAGAGCGATTGTTGATGCGAAGTCATCGAGCTCCTGATACTATCCCACCTGGCTTGTTGCAAATGTCACACACTTGCAAAATTGAAAAGATCTCATGATATCAGCACTTTCTGGGGATCCTTTCTTCCCAAAAAAAAAAAATAATATTAAATAGGTTCTATAGATATGAGATCATATAAAAAATGGAGGATTGGTTCAAATTTACGAGTACAGAAAAATCGTATTTGTGAGGGTGTCAACTGGAATGGGGTGTCCATGCCCCCAGATCTGGGTGATCTCATACTCACACATACAGATCCTTTGCTTTTATGATAGAATAAATTACCAGCACTATACACAATGAATTTAGAGTCAGTGTCTTGAGCTGATCGAGTTGCAGAAACAAAACTCACCTGGGTGCACCAAGAGGTGACAGATATGTGACGGATTTTGGGCTCCTGTTTAATCTCAGCCGGCATTACTACCAGCATCTCTGCCTGCCGAATGCTGCCGTTGGCGTGACAATACGTGACAAAATTTTGCAAAGGGGGGTGAAAACCATTCCCTCTGAACGGCCTTAAAACCTCATAAGAAAAAAAAAGTATGTGATGGTAAACATGCATTTATATCACTATATAAAATATGAGGTGTGTGCGACGCGTTGTTGAGGCTATAAAAAAAGTTTCGTGATTTTTTGCAACAAGCCGGGTGAGATAGTAGTACAATACTGAAATCGGAAAACAAAAGGTGTGATGTAAAGCCGTTCTGTCATTAGTACAATAGTCCGGGAATCTGCTTGTTCTCAAATCTGACGGAGATGCGATGCTGCCCTTTTTTTTGATCCATATGGCTGCCTTCTTTCCACCAATGGGATGAAAGCTCCAGCGTCTCGTCAGGTTGTATATTAAGGACTGTAAACATCGCTATGCTTCATTGAGTATCCTACAGTTTTTCACTCCTTCACCCTCTGCTGGTTCAGAGTATTCTTCTGCTCGACCCAATGACCGATTACGTTCTTCCTAATCATTCCCAGATCCCTGACAAAGTTTCTTCTGTCGTTGATAAGCTCGATAGAGTCCGCCTTTCTGGTGGTTTCAAGAGAGTTTTCACTAGCGGAAAAATACAACGAGGCGACGCCTTTATGGACGGGACACGCAGCCTGATTGACCACTGCGGCCCAATGATGAATAAGGTCGATCAGGTAATCCTCGGAAAATTATATGACGCGTGAGTTTGCGTGGCTATGTGATGTGCGTGTTTTTACTGAGGTGTGGCGAAACAGAGCAGCGGCAGCGAGGGAAGAGCTGGACGCTAGCGATGTGTCTATAGTCCAGAGGTTTCGTAATGCTAGAAACTTTGAACGTTTGTCCAAGGGCACTTACCGAGCGGTTAAGGTGCGGTCCTTACTTCCGCAAAGCGGGGCCATCCTCATCTTCATATAGAGAGCATCGGATCGAGCTCTCGACAATAGCCTTCGAGGATCATTCGGTAGAACAACTCCACCAGGTAGGACGGGTCTAGTTACGTTTTGCGTTTAACTCACGGAAGATTTGGAGCACCCGAGGGGGCATCACCCCTCGAGCCACTCGAGCTACCGCTGGAAGGGCGAAGTGGAACCAGCCCGCCAGGTAGGACGCATCTAGTTGCTCTGTGCGTGTCAACTCACGGACTATCTCAAGGTAGAACACCACCTGCCACCTCAGAGGAACTCGATGCAACAGATCCATCAGGTAGGGCGACGCGAGTCTAGTTGCTTTGTGCGTCAACTCACGGAATATTCCAAGCTGGAGCACCACCACCTGTTACCCCAGAAGAACCCGATACACCCCCACCACACGACCTCGGCACCGACTCGTACGCGACGCTGTCACCAAGAGCTGCTGGTATCGGAGGACCAATGGACGAATTTCAGGAGACCTACTCTTTCTACGAGCAGGACTTGGCAGCAAGTGAGATTAGTATCGCATCGTATAAAACCGATAGGACTGTCAACTCCCGCAAGAGCCGATATAATGCTCTCCCTCGACGCAAACACGCTGATAGTGGCCACTTGGGAATCACAGAAGGCATAGAATCGTTAAATGTCGATGACGTTTCAGTTCAAGGAAGTGAGGTCCCCGCTGCGGGACCCCAGCCTGGGCCCTCCCCGGAGCCAGACCAGTCGTGGATGGCGGACAGGGTACAGGAAGGCGAGTCTTAAAGCTCGTTCAACGTTGAAGCACTGGATAGGGGCTGACCTTTTGACTAGCTGATAACCTGAGTCGCATTTCAATTGAAGATCTCACTGGCGCAGATGATCAACGACGTTGGGAGTAGCTCGTGTTCGAATCGAACGCCGCATCACATTCTTTTATCATTCCCGTGTACATCCTACCAGTACATTTACATACTCCCGCTCCCGCTCACCAGACGGTATTAATTTGGACCTATACTCTGACGATAAATTTCCCTGGAGTGATCGCATACGCACCTGAAGTCAAACCCCATCAAAACCTGCTGCGACCTTCTGCCTTGTCTTTCACCGGGCCAAAAATGTAAGGAGACCGGCCTATTGGAACCGTGTCAACGGTGAAAAATGAAGAGACGAGGCCGATGAGGGTTCAACGAAGACGTCTCCCGGAATTCAACGCTTTGCCAAGCAGTTACGTACGGCCCGGACAAGAGTTGGGTGTCGTCAAAAGTCGGCGAGATTTACTGGGAAAGTCATTGTGGGAGTCTATTGGGCTCCGGTGGGGGTGCAGCGAGGGGGGGAGGGGGGACACGGGGAACGTTGTAGCCACGCCATTCGCTAGTCAATTTTCACACACGCCGCAATTTTTATTTTCATTTGTATTTTTTCCTCAGCTAACTGTGATGAGAGCGCACGTTGCACCTGCCCCATGTCGATTATGACCGAGTTCCCTGTTCTCTCTGGGGTTTTATTGAGAGAAATCTGGCACCCACATATGAGAGAAGCGATCTGTGCGAGTCTACGATGTCCAACGAGTTCTGAGCGCCAAACCAAGCCGCTAACCACTCTGGCAACCAGCCCCGAGCGAGTTTCGTGAACATCATTACGTGATATATATCACAACGGCATGGGCATCACATCGACGGGAACCTGAGCGCCTTCTCGCACCGTTGTCAGACTCAAAAGGAGCAATTCGGCCCACCGATTTCCCGGAAACCGAATATATTCCGGAGTGCTGTACCCGTCGGAGCTGCGCGGAAATAGAAAACAAAAGACCTAGGCGAAGACCAGCAGGTTGGCTCGGCAATGCCAGGGTCATGATCAATTTTTTTCAGCAGCCAGTCAGTCGTACACATGTTCTCATCTAACTTAGGAAATATACATTGCAAGCCGTCGCCACAACAAACAGCTGCTCATCAGGTCCACAGGCAGGCATCGCTCTTGAATCCTTCGGCGACCTTTTTGAGGTCATTGACAACAGCCTATACGATTTGATCGTGCTCGACAGCGAATGTTAACTGCAACATACCGCGAAGGAAACTGGCATGCGTAGTATGTCTGGGAGCTGATCCACGTGTCAACGAAAGACAATAACACCAGATTGTTCTTCGACGAATCACTGGCACGTACAAGCGCCGATGGTCGGTGTTTCTGTCACACCATCAAGCCTTTCGGGTTTTCTCTAGGTCGATCAATTGTGAGTCGACTGCGCCAGTCCGTGGAAGGAAAAAAAAACAGCATACAATGAGGAGCACAGGGCTTTCGCTGTCAATTTCATCTGTCACTGACGTGTTGCTGTCTTTGCGCAATTGAAACCCGAGGAAACAAGGGAGGGTTGTTGTATTGCACACAACGCCCTCGTAATTTCCAGGATGAACAGTGATCAGCCGACATAGTCAAGTGCCTGTGAACGGATTTGATTTCTAAAACACGTTGTGATCCGTGAGGCCGTGTTCGCTACCACCGGAGGGTAAGTACGGGTCGTCTTTGGAGAGGTCATCTGATAGGCGCCAGAGGCTGACGCAACGATAGGGGGAGAAAAAGAATAGGCAGCATCTGGAGCGGCAGACAGCGCACTGGAGAAGATCCATCGGGGAGTCCAAAATCCCCATCAGTTCGTCCCAAGACGCTCTGGGCAATCAGTTTTTTTTTTGGCCACCATACGGTACGGTATCATAGGACTTACAGTCATGCCATACCTCCCGTCCGAACCTGGTGCAAGGTCGTTACACCAGCCCGCATATCGATTGGCATTGTCTTTCCTGCCTCGTGGTCCCCAGAAATCCAACCGAATCTTCGATCACATTACTGTACCACCCAGTCATTTTTGGCTGGCGTGGTTCCCCCATCTGTTGCGTTTGTGACGGGCACTGCACGCTTCCCCAAAGCGGATAGGAGTAGACAAAAGACTCACAAGCCGTCTCGTACTCACATTGGTGCGTTTCCGCGCCATTCAATATACATTTTGACAGGCTATTGGGCCGTGGGCCTAACGCGTTACGTTGAGCCTAAGTTATGTGAGATCAATTGTGTGAATGGGAAGAGGGCTCTTTATTTGCGACATCGATGAAGGCCTGGTAGCTGTGCGAAAGAAGAAAAAAAGGGGGGCGCGTTTGTAAGAGCTAAGCGAATGACCGTGGCGAGGGCGAGGTCAGGCAGCTGCCCAGATTGGGCACAGGGTTCTCGGCCCTCCCGCAACCCACCTCCTTGCACTATGTATTCGGGACGACACTGATTCCACCATTTACTGCAGGCCCAACGATACCAGCCATACGACCCTTTGCCAGATTTACCAGCTCGACTCTTACTGTATTCAACAGCGTTCGCCCCAGCAACCTGTCCTCACGGTCCCACGCACCTGGCGCTCAGTACATTTCTTTGACCGGCCGTCTTCCTTCCTTACCCTCGTACTTTCGTCGGGTTTACTATCTCACGGGAACCATCGCTCTCTGGCCACATTGGACTCATGTTGGGCGTTACGTCAGTGAAGGGAGAGATGGGTATGTGGGCTAGGTGGTCAAATCCCGCAGGTGCGTCTACTACAGTAGTTTATGTTACTCTTCCCCCCCTACAAGCAAGACAATACACTGGCGAGGGTATGAAATACGAGCACACCAAAAAAATACATCAAGTCGCGGTACAAAACCCGCACCCGTCGTCTGCTTCTCTCATCGTCCCGTCATGAATATCCAAGTGAATATCTGAACGAGAGCCAAGGACATCACTGCCAGAATGGATTGGGACCAATACCAATTCACCTGGTCAACCAAATTCAGCCTATTAAAAACGGTTTATTTTATACTAAGTGAGGCCCAGCTCACACTCTCTGTCGCTCACAACAACCTCAGGTGGAAATGTGACAGTGACTTGCTGTGTGAACACGTCCCGACCATGCAATTCTAAATGCGACAGCCGCTTCTGGATCACCAACGCTATGAAAGAGATCGTAGACGGACCTCCTGTATGTTCCAACCGGATTGAAGGCGTCTCTACCAGGTTCGGGTTGCTGACATCTGTTGGCGCGGGTGCCGCATGGGGACCGCTGAAGGGGCTTCTGAGAGTGGCGGCGACTCCTACTGGGGGTGAACGAATGACCAGAAGGGCGTTAAACCGTTGAAATAAGTGCACGAGTGAGAGTGAGTACCTCCCCCGCCCCAATCTTGCGCAATAAGATTGTCGTCAATAGCTCGACGGCAAGATAGCTACGAAGAATCAATCCGCATTACCGCGCTAGCGACAAAGAGTTACCTTGGCGATTTTTAACACTTCTTTAGAGACAGACTTGTGCTTCTCTTGCGGTAGCGGTGCATGACTTAGTTGACGCAAATCATGCGATCGACTCGTGAAGTAGTAACGTAGAGCAACGCCCGCTGCAATGATCCGAATAACGTCGACAAGGCTCCTCCGGACATGGTGACTCGTCACTCCAGAAACACCATTGCTGATCTGAGGGGAGCAGTCCGTGGTAGACATCGAGGTGATATAGTGATCTGGGCCCAGGCCTGCGGAACTTTAAAATCAAAGAGGGGAGGGGAGGCAGGGTACCCAGTAACACTGAGGTTGTAAGTCTTAAATATGGCGAATCAAGTAATGCTAGTGTCGCTGTCCGTAGTCTCAAATGCTGGGGATGTTTTCCAAAAGATAAGGTAACCTTCACACTTCAGAAAACCTGGTACCAGTCCCGCCAAAGCTGGGCGCTTCCGTTCCTGAGATTGAAGGAATAAGAGGATCGACACAAGAGGAACCTGAACGACTCAATGTACGTGGTGAAGACGAAGACGACTACTACAAGACATGAACGAGAACATTTGTTGCTGATACTGTACTCGTGCCCTATCGATGGGTTAGTCCCGTCTGTCACCCACCATAATCATGGCATCGGTCGCCTTTGCACGCAAAAAAACAAAGTAGTAAGTGAAAAGACAATTGGTACGGGCCTTATGTGAGACGGCTCTTTGTTGTTTTCCGACGAGCTTTGAAACGGTCAACACCGACTCTGCATACGAAAATAAGAGAAAAGTGACATAACTCGTAGCATGGGCTCTGTAAATCTTCGACAGGGCGCGTACAAGGACAGCCATCAGCGCAGAGAGTACGCATGCATATTAATATACGTCGGTAGGGACAAACCCCGTCTGGTCACTGGCAAAAGGTCTGGCATATTGCAAATTGAAGTTATTGAAGGACCGTTGCACACCTCCGGCTAATCCAGTACGCCACATTGAGCCCAACATGGTGAAAGCCCCGACGGGCGACGTCTCTTTCGCCCCACAGTCCTCGCTTCGACGGCCCTTGCCGCCTGCCTGGTAACTTGTGCACAAGGACGGGGTATGAGCTCGAGCCATGATCGAAACCCAACGATGAGGAACCCGAATCACAGCAGCAACAACTTCTCCGTTCGTCGAATATGCTTGCTACAGCCTGGTTCACTGGCGGGCGGTTTGTGAGGACGCAACAAGTCGAAAGAAGTCGCAAGCGAGTAGCATTTTAAAATAATCCATGTAGACTTGGTTTGACACGCCCACCTGCCTCTTGGAAAGAAACCGATATGCGCTGCGCTGTGTGAGTGGGCGATGCGGGATTGGTTTTCCAGCTTTGGTCTGGAGCGGAGTTTGAACAAGTTCGAATTTCAAATCAAATTTCCTATTACGGTAAAGCCTCTCATCGGGGTTGCACGGAAATAGAAAGAAAAAAAAAAGACCAACAGGTTGGTTCGACACTCAAGCAGGCTGGTGGTTTTTTACAGTATGATTTCTTTTTTTCAATAGCCAGTGGCACACTCGTGTTCTTATCTAGAGACAAAGACATGCACACGGTATACGTCGTCACAAGGAGCGACGGCTGCCTCGCACCGCCCCCTCATCACATCACCCTTCAATGCCTGCTTATACAACGCCACGGTGTATTTGATTGGGGAAGAGAGACGGAGAGTAGCGCGACAACGGAAGTTGACTGGTACTCACCGCAGAGGGAACCAGTGTGCGTAAGATGTCCAGCAGCTGATGCACGTATCAGCGAAGGAGAGAGTACACAGATCGTTTTTCGATGATCTACTGGGCCTGGCGAAAAACGGGGTATGTTACAAGCGCCCGTGGTCGGGGGCCCTATGGCGACTATCGGCCCTGCAGGTGTTTGTTTTGCTCGTTTTCAGGTCAATCGGCGCCGGCGGGAGGACGGGTAGGTTGACCGCACCAGTCTGCAGGAGTGTTTTGCAACTAACAAAAATATAATCAGGCCTTCAGGTAGCCACCGCGCCACCTTTATCTGTCACTGACGTACCGCTGTGTCGCCCATTTTGCAAAGGAAACAAAAGGAGTCTATTGTATCAGGTGCAACGCCCTGATGGTCTTCGAAGACGAGTATCGACGAGCTCTGGTGCCAGCAATCTTGACACGTAGTGATCCGTCAAGCCGAAAAGGTGTTAGCCACCGCGAGAGGGTAAGTGTGGGTAGTTCTGAGGAGTCGTCATCTGGCAGGCGCTAGAGGCTAATGAACGATACGGGAAAAAAAAATACAGATGGTGGCCGCAGTGTTCACGTCGTCGTATTTGGGGGGTCGACAGCGCACTGGGGAGAATCCATCGGAGTCCGAAATCCCATCACTGGAAACGAGTTGGACAAGGCGCTCAGCTCTGCGCTATCAATTGTTTGGCTACCATAGTACAGTACGTCTTATCGTGCCACACCTCTCGTCCGAAATGTTTCACTACTTGGTGCGAGGTCGTTACATCTTCTCGCACATCGATTGGCATGGGATATGGTCTTTCCTGCCCTGTGGTGCCAGATTATCCAGCCGAGTCTTGGATCACTTTATGTATCAATGACATCTGGTCGGCGTAGTTCCCCATCGGCCGCGTTTGTGGTGTGCACAGACTCCATGCTTCCCAAAAGCGGACAAGAGTGAACAAAAAAAAAACGTTCAAGGTGTATCGGCTAACAACGGCGTCTCCGTATATACCCTCTAGCGCATTTCCGCCCCATTCAATATACAGTTGCCAGGACGGACAGTGGGTTCGATGAATGCCTAGCTATGTGCACCCCCTTAGCTGAGCCCGCGGGAGATCGGTGGGCTCAGCTGTAGCGGAGAGGGCCTGTATTTGGGGCATTTGATGAAGGGGCTTGATATACGAAAGTCTGAAAGAAAAAAAAAAATGAGCGCGCGTGTGATGAAATGATGTGGCGAATTACGGGGTCTGGCTGCCCTGGTTGAGCGGGGGTATTCCAACACCCCGTATCTCCATTCCCCCTCCCTCCCTTCCCTGCGCTACGAACAGGCTCGGGGGGACGCGTACACTAACTAGGACCAAGGATATTGGTTACGTGACCCCTTCCCAGACTTACCGCCCGCCCCCCGCCCCCTAGGCATTCCATTGGCCCCTCATCTCTTCCTTTTACCGCCGTGGTCTCGTAGCGTTTAGCGACTGGCGGAACACCGTTACCCTTTGGCCATATCGGGCTCTGTGTTGGATTTTTGTCGGTGGAGGGATGGGGGTTGACGCCGAAAGGATCATATTCAACAGGTGCGTCTATTAGTCTGTGGTTCTTTTTTTTTTGTGTAGCGAGAAGGTGGGAAACCGCCTGCTCAAGGGAGACAAAATGCAATAAAGTCCATATAATTCACTACTGAGGGTATAGTGTACTAGAACACAAGGAAAGGACGTCAAGTATGGCGCTGGGCACGTCCCGCGGCCCGCCCAGGCTCCATTCATCGACCCGCATCGTCACCAGCCTCTGAATGCGGGCCCAGCACTGCACAACCAGAGGTGTCAAATGAGGCAACTGTACGCGTTTCAGCTGGCCAACGTGTCAGTCGCAAACCAATTTAACAGGTGGAAGCATCTCACCTTCCTCTTCTGCCATATAACCTTCCCTGGCTTCAGATAGGAAAGTGGTGACGACCTCCTGTGTAGTTCCATCTCGACGATGCAGTCCTATGATGGCGGCCGCCTCTGGAGACATAATTAGCCTCATTGGCAGCACCCCAGCGGAGACTATAGACTGACCTCCCGTAGCTTCTGATGCAAATGTGGACAACTCCACTTCATTCAGATTGCCGACGTCTATATCAGTTAGCGTAGGTTCTGCGTGGGAGTCGCTGAAAGGGTTGCTATGGGTGCTGGTGGTTCCTGTTTGGGGTGGTTGAGGGCCTGTTGAGGATGGACCGGGTGGTTGAGTGGCTAGTAAATAGCATTAGCTCCTTTGAAAATGAGCGAGTGAGCGAGCGTACGTCTCCCGCCCAAGGCCTCCGAAAACTGGTCGAAAAGATTATTGTTAACGCTTCGATTAGAGGCACGCTACGAAGAGTCGAGCGAGTCAAGTCGCGTTCTGTGGCAGGGACAAGGAGTTACCTCGACGATTTTGAATGTGTCTTTAGAGATACGCTTGTATTTGCGAGCCCGAGCATAATTTTTGAATACATTGCCCTGGGCACCTTCCAACTCCTCTTGCACACCTAACACTCTGTCCCATTGAACTTTAGTCACGTTGTCCTAGATGAGCTTCGCAAAACTCACTTCACGAATTCGAAATGAATGGTATTTTGATCTTTGAGTGGTAGCCCCGGATAGTGTTGTCGAATCAATGAACGTGTTCGATTGAAGTAATAGTGGCCACTTCGTATTTTGCCATCCGTGAACCTGTCCCGAATAATGTCGAGAAGGCCTTTCCCAACATGATGGCTCGCCACTTCGTAAACGCCATTGATGATGTCAGGTGAGTTGTCCGGGAACTGTGCAGGAGACATGAGACGATATGTAGAAGATTGATCTGAGCCTGCAGAACTTTAGGGACGGGGAGGGGGAGGGGGTTAGAGAATTCGATGCTACGGGAGTAGTAGATCTTAAGTACGGGAAATGAGACTGGATTCCCAGTTGGCAAGTATTGTTTTCAAAAGGCAGGAAAGTACGAGATAAGGCGTCCCGGAAACCGGTGCCAGTCCCGTCCTCGAAACTGGGTGCTGAAAGGAAGGGTTTCCTTTCTTAGAAGTGACATTGAAGGAACAAGAGCAACCTACGTGATTTGATTTGATGCTCGATGTCCGGGGTGAGGATGGATACGCGTTTCAATTGATGGCTGTCCCATGGTCACCTATGTTTGTGCACACAAAAAACCGTTCGCTGCACTATAACAATTGTACGTGCTTACGGTAGATACAGGAGTTATTGTAGATGCGGGAGGATATATACATATGGGAATTTCACAAAGATTACGTCATGTTGCACCGAAAATCTGAGTGCGGTGCAATTGGCAGCACCCTCGACCAAGTTCTCTACTCTCTGCACTCATCTCTCCTCTAGATGTCATCAAACTACCCAGACTTTCTGGATAAACCTAGCGGATGGCGTGGGGAAATAGGTGGTCCTGAGACTTGGTGGGTTGAAAAGCAAGAAGCCTTGGAGAAAGCCGGGTACATGCTCAGGCCTCGCTACCGAGTTGGTTGGCAGCCATCGTGGAGCACGACGAACAAACACTATTCTGATTTTGAAGATGGTCAGAGCCAGTCTGTTAGTGTTGATATCCTGCTCCGGGTGCCCGAGCTCACGAACTTTCAGCTGCGCGTGTGTATGGATGCAACTCGGATCTCTGACGGAAGAACTGTGATGCTGAAACGGCTCCCTAGTGAAGAGGGTCCTTACGAGCTTCAAATCAACAAATTTTTCTCTACGGAGCCTCTATCCTCAGACCCCAGAAACCGCTGTGCGCAGTTGCTGGATGTCATTGAACTACCAAATGAGGACCCTATTATGGTGCATCCCCTGCTACGTCCTTTCTACGACCCTCCGCTTCGAACGTACGGAGAGTTTGTCACTTTCTTTGCGCAAATATGCGAGGTATGTTTCCTCCCATGACAAGTCGTTCATCTCACGCTCATTTCACAAGGGGGTACAATTCATGCACGCAAATCACGTCGCTCATCGGTATATTCATTGTCGTGTGCTTTCGACTGTTCTCCCTAATGAGATCTCGGTAGGGACTGCACGTGGGAGAACATTATGTTTGACCCAATAAATATGTATCCCGAGTCTTTCCACCCTGTCGACAGGAGCCGAAGTAAAGATTTTCGCCACAAGGCTAAGGGGTATTCGCGGACCTGGCGTCCAACGAGATACCTCCTCATTGATTTTGGTCTCTCCCGTCGATATGATCCTGATGCGGGGCCACCTCGAGACCAGCCCCTACGTGGTGGTGATAAGTCTGCGCCAGAACACCAAGACGACAAGACTCTATGTAACCCGTTTCCCACCGACGTATACTACCTCGGGAATTTAGTCCGCGAAGACTATTTAAAGGTCTGTGTCCCCAAACCCTTCAATGAGACACCTTTTTGATATATAATCCAGAAATGCAAAGGCTTTGAATTCGTAGAACCGCTTATTGCTGACATGGTTCAAGACGATCCTGAGAAGCGCCCTAACATGGACGAAGTCGTTTCCCGTTTTTCCGAGATCAAGAGCAAACTTGGTGCGTGGAAGTTACGCTCCCGGATCGCCCGCAAGCATGAGGTTTGGCCGGTCGCAGCGTGGAAGTCTGTTGGCCATTGGTACAGGACGGTGGGCTACGTCGTCGGACGCAAAGCGGCTATTCCCGAGCCGAACTGAACTGTCTTTACTTCCACGTGGGTTGTATTTCCTTCTTTCTCAACGTTGTTTGTCATACTCCACACTCCTTATTGATACTATACCCGCTGTCGTTCCTGCTATCTAGTTCGATCTGCTCATCTCAGCCAGTCACATTCGTTACCTAGCATTTTTCTGTTATCGCATAAGGGCGGATTAATTCGTACTGAATTCTAACAATAGCAGTGCTAAGTCAGTGAAAATTTTCGGGAACTGAAGAACGGATTTCAGAAAAGCCGTTACAGTGTGTGGAGGTCGGGTACCTTGACACGTTAACGATTGCTCACAATCACGATCGGAGAGCGTCCCCTGATTTTGACGACCGGTTGCATGCGCACGACAAGAGTAACCAACTCGAGAATAATTATACACTCAAAATCGTTGTGATCTTTGACAGGGGGGCTAATGACAGCTATCAGCGCGGGGGCGGTGAGTGCAGTGTGGAATCAACAGAAACGAACCTGTCATGTTCACTGGTGCAAGATCTGGCGTGCTCTAACAAAAGGCTCGTTGTACACCCCGCCCGTCCAGTATGCCTCGTGGCGCCTAACAAAGTGAAGCCCCGATAGGCAACGCTTCTTCGCTCCACGGTCCTCCGTTCGATATCTTGGAGAATTAGGAATTCCTAGAGAACAAGAAAACAACTCCGGCCGCTGCGACTGACCCGGTAATTTGGACACTAGGACGCGATGTGGGCTTAGGTCGTGATCGGAGCCAGACTATGAGGAACTCGGAACCACAGCGCTACAGCATCGACAATCCCCCCATTCATCGAACGTGCTTCCCGAGGTGCTTGCTCTGGCATGGTTACACTTGTGGGAAATTTGAAGGAAGTCGTAGGCGAGTCACACTTAAAAGATACGGTAGACTTGCTTTGGTATGTCACGGCGAATGGTGCAAGTATTTGGGTCCAGTTTCCAGGAATACCGGTTTGCTACTGTAGCGTGCCTGGTGCGGAGTTTGGACAGGTCGGAATTTCATATAAAATCTCCCTTTTACAGTAACCCCTCTCCGGGACCTTGACGACCACTCAATACAGTACTGTAACTTGCTTTCTGTATGACAAGTCGTGGGTTGATTGGATGCATTGTCACAGTCCTCGTTCTCGACAAGCTGGGGCCATCATGGGCTGATTACAAATATTCGTTGAGATGCCCTTGCCGCTATTAGATCTTCTTCGACTCAGAGGGGCCCTTCTTTCCGACCCTCGAAACCAGTGGGGACAATTGTCGGACATAATCGAACTAGGCGACAGCTCTGCAATCACGGTGTGTCTTCAGCGTCAAGGTGTCTAGAAAGACGTTTGTAGCAAGGTCACAGGATATACCAGACCTAGTATCCTCCACATTCCGTCATTGCTCTCCTACGTTGTGATCAAGTCAAGAAACCCCCATTGAGTGAGATATCCCTACACGATAGCAGGCAGTGACGGTGAGTCTTCTCCGAAACATCGGCACATGTTTCCGACCGATGCCTACTATATTTAGAAACCAGACCGAGGAGACTTCGGCTACACTGCATCTTCTTATGGCCTAATCAATGAAGCTATGAAGAATAGAAGCACCACAGCCAAACTTGTAGGGCTACTCATCGCCAATCTGGTTTGAGAGGAGGTCCCAATTAGGCGAGACTGCTTCTCGTTCTACAGATGCAGTATGCTGGGTATTTCAGAGTTATGCTTCCAGCTGGCCCTTAACAACGAGTTCGGACTGTCGCGGCATGAGGAGCTACGGACCATCGACAGCAATGCGTAAGTTAGGTTCGCCCGCATGGCACCTGTTCCTAACCTGGAATGACTGTTTCCTTTCCACTCTGTTCTCACTGTCGCACATCTCGTACTCTTTTTTGCTAAACCCTCCCCGGTGTACCCACTGCCTCAATATTTGAGGGCGGTAGCGGTGTTGTATTGCCTCGTTATGGAGCTCGGCGGACCTGTTCCTGTGCGGCGCGGATTTGCACTATTCTGGACATCGTGCTTGTGTTAGAAGGGACAATAGTGTTGCGCCCGCTGTTGGGACTCAAGTGAGCGTAGGACAGGTCGAAGACAAAGAAACGGTACGGATGGAGTCCTTGAATTACTTGTTCCCAAGTCGACTACTGACAAGACATAGATTAAACCCGCGAACTTGAAGGCCGCTAACCTGACACGTTGCGTCTCATATTACCGTAATTTTATATGTAAGCGTGCGAGAGAAGGGTTTGCATGCTGAAACAGCGCACGGAACTTTCTTGACAAGCACTTCGCGTCCTGATCCTGTCTGAAGCTCTTTGTCAAGACGGCGTACCTGGGGGTAGGTCTGGGTGTCCAACCTCGTGCAATATTGGAAATCCATGACAAGACCTCTACCATTCTTAGAAAAAGCGCTACCATATCTCCCTGGGGAGAGATCATGCCGCGTTATTGACCTTTCTCGTACCCCTCCAACGCCGGCGCGGTCTGCGCAACCATAGATTGGACGATCGGAGGTATCCGTGTCACAAGGCCCATGTTTTGTCTCGGCTATCCTCCGAGTTGGGCTGCTTCAGGGTCGTGGTTTCTGAGGGCACTTTTGATCGCTGTGAGACACAATAATATGCCAGCCAGGAGACAAGAGCAGCAAATCGTCCCGGCATCGATCCTACCCCATCTTTTACTATTTCCAAGTCTAGCTAGTTCGTCCCATATGTGGTACGTATCGTGTCGTGAAATTCCAAAACACTCTTGCTGGCACAACGCATGTCGCTACATGAATAGCGAGCTGATGGCGTGCTTGTTCTGCCCAATCCCCAGTGGGACACCGTGGGCCGGTCATTCGTGCGTCATTAAGCCTACGAAGAAGAGCATGGCACACTATTCACTGCACTGGAGGGCCCCAGCATGCAACCTATAAGAAACCCCCAGCCTCAGATGCACAACCCAAAATGGTAAAATGACTGGTATTGTTGGACATGTGGTCGTGTATCATGGACGTGTATAATAAGCTGGTTGGCAATTTACAGCCCTGGTAGTGTATATCAGAGAACGGAGGACTCGCCTTATTGGCGGCCCTGTTGTTCTGTCGCCGTTTGATGGGCGTTGGGCGCAAGATGGCTGTGTCTTGATGACTGAGGCCCGCCTGGGGCTCTGTGACGCTCAAACACGTAAATATTCGGTGCTACGCATGAGAATAGAATATATTACATGGCCACTGGCAACACCGAATAATGATGTATGCAAGATATTTATATGTCAACGAAAGACAATAAGCACATAGCCTTCGCAAGTGGTACCCGGTTAGTGTAACACGAAGTCTGATTGGTGTCGTGTCGGGAAGGACAATTAGCAGCCGACCATGTCAGGATGACAGGGTTGGTACCACGATGATGCTTTGCAGGGGAACACTGGCCTGTTATTTGGTTTACAAAGTAGCATCGTCGACAATAGGACCTTTCAGTTTAGTACTTGGGGATCGGTTTCCAAGAGACGACTCAGGGCCGCCTCCGAGTCACTACTAACAACGCAAGGCGCAAAGTGGCACGCATGCTACAGTTTCGTTATTTATGCTTCAGGAATACTCGGTATGTTTGTAATTTGGGGAAAAGGGTCAGGGGGCTACAGTGGACTTAATCTGTAATGGTCCGTGCGCCCACCCGAAGGTTGTCGGATGCCGGGACAAAAAAGAAGCCCCAGTCATTGGCGGCGCCGACAATACAGTACAGTACATCATCGCCTAGTTCAACATCTACGGCAGTAGTCGGGGTGTCGGAGCCAAAGCTGGCATTCGCTGCTAGGATACAGCAGAGGCGGGGCACAAAATGCATCGGAGTCCGAAGCGCGCGGCGCAGCGTCGACTCCGGTTGACTCCGGTTTGAGTACAAAAGGATTGGATTGAGGCACGAACGAACAAAGCATCCATTGGCGCTAGCTATTCTTTTGAGTGAGGTCCAGTGAGTAGGTTGAATTGACTTGCTTGACGCGTGCATCAGTTCTTACATTATCCCATTGGTCATCTGGAGCGTTGCACTGGTTGACCATAAAATTGGCTAGTGCTAAGGCTAGCGCATTGACGTCAAGCACGGCGTACCATTTCTGAGCAAGATCATATTGTTTGGCACATCGCTGTGAACGGTCGCCCATTTCGATTTGTGTTTGTTTAATTGGGTTTTCACGCAATCTATGCTGTGTCGTGTCATACCTCTCGTTTGAATATTCCCGTTACTCGGTGAAAGGTTCTTACACAGCCTCACACATAGAAATTGAACGGCACGGTATTGTCTTGGTTGCGTCCTGGCGCCAGAAGGCCACTGGTATATTCAACCGAATCTACGATCACACTATGTATCAATAACACTGGCATCCAGTCGTTACTGATTCTCCCTGCTTCCCAAAGCAGACAAGAGTAAACAAAAAAACGGCCGAGGTTGTATCGGCTACAACAGTGTCTCGTGTACACATCAGCGCATTTCCGTACCACTCGAAATCGAAGTTGCCAAGCCGGTGGGGATGTGGGTCCGATGCCTGCATATGTGCTCTCCCCCCTTTCGTCGAGGCTGCGGGAGTTCGAGTGGCTCAACTGTGCGAGTGTAAAGAGGGGCATCGATGGAGGGAGCGATACGAAGGAAAGAAAAAAACGGTGGGGCGCGTGTGTACAGAAATGAATGAATTACCATGTGGCGAACTACGGGGTCAGACCACCCTGTTTGGGCGTGGGGTTCTTACCCCCCCGTATCCGCCCTCCCCAGAGTCTCCACTAAAATTTGCGTCTCCGGCCCCTGCGCTGCGAACAGGTTCGAGCAGACGCATACCTCAATTCAGCCCAAATGTACCAGTGACACGACCGTTTCCCAAGTTTATCGGCTCGGTCCTCAACGACGTCCCAGCACCAGTCGCCAGACCCTACAGGCCCAAGCCCTGGGCGTACAACACACCCCGCTGACCGTTCGTCCTTTCCCTTCCTCGCCGTACTCTCGTGTCGTTTACCGGCTAGTAGATGCCTTGGCGGGCACCCTTGCTCACTGACCATATTGGACTCAGTGCCGGGTGTTCCAAGGGTTGTTCATCGGTAGGGTACGACTGCGGGTCAAAATCTAGTGGGGAGCATCTACTAGTTCGTCCTTTTTTTTTTTAATACTGTAGTCACTGGGATACTATATTATTATAAAGTCCATTATACACTGGCAGGGTATGATGTGCTAGCACAAAAAATACACGTCAAGTACACGCTGGGCAAGACCCGCTGCCTGCTCCATTCATCGACCCGGCGCATCGTCACCTGCGTCTGAATGTGGGCCAAAGAGACCATCCCCGACTGTGTCATATGAGGATACCGTACGCGTTTCGGCTGGCCAACGTGTCAGTCGCAAAACCAGTTCAACACGCGGAAGCATCCCACCTTCCTCGTCTCTCCTTTCACCTGAGACGGCCGCAAGTGGGAACTGGGCAGAGACTTCCTGAGTAGTCCCGTCCCGACCATGCAGCTCTAGGACGACAGCCGCTTCTGGGGGCACGATCAATCAGCCTCGTCACCAGCGCTACAAGAGAGACCATAGACTGACTTCCACTAGCTTCGGACTCGAATGTGGACATCTCCACTTGGTTCAGATTGTCAACGTCTACATCGGCCAGTGAAGATACTTCATGGGTATCGCTGAAGGGGTTGCTGATGGTGCTAGTGGTTCCAAGTGGAGGCGGTTGAGTGGCTAGTAAATTGGGATTACTCTTTGGAATCGAGCAAGTAAGTGAGCGAGCGTACCTCTTGCGGCAAGGGCCTCCGAAATCTGGGCCATAAGATTTTTTTCAGCTGCTCGACGAGAGGCAGTCTACAAAAAAAACAAGATCAAGCCCTGTTTTATGACCACAAGAAGTCACTAACCTCGACGACTATGAATAGATGTTTAGCGACCCGCTTGTAATCTTTGGCTAGAGAATACTTTTGAAGCATAGAGCCGTCGGCGGTTTCCATTTTTTCCCGAGCAAGGCTCGTCCTGTCCAGTCTCAGTTACGCACGCCCCCAGATGAGGTTCCCAGAACTCACTGAGTGAATTCAAAGTCAATAGTGTTTTGATCATCGGGTTCTAGCCGCGCATAATGTTGTTGAATCAGAGGATGCACTCGACCGAAATAGTAGTCGCCGCGCCGTATTTTTCCACGCGTGAAACAGTTCCGAACAACGTCGACAAGGCTCTTTCCGACATGGTGACTCGCCACTTTGTAAATATCGTTGATAATAGGAGAGAAATCCTGGGGCTGTACAGCAGACATGAGACGGTATGTGTGGAGGAGTAATCTGAACCTGCAGAAATTTAAAATCAGAGAGAGGAGTAGGTAGTAGTAGGGGGTTCAATACTTCGGGAGCGGTAAGGCTTAAGTATGGTGAATGAATTTGGATTCTCAGTCGTCAAGTGCTGTATTGTTTTCAACGGAAAGGTAATACGAGATAGATCACCCCGGAAACCCGGTTCTAGTCCTGTCACCAAAGGTGGGTGCCGGCCTGGGTGCCGGTAGGAAAAAATTCTTTTCCCAGTAGCGACATAGAAGGAACAAGAGCAACGTGTGCGATTTTACCAAGTTGGTGGTTGGGGTCTGGGTAAAGGCGAATACTTGCGTCCCATTGGTGGCTGTCCCCATCAAGGTTCCCATTGTCACCCAACGTACGCCTGGATCGGTTGTTTTTGCATACAAGAACAGTGCAGTGCCGACTGTAACAATTGTACACACTTAAATGAGACACGAGACAGGCTGCGCTGGCAGATGCCAGTGGGTATTCACAGAGAGATTACGTCATGTTGCACCGAAATCCGAGGGGTGGTCCAGATGCGCACCGACAAAACAACCATGACCTTGATTGGCAAGTTCAACTTTACCCCCTGCACCTCTCCATCCTTCATCTCCCCCCCCCCCTTTATAGATGCCACCACCGTCTACAGGCTTTCTGGGAAATCCTAGCGGAGGGCTTGGGGAAATAGGTGGCCCTGAACTTTGGTGGGCCGCACGCCAAGAAATCCTGGAGCGTGCTGGGTACATGCTTAGGTCTCGCTACCGACCTGGTTGGAGGCCGTCGTGGGCCACAACTGGCAAACACTATTTTAATTCTGAAGATGGCCAGATCCAGTCGGTTAGTAGTGTCGAGACCCTCGCTCCTGTTGCTCGCGCTCATGTAGTACTACTCTCAGCTGCGCCTATGTATGGATGCAACTCGGATCTCTGACGGAAGACCTGTAATGTTGAAAAGGCTTCTCAGCAAGGAGGGCCCTTACGAGCTTCAAATCAACAAGCTTTTCTCCACGGGTCCTCTTTCTTCGGACCCCAGAAACCACTGCGCGCAGTTGTTAGACGTCATTCAGCTCCCAAACGAGGACCCTATAATGGTGCATCCCCTGCTGCGTCCTTTTGACGACCCTCCACTCCAAACGTACGGAGAATTTGTCACTTTCTTCGCGCAAATATGCGAGGTACGTTGTCTTACACGGTGTCGACCAGATTGCTTATCTTACAAGGGCGTACAATTCATGCATTCGAACAACGTTGCCCATCGGTATATTCTCCGTCGCACCCCCCTGGCTGCTGTTCCTAATGACATTTCGATAGGGACTGTACGTGGCGAAATATCATGTTGGACCCGACACATATGTATCCCGATTCGTTCCACCCTGTCGCCTTGGGGCGAAGTAGAGATTTCCGCCACAAGGCCAAAGGATATTCACGGACGCAGCGACCAACCAAATACCTCCTCATCGACTTTGGTCTTTCCCGTCAATATGACCCCGCTAACGGGCCACCTCTGGATGAGCCGCTACATGGCGGTGACAGGTCCGCGCCAGAACACCAAGACGAGGAGACACCACGTAACCCGTTTCCCACGGACGTGTACTACCTCGGAAACTTGGTCCGCCAACATTATATGCAGGTCCGCGTCGTCAGCCCCTTCAACGAGATACCATCCTGACCCAATTCCTAGAAATGCAAAGGGTTCGAGTTCATAGAGCCGCTTATCACGGACATGGTCCAAGAGGGTCCAGAAAAGCGTCCTAGCATGGATGAAGTCAATTCCCGTTTTTCTGAGATCAAGAGCAAGCTCGGTACATGGAAATTGCGCTCCCGGATCGCCCGCAGGCATGAGATTTGGCCCGTCGCGGCGTGGAAGTCCGTCGGCCATTGGTACAGGACAGTGGGCTACGTCGTCGGGCGCAAAGCGGCCATTCCCGAGCCGAGTCCCGAGCCGAGCTGAACGGTTTACTGCACACGGCTGCGTTCATTTTCTCTATGTTGTTCTTCGTACTCCACACTCCTTATTGTTTTACCATACCCGCCATCGTTCCTGCTATCTAGTCTAGTGTGCTTATCTCGGCCAGCCACTTTCGTTACGTAGTATTTGTCTGATATTGCACAAGGGCATAATAATATGTACGAACACTGATCTGCAACAATAGAAGGGGCAAATCACCAGTAAAAGCTTTCGGGAATGGATTTCGAAAACGCCGCAGCGGCAGGTGGTGGTCGGGCGCCAAGTCGGGCACTGCGCAGTGATGGATCATACCAGAAATGGGCATGGACTATGAGCCTCTTCTTTTTGGTGCTTGCTGCCGCGCTGATGCTGGTGATGAGTTGTGAGACTTGGTATCAGAGGACGACGATTAAAACGCCTGCCCGAAATCTGGAATGCCACGCGCGCCTACGCGGAGGTCGTCAGACGCCGGGAAAAAAGGGGCTCTGGTCAAGTAGCAGACCCTACAGTTCTTTTATACCATCCCTCTCGTCCAACTTCCTACGTCGGTGGTCGGGGTGTCGGAGCCAAAGCTGGCGTTCGCTGCCAGGGATACCACAGCGCGGGAGCACAAAATTCATCGGAGTCCGAAGCCCGAGGCGCAGCGTCGACTCCGTCGACTCCGGTTTGGGTATAAAAAAGGATAGCCCGAACTGATGCCCGAACGCGCAAGGAAGATGCTCAATTAGGCGTTGGTGGCTGAAGCACCAGCCTGACTCCGTCCATTTTCCTGTTGAACCTCGTCAGTGTCACCTGAAAGTATGCTGCACCTCACCTGCTCATCGGTTGGTACCGAGGCCAACACTGTCCCCATGATTTCCTGTCACGTCGCTGTTCCCCGTTTGCAAGTTGCGTCTTGTCAAATTGGGTTTTCAAGTATCGAGGGCTTTCAGGGTTCTAAAAAAAAAAAACGAACAATAGTGGTGGATAAAGTAAAGAAACGGCGCCTAAATTTATCCCCAGCCGGGTATTCGCCCAGCCGTGCCAATGGTCATCTGTAATGGTCCTTCAGGAAAAAAAAAATAGTAGGTCGAACTCACGAGTCAGAACCCACCAACTCAACGCGCAGTCATGGTCAAGGATCAAGCTCAAGGAACACGTGAAATCCTCACCCCGTGTCTTCAGCGTATCTTCGTCCTCCGTCAGCAGACAAGGACTTTTGCATAAGCTTGACAGACGCGCAGGGCTTTGGGTTGCACTTTTTTTTTTTAGGTTTGATGAGCGTGCAAAGTGATTACGTGACACACGGGTTCCAGGCTGCCCGGGAATGGGCGGCATGATGTTTGTTCTTGACGCTTGTCTTGACGTGTCAGTGGGGGGAGTATGCAGCTAGCGGCTGCTCACTTATTTGGGGACCATAGGAGCACTCGCGATGTCAAAGCCAATACACGACGCACTCAACCTATTTACCTACTCAAATCAACATTTCCCTATGCTTATGTCTAAGTCACGGTGCGCCCTACCGTAGGCAGACCTGGCACTACTTCTGACCTACTGCGTGGATAATTGATGTGAGACATGACAAGTAATGAAAAGTACGTTGTCTGATCTGAAGGGTCGTAACACATGGCAGGGAATAATATATGCGGGGGTAATTAAAGGCAATAAGAAGTAGGGTGCTGTACAAAAGTTACTGCTCTCCACTTGATGGGAGACTTTCATCTGAGCGAGAGCCGAGGATATCACTGTCGGCAAATTCAAACTGTGGATGGCGGGAAAAGACGATTGATCCCATTTCACCTTCCCAACATGTCAGCTGCTGGCGGGCCAAAACACGGCGAGCGAGGTATCTTACCTTCCCCAGCTATCCTATGGTCCTGTCGGGGATCAGGCGAGAATGCAGCGAGGTAGTGTAGTGGGGGATCATCGCCCTGTCGGCGAAGACGCAGGAGGACAGCAGGTTCTAGATTACGACTCAGGTCGGCGTTGGAGATACTCTGTGAAAAACAAAACCATGACCAACCTCCGGTCGTTTGCGATTGAAGTGCGGTCATATCCACACTGTCCACATCGCTAACCGCTGCATCTGTCAGAGTTGACGATGGGCGTGAGTCGGCGAATGGGAGGATAGCGAATGGATCCGGTGAGACGGGTTGGACCGTAATCTGCTCTGCAAGGTCTGCCGGTGGCGCTGCAGGGGGTGGGGAAGTGGGAAAACCTCGTGAGCTAGAAGCTTCCCTGAGCTTATTCCTGATATGCCGGTCGATGGCCCGGTCGGATGCGTCCTACATGAGGATCAGCTATACACCCTTCACGTTAGAGTGCAGGGGGGATTGACCTTGATCACCATGTACGTCGTCTTGGAGACACGTTTGAAGTGCATATTGAGAAACCATCTTTTGGGTGGAGACTTGGTCTTCTTCAGTCTCGACTCGAGGTCTTCTAGGCTGTTTAGTTCCACCAGTAAATACCTTTACTGGGCATATGAGTTAGCTGCACTGACTCGTCGTATAGAAGCCTAATCACTTCTTGATCTTCGACCTCGATCAGGTGAATGTGCCGCAGGAGTAGGTTGCGCGCTACGTCCAGATCGCGGTCAGCACTTCGTAACTTGAAGTTGACAAGGCTTTTCTGTAGATCGTTGACGGCGGCCATCCTAGTTGAAAGGCTCGGCGATTCGATACCACCAAGGGCATTCTGTTGGGAATGATGCCTTTGAAAAAATACGTTCGGCATCTGGAAGGGCTGTAGGGTAAAGTACGTAAGTTCTGAGCCAGCAGATACTGAGGATTAAGGAGGAAGAGGAGAGCCGACTTGGCCATCGTACCGGGCCTTATAATCAGTGGGATTTCCAGTGTACCATTAGGGTTGCATTGGAACCTGTGCTTTCAATAGGCCTTGACAACAAGTGACCTACCAGGTGTTCAAGAACCGTGACAGGTTGCGTTCAATTGGATACAGCGAAGATTCCGGCAGCCATACTTGGCCAGAGGAGGAACAAGCACTCCCATAGAAAGACAAGATTGCGTTCCGATGTGTGGGACAGAAGGAAACGAAGGGTGTGATAATAAGAACAATAAGTTCGAGGAAGAGAAAGGGCGGTGAAATTACGTTATAGCATCAAACACGGTGGGATTTCTCAGTTGCGGTAAATACAAGCTCGCAGGTTGTTACGTTCCCACTCTTCTCTTTACCCGTACACAGGATGGAGTCTCGAGATGGTAGGGACCTCCTTGGAAATCGTCCCCGAAAAAAACTGGGAGAGATTGGTGGCCCCGAAATCTGGTGGGTCGAACGGCAGCAAGCTTTGGAGCATGCTGGTTACATGCTCCGTCCCCGATACCGCCCCGATTGGACCCCGTCATGGGCTGGCACCGACAAGCTCCCTCTCAATTTTGAAGATGGCCATCGACAGTTGGTGAGTATGAACACCACCACCTCGACGATCGTGCTCATGACGTGTCGTCTCAGCGGCGCCTGTGCATGGATGCTACTCGAATATCTGATGGCAAGCCCGTTATGTTGAAAAGGCTCCTCGAGAAAGAAGGCCCTCACGAGCTCCAGATCAACAAGCTCTTCTCCGCTGGATCCCTCGCCTCTGACCCCCGAAATCACTGTGCACCTCTTCTCGATGTCATCGAGCTACCAAACGATCCTCCAATTATGGTACATTCGCTATTACGCTCGTTTTACGACCCCAAGTTCCAAACGTTTGGGGAGTTCGTAACATTTTTCGCGCAAATTTGTGAGGTGAGCTGCGTGTAGTGTAATGTCGAGTAGTCGGGTCGCTCATCTGCCAATCCAGGGTGTAGAGTTCTTGCACGAGAACAGCGTTGCTCATCGGTGCGGTGTCGCCCTTTCCTCTTGTCCTCCCTCGTGTCTGCCCCTTGCTCACATTTTTGTCTGTAGGGACTGCACGAGGCAAAACATCATGCTCGACCCGTCGAATATGTACCCTGAATCCTTCCACCCAGTTGTGACGAATCGAAGTAAGGATTTCCGTCGAAGGGCAAAAGCATATTCGCGTACCTGGCGTCCTACACGATACCTTCTCATCGACTTTGGCCACTCCCGTCGGTATGATCTTTCCAAGGGGCCTCCACTCGACGAACCTCTGAGAGGAGCCGACAAGTCCGCACCGGAGCATCAGAATGGCACGCTATGCGACCCATTTCCCACTGATGTGTACTATCTCGGGAACATGATTCGGGAGAACTACTCGCAGGTCAGAAGTCCCACTCGTCCACATGAAAAAAAAAAAAAAAAAACTGTGTCCTGACTTGTACGAGCCAGAAATACAAAGGGTTCGAGTTTATGGAACCTCTCATCGCTGACATGACCCAAGAAGACCCCTCACGACGTCCCACCATGGACAAGGTCACCGCTCGTTTTTCGGAGATGACGAAAGGCCTTAGCAATTGGAAGTTACGCTCGAGAATGGCACGCAAGAACGAGATGTGGCCGATGACTGCATGGAGAGCCGTCAACCATTGGTCCCGGACGGTGCGCTACGTCCTCGCTCACAAAGCGGCGATTCCCGAACCCAGCTGATCCACCGACTCATTTTCGCTGTGTTATGTTTTTACTCTCCGCGCTCGTTGAGTACTGTACGACTTGTAAACTTGAATACCCACCGATCTACCTGCTATGTAATTCGATTCACTTGTCTCATCTAGTATATTTTTCCTGTTGTTGAAGTGACACGAGCACCCGATCTACCATTCTGTTCCTATCTACGTATCCGCAGGATCAATCGTGAAAGGGGCTACTTATCGTGATAGAGTGGACTTCTGGTCGACCGTATAAATATGTATAACTGTTTTGTACACGTGGCGGTGAACCAAGAGGAAAAAGAAAACCCTCGGTGATTTGCAAACGTCCTCACCTGTGTTACATGCTACAGTCTATTATATTCCCTGATAGAGGTTGGTTAACGTCAACGCACAAAGGCGAAATGGTTCAGTTGTACAATAAAGCGAAAGGTATTCGGCTTTCCAGGAGACTGACCCGGGCGCATTCAGGGGATGGATTGTATAAAAGTTCACCATAATGATTCACCGTGACGCGTCTACAATCGCTCAACCAGGATCGAACAGCGTTCTCTAGGGCGACCCCGTTTTGATGGCCGTTCCCAAGTCGACACAAAATCAACAAGTACGCACGTGCACGGCAGCTGTATTTTCGTCGATGGCCCTCCGCTGCAGACGTCACCCAGAGAAGTGTCGTAGCTTTCGAGTCTCGGCCTTGTTTCTTTTACAGGGTGGCCATCAGTTACCCCGAGAGTGACAGGCCCTTCACCAGATATGCCACGCTGCGTCTCATTGTGCTCTGCAGTACGCACCCGGCCGGTATTGTACGCTTTGTTACGCAAGTCGCACAATAGGACTTCTGACAAAGTGAAGACACGCTCCTTCAGTCCTCCATTCGGCATTTGAGAGCTGTGAAACAGAAGAACAACCTTATCCCTCGTTGCCCATGCGGAGGCGGGAAGGGGGCCACGATCATGACGATGAGTCGATGACGCGGCAGTACGAGTACATGAATTGAGTTGATGTGTTCTGACAGTGATCTAAGCTTGACAATAAGGAGGGCCGCCGCAGTGTCAAGGACTCCCCATCTATCGAACTGCCTTGCTACGTCCGGTTACGGCTGCAGGTAAGGCTGCAGGGCGCAAGGCAGGGTGTCTCTGAGGACAACAACAAGGACGCCATAGAAGTCACACCTCGGGAAATTTCAACAACAAGATACAGTACCACATATAGACTAAACGGTAGTACTCTCAGGGAAGGGGCAAGGATGCTATGATCATCAGAAAGAAACAAGTCCAGCTACCAGGAATCCTGAGTGCGGAGTTCGGGCATGTCGGAGTTTCGCGGGGACACCTCGTCCATACCGATCGACCGGCCCCATTATTCGACCGTCCCCAGGCTGCTGATCCATCTAAGTATTTAAGGAACACTGTAGACTCAGTTTGCAAGCGTTGAATATTAGAAAATACCGATAACCATTCATGAAACACATTGCCGGGCCATGCGTTGGGTCGAGAGTTATCGCAAGGTTTGGCGACTGGCATGCCCCGAACCTGTAGTCTTTGTCCCGTGGAGTAAACTGACAAAAGGTGGTCTAGTAAATTAGCGATTTCCCCTTACCTATGGGAACTTCGATATTCGGGGGTATGCATCCCAGCCAAAGACAATAACGCCTTTATCCAGAAGTTACTCCAGGGGGATCAATAGGAGGGCAGAGTGGCACATGCGCTGTGCAGGACTTTATTAACGACAGACTCAAGGGACCTATCCGACTTGACGGTTTATTGAATTTGTACGTTAGAACAGGTCGAGATGGCACAGGTCCCGAGACGTGGTTAGTGTTTGCTGCAGACTGAATACAAGAAGTTCAGGATCTGCGAGCGGTGTTGGTGTAGAACCCCATTTGTGCGCTCTCATTTTGGACGTGTGAATAATACAGTACCACATACCTGAAGAGGCATGTAACAAACCTACGCACTGAATTACCAAAGGCATCGAAGTAGTTGTCTCTGTAACTGCCGCAGATCTGACTAGAGTAAAGGAGGTATCGTGACCTGTGAGCCTCTCGAAGGTTATGACTTGACAATGATGCTGAAAGCTACTCTGACAGATCGGAAAGATCAGTGCTACTGGGAGAGGCGAGACAAATGAATAAAGCATAGCCGGCCAGCACCCGCCGCGACATGTATAAGAGAGATCAGATGAACGCAATTGTTCAGTTTCCAACAAGACACCCAAGGAGATACCAAGTGTCGGGAGAGAGGGAATCTAAGGCGGAGATATAGGCATTCAGGATTTCCCGGAGTCCCACAGAATTAAGGGCATGCGGTGACTCTGTCAAATGGAACTTTCTAAAGAAATATTTGGCGCTGGTTGCAGAGCGCGCTGTTGAACAGCACATACCGGTAAATAAGACGTAATGAACAGCAGCGCATGTCGTCAGAAAACAGTAATTCGTTCACCTACATGATGTGCTTGGCCAGGTCCGTCGTGACCGAACTGAGTCCCGACGCACTAGGAACCAAGAATGGCCCAGAGACTACCACATGCTATAGGGGTTCGACGGCTGACCGTGGTGTACCAGATCCTAATAGACAAGGTGAGTGCGACAACTTGAAGCCGCTCAACTTTCTACCATTGGCGAACTCTGCTGTGTACTTGCGCAGACTGGTCAACATTTTCGCACTTGGATTCGGTAAATCGTGCTTCAGTGGCTAATTTCGACGGGAACAGGAGCGGCAATGTTAGCTAGGTTTTATTCTTCTACCGCACCGGCACTTATAAAGCCTCTACTGGGTGGTGGACAACAAATGACTGGGTTCCTATAACGAGGTTTGTGGGTCTGGGATCTCACTAAGAGTCGAACTATCCGATCCTGGGGAGGGGAAGGAAGGCGACTCGAAACAGCAAGCTATAAAGTTCGGAGTAATAGGACAGGTTGAGCAAGGGTCCGTAGAGGCGACTTCACATGTTGGTATCCCAGAAAAGTAAGTCTGTTCAGCTGGAGGTCTGGCAACTTTTTGGATTGACCGAGCCCTAGGCCAGGATGAACGGGGCGGGCCGGGAAAAGGCCGGTTGCCGTCTGGTTGCGGGAGCAGCCACGGGCCACGGGGACGACGGCATCCCTCAACCATCTCTCTTACCCCCAGTACGAGTCGCATCCAGATCGAGGCCTATCGAATTATTTCGACCCCCCTGGTTTATAAATTACCACTTTCTAGACGTCTCGCCATCCGCAGATGTCGTCTGCTTCTGCACCCAACGCACCCACCCGCAGCGCATCTACCTCCAAGCCCAAGGGCATTTTGAAGAACGCCCCACCTGCTCCTGGGACTGCGGCACAACAGTGAGTAAGCCTTGTTAATTGATCCTAGCGCGGCATCTGACCATGGTCATATGTCTGTTCTGTCCACTTCCAACTTGCGCCCTCACGTGTTTCCTATCTTTTGCGATCGCGCCCGTTGACAATTCTGCGAATTTCACCATACTTCCTTCCATATCTGTTACTTCTGATCGCTCTCGCTGCTGCTGGATTGCTGGATTGTTCGACCTCTCAACGGTCCTCTCAACGGTTCGACTGACCCTCAACCCCTCGTCTTTATCACGACGCCGCTTGCCTTATTGCAGCCTACAATGGGACGAAGCAAATCTAGCGCTAACGGAGCTGCAGAAGGACAGCCAGATGAAGATAACGGAACCAAAGACGCCTTACGTGCGCTACAACGCTGAACTAGACGAAGTCGAAGGTGGTGCGTGCCCTCGGCCCACCTGGTGCCCGCTATTCCCGCTCACATGGCAGAAATCCCCATAGAAATTCCGGCATTCGACTTGGGGAGCACATCCGCTCCCTCACCACCGCCCGCTTCCCCATCTCCGATAGAGCCTTCGTCCCCGCGCCGTCCGTCCTTCTCTACGGGGAAGCGGCCAGGGCGTTCGAGCAGCGGCAGCTCTAGCCGTAGCACAAGCTTCAGCATCCCCTCGGAAATTCCGCGAGGCGAGGTGGAGGAGGCAAGCAGCGACGAGGAGCCCATGTCACCTGAGGGTGCGTATCACGTAGCTCTCCGACGTAGAGGTTACCGACTTGTGCTCTTGTAGCGGCCGCGAAGCACGAGGCTTTTCTGAAGGCGCGTGGGCGCCATTATTCGAACGAGGCGGAAGCGATGAAGGTTCGCACATGCACTTTCTCATGCTCTTGTCTCCGTATCCATCAATTTTTGTGCTTTACTCGCTGACTGGTGGGCCCCTGGGCCTGATCTACAGCGTGCGTCCCAGCTTTCGGATTCAGACGAAGAGGAAGAGGACTCGACAGGTGATAGTGGAGTGCCACGTTTACCCAAGGCCAACGGCAAGGTTACTTCACCTTGAGTTGGTACCCATGAATTAAACAATTTGCTTATCGATGTGACGTTTGTCTGTCTAGTTATTTCTGATCAGTTTTAAACCTTTCTTGTACCCTTTTTCTATGTAACTTTTATCACCAACGACGCCTCGATTGATTGGAAGGAGCAATTCCGATTGCGATCTCTCATGCTAACTAGCTGTACGCACCTTTCCTCCTTACGTCATCAGCAGACCCAACCCTCGACGGCGACAAGGTTCCCCGCATAACGGTCATCCGAGCCCACCTTTGAGGTATCAAAGCACTACTGGCTGATGCAATGATGATAAGAGCCGTCTTCCCGCTAAAGACTTCACTGGATAAACTTGGCTTCCTCGTACTTAGTCGGCTGGTAACTCCTGGTCAGCGCAGCTGGATGTAGGTGGCGCTACCAAGGACGCGCGACACTTGACAATTGTACCGGACTGCACTGAGAAGATAGATAGAGGAACAGGGCCATTCTACGTGCCCCCTCTACCCATCTACCATCCTGTTGACTGCGACGGGCGGCACCACAGCTCCAGCGTGCGTCTTTACGAGTCACCTCGCGGAGGCCACCTCCGATACGAGCATCTTCTCATCCGAGGCCGGCTTTTCGTACAATGACCCAATGCACACATGGATTGTTTGATCTTGGTCTCCCTGGGTCCCTGTAAGTGGCAGACTATATTATTTTGCGAGTTCTCTGAGGTTCGGGAATTTGCCGAACCGCAAACGGAATCGACGGTCTGGTTCAAGACAAACAGCGGACCGAACGGGACTCCTCAAGTGGCGTCCGGCTCGGTTCGGTTCGGGTCCGGACCGAAGTTCGGAACCGAACTATATCACTGCGCATGGCTCCGTCTGAGCTTGACCCTGAGGTACAGGTGTATTGGTATTCCGGTAGTACCCCATACAGACCTGCCCTGCATAAGTGTAAGTTTGGCGTGCGTGCTCCCACATCTCTGTTGTCATGTGGTCATGACGTAATGAAAGGACAGGTCTTGCTCATACGAAAGGTCCATGGCTTCCTGGGATCTAGTGCAGAACGAATCGAGCTGCTTGATCGCATAGAACGTATGGCACATGCACAGAAGTAAATACTGGCTTAGAAAGATGCCACCAACTTCAAATTGTGCCGGTTGATGGGGTATGTACTCTACGGCTGCTTGTTTTTGAAATCGCATTGATATGCGTTACCTGCCCTAAGACGTGATGCCTCTTAGGAGGCGCATGGGGTAGGCGTCATAATAGCTCGCGACGTCAGTTATCCAAGCGATCTTCGTGCTCAATCAACCGTTCGGGGGCTATGGTGTAGTCACATACTTTCGCTTCACACGGATTGTAGATGGTCCACCGCAGATGCGTGAACCATATTTAATCGCGTTAAGGAGATTTATGGAGACCATCAATGTCTACTCCCACCGTAGTTAACGAAGAATACGATATCGTCATTGCCGGGGGTGAGCTTTCTCGGCTTTATACTCATCCTGCCTACATTCCTTCCTCACGAGACTATGACAGGCGGTACGGCGGCGTGTGTCGTTGCTGGTCGTCTCGCTGCTGCCGACGCGAACCTGCGTATCCTCTTACTCGAGGCTGGTCCCACAACGTACAATGATCCCGCGCATACACAGCCGTTGAACTTCTTGAGCCACCTTGCGCCCGGATCGCACACCTCACGCGCATATGTCACCCAGCCGAGTGCGGCACTCGGAGGCCGCACTACGATTGTGCCAGCCGGGCAGTGTCTCGGCGGCGGGGGCAGCATCAACTGTGCGTCTCATGTTGCTTCTCCCGAGATTCGCTCGTCTCATCGATCCCTGGCAGTCATGATGTACACGCGCCCGTCAGCTTCTGATTATGACGATTGGGAGACGGTGTACCAGAACCCCGGGTGGGGCTCGAAGGACCTCATCCCGCTCCTGAGAAAGGTGTGTGAGGAAGAGGGTTAATGCTATGCTGGATCCGAGATTGAGAGATTGTAGATCGAGACATACCAGGTTCCTGGCGGAGGGCCAACTCATGGCACAGACGGACCTCTTACTGTCTCCCCAGGAGGGTTTGTTACGGACCTCGCAGAGCAGTTCCTTCAAGTTGCGCGCACTCTCGATCCAGACCATGCGCAGAAGCCAGATGATACGGATCCGAATGATTTGGAAACGATCAACGTGTACACGGTGGGTGTCTTTCGGTTGACTGTACAATTTTACCGACGGCTGAGTGGCGCACTGGCGGCAGAGGTGGCCCAAGTGCGTGCATGATTCCCAACATGCGACATCACGGCTTTGAGAGCACTGATTGTCATCTTTCTCTGGAGCAGATGGATCAATCCCAAGACGGGGACCCGCTCGGATGTGCCGCACAACATGATCTACCCGCTCAAGGATACCCGGCCAAATCTGCACTTCTTGACGGGGGTACATGCGAAGCACGTTACGTTCGACGAGTGCGTTTTGACTTTTAGCGTCTTCCTCTTGCATCTCTGGAATGTCTATGCAGTGAGAATCGTGCGACAGGCGTTGCATATTCTCTCAACCCGTTGTTGCATCCTGATGGCCCTTGGGAAACACGTACTGTGCGAGGAACGAAGCTGGTCCTTGTCTCGTCAGGGGCGTTTGGTTCTCCTGGTATCCTAGAGCGTTCAGGTATCGGGGCCAAGGAGGTGCTTGAGCGGGTTGGGGTGAATCAACGTGTTGACTTGCCTGGGGTTGGGGAGGACTATCAAGGTTTTCCATTACAACAACCGCTTCTGATGTTTCGTTTCTGACGTTGTTATGTGCATATACAGACCACAATGCTATCTTCATCAAGTACTTTGCCGCAGATGAGGCGCAATCTCTGGCCGCGATATTCCGAAACGAGGAAGGGGCAATTGACGGTGTGTCGTCTCTCCCTCCTTCATCAAGAGGCATTTTTCAGTTGCATGCGCTTTATAATTGACCATGATACTGCAGCTGCGGCTGCGGACTTTGGAAAGACCAGGAAAGAGATCTCTACACACAAGTACTTCGTCACTTGGGTTTTAACCTCCTTCTGACTAAATGGTCGTCTGAATAGCTCGATCGATGCAGGGATCAAGTGGCGTCCTACACCCTCCGAGGTGGCGGAGTTCGGCCCTGAGTTTCAGGAGTATTGGGACTCCCACTTCGCTAATGCGCCAGACAAGCCAGTCATATGGATGGGTATTCTCTCGACGTGAGTTCTCCAACAATTCGATTATCAACACGCTCATCACGCTCCTCGTCGTTCTCGTCCAGGTTCGTCGGGGATCCTACTGTGGTCCCGCCGCGCAAATACTACACCATGGGTCTATGTACTGTGAGCCATCTGTGCCCAATAGCTACACAGTCAACACGCCTGATGCGAACGCGCGCAGCAATATCCTCTCGCTCATGGGCGCGTGCATATCACACATGCCGACGATGTCTCTGCTCCCCCAGACTTTGTCCCCAACTTCTTCGAGTCGTCCGTTCCTCACTTCTTCGCTGCTCTCTTATCCAATTCTTATGCAAACAATTCTTCGTTTACCAGGAAAGCGGACGTGCGGCCCCTGACGTGGGCTTACAAGTTCACGCGCGAGATCGCGCGTCGCATGCCGCACTTCCGCGGTGAGCCTCCCGTGCTGCACCCCAAGTTCGCACCGGGAGGGCCCGCGTCTATCGTCGCGCACTCAGAGGGACCTGTCCCATTCGACTCGCCGCGCATCGTGTATTCGGAGGAGGATGAGCGTGCGCTCGAGGACTTCGCCCGTGCTCAGGGTATGTAGCTTCTTCCCTTCTCTGTCTCCCTTGCCTCTTAATTACTCGCTCACTCATCTTTCTTGTGCCGGGGGGTAGTGGCCACGACATGGCACTCGGTAAGTTCCTTCTTCCTCTACAAACCTCGGAGCGTCTGCAATTGACGTGTACCTTTGCATCTACGATTATGCATTAGCTTGGCACGTGTGCGATGAAGCCGCGCAGGCAGGGCGGTGTTGTCGATTCGAAGTTAAACGTGTACGGCGTGCGTGGACTCAAAGTTGCCGACCTGTCCATCGTGCCAGGTAACATCAGCGCAAACACGTACGGGGTAGCGCTCGTTATAGGGGAGAAGGCAGCCGTGATCATCGCGGAGGAGCTCGGGATCAAAGGGGTCGTCTAGCCCGTTGCGGTGGAGAGGCACTCGGACCAGTAATATGCTGCCACCATCTACGAGGACTGATTTTCGGTATGCTATTCCTAGATAGTCGATAGAAAATGTAGACTTGTACACTTACATAGCGCTAGAGGTCGTGCTTCAGATCCACATATTACTTGCATGTGTCCAATATGTCGCACTTTCTCGGCTTATTGGAGAGTGCCTCAGCTCGAGCTGGTGCCGTTCACCTATTTCTGGGGATAAGGTGAGGACAGACAGATGTATTCGAAAGAGCACGCTGCTACGGCTAAAATATCCCGTATGGTCGGAGGATTGACGGTCAGGAGTGTCGCATTATTGGGCATATAATCCCATCCCCGGTGTGCAACGTTCTCAAATTGTTCTATGTCAGCACTACATACATGTGTTCGATTGTCAAGGACCTATCATTTTGGAACTTGGGACTTGTATTGCGAAGAACGATGCAAGGAACGATGGTCTTGAATCTTGGAAGTCCACTCACTGGCAGCCTGAGATAAACAGGTGCCCGTCGTTCTGGAATGCGCTATAGTACGTTATATGTTACCATGCAGCGTGGCAGTGGGTTTACTTGCTGCAATCGCACTTACTAGGAGATCGACGAAAGCCATCAACCTGATCTCCTTCGTCGCTCCGGACGGCCGGACTGGCCACCCACCTTTCATAATTACGTCGTCCAGACCCAACCTCGAGTGACTCCGATCAGGCTCGCACGACAAGGTTCCTCGCACAACGGTCATCCGAGGCTACCTCTGAGCGTTACCATCTGGTGCAGTGAGAGCCGTCGTCCCACCGCTTCTCAATGTTCGATGGGCAATATTACTTCCAGCGGGCGTTCCTACTCGGTCGAGGTCGAATGCATGTGGCGCTACACTTGAGAATTAAACTGGACTGAATTAAAGAAATATAGGGAGGCACGCTTGGAGGCACAGGGTCATTATACGTGCACCCTCTCCCCATATTCCGTCCTCTTGTTTGAATGGATGTTGGGCAATGGCAGGCGGTACCTGGTACCACAGGGTGCGTCGTTGCGAGTCGTCTCGCGGTGGCGGCCTCGGATGCGCGCATCTTGATGCGGGTTCCTCGATGTACAATGACCCAACGTGCATACTGTTGATCGTGGCGCATTCTTATCAACTGTATGTTTGGAGGCTTGTCTCCGTACCTGTGCACATGAGTCGATTGCCCGATTGATCTTGGTCTGGCTGACTATTTTGCATTCCTGGTGGTCATGATTTCACACGTGCCTGGCGTTCGACTTTGACCACTGGGAGGAGTATTACCGAAATCTGGGTGGGCTCCAGGGACCCCGTCCTGAGGAAGGTGCTGAATAATACTCGGGTCCGAACCGGTGGTCCGCTCGGGATCTCCCGCCCTCCCGTTCTTCACAGGTCTCGCACAGCATTTCCTTCACGTCACGACTGAGAAATGATCACGGTGGATATTTCAACCACGCGGCTTGAGAGGCGACAGGGTGGTTCACTGGTGGCGTCGGCAGAAGTCTCTCAGTTGCGTGGCCCCCGGCGTTAACCAGGACCCAGAGAGTACTGATGTTTGCGTTTTGGGGAGCAGGTGAGTTAATACCGAGAGGGGTTCTCGCTCCGACCTGTCGAGCAACCTGATCTACCCCTTCAAGGATGCCCATCCGAACTTCTACATTAAATGTGAAGATGGCCGCGATTTCTCCCTTTTTTGGAAGGGCTATATATAATCCAAGAAATAGCTCATGCAGCGAGAATGCGCGAAAGGTGTCTCAGCCGATCCTTTGGTTGCGGTGTTCAGGATGGGGCATTTGGGACCTGGCGCCCTTGAGTGCTTCAGGGCTAAGCAGCGTGTTGACCTGCCAACAACAAAATGAATGGAACAACACTATCGCCGATGCCGATGTTTCTTTTCTGACATCGGTGCGCGTGCAGGGTACAATACCTTATCACTTACATACTCTTTATGTAGACGAGGAACAAGCGACTGGCGCAAAACTCTACGGCAAGGAGGGAGCAGTGGTGAGTGCCACCTCAGTCATTGAGAGGTACACCTGACTCTGCTAACGTGCGTCATCATTGGCAGATCCCGAAGTGACGACAAAGAGGGATCTCCCGAAACACAAATTCACCGACACTCAGCCTTTCCACCCCTCTTATCAAGTGACCGCATGACCAGCTCCATTGACACGGAGATCAAGTGGGTCCGTCGAGCTGTCTGAGCTCGGCCCTGAGGTACAGGTGTATCGGACGTCGACTCCGAAAGTACCCTAGACAAACCCACCCTGTGCATAAATGTTGGTTTGGCGTGCATGCTCTCACATCTCTGTTGTCATTTGATACAAAGAATGGACAGATCTTACTCATACGAAAGGTCTATGACTTCCCTTGATACGGGATATAGTGCAGACCGAATCGGGCTGGTCGATCGTATAGAGGGTACGCACGGCACTTACATAGAAGCAAGGACCTTACCTTAGGAAAGGTGTCACCAACTTCAAATCGCGCCATGTGCTACCGCTTGTTTTTTAAATCGCATTGATATGTGCTACTTGCACTTAGACGTAAAGCGTCTTAGGACATGCACCGAGGTCGACGTAATTGCTCGTGACATCATTTATCCAAGTGATTTTCGTACTCAACTAGGCTAACTGACCGGGAGCTATGGCTCTAGTTACACAGCACACACGTTTGCTTCACACGCAATGTAAATGGCTCTCCGCAGATGTGTGAATCATATTTAATCGCGTTGAGAAGATCGATGGAGACCATCAATGTCTACTCCCACTGTGATCAACGAAGAATACGATATCGTCATCGCAGGCGGTAAGCGTCTTCGACCTCATGCTCTTCCCATGTCACTCATCATCTTCCTTCCGCTAACGGGACTATGACAGGCGGGACGGCGGCGTGCGTCGTTGCCAGTCGCCTCGCTTCCGCCGACGCGAACCTGCGCATCCTCTTACTCGAGGCTGGTCCCACCACGTACAACGACCCTGCGCATACGCAGCCCCTTAAATTCTTGAACCACGTCGCTCCGGGCTCGCGCACCACGCGTGCATATGTCGCCAAGCCGAGCGCAGCTCTCGGCGGCCGCACTACGATTGTGCCAACCGGACAGTGTCTCGGCGGCGGAGGCAGCGTCAACTGTGCGTCTTACGTATCTTCTCCCTTCTGTACAAGATTAGGTCGTCTGATGGATCTCGACCCATGCGGGCCCGGGTGGACTATTTGATCTCTGGCAGTTATGATGTACACTCGCCCATCAGCTTCTGACTACGACGATTGGGAGACGGTGTATCGGAACCCCGGGTGGGGCTCGAAGGACCTCATCCCTCTCTTGAGAAAGGTGTGTGAGGAAGAGGGTCAATGCTGTGCTGGATCCGAGATTGAGAGATTGTAGATCGAGACGTACCAGGTCCCTGGCAGGGGGCCAACTCACGGCACAAACGGTCCGCTTGGGGTCACTCTAGGAGGGTTTATTACGGACCTTGGGGAGCAGTTTCTCCAAGTTGCGCGCACTCTCGATCCCGACCATGCACAGAAGCCGGATGATACGGATTCGAATGATTTGGAAACGATCAACGTATACACGGTGGGTGTCTTTCGGCTGACTTTGAAATTTGGTCGACGGCTGAGCAGTACGCTGGTGACAGAGGTGGCCCAAGTGCGTGCATGATCTCCAACACGCGACGTCCTGGCTTCTGATTATTTCTTTCTGGTGAGCAGATGGATTAATCCTGAGACGGGGACCCGCTCGGATGTGCCGCACAACATGATCTACCCGCTCAAGGATACCCGGCCAAACCTGCACTTCTTGACGGGGGTACATGTGAAGCACGTTACGTTCGACGAGTGCGTTTTGACTTTTAGCGTCTTTCTCTTGCATCTCTGGAAAGTCTATGCAGTGAAAATCGGGCGACAGGCGTTGCATATTCTCTCAACCCGTTGTTGCATCCTGATGGCCCTCGGGACATGCGTACCGTGCGAGGAACGAAGCTGGTCCTTATCTCTGCTGGGACATTTGGTTCTCCTGGTATCCTAGAGCGTTCAGGTATCGGAGCCAAGGAGGTGCTTGAGCGGGTTGGGGTGAATCAACGTGTTGACTTGCCTAGAGTCGGGGAGGACTACCAAGGTTTTCCATTGCAACGACCGCTTCTGACGTTCATTTCTGACATTCATGTGCGCATACACAGACCACAATGTCCTCTTTGTCAAGTACTTGGCTGCAGACGAGGCGCAATCTCTGGCTGCGATATTCCGAAACGAGGAAGGAGCGATTGATGGTACGTCTCTTCTTCCTTCTTCGTCCAGGGACATTCCTGGGTCCGCTTTACGATTGACCATGATATTGCAGCTGTGGCCGCCGAATTTGGAAAGACCAGGAAAGAGATCTCCACACACAAGTGAGTTAATCCTTGGCTATGATCTCCTTCTGATTTAATGTCCATCTGACTAGCTCGATCGACGCGGGGATCAAGTGGCGTCCTACACCTTCTGAGGTGGCGGAGCTCGGCCCTGAGTTTCAGGAGTATTGGGACTCCTACTTTGCCAATGCACCAGACAAGCCAGTCCTGTGGATGGGCATAAGCTCGACGTGCGTTCTCTAACAATTTGATTATCAAAACGCTTATCATCACGCTTATCGCCATCATCGCCTAGGTTGGTTGGGGATTTTACCTTGGTCGCGCCGCGCAAATACTACACCATCGGCCTATATACCGTAAGTCACCTATCCCTCTTCCCCGTAGCCTCACGGGAAACACACCTGATACCGACACGCGCAGGAATATCCCCTCTCACATGGACACGTGCACATCACGCATGCCGACGACGTCTCTGCGCCCTCAGACTTTGTCCCCGGATACCTTGAGTCGTCTGTCCCTTTCCCTCGTCACTATCCGACCCAGCCCTCACGAGTACTATTTCTATTTACCAGGAAGGCAGACGTGCGGCCCCTGACATGGGGGTACAAGTTCATGCGCGAGGTTGCGCGCCGTATGCCGCACTTCCGCGGTGAGCCGCCCGTGCTGCACCCCAAGTTCCCACCGGGAGGGCCCGCGTCTATCGTCGCGGAGGCCGAGGGTCCCGTTCCATTCGATGCGCCGCGCATCGTGTATTCGGAGGAGGACGAGCGTGCGCTCGAGGACTTCGCCCGTGCTCAGGGTATGTAGCTTCTTGCCTTCTCTGTCTTCCTTGCCTCTGAATTATTCGGTCACTCATCTTTCATTTGTTTTCTTGTGCCGGTGGGATAGTGGCTACTACCTGGCACTCGGTGAGTTCCTTCTTCCTCTACGACGCGCGAGGCGTCCGTCATTGATTGACTTGTACTCTTGCGTCTGCGATCGTGCATTAGCTTGGCACGTGTGCAATGAAGCCGCGCGAACAGGGCGGTGTCGTCGATTCGAAGTTAAACGTGTACGGCGTGCGCGGACTCAAGGTTGCTGACATGTCCATCGCGCCAGGCAACGTCAGCGCGAACACGTACGGGACTGCACTGGCCATCGGGGAGAAGGCAGCTGTGATCATCGCAGAGGAGCTCGGGATCAAAGGGGTCGTCTAGCCCGTCGCGGAGGCGAGGGACTCGGACCAGTAATATTCTGCCACCGTCTACGAGGACTGATTCCGGTATGCCTCGATAGTTGATTATACACTCCATAACGTTAGAGATGGTGCTTCGGATCTACATATCGGTTGCTTGTATTCAATGTATTGCCACTTTCTCGGCTTGTCGGAGAGTGCCTCGATTCCACAGGTTGGTGCCATTCGCTTGTTTCTAGGGATAATGTGAGGACAGACAAATCCATTGAAAGAGTACGCTACCTCGACGGCTTAAACCAAATCAGATATGCCGTGTGTCGAAGAATAGACGGTCAGGAATATTGCATTATTATATCCATAGTTCCATCCCAGGCGTGCAATGTTCTCAAATCGTTCTATTTAAGAACCACTTACATGTGGTCGATTGTCAGGGCCCACCATTTTGGATCTTGCGAAGAACGATGCTGTTGAATCTCGGAAGTCTACTCAATGGCGGCCAGAGATGCAATAAACACAAGCAAACAGGTGCCTATCGCATGCGCTAGAGTACATTAGATGGTGCCCTGCGGCGTGACTGTAAACACACTTACTATCATAAGAGATCGACGGAATGTCTACTTCCACTGTCCCACAGTGGCCAGCGATAAGTACGATATTGTCGTTGTAGGCGTAAGCCACCCTCAAGTTTCCGACTAAGGCTTATAGAGGGAATTTCGCTGTAATTTTCTCCCCTCTCTGTCGTTCTCCCCATCTGTCGCTGCTCTCCATAGGGGCGCTCGGCGCCGTCTGGTGGTCATGTACGTATGGGAACGGTGGCGTACCTGCCGGTGAGGGGATGGGATGTGTGTGTGTCCAGTGGCACCCAGAGTCTGCTCGCCGAAGTCCGTGCGACGCTAGTTGCCGTGTTATACCCAGCCGCACTGTGCCCCAGTTTATAAATTTGTTATGAACGCCCGTTTCCGGGTCCAATCCATTTGGTCAGCTACTACATCATTTACTTTGACCTTCATACGTACTCAATCAGAAAAATCGGTCAAGAAAACAGTCTCGAAGGGTTTCGAAGGTCCGGGCTTCCCGTTGGTTTTCTCGCGCGGTGAGTTCTGTCACGTGCAGGTACCCTTTCGGTCAACTCGGTCAACTCGGTCATCTCGGTCTTCCAAGCGACCGGGGGCTATCATATGATCGGTCACATACACCTTTTTTTTCACAACATCGTAAAAAATCAGTTTTTATCCCAGGATGCAAGTCTGGGACCAAGACCGGTCGCGGTGACACTCCATACAGTTTGTGAAAAGCCCGAGAGTGAGTCCAAATCTTGGCCCATAATATGTATATATATGTGAGCTGCCCTAATTCGAGTAGGTACTGAATTGCAACGTAACGGGAATCCCTGTGGGTCACCCCAGGTGTATATAGAAATCTGATGTAGATGGTGTCAGATGCCGAGAGTTCCGTGGGTTGGGACGACTTCCGTCGACCCCGTAGTCTCTCCTTGGTCTGCTGTACTCCTTACCAAGCTTCTCAATAGCCGAGGGCCGGAGGCCAGTTTCGGGTTTGGACGCAGCGCGCCTTCCCCGTAAGAACGAACTTGCGCACCTTCCATGCCATCGGAGGCAGTTGCATACGTTCGCTTCACACGCATTGTTGGTGGCGCTCCGCAAACGCGCTCACCATATTTAACCACATTGAAGGTGTCGATGGAGGCGATCAATGTCCACTCCCACCACCATCAACGAAGAATACGATATCGTCTTCGCAGGCGGTGAGCCGTCCTCGCCCCCCTACTCTTCTCGCTTGCCTTCCTTCGGAATCCTTCCGTTTCTAACTGCATGAATGCCCTATTTGACAGGCGGAACAGCGGCGTGCGTCATTGCAAGTCGTCTCGCGTCCGCTGATGCGAACCTGCGCATCCTCTTACTCGAGGCCGGTCCCGCGACGTACAACGACCCCGCACACACGGAGCCCGTGAAGTTCTTGAGCCACCTTGCGCCCGGCTCACGCACCTCTCGCGCGCATGTTAGTCAGCAGAGCGCGGCACTTGGTGGGCGCACTACGATTGTCCCGTGCGGACAATGTCTCGGCGGCGGAGGCAGCATCAACTGTGCGTCTCATATATTTTCTCCCTTGTACACAAAATCCAGTTGTCTGATTGACCTCGACCCATGCGGGCCCGAATGAACTATTTGATCTCTGGCAGTTATGATGTACACTCGCCCGTCTGCCTCTGACTATGACGATTGGGAGACGGTGTATCGGAACCCCGGGTGGGGCTCGAAGGACCTTATCCCTCTCTTGAGAAAGGTGCGGAATATGGGAGAGGGTTACTGCTCCACTGAGTCTGAATTTGAAAAATTGCAGATTGAGACATACCAGGTTCCTGGTGGGGGGTCAACTCATGGCACAGACGGACCGCTCGGGGTCTCACCAGGAGGGTTTTTCTCGGACCTCTCTAGGCAGTTCCTTCAAGTTACACGCACACTCGATCCGGACCGTGCGCAGAAGCCGGATGATACGGACACCAACGATTTGAAAACGATCAACGTGTACACGGTGGGTGTCTTGTGCTCGTGCTGTTCGATCAATAGCTAAGTAGCGTCCTGGCGGTAGAGTTGGCCCAAGTACGTACATGGAACTCTAGTGTGCACCTCTGAGAGTATTGACGTTTGTACTCCTGATGAACAGATGGATAAACGCAGAGACGGGCACCCGCTCGGATGTGCCGCACAACATGATCTACCCGCTCAAGGACACCCGGCCGAACCTGCACTTCTTGACAGGAGTACATGTGAAGCACGTTACCTTCGATGAGTGCGTTTCGACCTTATCACATTTTTCTCACCCCTGGAAAGATTGTAACGTATGCAGTGAGAATCGCGCGACAGGCGTCGCATATGCTCTCAACCCGCTGTTGCATCCGGATGGTCCAAGGAATACGCGTACTGTACGAGGAACGAAGTTGGTCCTCGTTTCAGCGGGGTCGTTCGGTTCTCCTGGTATTCTGGAGCGCTCTGGGATTGGCGCCAAGGACGTGCTCGAGCGAGTCGGGGTGAAGCAGCGCGTCGACTTGCCTGGGGTCGGCGAAAATTATCAAGGTGCCATGATCATTTTTGACGTTTCGTATTTTTTTCTCACGTTTGCGTGTGTATATGCAGATCACAATATACTCTTTATTAAGTACTTTGCTGCAGATGAATCGCAATCGTTGGCTGCGATATTCCGCAACGAGGAAGGAGCAATTGATGGTTCGTCGGTCCGCCTTCTTTCAGAGGCGTTCTTGCACGCGCTTTATGATTGACCACAATAATGCAGCTACGGCTGCGGAATTCGGGAAGACCAGGAAGGAGGTCTCGGCCCACAAGTACGCCAACACTTGGCGATGATCCCCTTCTGACTTGATGTCCATCTGACTAGCTCGATCGATGCGGGGATCAAGTGGCGCCCAACGCCGTCCGAGGTGGCCGAGCTCGGCCCTGAGTTTCAGGAGTATTGGGACTCCTACTTTGCCAATGCGCAAGACAAGCCTGTTCTGTGGATGGGCATGCTCGCGACGTGTGTTCTCCAATAACTCGATTATCAAAGTACTTGTGATCATCCTCTTTCTCACCATCCTCCAGTTTGATCGGGGATCCTACCGTAGTCCCTCCGCGCAAATACTTCACCTTGGGTATATTCACCGTGAGCCACCTATCCCCACTCTCCCCCGTAGTCGCGCGCGCAACAAGACTGATGCCGACACGTCCAGGAATACCCCCTCGCGCGTGGACACGTGCACGTCACGCACGCCGATGATGCCTCTGCACCCATAGACTTTGTTCCGGGATACTTCGAGTCGTCCGTCTCTTTTCCTCGCTGCTCTCCCATCCAACAATCTCACAAACAATTCTGTTTACCAGGAAGGCGGACGTGCGGCCTCTGACATGGGGATACAAGTTCATGCGCGAGGTCGCGCGTCGCCTGCCGCACTTCCGCGGTGAGCCGCCTGCGCTACACCCCAAGTTCGCGTCTGGTGGGCCCGCTTCCGTCGTCGCGCACGCCGAGGGACCCATTCCATTCGATGCACCGCGCATCGTTTATTCGGAGGACGATGAGCGTGCGCTCGAGGAGTTCGCGCGCGCTGAGGGTGTGTAACCCCCTCCCTTCTGTCCCCCTAAATTTTAAGTTCCTCACTCACTCGTCTTTCGTTTGTTTATTTTTTTTGTGCCGGGGGGTAGTGTCCACGACCTGGCATGCGGTAAGCTCCCCCTTTCTCTCCAAAGCGCAGAGAGACCGTCATTGACGACATGGAACTGACGTACACCTTTGCGTTTGCGATTATTAATTAGCTGGGCACGTGTGCAATGAAGCCGCGCGAGCAGGGCGGCGTTGTCGATGCAAAGCTGAACGTGTACGGCGTGCGCGGACTCAAAGTCGCCGACCTGTCCGTTCCACCGGGAAATGTCAGCGCGAACACGTACGGGACCGCGCTAGTCATCGGGGAAAAGGCAGCCGTGATTATCGCTGAGGAGCTCGGCATCAAAGGTGTCGTCTAGCCGGCCGCAGCCGCGAGGTACTGGGATCAGTTGACGAGAAATATACTACGTGATAGTTTCGGAGGGCCGATTATGGTATGCCTGAGTCAAAGGACTGATTCCGGGACACCTAAGCAGTTGATACAGAAAATGCAGACCAAAACCGATGGCACTCTTGTAGCTTTTGTAAACCCCCAGAATTCCAGTAATCACGCTTCAAGACTGTAAGGTGCCTGAGCGACCTTGATCTACCCTCCGAGCACAGGTTAGACTTCGGTGACCCGACTCAAGAACGAGCGATTCCATCAAGATGGAGTCCAGGTGGCATATCTAGGTGGGGAGAGTATGTGAAAGAGATAGGAACCAGTCAGACAGCTGAGTACGAAATATAACGATCACCTGGAAGGTGCCACGGATTCTGTACACCGATCTACTGGGAACCTGTCTTGAGCACGACGCACTCTCAGGCTGCGTTGTAAGCCCGTGATGAAATTGCAGATGCAGGACCCTCTATTCTATTACTCAGAGCATCCGGGTATACGACCCTGGCGGCTGGTGTCCCTCGTTCAAGTTTCCCGCGGCCCCCGCATTCCCCGCATTCCCCGCGTTCCCCCTCTGCCATATTCCCACGCTCTCCCCCCCACCCCACCCCCAAACAGCGCCGAGTTGTATTCTAGCGCAGCAGGTTAAAGGGGGTTGGCTGGAACACCAAACGTAGCTTAAACGAATGGGGCACCAGGCGTTTTTTTTTTTTTTGACTCCATTTTTATGCGCCTGAGGGCAATTGGCCCTATGTAGCTACCCTTTGAATGTAGGGGCACCAGGCGTATACTACGCACTCTTAAGTACATCTTAAGGAAGCTAACTACACAGGAAATACACCCGCACTCCCTTAGAAACGATCGTCAAATTCTCAAACATCCCAACCATAGATCGAGGAAGATCGGGGGATTGTCCCCGATCATGGCCCCTAAGGATAGTTGCGAGACCCCTCTTACTCATGCCTGACGCCAAGGCAACTCGTGCGTGGACGCATACTATCATTTTAACAGGGCGCAACCGGAAATGAGGCCAAGTAGCTCCATCAACGGGACGTAATCATCTAATTACATACCGTTCATCTCGTATGCATCAAAAGCTGGCGCTCCACGGGCGCGGGTGAGCGAATCATATTTAACTGCACCGAGAAGATCGACGGAGGTCATCAATGTCTACTCCCACTGTGATCAACGAGGAATACGATATCGTCATCGCAGGCGGTGAGATGTCTTCATTCCCACCCGCCTTCTTTCCACTAACACCGTCACGGTGGGTGTCTGATTGCGAACAGGCGGCACGGCGGCATGCATCATTGCCGGCCGACTCGCTGCTGCTGATGCGAACCTACGCGTCCTCTTACTCGAGGCCGGTCCAGCCACGTACAACGACCCCGCACATACGCAGCCCCTGAGCTTCTTGAGCCACCTCGCACCTGGCTCGCGCACCATACGCGCGCACGTTTCCCAACCGAGTGCGGCAGTTGGCGGCCGCACCATAATCGTGCCGAGTGGGCAGTGTCTCGGCGGTGGGGGCAGCGTCAACTGTGCGTCTCTTGTCTCTTCTCCCTTATGCACCAAGCTTCGGCCGTCTGATCAATCTCGACCCACACCTGGGGTCCCGTATTTTCTCTGATAGTCATGATGTACACGCGCCCATCGGCCTCTGACTATGACGACTGGGAAACGGTGTATCAGAATCCCGGGTGGGGCTCTAAGGACCTCGTCCCGCTCCTGAAAAAGGTGCGTAAGGTAGGGGGTTAGTGACCCTACCGGGTCTGAATTTGGAGAACCGTAGATAGAGACGTACCAGGTCCCTGGTGGGGGACCTACTCACGGAACAGACGGCCCGCTTGGGGTCTCGCCAGGTGGGTTCTTCTCGGACCTTGCCGGGCAGTTCCTTCAAGTTGCGCGGAAACTCGATCCGGACCGTGCTCAGAAGCCGGATGACGCGGACACGAATGATTTGGAAACGATCAATGTGTATACTGTATGTATCTCGCGCTCGATTGTGTAACTTTATCGACGACTGAGTAACGCACTGGCCGCAGAGGTGGCCCAAGTGCGTACACGCTCCCCGGCGGGCGCCGTTCCGGCACTGACCTTTGTATTTCTGGGAGTAGATGGATTGACGCCAAGACTGGCACTCGCTCGGATGTGCCGCACAATGTGATCTACCCACTCAAGGACACCCGACCAAACCTGCACTTCTTGACGGGAATACATGTGAAGCACGTCACCTTCGACGAGTGCGTTTTGACTTTGATGTATTTCTCTCGCCTCCCTGAAAAGGCTGTATAACGTAGTGAGAATCGTGCAACAGGCGTCGCATATGCTCTCAACCCGTTGTTTCACCCGGATGGCCCGAGGGATACGCATACTGTGCGAGGGACGAAGCTGGTCATTGTCTCATCGGGTTCATTTGGCTCTCCTGGCATTCTGGAGCGTTCGGGAATCGGGGCCAAGGACGTGCTCGAACGTGTCGGGGTGAAGCAGCGCGTTAACTTGCCTGGGGTTGGCGAGAATTACCAAGGTTCTTCCGTGCAGTGGCTAGCATCTTGAACGTTTATTTCTGACGTTTGGGTACGCATTTGCAGACCACAATATTCTATTCTTTGAGTACTTTGCTGCAGATGGAGCACAAACGATGGACGCGATATTCCGCAACGAAGAAGGAGCACTTGATGGTGTGTCTATATTTTCTCCCTTATTTAGAAGCGTACCTGCCCGTGATTTATGGTTAACATACCGCAGCGGTGGCTGCCGAGTTTGGAAAAACTAGGAAGGAGATCTCGACGCACAAGTGCGTCATCACTTGGTTTTTGACTTCCTTCTGACTTGATATCTATATCACTAGCTCGATCGACGCAGGGATAAAGTGGCGCCCGAAACCATCCGAGGTGGCCGAGCTCGGCCCTGAGTTTCAGGAATATTGGGACTCATACTTTGCCAATGCGCCAGACAAGCCTGTCTTGTGGGTTGGAATAGGCTCGGCGTTCGTGCTCTGACTGGCTCGATTAGTCAAGACACTCATTACCATCGTCCAGGTTTATCGGAGATCCCACCTTAGTCCCTCGACGGAAATACTTCACCTTGGCTACATTCACTGTAAGCTCACCCCTAGTCGTAGCTACACGCCACATTCTCTGATACCCACATGCAAAGGAACACCCCGCCGCACGCGGACATGTACACATCACACACGCAGACGACGTCTCTGTGCCTGCAGACTTTGTCCCCGGTTACCTCGAGTCGTCCGTTACCTTCTCTCTTCGCACCCCCATCCAGTATTCCCATGCGTTATCTTTAATTTGACAGGAAGGCAGACGTGCAGCCCCTGACGTGGGGGTACAAGTTCACGCGCGAGATCGCGCGTCGTATGCCACATTTCCGTGGTGAACCGGCCGTGCTGCACCCCGCGTTCGCTCCGGGTGGTGCCGCAGCTGTCATCGCGGATGCAGAGGGACCCATCTCGTTCGATGCGCCGCGCATCGTGTATTCGGAGGAGGATGAACGTGTCCTCGAATCGTTCGCGCGCGCGAATGGTGCGTAGTTTTTTTCGCTTCCCAGTCTCCGTTGTTCACTTGTTTTTCTTGTGGTGGTGGATAGTGGCCACAGCCTGGCACTCGGTGAGCTCCTCCCTCTTCTACAGAGCGCAGAACGTCCGTCATTGATAGAACGCAAATTTTCCGTGCCCCTCTTTGCTCGTATTTGCGCATTAGCTCGGCACGTGCGCGATGAAGCCGCGCGAGCAGGGCGGCGTCGTCGACGCGAGGCTGAATGTGTACGGTGTGCGCGGGCTCAAAGTTGCCGACCTGTCTATCCCGCCGGCCAATGTTAGCGCAAACACGTACGGGACCGCGCTGGTCATCGGGGAAAGGGCGGCCGTGATCATCGCGGAGGAGCTCGGGATCAAAGGCGTCGTCTAACGGGCCGCGGTCGCAAAGGATGCGGATCAAGTTGGCCTGAAATGTGCTCTCACTGTGTATGAACGAGTTCTGACTGGTGTTCCTATGTAGTCGATGGATAACATTGGCTTGTATATCTCTAGAATACCAGTAATCGTGCTTCAGAACTTGCGTGGTTGTTGCCATTTTCCTGACTTTCTCTCAGAGAACACCCCCAACTCCACAGGTTTACTCAGGGTTGGCGCTTTTTAGAGTTGTGATAAGGAAGGACAAACGCATTCAAAGAGTACGCAGCATCGATGGCTTTGATGCAAATGGTGACTTACTAGATCGCATAGTACGGCGTACAATCAAACATTATGCGGAGGCTACCAGCAGCCCAGCAGTGAGAGACGGTTACCTACCTGTTCTAGTTCCTCTCTCAAACCCACAGCGTCCGCTGCCAGTGACGTCCTCTGGTACATCGAAGCCCGATATCCGTCGCATTTCATCTTGCATTTCATATCATATCATATTGTATCGCCTCCGGCCCGGGAAACCCACACAATACGTTAGAAAGTACGTTATCATAAGATGCCACTTCAGATTGTTCGGGTCGGTGTCAATGCAGCGACGCGTCTTGGAACAGGCACCGAAAAAGGTGACATTATGCCAGCACATGACCGCCGCCGCAGGCGCTGTGGTCCAGTTACCTATACCGGCATGATCTGTTCGCTTCACACGAATCACACCCATGATACGTAGGTGGCGCTCCATAAGGGTGTAAACAGTATTTAATTACACTAGTGACGTCTATGGGGGCTATTAAATGTCTAGTCCCACCGTAATCAACGAGGAATACGATATCGTAATCGCAGGCGGTGAGACATCCATAGCCTCCAACTCTTCCAACCCGCATTCCTTCGACTGACACCGTGGATGTCTGATTGCGAACAGGCGGCACGGCAGCGTGCGTTATTGCCAGTCGTCTCGCTGTTGCCGACGCAAGCCTGCGGGTCCTTTTGCTCGAGGCCGGCCCCACCACGTATAATTACCCTACGCACACACAACCTCTGAGGTGCTTGAGCCACCTCGCACCTGGCTCGCGTACCGTGCGTACACACGTTTCTCAGCCTAGCGCGGCACTTGGCGGCCGCACCACCATCGTACCGTGTGGACAATGTCTCGGCGGCGGAGGCAGCATCAACTGTGCGTCTCGTGACTCTTCTCATTCGTGCACAGACTTCTGGCGTCTGATTTATTTTGGCCCACGCGCCCTGTCCAACTGTTTTAATCTCTAACAGTCATGGTGTATGCGCGCCCGTCTGCCTCCGACTATAATGATTGGGAGGCGGTGTACAAGAATCCCGGATGGGGCTCGAAGGACCTCATCCCGCTCCTGAGAAAGGTGCGTAAGGGGGTTAAATGTTCTGCTAGGCCAGGACTTGAGGGGTTATAGATCGAGACATACCAGGTTCCTGGCGGGGGGTCGAGTCACGGCACAGAAGGACCGCTCGCGGTCTCGCGAGGTGGGTTTTTCACGGACCTCGCTGAGCAGTTCCTTCAAGTTGCGCGCACACTCGATCCGGATCGTGCGCAAAGGCCGGATGACACGGACCTGAATGATTTGGAAACGATCAACGTGTATGCGGTGAGGGTCCTGTAATCGACCGTGCAGCTTGTTCGATGGCTGAGTACTACACTGGCGGCAGAGGTGGCCCAAGTGCGTACATGATACCCATCAGCAGCGTGCGCCTCCGCATTTCTAACTTTCTTTTTTGGCGGGTAACAGATGGATTAACCCCGAGACGGGCACTCGTTCAGATGTGCCGCACAACATGATCTACCCACTCAAGGACACCCGGCCGAACTTGCACTTCTTGACGGGGGTACACGTGAAGCACGTCACCTTCGACGAGTGCGTATATTTTATTTTTTTTGACATGTCTGTCTTGCCCCGAAGGAATGGCTATATAATGTGTGCAGCGAGAATCGCGCGACAGGCGTCGCGTATGCTCTCAACCCGCTGTTACATCCGGATGGTTTTATGGACACGCGTATTGTGCGAGGGACAAAGTTAGTCCTCGTTTCTGCTGGGACATTTGGTTCTCCTGGTATTCTGGAGCGTTCTGGCATCGGTGCAAAGGACGTACTCGACCGTGTCGGGGTGAGGCAGCGCGTCAACTTGCCTGGGGTTGGCGAGAATTATCAAGGTATTTCTTTGTATCAGCCATTTCGAACGTACGTTTTCTGACGTTTGAACGTACACGTGCAGACCACAATGTCATCGGATTCAAGTACTTTGCTGCAGATGAGGCACAATCGTTGGATTCCCTATTCTGCAACGACGAAGGAGCAACCGATGGTGCGGCTCGGGCTGGTGCTCCTCCCACCTTCCTCCCACTTTGATCTTCGCGTGCCTTTCGACTGACTGAGCCACTGCAGCTGCGGCTGCCGAATTCGGAAAGACTAAAAAGGAGATCTCAATGCAAAAGTGCGCCAACACTTGGCTTCTCACCCCTTGGGACTCAATTATCATCCGGCTAGCCCACTCGACGCAGGGATCAAATGGCGCCCGAAGCCGTCTGAGGTGGCGGAACTTGGCCCTGAGTTTCAGGAGTATTGGGACTCCTACTTCGCCGATGCCCCAGACAAACCCGTCCTGAGGATTGGCATGTACTCGGCGTTCGTGCTCCGACAACTACGACTGGGTCGTCAAGACGCTCATCATCACCGTTGTCTAGGTTTTTCGTGAATCCCACTGCGGTACCCCCCGGCAGATACTTCACCTTGGCTATCTACACCGTGGGCCCACATAACCCTACGTAGACACACGTGCAACACTTCTGATATCTGTATGAGCAGGAATACCCCCTCGCGCGCGGACATGTGCACATCACGCATGCCGACGACGTTTCTGCGCCCCTAGACTTTGTCCTGGGGTACTTCGAGTCGTTCGACCCTTTTCTTTACCGCTTTCTTCCATTCCGGCCCTCACACTATATTGTTTTGGCTTACCAGGATGGCGGACGTGCAGCCCCTGACGTGGGGGTACAAATTCGCCCGCGAGATCGCGCGCCGCATGCAGCACTTCCGTGGCGAGCCGCCCGAGATGCACCCCGCGTTCGCTCCGGGCGGTTCCGCGTCCGTCGTTGCGCGCACCGAGGGTCCTGTCCCATTCGATGCGCCACGCATCGTATACTCGGAAGAGGACGAGCGTGCGCTAGAGGCATTCACTCGTGCAAACGGTGCGCGGACTCTTCTATTCTCTGCTTCCTTCGCCTCCACATTACTCGTTCACCCGCATTGATTTTATTTTTATTTTTCCGGGGGGAAGTTGGTACATGCTGGCACTCTGTGAGCCTCCCCCCTCTCCTATAAATTGCGGGGCGTCGTCGATGACGTGCATTTGATACGTATCTTTGCGTTTCCATGTGCGCACCAGCTCGGAACCTGTGCGATGAAGCCGCGAGAGCAGGGAGGCGTCGTCGATGCGAGGTTGAACGTGTACGGTGTGCGCGGGCTCAAAGTTGCCGACCTGTCTATCCCACCGGCCAATGTTAGCGCAAACACGTACGGGACTGCGCTGGTCATCGGGGAAAGGGCGGCCGTGATCATCGCGGAGGAGCTCGGGATCAAAGGCGTCGTCTAACGAGCAGCGGTCGCAAAGAATGCGGATCAAGTTGACCCGAAATGTGCTCTCACTGTGTACGAACGAGTTCTGACTGGTAACCATATGTAGTCAATAGATAACATGAGCTCGTACATCTCTAGAATACCAGGAATCGTGCTTCATAGCTTGCGTGGTTGTTACCATTTCCCTGGCTTTTTCTCAGAGAACGCCGCCAACTCCACAGGTTGACTCAGGGTTGGTGCTTTCTAGAGTCGTGGTAAGGAAGACAAACGCACTCAAAAGAGTATGCAGCATTGATGGCTTCGATGCAAATGACGGCTTAATAAATCACATACGGCGTACAATCAATCTTTGCGAGTCGCTGTTACGCTTCTCCGATGAGATTTTTATGCCGCGTTGGACGGAGCGCGGTGTGATCTGGGAGATGCGGCATGAAAGGATAGCGCTGCTGGTGGGACAATGATATTAGATTTGTGCTAAGTAGATGACACGGGCGAAGCTGTGTATAGAGGGTATGTACGAGAGACCCGGCAGCGAGAAATGGATGATGCTTGAGAGATTGGGCGAAAGCGCGAAGCGCTCCTCGATCGAAAATGAGAGTCTATGTGGCCGAGGCGAGGTCGCGACGGGTGGGTGGGAACCTCCCGGAGCGACTTGATGAGCGTCGGTGGACACAGAGGACCTCATCATCGATCCAAATATTTAATGGGTGTGGTGGGCGGGTTAAAATGAAAGTAATCCCGGTTTTTCAGACCGGTTGAAAAGTAGGGCGGGCAGGTGGCGGCACGCAAGAGGAATGAGCACGTGCCGCTTCGCCCGCTCACTCAAAGACTGTGCTCTAAGGCACCGCTCGTTCCTCGCTTTGCCTTGGACCGGCTAACATTGTGCAGATGCTACCTGCAGCCCAGCAGTGAGATACGGTTACCTACCTGTTCTAGTTCCTCTCTCAAACCCACAGCATCCGTTTCCAGTGACATCCTCTAGTACATCGAAGCCCGATATCTGTCGCATTTCATCTTGCATTTCATGTCGTTTCATACTGTATCGTCTCTGGCCTGGGAAACCCACACAGTAGCTTAGAACTTGGCTTAGAAAGTACGTTATCATAAGACGCCACTTCAGATTGTTCGCGTCGGTGTCAATGCAGCGACGCACGCGTCTTGAAACAAGCACCGAAAAAGGTTGACATTATGCCTGCGCATGACTGCCGCCGCAGGCGCTGTTGTCCAGTTACCTATACCGACATCTGTTCGCTTCACAAGCATGATACGTAGGTGGCGCTCCATAAGCATGTGAACAGTATATAATTACCACTAGTGACACCTATGGGTGCTATCAAATGTCTAGTCCCACCGTAATCAACGAGGAATACGATATCGTAATCGCAGGCGGTGAGACGTCCCTGGTTTCCAACTCTTCCAACCCACCTTCCTTCCACTAACACCATGGAAATCTGCTTGCGAACAGGCGGCACGGCAGCGTGCGTCGTTGCCAGTCGTCTCGCTGTCGCCGACGCGAGCCTGCGGGTCCTCTTACTCGAGGCCGGTCCCACCACGTACAACGACCCTGCGCACACCCAACCTCTGAGATGCTCGAGCCACATTGCACCTGGCTCGCGCACCGTGCGTGAGCACATTTCTCAGCCGAGCGCGGCACTCGGAGGCCGCACCACAACCGTGGGGTGCGGACAGTGTCTCGGCGGCGGAGGCAGCGTCAACTGTGCGTCTCGTGGCTCTTCTCTTTCGTATACGAGCTTCGGTCGTCTGATTTATTTATACCCACGCGTCGGGTCCAACTGTTTTAAAACTGATAGTCATGGCTTACGTGCGCCCGTCTGCCTCTGACTATGATGAGTGGGAGACAGTGTACCAGAATCCAGGGTGGGGCTCGAAGGACCTCATCCCGTTCCTGAGAAAGGTGCGTAAGGTAGTGTTGCCTTTGAACAAGACTCGAGGCATTGTAGATCGAGACATACCAGGTTCCTGGTGGGGGCGCGACCCACGGCACAGACGGTCCACTCGCAGTCTCGCTGGGTGGGTTTTTGACGGACCTCGCTGAGCAGTTCCTCCAAGTTGCGCGCACACTCGACCCCGATCGTGCGCAGAAGCCGCACGACGCGGACCTGAATGATTTGGAAACGATAAACGTGTACGCGGTGAGGACCTTTTAATTGACTGTGCAGCTTCAAGTTGGTCGATGGCTGAGTAACACTGGTAGTAGAGGTGGCCCAAGTGCGTACATGGTACCCAGCGCCGGGATGCGCCTCCCCAACTCGGAGAGTACTGACTTTCTTTTTTTCTCGGGAGTAGATGGATTAATGGCGAGACGGGAACCCGCTCGGATGTACCGCACAACATGATCTACCCACTCAAGGATACCCGGTCAAACCTACACTTCTTGACGGGAGTACATGTGAAACACATCACGTTCGACAAGTGCGTTTTGAGATTTTTACGTGTTTCTCTTGCCTCGCTGAGTATATATAACGTATGCAGTGAGAATCGCGCGACAGGCGTCGCATATGCTCTCAACCCGCTGTTGCACCCGGACGGCCCGGGGGAAACGCGCACTGTGCGAGGGACGAAGCTGGTCTTGATCTCAGCGGGGGCATTTGGTTCACCTGCTATTCTGGAGCGCTCAGGAATCGGCGCCAAGGACGTGCTCGAGCAGGTCGGGGTAAAGCAGCGCGTCAACTTACCCGGAGTCGGCGAGAATTACCAAGGTTTCCCCTTGCCACAGTCATTTTGAACATTCAGTTTCTGACATTTGGGTATGCCTGTCCAGACCACAATAACTTCGACCATAAGTACTTTGCTGCAGACGAGGCGCAATCGTTGGATGCGGTATTCCGCAATATGGAAGGAGCCATCGATGGTGTGCCCCTGGCTTCTATTCCTCCCGTTTTGAGAGGCGTATCTGCCTGCGCTTTGTGACTGACTATGGTATTTCAGCTGCGGCCGCCAAATTCGGAAAGACCAAGAAGGAAATTTCAACGCAAGGGTACGCCGGCACTTGTATTCTGATCCCTTGGGACTCGATGCTCATCCAGCTAGCCCACTCGACGCGGGGATCAAGTGGCGCCCAAAGCCATCCGAGGTGGCCGAGCTTGGCCCTGAGTTTCAGGAGTACTGGAATTCTTACTTTGCCAATGCACCAGACAAGCCTGTCCTGAGGATTGGGATGTTCTCGGCGTTCGTGCTCCGATTATTGGGTTGTCAAGATGCTCATCACTGCCATCGTCCAGGTCTTTCGAGAATTCTACTGCAGCACCCCCGCGCAAATACTTCACCATAGCTATATATACTGTGAGCCCACCACATAACCCCCCGGCCCTCGGTTGCCGTACGTGCAACACTCCTAATACCCCAACGCATAGGAATACCCCCTTGCGCGCGGACACGTGCACATCATGCACGCCGACGACGTTTCTTCGCCCGTAGATTTTGTCCCCGGCTTCTTCGAATCGTTCGCCCCCCTTCCTCCCCGCTCCTCTATCCCACCCTCACACTGTGTTTTTTGGTATACCAGGAAGGCGGACGTGCAGCCCCTAACGTGGGGGTACAAGTTCGCGCGCGAGATCGCCCGCCGCATGCCGCACTTTCGTGGTGAGCCGCCCATGCTGCACCCCAAGTTCGCTCCGGGCGGTCCCGCGTCCATCATCGCGCATGCCGATGGTCCCCTCCCATTCGATGCGCCGCGAATCGTATATTCGGAGGAGGACGAGCGTGTACTAGAGGCGTTCGCTCGCGCGAACGGTACGTGGACCCCACATCTACGTTATTCGCCTACTCGTGTTCAAAAATTTTTCGCTGGGGCAGTTGCCACGGCCTATCACTCTGTAAGCCCCTCTCCCCCCTGCAAAGTGCGAGGCGTCGTTGACAACATACGTATTTTTGCGTTTGCTTCTGTGCATTAGCTTGGCACGTGCGCGATGAAGCCGCGAGAGCAGGGCGGTGTCGTCGATGCGAGGTTGAACGTGTACGGTGTGCGCGGGCTCAAAGTTGCTGACCTGTCTATCCCCCCGAGCAATGTTAGTGCGAACACTTATGGGACCGCGCTCGTCATCGGGGAGAAGGCCGCTGCGATCATCGCGGAGGAGCTTGGGATCAAAGGTGTCGTCTAGCCGGTCGCGATCGAGAACCAAGTTGGCCAGTCATATTCATGTTTTCACTTTGTACGACATAGTCTCGAAGGTCTGATTTCGGCATACCTGAATCATTGGAATCGTGTCCTTGTACCACTACTGAATGCCAGAAATCATACTTCTGTGCCACACACCCTCTGATTGGATTTGTCCGATAGTACCCCAACTCCCTTGACATTTTCTCTACACAGACTAAGTGCGGATAGCGGCGATACGACGGACGAGAGATAGCACTTCAAAGTGAGAAACACGAGAACCAGGGTTATATACATGGCGGACGGACCACAGGACACAGGCAAGACATAACACACGGGCGGATAGCAACGACTCGGATACGGACGCAACATCCGGAACTGGAAACCGTGGCCGAGCCATTTGCGGGCGAACGAACGCGCCAAGCGGCGGAGGTTTGGCGTCGTTGCGCACGCAGCGCACTTGTCGACCTCACACCCGTCACACTTAGAACAGAACAACCTGACACAGCCTCCACGCCCGAAACACCAATCTAGTAAGCTAGAAAGGTCCTTCCGGTAGACCCACTATGCGGGGAATGCGAAGATTGACTTCCCAGCTGCTCGAGATCTTGGTACAGCCACGAAGGACCAGCAATGGCGATGTCTTCTGTTGGTGATAGCGGTGGCGACGACCATGGAGAGACAGTGTCCTGCGGCACGGGAGGAAAAGCGCGATCTGTCACCTCGGTATCTGCATCTTGAGCTTGAGCATGTGACGCATGATGCGAGTGGTGGTCGGGTGTCCAGCAGAGCGGGAAGGAGGACGGCAAAAGGAAAAGGTGCTCGAAATCGGTAGAGGCAGTGAACGTTCTCGGGGAGAAGTCGGTGCCCTCATGCAATGCGAGATAAGCTTTGCGCAGACTCTTGAGGATTAAGATGGAAAGAGAGCGTGAAGTAAAGTCTGGGGTGTTCCGTGCCTGGACAACGATCTCGTTCCATATGTCGCAGAATCCGTACTGTAAGACGGGAAGGGTGTTTCGAATGTTAAATTTGGAAACGATTTCAAGGGTCTTCCGCAAGGTGGTGATATCTTTGATGTTAATGTGCTTGAAATGGACGCGAATAATGTGCCAAAGAAGGTGATTGAGATTGGCGAGCAGCGCACTATCTCCATGGGCAAGATAGTTCTGGAAGATAGGTGCCGATGTACCAAGATGGCTAATAGCGAGTTCGGACCAACGGTCATCACGGTTTTTGACCCTTGCAATAACGGCGGCAATCATGCAAGTCGAATAGTAGGCCTGGTACGGGTCGTTGTAATGATCCCTCCTGATAAAGTGCCCGAATTCGACGAACTTCAGGAGTCCGTCCCACTCCCCGTTGAAAATCCTCTCGCAGATGAATGGATCGATACGAAGGGTTGCTGAGTGCATCGCGTCGGTACAGATCTGGGTCCGGCGTCGCCTAACCGACTGGCTGATCAAATTGGATGTCAAAGTACGCTGCATCAGTCCGATCAGAGCTTCGGATAACCCCCCCTTATTTGGTCGTATAAAAAGCGTCCGGGGACTGGAGACCACGTTCGAAATACAGAAGCCAGGGATGCCCGCGAAGAAACGCTCCAGTTCGTGGTCTTCGTCTAGAGAGTCGAATGTCCACTTGAGTGCACGAGCATCGATCTTGGATGAAATTTTCAGAGCGGTTTTTTCGGCTGTCTTCCCCATGCCCTCTATAGCGCGACTGAGAGATAGTCTTCCCAGGTCAATTACGCGATTGCGTATTGTGAAGTCAAGACAGTCAATGAGGTCGTCGAACCACCGGAGGCTTTGAACGACCGCAAAAACTGCGCTGTTGATGAGGAGCCAAGCGGATGACGAAAGCGGTGCATAGTAGGGGCTGTCGTGCCGAAATATGGGCATAAGCGTGATGCATCCGTACATGGCTGTGCAAAACCCAATCCACCAAATAACGGTGCAGAAGACCGTGTAATGGACGTTGAATAGGAATATGAGAAGCCCCGCAAAGAAAATGAAGAGGGAAAGGTGTAGCAGGGTTGGTAACGCCTCAACCGCCCAGGGCAGGTGCAGTTTCTCGACACCCTCAGCGAAGAAAGCCCGAATACGTGCCCGCTTGTGGGGGCTGTACCGTGTCTGGGTAATCTTGATATATCGACGCGCCCACTGTTGCAGCAGGGTAGCCAGTAGCCCACACGAAAGACTGATGGCCAAACTCAAGAACCAAAGCGAATTCACCCAGATGGCATAAATAGGTGGAGAAAACGGAGGTGGGTTGGCCAGCGCGGGAGGAATTGAGACGTTTGACCTATTGGGATCAGCAAGGAGCTGATAGATATTTTGAAGATAGAACGCAGAGGTATCCTGCGAGTTTGGCCGAAGGTCCTGTATTGAAACTGCAACCAAGGCCGCAACCGCAGCAGAGAATAAACCGGTCTAAAGCCAAATTGAAGCGACATTTCTAGAGTGGTACTGTATAGGAACTCACAAATACAAGGATCCCATCGGCGTCCGCTTTCCAGCTCTCCGCCATTTTTTTGTCCTCTTCCTCTGCCATCTCGTTATACATGGCGAAGAGAGCGCCGGACCCATCAGAGAAGTTGGACCCTCCCTGTGACGTCTGGTTTTGAGTTGACTCGGGAGGGTGGCGATCACCTATACTTGGAGATTAACGACGGTACAGTATGATCAAGTTAGAGGTACGGAACCTGGGCCGGTGCTGACAAGGGTACTAATGCCATCTGACACGTTCTCGGTGTGTGGGAGAGGAGACATTGCCAGTAGGGTTTTCACAGGGTCGAGTGAAGTGGTATGGCTATATGGGAACTAGTACCAAGTACAGTACAGCAAATGCGATACAGTACAGCAATGCGATACAATACAGCAATGCGATACAGAACAGCAATGCGATGCTACTCACAAATAAATTCGAGTCACGACGCTCGCACACCAAAAGAGGAAGGTCCTCACTACAAAATATACCATGTATAGCCTTGTATCTACTCCCAGTTACTGTAACCGGACTGAAGTGCTGTAAGTAAAACCGAACACGGGCATCCGCTCGGTACGTCCGCGAAGCCCGATGAAGCCGCGCGTGCGGGGCGGCGATCTTGACGCGAGGATGGACATATACAGGGTGACGGCGTGCGCCGTAGGCTCAAAGTTTCTGGGAAATGTCAGTGCGAACACGTACGGAACCGCACTCGCTATCGAGGAAAAGGCCGCTGTCATCATCGCGGTGGAGCCCATCGTAAGGGCATCGTTTAGGTGGTAAGTGCGGTCGTCCCCGCTATGGACCAGTGTCCAGTTTAATAAGCTGGGGCTGAGAGCCTTGTAGTGCTAGCAAAATGCTAGGGGAGGGTGACGAATTTGTGTGAGTGAAAGTAAGAGCAAGAGAGGAACACAAATTCAACGATCAGATACTGTACCTATCGCGTTTTTTTTTTTGCAGACAACCTTGATCGAAACTGAACAGTACTTCGTTTCGCGCAGCAACGTTGGGAACATAATAATAATAAAAGGCAGAAAACTACGACTCGTAAATTAAAAAACAAAAAAAATCATAGAGGCGCAGCGCAGGGACGCAAGTAAGAGATCTATCCAATATGTTGAAAGTGGAAAATACATGTGAAGAGGAAGACGGAAGGAGAAAAAAAAAAGAAACATTGTGTGTGCATGCATGATGTGTTTGTTGCTTGTTGAGTGTTGTCGTCGTCCATGTACTATCAACCCAAATATTCTTAGCGCCCCGTTCTTCCTTCACTTCCACTTCTACGAATTTCACTTCCAATTTTTTTCCATTTCCATTTCCATTTCCATTTCCTCACTCAGTTCTCTTACTCAGCAGGCGCAGGCGACGACAGCCCAAGCCGCGGGTCCAAAGACACGGGAGACGGCGCACTGACCGCCATCGGCGCACCGCCACCTTCTACGCCAAGCGGCTCAGGCGACTCCGTGCGCAGCAGCGTCACATGTGCTCTAGGCAGCAGCGACTCTGGCGGACGCACACCGCCACGGCGCAGACGGGGTGTTGTGCGCGGGCTGCTGCGCGGGTCTGTGGGTGGCGGGGGCGGGAGCTGGAGAAGCGCGCTGCTGGGTAGCCAAGAGAGGAACGTGCGCTGGTCACGCGGGGTGTCTGTGTGCGCCGCTGCTGTGGGGGCGGGGGCGGGTACAGGCACGGGCGCTGGGCTCGACCGCGTGCTCGGCATCGCGCCCGCGCCCGTAGCTATACCCGCACCCGCACCCGTCACCAGGCCGGTCCCCGTGCTGGGGGTAGAGTTCGTGCTCGTACTCGTGCTAGTGCTTTCTGGAAGCGGGCTCCATGGCAGCTCTGGGCGGCGGGAGGGGAAGAACCGGCGTGGCGGCATCCCCATCGCGTTTAAGGGCGGGTACGTCGACGCGGACGTCACCGTTGCGGAGTCGTCTGTCTCTGCGTCACCGGCAGTCGCGTTGTGGTTGCCCTCGCGCCCGGACGAGCGTCGGCGCGACGTGAAATCGGTAAAGTCGACGGTCCGGGAGCGGGCCGGGACACGTCGAATGGATGGCTGGCGCGTGAGAGGCGGCGCTGACAGCACTGGTGCCGCTGTTGCTGGGGGTGGAGGAGGACCCCAGGCGTCTGGGGAGGCGTCACGCAGAGTGCCCCAGCTTTCGCGGCGTGTGGAACGCAGCGCATGGCGGAAGTGGGGCGGAGGAGGGGAGAAGTGTGGCTCGATGGTTGCTGGGGCGTAAAGTTCAGGACCAATCGTGAAGAAGAGAATCAAGGGACGAAAAGGAGGGGGAGAAAAAGACGCACATAAGCCGGCCGAATTTGTGTACGCGTCGTATAGGTCGTAGTTTATGCGGGCACCCTCGACGGCGCTCTCTAGGCTATCGTTGTCGTCATCGAGCTCCATCTCTTCGGGCGGGACGACGAGGTAGTCGGTGAGATTTAGTGAACGGCGAGAAGCGAGACCGCGCACACCACGATCGCGGTAGACACGCTGCGGTGCGGCGAGGGTGCGCAGGCCCTTCGCTGTTCGGTCGGATATGAGCCGACGGTCGGCAGCCACTTGTCGGTGACGGCGCTCGGCCATTTCCTGCGACGAGAGCTCTGCGTTCGATGAAACGAACGCGAAGTGGACGGATACGAGACGCACCCTGACAAGCAGTTCCGTCAACGTGGTGGTAAACGAGTCCCCCGGATCAAGGTCTTCGACGAAAGCTTCATACGATATTGACGGCTCGGACTTCTCGAGTTTGGATCGTTTTACGGCACCCGAGCTATATTTTTTGAGGGAAAAAAAAGGATAGGGGATGACGTGGTCAGCACTGCTGGACACAGAGGGGGGCAAGCCACCGCAAAATGGCAAGCGTACACCAGACTTTTGATCTTAGCGCCGAGCACGTCGTCATAGTATTCTGAAGTCCTGCGCCGGTGTCAGGTGAATAATTGGGAACGCAGGGGGGACCCCACACACCATTTACCCATTTCCAAAAGGTGTCAGGGGCTGTAGTCGGGAGGACGGACGGGTCGACGAAGGAATTGGTGGGACTCGTGGATGGAAACGCTCGGTCCTTCGGGGATTATTTGGACATGTTTACTCCTGTCTGGGAACAAAAATGTGGCGCTCATCAGAGACTCGGACGCTGTTGGGCTCGGTTGCAGTGGTGGCATCGCGCAGAATACGCGCACCCAGGCTATTTTGCAAGGGAGGTCTCGTAGTAGTTGAGGCGGGAAAGTAGGGAAATACCGGTAGGTGACATTGCCCCTTGCGGCAAGGGTGATGGGGAAACTGCTGTGCTCCAACTGAATCTTGAGAAATCAGTGGCGGCGGACCAGTCGTATTCACCAGAATTGTCATGAAGGCCCTCGATTCTCCCTTCCGCCATGGTCTTGTCAAATGTAGAAACTGGGTCTCAGCTGTGGAGCTCGGCTAATTCGTATGTGCTATATCTGCAATGTAGGGACGAGGAGTGTTCCACTGTCCCTGGGACAACCTGACTGCTGAACGGGATCTGCTCACCGGTTCCTGTTCACGCTTAGACACGACCCCTAGAAGAAGCCATCTTGAAGCGAAGAAACAAAGGCTGGGTTGCAAGCCACCCCCTTTCAATTCGACATCCTAACATGGAGGTAATTTAACGACCCACCCGCCGACCAGTTAGTCAAAAACGAAACTCGGGGGGTGCATCGTGCATCATTCATTGCCGTACGACACGCCGCGACTCACTGTGGGGCGGCGCACATCCTTTTGTTTTTTTTCTCTAGAAAGAAATTCCGGCAGTAGGCAAGTCCCGAATCTTGACTCGCGCTCCTCCTAAGGCGGGGCGGGGAAAAGCCGTCCCCGAGCAGGTCGGCGATAGCGGCGCACGCTCGACCTGTAGACATCCTCATCCCGGTTTGTCTGATCTGCGCGTGGCGTGATGGGGGCTTCGAAGAAGCCCCGCCCTGCCAATTTGGTCTATCTTAGCTAGATTTGCCCCGCCTCTCGAGGCATATTGTTCCGCGGAGGCCGCAAGGTCGTTGCACGTGAACCCATCTCCATGGCTTGCTTCACGCTCACCCTACGCGCCTATCGTTCAATGCTGATGACCCTGCTGGACTGATATCCCTCCTGACCTACCCTTTATCTCCCTCTTTCTTGGAACCGATCATATCGGTTCGAGATCGTGATTTCTGAAAAGTATTTCATACAAATGAAAACTGCAAAAGTCGCTTTCGACAATCCCAGATGTTACCCTAGATTGTCCTGGATCAAGGGACCGCTGATTATGCGGCGGCTCTCTTAAATAATTTTCCACGCCTGAGGATCTGAAGAACAATGATTTTATTCCATACACAAGGATCATAACTCTGCTGTCATTCAGTTTGCGGTATGTGGGGTGTCGCATACTATGAGGTTATGGAGTGGGTACGTCTGGTAATGACATGGTCGTGGGCATGGACATAGATGAAGAAAGATACGGATATGGATCCTTTTCGTTCGCGATACACGTTGAGCGGCGAGATCTAAAAAGATAATGGAGAAAGATGGAGAACAAAAAACCCGCTGTGACAGAATAGTACGTAGTATGCGTGATGCATGACAGATACAGGCAACGAACCTGTCGGAGCCAAGGGACCTGATAGAAGTACAAAAAGATTTCGACCACAAACACGTCAGTAGAAACAAAAAAAAAAATTAAAGCATTTTGAAGCACGTTCATTCGTTCGTTCGTTCGTTCATTCTCTTTGTTTTTTTTTTGGCCGGGAGCCGGTGGTAGTTTACATACCCCCCTCGGCGCGGAACCGTTCGCGCACGCGCATGAGCGAGTTGCCGAGTTCGTTCCGACCGGCGCCGGCGCCGTCGCCCCAAAACGCGTCGCCCGACTCGACGTAGATGAGCTCGGCGGGGTACGTTCCGAGGAGCAGTGCGCGCAGGTCGCCATGCTGGCGGAACTTTCTGTACAGGACCTCGTCCATCTGTCCGTTCCCGTCCTATCAGAACCGCTTGCGCACAAGAAAAGAAGAAAAAAAAAAGACGCACGGTAGCGAGCGCAATGTTCCCCCAGTCACGCCGAGTGTGGTCTGCGAACGTCCCGCTGATCGCGGTGACGTCCTCGACGCGTTCACAGAGCCTAATCTGTTCCGCGAGGTCCGGGCGGCGCTCGAGGAACTTGAGCGCTTCGAACAGGTGCAACGCCGTCGGGTATAGATCGTCCTCATACATCACCGTATGTGGCGAATGGTACAACAGCCCCGAGTACTCCCCGTACCCGTTGAACCGTACCGGCGGCACGCCTGCGGCGCCGGGCGACGGCATGCCCATGCCCATCTGCATCTGCATGCCCGCCCCCGGCGCAGGCATCGACATGGGCCCCGCGGCGGGACTCGCCCCAATCGAGACGTGCATCGTCTGCCCCGAACCCATAACAGGGCCACCTGGGGCGAGGCCGGGAGGCACGACTGCGGGTGTGAGCCCCGCGCCACCGATGAATGGCGTCGAGCCCGCCGGTGCGGGACTTGGCATCGACATAGGGTTCGGCGAGCCCGGGCCCATGCCGGGCGGGATCACGGGTGGCTGCTGCTGTTGCTGCTGTTGATCGGGTTCTGGCATGCGCATTGGCATCTGTGTGCTCCCGGGGACCACGGACGGAAGCACGGGCGTCGTCGTCGGGTGCCCGGGGGTGGGCATAGATCCGGGCGGGGGTTGCGCGTCGGCCATAGGCATGGGCATCGCACCCATGCTGGGAGGAATGAAGGGCTGCGCGGCGGCGGAGAGCGAGGGCACTGCGAAACGGGGGTCGCGCCTGCGACGGAAGAACCCGCCGCTGCGCTCCTTCCGCGACTGCTGTGGGGGCGGCGCGGGATGTGGCTGCGGCATTGGAACCTGCGGAGGCGGCGCGGCGCCGTTCGTGGTGCCCCAGGCGGAATAGTGCGCGCTCGGGAGCTGGGAGAGTAAGGGACGGAACGGCGTCGATGCGAGGACGTCCTTGGGCGGGCGTGGGAGCGGGTTGCGTGCGCTGCCGGAGCGGTGGTGGCGTTGGTCGCGTCGGGAGGCGCCGCGGGGCCGGCGATACTCTGCAGAGTCGTAGGAGGAGGGGCTTCCATAGGACGACGACACTGTCTCCGTTACGCTCGACTCCGTGGACGGACTCGGGCTGCGCCGGCGGCTGCGGTGGTGGGTGCGGTGTCGTTGGGACCGGTGGGTACGACGCGGAAAGAAAGAGGCCATGGCACTGCGCAGGTCTGGGTAGTCCATCGTAGCAGGATATGCCATCGGTGCCATCTGTTGCGGGATAACTGGTACATTTCCCGAGGTAGTAGCGGCTGTGGGTGCTGCCTGGGGATTACCAACGGCTTGCATCCCCACAGGGGCCCCAAAAGGCATGCCTACTTGTGCGGCGTACCCATTGGCAGCTGCTACAGGGATGGCACTGTGTATCTGAGGGATTCCTTGTTGCACGAGATTATGTCCAGGTTGGGCAACTGTGTACAACATGTGTACATGGCTCTTATTCGATGACAGTACTGATTAATTGGCGTACCTGTAAATGCATTTGGATATTGAAGGATCATAGGGGTCGTATAGAGATACTCTCTGAGCGCCTGTTCCCTTTTCTTCATTTTGTTCCGTTTGAAAGGGTTCCATGATGACGATTTCGTGAGCTGAGTATAGCCAGGGTAGTTCGGGGGCATAAACCCCGGTGGTATTGGTAAGTGATCATTTCTAGATGAAGAGTTGCCCATAGAATAGGCTGTTCAAAGGCTGTGGAGCAAAGCAGCACGGCGAACGCGTGTTGGTATCCCGCGTCGAGTCCGTGTGTCCATGCGCGCTTAATTTGTCCAATGTTCAACTTAGCCGGTCCGGTACATCCGTCAACTAAATTTCAAATAACACACCCCACACAAAAAAATTACCTCCGACGACGGGGTGGCGAACGCGAACGAGACCTTGACGGCGACCGTCTCTGACCCCCGCGTTCTCGGTCACCCCATGGCGCACGCGGAGGCGGCGACTCTCTTCTGGGTGGCGGTGGACGCCTATCCCTATCCCTATCCCTGTCTCTGTCTTCCCTGAACCGTCCTCCATCCCGCTCACCACGAGCGCCACCCCCACGCTCTCCACGACCACGTGCAGGCTGTGGTGGAGCATCAGACCCTCCACGCCAGTGGCCCCCTCCACGCCCCGTTCCAGGGGCCGCGCCGCCTGGCCCCGACGAGCCAAGCGCACCACGCCCGACGCCACCAGCACCAGCGTTTTTCCATCCATTTGCGGGCGCAGGGCCCTTCTGCAGCGAGGGCGAGGTGGCAGTCGACTCGCCAGGGAAACTCGCTTGTACGTTCTTTGGGAGCATCACGGCGACGCAGAGGTAGTCGCCAGGCACGAAGCGCAGCTCGTCGAGCGTGCGCGCGTCCTTCTGCCGCGCCAACGTGCTGCTCTGCACGGCGTCCGCCCCTTCGCTCTTGCTGTCATCGTTGGAATCGGTAGCGTCGGCGAGCGGAAGCTGCTCGACGGTGCCGAGGTCGCCGAGAGTGTCGCGCGAGTATACGACGCCGAGTTCTTTCTGTGCAAACTGTCCACGATTGCCCGCGTCTGCGTAGATCGTACGGAAGGAGTAGCGGGCGAGAGGGTGGCGGTACTCAGGTGTGTTAGGTGCCGAATTACGAATCGTCGTGAGGAGCTCATAGAGCGTCGCGTCTTTCCTTTTTTTTTTTCCGCGGTTGACAACACGAGTCAGAAATGGAAAAAGAAAGGAAAAAGACACATACCAAGTGAATATCTGAAGCTCGTCTGCTATAGGTAGGGGCCCATCTTCAAATTGGGATATCCGATGGAATGAGCCAGTTTTGACAAAGGCACGTATGAGAAAAGGTGCTGTCTTTTTTGGCCGGTCGGGTAAGGGTGATTCCGTTTAGTGGAAAATCTAGCGTACCTTTTCGCGATCAACAATAGGTTGACCTGAGGGTGTTTTGTCCTCCATTGCGTGTGTAGCGATGTTCAAGTCCAGGTCCTAGGCCAAGGCGCGCAACTCATAGCCAGCTCTGTCCACGGAACAAACACAGCCAAATATTTCTCACAAATTTCACACGTAGTAACAGCGTCTTTGTCAATGGCAGTGCGAGTAAATTACACGTTAATAGCGGCAAGTTACCCATTGAGAAAGATCTTTGTTAAGTTTTTCCTTTTGTTTTTGTTTTCCTCACACGAAGAGTGCGAGTCTCCGTTGAGAACAACGCTGTATGACGTGAACTTCTTTATCACGAGGACCCAGGACCGACGCGCATGATGCCCAAGTAATATTCACGCGACGCCTTATCGCCAGCCAGCCCCTAGCCTCCTATTTACAGTGAACATGAACTATGGACGTCTTTTCTCCGGATCTTGATTGTTTATGAAAAGACCCCTATCCCCGCACTTTGATGGCGTGGTGAGAAATGCCTCACACCTGCAGCGTCGGACGTGTCCGTGACCGGGCAGGCTACACGCACTCAGATTCATTTTCTCGCGGACGGACTGCGGAACCAGAAGACACAATAACCCGTGCTTTTATTCCCAACAGAAAATGTAAGTAGAACATCAGCATCAACATCAATCATAATAGTAGCACAGTTTGACAAGTGCGCCCACGTCCCCGGGACACACACACGTGTGGGCCGCTGTGGATAGTGGTGGCATGAGTAGTGAAAGTGGGGTGTGCGATAGCGAGGTACATCAATACCGCGCGCACGAGAGAGCGTAAAGCAAAAAGACCAGTGAGCGTCTCCGACGCGTCATGCATATACGACCGGATATAGAGAAAGTGGGGGGGGTCTCAGACTGAAGAGGTATACACAAGGAAGGAAGAAAAGAAGACTCAGGCAGAGACGAGACCGGAAACGATAGGAGAGGAAGAGAGGGGAGAAATCAGAAGTGGATGTTCGAGCCATGCCCCGCGCGCCGCGCGTGGTGCCTGCGGCGCATAGGCACGCTGGCGTTCTTGACCGTGTGGGTGGGAGCAGGGGGTGGCTGTTCGTCGCAGTCCTCCTCGTCCTCGTTGTTGTTCTGGTGCTGGTGCTCCTGCTTGTGAGGGTGGTGATGGTGATGGTGATGGTGGTGGTGATGGTGGAACTGCATAGACGGCTCTGGCTTCTTCGACGATACCGACGACACCGACGACGAAGGATAGGGGCCCTTGGCGGGCGGTGTGGTCGTCGGCTTCGGCGAGACGGACCCCGGGTCCTTGCTTGCGGGGCCGCCAGACGTAGTGCTTGTGCTCGTGCTCGTGCTCGGCTTTCCATGTCCATCGCCACTGCTGCTGATGGGTGAGTTGACCGGTGGTGGCGGGGGGGAGCTCGACGTTACGGGCCCCGGAGGGGTAACGGACGGCGGGGCAGCAGGGGTAGTGACAGTGGTGGCAGTGGTGGTGGTGGTGGTAGAGGAACTCGGAACCCTTTTGAAGGCGGCGGGCTGGGCAAAGGAGTGGACACGGAGCTGGTCGGAGAGGAACCATTAACGGAAGTAGGCACAGGGCTTGGCGGGGGACTGGCGGGGGAGATGGAAGGAGGGGGCATCGAGCTCGAGGTGGAGCTCATGCTCATGCTCGTGTTCTGCGGGGGGGTCGAAATCGGCACAGGGTTCCCGGATCCGGACATGCAGCCCGGGACGACGTCAGCAGCGGTAGCTGGCGCGGGGCCATTGGTCACCGCGACGCAGCCCGGGAGGTTCGGCAAAAGGGCGTTGGAAGGAGCAACCAGCTCATTGGGGAACGGGTTTGGCGCTGCACAAGAGTTCATGTCTGCGTTCGAGACAAAGCGACCCTCGTTCTGGAATACGGAGCAGTCCTCGATCACCCCCGAGTTTGCCGTGCATGTCTTCACCGCGCGCGAAAGCACGTCCTTGTCCCATCCGTCGGCAAAGTCGCCGTGCAACCCAAAGCCAGTCGGATCGCCATTCGCGAGCACGAACCGCCCGCCGTCGTGCAGATTGTTGAACGGCGCCACGCTGAACCACACCTCGAAGAAGATGGACACGAGGTGGTGTGGGTGCGTGTACGGGCATTGGCCGCCATCAACACCATCTGGGTATGCCATGTGGGACTTGTGGTCCGCCGAGTCGAGGTTCACACCATCCCAGCAAGCAGGGAAGAATATCTGTGCTCTGAGGGCACCTTGGGCAAGTTCCGTGTTGGCGAATCCCTGGGACGTCTCCGGTTGATCCGGACCGTTAAAGTCGATGCTTATCGTCGTTGGTGTCAGTACAGTAGCGGTTGTTACAATGCGAGGTATGGACCGACCATTTCCAAGTGATAGCTCTAGCTTCGGGGGTGCCATTCGGTTTGCTTCGGAGATATGGGTTCCCTGCAAGCATACGCAAGCCGTCCGGGAAGGCTTCCACGGTTTCGTTGGCTGCGTTGCGCTGGAGATAGTACCTGGAGCACTTATCAAGGAAACTTCGCAGGCTGAGTCGCTTTGGAGACATACACTATCATTCCTCCATGGGTGACAACCTGGAATGATCCGTTCTTGTACTGATAGTACTAGAATCGGTAATAGTATTATTATATCTGATACTTTACGTGAAAGTCGGCTGCTACGTACCAACTCTGGAACCCAGTACGCAGATTTGTCGTCCTTGACCATGCACGTCGTGCACTCGGAATTACGCAGGTCGTTGAACGTAGTACTCAACCCAATGGCTAATACGAGAAATCAGATAAACGCTTGCCATTCAAATTTTAAACGAATGCGTACCGTTAGAGCCCATAATGGTGTGAGCATGGGAGCTCGCCTTGCCGGGGAAACGATCGGGTCTACACGAGAATCGAGAACCGGTTTGGCGCATGGTAAGCGAAAGAAGGCGTTAGAGGAAGGTATAAGCAGAAGCCCTAAGGTCAAAAGAGAGACTATCATCTTGTACAAAAGAAAGAGAAAAAAAAAAGAGTGACTAAAGGAGAGGAGGGAAGGGCACTGAATTGAAGGATGCAGGACTCGCCAGAGAGGACTTTATGTGATTTGAGCCTGCGTCAAAATTTTCGAAAATATTTTAATTGGGTGATCATTGTGTGTTAAATCGCTTCAGCAGCTGGTGAACGTAGGGTGTCATGTCCTTGGTCTACCTGGCAACGATCTTCGTGTCGCGAGGGGAAAGAAAAGTATAAACAAAGCCGACTTGTTGGCATTGTTTCTATCGCCGCATCTTCACCATTTACCCCCAAATGACTTGGTCATAAAATCAGTAAGGTACCACTTCCCCACTGTCTGTCAAACTACGGTCCAGGTCACCGAAGCCAAACAGACTGCCTTGTATAAGTCTGTGCTCGGGTTCAACAGTGCAGAAATGTACGAAGTTTCACGATATTCTGGACTGTATTGCACATACGCCGACAACGGAAGTGTTCGTAATATCGGTGAACGTGCTGATAGACGCCGTTCCCTTTCTGGAATCTCGCTGTCAAAATATCAGTGAGTGACTCAGTTTCAAGGACCGGGACGTACCGCGGCCTTGTCCC